>CM076579.1:731894157-733313708 GCA_034641835.2 Pinus albicaulis
CTGGCCCTATTTCCATCATTGATAGGTGACCTTGTACTCAGCATTTGATCATCATTATGGGTCTTTGACTGAGTGGTTTCCCCTGTGTTCGACGTCAGCATACATTATCACACTTGGGATTTGTGCAGTACGTTGATTTCCATTTGACCCTAATGGTGGATATCTCGCCTCTGTGTCAGGTTTCATTATTGGTTAGTTCAGAGGGTTTCTTCCGTGCACTAGCTTCATCTTGTGCATGTCTAAAACGTACTTCAGTTTGGTTCCATCACTCTACTTCGTTCGATTCCTTCCAAATCTTGGCCTGTGGGTTACACTCGCGCTGGACTGATGTGGGATGCCTTAATGCCTTCCTTCCAGCAGATCTTTTCCCATCAACTCCGACTCATTGCTCTAGGAATAAGGTCTAGAGTCTTTTTGTCAGTACCTTAGGGTTTGCATTCATCAGTGGCAGACTCTTCACTATCGACAGTGGGGATTCATCATTGCCTCCTGATTGGTAGATTCTTTCAAGTGTTCGACTTCAAATCATTCATTCGCACTTGTTAGGTTGTACTGGGGCACCTTGACACTCATTTTCATTATTGGTGGGTTTTCTCGCGTTGGTTAACGGTATACATCATTGACCGGTAATCCAACGATTTATCACATGGTCGACTTCAGCTCATTTATTCCCATTGTGTAGAATTGTGCCATAGTGATCGGTGAAGACCTCGGGTTGCATCATCATTTTTCGGTTCACTTTTGACATTCCATTCAGTTTATGCCAGTGATACCATTCACCCTTATATGTTGCAATTCAATACATCAGCATCTTATATGTTGGCTCCCGAGTTGCGTGATTGTACCGTTTGTTCCACCCCTTATGATTTGGTACATGGAGATTCAATTACTTATATGATCAGACATCCAGTTTCAACATTATTGATCAGCTTTCTATATGTGATACTTGGCAATTGATTCAGACTTGTATTTCCAGGCCCTGCTCAGATGATTCATTATGTACTTCCAGTTCAGCTATACTTGTTTACATTATGGATCTATTATGTACTTTCTATATGATGTATTTTTGACTGAGCAAGGGTATGCCTGCCTCAGCATCAGTTGACTCTCTGTTTTCTTTCATTTGTTTTTGGTAGGCTGAAATCTGGTGAAGTCCTCTCTTGTCCTTGCGAAGTTATTTCTATGTGCATAATACATTTCGGCCATCATGTACCCCTTCTGACCTCACATATTAGGGGGCATCTATTATAGCATCATTTTTCACCCTCTGGTGATTCATGATTGTCTTTATGGCTTTGGGCACCCATTCCCATAGACTTGAACAAAATTCACTAAAAAACAGTGTTAAAATTCCCATATGCGGGTATGCCCAGATTTTTCCGCGTGTATACGTGAGTCCACATGTACTTTTCCACGTATGCCATTAAAATCATTAAAAAATATATAAAAAATCCCTATTTTCGGGTTGGGTTGATGGTTACTCCAGTAGTTCAACCACCCCAGTACGTGGCCAACTGTTTCCAACTGACTGAAACTACTTTGAGGGAGTATAAAAGCCCCTCATGTGCATGGCCTAAGGGAGAGAGAAATTTTATAGACATTATACTCTATTGGAATCCCAATTCAAGTCTGAATTCTCGTGCCTCCTGCACTTTCCTAGATTTATACAAGAAACCCTTGTTTCCTGGAGATGTTCATCCATTTATATGCCATCTCGAGTGCACAAGTCTTGAAAGTATCTTAACGAGGCAAGGGCCAGACGGATCCAAACGACGGTCTGTTCGAAGATCGTGGAAGGATTCAGGTGATCTCTCCACTTTTACTACTGTACATGTTGTTCGTAATAATGAAGAACTATCTTGTTCCTGAACTTACGTGTTAACATCTATTTTCATATGTGAAAAGATTGATTATTAAGCATTTATTATGGTTTATATAATGTTTCACATGGATTACACTAACGTTTAGGAGAAGTATATGATGTACAAATAGCTTTCTGTGCACGTTCTTTCTTGTTTTCCAAGTTAAGGAGGAAGAAGGGTTGCTGGGGGTTTGGACCCTGCGGGATCTACATCGAACGTAGGACTACGGGTGAGTCCTACTATCGTTGTTATCTAGTTTCTAGAATTTAAGTATGGTTGTGAGTGAGTCCTTCTGAATAGCATGCCCTGATCTGTGGAGGTTTTGACCCAACAAACCTCTAGGGTGATTTTCCCCGAAATAAATGTAGCTTCCCTTTAGTTTATGTAATTACCCAGCTACCTTTCAAAGGAAAGTCCTAGCCATTTTTTTTGATCTAGAATTTGTAGAAATTTATATGGATGGCTTTTCTGTGTTTGGTGATTCTTTTCAGGAAGCTCTCAAAAATATAGAGAAAGTAATTATCCTTTTTTAGGAATCCCATCTCACCTTGAGTGATAAGAAATGTAGATTAATGTGCAAAGCAGGAGTGGTACTTGGGCATTTTATTTCTGGTAAAGGTATCCAGGTTGATCTAACAAAGATTGAAATCATTCTACATCTTCCTACACCCAAAACTCAAAGGGAAGTAAGAGGTTTTTTAGGACATGCTGGTTACTATAGAAGATTAATTGGAAATTTTTCTAAGATAGCTACCCTTCTTTTTTGACTTCTAGCTAAGGATAGTGAATTTTATTGGTCCACAGCTTGCCAACAGTCTTTTGAAACATTGAAGGAAAAGTTAGTGCAGGCACTAGTTTTGAGAGGTCCTAACTGGTCCCTACCTTTTCACATTTCCTCTGATGCTTCAGATTTGGCTATTGGTGCAACTTTAGGACAAGAGGAAAATAAGAAATCCTATGGTATTTATTATATTATTAAGAATTTGTCTTCCGTTGAATTAAATTATATAGTTACAGAGAAAGAGTTTTTAGCTGTAATTTTTGCAATTAATAAGTTCAGACACTATATTACAGGATATGAAGTATTTGTACATACTGATCATTCCGCGATTAGATATTTAATGAACAAACCATTGAATAGCGGTAGAGTGACTAGGTGGTTTCTATTGTAGTATGAATTTAATGTTACTATTGTTGATAGACAAGGAAAATATAATGTTGTAGCAGACTTTATTTCTAGATTAGATAATCCTGGTGAAGAAACTCCTGTTAATGATGATTTTCCAGATGAACATCTTTTTGCTATGTCAACATATTCTCCGTGGTTTTCTGACATTGCTAATTACTTGGTTACTGGGAAAACACCACCCCACTTGTCCGCTTGTGAAAAGTGGAATATTATTCAGAAGAGTGTTGCATACTCCTCGATTCAAGGAGATCTCTTTTACACTGGTCCAGATCTGATTATCCGTAGATGTGTATGAGAGGAGGAAGTGTTTGACATATTTAAATCTTCTCATGATGAACCTTGTGGAGGCCACTTCGTTGATAAGCATATTGCATATAAAGTATTTCATGGTGGTTAATTTTGGCCTTCCTTGTTTAAGGATGCCAAATAGTATGTCAAGCGATGTGGTAGTTGTCAACGAGTGGGCCAGCCTAATCAAACCAATGAAATTCCTTTATGCCCTCAAGTTATGATTGAGCCATTTGAAAAATGGGCTATTGATTTTATAGGGAAAATAAATCCAATGTCATTAAGTAAAAGGCATATTTTGGTTTGTACATATTTTTTTACAAAATGGGTAGAAACTAAAGTTGTTTCCTTTGCTATAGAAAACATTGTTGTTGATTTTCTTTTTACTGAAATCTTTACTAGATTTGGTGTTCCTAGAGAAATTATTTTTGACAATGGTCTACAGTTGATTTCTAATCTTGTATAGGGTTTGATGGAGCAATACAAGATCTGGCACAGGAAATCCACGTTGTATCACCTGTAAGAAAATGGATAGGTGGAATCCATAAACAAAATGATCGAGTCTATTCTTACAAAGACAGTAAATATGCATTAGAAAGACTGGGCTGAAATATTTTCAGAAGCTTTGTGGGCAGACAGAACCACTTGGAGAAATAGCATAGGACATACACCATATGAGTTGGTATATGGCAAACATGTTCTATTACTAGTTGAATTAAAAATCAAAACTTTCAGAACTGTAGTTTAGTTAGGACTAGATCTCTATGAGGCATAACAACGTCTTCTCCAATTAAATGAGTTATATGAATTTCGTAGGGATTTTTTTCAGTAGAACATACTAATTCAGCAGAAATGAAAAAGGTGGCATGAAAAGTCTATTCAGAAAAAGCAATTCCAACCAGGTGATTGGGTGCTTCTTTATGATTCTACATTTAAAATTTTTAAAAGGAAATTCCATATATGTTGGATGGGACCTTATGAAGTGATCCGAGTATTTGAGAATGGAGCAGTAGAAGTTAAAACTATTGATGGAAAAAATTCAGTATTCTTGGTAAATGGACAAGATTGAAGAATTATTTTCAGCCACTTGCCAGGAAAAATTTTACACAGCAAGTCCAACATCAATTCGGGATGGTAGTAGTGAATGGTAATACCAACCTTTTGAAAACATGAATTCTTCTTCTTCTTGAAAAATTTTATAAATACAAAAAAAAAATATTTAAATAAAATGTAAAGAAAAAATATTTTCCTGTAATTATGAAAATCAATTCGCTAACATGATTGCAGAAGGATCAACCTCAAAACCAGCTTGGTGGCAGGAAGATCAAAAATTTATAATAAAAAGAGAATGTTGCCTAATCTTTAGATATGCTAGCTACCACCAATTAAAAGCATGTTCAGCGAAACCAACATTTATACAATTGGGGTAATTAGCATCGATATTTTTATTAAATTAATGCTTAATTCTCGCTACTGTTATTTTTCTTACACCAGTGCAGGCAGTACTTCCAAAACAATTTCTGCCTTTGTTCATATTCCACTTTCATAATATTCCCTCAGCTTTGTTCTTCAATCCTAGAATTATTAACCTTGACATATTCTTCTGAATTTACCCTGTCTGTTTCTTAAAAACCCCAATTTACCCTTTAATTTTTTTTCCCTATCCCACTTTTGTTTATCCCCTCTTGTGGTACTATTCATGGAATCCCTCTAAAAAAATTCCTTCCCATTTTGAAATTTCATTTTTCCCACTTCTTTGTTCCCTCATTAACGCATTTCAAGATCTCACGCACAAAGAGCAAAAGGATATGCTCTGAAGCCTCAAGAAAGGGCGCAGAAAATTTCCAGTATAAGTTGAGGAAGCCATGTTGGAAGTCCAGCCTATATTTTACTTAAATTCCATGTTATTTTTTTAGATATTATGCTTGAACTATTTTACATAAATTCCCTATTCTTTTTTCAGATATTATGCTTGCACTAGTGCAAGCATGTCATTCTATATAATAAGTGCAAGAAGAATGGTACCAACAGATTAGCATAGTTTAAGTGGTGCAGTCAGACAGGTGCAAGCATGCACCCTATCAGAAACATAGTACAATTTGTTCTTTTCATAGAATACGTCATAGGAAAGTGGTCATCATGAAAGTTTATAAGAATTCCTTTCACTTAGTCGATGAGTACTTGTGCTTCATATTAACTAGGATAAAATTATTTAAAGTACAAGGTGCTTTTAAGTTAAGAATCATAATCATTTTTTAATGAATGCTAAAGTTCTTTTTTTTGAATTATGAAGGAGTGCAGAAGTGTTTTACCATTTCTTGGATATCATTTCCCCTTTCTGCCATAATCCTAGATGTCCTTCACTCATAATGATTACCTCACCTAGCCGTTAAAATGCCGTCGCAAGTACCAGTCCGTCATGATCTCAAAGATGCCGTGCATCCAAAACTAATTCAGTGGAATGAATGGGTGATAAGATGGAAGGGATGGTGGACGGTTGGATCCCTATCTATAAGAACCAATTTTCCTGGTGTTTCATGCAAATTCTTGACTATTCATAACCATTAAGCAGTGATGCCGCCTGTTCGAAGTGAACCTTCGTCTCTCAGTAGGGTAGAACAGAATGTTGATTATCGCAATAGTCTTGCACTATTGCGAGACTCGGGCTTTCTTCAATTCTTGCAAAATTTTAATGGGCACAACAGTGAAGTGGCCCTACAATTTGCCAGAAGTTTCAAAAATGGTCGAGTAAAAATTGGGCCTCTAAAATTTGAGGTTATGGAAGAGTTTATAGCAGCAGCGACAAGCTTGGAAAATACTGGTGAGAAGTGGTTTAAAAATCAGAAACTAGAAAGGAAGCGATGGCAGCATTTCATCATCGACAAGAAGATGAAGGTAGATTGGAAGAAAGGAATTCCGCGCAGTGCCCTGCTTGGATAGTGGTGTGACCTCCTTTTCATCCTACAGAAATTCGTAACCTATGAGGGAAGGTACTCCCTCACTTTTGTGTACCATTTTAGGATGTTGCAGCATTTTGAAGCTAACCGGCACGCCCGATGGAGGATTAATTTCCCCCATTTTTTGCTTAAGAGCTTGGAAAAAATGGCCAATGGTGTGCGGGATGGACGGGAAGACCAGGCTGACAAGAATTTATATCACCATGGCCTGATAAATATTTTGGTCCAGAAACAATTATAAGTTAAAGGCATGACCTAGGAGGCATTGTTAAAATAGCTACATAAAAAGACAACTGCTTGAAAGGAGATAGAAGACCATGCCAACATAAACAAGGGTCCAAATAAGAATGTAAAGGGGAGTCCTTCTTGCACCAGTGAAAAAAGGAAATGACATGAAAAATCAATAGAATAAAGGGCCCCATATCCAAATAAGAAGACATCTAGTGCGCCTATTGAAGAGACTCCTTGTACGCCACCAGTCACACACAGACCCCCGAAGAAGACAACTTATTAGTCCTTGCGGATGTAGAAAAATTTGTAGAGGTAAAATATGACACTTTGTTGGTCGATTTCATTAAAAGTGCCTGAAAAAATAATGAATAAATTGGTGCAGGAAAAGAACCATAGTCCCCATAGGACATTGAATCCCCTTCTACACCAGTGCAAGAAGAAGAACCAGAAGAAGAAGAAGAAGAAGAAGAAGAAGAAGAGGAAGAAGTGTTTGTTGAAACAATGAGGGATATTGAGGTCCCTGAGGAAAACAATGTCGCTGTCGAGACAGAAGAAGAAGAAGATTTGGTAACTCCTGCTGCTGATATAGTTGAACTAGAGCTTCAAGTGTAGAACTTATAACAGCTCATAGCTAAAGCACAGGAGGATAAAGAATAGAGTAAAGAAGAATTAATTTTGGAGATCTAGAAAAAGAAAGGAGAAGTTACAGTTTCAAAGTACTGAGTTTCGTGATGTTTCAAGTGACTTAAAATGGTGACAAAGAAACTAAAGAACATCAAAAAGAAGAAGTCTGAAACATTGCAGGTTGATTTCAGTATGTCAGAGCAGGATTGAGCTAGAATGCTCAAATTTTTGAAGGTTTTTTGCAAAGGTAAAGAGTTGTGTGAGGACACACAAAAAATTAGGGATGGGAGGATGTTAGCCCCCCAATTTTGTCTCTTTTTTCCATTTTCCCCTTCCTAAATCATAGCCATTTACCACTTTTTTACCTCTTTTATGCACCCTCATCTTGCACCAGTCCAAGCATGGTGACATATTTTGCATAAACTTTATTTTTCATACTTTTAATTCAAATTAGCATTAATTAATTATATATTACGTGATTTAATACTTTTAATCAGTATTTGTAACTTATCGATATCTCCAATGTGTATTTGGTAGTTAGAGTACTTACCGTGAATGCTGATCCTAGTGTAGGATTGGATCTTGCACCATTGCCAGCACAACAAAACCTTGCAGTAGATCCGAACCCCCTTGATCATAGCCTCATTTTGATCAGCTTTAGCCACGATAGAAAGATCGACCCAAAGGCAACCGAGACTGAATCTATGAAGGACTAAAGCTGGAGATTGGCTATGGCCAATTTTGCTAACTATCTAATTTTTAAGGCCGAAAAGCTAAATTCTGCGTTTGGTTATGTGATCGGTTGAATGATATGTTTTTTCTTTTGGTGAAAGATCTATATAATGTAGAATGTAAATAGGACAGAGGATAATTTTTTGATAGGAGAAGAGAACAGAGACACAGCCAGAGAGGTGGTAACAGGTTGTTCTCTTTTGTTATCACCTGAATCTGTGATGGACGATGTATTAATGCATGTACTTGCCTCACTGAATTAATAAAAGAGAGCTCTGCCTCATGTTTCACAAATTACGTTTATGTATTTGAGCTGATGAATTGATTAAGGTACTGAGCAGCATTTTTATTTAAAAGGGAAACATGATGGTTGGCTAGGGCCCAGCCAACCAAGCACATTTACCCCATTTCTCGTTTTCCTGTAATTTGTGTTTACATTGTCAAGTGTGATTTAATTTTAAGCACATGCATTCCTGTCTGAGTGAAAGAAGATTCGTTGTGTGAAGTAGATAAATTTCCTTTTCCTGCAATTTCCTTTCCTACACTTGATTTCAGATTGGTTTTCAGCCGTCTAGTCCAAGTCGGAGAAATAATCTTGCACTAATGCATGTTGGTGTGATATCTCCTTTTCTGCAATTCTGTTTGATTATTTTTCCCCACATGGTCCAAGCAGGAGAAACAAAATTGCACCAGTGTATGTTGTTGTGATATCTCCTTTTCTGCAATTCTGTTTGATTTGTTTTCCCTACTTGGTCCAAGCAGGAGAAATGAACCTGCACCAGTGCATGTTGGTGTGATGCATCAAGCCTTATTAGTCTACTTCCCACAATATTCTTTCTTTCATTAAATTCTTAGGACAGGATAAATGTATATTGATTGCTTCTTTATTCCCGCACTCTGTTAAGATTAGAAACATTCACTTTTTTATGCGTGCAATTTGATTTAATAATATAATAGCACTTGCAATAATTTAGCACTCATTTTAAGAATTAAATGCTAAGTGCAGGAAGCTCTGATCTCGTGCAAGAACTAGTTTCTTGCCACGAGATATAAGTGTTTTGAACCTAGAAAAGTTCAAGCCCCTACATGAAGTTAAAATCCTTTAGTAAAGACACCATTTATACATTCTGCATAAATCTATGTTCCTGCACTAGTCCAAGCAGACTGCGAAAGTGCAGGAAAGATTAAGACAAGAAGGAAAACTCTAAAGGAGCAGGTTTAAGGGCCCATATGATGAGACTGCTAGTGTCTCTACTAAATAAAAACACAAACTTAATACTTAAACAATAATTAGCTAGAGTGATTGCCTTTTATCTTTAATTCCCTCTTGCAAATGCATTCTTCCTTGTTCTAGTCTTATATTATTTTGATGGTTCAAGTTGCATTTTTCTTTTTTTCATTTGATTCTACAATCTTTCCTTTAAAGAAAGTAGGGATTTATATTAGAAATATTCATACCATCTCTGGAATTGCCTGTGCTTCGTCTCTAAGTTTACGGATCCCCCAGGTTGACAAATTAAGTGTTGAGGAGTTTTCTTAAGTGTAATTCCTTCACCCAAAAAGGATGATGGAGATGACCTGATAATACTGGTATCGATGAATGAAACGAAGCAGCAACATACTTGACCTAGACTTATTCAGTGACCAAAATTATTTTCTAAAAACTTGTTTGAAAAAGTAAAAAAAATTGACCTATGAGTTTATGAAAACAACTGAAAGAGTTATTTTTGTTGGGAAAAATACTGAGAGGGGTGCTGAATTAGTATTTTGAGCTAACCGATAAACTTTTTACTTTTATTTTCTCAAAACCCATACGCTACTTTACAGAACAAAACTAGCATATATACACGGATATCCTTAAGGAAACTCACATATGATCAAAGCTCTTATTATGTATTTGATTCTTAAATCATTGCATCATTTATTCATCAGATGTTAAGCAGTAAGCATGTGCAGTAAAAACATAATGAACCATCACACATAAGCAACACACTTGAACACCAGGATTTAAGGTGGAAACCCAAGTCAGGAGAAAACCACTGTTGCCGTCGTCTTAGCCTTCAATATTTATTATAAATACAACTTATTACAACCATGTACTGGCATAGACTCATACCAGTATGCAGGCACCCACCTGCAGAAGGCTACAACCTTCTCTCGTTTACCAGCCTCTCCTGGAAGGGATCTACAACCCCCTGCTCTTGTTTACCAACCTATCTTGGAAGGGAGCTACAACCCCCTGCTCTTGTTTACCAGCTACCACTGGAAGGGAGATACTACCCCCTCACTAACGGCTTCAACCCTCAGCACTGCAGACAAAGTTTCATCAATTTTCAAACTGGATCAAATAGCTTCAACATAACTCTTCACTTATCAACAAATATACTTCACCCAATGCTTCAAACAGAATAGTGAAACCACTGTAACCAGAATATCATAGATGACTCAGACTTCAGAATAGATATGCAAAAACACATTCAACCTTGAGCAATCATTAGTTCAGATACCATACGCGCTTTTATTTAATCAGACCCGTGTATACAAACACTTTTCAAGAAACGAACCCGCGTATACATCTGTGCATCTCTCAGAAAAACCATAACTGCTCATACACGCTTTTATTTTATCAGATCCGCGTATACACGCGCTTTTCATGAAACTAACCTATGTATAGATCTATAAAAGATAAACTTTGCAGAACAGATCAGATCTATGAATTTACCCAGATTTTTTCAATTTCCTCATCAGATTTGCGCTAGGTCTTCATCACTTCTTTTCAGATCATCCTAGAAATTCATCATTTCTAGATCTAGATATCTTGAACCTTCATCATATTCATAGGTGCATCATAAATTCAGATCTATCAATTAAGAACAGAGTTCAACCATTCAAATATACTTCAAATTGAAGTATTCATTAAAGCCCAGACACTTTCTCTCTTACTTGCACTATGATTTTCTTCTTCTTAAATAGATTTTGTCTTTATCAATACCATGAGTCAAAACCACTCAACCGTTGATGGTATTCCTGGACGGGGTGAAATAGATAATCAAGCGCTCAATACTTTGGGCCAATACCATGGTAATTCCCCCTGGTTTTATAAAATTAGAGCGCAAATTGGCATACGCGACTTAGCACGTACTTTTCCGTGTGCATATGCAACTTCTCCTTAACAAACCCGCGTATGCCTTATGACATACCTTGTTCAACATTATTCTGGAATTTTCTAAATTCCTTTCTTCTGTTGCTTCTGAGCTGATCTGTAGATACATCATCCTTCCTTATTTAACACAAGATACATCATCCTTAAAAATTTAACACATAGTTTTCTTATCATAGGCAACTCATCAAGCAGGTTCCATCAAGGTCAATACATTGTATCACATTGCCAACAATATCCTCCTTAATTCATCAAGTATGTCTCCATCAAGTTTAATAGGTTTCCATCAAGAACAACTTTATTAAATAGGTTGCCATCAAGGACAACACTCTGCATCATATTGCCAACAATATCCCCCTTTGTACTTGATGGCAACCATGATGGTGGTTGATAATCGCAATAGATAGATACATTGATTATAATCATGATGCAAGCACCATGATACTCTCCCCCTATTCAAACATCATGATAAACAATATGACACCTTGATACTACTCTCCCCCTTTGAAATCAAGGGCAAAGGGCAGATCAAAACCAAAACAATAAGAGCTCTATAGATCTGATGTGCACTGAAGTTACCATGCTCCCCCTGAGTTCATGCTAAATCTTCAAACATATGACTCATGAATCTATAACCAAGGACTCTTACTTAAATCAAAGATCCAACCAAGTGGATTTACATATATGACTCATGTACCCAACCAAGTGGGTTTACACATTTGAACAAGCCCTTTACATGACTGAATATTACAATTTACATCATAGGTCATAGCCTTTTCATCAAATTACACATATGAATTTTTATAACCAATATCAAAAATACCTTAAGAGAGATCATATTTCAGAATCATCATAATGCCAACAATGCATTACATTCAGCAAGACTAATGCTCCCCCTGAAACTGTGCATCCAATTCATCCTTTCCATATGACCAAAACTCCTCCTTAGCTTGTGCAACCTGAACACTTTCAACAGCCAATCATCAAGGCATATTTACCCAATATCAGAGAATGAAACAAAAATAAAAGAGCTGAAACATCATCAGAGATACCAAACAGCACTGCAGTTGTGCTGAAGAATGCTAACCCCAAGTAAAATTGTCAGCAACTAACCATACATGGATTTCTTTGTATAAACTCACGTATATACGCGACTGTCTTTCAGGAAACCTGCGTATCCAATTTAATCTTCTGAATTTAAGCAGTTCTGATTTTCTGCATGGAAGAGACTACTCCCAGCTTCTGTCTGAGATATTCAAACGCTTCCCTCTACAGAGGTTTGGTCAGTATATCAGCAACTTGTTCTTTGGAGGGAACATACTCCAACTTCACCTTTTGTTCAAGCACTTGTTCACGTAAAAAGTGATACTTGATGGGAATGTGCTTGGTCTTGGAATGCATGACAGGATTCTTTGAGATGCTGATGGAAATGTTATTATCACACATGATGGAGATAGGAGGTGAACGTTTCATTTGAAAGTCTTGTAAGGTTTGCATCATCCAAAGAAGTTGAGTGCAACATGATGCGACAGCCACATATTCTTCTTCTGCTATAGATAAGGCAATAGAGTTTTGCTTCTTGGTGAACCAAGAAACTAACTGGGGCCCCATATAGAATGCACCACCACTAGTGCTTTTCCAATCATCAACATTTCCAGCCCAATCTGCATCAGTGTAAGCGTGAAGAGTAAGATCAGCATTCTTTGGATACCATAGTCCAAAGTCTTGAGTTCCTTGTAGATATTTGAATATTCTTTTGACAGCCTGAAGGTGAGACTCTTTTGGATTAGCTTGGAATCGTCCAACAATCCCAACTACATGTAGAATGTCTGGTCTAGTCCCAGTGAGATAGAGTAGACTTCCTATCATAGATCTGTATTCCGGTTGATTCACCGTGGGAGAATCATCATGAGAACTGAGATTACATCCGGTTAGCATTGGTGTACTTACAGGTTTGCACTCTTCCATGCCATACTTCTTCAGAATTTTCTTAAGGTATTTTTCTTTTGATAAGAATATGCCATATGTAGTTTGATGCACTTGCAAGCCAAGAAAGAATGTTAGTTCCCCAAGTACAGACATTTCAAATTCTTGTTGCACAGCTGAAGAAAATTTCTGACTCATAGATTCTTCATTGCTTCCAAAAATAATATCATCAACATATACAACCACAATCAATAGTTTTTCATTTTCAGTTTTTGTGTATAAGTTGCTATCAACGGACCCCTTTGAAAATCCGTGTTGATGAAGATATTTGTCAAGATGATAATACCATGCCCTTGGAGCTTGTTTGAGACCATATAGAGCCTTTTTAAGTCTACAAACAATATTTTTATCATTTCCCAAAATGAATCCTTCTCGTTGTTCTATATAAACTTCTTCTTCTATATCACCATTGAGAAAGGTGGATTTAACATCCATTTGATAAACTTTGATTTTTTGGAAGCTTGAAAAAGCAAGAAACATTCTTATGGCTTCAAGTCTAGCTACCGGAGCAAAAGTTTCTTCAAATTCTATACCTTGTTGTTGAGCATACCCCTTGCAAACAAGTCTAGCTTTGTTTCTTACAACATTCCCATTCTCATTTAACTTGTTTTTGAATATCCATTTAGTTCCATTGACATTTTTGTTATGAGGTCTTGGTACTAATTCCCAAGTGTGATTCTTCTCAATTTGATCAAGCTCTTCATTCATGGCTTGAACCCAACATTCATCTTTGCTAGCTTGATTGACATTGTGTGGTTCAATAGTGGATAGAAATGCCAGATATCTAGAAGATCCCATAAGAGTCCTTCTGGTTTGTACTCCTGCTCCCTTATCTCCCAAAATTTGAGATTCTGGATGATTCTTTTGAACATATCTGGATGGAGCTTTTTCAGATAAATCATCTTCAGGTTCTTCATTGGGTTCACTGTCTATATCATTGCTATTTGATGTAAAAGGACATAAGTCACCATCGTCTTCATTTGTTATTTGTTTTTCTTCTTTTGGGGCTGCAGGAGACTCATCAATAACAACATCAATACATTCAACAATCTTCCGAAGTCTTTTATTGTAACATTTATAAGCTCTACTCGTAGAGGAGTAACCAAGAAGTATTCCTTCATCTGCTCTAGGTTCAAACTTGCCAAGTTTTTCATCATTATTTTTGATAAATCATTTACTTCCAAAAACTCTAAAATGCTTCACAGAGGGAGAATTACCATACCAGAGTTCATATGGAGTTTTGTCACTATTTACACGAACATGTGCCTTGTTGAGAATATTTACCACCGTATGTGCTGATTCTCCCCAAAATGTGTCAGGTGTTCCAGAATCATCAAGCATAGCTCTAGCCATTTGTTGAATTGTTCTATTCATTATTTCTGCTACGCCATTTTGTTGTGGAGTGCCAGCTATAGAGAACTATCTTATTATGCCATGTTGTTCACAAAATTCAAGGAATTTGTTTGAATTATATTCTCCTCCTTGATCAGATCTAAGACATTTGAGTTTTAGATCTAATTCATTTTCAACCAGAGCCTTGAAGATCTGAAATTTCTCAAATGCTTCATCTTTGTGTTTAAGCAACCCAATCCAACACATTCTAGAGAAATCATCAATAAATAAGATATAGTATTGTTCACCACGAGGTGAATTGTTCCTCATAGGTCCACATATTTCAGTATGAATGAGTTCAATAGGCCTACTTGATGATCCTTCCTTGGCATCAAATTGCACTCTGGTCTGCTTGCCGAATTGGCAGGATTTGCATATGATACTTTCAGGTAGAGTAATATTGGGAAGACCACGAACAACATTAAGTCTGCTTGATTTGTTGATTTGAGAGAAGCTTAGATGCCCCAACCTTCTATGCCATAGCCAGTTTTCTGAAGATTGACTTAAGTAACATTGTTCTTTGCAGTTCTTCAATACCTACAGGATGCTTGGAGTTCTTTTCCCTTTTATAATTGTTTTACCTGTAACAAGATCACGAACCACACATTATTTTGAACTAAAGACAACTTCAATTCCTTGATCACACATTTGACTTACACTTAATAGGTTATGCCTTAAACCATCCAAATACATGACATCATTAGCCTTCACCTTTTATTTTAGAAACACAGACCCTTTTCCTTTAATTACAGCAGGAGTATCATTTCCAAATGTAACTTTATTTTCCTTTTCTAGAGCACTATATGCAAGAAGTTTGTCTTTTGTCACCTGTCATGTGCCTTGAGCATCCACTATCAATGTACCATTAATTTTCTTCACCTTCTGCAAATAACGCTATGCCACAATTTTCAACCTGTAATTCCTTCTTTTTCCATACTTTGGAATTTGAAGGAAAATGCTCTTTTGGCTGAACTTTGCTCCTGCATTCAGATTCTTCATGCCCAAAGTTATTGCAATAAGAACATTCAACTTCATTTAGAAGAGGATAAATTTTTTTATAGGTATTCTTCTCAAATTCAATCCTTTTATTTCTTGCTTCTCTAGTCATGATGGTTTTATATGCAACACATTGAACAACTTTATGACCAAAATTGTGACATGAGAAACATTATCCATTGAAGAAGAAATTTTTGCGATCATGAAATCTTCTACTTGGATTTACCTGTTTATTGGTGTTTCTTTGAGAGATATTCTTGTTAGTGTTCTTTGAATTGAGATGATCATGCTTTACCTGTAATGATTCTTTATTCCCTTGTTGAGTGGCAGAATTTTGTAAACCAGCTGTAGCTGCTTTTAGATAATTTTGTGCTGAAGCCTGAGAAGATTCTCCAATATATCCAAGACCTGTCTTTATAAGAGGAGAATGTTGTACCTTGATAATCTCATCTAAGGTTTTAGATCCTTTAGCAAATCTAAGATTTAGAGTCTTCACTTTCTCAAAATATTTTTTTAGACTTACCACTTCACATTCTAATTTCTCAATGTGTTTCCTTGCTCCTTCAACCTGCTTTTCTAGAGTCTCTATGGTTATTTTCCTTTCTTCTAAGAGTATTTTACGTTCTTCTAAGTGTATTTTGAGTTGAATGTTTTCTTCAAGAAAGTCATTGTCCTCTAGAGCATCCACAAAATTATCCTTTTCTTCTCTAGATTCAAATTCCATGAGAAGTCTAAGATCTTGTTCACATTCTTCCTCACTATCAAATAACCCATCACTGTCTTCATGAGTATAGTAACTTTTTCTAGTGTTAAACCGATTATTATTCCTTCTTGCTACTTCCTTCCCTTTTGCAGGTGTTTCTTTATGAGGACACTTAGCATCTTAATGACCAATTCTTCCACACTCAAAACATTTGAAAGGAAGCTTACCTCTAAACCGTCCTGTGCCAAGTTGAAGTTTCTTTACAAAATTTGCCTCACCTTCTTCTGAGATATATCCTAATCCTTCTGCTTCTTGTACTTCTTTCCCTTTAGTAGAAGCTCTGAAGACAGCCTCTTTGACTTCAGATGGTCCTCCTCTTCTCATTTCATATGCGGTTAGTATGCCATGAAGTTGTACCATAGTAAGATTTTGAAGATCCTATTTTTCTTCAAGAGAAGAAACTTTTGACTCAAATTTTGTTGTTAGCGATCTTAAAATTTTCTCAACCAAAGTAGATTCGGTTATTGTTTCTCCCAGATTTCTCATACCATTTACAACATCATCAACACGTAAAAATAAACTGGCAATACTCTCATCACTATGCATCTTTAAATTTTCATATTCAATTCTGAGAGTTTGGAGTTTTGCACTTTTTACCTTTGCATCACCTTCATAACTTAGAATGATTTTGTCCCACATTTCCTTTGTTGTATTTAGCTACATAACTTTGAAAAATTCAGATTCAGTCAGACTTCTCGTTATAGCATTGACCACCTTTGCATTTGATTCATAATTCTTCTTTTCAGTTGGATCTGTTGGTATTATAGCTGGATATTGATATCCTTGTTGAACAATGGCCCGTACATTTGTTCCCATAGACTGAAGATAGGATCTCATCCTTGTTTTCCAGAAGATTAAATTGCTTCCATTAAAGAGCGGAGGCTTGATAGATGTTGTTCCATATTGATTGCACATCTTGCTTGATCTTCCTTCTAGTGACTAAGATTTTTCAAAAGGACCTGCTCTGATACCAATTGTTGGGAAAAATACTAAGAGGGGGGGTGAATCAGTATTTTGAGCTAACTGATAAAAATTTTACTTTTCTTTTCTCAAAACCCATACGCTACTTTACAAAACAAAACTAGTGTATATACGTAGATATCCTTAAGGAAAATCATGTATGCTCAGAGCTCTTATTATGTATTTGATTCTTAAAGCATTGCATAATTTATTCATCAGATGTTAAGCAGTAAGCATGTGCAGTAAAAACAGAATGAACCATCACACATAAGCAACACACATGAACACCAGGATTTATGGTGGAAACCCAAGTCGAGAGAAAACCACCGCTGCCATCATCTCAGTCTTCAATATTTATTATAAAGACAACTTCTTACAACCATGTACTGGCGCAGACTCATAGCAGCACGCAAGCACCCACCTGCAGAAGGCTACAACCTTCTCTCGTTTACCAGCCTCTCCTGGAAGGGATCTACAACCCCCTGCTCTCGTTTACCAGCCTCTCCTGGAAGGGAGCTACAACCCCCTGCTCTTTTTTACCTGCTACCACTAAAAGGGAGCTACTACCCTATCACTGACGGCTTCGACCCTCAGCACTACTTCAGACCACGTTTCATAAATTTTCAAACTGGATGAAACATATTCAACACAACTCTTCACTTATCAACAAATATACTTTTCCCAATGCTTCAAATAGAACAGTGAAACCACTGTAACCAGAATATCAGAGATAACTCAGACTTCAGAATAAATATGCAGAAACACATTCAACCTTGAGAAATCATTAGTTCAGATACCATATGCGCTTTTATTTAATTAGACCCACGTATACACGCGCTTTTCAGGAAACGAACCCGCGTATACATCTGTGCATCTCTTAGAAAAACCCTAACTGCTCATACACGCTTTTATTTTATCAGATCCGCATATACACATGCTTTTCATGAAATGAACCTGTGTATATATCTGTAAAAGATAAACTTTGCATAACAGATCAGATCTATGAACTTACCCAGATTTTTTTAATTTCCTCATCAGATTTGGGCCAAGTCTTCATCAATTCTTTCAGATCATCCTAGAGATTCATCATTTCTAGATCTAGAGATCTTGAACCTTCATCATATTCATAGGTGCATCATAGATTTAGATCTATCAATTAAGAACAGAGTTCAACCATGCAGATATACTTCAGAGTGAAGTATTCATTAAAGCCCAAACACTTGCTCTCTTACTTGCACTATGATTTTCTTCTCCTTAAATAGATTTGGCCTTTATCAATACCATGAGTCAAAACCACTCAACCATTGATGGTATTCCTGGACGAGGTCAAATATATAATCAAGCGCTCAATACTTTGGGCCAATACCATGGTAATGCCCCCTGGTTTTATAAAATTAGAACGCAAATTGGCATACACGACTTAGCACGTACTTTTCTGCGTGCATACGCAACTTCTCCTTAACAAACCCGCGTATGCCTTATGACATACCTTATTCAACATTAGTCTGGCATTTTCTGAATTCCTTTCTTCTGTTTCTTCTGAGTTGATATATAGATACATCATCCTTCCTTATTTAACACAAGATACATCATCCTTAAAAATTTAACACATAGGTTTCTTATCATAGGAAACTCATCAAGAAGGTTCCATCAAGGTCAATACATTGTATCACGTTGCTAACAATCTCCCCCTTAATTCATCAAGTATGTCTCCATCAAGTTTAATAGGTTTCCGTCAAGAAAAACTTTATCAAATAGGTTTCCATCAAGGACAACACTCTACATCATATTGCCAACAATTTTCGATCACTAACATACATGAGCTAACATTGAGGAAGAACAAAATATTTCATTTTCATAACTAAAATCAGAGGGATATGCCCTAAATTGGTGGGAAATTCACATGGAGACCTTGATGTTGGAGGGATATCCTATAGTGATTAAGTGGGCCGACTTCCAAACCATCATATACTCACAATTTTACCCTATTCTGTATGTGGTGGACCAATGGATCTAGTGTCATTGCTTTTGGAAAAATTCGGGGTTGAACATACAAGAGTACACCTCATAGATAGGAAATATGGCCATAATGATGGGTATCTCATCAAATAACTCATACATACTCCTCAAGTATTTTGGGGGTATACACAACCATCTGTAGAAGGAAGTGATGTTATTCAAGCTAAGATTGGTGGATGAGGCTTATGTACAAAACAATGTGTGGTGAACATAGGGCTGAAGAAATGAAAATCAAGTGGATCAAAGTAGAGGGAGAAACAATATGCTTCTAAGGAGGGGAAAAATATTTGTAAAGGAGGAAAAGATAAAAATATGGAAAGCATATAAAACTAGCGCAAATACCCCAACAACCATTGCATTATTGAAAACCATATATAAGAGAAGTGTTTAAAGTTACATCCAAATATTATATTGAATAAAAACAAATCAAGAAAATAAGAGAAATAATTTCATAGCCATTGGTGTGAGTAACCTAGTTAAAATTAGCTCAAATTTGGATGATAATATTATTGGTGGGTTAGTGCAAAAGGTGGTGAATTTGAGTATCCTTTAACAATAGGAAGAGAAATAAATGACCAAACTCTTCCATATAAATATACATATTAGGAAGACAAATATTGATGGTATGTTCGACTCAGGATTATGGGTCAATCTCATTGCAAAATATCTAGTCAAAAAATTGGGTATGAAAGTTTGTGACCATTCAAACCCATATATGTTGGGATATGTAAATAAGGATGTAGAGTTTAAGGTAACAAAATAGTGAAAAATTAGATTTTCCATCAATGATGTTTTTATTGTTGAAATAGAACTAGATGTATGTGGAGTCACGTTTGGATGTCCCTACATATACATGCAAGATGCAATAATCATGCATATATCCAACCAGTATTGGGTTTTCAATGTTGGAAACCCTTCACCATAAATGCATAGAAAGAGAAGTTGAATATTTTTCTGGTAAGTTCCAACCAAGCCAATAAATTGATCATTTCCAACAAGAAGTATGTTTTACTATTTTTAATAGAAATCAGTCTATAGAAGAGTCTGTAGGAGGAAAGGAATCTATAGAGGGGTGCACTAAGAAACATGATCAACTAGATGAGTTGTTACATGCATATAGGGATGTGCTTTGAGAGCTTAAAAGGTTACCACCTAAGAGGGAAGTGGAACACAATATTTAGTTATAGTTAGACTCCCCATTACTAAACATTGGGTCGTACAAGTAGTATGTTATATAAGCAACTGAGGTGAAGAAACAATTGAAACAACTACTAGAACACACTGTCATTTGACCAAGTACATAAAAATGTGGGTCACCCATCATCATTGTGCCAAATAGGGATGGGACTTGGAAGATGTGTATTGATTATAAGGCATTGAAAAAAATCATACTCAAGAACAAGCATTCCCCACCAAGGATAGATGATCTAGTGGATCAGTTGAATCAAGCGAAGTGCTTAACTAAGTTGGACTTAAAGTATGTATATCACTAGGTTTGAGTCAAATAAGAAGATGCCTTGAATAAAAAATTCAAAACTATTAATTTTTTATATGAGTGGTCATTCATGCCATTCAACGTATGCAATGCAACAACTACATTTATGATATTAGTCAATGATATAATGAGCCCTTTTATAGATTGATTTGTTATCTCCTATTTGGATGATATATTGGTATGCAATGCTTCCTGGGAGGAGCACATCTCACATTTGATGCAGGTGTTGGATACATTAAAGAAGAACTAGCTTCTAGAAAATAATAATAACTTTGAGTTTGCACAATAGTATTTGGTATATTTGGGTTATGCGATAGGTGGTGTAGAGGTAAATATAGATCCTTCCAAGATAGAGGCCATCATGAATGGTTGTTTCCTACTGTTGTCTAGAGACTGACACACCTAGAAATTTGGAAAAATCCCAAACCCACAAGGTGTGTTCTTTATGGAAACTCTTAGAGAAGGTGTTTTCACCTGATCCCAACTCTCTCCATTTAGACTCTCACCTAGCTAAGTCAAGGGGTGTGGACCCTAAGGAATATTTTCAAGGAAGACTTGTTTAGGACAACAAATTCTATGAGATAATTATTAAATTAACTATGAATACTTGAAATATTACTTGAAACAAAATTGATTAGCAAGTTTAAATAATTATTCGTATATAAACATGAAAAAATTAGATAGATCAAATAAATCTAGTAAGATAGATCCTACAAGACAAATTGTAAGTAAACCAGTGCCAAATATACTTGCAATAAATAATATGCTCAAAATGAAATTACAATACTTGTAATGAAATATATTTTTCAAGTTACAATAAGTTGCAAAAATGAGAAGCTACAAGAAAAGTGTTAGTATACCAAGACAAAATATTATATACAATGTTGAGATATGAACAACAAAATGGGAATGTAGCTTACAAGAAAATAGAACTGGTACTTGAAAAAAATATTGTTCCCAGTGATATAATGAAATCAAAGGAAAACTATTATGACAACGAAAATGGAATAAAAAATTACAAGAACATAAAATGAAATATTTTTAAGTAAATTAGAATCTTAAAAATAAAAACTTGTATAGTAACCAATTACAAGATGAGACAAAGATGTAGGCGAGTGTGTGGACTAAATTTTGTCTTGGTTAATTTTATTCATTCCTATTCTAATGTGTTACTTCCCCTCAATTCCTTCAACTTGGTAAGGACTCAAGGTGGTTTCACGAATTCTAGGATGAAGAAGCTATGGATTCATTAACAATACCCACCTAGTTCTTCAAGACAACCCACATGCCTTTATTCCTACAAGGGACCTAGCCACGCAAGAGAACTACGAGGTAATGTAATTTACCATTCCTCCAAACTCAAATCTAGGGAGATTGAATTAAAATTGAGGAAGTTTCCTATATATGTATCAACCAATATTATACTTGGAGTAAATTTTAGAGAAACAAAATGAAAAATGTAAGAGGTATATAATGTTAAAACAAGTGCTTCAAAAACAAATAGCAAAATCGACTAGAAAAAGTATAAGAATTAAATACAAATTGAAACAATTATAACTAAAAAGAAGAAGGATAACACCACATAGAATAAACCCAAAAGTATTTTATTATATCATAAGAAACTAGAGTACAATATTTTGGTAGAGCCACTATCCTAGTTGCTCTAAGCATTACAATCAAAATTAATTACAACGAGGAACTCAAAGGATCAATTTATAGGAAAATTGGGAGTATATCCTACTAATAACTCATATCCAAGTGCTAAGTGTTTATACAAGGCTAAAAATCTTGATCCCAAGGATAAATGTCTATATATTCTTCAAGCAAATCGAAACCCGCTTGATCCCCTGCATAGATCTTAAGGAATATTAGCCATTTTCAATTTGGATGTAGCTAGGTGGAGTGGTAATTGAATCTTATATTAGTGAGAGGGAATTATAAAACTCATAATTGGACCAAAAATTAACTAAAATCCCCTTCATATCTTGGAAATTGAGTTGTCTTCCTTGGAAAGTGTCTTTTTATGGACTAGTCATTGTGCCTTTGGCTCATCGACTTTTTCTGCGTCATAACTTCCTTAGTAAGTGGAATTCCCATTAATTTTTTTTACTTGAATTTAGTTTTTTGAAATTTCCACTTCATTTTTTATAATTTTCCACTTGGAGATAATTTTTATTATCTCCTAATTTTTATTTTCTGGCTAGTTTATTTGCCAAAATTTACCAAAAATTAGAAAAACAATGTGATTTGAGAGGTGAATATTCACCTTTTTACCATCAAAGCGTGTCTAAATATAAATTTGAGCTGTATAGACATAATTTTTAGTATTAATACCCCCTAAAAATTATTTATAAAATAGTTATTACATCTTAAATCAAAATTTACATAAAAAATCTCGTCCAACAGGAATTGTTTAACAATCAAAATTTGACACTTAGACTCAACCAAATTTTTCAAAACCTTAAAGATGATATATTATGGTAGTATACATTGACTGAAGACACTAGGAATAACCTAATACTATACCATAAAATGAAATTCCAAGCTTGGGGTACATCTGGGAGAAAATCTCAACTAATATTATGTGTTAAAAAACACAAATGGTAATCATGATGCAATGGTGATGACACAATTGTTGTCAACCCTTTTGTCTTTCCTTGAAAATGAACTGAAGGAATATTTGAAGTTCACCTCAAATCAAACACTTCACCTCAATCAAACACTAAATATTGAACTCCCTTTGAGGCTACCCAATGCCTATTTTTATAGTTCAGATGAGGAGGTTAAGGTTCCACCTATGAAGGGATAGAATCCTCCTTCAAAGGGATAGGCTCCTCACATCAAGGGGTTAGCTCAGGGTGTGGGATGCATGAACCTTATAAGAACGTACTCATCCCCAAAACATCTCATCCAGAAGCTTCTCAAAAAATATCTTTCTTACTTTGTTTTCTTGCCATTTTGACTTTGACAGGGGTACGTAGGCAATACACTGAGAAAATTCATTCTGGAACGCAGGTAAGCTTCACATTACCTGCATACCCTAGACAAGAATGCAGGTAAGCTTCACATTACCTGCGTACCTAGGGTTTTGGAGATTTTTAGGGTTTTTCTCCTATTTTTAGGGTTTGACATGAGGAGTAGAGGTTATAATACTTGGAAAGGAGGTAAGTATGAGTGACAATGAGCTCATACAGTAAGCAGAATGTCAAGGTGACAATTTTTAGTGCAACAGATTGCCCCCTAAAGTGAAAAGTCTAGAATAGATGAAGATGAAGTCTGTCATATATGAAGAGTGAAGTACTTTATCATTTCAAAGATCATCTTGTGAACACCCCA
Source organism: Pinus albicaulis (assembly GCA_034641835.2). Taxonomy (NCBI): domain Eukaryota; kingdom Viridiplantae; phylum Streptophyta; class Pinopsida; order Pinales; family Pinaceae; genus Pinus; species Pinus albicaulis. The sequence continues at coordinate 731,918,148 of CM076579.1, forward strand.
GTCAGAACCTGTAAAAAAATTCAATGCAAAATATATATATGTAGACATATCATCACTGAGGTAGGCATTCCCATTCTCAGATCAAAACTAACTAGAAAACTGATTTAAAATGTTTTGATATAGGAATGATTTTCAATACATCAATAGTATAGACATGTGTAGACACAATATGGATGCAACCATATGTTTATGAATAGTCCACTGCATAAATGAATAACAAAATTCCTCACAGCCTGGATGGTAGAAACTAGATCCTCTCGAACCAGTACAATTCTATCCATGTGAATAAATGTGTCGAAGTTGAACATGGTAGAAACCACTTGATTACCAGTCAATAATGTAGATTGTTAACAAGTGTGAGAGTAACCATCAGTAATTTCAATGTCCCTCAAAGTAATTAGTACAATCCATGAAATGTGAATAAATGAGCTGAAGTCGAACATGTCACGGAATCATTTGATCGAAGGTCAATAATGCAACCTGTCGTCGAAGGCGAGAAACCTGCCATTGAGGCATGCAGATTTCAAGGTACTGATGATTTCTAGATCAAATTACTAGATAATGAGATGTCATCGGTAGGAACTGATTTGTCATAGTAAAGCCCACAACACGAAATCATAGATCAAGTTTTGAAGAAATATATTGGCAACGACTAACTCAGGGATGGCCAAAATGGATGATAGATATTTTTCAAATGAATGGTTTGTGTGAACTGTCCTCTTGAACACATAATGACATTGCAGATGGTTTGGTGACAATTGACCTAAAGCTAATACCCAGAAACCGGTTGAAGACTTTCAATATGGTTTGATTAATTGTTAGGTAAAGGATTTTCCCAACCCGGGTGAATAAAAGTGTCGTGTTCAAGAGTGGTTGAATGGCATTTCAAATAATCAAATTGTAACAAACAGGTTCTTCTTTCTCTCATTTCCCCCACCATTTCTGGCAAGTACCTCTTTATTTTTGACAAGCTTGAGGAGGATAACATTTGCTTGTTTATAAGCTCATCCTTCGGATGAGTCCAACTTAGTTTAAGATTCGAACCCTAAGAATGAGTGGTTCATTCCTGTTTAAAATTGAACAGGTCCTTTACTGTTAAATTTTAACGAGTCCGGCATAGGAGAAACTCGAGTTTTTTTCAATTTTAGGGAGTCAGAAGACAAAACTCCAGAAGAATCCATGGGGGTACGTTTTCGTAAATTTAGTCTCTCGAGCCTGAAAAAGGATAAAATAATGTGGGAGAGAACTCTATCGATCGTAATTAGTAAATGTATACCTTTTTCTTAAATAGTCTATTTCAGTCCATAAAAGGGGTAAACTTATACTGAAGGGATGATCATTCATTTATTTTAACGAGTTCGAATAATCAAGTGCTCGGCAATATTTTCAAGTTTAGAGAGTCTGAAAAGGGCTTAAAAGAGGACTCCAATGTTTCGCTTTTTCATAAATTTTTGAAAGAGTTCAAAAAAGTGATAAAAGTATCATATTTGTTGAAAAATGATCAGTTTTACTGAAAAATCCAATACTCTGCACAAAAACTCGGAACAATTATACATACCTGTTTAAGATAAGTAAAATTTTTTTCCAAATTACCTTTTTAAAGTGAAAAATAAACAAATTAAAAATTCATTTATTCGAAAAAAATTATAAAAAAGGAATTTTATAACTTCATTTTTTCTATTTGAATTCAGAGTGAAAAAGTGAGAGCTTTTGGATAAGAAAAACATCCTGTGAAGATTCTGGAAAATCTATTCGTCGGAATCAGAAACCGTCAGCTCCAAGTAATCTGTATAAATTCTAGACCATATGAGGGCCCAATTTGATCTCCTGATATGGCTAGTGAACAAGTGGGACACATAGGACTAATGTTTCTTGATTGGCGGCCACTGGCGTGAAGCTGAGCTAGAGGACATATATTTTTTGACTGGTTTGTCCAAGAGGGGCAGACACTTATCTCTATTCGGGACTAGACCAGGTGGCCAGTCTGTTGCTAGTATCGAAGCAAATTTTTGCAATGGTTGAGAAGACCCCAAGGATAAACGGATAGATATCAAAAATATCATTCGTCTCGAGTTCAAATTTATTGTCTTCACTGTTACTAGACTGTACAGGAGTGCAGCATTACGTGTTGGAAATATTATGCTAAGGGCATTGAGATTGTTAGATTTCTATCGGCATATTTTTTTTGTTTGAACAACCAACTCTTTGTTAGGTCCCTATATTACTAGTATAGTTGCTTATTGTTGTTAGTGTAACCCCCTTATTGTTATTATTATACCCATTGTAACCCCCATTTTGTTATTATTGTGCCCTTAAATTATTATTGTTAGGTCGGCTAGGATTACATTGTCGCCCACTAGGATTACATTATGGCCCCATGGACTCCTATATATAGAAAGGGGGTTTTGTAAATTGTTTCATCCAAGAATTTTTCATTCATGTAATGTATTGGAGGTTGCCCCCTTGAAGTGGCTTATTTCTAAGGCGTTGATATCTCTTTTCTTCTCTTTTTGGAGGTGGTTTCACAACATTTGGTATCAGAGCTTTGGATTCTAGAGTTTCGCTATTCCAAACAGGTCATCATGGAATTTTCGCTATAAAATTTTTTCTATGATGTTTCAGAAGCTGAAATTTTTAGGGTGCGAAGTCGAAATTCTAAGGAATATTTTCCAAAAATTTCAGAGCTTGGTTTGCAATATTTTCGGAGATATGTTAGGTCTTTTTTGCTCCTAAACAGGTCATCGTGGAATTTTCACTATAATTTTTTTTCTACGAAGTTTTAGAATCTGAAATTCCTATGGTGTGAAGTTGAAATCCTGAAGAAATTCATCAAAAAATTTCAGAGCTTGGTTCGCAATATTTTTGGAGATATGATCTGTGGAATGTAGTGCTTTTTCAAGCTCCTGAATTTCATCTCAAAGAGGTGATCGTGGGAAAAGTTCAATAACTCTCTCTCTGGGCATCGGATTGGAGTGTTGTAAAAAGTGGTTGCAAGTACATGGAATGTGTTTTCCTAAATATCAATTTTAGAGATGAAAGATGAAAAATTGACACATGGAAAGTTGTACAAGTTCCCTCTACTAAAATAGTCCATAATTAGGTCATTGTGGGAGATTGGACACAAATTTGTCTTGGATAATCCAAATCAGGTCAGACCTGTGGCATTCGAAAGATAATTCAGAGGGCTATGTTGGTACTGAAAAAAAATATTGAAGTGCTGCAATAAAAAATATAATACAATTTCAATATCGAGCTCCTCAAAAGCAAGAAAAATGTGTGTATTTGTTTTTCCGAATTGGATAATTCTTATTAGAAGAATCAATTTGAATTGATTCCAAGGGCATATTGTAGAATAGATATCGGTATTGGGTTCTAAAATATTCCCCGTAAAAATAATTCAACACCCATTAATTCTTCAGAAGGCTCTACTATGACTCGTGAAGATGAAGAATTGCAACATGATCTATCAAAATTACAAGAGCAAGTGCAACAAATTTCACTCTCGCAAAGAGCAACAAAAAATGAAATGGAAGTTTTGAACAAAGGCATGGAAGCTAAGATGGAAAACATGAAGAATGATCTAAAAACAGACATCGAAGGTTTCAATAAGTTGATACAAGAAATGTTTCCTAATGGTGAAAAGATAGTATAAGAACCTCATGATGAGAACAAAATCAATGTTAATCATGATTTGATAAACTCTAATGTTGGCGGGAAGAACCACCATATTCCAAAAATGGATATGAGGAAGTTTGATGGAAAGGATCCTGTAACATGGATACTACAGATGGAGCAATATTTTGATCTCCATAACGTGCAAAACACACAAAAGGTACGCATTGCAACTTACATTTAGAACAAAATACATTTGTATGGTATCGATGGCTTTGCTCCCGTAAAAAAATTGTCACTTGGTCAATTTTTACGGAAGAAATGATAGCACATTATGAGGATAGAAAGAGCAACACCTTCTTTAGCCAATTGATAAATCTCAAACAAAAGGGTTTAGTGGGGCAGCACATTGAGGACTTCCAAAAATTGAATATAAGGGTAACTGATATTCCAGAGGAACACAATATTGATCTCTTCATAGGCACTTTGAAGGATAATATCCAACATGAAGTTCGCGTTTTGGAACCTGATTCATTGGAGAAGGAATTCAGGTTGGCAAGAAAAGTTGAATGTAAAATTATGGCGACAAGGAAGCCTACCACTCAATTCTATAAAGAAGGAAGTGTTGCTACGCCTAGATTTCCACAACCTACAAGGTTGACACCATAAAAATTGGAAGAAAAAAGAGCAAAAGGGCTTTGCTACAGTTGTGATAGAAAATACACTAAAGGTCATAAGTGTGCTGAGAAGAAATTATTTTACATAGATTGTGAAGAGGAAGAAGAAAATGAACAAGAAGAGGATATACACCAGGAACCAGACCTAGAAGAGGAAGAAATGAATCCGACCATATCGTGTAATGCACTGGCAGGAATTACCACTCCTAAAACTCTCAAGATAGAAGGACAAATAAAGAAGAAAAAGGTAATAGTGTTGATTGATTCAGGTAGCACCCATAATTTTATTCATTGTAAGGTAGCCAAGGAATTAAATTGTTTCCTATACCCAACACCAGAATGTCAAGTGATGGTTGCAAATGGAGGAACTATAAATTTCTTTGGAAAATGTCATAATATCAAGCTAACCATGGGGGAATATGTATTGACTAGTCCAATGCTTTCCATTCCTATGGGAAGTGCTGATGTTGTACTAGGAGTACAATGGTTACAATATTTGGGGATGGTAGCTTTTAATTTTCAAGAACTTTTCTTGAAATTTTTTTCAGAAGGAAAGAAAGTTGAATTACGGGGTATTGAAGGGAAGATGGGAAGGATAATAAGCTCTAATGTCATGAAAACGCTTCTAAAGAAAGAACAACGAAGCATAATTTCACAATTATTCTCACTAGAAGTTCTGACATCAAAATCATCTATTTCTGCAGATCTCCAACAAGTCTTGGACAATCACTCCAAGGTGTTTGAAACTCCCAAAGGACTTCCACCTCTTCGTGATCATGATAATGCTATTCATTTGATTCCAGGAAGTGTTTCTCCAAACATTAGGCCTTATAGATATCCTTCCTTACAAAAGAGCGAAATTGAACATATGATTGCAGAAATGTTAGAGGCGGGTATAATTCAACCTAGCCAAAGTTCTTTCTCTGCTCCCATAGTATTGGTACACAAGAAGGATGGATCATGGCGAATGTGTCCGGATTATAGGGAGCTCAATAAGCTCACCATTAAAGATAAATTTCCCATTCCTGTGATTGATGAATTATTGGATGAATTACATGGAGCAATTTATTTTACCAATTTGGATCTTCATTCAGGATATCATCAAATTAGAATGAAGATTGAATATATTCCAAAAACAACATTTCGAACTCATGAGGGTCATTATGAATTTTTGGTCATGCCTTTTGGCCTTACCAATGCAGCTTCTACATTTCAAGGGTTGATGAATTCCATTTTCAAACCCTTCCTTAGAAAATTTTTGCTACTATTTTTTGATGATATACTAATCTACAGCAGGTCTTGGAAGGATCATGTTGAACATGTTGATAGGGTACTCAAACTATTGCAGGAGAAACAATTATATGCAAAAACATCCAAATGTTTCTTTGGAGTACATGAGGGTGTTAAAGTAGACCCTAACAAAATTAAAGCCATTAAGGAATGGAAAGTCCCCACGAACATAAAGCAGTCGCGAGGATTTCTCGGGTTAACAGGGTATTATCGAAAGTTTTTTAAGAATTATGGGAGAATAGCAGCATCTCTAACAACATTATTGAAGAATTATGCATTTTCACGGACTCCTGAAGCAACTAAGGCCTTTGAACATCTTAAAGAGGCAATGTGCCTAGCACCGGTATTAGCTATGCCAGACTTCACAAAAGCCTTTATTGTGGAATGTGATGTCTCAGGAAATGGAATTGGTGCAGTTTTAATGCATGAAGGAAGATCCATTTCTTTTGAAAGTAGTTCAATCAAAGGAAATTATTTACAGAAACCTATTTATGAGAAGGAAATGTTAGCAATATTGCATGCACTAAATAAATGGCGAACTTACCTAATGGGAAGACACTTCAAGGTAAAAACTGATCATGATAGTCTTAAACACTTTTTGGAACAAAGACTATCTTCAGAAGAGCAACAAAAATGGGTCACAAAGATGTTGGGTTATGACTTTGAAATAATATACAAAAAAGGGAAGCTAAATGTTGTTGCAGATGCACTCTTAAGAAAGAATGAAGAGGTGGAAGCATTGCTTTGTGCCATTTCTATTATCCAACCAGATTGGATAACCGAAGCAAGAGATGAATGGAAGAAGGAAAAAGATGTATGGACACTCATTCAAAATTTACAGCAAGATCCTAGTACATCTGATACATTTAGTTGGAAAAATGATTCCTTATGGTACAAATATCGCTTATATCTTTGTAAGAATTCCCAACTAAAACAAAAGATTCTTCTAGAATTGCACACTTCTCCTTTAGGAGGACACTTAGGATTTTTAAAAACTTACCACAGGGTGAAGAAAGAATTTTTTTGGGATGGCCTTAAATCTGATATTCAAAAGTTTGTGGCGGAATGTTTGGTTTGCCAACAGAATAAAGTGGAAACAATTAAGACCCCGGGACTTCTACAACCTTTATCCATTCGAAGTCAACGTTGGGAGGAGATTTCAATGGATTTTATCACAGGTTTACCTAAGTCCGAAGGAAAGAGTGTCATCATGGTGGTAGTTGATAGACTTACCAAGTATGCACACTTTTGTGAATTATCTCATCCATTTAAAGCAAGTACGGTTGCTACTACATTTATGGACAGAATTCAAAAGCTACATGGAAGCCCAAGGGTTATTGTGAGCGACAGAGATCCCATTTTTACTGGAAATTTTTGGACGGAGTTATTTTCTTATTTGGGTACTCAATTAGCTCATAGCTCATCTTATCATCCTCAATCTGATGGTCAAACTAAGATAATAAATAAATGTTTGGAAGGATATCTTCGTTGTTTTGTATCTGATAAACAAACACAATGGGTCAAGTGGTTACCTCTTGCTGAATGGTGGTATAACACTTCCTTCCATACTGCAGCAAAAATGACCCCATTTATGGCACTTTATGGATATCATCCACCATCCATCACATCGTATTTAAGGGAAAATTCGAAGGTTCAAGCAGTGGAAGATCACATCGAGCATCAGCAAGAAGTTCTCCAACTCTTAAAGGATAACCTGAATTTGGCACAAAATCGAATGAAACAACAGGCAGATCAACATCATAGCGAGAGAAGTTTTGATGTAGGAGATTGGGTATTTTTACGGCTACAACCATATAAACAAATGTCCCTCAAGCAAGCTAAGAAGGATAATAAATTATCGCCAAAGTACTATGGTCCTTACAAGGTGTTGCAAAAGATTGGTACTATGGCATACAATTTGGAGCTTCCTGCTTCTTCGCGAGTACATCCAGTTTTCCATGTTTCATGCTTAAAGAAGGTTATAGGTGAAAATCTTCCAGTTCAAACAGTATTGCCAGAACTTGATGGGGAAGGGAAAATAATATTGGAACCTGAAGCAGTCATGGAAAAAAGAACTCGACAACTACGGAATCGATCAATTTCAGAGTATCTCATCAAGTGGAAGAACTTACCCACTGAAGATTCTACATGGGAGGATGAGAATTTTATACGGAAGCACCCGGAGCTACTCAAGTGTTGAGGACAACACTTTTTTGAAGGAGAGGGGCATGTTAGGTCCCTATATTACTAGTATAGTCCCTTATTGTTGTTAGTGTAACCCCCTTATTGTTATTATTGTACCCTTGTAACCCCCATTTTGTTATTATTGTTCCCTTAAATTATTATTGTTAGGTCGGCTAGGATTACATTGTCGCCCACTAGGATTACATTATGGCCCCATGGACTCCTATATATAGAAAGGTGGTTTTGTAAATTGTATCATCCATGAATTTTTCATTCATGTAATGTATTGGAGGTTGCCCCCTCGAAGTGGATTATTTCTAAGGCGTTGATATCTCTTTTATTCTCTTTTTGGAGCTGGTTTCACAACACTCTTTGTCATTAAGGATTTTCCATACGCCGAGATGGACTACCACGATGACAGAGACATGGCTTTTCCTCCAGGAGAGCAATGGGATGATTCAAGTAAAAATCATTTTTAAAACTTTCTAATTCCTAATTTTTTTTGTATTTTAAATCATCCAACACAAGACGATGTATATTTTGAAACACACTTCTATGCTATGATATATGACTATTACCGGCGATCTATGTACATGTTATCGAATGTTGTTTAATTTACTGTTTTGATTATTGAAAATGTCTATTTATCATACTAGAAGCAACTACATCCGCTAAAGTATTTAAATGTCTTGGAATATGTTGATATTCAATGTAATAAAATTCACGTTCCAAGAGATGAACTCTCAAAAATAACCTTAATAACACTGAATTCATAATGGCATACACCATGTTAAGCTGTAATACAACGAGTTCAGAATCCAACCTAACAATCAAGCTTCGAATCCCAAATGATATGGATTTATATAATAACTCAATCACTGCACTATACTATGTAATGTTATTCGTTGTTTGACCAAGGCTTACCCCATGCATGGACACTAACTGGTCATAGGGTGAATAGATAACCCAAGTTGCGGAAGAAATGTTTTGTGTACTACGACAAGCACCATCAGCAAAACCAATGTATGTCTGAAGAGACGTCGACATCTGCAATATCAAGAGTAAAACTCAGATAAGTAGGAATAGTGATAAGAGCATACTCTAGAATAGGCATGCCTTTCTAATTTAAAACACACCAACAGTAAAGAAACTAATCTAATCAAAAATCTCCACACCAAATTTAAGCATAATATCTCTTCAGATAAAGCCCATTTCTGGGTTTATCTAAAGGGACACCATCAAAATATATCAGCTCATAGGCCCCTTTTGCTATCTTTCTCTTAACAATGAAAGGACCATGCCACATAGGCACAAATTTTCCAGCCCCTTGCTTATTGTTGGCTTGATTGTACACTAAAACTAGGTCTCCTTCTAAAAAATTACGAGGTGTAACATTTCTATCGTATTGAGCTTTTATTAGTTTGACATGAGCTTCATTTTCTAATGCAACATTTCATCGATTCTCATCTAGCTAAGCCAAGTACAAAAAATGCTTCTCCTTTTCAGATGTATCTGGGAGTAATTCTATGGCTAATTTCAATGACAAAATTTTGCATTCAATAGGAAACACAACTTCCAAACCGTAAACCAGTTGAAAGGGAGTGAAACCAGTTGATGTTTTTACTGAGGTCCGATATGCCCAAAGTGATGAAAATAACATGGAATGCCAATTCGACTTATGAATGCCAATGATTCGTGTAACCATAGTGACTAAAACTTTATTGATAGCTTCAACCAATCCATTAGCCTGCGGGTAATATGGAGTAGAACTATCGTGGCGCATGCCAAGTTGATCTGTTAGTTCAGCCATCATGATATTTCAAAAATGAATTCCACGATCTGTAATTATTGCTTGAGGAACACCAAATCTAGCAATTATATGATTGAACACAAAAGTTGCAGCAGTCTTGTCGTCTGCCGAAAATGTAGGCATTTCCTCGGCCCACTTAGTAAAATAATATACCACTAGGATAATATACGCATGCCCCCCCCAACCGAGTGAGTGTTACATGTAATAAAGTCAATACCCCACTTTTCGAAAGGACTGACAACAATTATAGGGTGAAGAGAAGCAGGTGTTGCATGCATTTTATGATAAAAAGCCTGACAATTGTGGCATTTTCGGTCTGCATAGATACAATCTTTGAATAAGGATGGCCAGAAATAACCAGTGCGTAATATATTTTGGGTTGTGGCATACACAGACATATGGCTGCCACATGCTCTAGAATGGTATTCATTTAGAACCTTCTCAGCTTCTTCATGAGTAAGACAACATTGGAAAATAGAATCCGCTCCATGACGATAGAGTGTATCACAAACAATATTTTATTGTTGAGATTGGAAAAGTATTTTTTGTCGCTGAGATCGTGAGATTTCAGGGCCAAAATATTGGGTTTGGAGATAAAAAATAATATCCCCATACCAAGGATCTATAGTATTGATAAGAAACAAGGATTCATCCACAATGGGCTATTCCGCCACAGTTTCAGTATCAGTAGACGAGAAATCACACATCAGTTTTGCAAGACCAAAGATTTCTTTGCCTTGGATTTTTCAAATTCCAAGTCAAATTCCTGCAGGATAACTATCCATTTGGAATAATTGCCCCATAGAAATTTTTTGGTCAAAATGTACATCATGGGGTTACAGTCAGAAATTACAATGGTTTTTCATAATAAGATGTAGTGACAAAATATTTGGAAATTTTGAACAGCTGCCAAGGCCAATTTCTCCACACGCGTGTATTTGATCTCAGTCGAATGCAAATTTTGACTAAGATAGTAAATCACATGTTCATTTTTGAATTCATCTTCCTGAACTAAAACCATCGCAATGGTGGAATGAGAGGCGACGAGGTACAAAAAATAGTCCTGGTTGTAATTGGGAGGATGCAGTAATGGTCCATGGGTCAACACGTGTTTGAGTGCATCAAAAGATCGATCATCAATCTCATCCCACAAGAATGGAATGCTATTTTTTAACAACTTGGTAAAACCCTTTGTTAACTTAGCGTAGTTAGGAATGAAACGAAGTAAAAAAATTTCTTTCCCTTGCAAACTTTGGAGTTGGTGTAAAGTTGAAGGATGAGGTAGATTGACAATAGCTTCAACCTTCGATGGATTAACGTGAATGCCTTCTTTCGAAACAACAAATCTGAGTAAGCGACCCAATTCTACACAGAAAACAAATTTGTGTGGATTCAGCCGAATTCGATAATGCCTACATCTCATAAAGATAGCTCGTAAATGAGTGAGATGATCGGCCCTACGTGATGAATGGGAAGTTAAATCATCGATATAAGGCTACAAAATGTGCTTAATGTCATGAAATGTGTAAGACATAGCTCTTTGAAAATTTTCCTTAGTGTTCTTCAATCCAAAGGGTAGTTTACAATGAGCGAATGTTCCCCACAGAAAAATGAAAGTTGTTTTAGGCTGATCAACAGGGAGTATGTTTATTTGATTGTGACAGGAAAAACCATCCATAAAGGAGAACATTTCACTGCCAGCACAATCATCAATGATTTGATCGATATAGGGGGTTGGGTAATTGTCTTTAGGACAAGATCGATTAATATCCCTATAGTCGATACATACTATTAATGTTCCTTATTTTTTTTTAACATGAACAATATTCGATACCCAATCGGTTAAAGGAATTGGATAAATGAAACCTGCATGAAGTAATTTCTTAACTTCAGCTTTGATAGCAGTAGCTTTTCTCGGATGTATCTGACGTAAGTGTTGTCGGACATGTTTTGCATCCGGGTAAGTCTTAATTTCATGTACAACAATTGACGGATCAATTCCTGGCATTTCTTCATATGACCAGGCAAACACATCACTAAATTCTTGAAATAGGGCTTTATAAGGTTGGAGTTCATCCTCCGTACAGCAAGCACCTATATGAATGTTTTCAATTATTCCTGGCTTAACTAAAATGTCAATAGGAATCATTTGAGAGATATTTTCCAAATTTAACTCAGAATCAGAATTTTGCAATGGATTCTGCGGTTCTTTGACATATTCAGCAGCAACAATAGAAGAGAAATCATTTTCAAAATGATCCAGCTGAGGAAAAAACAAATATCGATAATGTAGATCTTCCCATGGTAAATAGTCAACAGACAAAATTTCATGAATCTGCTCATCAATATGAACAAGATCGGGAAATGTCTTTGTGGCTGAGCTAGATATAGAAAGTGATTCCTTAGGGATCACATTCATTGGATCAATTTTGGTTGAAGAAGGATTGGAAAGTGACTGTACAACTTGATATGCAATTTCAAAGGGACTCAAAGGCATCGCGCCATCAAATGAATCCAACTCTGAATCGGAAGGTACGATCCAAGGATCATCAAAAGTAACAGTATTCGATGAAATCATATGAATATTTGTGATAAGAGGCAATATGTTAGGAGCAAGAAAGGACAAAGTTCCTAGTAAACCAGAATCTTTAATCGAACCTACACCAACATCCATTTAAGGGATAGTCGTTTTACCGACGTGCTGGATAGTTTCTGTAGAGGCTGGATCGAATGAGAAATAAGTGAGCTGGTCTATGGTAACGATCTTTCCTTGATGTGGAAACTTGATAAGTCGAAAGACCGATGAAACAACAACAGTCATAGCATAAGACCAACTACAACCCAAGATAAGGTTGTAATATAGACGGGCATCAACCACCTCCACATCTATATTTACGGTTTTGCCTTCGACCCCTATAGCTAAATCTTGAAAAATATCGAAAGGATGGAACCCTCGGCCTTCAAAACCCTTTAGAATTGTCAGCGACTGATTGAGTGTAGGAGAACCAAGAGATTTCCAACACTGGATCAAAATAATACACATAGAATCCCCTTCATCAATCATAGTCCGAAAGACCGGTCTATTTTTGACTAATACTGGAATCTGGAAAGCCATTTGATGAGGTAGGCAGGGTGTACTATTCTCTAAATCGAAGATTATTAGGTTCGAATCCTGAATATCAATAGCTCCTACGGCAGAAAAAATTAATTTACGCTATGCTGGGCACAATTGCAGCACTTCCAAAGCCGACATTGCTGAAGGGGAAATATATAAGTCCTCAACAATGTTGTAATTCTGAGCAGCTCTCACATGTGGATTGAAAGTTGATTTATGAAGTACGCCTTTAGCAAGCAGTTTTATTACTAAGTCTGAATTGGGTTTCTCGATCTGTAGTGGATCAGAAACAAGATGAGGTGTAGTTGATGTGTTTGAATTAGAAGATTCTGCTTCTTTACCACCAACAGTACTTTTACTACCATAATCTTGTGATTGCGTCACAATCCTGACTTGAGACATCATCATAACAGGTTCTTCTGGGGCGTTCGAGGTGGAACCAATCATCTTAATATCTTGAGTAGGAAAATGATCCTTCAAGACAGCAGGTTGTTGAGAACCTTTAACGAACTTCGAAACCTCTGCTCGATGTGGGAATTCTTTTGTAAAATTATTCTCCTCTCAAATGAAACAAGGATAGCGAGGCCTGCATTTTTCGTCATTAGATTTAGTTTTATCTGTTTTATCTTTTGAATTTTGTTTGTTTTTATTCTTCCCCTTCTTTTTACCGCTAGATTTAGATTTGGCTGTAGATGTCTCTACGACATGAATGTCAGCAGAAATTTCAGCGGAAGACTCTCCTTTCGGGGAATCAGGTAAAGTTATTATAGGAGAAGAATTCTTTGAATATTTCTTCTTGCTTTTAGTATTAACTGAACCGATCATACCATTAGCAGCATGAGACTGTGAAGGAGCTGTAGTTATTTGACATTATTTTGGAAGATCGGGGATTTTTTCAAGTAAAGTGCCTGACTGCGTATAGACGAGGTCAAGGTACTAAGCTTGAACAATGACTTGCTCCTTAGTAACAAATCCTCCCTTAGCTACATCTTCAGTGATTTTGGGTAATAATGATTTAGCAAACCATTACGCCAAAATTTGATCTAGAATGAAAACTTTCACTAAACACCTTCTACATCGCCATTCGTGAATATGATTAGAAATATATGTGGACTTGGATTGTTTTAACAAAGTCAGTAGTTCCCTGCCATTATCGTATCTGACAGGAAACTGAAAATGAGTTAAGAAAGCAGTTTCCTACTCATTGAAATTATTAAAAGAGCCTCGTGGTAACTCAATGTACCATTTGGTGGCAAGACCAATAAGATTTCGTTTAAAAAGACATAAGCGAATTGAATCATCCGTTATCCAATTAGATACACACCAGCGGTGATAAGTTATAACGTGATTTGACGGATCCTCTCCTGACTTACCCTCAAATTTCGGTATATCACTCGACAAATTACGTGGAATTGGTGGCCAATACGGATGATAGAAAATTGGATCATTCGTAAGGCGTGACAAATCAATTAAATCCAAAGTTGCAATAAATGGTAACTGACGATGAGGGTCACGAAAACCTTGAGTAACAAGAGCAGTTCTAGGAGGAGGATACCCAGGATAACTAGGAATCGAATTTGCATTGGGAATGGTATAACCTCTCAGGAAACCAGGATTAACCAGACCAAACTGTGGTTGTTGAGGTTGTTGATAAGTATAGCCAGGATACGGTTGATATTGATAAATTGGTTTTTGTGAAACGGGACTGAATTGATACTATCCCTGGTACGGTTGATATGTGAATTGTGGTTTACTTGTGATAATCGTAGTTGTACCAGCTTGTCCTGTAGGTATCTGGACCGAAGTCTTGTTGGAAATATTTTCATTGATGGCAAAGGAATTGGCAAAGAAGGAGCATCTGAAATAGTAACTATGAAAAGAGAAAATCAAAGTAGCAGCAGAAGAAGAGTGCATAATTGAAGCAGAATTGTCCAGAGACAGAGTAGGAGAAAAATGCCATTGAATAGAAAATAATAAGTGAATGTTCTAGTAAATGGTAATTCATGTGTGAACATATGTATGCATCCTAATGGAATCTGTGATAAGTAAGAAACCATGTGAGGGGATTAATGGTGCTCTATATGTTGTTCAAGGAATCGATGTTAATGCGGTCGTCAGTGTATCCAAATTGGTAGACAGTGGAGTTATATATATTCGATATGATCAAATATATGGTTTTAAGCTCCACATGGAAGGGTCTACGCTATTAGTAAGGAGCTGACTGGATTTCATCGAGAAAGGAATGAGGAGCGAGGGTGTTACACAGTAATTTGTCACCGTCCCTACCATTCCCCATCCCGCACAATGGAGGACCCATTATGTGACCTGTGAACACTGTCATGCCTTGAAAACCTCATCAATGCATCCCTCTGAGTATGAGCTTCATTTCCCCTTGAGACATCTCCTTGCAAAATCCATGAAAAACAGCTCTTTTTGCATTGGCGCGGGTAGACAGTTCAGTGCTCGCGCCAATCAGGGAAATCCTGTAAAGAGGTCGCGCCACCCATTTTTAGGGACTGCTTTTTAAATATGGATGGCGTAAGTTGAGTTCAAACAAACTCACAACCATTGCCTATCTTTATGGAGCTGGAGGTTTGGCGTCGCTGAGTTCTATGGAAGGGTAGTTTTGCCACCTTCATAACCTTCCCTGCTGATGCTGCACAATCCGCATAATAATAGGGATCCCAACTTCCTTCCCACCATAAAAGCTTGCTCGTATCCATGGCAAGCTAGTCTTGAAGTGTCAAGCTTGCATCTCCCTATTCCCAAGCGCTTTGTGTCAGAAAAGAATCCCTTCTTTCCCTTAAGGCCCATTCAAGCGAGGAGACCCACACATGCAGACTCGGAGAGGTTTCCCTTTCCTCGCTTAGCCATTGCGAGACGTGGACAACCGAGACCCGTCGAAGGAAGCCGACGTCAATCATATTGTAAATTTCTATTCGTTTATCACTTTAATAGATGACTATGATTATGGTTCCACTTCCTTTTTCTATCATGTTAATGCGAGTAATATCTTTTCTCAATCGATACTAGTTACGATGTCAGTCTTATGCATGTATCTCGTTTCGTTTCTTCTCTCCGTGTGTGTGTTCATCCACGGGGAGAGATCGTGGAAGGATTGTGGATCTCACAAGGCCGAAGGATGGGGACATCCTCTTCTTCGCATCTAGCGTTGGAATCCAGGTAGGCTCTTATCCCAAGTCTTTCATTTCGTAACTAGGAGCTTGCGTCATGCGATGATTGTTTGTTTGTTGCTAGACCCCGGGTTGGGGTAGGGATCGCCTTGTCCGCAGAGGGGATTTACCTCCTCAACAAATTGGCGACCATAATCGGGGACCGTCCGTTTCCTATCCCATTTATGATTGGTTCGCTTTACTGCTTTCTCCTTGCTTTGATGAACCTTCTGGTTGGATTTTCATTATTTTAGCCTCCCGGGTTTCGTTTAGCTTGTATTGAATTCACTGCTAGAAGAGGTTGTTTTTGACGCGCACAAGAACCCTGATCGCGGGTTTTAACTGGTCAGCCGCGCCACTTGGCGAAGCTGTATTTGTCCGTGTCGCGCCACTCCTACTTCTCCGCGCTAGTTTCAAGGCTACGCCGCGCCACCCCCGTGACTTTGAGTTTTCCACGTGGGTTTTCCAGCCACCAAGATTTCTTTTCTTCTTTAGATTTCCCGATTGTCCGAGTGTGTTGAGTCTATTGACCGGAAATCACCGCTATCCTTTTTTGGTTGTTTACCTTTGTCTATCGATTTCACGTATCTGTCTTCTGTGGCATCTAGTGGCATAGTGAATCGAGCCCTGGGGAGTTTTGGGTGTCTCGATTGTCCCGTTTTCAACTTGTTGATTGATTCTCCACGCTCTTTTTAACAATTTTTGGGTTGTTTTTCTCATTTTGAGGATTGTTCATTCTTCATTCGAATTCGTTTGCCTCTGCTTTGGACTCTGATCACACTCGTCCATTGGGTGTTTCCGTAGTCTTTCTTTGCTTTGAGGACTTTGGGTCGATTTAGAGATTTGGTTGCTCGTTTTTGAGTGAATGCTGTTTGCTTGCTTCAGATATCATTTCTCAAATTGTTCCTTTTGTTTTCGCACATTAGCCATTAAACATTGAAAATCAAAATAATCTTTGCTTTTGTTAAATTAGTGCAAATTGTGATCTTTTCCATATTGCTAGTGATTAGTTTTGATGAAAAGTGTGCAATGCATTATTACTGTAGGACATTCTTGTTTGTATTCCGTTCATTTCGTTTGTATAAAGCTCTCAACTCTGGCTTCAACTAGTTTTCTATCGAACGAAATGTTGCATCGTGCATATAGTTTGCATTAGAGACACTACATACCATAGGTCTGAAATTGAAACTTAATTGAAGATCAACTGTAAAATTTATTCAATTAACCTAAGGCAACATTGGAACTTAACGCAACATATTTAGAAGGTTCAGGCTAGAGACGTGTTCGCGTTGCAACCTAGCACACTGCCGTTCGCCTCGCGTTTTGTAGGCGCACTACACCTGACTCTGTTTTCCTGTATCACGCGTATAGTGCAGCGAGACCTCATAGGTTTTCAATCCTCCTTTATCCACAGGAAGCCGAGTCCGCCGCCCTATACCCGTGATACACCGAACACAAAGATTCTGGGAGACTACCCGCACGTACCTGAAAAGTCCTCGGGTCGATTGCTTTCCATTTTTTGAACAAGGTGTATATTGCGCTTCACTTGGATATTTGCACACCTTTGTTTCAGTTTTCCTAGCAAATATTCGTCTTTTCTCGACTCTAAACTTGAAAAGACCGTCAAGCGCTTGTCCTTTCACGCTTGTATCAACTCTCGAAAGAGATAGAGTCATCTTTTTATCGTTTCTCGACTCTTAAAACATGAAATCCGTAGAATTTGTTTATTTTCCAATGTGGTGCATTCATCTCCGCCCATAACACACCCGTTGGGATATTGCTTCAGATCGTTTTGATCGTGTGTCTTAATTCGTTCTCAGCCCCGTGTGTGTGTGCTCTCTCTTTCTACTTTTTGTCACCTGGCGAACCTCATTGCCTACCTGCAGTCCCTACACGACGATTCTTCGTAGGCTTCGTGAGCCTTCTCGTTGACCACGTAGCCCGTTGTTTCCGAGTTCCCCGACGGGGACCTGGGCCCTCGAGCAACCCTTGAGAGCCAGCTGAGGTTCCACCGGCCCTTTCTGACCCCGTGTCCGAATTGAGATTAGAGCCGATTTCCTTTCTCTTACACGGTTCACCGTTTATCGTCGCCGTTTTTCTCCTAGTCCTCGCCGTCTTCGCGTGATTTAGCTGCCAGATCAACCATGAGTGATTATGGTGAGGAAATTCTGTCCGATGACTACCGCCGCATCCTCGTAGATTGTTCGAGGGAGACGGCCCCGAGCCGGCTACCACATTGTCACCGTCCTTCTTTGCCGAGGGATGCCGATCTCCGGGTCGACATTTCCACTCGCCGCTCTATGGGAATACTTCGGCCGGGTGCTACCGCCACTACACCCTGGTGTTCTTCTTCGACGGCCACTTCTCGTTCCCGTGCGACCCACCGTTTGTGTGGTCGCCTCTTTCCCCGCCGTTGGCTCCGCACCGGCTACCAGATCTCGGGCCAACTCCGTGAGGACATTTATCTAGCTATCAAGACACGGGAGAATATCTCTCCTGAGGAGTATCTGGTTGTTTTACAAGAAATTCGAACGCCCTGAGTCGGGATAACTCCCTCAAAGATCCCTACCGATCTTTCTTTCGCATCCATGCACAAGACGACACTCCCGTGTATGGTTTTCCTGGCCGCCAGATTACAGTGGGGATGAGCTTTGCGTCTCCCCGCTTCCCTGAATACCCTAGTGTTCAAGGTTTACCGTACAACTGTGCTCGAACTTGTGCACAACCTTCCAAGGTCAACCCGCAGACAACTCCGTTATCAAGACGTACCCACAGGACACCCCATTCAAGGCTAATTGTGGGCCACAAGGGCCATTCTATAATCCGCAAGGACCATATTATAACCCCCGCTGGTCAACCCGCCCGGCCTCACGTGGTATCAACAGTGGACCGGCCTATGGACCTAGGGGCATCCGTACTTTTACCGATGCAACCGCAATATCCCGTTGTCTCTAACGTTGCATATCGGTGACCACTTATGGTTCTCGTCGAAATGGAACCGGTTTCCAAAGAGCACTGGTCCCTTGCTCCACCACCAGCTGCCAACCGGTCATCCGCATAACCCGGTGTCCCGCCCCACTCACGCCCGGCTTATTCAAGGCAACCCGGGGTCAATTTCATAACCCCAGCCAAACAAGGCCCGCCGCCCGCTTTTATCCTGTGCCAACCCGTTCATTCAGCCGCCCCTGACTCAGTCAACCCGTTCCATCTTGCAGCTCTCTCATTTCGGCTCACTCCCCGCTTCACCACCGCTTCCACCGTTAATGCCGCAAATTAAATCACGTTCGCGCCCCTACGTACCGTGCCCGCAGGTTCCACCACGCGCCCATCCTCGCATGGTTATTATCCTCATGGTCAATCTCAACCGAACTATAACCACTCGAGGCTCTCGCATCATCCTCCTCCACCCGGCTCTAACTATGCTCACAGCCCAAATCCAAACGCCGCCATACCTGCGTACGCCTAATCAGGGCCCGAACCCCCGGCTATCGCCCTACACAATGGTTACCAAGAACCAAATCAAGCCTCGCTATACGAATTATGCCCCTCACTCTGCCATAATCCCACGCGATTTAACCCATGGGGGCAGTGGATACCCACAACCATCGTGGAGCATGGGTAACCTGGGACTCATTCGGGAGGCATGGGAATTAACCCCTCCATTGCCGTTTCCCTGGCTACCTCGATCTACCGGACGTTTCGAAGTTGACCAATGATCCGATTGCTCATAATCCATATTGGCCCCTGGGCCCCGACCAAGATACTGTGGCAGGAGACTGGGCTCTGTTTGAGGGCACCGAGAAGACCCCCGCGCATGGTGATGACGTATCACCTCTCGGTGCTCGTCTAACTCTCGACCGACGATTCTGGCTTGTTTGTGAGTCTTTCCACGTACGTTAGCAGGAGCGTCGCTTAAGTGGTACATAGAGCTATCCCGTGGTATTTTTCAGATTTCCCTAACTCTGCTAGCTATGGCTTTCCCCTCACGCATTTCCCGGCCACTGGCCCGAGAGTGAGATCTGGACGCACCTCCGTCTTCCTCATACACTCGCCACTACATCTCTGGACACATCCATGAGGTACAAGGCCACGTCGACCGACTGCCTCTCACATACTCCGATCGATTTTGACTCACCGGGTTCACCACCTCTCCTTGTGAACAAAATCGCTCAGATATCGCGATGGGAGCGTGTGACGGAGGAACAAGTTATCGCACGTGCTCAAGATTTGGATCTTGTTTATTCACACCGTACGCTTTATGACATCCCCGCCCGATGCACCACGGCCCGAGCCAAAAAGGCTCGCCCACTCCTTCAGGATGTACGGCTGGTTCCGTTTCTCAAAATTCGAAGAAGTCTTCGAATGGGAAGTGTATACAATTCTTCCACACACTCTTCTGCGAGATCCTCCAATCCGATTCTCGGGGGGGAAACCATGTAGGTAATGCTGCTTGAAATAATCCTCATGACAAATCCTCCAAGGGAAGAAGAAGGGCAAGGCAAATCAAAATCCGATGCCCCAAACTGAATCTAAATCTCGGTTCGAGGATGGCTCACAACGTGTCGGAATTTTCCTTGCTCTATCCGTGAAGGTGACCATTACACTAAAGATTGTCCTAAGACGATCCGCCGCCAACTTCTTAAAGGCTCAAAGGGAACTCCTTCAACAAGCGAAAGAGCCATTTCCATCTCAGCAGACCTGCATGGTCGAACAAGGTTCATCATCCGTACCGTTTGGGTCTCAAGTTTTCATGATGAAGACTAATGCACCTATCACTATCGCTACGAGGTCCAAGGATTACAATAACCAAAGAACAGCACCCTAGAAGGCAAAGGGCTTTATTTGACCACCTCCGCACCGCTTCGGTTCATTGGAAATCGAGAAGCCGACTCTCGAACCCGTTGCATACCCCAAGGGTGTTCTTTCTGAGATCCTCTTATAATCCAAACGCCGTGGCCGCCCAACATTGGCGTATTGTTGAGGATCCGGGCATGTGCGCCATGTGCCATGTCCGCACTTGGAGGTTCTTCGCAGTTGTCCTTCACAATCCAAGGCTTTATTGTCCGCCATCTGTAGTATTGATCCCGCCGATTCGAGCCTTCTCACCTTTGATCCGGAGAATTCTACTCCCCCGGCCGCGTTTACATCAAATCGCTGGTTATTCAAGTCTAGATTAACGCGTCCGAACGTTCGCAGCCGTCGTAGATGAGGCATCGACGAAGAGTTCCTCCGCCCGTTGGAAAGCCATCGCGCCTCCAACCCATCGTCATCTCCCAATGCCCTTGAGGCATTTGATGGCCGGGACCCAAACCCCGGGAGTTCCCGAGTCCGCGATTGGCGCACATGTGAAAAGTCTGGCCAACGTGGAAGAGAAGTGGGTCGACGCAACCAACTACAATATATTTCCTTGCTTCTGCAGCCGGACCCATGCCATGCCCCAAGCCGTCTAACAGTTTTCTTTCGATTTATCAAGTTCTCTCACGAGGGCAAGATTGTTACCAGAGACCGCCTGTCATTTTTTACCTTACCAAATCAACGTGGCCGTATGTGGATCAAATCTCTAATCCCCTGTATTTGACAGACCGTGTCTTTCAAAGACCGCTCCTCATGGGTATTTTCCCGCGCCGCCACCGAATACCGCTCAAGTCAACATGTTGTCCAGATCGATGACCCCCGGGCCGATTCCTACACCCGAGTGTGTATATGAGTTTGGAGAGTCCTGGCGTTCTACCCGGTGAGAGAGATCGCCATCAGGAGATTGCTGCTGCATCGACCCTCCACCTCCTCAAAGATGCTCCGATGAGCATGGCTCTTGACGCTACTCACAATCCCCGGCTTGGTCAGCCGGAGCCCGCCCGATCCTCTTAGAGATATTTTTCCTCGATGAGGCTATCATTGAAACTATGTCTCTGGAGGAGCTACCCGGGGCGATGGGCACTCATCGTTCCTCATGCCTAGCCTAGGGGCAATGACCACTGGTCAGAGCGCTATGCTGGCCTGTGCCCCTTCCCTCCTCTTCAAACACCGATCTTGACGCATGAGGTCTTTTTCGAAGGCACTCCGAGTAACATTACTCAACGGTTCTATCAACATCTCTCGTTAAAACCAGGATTGCTGAGAACATTCATGTGGGTGCACCTGTTTCTCCGAAGAGATCCAGGTTCATACTAACTTTTCAAAGAGTTCAGAGATGTTTTTGCATGGTCCTACGAGGAAATGTCAGAATTATCCCATTGTCGTGCATGAGATTCCAACCTATCCGTGTGCGAAACCCGTGCGCCAACGCTTGCGTCCCATGCATCCTGAAGCCGCCGCTATCAAGGCAGTAGGTTGAAAAACTTCGAACGCTGGTTTATTTATCCTATCCCCCCACAAGACGGGTGTCCAATATCGTCTCGTCGATAAAAATCGTGTACTATTCTTAAATTATAGATTATCGCGATATCAATCGCGCTCGTCCGAAGGACAATTATCCTACCCGTTTATCGATCGCATTATCGACGATTGCACCTATGTGAGATCTACTCCTTAATGGATCTGCCGTGTTACAACCGATTAACATCGTACCCGAGGATCAACATATGACCACATTCATCCGTCCGTGTGTGCACTTTGCATATAAAACTCCCGTCTCCGGCTTAAAGAACGCCGGCGCCACGTTTCAACGTGCCATGTCATATTAGTTTTCATGATATTCGCCATATTGTCCAAAATTTTTTATCCACTACTTACCGCCCATTCTCGGTAAGCGAGAGGATCATCCGAACATCTTCGCTGTGATATTTCTTCGTTGGGTGACAAGCACACAGTTGAACTCATAAGTGCCTTCTCGCGTCGACTCTAGCCGTCTTTTAGGCTTTATAGTCTCGAAAGATTCGACTCCGCCTCGACCTCCGAAGGTTGAGGCCATTAGCAATCTCCTCAAGCCACCTCCCTATCGCGTAGTCTCATAAGGGAAAGCGAATTTCTGTGCGTTCATCCCGAATTGTCGAGGTGGCCAAAGGATCTTACCGTTTGTTGTGCCGTAATGTTCCCTTTCATTGGGATGAAATCGCTCGGTTAACCTTTGAGACAGACATTGCTAGTCAATGCTCCGTTGCTTCGTCCTCCGACTACCACCGCGACTTTACTTTGTATCTACGTCGCATTAAGCACCATCGCTCATGGTCTTGGTGGGCAGATGACGAGAACGGTGATGAACATGTTGTTTATTACCTTCTCTAACCTTCGACCTGAACGCGTTACGCACATGTTGGAGAAGTTGGCCTTAGCAACCGCATGCCGTACGCTTTCGCCACTACATCCTCTTGCGCACGATAATGTTGGTTCCGCATCGCAACCCCATGACATATATTCTTTCTTAGACACTGTCAAAGGCACTAAAATGGATCGTCATCCTCAGAGTTTGATTTGTCACCACCGCCAGTCAACTAAATCACCGGGTCTTCGCGGATTTGATTTGTTCTTCTCCCCGCGACTCTCTTCCCGAACACTCTAAAGATCATATTCCGGACGAAATCTGTTTTATCGATACTGTGATCCTTGCACGGACATCATATGTATCTTCGACCGCGACATTCCCATTCGAGTTGGATAGTGCCGCACGTCACGGATCTGCACCGCCCCAACCCTACCGCATAGTGGGAGATACTCCTATATCGTATTGGAGTAGATTCGTGCTCCGACGATGCCTTACCTGACGAGGGACAGGAAAGTTCAATGATCGCCGTGGCGCCTCGTGGTGGATACATGTCCTGATATGCCACCGCCTAAAAGATTCGAGGCAGTGCCATTTCAGTTCTTCTATGGCTCAAGGATTGTATCACTCATCTGAAATGCCATCCTGGCGTATTTTTCAACAAGAAGATGCCAAGGCCAGCCGCTGGGTTTTCTGCATCCCGTTATTAATGGCGGCCTTAAATGGGCGAGGATTTTATGACGTGTAACTCTCACTTACTTGGGCATACAGATATCATTGTCGCCGACTACTCACTAAGTGGGCCGAGGTGATGCCTACACTTGCCGCCGATGGAAGAACTACCGCTTTCATTTATTCAACCATGTTATCAAGATCGATTCTGTAGTTCCTCGTTTGTCACACGATCACTCGCATCTATTTCCGTGATTACATGATTTAAGGAGTCGATAAATACATAATTACATACGACAAATTAACGCCTATACTACCTTTAAGAAGGACAGTTGAAGTGAACAAGGTTTTGGTCACTATGTTTCAACGAACAAATTGACATTCATAAATCCACATATCTGTCTTATTTTCAGCTTTCCAAGGCATCAACATCCGTTAAAGTGCAACCGGATTCACACCATTCCAACTGTGTACGGCCTAAAGCTACTTGCTTCTGCTGAATGCTAAATTTCTTCGTTTAAGTATACAGTCGTGGAGCTCTTGACGGTACTTTCCGAGGAAGAGCTGCCTTCGTATCTCGAACTACTGATGAAACCCGTCGTCTAGTCGCTTTGATCATCGAAGCACAAAAGAAGAGGGTCAAATCTCATTTTGATCAATCGTTTCTCCCCGTTCTTTCATTGAAGGAGACCTAGTCCCTTCGTACGATCAGCACACATGTTTATGCCTGCAACTCCCAGCCCATGGGGTGTTCTGTCCCTATATAAAAACGTGTTTTGAAAAATGGGGCCTACGAACTGCAGACTACGTCGAAGGAGTTCCACTGGCGCAACTCCGTGTAAATGGGTCAGACTCATGGTGCTACTACGCCTGAAATACTTTCTGGTGTGGTGCACATAGGTGTGTGATTGTCATTTGTGTGTGCATGGTGTGGTGTGCTTTGTAAACATCTTTCTCGCTGGACGGCCTTCCTGGGTTGTGCGCATGTCTATTCATCTGTCGTTGGTTTCTGCTACCTGCGTCTCCCAGCATCGTGAATTTGTCTTCTCACTGGTAATCTACGATCCCGCCGGTGAGTTGATCGACCGCAAGGTGTTTGTTTAGGACGTACTCACCTAACAATATCGCGCGGAATATAGCGCCGTGTTGGAATTATTAACCGAGGCAGAAACCTGGTATCCGTGAATTGCTCGTGTACCTAGATTCATTGTACTTTGTAGTGTTGCAAATTTCGAATCCGGCACTATTCTGGGTAAGAAACCCGTCCATTTACGATTGTATTTGCGTATTCGATTACCGGAAAGGAATTTTGAATAGGTTACATATCATCATATAATTCGTGCATTTGAATACATTACCGTATGCGTAGCAAATTTGGTGTTAGATAGACATTTCGCGCAATTTATAAATCATCATCACATGTAAAGAAGACTCATCCGTAAATAGATATGTATATATATAGATATCAAAATGTTTACATAGAAGTGTGTCACATAAAAAACTCAAAAAATATACATAAGTGTCTTATCACATCCGAGACACCGTGTTCTAAAAATAGTGGCTAAATCCTAGAGACTTCAAAGATGGTGCTCATGATAGCACGTTATCGCACGCACTAGCCGCCTGCATTCAGGCAGAGCTGCCTGGGGACTCACCGTGCTCGGCACCACGGGTACATCCGATACGGCATAGGCCCTGGGATCCTGCGGACCATCCCCTCGAGGTTCTCAGAACGACAGCCTCTCCTCCCACTCCCCCGGGATCTCGTGGGCGAGTTGAAACTCCTCCTGAAGACAAGAGCATCCCGCCGGTCTCTCGTGTCCTACATCTCGCATGCATATATAATTGTGTTAAGACAAGTGTGTATTAATAAAAAAACATATAAACATAAAAATCAAAGTATGAGGTCTACCTGCCTCTTCATCCCGGGTCTCTTCGGTAGAAGGGAGATCCGGTCCCCCGTAAAGCCGCTTCCGCATGTGGCCAATTTTCCACAACGACCGCTTGGCGCTCGTAACCACTCAAGAATTCGTGCTTCCAGACATTCCATGCCTGCCTCCGCATTCCGGGCATCGCGTCGCTCTACCATCCATTCTCGGCTCTCGCAGGTACCGGGATTCGCCACATGGGCCTCTCGGCTCCGGAAGGCTGGTATGCGTTCCGCAATGAACGATACCAAGATGGAACCGATACCCAAACCTGCCGCTTGTCTCCGGGTTGCACCTTGTGAGTCGCCTTTTCATGCTGGAGGCAGAGCGCCCTCGTTGCCCCGCCCGCGTCGCCGGGACCCAAGCATTTCGAGGCCAAGAAGAGTTGAGTCTTGTAGCCTCGTGCGTGCTCGCGATCCAAGAGCTCCGCAATGGTGTGCGATTGGTAACTCTCGTGCTAGGTCGTGATGGTTGAGATGTATACCTTTCACTGCCTCGTTTGTGCCCCACTCGCACACCCGCGCCATTACTTCTTCCATCTTCCCCCGATGGTCTCCGCTTCCCGCTCACTGTGTGGATTGGACTTCGGCGGATAATCCGCACGAAGAACGTCGACTCAAATTCCAACACCGGTCTCGTATTCTCAATACTTGGTCATTTTCATCCTTAGGTTGATCAGATATTGAGGAGCTCAGCCGAGCTCAGGGCATGGCGTGAGGAAGAACTTTAAGCCACATTTCGCAGCATTCATACATGCTTGGCTTTGCATGGCCTCTTCATTCTCATCTCCGTGTCTGCTCTTTCCATTCAATTGCCATTCTCGACCGTTTATCCGCATTCACATGGTTCAAAGCCTTCACTAGATCTTCAGGAGCCTCAAAATTCAAGAAATTTGGCATAGTACGGGGATTTTAGGCGGAAATTTGTTCTGCCGGCGCGACCGTTTGTCGATGGCCGGCGCTACGGTGCTTACTCTTGATAAAAAGAAATGTGCGGGCGCCGATCCGGCGTCTCTATTACCCGCGCCACTTAGCCCTACTTAAAATTTCAAAGGTGCCCTTACAGAGCGGATTTCTAAGGGAAATTCGTTAAAAATGCATGGAAAGAAAGAGAAAAGGAACGCTCTTACCTCGTCGTGCGACGAGACGCCGAATGGTTGTCGGATTGGTCGCAACGCGAAGATTCTGCCCAATGGACCATCGTTGCTCTCCACAAGGCAAATAGTAAAAGTAATTTCATTTTTACCATTGGACATGGTTTATAACTTTTCGTACGCAGTCGAGTTTTAAAAGTTATTTCTGTCAAATATTTGCATGCATTATGTCGAAAATGGATTTTACGCCTGTTGGGTATGTGCAAGGATGTTTCTTGCGACTTAAAAGGTGGAAAACGAGTTGTATTTTATACTTTTTCTGACTCTGTAAAAAACACGAAAAAGTCACTGAGTCATCTTCGTTCTTTCTGCTCTAAATATGAAAGATCGCTCGAGGCTCCTTTGTAGTCGTTTATCTCTGCTAAATGCATTTAACTCCACATTCACTCCAAGATAAGTTTAACTTTTCTGGCTGGCTGATCGATACGAAAAGGAATACCCTAGCCTATCGCGACCAGGAGGTTTTCCTGGATATTTTTTTCACCTTTTTCGGATCTCGGGAACTATTTACAAAAGGACCTCGTGAGCTTTTCACGTTTTTCAAACTCTCTAAACATGAAAGACGCCGAGTTCTTCCTACACGACCTTTTCGTTAAACCTCGATGACATTGGATTTCATTTAAATGACGTTTCTCCCAGTTTCTCCTTCCTGCAGACTCGTTAAATGCACTAGGATGGATTCTACCTCTGAAGGGTGGACTTGTCGCCATGCTGGTCCTCTCCAAGCCACACGGTGCCACTGGGGTACTCAAAATGGTGGGGGAAAATGGAACCATCGTCGCTGTCGTCTTCGTGCGCATGTCGCTTCGAACATGGCACTTGGTTCATCGTGTCTGGGGTTGGGGACATCTCATCTCGTTGTTTCACTCTTGCCTCCAGTTTTAAAAATCTTTGACCTCTCATCCGTTCACTACCTCGTCGCCATGACCTTCGGGATCTCCGTTGATGTCAAATACCGCCAAGTCCATTTGTCATGTCGTTTATATGTTCAAGAGAAGCTGACCTCGCAAATATCAACCTTCCTCTCTGCTTTCTCGTATGATCCCTCGATTCACAACAGTGCCTTCATGTTCTCCTGCCTGCTCATGACGTGGGAACCATGGCCCACCTTCGACGGTCACTTCCGTTCACCCCAACTCATTATCCAGGAAGTCAGTCTGTGAGACTCCCCCATGGTACCTTGGAGCCCGTATTTTTTATCATGTGTTCGTCGCATTCGACGTGAGGTTTTCATCATTGGCTCCGGGACGCGGATTCTCATGGGTACCCACGCTGCTCATTTATTCACACGGTCAGATTGTACCAGAAAATTTATACCATCGCCACAGGAGCTCTCGCGTCTCGTTAACAACTTTCATCATTGGTCAATCGACGATGTTCTTGCATGTGTTCGACATCGCCTACACATTCGCATGCTAGAACTTGTACTTGTTTCGTCGAGATGGAGCGCAAGACTCGGATTGTGCCTGTTGTAATCCAGGCCGGCGATTGTGGATTATTGTCATTATGTACATGACTCAATGATTGGATGGTCATGACCATACCCGAGTCTATTTGTTTGATCTTACGGATGGTCGCGCCCATACCCTAGATCCGATTATAGCATACTCGTTCTGGATGGTTGCGTCCATACCATATATACATCATGTACTTGAGATATCGCTTGTATCTTTATGTGTAAGCCCGACGGGGCCTTCAAATATTGACATGGTTCTAGCATTTCACCTCTCTCTCTTGCCTCATGCTTTAGGGGGCATCTGCTACACAGTAATTTGTCACCGTCCCTACCATTCCCCATCCCGCACAATGGAGGACCCATTATGTGACATGAACATCTATTCATGCTTCTGAAAACATCATCAATGCATCCCTCCGAGTATGAGCTCATTTCGTAGACATCTCCTTGCAAATCCATGAAAAACAAATTTTTTTAGACAAGGCCGGTAGCATACCACGCCGCCAATCGTGGAAATCCTCAGAAGAGGTTCACGCACGCAGCTCGCCTAGAGCAAGAATCGCGCCACCCATTTTAGGACCGTTTTTTTAAATATGGATGGCGGAAGTTGAGTTGAAACAAACTCACAACCATTGCCTATCTTGAGTTGGGAGGTTTGGCTGCGGGAGTTCTATGGAAGGGAAGTAGTTTTGCCACCTTCTATGGAACCTTCCTTGTTGATAGGGCCAATCCCATAATAACAGGGATCCCAACTCCCTCCTTCCCCATCTATAAAAGCTTGCTCAGATCCATGGCAAGCTAGTCTTGAAGTGCTGAAGCTTTGCATCTCCCTATTCCCAAGCGCCTGTGTGCTGTAAAGAATCCCTTCTTTCCCTTAAGGCCCATTCAAGCGAGGAGACCATTGTTACGAGACTCTGGAGAGGTTTCCCTTTCCTTGGCGAGCTTTGCGAGACGTGGACAACCGGAGACCCGTTCGAAGGAAGCCGCGACGTCAGAACTTGGTTGTAACTTCTATTCGTTTATCACTTTAATAGATGACTATGATTATGGTTCCACTCCTTTTTCTATCATGTTAATGCGAGTAACATCTTTTCTGACCGATGTTTAGTTACGTATGCTGGTTCCTATGCATGTATCTGTTCGTTTCTTCTGTGTGCAGGTGTTCATCCACGGAGATCGTGGAAGGATTGTGATCTGCCAGGGCCGAAGGACGGGGACATCTCTTCTTCAGATCTAGCGTTGGAATCCAGGTAGGCTCTTATCCCAAGTCTTTCATTTCGTAACTAGGAGCTTGCGTCATAGCATTGTTTGTTTGTTGCTAGACCCCTGCTGGGCTAGTAGGGATCGCCTCTGTCCGCAGAGGGGATTTACCTCCTCAACAGAGGGAAAATCAGTTATAACGCAGAAGAACTAAAAAATAGTATTTGGCATTGAATTCTCGGTGGAACACGGACTAACCCTTTGGAATCATGAATGGAACCTAGAAGGAAAGAGGTGGAACATAACAAAAGGAAGCGCAATGGAACCCTGTGTGGAAGAGCGGAACCGCGACCAAGTGAATAGTGAAGGCGGTTTTCGGATTTCATTGCACCACCTTTCAGTGATAGGCGGTATTTCTTGGTTGGGGAGAGATTCCATAGAAACATTGACACGTAGCAAAGGTGGACCCACGAAAACCACTATCAAAGAGTGCCATCGCACGTTAATGTTTGACCAAAGAAGCCGAGCGATATTATTGAACATCGTTGATCTGGGAAGGGGTCATCAGACGATGTTCATTTGCTATAGATGCACGAAGGTTACCCAAGGTACGGCGCGCCATCGCGCATTATCATCCATGTATCATCAATGAATGATATCCATCAGATCATCTGAAGCCAAGAAATGTGCTCTCCGCCGTTGGATGGAAACGATTGTTAGCGATGGGCCCTAGTTTTTAAATTATATTGATTGGGACTTTTCAAATTAACAGTTGCAGGTTTAACCAAGGATTACTTAAATTAAATATAAATTATGACGAAAAGTGTTTGGACCATCATTTGAATGTTATTCCGAATTTGGTGGAATGAATAAACTTGGTGTCGACTTATGAAGGTCATTTCTAAAAGAGAAATTTGGATTAATATCTCAATCCCAGATTGAGATATTAAAAAGCTTTAAATTAATTATCTAATTTCCAAACCAAGGAAATAAAACAATGAGAAATTGTTTGGGGGCTTGGGTAGACCCCGTTGGATTATCTAATTGATCCCGTCCAGGAATACCATCAGCGGTTGGGTGGTTTTGACTCATGGTATTAATAAAGGAAAAACTATATAAGGAGAAGGGTACTATGGTTCATTGTGTGCAGATTGAGGGGTTGTTAATGAATAAAATTTTTAAGAGATATCTACATGATCGAACTCTGTCTCTGATGAATCTGAATCTATGATGCACCTATGGATATGATCTCTAGATCTAGAAATGATGAATCTCTAGGAAGATCTGAAAATGAAGTCATGAATATCTGACACAAATCTGATGAAGAAATTAAGAGAAAGTTGGTAGATCTGAGGGTTGAAGCCTTTAGTGCGAAAGTGAAAGATTTCTACAAGCTGGTGTCAAATCAGGGGGTTGGAGCTCCCTTCCAGTGGTGACTGGAAAACGAGAGAAGGTGGTAGCCCTCTACATGTGGCTGCCTGCATGCTGGTATAAGTCTGCGACAACATAAAATTGTAAGAAGTTTTATTTATAATAAATATTGAAGACTGAGATAAAAAAAACGGTGGTTTTCTCCCGAATTGGGTTTCCACCTTAAATACTGGTGTTCATATGTGTTGCTTATGTTTGATGGCTTGTTATGTTATTTTTGTTCATGCTTACTGCTTAACATATGATGAATGAATGATGCAATGATCTAGGTTAAGACATAATAAGATCTCTGAACATACAAGTTGAATTCAGTAAACTAGCATGTGGTTTTAAGAAAGAAAAATTAAAGGTTCTCAGCCAGCTCTAAATACTGATTCAGCCCCCACCCCTCTCAGTATTTATTCCAACAATTGGTATCAGAGGAGGTCCTTCTAAAAATATTAGTTGCTAGAAGGAAGATACATCAAGATGAGAAATCAAGATGGAATAGCATCTATCAGGCCTCCGCTCTTCAACGAAAACAATTTAATCTTCTGGAAAACAAGGATGAGATCCTATCTTCAGTCTCTGGGTGCAGATGTATGGGCTATTGTTGAATTAGGATATCAATATCCAGTTGCAGTACCAACAGACCCAACAGAAAGAAAGAATTATGAAACAAATGCAAAGGCGGTTAATGCTCTGTTGGGAAGTCTAACTGAATTAGAATTTGTCAAAGTCATGCAGTTGAATACAACAAAGGAAATATGGGACAAAATCATTCTAAGCTATGAAGGTGATGCAAAGGTAAAAAGTGCTAAACTCCAAACTCTCAGAATTCAATATGAGAACCTAAAAATGCATAATGAGGAGAGCATTGCTAATTTCTTTTTACGACTTGATGATATTGTAAATCAGATGAGAAATCTGGGAGAAAAAATAACCGAATCTACTTTGGTTGAGAAAGTTTTAAGATCACTAACGAAAAATTTTGAGTCAAAAGTGTTTGCTCTTGAAGAAAAGCAGGATCTTCAAAATCTTACTGTCGTGCAACTTCATGGCATACTAACTGCATATGAAATGGGAAGAGGAGGACCATATGAAGTCAAGGAAGTTGTCTTTAGAGCTTCTACAAAGGGGAAAGAAGTACAAGAGACATAAGGATCAGGGTATATCTCAGAAGAATATGAGGTAAATTTTGTAAAGAAACTCCAACTTGGTACAGGACGGTTCAGAGGTAAGCTTCCTTTCAAATGTTTTTCTTGTGGAAGAGTTGGTCATTATGCTGCTAAATTTCCTCACAAATAAAAACATGAAAAAGGAAAGGAAGTAGCAAGAAGGATTAAAGAATCGGTTTAGCACTAGAAAAAGTTACTATACTCATGAAGACAGTGATGGGTTATCAGACAATGAGGAATAATGTGAACAAGATCTTAGACTTCTCATGGCATTTGAAAAGGAGTCTAGAGAAGAAAAGGATACTTTTATGGATGCTTTAGAGGACAATGATTTTCTTGATGAAATCAATCAACTAAAAATATGCTTAGAAGAAATTAAAGTAACCATAGAGACTCTGAAAAACCAGCTTCAAGAAAAGGAGAAACATAATGAGAAATTAGAATGTGAAATAGTAAGTCTAAGAAAAGAAATTGAGAAAGTAAAGACTTTGAATCTTAGATTTGCTAAAGTATCTGAAACCTTAGATGATATTATCAAGATACAAAGTTCTCCTCTTCTAAAGACAGGTCTTGGATATATAGGAGAATCTTCTCAGGCTTCAACACCAAATTATCTAAAAGAAGCTACAGCTAGTACACAACATTCTACCCCTCAGCAAGGGAATAAAGAATCTTTACAAATAAATCATGATAATCTCAATTCAAAGAACACTAACAGGAGTACCTTTCAAAGAAACACCAATCAACAGGTAAATTCAAGTAGAATATTTTATAATCGCAGAAATTTCTTCTTCAATGGACAATGTTTCTCATGTCACAATTTTGGTCATAAAGTTATTCAATGTGTTGCATATAAAACCATCATGACAAGAGAAGCAAGAAAGTAGAGGATTGATATTGGAACAAAGAAGAATATTTATAACAACTTTTCTCCTCTTCAAAATGAAGTTGAATGTGGTTATTGCAATAAATTTGGCCATGAAGAATCTGACTGCAAGAGAAAAGTCTAGCCAAAAGATCATCTTCCTTCAAGCTCCAAAGTATGGAAAAATAAGGAATTACAGGTTGAAAATTGTGGCATAGATTTATTTGTAGAAGGAGAAGAAAATCAATGGTACATTGATAGTGGATGCTCAAAACACATGACAGGTGACAAAAACAAACTTCTTGCATATAGTGCTCTAGAAAAAGAAAAAAATGTTACATTTGGAAATGATACTCCTACTGTCATTAAGGGTAAAGGATTTGTTTTTCTAAAAGAAAAGGTGAAAGCTAATAATTTCATGTATGTGGATGGATTAAATCATAACCTGTTAAGTGTAAGTCAAATGTGTGATCAAGGAACTGAAGTTGTCTTTAGTTCAAAAGAATGTATGGTACGTGATCTTGATACAGGTAAAACAATTATAAAAGGAAAAAGAACTCCAAGCAACCTGTATGTATTGAAGAACTCCAAAGAACAATGTTACTTGAGTAAATATTCAGAAAAATTGCTATGGCATAGAAGGTTGGGGCATATGAGCTTCTCTCAAATCAAAAAATCAAGCAGACTTAAAGTTGTTCGTGATCTTCCCAATATTACTCTACATGAAAATATCATATGCAAATCTTGCCAATTCGGTAAGAAAACCAACTTAAAATTTAATGCCAAGGAAGGATCATCAAGTAAGCCTCTTGAACTCATTCATACTGACATATGTGGACCTGTGAAGAAAAAGTCACCACATGGTGAACAATACTATATCTTATTTATTGATGATTTCTCTAGAATGTGTTGGATTGGGTTGATTAAACACAAAGATGAAGCATTTGAGAAATTTCAGATCTTCAAAGCACTGGTTGAAAATGAATTAGATCTAAAAATCAAGTGTCTTAGATTTGACCGAGGAGGAGAATATACATCAGATGAATTCCTTGAATTTTGTGAGCAACATGGCATAAAAAGATAGTTTTATGTAGCTGGCACTCCACAACAAAATGGCGTAGTAGAAAGAATGAATAGAACAGTTCAACAAATGGCTAGATCTATGCTTGATGATTCTGGAACACCTGACACATTTTGGGGAGAAGTAGCACATACAGCGGTAAATATTCTTAACAAGGCACATGTTCATGTAAATAGTGATAAAACTCCATATGAACTCTGGTATGGTAATCCTCCCACTGTGAAGCATTTTAGAGTTTTTGGAAGAAAATGCTTTATCAAAAATAATGATGAAAAACTTGGCAAGTTTGAACCCAGAGTAGATGAAGGAATACTTCTTGGTTACTCCTCTAGGAGTAGAGCATATAAATGTTACAATAAAAGACTTCGGAAGATTGTTGAATGTATTGATGTTGTTATTGATGAGTCTCCTGCAGCTCCAAAAGAAGAAAAACAAACAACATATGAAGATGGTGATGACATATATCCTTCTACATCAAATAGGAATGATATAGATAGAGAACCCAATGAAGAACCCGAAGATGATTTATCTGAAAAAGCTCCATCCAGATATGTTCAAAAGAATCATCTAGAATCTCAAATTTTGGGAGAAAAGGGATCATGTGTACAAACAAGAAGGACTCTTGTGGGATCTTCTAGCAATCTGGCATTTCTGTCCACTATTGAACCACACAATGTCAGTCAAGCTAGCAAAGATGAATGTTGGATTCAAGCCATGAATGAAGAGCTTGATCAAATTGAAAAGAATCACACTTGGGACTTAGTACCAAGACCTCATGACAAAAATGTCATTGGAACTAAATGGATATTCCAAAATAAGTTAAATGAGAATGGGGATGTTATAAGAAATAAAGCTAGACTTGTTTGCAAGGGGTATGCTCAACAAGAAGGTATAGACTTTGAAGAAAATTTTTCCCCTGTAGCTAGACTTGAAGCCATAAGAATGTTTCTTGCTTTTTCAAGCTTCCAACAAATCAAAGTTTATCAAATGGATGTTAAATCTGCTTTTCTCAATGGTGATCTAGAAGAAGAAGTTTATATAGAACAACCAGAAGGATTCATTTTGGGAAATAATGAAAAACTTGTTTGTAGACTTAAAAAGGCTCTATATGGTCTCAAACAAGCTCCAAGGGCATGGTACTATCGTCTTGACAAATATCTTCATCAACAAAGATTTTCAAAAGGGTCTGTTGATAGCAACTTATACAGAAAAACTGAAAATGACAAACTATTGATTGTGGTTGTATATGTTGATGATATCATTTTTGGAAGTAATAAAGAGTCTATGAGTCAGAAATTTGCTTCTGATATGCAGCAAGAATTTGAAATGTCTTTGCTTGGGGAACTAACATTCTTTCTTGGCTTGCAAGTGCAACAAGGAACAGATGGCATATTCTTATCACAAACAAAATACCTCAAGCAAATCCTGAAGAAGTATGGCATGGAAGACTGCAAACCTGTAAGTACACCAATGATAACCGGATGTAATCTCAGTTCTAATGATGATTCTCCCACGGTGAATCAACCTGAATACAGATCTATGATAGGAAGTCTACTTTATCTCACTGGGACAAGACCAGACATCATGCATGCAGTTGGGATTGTTGGACGATTCCAAGCTAATCCAAAAGAGTCTCATCTTCAGGCTGTGAAAATAATATTCAAATATCTACAAGGAACTCAAGACCTTGGACTATGGTATCCAAAGGATACTTAATTTTACGCCTATGCTTACACTCTATGCAGACAATGAAGTGTTGATGATCGGAAAAGCACTAGTGGTGGTGCATTCTTTATGGGGCCACGGTTAGTATCTTGGTTTAGCAAGAAGCAAAGCTCCATTGCCTTATCTACAGCAGAAGCAGAATATGTGGCTGCAGCATCATGTTGCACTCAACTTCTCTGGATGATGCAAAACCTACAAGACTTTCAAATCAAATGTTCACCTCCTATATCCATTATGTGTGATAATACAAGTGCCATCAATATCTCAAAGAATCATGTTATGCATTCCAAGACCAAGCACATTCCCATCAAATATCACTTCTTACGTGAGCAAGTTCTTGAAAAAAGGTAACAGAGTGTAGTTCCTCCAAGACTGCTGTCGATATTACTAAAACCTCTACCTGTGCAAGGTTCAAATATCTCACAAAAACTGGAGTAGTCTCAACCATGACACTCACCTACTTAAATTTAGAAGATTAACTTGGATACGCTCCTGTTGAAGGTATTCAGGATGCATAGGCTAAGGGGGAGTATTGGTCATATGGAAAGGATGAATTTTTGGCATTCCAATTAATTTTTGTAGTCTGATCTCATCTTTGATCTTTTTTGTATAAGTCATTTTTGTTTGAAGATATAGCATGATCTCAGGCGGAGCATGGTTTTTTCGGTACAAAGGGTATTGATCAACCCTTTTCCATTGATGTCAAAGGGGGAGGAAAAACAAAGAGGGGTTTCTATAAGACAAACAGAGGAAGAATATTGCCATCAATGCCAAAGGGGGATATTTTTGGAAATATTGTCATTGATGGCAAAGGAATTGGCAAAGAAGGAGCATCTAAAACAGTAACTATGAAAAGAGAAAAGAAAAGTAGCAGCAGAAGAAGAGTGCATAATTGAAGCAAAATTGTCCAGAGACAGAGTAGGAGAAAAAGGCCATCGAATAGAAAATAATAAGTGAATGTTCTAGTAAATGGTAATTCATGTGTGAACATATGTATGCATCCTGATGGAATCCGTGATAAGTAAGAAACCCTGTGAGGGGATTAATGCTGCTCTGTATATTGTTCAAGGAACCGATGTTAATACAGTCATCAGTGTATCCAAACTGGTAGAAATTGGAGTTATATATATTCGATATGATCAAAGATATGGTTTTAAGCTCCACATGGAAGGGTCTACGCCATTAGTAACGAGATGATTGGCTTTCATGGAGAAAGGAACAAGGAGCGAGGGCAAATCAGTTATAAAGCGGAAGAAATAAAATAGAGTATTTGGCATTGAACTCTCGGTGGAACATAGACTAACCCTTTGGAATCATGAATGAAACCTGGAAGGAAAGATGTGGAACATAACAAAAGGAAGCGCGACAGAACCCTGCGTGGAAGAGAGGAACCGTGACCAAGTGAATAGTGAAGGCAGTTTTCGGATTTCATCGCACCACCTTTCATTGATAGGTGGTATTTCCTAGTTGGGGAGCGATTCCATATAAATTTTGACACGTAGCAAAGGTGGACCCATGAAAACCGCTATCAAAGAGCACCATCGCACGTTAATGTTCGACCGAAGAAGCCGAGCGATATTATTGAATGTCGTTGATCTAGGAAGGGGTCATCGGACAGTGTTCATTTGCTATAGATGCGCGAAGTTTACCCAAGGTACAGTGTGCCATCATGCGTTATCATCTATGCATTATCAACAAACGATATCCGTCGGATCATCTGAAGCCGAGCAATGTGCTCTCCGCCCTCAGATGGAAATGATCGTTATTGATGGGCCCCAGTTTTTAAATTATATTGATTGGGAATTTTCAAATTAACGGTTGCAGGTTTAAACAAGGATTACTTAAATCAAATGTAAATTATGATGAAAAGTGTTTGGACCATCATTTGAATGTTATTCCAAAATTCGTGGAACGAATAAACCTAGGGTCGACTTATGAAGGTCATTTCTAAAAGA
This sequence comes from Pinus albicaulis, assembly GCA_034641835.2. NCBI lineage: Eukaryota > Viridiplantae > Streptophyta > Pinopsida > Pinales > Pinaceae > Pinus > Pinus albicaulis. Next base: position 731,955,830 of record CM076579.1, read on the forward strand.
GAAATTTGGATTAATATCTCAATCTCAGATTGAGATATTAAAAATCTTTATATTAATTATCTAATTGCAAAAACCAAGGAAATAAAACAATGAGAAATTGTTTCGGGGCTTGGGTAGACCCCACTGGATTATCTAATTGATCCCGTCCAGGAATAACATCAGCAGTTGGGTGGCTTTGACTCATGTTATTAATAAAGGAAAAACTATATAAGGAGAAGGGTATTATGGTTCATTGTGTGCAGATTGAGGGGTTGTTAATGAATACAATTTTTAAGAGATATTTGCATGATCGAAATCTATCTCTGATGAATCTGAATCTATGATGCACCTATGTATATGATCTCTAGATATAGAAATGATGAATCTCTAGGAAGATCTGAAAATGAAGTCATGAAGATCTGACGCAAGTCGATGAAGAAATTAAGAGAAAGTTGGTAGATCTGAGGGTTGAATCCTTCAGTGCGAAAGTGAAAGCTTTCTACAAACTGGTGTCAAATCAGGGGGTTGGAGCTCCCTTCCAGTGGTGACTGGAAAACAAGAGAAGGTGGTAGCCTTCTACAGGTGGGTGCCTGCGTGCTGGTAGAAGTCTGTGCCAGCATAAAATTGTAAGAAGTTTTCTTTATAATAAATATTGAAGACTGAAGTAACATCAGTGGTGGTTTTCTCCCGAATTGGGTTTCCACCTTAAATACTGGTGTTCATATGTGTTGCTTATGTTTGATGGTTTGTTCAGTTATTTCTGTTCATGCTTACTTCTTAACATCTGATGAATGAATGATGCAATGATCTAAGTTAAGACATAATAAGATCTCTAAACATACAAGTTGGATTCAGTAAAGTAACATACGGTTTTAAGAAAGAAAAATTAAAATTTATCAGTCAGCTCTAAATACTGATTCACCCCCCCCTATCAGTATTTATTCCAACAAGTCTGAACTATAGGTCCTGACTGGGGTACAAAGACTTGAGGGATTTGCATGGATGCATGGATAGAAGAAACTAGAGCTATAGATACTCCAGAAACAGGTGTTATAGTTTGAACAAATGTTGTAGTAGTTGTAGCAATTTGAGGAAGAGTCTAAGGTGTACTGGGCCCAGACTGCTGAACAGAAGTAGGTGCAGGGATTTGGACAGTAGGCTGGACAGGTTGCTGGGTTGGACAAGAAAACAAAAGATGTCCAGGTTGACTAGATAACTGCACATTAGGTTGCATAGTCTGTTGAATTTGGGATGGATCCCACACCATTTTCATTCTGGGTTATTCTCCCATAGAAGGTTGTACATATGAAGGACTATAGCCTAGTTGAACGTAGGGTTGATAATTAAGTGGTAAATTTCCAACTCCTTATATAAATTATTGACTAGAAAGCGGTTGAAAACCTTGAGTTGGGTAATAACCTTGAGGTTGATAACCCTGAGGTGCATACTGAGTCTGGGGTTGATAAGGACCTTGAGGAATATACTGAGTTTGGGGTTGACCTTGGAGTATGTACTGTCTTGAAGGTTGATAACCTTGAGGTATGTACTATCCTTGAAGTTGTTCTCCAAAATAATATTGTCCTACAGTTTTTCCTAGGAAACAATTACCCTGAAATTTCCCCCCAGGCGATAACTGACTGCCTTGAGGTTGCCCCCCAGGTGTTAACTGACTACCTTGAGGTTGACCCCCAGGCAGTAACTGACTACCTTGAGGTTTCCCCTTAGGCGGTAACTGACCACCTTAAGGTTTCCCCCCAGGCTGTAACTGACCACCTTGAGGTTGAGGATTTGGAATATTACCAGACATCATAAATATTTTCTTTGCATTTGAAGTTTCAGTTTTAATTCCATTAAGACGAGATGATAATACTTGTTCAGTCAGTCGAGGATTTTCTCCTGAGAAATTACCAGAGAGTGCCTGATACCCCGAAGGAATAGAAGGACCACCATGTAAAAATGCTTCTGGTGTCTGGGAAAACATAGATGACTCTCCTGACATGATGGATGAAGGATAGCAACCTCTGGGCATAGGATGAAAAGGAATTCGAGGTGGTGAAAAAGCAAGACCTAGGTTTTCTAAAAAAAAATTCAAAGATAAATACCAAGCATTACTCCTAACAGGGCTATAGAAAATGGGTTCATGCTCCCTAAGATTCAAATACTAAGAGGATTCGGGAAGAGATACCTCTTCCTCTGGACCAGCAATTTCTTCAATGGAAATGAGGCCAGATGGAAGATCTTCAGTAACAATATTTCTTACCCTAGGTGAACCAGGATCGCTAGAAGTCTGAGTAAGAAATCCTGAGAATGTTTCCAAAATAGAAGGTTCAGTGTCAAGTTCAGAAATTTTAGGTTCTTCAGCTAGTTCACTGGAAGGAGAAATACTACCAGTAACTTCAGAAAATGAAATCGGCTCTTGAATATGTTTTTTCATGGGTATTTGATGATCAGGATGAACAAATATAGATGAAATTCCGACTTCTGTTGATCTAATTCTACCGCTACTAGATGATACTAGAGCATGAAACCCTTCATGCTGACTTGGTGTATACTCAGGGGGCTTCCCGTGAAGTCTCCGGGATTGTCTCCGTAATTTTTCCATGATTAAATATTAATCAATCACACGCAAACAAAGAAAATTTCAATAAAAACAGCTAAAGTCTCTAAAGAAACAAACAACTGAATCACATGCCTAAAAATCTAAGAGTTAAAACCATACACAAACAGTAACTTTCTGTACTAAAAACACTAGTTTCTGATGAAATCCAACTTAGTATAAGTTTAATATAGAAAGGACAGTTGGAACACTTACCTCGACAACCTGCTTAATGAAATAGACTGGCACAAGTTTCTTCACAAAACCATCTCGAGTGAAGAGAACCCCCCTGAGAGTCCAAGTGAGTCTAATCGACGTCTGCTCCAGGTACAGTGAGATCTTTCCTTCATCATCACCTTAGGAAATAATCTTAAGGCTATGGACACTAAGGTTACCAACAGTAACAAATACATCTAGGGGAATAGTCTACGATCCGATTCCATGCGCAAGGGTAGAGTAACAAAGCTCAATCCCCTTGAAGGATCCTCGACATGGTGATGCAGGGGCATTAGACACTAGCCAGCAATGTAGGAGTTTTTTCCACATGTTGTGGCTAGGAGGGATCAAAATCATTCGAATTTGTAACAATAAGGTGTCAATACCTTAGTTGTCTGTTGCATTTATATCAATTAGAGTCAGTAGAAGTCGAATAGTTTAGGTTCAGTGCAACTATCATGTTCATTTATTTGAATAAATTGTAATTAGGCTTTTTATTAAACAAAAAAAAGTCCTCACAAAGGTACCGAAGAGACACATAATAATACCTATAAATTGTATTCCCCGGATGCATTGAGGGGAGGAGATTTCTACAATAAAGTTTGAGTGTTAAGAAATTGCTTCCTGTTGAATAAATTTCAATGCTCGTTGATTATCAATTTGTCTCGAATTGATCTTTGTGAGGAATTTGTTTAATTGCGAATTAGTTGTACCTGTCTCTGTGTATGTGTAATTTCCTAATTTCGAGGCATTGGAACTCTGATTTTGTGTTTAACTACTAAGGAACATCAATGTGTTGATCTCCGCAAGTCTTCTGTCCATGGTCGTAGTGGAAGAACTCGCTTATAAGAGAAATAGATTTGTTTGTTGTTAATTGAAAATCTTGTCCCTAGATTAGACCCTGAGTTAGTGAACCAGAGAGCATACAAGGTGTAGTGTTAACCCCGGTGAAACTCTGGTCAATCAATGTTCAAAATCCAGAAGCAGTTTGATTGCACCGCCCTTGGAGGATAAGTTGTATTTCTAATTTACTCGTAATCTATGCCATAGGCTGACACGTGGAGGAAGCAGTTCTGTGATACAAATCTCATTGTGCGTTAACGTTCGACTGAGAGATCAGCGTGATATTGATATATGCTGTCCGATTTGAAGGATAGCCATCGAATGGTAATCGCACACAAAAGTAACATGGGAGATAAACTAAGGTATGGACGTTGAATTAAATTGAATTCTATCAATTGTATAGGTGGGCGCGGGGCCTAAAGGTTCGTTATAAGTGATTTAACTGAATTAAGTCGGGCTATTGATATAAAGTTCCGAAGGGTGATCACCTTAGTTATAAGGCCCGATAATAAAATTAAAGTTTGAGGAAATATTTGAATTGCCCAAGGTTCTAAATATGAATTGCATACGTATATGAATGTGCACACAGGATTAAAGAGCGCAAGTGACAATGTATAAGGGGTTCATGTACAGAAATTAGAGACCAGCCCTCCTTGGGGCTCGATTCAATTTTGTTGGTGTCAATTGTGGTATTAGAGCTATTTTTGAGTTGTTTTGTAGAGAATTAACATGGCAATCCGAGTTGGTAGAGGTGCTGACAGAAGGAGACACAGACCTGTTGCCAATGTAGAAGTGTTGGAGACCTTGCAGAGGTTTGAAGCCAGAATGGATGCCATGGAGCTAAGAAAACCCAGAGATGCTAAAGACATCAGTGAACCTGAAACATAAGAAGCTGAAGAAAATTTTGAGCTTCCTTCTGAGATGAGGCTTCTTAGAACTGTTCTGGGGTCTATAGTTAAGCCCAAGATTGAAGTGTCAAGTTTTGCAGGAGGATTGAATCCAAAAGATCTGGTGGATTGGATTAATGAAATGAACAAGTTCTTTGACTATGAAGAGATAAGAGAAGATAAGAAGGTCAAGTTTGCAGTAACAAAGCTGAAGGGACATGTTGCACTTTGGTGGGATGGAGTGCAAGCAGAAATAAGGAGAGGTGGTAAACAACCTATTAAAAGATGGACCAGAATGATGGCTAAGCTAAAAGGTAAATTATTTCCTAGTGATTATCAACTAACATTTTTTAGGCAAATTCAGAACCTGAGACAGATGTTGCTAACAGTAAAGGAATACACAAAAGAATTTTATAGAGTAAGTATAAGAGCTGGGCAATTTCAGGACACACCAGAGAAGACTGCCAGATATGTGAATGGTCTCAAGCTGTAGATCCAAGATGAGATTGGTCTTCTGTCTCCTAAGACAGTTGAAGAGGCCTATCATATGGCCTTGAAAGCAGAGGAGAAACTCCTGAGAAAGTAGTATGCAAAAGGGAGAGGTACTTTCTGTGGAAAGGGAAGTCAGGGTGGTAGAGTAAAGCCTACCACACTAAGAGATGGAGATAACAGTAGCTCACCTTAGAATGCATCTACAGAGGGTGATGCAAGAGGTAGAATGGGTTCTTACAGAGGAAGAGGAGGCAGAGGTAGAGAATTGAGGTGCTATAGATGTCATCATGTGGGACACAAGCACTATGAGTTCCTAGACAATATGGGTGCTGGTGAAAGGAATGGTATTGTTGCTTAGGCTGGAGAAGAAACAACAATTGAAGAAGAAATCCTACCAAAGAGGGGAGAATCCTTGTGGTCAATAAGGTCCTGTTGAAACACACTAAAGAGGTCACTGAGCCTGCACAAAGGAAGAATTTTTTTAGGAGCATATGCAAAGTCTAGGCGAAATGCTGCCAGCTAGTCATTGATAGTGTCAGCACAAGCAATCTGGTTTCCACTGAAGTGATAGAGAAGTTGAATCTGAAGACAAGGGAGCATCCAACTCCCTACAGGGTGTCCTGGTTGCATAAAGGGCACCAACTGATTGTAAAGGAACAGTGTGAGATAGAGCTATAAATGGGAAACTACAAAGACAAGGTCCTGTGTGATGTGATGCCCATGGATGTGTGTCACATATTGTTGGGTATACCTTGGTAGTTTGACAGAGCAGCAGTGCATGATGGCAAGAAGAACAGTTACAAGTTCTTCAAATATGGGGTACATCATACATTGATACCCATGGAAGAAGGTGAACCATCAAGCAGAGTGGCTGACCCAAGGACCTTGTTGCTGAGTGGGAAGGAGTATCTACAGCAGATTGAAGAAGAAGAGGTAGGCTTTTCTTTAGTTTGAAAACCTAAGGTAGTTCTTACTTCTACAAATATTTTTGATTTTCCAATAGAAATCCAAGAGATGTTATACAGTTATTGTGACATTGTTGTGGATGATTTACCTGATGAGATGCCCCCTGTGAGAAATATCATCCATCAGATAGATTTTATCCCTTGTTCAAATCTGCCGAATAAGGCAACCTATAGAATTACTCCCACAGAAAATGAGGAGATCAGGAAGCAAGTACAGGAATTGGTGGACAAGGGACTGATCAGAGAAAGTTTGAGTCCATGTGCAGTACCAGCAGTATTGAACCCAAAGAAGGATGGAGGCTGGAGGATGTGTACTAATTCAAGAGCAATCAATAAGATAAGAATCAACTACAGATTCCCTTTGCCCAAAGTTGAGGCTTTAATGGATTTTTTGAGTGGTGCCAAATATTTTTCAAAGTTAGATTTAAAAAGTGGATATCATCATATTAGAATAAAAGAGGGTGATGAGTGGAAAACTTCCTTTAAAATGAATGAAGGACTTTATGAATGGATGGTAATGCCTTTTGGGTTGTCAAATGCACCTAGCACTTTTATGAGACTTATGAATGAAGTTTTGAGAGAATTCATTGGTAAATTTGTGATAGTGTATCTGGATGATATATTAGTTTTCAGCAAAACTAAAGAAGAACATTTAAGGCATCTTAATCATGTCTTGAAGAAGCTGCAACAAGAGAAACTGCTGATAAACTTGAAGAAATTCTCATTCATGAAGGAAGAGTTGGTGTATTTTGGCTTTTTTGTCTCTCCAGAAGGATTGAAGATGGACCCAAAGAAGGTTAAGGCAATTGTGGAGTGGCCTTCACCCAGAAATGTTTTTAATGTAAGAAGTTTCCATGGAATTGTCAGTCTTTACAGGAAATTCATAAGAAACTTCAGTAATATTAATGCACCCATCATTGAGACAATAAAAAATAAAAAAAAACCATTTAAATGGACTGCTGAAGCAGAAAGAAACTTTAAACTTTTGAAGAAAAAGATTACTGAAAAACCTGTTTTGATTCTGCCTGATTTTACTAAACCATTTCAAGTGAAGTGTGATGGCAGTGGAGAAGCCATTAGAGCTCTGCTGAGTCAAGATGATAGGCCTATAGCTTACTTCAGTGAAAATATGAATGACACCAGAAGGAAGTATTCCTCTTATGAGAAGGAATTCTATGTAGTTGTTCAGGCATTGAAAAAGTCGAGGCATTATTTAATGTCCAAAGAGTTTGTATTATACTATGATAACCATGCTTTGCAGTACATTTTATAGTAGCCCAAGTTAAATCATAAGCATGCCAAGTGGGTTGAGTATCTCTGAGGTTTTAACTTTGTTTTGAAACATATAAGTGGTCAATCAAATAAAGTAGCTGATGCTTTGAGTAGGAGACACATGCTTGTTCAAGAAACCAATTTTGAAGTTGTAGGATTTGATTTCCTCAAAGAACTGTATAAAACAGATTTAGATTTTAAGGAAGCATTTGAAGCATGTTTTAACCCTGTTCTAATAGATAGAAGACAGTGGCTGGATTATTTATTGCAGGAGGACTTACTATTCAGGAGAAACCAACTGTGTGTACCAAAATGCTCCATGAGAGAAAATTTGATCAAGGAGAAGCATAGTGGTGGACTTGCTGGGCACTTTGGTACTGATAAAACTTATGAGTAGCTGAGTCATTTCTATTATTTGCCTAAGATGAGAGCATAAGTGTACAAGTTTGTAAAGAATTGCAAAATCTTTCAATATGCCAAAGGAAGGAGCCAGAATGTAGGATTGTACACTCCCTTACCTATTCCAGACAAACCTTGGGACATGGTGAGTATGGATTTTGTTCTAGGATTTCCCAAGAATCAGAGAGCGAATGATGCAATCTTCGTTGTAGTGGACAAATTTTCCAAAATGGCACATTTTATTCCATGTTATAAAACTAGTGATGCCACCCATGTTGCTAACTTGTTTTTCAAAGAAGTTGTTAGATTGCATGGGTTGCCCAAAATTATTGTTTCAGACAAAGATACCAGATTTGTGGGAAATTTTTGGAGGACACTGTGGAAGAAAATTGGTACCAAACTGAGTTTCAGCTCAACTTATCATCCTCAAACTAATCGACAAACTGAAGTAGTGAACAGAAGTCTGGGAAATTTTTCGAGAAGTCTTGCAGGAGAGCATCCCAAGCAATGGAATCATATTTTTCCCCAGGAAGAATATGCATATAATGACTCACCAAACAGAAGCACAGGGAAGAGTCCATTCCATATTTTTTATGGAATGCACCCCAGGGGAATATTAGAGTTAACAAATTTGGGAAAAGCAGAGCTGAGGAGTGTTGACGGTGAGGAATTCTCTTCAGAAATCCAAGCCATACATGAACAAGTGAAATAGCAGCTACAAGGAAGCAACATCAAATACAAAGGTATAGGATATTTGAGTAGAAGAGAAGTCCATTTTGAAGTAGGAGATCTAGTTTTGGCACACTTGAGAAAGGATATATTCCCAAAGAAGCAGTATAACAAACTGAAGTTTAAAAACATTGGGCCATGCAAGATACTTAGAAAGTTTTTTGAAAATTCTTATGAGGTTAAATTTCCACATGAAATTGGAATATCTCCCATTTTTTATATTGCAGACTTGTACAAGTATGAAGATGATGGTGCAGAAGAAGAACCAATAGACAAAGAACAGATTGAATGGATAAAGCAGCTACCTCCAGCACAACCATTACAGCCAGAAAAAGTATTGGATAAAAGAGTGTTCAGGAAGACTAGAGGACAAGAGTACTTTCAGTACTTAATCAAATGGAAGGACTAGATAGAGGAATATGCCACTTGGATGACTGAAGGAATGTTGCAAAAAATAGGCAGATTAGTGGAAGAACTCATGGACAAGAGTCCATGAAAGAAATTTGCCCTCGGGAGACTGATGCAGGGGCATTAGACACTAGCTAGCAATGTAGGAGTTTTGACCACATGTTGTGGCTAGGAGGGATCAAAATCATTGAAATTTGTAACAGCAAGGTGTCAATACCTTAGTTTGATGTTGCATTTAGATCAGTTATAGTTAGTAGAATTCGAATAGTTTAGGTTCATTCCATCTGTCATGTTCAGCTATTCGAATAAATTGTAATTAGGCTTTTGATTACACAAAAAAAGGTCCTCACAGAGGTACCGAAGAGACACATAATAATACTTATAAATTGTATTCCCTGGATGCATTGAGGGGAGGATATTTCTATAGTAAAATCTTAGTGTTAAGAAATTGCTTCCTATTGAATAAATTTTGGTGCTCGTTGATTATCAATTTGTATCGAATTGATCTTTGTGAGGAATTTGTTTAATTACGAAGTGGTTGTACCTGTCTCTGTGTATGTGTAATTGCCCAATTTTGAGGCATTGGAACTTTGATTTTGTGTTTAACTACTGAGGAAGATCACTGTGTTGATCTCTGCAAGTCTTCTGTCCATGGTCGTAGTGGAAGAACCTGCTTCTAAGAGAAATAGATTTGTTTGCTGTTAATTGAAAATCTTGTCCCAAGATTAGACCCTGAGTTAGCGAACCAAAGAGCATACAAGAAGTAGTGTTAACCCCATTGAAACTCCGGTCAATCACTCTTCAAAATCCGGAAGTATTTTGAGCGCACCGCCCTTGGAGGGTAAGCTGTATTTCTAATCTACTTGCGATATATGCCAAAGGCTAACATGTGGAGGAAGCAGTTTTGCGATACAAATCTCATCGCACGTTAATTTTCGACTGTGAGATCGACACGATATTGATATACGCCGTCTGATCTGATGGATATCCATCGAATGGTAATCGCACACGAAAGTAACACGGGAGATAAGATAAGGTATGGACGTTGAATTAAATTGAATTCCTTCGATTGTATAGGTGGGCTCGAGGCCTAAAGGTTTGTTATAAGTGATTTAACTGAATTAAGTTGGGTTACTGATATAAAGTTCCGAAGGGTGATAACCTTAGTTATAAGGCCTAGCAATAGAATTAAAGTTCGTGGAAATATTTGAATTTCCCAAGGTTCTAAATATGAATTGCATACGTATATGAATGTGCGCACTGGATTAAAGAGTGCAAGTGACAATGTATAAGGGGTTCATGTACAAAAATTAGATACCAACCCTCCTTGGGGGCCTGATTCAATTTTGTTTCTGTCACATGGTCAATCCGAGGTTTACCGAAAAGTGACCCCAGGCTCCTCGACAATGGTTAATCCGAGTTTTACCATTTGTAATGCGCGCAGATCTTCTATATTTCCCAATGAAACATAATTTATTGTCTCAAAGGTTCAGACATGATCTCGTGATTAACTCCTTTAAGAGAAGCTTCCCACATTGTACCAATTACAGTTGGATTTATTTCCTACCGCAAGATTTATCTACTTGCTTGTTTTTACTATCTTGGAGAGTTAATTACTCCCTACTCCAAGATACTAGCCTAAGCTATATTGGTGATAAGATCCCTATAAATAGAAAAGATTACTAGCTCAATTTTAATTAAGAATTGTTTTTATGGGTTGTTATTTAAGTCAATAGGTATGGAAATGAAACTTTGATGGTGTGAAGACTCGACTTCCGAACACACTAAAAAAATGCACCTAAAATGATAAACAAATCATTTTTCTTTCAATGAAATTCTAGCTAAAGAAAGAGTTCGAGAATGCAATTTCTTTAAGAGACAATTCTTTCTTTGAACATGAAGAATAAATGAAAAGAAATTATTTTTTTTTTCAATAAGAACTCAAAACGAGACAAATAATCAATGCTCACAATAAATCCTTTTTCTCTTTCAATACTTGAAACTACAAAAAACAACTTTCCTTCAAAAGAGATCTACAAGTTCTAAAAAGCACTCAAAACTACGAAAAACTAATTTTGAGATCTACAAACTTTGAAAATCTAATTGAATAACAGCTTTAATTTTTTTTTTTAGAATGTTTTACTTATTTGTTCAGTAAAATAAGGATTCATTTTCCCACAATAAAAAATAAATCAAAAAACATCCAAATATTTTTTCTTTTGTAAAATGAAATTTAGATCTTATAACAAAGTTTGTTAAAAGATTTGCAAAGAGAAAACTAGATTTATTTCTCAAAAAGAATGAATTTCACAACCAAGTCAAACTCATCAAGAAGATAAAAGATACCAAGGTGATCTAAGGCACTTTTAAGCTTCTAATATTTGGGTCACTACAGAGACAAAGAAAAAAACACTCTAAAAATGCCAAACTTCTAGAAAATCATTTAAAACAAAAGTGCTATGAGACTCATTCACAAGAGATTTTCGACGGAAAAGATACAGATTTTGGCAGACACTAGGAATCCTAAATCAAATCTAAACTAAACTGAAAGAAGAAATCTAAGTTTTTCAAGACTTTTAACAAGGTCTGCAACAATGTGTGGTCCCCAGAAAAGTTCAAGAGAAACAAAAAAGAAATTTAGAACTTTCCAAAGAAAATTAAATCTAAGTTACGCAAGCCCATACAAATCAATCAAAAATCAGAAAAAAGAATTTTCTCAAATAAAAACAAAGGAAGATCAAAACTAGTTCTTTCCCCAGCAGAGTCACCAATTTGTTGGCCAGATAAATCGATCTTGTGGACATGATTGATCTCCCTAGTGTCAGAAGAAAATCTAGCAAATAACGAAAACCTAAGTTTATCTTTCTCTAAAGATATTCGTTTTACAAGTAAATTCTATAAAGGTGTCGATCCTACCTTAGATCCAAATTCTTATTTGAAACCGTAGTTCTCCATCGCATCAGTATTTCTTTTGTCGCAAAAATAGTTCTTCCGTCGCAACAATAGTTCTTCCGTCGCAACAATAGTTCTTTCGTCGCAACAAAGTGCCATCTTTCGTCGCAAAAAAGTGTCGTCTTTCGTCGCAACAAAGTGTCATCTTTAAATACCTGCAATCACAAACAAACAAATATTAAATAGAACCTGTATAAAAAATAATTATAAAACATACCTATCATAGTGATCAAGGAATCTATGAAATAAACGATCAAATGAAAGCTTATTGAAATAAACAATCGAACGAAAATTTATTGAGAAAAAGAAACTTGATTGTATTAATCTTAAAATAACAAAAGAACCTTACAACCTTAGCCTTGATGTTGAACGGGCCTTCCCAGGGTTCGAAGAAGAATTTTCCTCTACTTTTATAATTCTTGCACTCTTCCTCCAGGAGCACATAGAGGTATGTGATCTTTGCTCACAAAAGCTCAGTAGAGAGGAGTCTAAATCTCAACAACACTTCACCTCAATCACACACTAAAGCTTGAACTCCCATTGAGGCTACCCAATGCCTCTTTTTATAGTGCAGATGAGGAGGTTAGGGTTCCACCTATGAAGGGATAGAATCCTCCTTCAAATGGATAGGCTCCTCAAATCAAGGGGTTAGCTCCTTAAGTTTTGGGATGCATGAACCTTATAAGAGCGTACTCATCCCCAAAAATCTCATCCAGAAGCTTCTAGAATTGACCAAAAAACAACTTTTTTACTTTGGTTTTTTCCCTTTTGACTTTGATAGGGGTACACAGGCAATACACTGAGAAAATATTTTATAGAATGCAGGTAAGCTTCACATTACCTGCGTACCCTAGCCATAAGCGTAAGTAAGCGTCACATTACCTGCGTACCTAGGGTTTTGGAGCTTTTTAGGGTTTTTTTCCTCTTTTTAGGGCTTGACATGAGGAGGGCTCATACAGTCAGCAGAATGTCAAGGTGATAGTTTTTAGTGCAACAAGAAGCTCCTGGAGGAGGTTTCATATGAGCAAGTATGGAGTTATAGACTTTGTTAAAACTCTTAGAGAAGTCTTGGATAGATTCATCTAAGGCTCTTTTCAAATTGTTATATTCTATCACGGCTTACACTGGATTCACCTTACTCCCCCACTTGGTCAAAAAACTATCTTCCAGCTAATCCCAATTCTGTAAACTTGCTGGAGATAAGGCCTTAAACCGTTTTGTTACTTCGCTAGTGAAAATCTGGGAAAATAATCTCATTTTTACTTCTTCATTGTCTACCTCATCTCTATCAATGAAATCATTAAATTGGTCTGCATGTTCCTCAACTGATATTTCCTCTTCACTCCAAAAGGTTTTTATTCTAGTTGAGTATCCATTTGGGAGGTCATCAAGAAAAACAAGGAGGACAAGTGGAGCATACCTTGCAGTTCCAACAGGAGGTGGGGGAGGAACAATTCTAGCCATCATGATGGGAAATGTGGTATGTGGAAGGACATCAGATGAGATTAAATTTTGATTTTTTGGGAAAGTAGTAGGTGAGGATGAACTGTTAGGAGATGGTGTATATGGTATCTAAAATATAGATATGAATGAACTTCAATCAGGAAAAGGTATACCATATTTTCTCTTCAAAAAAAATTCAAATAGATCTAACTCTTCTAAATTTTCAAAAGACTCCCTCTCTAACAACAACTCTGATGTAACTGTTTTCCAAAATTCTTATTTTTCTTCTTTAGACACTAGGGATGATGTGTCAATACCTACTATTTGTACGTCTAATATTATATTAGTCAGTTCATTTTTAGTCTTATACCTAAACAATACTTCTTCAATTTTATCATCAAATTGCCTATCTTCAGGACTTTGAATAATTTCATAGGACAAATCTCTTGAATGTGATGGAATATCTAATTTTCAGGAGCTGCTTCAAATGCCTATGAGGATCCTCTTTGGATTATCCACATTTGTAGGTGTGTTAGGATATGGATTTCTCCTTGTGTATATCTATCTCTAAGCCACATTTAAGCATGAATATTTTCGGTGGAGTCACCAAGGTAGTTTTTGCAGCCTCAAAATGTTCTGAGCTCCTTCTAACTTTAAGAGTTCAGATTTCATAGTTTAAGAAAAAAATTTGGGAAATATGTCTTCAGACTCTCGGAAGATTTACCAAATGTTATCTCTAAATTGGTATTGATGGGCTGCTCCACTAGACAACTTAGAGTAACTCTTTCAAACCAACTTTTGATTGAGGATTAGCCTCTTCAACCTGAGAGAGCTCTCCCCATTTAACTAATGATTTTCTCAATTAGGTTTCAAATCATATGGATAACTCTATGATAAGTGTCTTAGTGTATTTGATTGTAGGTGAAAAATGAAATAGGTTTCACTACCATTAGGCTCATGGAGTCAGTATGAAGGAATTCAATGACAAATGAATCTCCTTGTGGAAGCTGAGGATTTTAATGTTTCAATGAAAAGACAATACTAACACACAAAAAATATTCAATAACTCAATGTTAAAATGAATTCAGAGCATGAGGGCATGAATTATGAGTAATTCAACAACAAGATATTGGAAAAATATATTAAGGAAACATAGGACATAATCTCATTGCAACAGTAAAAGAATCTCAGGTAAAGCAGAAAACACCATCACTGTATATTACTGATATTCCAAAATTTACAATAGTAGTAGTATAAAATGACATTATCCTACCCTTTCTCTTTCGATTTTATTTCTATTAATAGAATTTTTTTGCTTACATAGGATCTTCCCAGCTGGATAGATCATCAAACCATAATATTGACACCTATCTTAACAATAAACTACATTATTGGAACAGAAAAGACACCTAATATCTTAAGACTTATACTTCTAATAGGACTCTTCCTTTCATTTATTACATTCACTTTCTGCAGTAATGGGACAATTACATTGATAATGTTGGACATTGGGTTCACCTCTCCCTGTGTGTTTCACAACATGGACTAACCGCCTCTCATGGATCCTAACTCTAGAAATTGTAGCAGAGACTAATGCCTGTGAGTCTTGGTCTAATGAAAATCATGATTCTAACAAGTGGTATTAGAGTGATAGGTCTCAATTTTGAAACTCACCCAGCTCACATTTGGGGGGAGATTGTTGGACATTGGGTTCAACGCTCCTCGTGTGTTTCGGGACATGCACTAACTGCCTCTCGTGGATCCTAACTTTGTCAATTGTAGCAGAGACTAACGCCAGCGGGTTTTTGTCTAACGGTAATTGTGATTCCAACAGATAATGATCATGTGCTCAAGTGGCACTCACCATCATTAATACATAAGTGTACCCACTATATTTAGGAACTAACACTCCTACTTTTTAGGAAAATATAAACATATCTTTGATCATTGTATTCATGTTGAGCTGGATAGGTGACAGTATTATCGAGTAGTGAGTCTCTACTGGGGTGGCCCACTGTCATCTTCAATATCTCCACATGGCTAGTTTTTCTTCAAAACACTTTTCAAACCTCCAGATACCATTTAAAATAGTTCGTTGCAAAAACAAAGTACCCTTGGGAAATTTCATAGCGTAGTTCAGTAGCATATTTATTTCAGCCATCCAAACACATTTTTTGCTTGTTCTTCTGATCAAGACATGTTTTCTAGACAATATGGGCTAAACACAACACTTTACCTCCTTTGATTTCCAACAAGAATGATTTTTGTTCTAAAAAATCACCCTACCAGGATTTCATAGCGAAATCTGGCCTTCAAGCCCGGGCTTCGCTATGAAATTTCCTAATTGGCTGAAAACACATATTTTCCATTTTTATTCAAAATTTCAACTTCCAAACCAAAAATGATGTTTCCTACATGCTGTAAAATTTATCAAAATTTTTTATGTAAACCCCTCAAACTTTGGGCATTTCATCCTTAGCATTAGCAGGTTGTACTTCTTCAGGTTCATTTATCACTTTAATTTTCAGCCCTCTTTTCTTCAGTTCTCGTTGAATCATTTCCATTTGGTCTTCTAGCTCTTTAATATGCCCTTTAAGCCTTTTCCTCTCAAAATGTAACCATAGATTTCTTTTTCTAGTGTTCTTCACCACTTTCCTTAAAGGAAGAGTTATCTTTAGCATTTTTTTGGCATTTGACAGTGTTTTGTCATATTTTTCTAGTTGATCCTTCATTTATTTTTCAAAGTCTACCATTAGTTGTCTGTCTACCTTGGCCTCTTGTAGTTCCAATTTGAATTCAATAACTTCTTCTCTGGCCTCTCTTATTTGCTCCTACAATATTTTTACTTCATTATTTTCCTTCACTTTCTCCTTTCCTTTTCTTTGCACAAAAACGACTTTTGTTGTTGGAGATAGGTCTATGATTTTTTTTGTGATAGGCTACTTTCCTTTGTCAATAGTTTATGTTATATTAATTTTCAAGACACTTTTTGCAAGTTCTAACCTAGTCATTGGTTTCCTTGGCTGAAATATGAAACCAACATCTTCTCCTGCAAAATCTAATTTTTTGACAGACTTACCTTTTCGATTCTTCCTTTTGTCACCTTCAATGTCTTTCGCTTAGACAATTAGAGTTTCTTCAATGTATATTGCTTGGAGGATATCTTCAAGATTTCCTTTGGAAATGGTTTGGCTCCTAGTTATCCTCATGCTACCATGTTTGCTAATTTTTTGTTTTTGACCTACAGGAGATGGTTGTAGGATATCTGTCTCTAGTATCGGTTCAGCTTCAATATCCATTGGCTCCACAATAGCCTATCCCCCTTCTTCATTAAAATATTCTATCATAGCTTCAGAAGAAGTAATTTTTAGCTCTGAAATCTTCTTAGGTGTCACTGAATCTACTTCATATCCACTCAGAAAAAAAAATATTCCCAATCTCTATTTAATTTCTTTAATTCCTCCAGCACTAATAGTTTAATTAGGACATGGTGAAAAACTTATGTCTCACTGCCTTCAACCCTGGCTTGGACCTTATTAGATATATTCCCTAAACTCCTAAACAAAAATAAAGGCAAATAAAGAGGCTTATTATCAGTGAAATGTAAAAGGAGCCATAAATGATATAGGTAGACCACATAAAACCTCCCCTCACATGTAAAATACTTCTAGACCACAAGAAACAACTTAGAATAATTTTCTTTCATATAACTCCTAGGAATGTGTTGTAGCCCCTAAAACACCCTCCAAAAAACCCCACTTCAAATTTTTGGAGCCCCTTGAACTTATAGAAAAACCAAGTAAAGAATCCATAAGGCTAAGTTGCAAAGTCACAAAACTCCTTTTTTAGAAAATTGCGACCCCACGTCCTTGCGACCCCGCAACCTAACGGTCGCAAGGTCGCAAGGTCGCGAAGTCGTAAAGCTCAACTTTTAATGAAAACTGCGACCCCGCGACTTTGCGACCCCGTGACCCCCAGGTCGCCAGGTCGCAAGGTCGCAGGGTTGCGGATCCTCTAAATCGCTCAAATTGCGACCTTGTGACCTCATTAAATGCCCGCACATGTGACCCCTTTATATAAGCTAGGTCGCTAGGTTGCATTTTTCACATTCGGTGAATAAAAAGAAATGGCTCTGATAGGTCGACTGGCACGATTTTCCCGGGTAAGTTGTCGTTTCCTTCCTGCTTTTTCCTTTGTGGGCATTTCTTGCCAAGCCCATGTCTTCTTAGACCATTAAATTGCCCTCTGCATGAGCTATTATGTTCTTTTCAGGTTTAGGGTGGCTTTTTTAATCTTGCCTTCACCACAACTGGCCAAGCTCACCACATTTCTTGTCCAGCTTCTCATGTCCATGTTCCCTGCTCCCAAAGGCATCCCTCAACTCTGCCTGGACCCTTTTAGCTTTATATGTTTACAGTTAGAGGGAGAAAACCTTCACGCCGTGAGCGCCAAAAACCCCCCGGCAAGCCCGAGCGCGACCTGCGACCCAACGTCCTAGTCGCAAGGTCGCAAGGTCGCATTTTCATCTTTTTTGTGTGATCCGCGACCCCGCGACCCTGGCAAACCAATTATTTAAAATTTTGTTTGTGCCCCAGCTTTGAAAAATTGTAATTGGTTTTTATCATCATGTAGTTCTTATCGTGGGATTCCTTCATGAATTTGACACGTGAACTGGAAGGAGACGCGGAGTGTATACCTGTTCTCTTGGACTCTAGCGACATGGCACCCCCAGTGTCCCGGAAGAAGGACAAGCAAGTGGTGGAAGAAGATATATACACAAACATGCAGATGTCCCCACCGCCGATATACAAAGATACCCTTTGCACCTTTTAAAAAGGGGACAGCATGCGATGGTACCAAGTATATCATGAGTTCTCCATACCGGAAGTGGAATTTCGAGAAGATCTCTCGGACCGGGAAATATACTTAAAATTCAAAAGGTCCAAACTGCATCTTGCAGGGGCGCATCCGGACATATTCACGTGTCCCGAAATGATAGACTAGATCATACAAAAAATAGATCCCAAAAGGTTTGTGGTCCAAGACAGCGAATTCAAGGCTTTCTCAACGCTCGCAGGCTTGGACGCCCATGTGTATTACTCGTTGCCTCAACCAGAAGAAAATTTTACCCAAGGATGGGCTCTTGCCAATCCAGTCCCTGTAGTTGACACTATCAGGCAGTGGTGGGAGGAACCTGACAAATTCAAAGTCAAGAATGACCAAGAATATCTGGTGGCCAGCCTGAGAAAAGTATATAAATTAGTAGCCGCCATGCTTTGCAGATTGTACGGGCGCCCGGACGGCACTACCTTCAACGGCACATGGGCCACTATCATGGAACATGTAACAGTGCATGGCACTCATTTCAACTGGGCTAATATATTGATGACCTCAATGCAGACAAACTTGTCTTCGGCATTGGCCCCAGAGGAAGGAATGCCTTCTGAGTTCTATATGGCTTCTTATCTGTTGGATGTCGTCTGTGCGCGGTTTCATTTTGAGGGATGGGCACATAATTTGGATTCCAAGCAGACCCGTGTGATTCATCTACAAACGAAAGTGTACTGGGAATCTAGGTACAAACAGGATATAGAACCAATTTCTCAGATATTCATCCCCGCTCTTTTCCGGAAATTATTTGGCCAAGACGCTCCTTGTATGTCTTGGCGAGCTAGGGAGACGCTAAGCGAAGTGGCGCATTGGTTCCCATTCGCTGAATATACTATTATCCGAGTCTTTGACACGTTCAAGCCACCGCATGCTTTGCCTCGTTTTGTTACAGATAAGGTACTCATGCAAGAGGTATGCTTCCATATGACCTCGGGTTTCTCCAGTGTCCTATCAAAAGGGAAGAAGAAGCCTTGGCCCACTCTACCGCTTACTATCGGTGCCTATACGGTTAAAGACTTCATAGAGGTAGGGGCTGAAGGAGAAGAGATGAAAAGTTATCACCTAAGGACTTTGGAGTACCGAACCTATGACCCAGTAAGGATAGTTCCCGAACACTGCAAGAAGGCCAAATTCAAATGGAACTACCAACATGTAGAATGCTCAGAAGAAGATGAGAGAAGGAACTGGTACAATGCCAATAGACAACTCGCTCTGGGGGCTGACTCTGGCCCGGAGGATCAGGATGACCAAAGCTTGGAGGACAGGAGCCATAAGCTAGGAGGCACTTCTTCCTCTTTAGCTAAAAAGCCCTGGACCAGCACAGGGCCTGACACCTCTTCCCAATAGAGAGAAACAGAGGTTGAAGCCCAGTAGGAGAAAGAAAAAAAGATGAAGGAGGACGAGGAGAAACGCAAGAAGAATTCAAAGGCAGATCAGAAAAAGAAGCAGGCTGAGGACGCCAGAAAGGAAAAACAGGAAAAGGAAGCGCAGGCTGCAGCAGAACGGTCACTCAAGGAAGAACTTGACAAAGCTGAAGCTGAACGCAAAAATAAAGCAGATCAAGCTGCCGTAGCCGAATGAAAGAGGAAAGCCGAAATAGAAGCAGCAGCAGAAACAGAACGCGGGAGGAGGGAAGAGCATGACAAGGCAGAAACTGAGCGCCAACAAAGGGAAGAATAGGAAAGGAAGAAGAGAGAAGAGGAGGAAAAGAAGAAGAAATAAGAAGAGGATGAATTGATAGAAGATATCGACATGTATCCCCTAGAGGTCCCTCTAGGCGGTCCAGGAACCATTCTCTCCGATGTTGATTCCCCCCAGGGGAAAGAAGAGGAGGTCTTCGACCTAACCAGGCTCACATTCGTCCAATTCTCTTTCAAAATTCGGCAAGAGAGGAGAAGATCCATGGCACAAAGTCCTTCCGTCGCATCCACAGTCGCAACTGAAAAAGACATAGTCCTTGATACTAGGACTAACCCCGTGATGATAGCATCGGCAGGCACTACTTTCGTCGCAGCCACAGAAGAGAATGTCACCAGAATGAGTAGAGAAATCATTTCTCTACAAAACAGACTAAGAGCAGCAGAGCAGCGGGAGAAGAAGGCAGAGCAGGAGAGGTTGGTGTTGGAAAAAGAGATGCAACAAATCTAAAACCAGGCTCCCCCAGTCAATGAAGGTCCCCTTGCCGTTATGAAAGAATGCGATGTATTAGAGATGACCATGAGGCAGGTGTATGGAGAAATGCTCACCATAAAGCAAACAGTCGCCCCATTGGTAAGAGCATGAGAAGAAACTAAGCAAAAGCATGAGCAGCTCAAGGAAGCCTCGGTTGCTTTAGATAAAATGATGAACTGGACAGTGCAATACCCTCAAGTTCCCGAGAATTTGCCTAATAAGGATTGGATTCATACACAAGATGCCAAAGTCCAAATCTGGATGAAGATGCAATCCAAGGACAAGCTATCCAAAGATTTGGACAAAGTAATGACTTCATACGACCACCTGATCAGTGGCATAGAATCAATGCACACTCTTCACCATATTTCTTCGCTAGGGGCATTGGACGAAAGTAAGACCTGGGAACAAGTAGATCAAGAAATCCAGTCATTCTTGCAACCTATCAAGCAAGCTGTTGCCGCCTCGAAAGTCGCAGCATCACAAGAAAATCTGGGTTAGTTGCTTGTCGCGCTAGTACGGATTTACACCAAGCTCGCCTCCCTTTCAAACCAGATCTCGTGTACATGCTTTATTTTTTGTTTCGCTACGCATAGTGTTATATACATGTTTAACGCATCAGTCATGTATTATGTATCATGTGAATAAGTGTGTGTCCGCAGGTTCAATCAGGTTCTTTTGAGATCAAAGGGAAAGTGACTTAAGCGGTAGCCGGACCCACACCCCGGACGGGATCCCTATTCCAAACGGTTCAAGGTCTAATTGGGACCTTTTACCAGGGAGATCCCCTGCTGTTGGCCGGACAGATTTTCCCTTCAACAGAATTGGTGCTAGAAGGAGGGCCTGATGGCAGCCTCCCAGCATACAACCAACTTTCCATCACAAACTCCCCACGGGGAGGTCATAAATGATGAACCTATTCCTCCTCCTATGGAAGATATTCTAGGGGGGGAGGCTCGATATTTCTAAATCACCAGAGCGCAGTTGAGAGCCTTGCGCCCAGCTGCCCGCAATCTCATCAGAGATTTATGATTTACCCTAATCATGGAATTCCTAGCCCACACTAGGACCCCTACGGAGAATATCACTCGTAATGGTGCCCTGGTGAGTACCATACCCCAGCTCATGAATCTTATGCTGGAAGACCTCGGCACTGCTGTTGAGGAAAATGACCCGATTCTCCCAGCCTAACCAGACTCGGCAAAACAACAACCAGGCACACCCCCCACTTGGAGAGGGTGAAGAAGACAGAGGCCGAGGAAATGAAGGCGGGGGAAATAGAGCTCGCAGAAATGAAGGTGAAAGAAATAGAGCTCGTAGAAATGAAGGTGAAGGAAATAGAGGCCGTGGAGCTGGAGGTAGAGGAGATAGAGGCCGAGGCCAAGGAAACCGTGCCAACAACCGTCACCCAAACCCAAATAGGCCTCCTGTCCACAACTGGGGATATCTTAGAGACTTTCCTTACCGTGAGAGACATCAAGAGGAACACTCTCTCCATGAGTCAGAAGCATTGATCTCAGGTTCGGGAAGTGAATCTGAGCTTGAGTTTAGGCACCACCAGCAGGCTAGGAGGGTGCAA
This sequence comes from Pinus albicaulis, assembly GCA_034641835.2. Lineage (NCBI taxonomy): Eukaryota > Viridiplantae > Streptophyta > Pinopsida > Pinales > Pinaceae > Pinus > Pinus albicaulis. The sequence goes on from CM076579.1 coordinate 731,977,652, forward strand.
CCACTAGCCTAGATGGCTCAGTCCCCATTAAATATTTTGGGCCCTCTCCACGATCTGCCTAGGAATCCGGAGAAACACCTCCCCAAGTTTGATCTTGAGAAAGGCGCCTTAGCTAAAGATCATATAAGCAGCTTCTATTTGTCTCTGCAAATCATGAGAGTTTAGTCTGATGACGCCGCATGTCGATTTTTTCCCCACACTCTTGAAAAAAAAGCGGCCACATGGTACTGCTCCCTCCCTAGTGCCTCCATTACTTCATGGGAAAAATTCCGTCGCGTGTTCCTGCAGAAGTTTTCAGAAGATAAAACTCCTTCCGTGCTCCTCACGGAATTGAGCACCGTCAAGTGTCATAAAAAAGAGAAGGTTAAGGACTTCAACCAGCGCTTCACTACCATACTGCAGAAATTTCCCCCAAACCTGGCGTTGGATGACTCAATCACCATTGACTACTATACCAAGGCTCTCCCTAGGGACATCGTCGTTTTCGTCAAACGTGAAGCCCGCGCTACCCTTACGGCTAATTATGCGGCAGCTCTCGCTGTGGAGAAAGACATGATTTCGATAGGAGCCATCGATCATGAAGGGAGAGATGATCCCAAGCCAATCACAAAAAAGGGTCAGTCCTCCACTCCTAAGACCATGGATAGGGATAAAGATGCGTTTGATTTCGAAAGCATGGAAAAAACCCTCAAGCTCTTAACGAATGAAGTCTCTAACCTAAGGAGAAGGGGCGTAGAATCTAGGACTAGCACTAAACCACCCAAACCCTTTTTTAGAAAGAGCAATCCCAACACAAACAGACCTCTGTCTAACCCGAATACTGCTCTCAATGTGGAAGAAATAGGGAAAGATAACTTCTGTTCTTTCCACCAAGCTACCCACTCTGAAAAAACGTGCCCTCAATGGATTTGCAGCATGATAGCAGTAGTTAATCATATTTTAGATGACCAAACCTCAGGGGATGTGACGGAGGATGATGTTTCCGATCACGATGAAGATCCACCCCCGAATGAAGAACCAGGGTCCTCTGTCCTAGCTTTTGACATAATCTGAGGGGGGGACAGCCTTACCTCCATTGATATCAACATGGCAGACAATCCCAAAGGCCAGCCCGTACGGAATTATAGTCTAAGGAGCAAAGGACCTGTTCCTGAGCAATCTTATGAAGACAAGAAAAGGGCTTTCCTAAGAAAAATTCTGCCCCCAAGGAACGGAAAAAAATATGCCCCGGAGAAGCCCGCAAATAACGTTACCTGAGCAAGTCAACAGGGCAAGCTCCCGGCAGAATCCCCAAAAACCACTACCGAGCCTAGTCCTCAACTGGATTCTAGCTATAACATTGTTGAGGATATGAAAAAAACAAGAGCAAATATCTCTCTCTATGAGCTTGCCCGCATTACGAACCAAAGAGAACTCATTCTAAAAGCTTTCGCCAATACTTCAGCTACGAAGAATGTGAGCAACATGTCTGCGCAAGTCGGTCCAGATGTCCAATCTATAGTAAACGCCATCAATATGAACTCAAGAGGATCCACTCCTCCTTTCCTTTTTTCCTTCGAGATTTTTAACTTCAACGTTCATAACTGTCTAGTCGACTCCGGTGCCTCTACAAACGTCATGCCTCTATCTGTTTGTAAGAATCTGAACATTCGCCCGAAGAATACTGACGCAAAGATCATACAACTCGACAGATCACAGGTGCGAGCCATGGGAGAGTTGAATAATGTCATCATCCGCCTGTTGTCAGACTCTAGTGTCCATCAATGCATTGATATTTTGGTTGTTGACATCCCTGAAGCATATGGTCTATTGCTTAGCAGAGACTGGTCTAGCAAGTTGCAAGGCTATTCCGCCACCGACTGGTCCCACTTGTGGCTTCCTTACAAGGGGTGGAATAGCCAAATCAGGGTCGAAAGTGAACCATTTATGAAATACACCGTGACTGATTTGGATGCCACTAATGAACCCATCACCTTTGCCTAGGAGGAGCTTGGCATGTGTTTTCTGGAAGCCATATTCGGATGTTACCAACCCCCTTAGTCTTGAGTAGGCCCTGAGGTCCAATCTGAACTAGCACTTGTCGCGGAGGAGCAAGCCACCCCTGTCCCACACCAAGCCAAAATCCCTCCGCAGCTTACTACCTCGAAGGAGCCGGAAAATGACATGTGGACCTTGTACTATGACAGTTCCAAGACCCATGACGGAGCTGGTGCGGGCTGCATCTTGCTTGACCCTCAGAAGAACAAATTCTTAATCTCATGTTGGCTAGAGTTCTAGTGCACCAAAAACACTACTGAATATGAGGCTTTAATCCTCGGACTTAAGAAGGCACTGGATTTGAAGGTAAAATTCCTACAAGTCATTGGAGACTCCGAGATTATCACTCGACAGTTACGCAACACTATTCACTGTTTGTCTCCACATTTAAAGACGTATCAACAAGAGGTATGGCAATTGATTTCTGCTTTTGATGCATTTGGAATTAAATCTCTTCTTAGAATGCAGAATGCTGCAGCTGATACTTTAGCTAATGCTGTTGCTAGATTTACCCCTTTGAGGGACGGTTTTTCTTTTGAAGTTATATATAGACCCTCTGTGCCAGATAACATTACTAATCTATGCATTTTTAACGATGATCAACAGATGTTGGACTTCATGCTCAATGCTGAAATATTCAAGGACGCGGCGATAGATGAGGTGGAGCATGATCATGCTTTGCAGAAAGAGCATGATGAATGCAAAGAGAACCCCATGCCCAAGGGGGTGGTGTCATTAGAAAATCTCTTTGATCTGCAAAGCCGATTCCGTGGCCCCCCAAACACCAAAGTGCAAAGTTCCATATTGGCACATCGGCAAGTGAACTTGGGATCAGATGAGAACCCAAAGTTCATTAACCTCGGAAAATACTGTAGTGATGAGGAGACACGGGCCTTCACCCAATTATTCCGGAAGTATCAAGACGTATTTTCCTGGACATATGAAGATTTACATACGTACGATACTCGGATCATTCATCACGTGATACCCGTGAAGGAAGGCGTGAAGCCCTTCCAACAGAAACTCAGAAAAGTGCATCCGGCTTTGGAGCCAATGATTCTGAAAGAACTTAAGAAGCTCTTGGATGCATGCATTATTTTCAAAGTTCGTCACTCCACATGGGTGTCAAATTTGGTATCGGTACGAAAGAATTCTGGCGAGATCCGCTTGTGCGTAGATTTCCGTAATCTGAATCAGGCCTCAAACAAAGAAAACTACCCAGTGCCACCCATGGAACAGATATTGCAAGCTGTGTTTGGATCTGAAATGTTCTCCCTATTGGATGGCTTCTCTAGTTATAACCAGGTGCTGGTAGCTAAACCGGACAGATTGAAAACCACCTTCCGGACCAAATGGGGAACCTTTGCTTTCAGGCGCATGCCCTTTGGATTGATCAATGCGGGGGAAACTTTCCAACGAGCCATGGATATAGCTTTCTGTGGTTTGATAGGGCAGAGCGTGGTGGTCTATTTGGATGACATCACTATGTTTTCGAAACGCAGGGGAAATCATTTACGCCACCTCAAGCAAATCTTCGAGAGGTGCAGAAGGTACGGGATTTCTCTCAACCCTAAAAAGAGTGTTTTCGCTGTGGCAGAAGGGAACCTGCTAGGCCACATTATAACCAAGCAAGGCATTGTAGTTCATACATAATGGGCGAAATCCATTGCTCAGATTCCTCCCCCGAGAAGCAAGAAAGCAATGCAATCTTTCCCGGGGAAAATCAATTTTGTCCGTAAATTCATCTCAGATTTCGCCCAGATAGTCAGGCCGCTGCAGGGAATGATAAAAAATAATGCTATGTTCCAATGGGATCTGCCGGAAAGGGAGGCCTTTGAAAAAATCAAACAGGCTATAGCTGAAGCTCCTTCCCTCCAAAGTCCAGACTTTGGCAAAGGCTTTATCTTGTATACTTTTGCTTCAGACTCCTCACTTGCAGCTGTCCTTACACAGAAAGATGGCAGCAATGATGAACGGCCCATTTCCTTCATGAGCACCGGTTTACAAGGAGCTGAGTTGAACTACCCAGAAATCGAAAAGCAAGCGTATGCGGTCTACAAAGCGGTCAAGCATTTTAGGCCATACATCTTGAAAAATCATGTCACGGTTTTTGTTCCACACCCAGCTATCCGCTCACTGTTTGTGCAGCAGGAGCTAGGTGAGAGGCGAGGCAACTGGGTGGCGTGCTTGCAAGAATACGATTTAGAGTTTAAAATGGCACACACTGTTAAAGGACAGGGCTTATGCCAAATGGCCGCGGAAACTGCAAGTTCCCATGGAATTGAAGACGAATGCTGGGAACAAGAAATCGACATGTACCAAAGAAACCACGTGCCTCAGAAAAGTAGCCTCTCTTCGTATTCCAACATCTCAGGATATTTAGCCCAAGGCACCCTGGACCCTACTCTAACTGCCCGGCAGAAACACGCGATAAGACTCAAAGCTGCATCTCACCAACTAATTCGAGGGAAGTTGTTCAAGAAACATTACGATGGGGTCCTGTTACGCTGCTTGGAACATGACGAAGCGCAGAAAATCTTGACCGAGCTGCATGACAAACCAGCTGGAGGTCATTTTGTCGGAGATACTACCGCCCATAAGATAATGTGCGCAGGATACTATTGGCCTACCCTTTTCAGAGATGCGGATGCATATGTCCGGAAATGCATCCAGTGCCAGAAGTTCGCAAACCGAGAAGCACGGCCAGCCGCCCCCTTACTCTCAATAGCAGTGGAGGAGCCTTTCCAACAGCGGGGTTTGGATGTAATTGGCGAAATCACACCTCACTCTTCCAAGCAACACCTGTATATCCTTACAGATACTGATTATTTCACTAGGTGGGTCGAAGCAACACCTTTATGCCAAATCAATGATTAGGAGGTAATAGAATTCCTCACGCATTCCATCATCACCAGGTTTGGCGTTCCAACTTCCTTGGTTTTCGATAATGCAACTTACTTTTCATCTTTTAAATTATATGATTTTGTGCTGGAAAACGGTATTGTTTTGAAACATTCTACAAATTACTATCCCCAGGGAAATGGATTACCTGAGTCAACTAATAAGAATCTTATCCATATCATTAAGAAGACCCTGCTGTCCCACCAGTGCAACTGGCACAATGCCCTTCACAATGCACTTTGGGCTGACCGTATCACTCCCAAGTCCTCCCTAGGCACCTCTCCATATTTTCTCATGTATGGGAAAGAAGATGTTCTTCCTCCCCATCTATCTCTCCCTGCCCTTCAGCTGTCCCAATAATTTCATGGTACCCCATGCCCTACCTTGCAGACTCAGATCGACACCTTGCTGAAGTTGGAGGAAGAAAGGCAAAAAACTAGGGAAAAGTTCGCCATCCACCAGAGTCGAATCAAGAGATGGTTTGATAGAAAATCCGCAGGGAATAAAAATTTTGAGGTAGGAGGCCTGGTCCTAAAGTGGGACAAAGCTCATGAGGAAAACGGGAAGCATTCCAAGTTCCAAGCACTATGGACAGGCCCTTTACAAATTAAGGAGAAGTTAGGATCCCACACTTTTAGATTGCAAACCCTTGAGGGATGAGTCGAGGTCTTCCCAGTAAATGGGCATGACCTCAAACACTATTTCACTTAGCAGCCCTTAGAGGGCTATCTTATCCTTGTACCATAGTTTCTTTTCTCACCTTTCTTTATAAAAAATAAAAATAAAAAAATTTAAAGGAAGGATCTGTTAGAGCCACGCAATTGGCACACTGCAACAGGTTCTATGCTTATGGAAGGCCTTTTCCGATAGACTCGAAGGTGGAAAAATCTTTCTTGTTCTCTACACCTGAAGGCAGCATATGACCTACCTCAAGTCATTAAGCAGGAAGCCTACCTCGCCAGTCTGAGAGGGTGTCTGCAAAAAAAAATACGATGTAGTGGTAACCAGATCAAAAGGGAAAAGAGGTACTCTATATCTGGGAAAAACCAAAGTCCTCGTACCAGACCAGGAACAACCTTTCTGCAAGAAAAATAAGTCGGGATCCCTCATCCGCCCAGGCTAAATTGCCATCTCAAATAAGTTCCATGATCACATCTAAATAAGTGCCTCAGGCACATTCAAAATAAGTGCAATAGCACACTAATAAAGGGTAAAGGATTGAGAAAGGCTTCCTGTGCAGAGAGGTGATGTAACGACTCTGCCGAGGTACTGACCAGGCTCGCTCGCAGTGGAGCAACGTTCACGATTCCTAGGTAGTGACTCCGCTAGGACCGAGAGGTTCGCTGGCAGCGGAGCAACACGATGACGAAAAAATAATCATACTGGAACCTGTAGCCTCCTGGAGTTCTCCAACCCTTCCAGTCCGAAGACCTGAAGGAATGAATTTTGGTTAAACAGCACCCGAACAGGCCAGCAGATTGAGCAACCCAGCAAGGTGCCAAAAGGCTAGGCAATGTTGACCGTAAGGTAAAGGAAAACACCCAACAGAGACCCCTACCCCCCCCCCCCCCCGCCAAGACCAACCATCGGCACAGACTCTGAGTTCGTCCAGTGAATCACCATTTGTTGTAGCCGCTACAACACCCCCCAAAAAACCCCACTTCAAATTTTTGGAGCCCCTTGAACTTAGACAAAAACCAAGTAAAGAATCCATAAGGCTAAGTCGCAAAGTCGCAAAACTTCTTTTTTAGAAAATTGCAACCCCGTGACCTTGCGACCCCGTGACCTAAGGGTCGCAAGGTCGCAAGGTCGCGAAGTCGCAAAGCTCAAATTTTAATGAAAATTGCAACCCCGCGACTTTGCGACCTCGCGACCCCTAGGTTGCCAGGTCGCAAGGTCGTAGGGTTGCGGATCCTCTAAACTGCTCAAATTGCGACCTTGCGACCTCATTAAATGCCCGCACATGCGACCCCTTTATATAATCTAGGTCACTAGGTCACATTTTTCACATTCGGAGAATAAAAAGAAATGGCTCTGACAGGTCGACTAGTGTGATTTTACTGGGTAAGTTGCTGTTTCACTCCTGCTTTTTCCTCTGTGGGAATTTCTTGCCAAACCCATGTCTTCTTAGAGCTTTAAATTTCCCTCTGCATGAGCTATTATGTTCTTTTCAGGTTTAGGGTGGTTTGTTTAATCTTTCCTTCACCACAACTGCCCAAGCTCACCACATTTCTTGTCCAGCTTCTCATGGCCTTGTTCCCTGCTCCCAAAGCCATCCCTCAACTCTGCCTGGACCCTTTTAGCTTTATATGTTTAGAGTTAGAGGGAGAAAACTTTCACGCTGCGCGCGCCCAAAACCCTCCGGCAAGCCCGAGCGCGACCTAGTCCCGAGGTCGCGAGGTCGCATTCCTTTCGGTTTTCGTGATTTGCGACCCCGCGACCCAGCGACCTAGTTGCAAGGTCGCAAGGTTGCATCTCTTCATTTTTCTGTGATTTACAACCCTGTGACCCAGCGACCTAGTCGCAAGGTCGCAAGGTCACATCTCTTCATTTTTCTGCGATTTGCGACCCTGTGACCCAGCGACCTAGTCGCGAGGTCGCATTCCTTTCAATTTTCGCGATTTGCAACCCTGTGACCCAACGATCTAGTCGCAAGGTCGCAAGTTCGCATATTTTCATTTTTCTGCGATTTGCGACCCCGCGACCCCGCGACCTAGTCGCAAGGTCGCAAAGTCGCATTTCCTGATTTTTTCTTAGATTCGCGACTCAGCGACCCAGCGACCTAGTCGCAAGGTCGCAAGGTCGCATTTTCTTCTTTTTTGCGTGATCCATGACACCGCGACCCTGGAAAACCAATTATTTCAAATATTTTCTGTGCCCCAACTTTGACAAATTGTAATTGGTTTTTATCATCACGTCGTTCTTATCGTGGGATTCCTTCATGAATTTGACAGGTGAACTGGAAGGAGACGTGGAGTGTATACCTATTCTCTCGGATTCTAGCGACATGGCACCCCTAGTGTCCCAGAAGAAGGAAAAGCAAGTGGTGGAAGAAGATATATACACAGACATGCAGATTTCCCCACCGCCGATATATAGAGATACCCTTTTCACCTTTTCAAAAGGGGACAACATGCGATGCTACCAAGTATATCATGAGTTCGCCATACTGGAAGTGGAATTTCCAGAAGATCTCCCGGACCGGGAAATATTCCCGTGTCCCGAAATGATAGACTGGATCATAAAGAAAACAGATCCCAAAAGGTTTGTGGTCCGAGACAGCGAAGGCAAGGCTTTCTCAATGCTCGCAGGCTCAGACACCCATGTATATTACTCGTTGCCTCAACCGAAAGAAAATTTTACGCAAGGATGGGACCTTGCCAATGCAGTCCCTGTAGTTGACACTATCAAGTAGTGGTGGGAGGAACTCGACAAATTCAAAGTCAAGAAGGACCAAGAATATCCGGTGGCCAGCCTGAGAAAAGTATATAAATTAGTAGCCACCATGCTTTGCAGATTTTACGGGCGCCCAGACGCCACTACCTTCAACGACACATGGGCTACTATCATGGAACATGTAACGGTGCATGGCACTCGTTTCAACTGGGCTAATGTATTGATGACCTCAATGCAGACAAACTTGTCTTTGGCATTGGCCCCAGAGGAAGGAATGCCTTCTGAGTTCTATATGGCTTCTTATCTATTGGATTCCGTCTGTGCGCGGTTGCATTTTGAGGGATGGGCACATAACTTGGATTCCAAGCAGACCTGTGCGATTCATCTACAAACCAAAGTGTTCTAGGAATCTAGGTACAAATAGGATATAGAACCAATTTCTCAGATATTCATCCCCGCTCTTTTCCAGAAATTATTTGGCCAGGATGCTCCTTGTATGTCTTGGCGAGCTAGGAAGACGCTAGGTGAAGTGGCGCATTGGTTCCCGTTCGCTGAATATACTATTATCCGAGTCTTCGGCACGTTCAAGCCACAACATGCTTTGCCTCGTTTTGTTACAGACAAGGTACTCATGCAAGAGGTATGCTTCCAAATGACCTCAGGTCTCTCTAGTGTCCTGTCCAAAGTGAAGAAGAAGCCTTGGCCTGCTCTACCCCTTACTATCGGTGCCTATACGGTTAAAGACTTCAGAGAGGTAGGGGCTGAAGGAGAAGAGATGAAAAGTTATCACCTAAGGACTTTGGAGTACCGAACTTATGACCCAGTAAGGATAGTTCCCGAACACTGCAAGAAGGCCAAATTCAAATGGAACTACCAACATGTAGAATACCCAGAAGAAGATGAGAGAAGGAACTGGTACAATGCCAATAGACAACTCACTCCGGGGGTTGACTCTGGCCCGGAGGATCAGGATGACCAAAGCTTGTAGGAAAGGAGTCGTAAGTTAGGAGGTGCTTCTTCCTCTTTAGCTAAAAAGCCCCGGACCAGCACAGGGCCTGACACCTCTTCCCAACAGAGAGAAGCAGAGTCTGAAGCCCAGCAGGAGAAAGAAAATAAGATGAAGGAGGATGAGGAAAAACCCAAGAAGAATTCAAAGGCAGATCAGAAAAAGAAGCAGGCCGAGGAGGCCAGAAAGGAAAAACAGGAAAAGGAAGCGCAGGCTGCAGCAGAACGGGCACTCAACGAAGAAGTTGACAAAGATGAAGCTGAACGCCAAAAGAAAGCAGATCAAGTTGCCGTAGCCGAATGAAAGAGGAAAGCTGAAATAGAAGCAGTGGCAGAAATAGAACGCAGGAGGAGGGAAGAGCATGACAAGGCATAAATCGAGCGTGAACAAAGGGAAGAAGAGGAAAGGAAGAAGAGAGAAGAGGAGGAAAAGAAGAAGAAAGAAGAAGAGGATGAATTGATAGAAGATATCGACATGTCTCCCCTATAGGTCCCTCTAGGCAGTCCATGAACCATTCTCTCCGATGTTGATTCCCCCCAGGGGCAAGAAGAGGAGGTCTTCGACCTAACCAGGCTCACATTCGACCAATTCTCTTTCAAAATTCGGCAAGAGAGGAGAAGATCCATGGCACAAAGTCCTTCCGTCACATCCATGGCCGCAACTGAAAAAGACATAGTCCTTGATACTAGGACTAACCCCGTGATGATAGCATCGACAGGCACTGCTTTCGCCACGGCCACGGAAGAGAATGTCACCAGAATGAGTAGAGAAATCATTTCTCTACAAAATAGACTAAGAGCAGCGGAGCAGCGGGAGAAGAAGGCAGAGTAGGAGAGGTTGGTGTTGGAAAAAGAGATGCAACAACTCCAAAACAACGCTCCCCCAGTCAATGAAGTTCCACTTGCCGTTATGAAAGAATGCAATGTATTAGAGACGACCATGAGGCAGGTGTATGGAGAAATTCTCACCATAAAGCAAACAGTCACCCCATTGGTAAGAGCACGATCAGAAACTAAGAAGAAGCATGAGCAGCTCAAGGAAGCCTCAGTTGCTTTAGATAAAATGATGAACTCAAAAGTGCAATACCCTCAAGTTCCCGAGCATTTTCCTAAGAAGGATTGGAATCATACACAAGATGACAAAGTCAAAATTTGGATGAAGATGCAATCCAAGGACAAGCTATCCAAAGATTTGGACAAAGTAATGTCTTCATACGACCACCTGATCAGCGGCATAGACTCAATGCACACTCTTCACCACATTCCTTCGCTAGGGGCATTGGACGAAAGTAAGACCCGGGAACAAGTAGATCAAGAAATCCAGTCATTCCTGCAACCTATCAAGTAAGCTGCTGCCGCCCCAAAAGTCGTAGCATCACAAGAAAATCTGGGTCAGTTGCTTGTCGCGCCAGTACGGATTTACACCAAGCTCACCTCCCTTTCAAGCCAGATCTCCCAAAAGAAAGAAACTCTAATCCCGAATGCTCTGGAGTGCATGCATCGGTTGAAAGAGGAGACCCCTCTAGTCTCTCCCATAGCAGTAGATTACCAGACCTGGCGAGACTTCCTCAAAGGAAAGCAGATTGATGCTCCTGATCTCTCTATTGCACACCCACCTCCATGACTCAGTATCACTAGGTCGCAGGTTGCACTCCTTCCTAGGTCGCAGGTTGCACTCCTTCCTAGGTCGCAGGTCGCACTACCAAATAGGTCGCAAGTCACACTCACTAGCCAGGTCGCAGGTCGCATTTTTCTCCCAGGTCACAGGGCAACTCAACCGGCAGGCAGGCGAAGAGTCAGGGAGCCCAAAGGGCATTTTTGATCTATAAAAACCTGTCCGGGGAAAATGTAAAGGGCTTTTTCTTTTGGAAACTCAAGAGCTACATGGCACTGTATTGAAAGATTATAATCTTGTGCATATAAATACAGATACTTGTTAAAACACCCTATGGTTATGATGTGTTTTGCTGTGCGAACACTATGTGTATTTCCTTGTACAGTTTCAGAACATCCTATGATTAATGAAACTACGCTTTTCCTGACATCATTTATGCTTCATGGCTATTTGTGCTTGTGTTAATGATGTTTAGCTTTTCATTGCTTTCTAAATGTATGTTAATGACCTAGTTTATTAGCATTTCATTTTATCTCTCAGAAAGTAAAGGGATATCTCGCCATAAAGAACTATTTCTTATGTGGTCATACTACCTTACAAGCATAACCCCAAAGATGTGTTTTTAAAGACATTTACTTAGGTGTACATGCTTTATTTTTTGTTTCACTACATAGTGTTATATACATGTTTAATGCATCAGTCATGTATTCTGTATCATGTGAATAAGTGTGTGTCCGCAGGTTCAATCAGGTTCTTTTGAGATCAAAGGGAAAGTGACTTAAGTGGTAGCCGGATCCACACCTCGGACGGGATCCCTATTCCAAATGGTTCAAGGTCTAATTAGGACCTTTTACCAGGGAGATCCCCTGCTGTTGGCTGGATAGATTTTCCCGTCAACAGAATTCCACTTTCAATTTCAACTCTGATGTGCTCTGGTTTGACAAATTCCTCACAGCTCTGCATTTTGAATTTCGTAGCTTTGAACCATTCCTCACCTCCTCTTGGTATATCTGTAGCCTGAGAAATAGTATCAAGTGATACTGTGAAATTTAAAACCCCTACCTTTGAGGTTGTCCCTGTGAAATTAGTTGCAAAATATTTATATATGTAAGCATGAAAACCTTGAAGCTTCTGACAGAACTTTAGACAACCAACATTACTGAAAGCATCCATGAAACTGGGGTCTTCATTCAATAATTTTAAGTACACAAGATCATATCTCACACAAGAACCTCCTTTATTCACCTTCTTCTTCATTGGCATTCTTCTTTATACCCTCAATATTTCTTTAGTTGTGACACCTGTAGATGAACAAAGCTAGATAGAAAGTTGTTTGTGCCGTGAATCAACTCTTCAAGGATAACACTGTGTTGCTACATGCAAGACTTGAACGATGAATGACAAAGATATTCTTAGAGGTTAAATTTAAATTGCAATTCGATAACTTGGGGAGAATGATGAAAATTTTAAACTCAAAATGTAATGATGAATGAAATCATGAACTTTCATGTTTGGGTGATCATGGTAACTAATTTGGTGACCTCACATTTACCCTTGGCCATTGAAAACTTAAGACCTCACCCTGCTTTGTCTCTTCTGTAGAAAAACATGATTCTGTAGAGAAGACAGTTAAATACCTAGAAGATTCTCTACATAATTGTCAGGTAATTCTGTATTGAAATCCTCCACTCTGCGGTCATATTTGCTACTGAATGGTGGAAAAATAGACAAGTGGCTTATATTTTATTTGAGGGCATGGATGCAAAAACTAAATGAAATGGAGTGGATTTAATTGACATGAAATGACTCATGGTTGGTTTTAGACTTTGGTTAAAGCTTATTACATGTGTTTTTTTTATAAATTTCATGAATCAAACTATGAAACCAATATGAAGCGTAGGTGAGTGATGTGAATGACCCTATTAATGAAATTTTGAAAACTTATGAGTGATAACATCTACCTTAGCGTAGGCTTTCAAATTGGTATGCAACTCGGGGTGCTCAATTGTAACTATAGGTCCTGGAACATGAAATACCCGGTTGTCAGTCAGAAATGGTACAATAGTGCTGAGGGGTTGCATGCTCGCTTTTCCTACACTCGCTTGGATCATGCTCGTTTCCAATTGGAGCTCCTAGAGACTGTGCTACACATACTCAAGGATTGATTTATATTGAGACTCCACATTAGTCCATAGATCCTCAGTCACAACTTTGACTGTGTTTTCAATTTTGGTGAGGTCGTTTTCTATAAGATTTAGGGCCTCTGTCCATGTTTTCTTTGATCCCTTACTCTTTTTGCGTGAGCCTGGGAAGGTATTGCATCCTCACTTAGATCCTTTTGGTAAACCTATCTCTGTTGAAGATGCCCCAACACTATCACCTTATTTATCATTTTTTTCCTTATCCAGGTCAATGGTTTCACCCATTGTGGTTGGCTCCATCTCTTTCCATGTATCCTTATCCTTCCGCTAGGTATCCTTTCTCATGCATGGCTTTGTAGGAGTATTTAGGGTTACCTAAGTTGAGGCACCACCGATGGTGCATGCTTATAACCATAAGGTTGGACATTCTATCATAATACGCGCAATTTCATCATGTGTGACCATGTAAGGCAGCTCGTACCAAACACCTTCGACATCTCCCTTTGCATGCATGTGAATATTGTGAAAGGTGGATTTGAAGTCTGCAATTTGCTTATACTACTCATACAATTTCAGTGACAATCATGGCTTGGAATGAATTTCTTAAAACAACTCAGAATCAAATAACACCCAGAATATTTTGTTTTCAGTGATCCTGGAAGGAAGCTTGGGGTTCCACACCATCGCATATCATGTAGCTTTGGAAATATCGGGTTCAATATTTTGGATCTGGGCCTCAGATGGCATCCTCCAACCATTCATCGCAATTAGTAGCAACAACTATGAATAATAAAAATGCTTTCCCTCCTTCTATTCCTCGCAGACATTTTCCAAAAAACTCAGCGTATATGTACTTTACCCAATTATATTGTACCCATTTCTCACATCGCCCAATTAAATAAATCACATGGGCCATAACTTACTTTAGCTGTTACTTCATCATCATCTTCCAGATGAGGATTAACATGGAAAAATATCCTTCAAGGTCATTGATGTCGCTGACGATGAACGCTCAAGTGTTGCACGATACCTTATATTTTTCCTTAACTATTTTGGAAACCTTCCTGTCCTAGCCCTTTACTCCAAAGGCTGCCACAGCGTCCTCTCCATGACAGGGTAGGTTGGTGATACAGTGTATCAAATCTACATCAATTGGAATTGGCTCTCCTAGCGACAGATAATCATCGTGCACTAGGGCGAGCAACGGGCGCACAAAGATATCATTGGTCGTGTTGCACCCTAAGTGTGGGATCTTCAACAAATTTAAAAACCCTAACTTCTACAGTCCCAACTCCGAAGGCTTTGACTCGACCTTGATCACCCCTCGTCATAGGTGACTAGATAAAAGTACTTCGAGGGCGCGAGCTCAAGGAACATATCATGGTCGTCCAGGTCCCAGTCTTCCATATTTAGGAGGGGGATTTTCACAAACATATCCCCCTAAAACGACACATCTTCAGGGATCAATAGAGCATTGATATAAGATCGAACCTTATCCAGGTCCTTTGGGAACTTCACAGATGCTTTTCTTGGCACCACATACGTGGGCATCCACAAGAGTGGATATACCTCCTTGAAAAAATCCTCCTCCACAATTACTTCAAGCATCTTGACCATAGGTCTCTTCTATCATTCTTCAGGGGTTGACCCAGGCTTCAAAGCCTTCTTATGCAGTGACTTATGGGTCCCCGAAGAATGCCCCTTCTTAGATTTCTGTGGCTGGGATGCAAGCACAAGGGTTTCAATGACCTACGTAGGGGTTTCATCAACCTACATCATGGATGGGGTAGGTTAGGTAGCAGTCATACTTGGAGGAATAAAATAACCCAACCCCCACTGGTGCAACGTCTCATAGAAAATCAGGTTTATTCCAAACATATTTTTCAGAAAAAACAATGATAGAAATGTGAAAATATTACTTGGAAATAAAAGGTAACTAATGCGACCCTTCCTGTCATATTTATAGTGTTAGCCCGGCTTAAACAGTCTTATGTTCATTTATGTAGCCTCATAAATGCTAAAATGGTTCCAAATCTAACATAATATCCTTATTAAATGCAATTTACCGCATCCTCCAAATGGTAATAAAGTTGTCTTATATAGATTTACTATTCTAACAGATATTTTTTTGCATCTCTATGACTGCTTCATCCTCCGAGTGCAGTATATTCGTGGCTATTGTAGATATCTACTCTTTCACCATCTTCGTCGTGCAGAACCACTCTTCCAATTTTTGACAGACTTCTCTATGGTCCTACGCCCTCTCACAACTATCTATGGTGCTAAGACACTCCTCTATCCATATAGTCATTTGGAGCATGTAGCGATAGGGTCATCCCTATATGACTTCAACTGACTTCCATTCACAAATCAAGGAAATATTTCACCCCTTAAGGTAACCAGATATACCACACTTCATTCCCTAATCTCCTTGACAACATAAGGTCTGAGCGAGTGCATTTTTAACTTTCCTAGGTGTCGCTCAAACTTGCTATCATATACAAAAACTACATCATCATCTGTGAAAATATTTTATCTGATGTGTGTGTCATGCCAATATTTTTCAAGTCCTTTTGCACCTGTTGATGGAAACCAATAATGAAACTGTATTCCTCTAGCATAACTAGATGCAACAATCGCTCTTCTATACTATATTGATCAACCATGTTAGTGACCATTGCAATGCGCAGACCAGGGATGATATACTCCATTGGAATAATAGCTTCCTATCCAATTACCAACTTGAATGGGGTATACCCAGTCAATTAATTGCATGTAGTTCGATATGCCCATAGAAACACATGTAAGTGCATATCCCAATCATTCTGATTCACACTGCATACCTTTGTGAGCACATTCTCCAAAATATTATTAAAGGCCTCTACCAACCCATTTTCTTGTGGGTTATAGGGTTTACCCTTATGATGGTGAATCTTAAACTACATTGTCAACACTTAGATAGTCTCATTCAAAAAGTGTGCACCCTAGTCACTCATCAAGATTTTAGGGTACCCAAACCTTTTCAAGATATTCTAAAAAATGAAGTGTGTAGTTGTCTCTGCATTGCAATTCTTCACAGGCTTAGCTTCTTCCCACCTTGTCAAATAATCCATTGCAGTAATTATATAGTGTGCGTCAATATTGTTTATGGGAGGGATGATTGGTAATACAAAGTCAATGGACCACTTATCAAACACCTAAAGATTCACTTGTGGTTGTAGTGGAATTTCATCTCTGTGCAACGATTTTCATATTATCTAGCACACATCACAAGTGCGACAATACTCTTTTTCATCACTCTGTACCATAGGCCACCACAATCTAGCACTCAAAATTTTATGCACATTTTTTTTTTCTTGCATAATGACCTCCTGCAACCCTTACATGTGCTTCAAAAAGGATGCTCTATCTTACAAACTCTGACACATAGTATCTCAATATCTCATTGGCATCCATCTTATACAACTAGCTAGTAGTCAAAGTAAATTCAGTTGCTTGCAAGACCAATTCTTTCTTCTTCTTAACTGTATACTTCGTAGGCGCACTACCAGCGGTTAAAATGTTGATAATATATCTGAAGTGTTCATGGAATACTTTAATGTCAAATAATTGCACGTCTGGTAATACAACCTCCAATATAGTTGGCTCCTCTTCAAGTTTGATGCACGATAGGTTATCTGGATCGACGTTCAACCTCCCTGTCTTGATGATCACCTAAAGATCATACTCCTGAAACAATAAGAGAAATCAACAAATCTTCCCCCCCAATGTAGGATTGTTGACCAAGTAATTCAAAGAAAATTCATCCTCAAACATCTTAAAATGTCCGCCCAATAAATAGTGATGAAACTTTTGTAGTGCATAGACCATATCTGATCCTTCTCTCTTTGTAGTCGAGTAGTTTTTTTCAACATTTGACAATTTCCTTCTTTAAAATGTAATTCGGTGATCAATATCTTCAGCTCCTAGCTACGTGAGTACAATAACTAGCACGATACACAAAGCGTCCACATGTACATGAAATTACTTTATCCAGTATGGGAATACCAATATAGGCACAATCACCATTTTCTCCTTAAGTAGCTCAAAACTCTTTTGACAATACTTATCCCAGTAAAAAGAGGCATATTTATTTAGTAACTTCTCTGTTGGCGCAGTAATTATCAAGTAGCCTTGAATAAAATTTATGTAATACACAGTATGCCCCAAAATTAAGTGAAAATATTTTACATTTGTTGGAACCTCTAGATTAACAATAACAAAAATATTAGCTAGATAGACCATCAATCCCTTCTGACACACAATATGATGCAAATAAATCCCAAAGGGGACACAGAATATGCACTTCTTTAGATTCAGTGAGATATGATGCTTTTGACAAGTATCCAACATTAAGCGAATATTTGAAGCATGCTTCTTTACTAGGAAAAATACAGTCCAATCATAAAAATATACTTCTAATAATTCATGTATATACTCCTTAAACGCAACTACCACCACACGTGAGAATATTGCTGGTGCATTCTTCAGACTGAGTGGCATTACATAGTATTGGAATCATCCCCATTGCATTGAAAAGGTTGTCTTACTTATGTCTTCATGTGTGATTCTTATTTGGTGGTATCCAAAAAATCCATCAATGAATGAGTAGGCCTCCTTCCCTCCCACATTGTCCAATATTTCATCAGAAAATGAAGTTGGAAAAGGGTTAGGCACACAAGCATCATTTAGCTTGCGTAGATCCACAAAGATCCTAATTTTTCCTTTGGTTTTATTTTATTGGACCACCATGGGGCTAACACAATCTAATTCTTCTATTGGTTCAATTATCCCTGTAGTAATAATTTTCTCCAGCTCTTCTTTGACCTTCTATTTTTACTTAGCATTCAACCTATAAAGACATTGTTTGATAGGCCTAGAATCTGGTTTTAGAGTGATTTTCATCACTCCAAGATCCCCAAAAATACCTTTCAACTTAGAAAACTTTGAGGGAAATAAGTTTTGATATTCAACAAGCAGCTCCACAACCTTAGCTACCATATCTTCATCCTAGTAATTGGGTAATCCCCAATTTTGGAAATCTTAGGTTGCTCTTATGTTCTAATGTTGACTTGCCAATATTCATGTGTTCAGTCACATATGGCACTACAACCAGCGACCCAACAACTACACCCTGACCTTCGGACTCAGAGATATTGATGTTTCTAGGGTCTTCCTTATTATCTTCAGCAGTCACATTCTCATAGTCAACTATATCCTTCCCACACATCCCATGCTAGTATGGCTCGTGCTTCTAGTTTATCTGTTGTGTCAAAGGCCAAATATTTAATCATGTGTAAGGAAGTATTGATGCATGGGAATCCACTCTCAAAACTAAATTTTAACACAAATATTTCTCGTAGTGCAACCAATTCCATCATTCCTCATCACAGCTCAACCTCTAGGTACCAGTTCATAGGAATCTGACCTGAAGTATGGATGAATGTATGCACCCATCCTGGCTGCAGATATTCTCCCCATGATGTAGTCCACCTGGTTAAATGTATGCACGGATCTTCTTTTCCTTCATAGGTTCCTTCAAACTGAGTATTGCGTTTTCCAAAGCGCAGTTGCATCATATGGGTACATTCTTCCCAATTCACCAAGTTTTCCTTGTGTGTTTCCCACTACCGTGATGGGGTTGAGTGTAGAGCTAAGTTAAGCACATGGAACTGTTGTTTCTCTAGAACAACCTTTTTGAACTCATATAAGAAACACGTGACACTACCTATACCATCATAATAAGGTAGTTCCTAGACCTTGGAGGATATGCACCATAGAGATATGGTGACTCAGTTGCAAGGCAGTGTAGAGATTTCATGCAAACAGTTCTGCCAATTCTCTAATTCCTCATCTTAGTCTAAGTAGAATTAAATATCTCTATCCCAGCTAAGATGACCATATTTTTTGGGATTGATCCAATCTTCATCTTGCACAGTTAGCTTATAGATATGATTAACATCCTCTTCTGCATGCACTAGTTATGTGTATATTTCTCCTTCTGTTGGATCCAGTGGGACCACAACCCCGGTTCCATTATTTTTAAATACCATACTTCTGTGCTTGATATTGATGATAGTGTCCATTTTAATAGCCCAATCTAGACCCAAAAGTGTAGGGTATGGATCTATATCATCAACAATATGAATAACTTAAAAATTAAATAGTGCCTTAACTCCTCGATATGCACTATGACCCCAGAAAATCTACCCATTAGGATAATATTATGTTGATTTTCCATTCTCAACTATATTTTAGACCATTCTAGCTTAGGTTCTCCCCTTTTATACCAAGTCTACTTTGGGATGACGTTTACATCAGAGCCCAAATCCAAAATTACCTAGTCTATTTCAAATTCTCCTATCTAAGCAGTTAGGTGCATTTCTTGGCTAGTTATTCTCTTGTTCTTGTAGATATTATTGAGAGAATTTTGCTCCATTTGGGGCTACTATTTTTAGGTTAAAATATTAATTAAATATTGAAGGCTATCAACGGCCTTCTTATTGTGAAAAATCTTGATACAGGCCTGGAAAAACAATTTCATCTCTACAGGCTTAGCCCTTTCGTCAGTATCCATGGTAGGTTTGATTGCTACTTTAGATGTGCCAGGACCTGCGAAGTCCTTCTTTGCTACAAAAAGGGTTTCCTTTTCCCTTTTTAGATTGAATCATTCCTTTTTCTTAGGAGCTCTTTAGATCCAAACATCAGTGACAAGGCTCTTATCTTCTTCTTTATCTTATCTAGTTGAAACACCACTTTTGGTTTCAATTCTTATGCTAGGGTCTTCAGTACTCGATTCCACTCTCATCATTTGAACATTATGCGTAGGTGTCTGTGGTTTCTTCTCCTACATTTTTGCAAATAGTATAGGGAAATATTGAAGAACATGATCAACCTACCTACAATATCTGCAAGATTGTTTTTTTGTATTCAGGAAATTGTGCACATAATTGCTAGCCTCTCCACAATTATAACAAATTAGTTGTACCCTTCCACTGCTAGCTCCTCCTCCCCTTCCTTGTCCTCTGCCTAGAAATCCACTGTGCCTAGATAATGATGAAGGTGAATTTGGTCCTCCACCCTTAGCTTGCAATCTGTATGAAGCAACATGCTCAATCATCAGATCGAAGTTGCGATAATTCTTGTCATCGTGTCCCACATATCGACATAATGTGCAGAAAAGTTTCTTTAACTCCAGAATATATTTACCAAGCCTAGGGAAGAAGTATTTCTTATGAAGTCCATTTGTTTGGAAAATTGTGCACAATATTTTGGGAACCTCACTATGCCCTGCCTCGTTCTTAATTGGACTTGATCCTCCAACCACTAGATAGTTAGTATATACATGACACTGATCCCTATGATGTCCCTCAACTTTACAACGTGTGCACCATACTCCTATGCACACATCCTTTTCCTTCTCCTTTCGTAAAATTTTTATTTCTAAGTGCAACACAACTAACTGACCTTGGATTTTTTGAGCCCCAACTTGTGTGGTAGGTACAGGTGAGGCTTCGAGATTCATGGTAATCTCCACAACTTTAGTTTGTGTCACAATCCTCTGTTGGTTTAAATACTAGCGCAAATGCGGCAGTACAATAGAAATGAACCATTATTTGTGTTGTGTATAATCAATAGTAAATACTCCATCTCTGATGGTGTACTTCAATAATTGATCTGCCTCCCATACATATTCATTCAATTCCTGGTGGATCTCCTTTAATTTAGTCTTGCATTGAGAGTAGGATTTTAGATTTTTGAACTTCTCCTTCAATGCAGTCTTAAGCTTGTCAATCGTGGCATTAGGATTGATTGCAATATACCTCATGTACCAATCCAGTGCATGTTCTTGAAATTCAGTAGCTAGCTGTGCTTTCTTAACATTATCATTATTGATATGTTGCACTATCCATACATCGTCTGCATCAAACCAAAATTGGTCAACATATTCATTTCTAATGCCCTTGAAATTATGTAGCTTGAAGGAAGTAGCCATGTCATCTTTTATAGGTGGATTTGGAGGTGGAGGTGGAGTATATGGCTTGTTAGAGTGAAGAAAATTTGGGAGTGGAGTGGATGCGATCTGAACTAAGGGCAATGACCCAAGAATATCTTGATCTTGCAATCCCTCTTCTTCTGAGTGCATATATTCACCAGAGATACTTGTTTCATTATCCTTATCGCTGTCATATTTACCTTTGAGAGGGCTATAAAAAAATCCTTTTCTAGATCTACTTTGTAATTTTTTACACTACGAGTAGTTAGGCATCTTAGGGAAATTCACTCAATGGATGTAAAAAGTACCCTTTTCACATAAAATAATTTTAATCCACAATTTCAATGAGCATAGAAACTTACCTCTAGTGCCTTTGAAAAATATTATTTCAACTTTAGAATAAAATACAAAGGTATCAATGGAAAATTCAGTCACAAATCCACTTAGAACACTATCAATCCAATAATATAATGTACTGGTAATTTTATTGCTATATTTATCCAATTGTTTGATCCAGGTGGAATAATCAGGTACAGGTACAAGAGGCTTGAGTACAAGGCTCAAAAATCAAAGTGTTCAGATTGTTCTCGAACCAAGTTCAAGTTGTAGATCTCGAAATTCTGAATCCAACGGCGCAAACGGCACTCAAATCCGAGTCCGTATGAAGGAGTTAGAAGCGGTCAAAGTTCCAGGTTGACTTGGTGATGTGGCAGCCTTAAAGAGGACGCAATTTGGACCAAATCCGGCCACCGGATTCCGGCAAGCGCAGGCCAGATTCTGGGCAAAATTGTTGCCTATTTAGATTGCCTCCTTCGGTCCAAAACCGAATTTTTCAAAAGGGAATTGTTTGTTTTATTAAACAAAAATTATTAAAAAAAAAGGGGGTGGGGGCCGTGACCCCCTCCACCCCCGTCGGCATAGATGGCACCATATTTAAATGGGCCGGCGGGAATCGAACCCGCCCAGCCACGTGGGCCGGCCCGCTCCACGGGCGGCCCAACACACAACCCAACAAATTCAACAACGCACCAACATCATTTATATATATGACATATAAAGGTTATATGTTAAACAATGTAACAAATGTGATATACATTCAAGGTTAATGCATGTGCGGATGGTTGGGGCGGGCCGCCCAATGCGGGTCCGACCCCCCAAAACAATATTATATTGTTTTTTAAAACAGAACGCGCCTTTTTTAAAAAGTAAAATGCGTGCTATGTTGGGAGGGGCGGTATTTGACCCCCCGACCTCTCCTCAACAAGCCGCTTAATTTACCAACGCACCAACGGTTTCGCTTGGTAAATTCCGCCCACGAGTTTTTATATAAACTCGTCTTTTTACTGTGCGCCAAGGCATGGAGGAGCAGAGCGCGCGCACGCAGTTCGAGGAGTTTTAATATTTTTTTAATGCAGGTCATGTGGAACCATGAGCCCAGAAAGAGGCAGGCGGAACCCTGATTGAGGCTCAATTTTCAGGAGGGTGAAATTTCAACTTTGTCCAAATGGGACAAATGTTATGTCGTTTCAGCACTACTCAGCGCCACGAGTCTGATGGCGTGCTCAGTTTCTGCATCTGAGTTTTCGATTTTCCAGCCACTTTTGGAAGTGGACTATGCCGGTGTCAGATTTTTGCATGTGAGCAGTCGTTTTCCACTTTCTCGACGCCACAAGATTGATGGTGCTTTCAGATTCTGCCGCAGAGCTGCTCAGCCTTCAGCAAATGGCAGCATGAGGTATATGAGGTGATTTCCATGTACTTCTTTCTTTATTTCTCGTTGAGATGCATTATGTCTTGCAGATCCCGGTTGATATATGAGTAGAGGGATCTTGCTTTGTGTTGTTATTGATGTACTTTTCAGCTATGGATTTGTGTCATGTATGAGTCCCTTGTTTGCCAGGATTGGCGGGATACTCTTGTTTGCTACATGTCAGCTATGGTCATACTGATAGGAGTCTTTCTTTATGTATGAGAGTTCTGCAGTAGAACATCTCTTAAAGAAGTCAAGCCACTCCTGCGTGAGGGCAATTTATTCCTTGTATGTCATAGGAAAGCACATCCATGTACATCTTTTTCAAACAACACATAATGCAGCGGCCTACACCATCTTGACACCGAGGCCCGGAGATGTAGTCCCTCCTGGACGAACTCCGTCATCAAACGATGTGTTCTCATGATTGCTGATCTTGTTCTTTATGTTCCTCTTATTTACAGCTACAGTTGTTCATTTAAGTTCTTTAACGTCTTTAATTAAATGCAATTCTATTTATCAGCCGAATTAAAAGGTCTTGGTTAAGGGTATCAAGATTTTACCCTGGATCAAGTGGTATCGGAGCAGGTATTCTTGCTGATTGGATTGCAGGCGTGAACATTGAACGTTTGCTGAGTTGAGCCATGGAAAGTGTCAAGGACATGTACGAAACCATGCTCAGGGTGTCCGAGAAAGCGGATATACTATACGAGGCTTACAAAAAACAAGCAGCAGAGAACGAAGAATTGAAGACCCTCCTACACAAAGAGAAGGAGGAAAAACAACAGTTGCAGCTTCAGTTGCAAACCACAACAGAAGAGTTGGAAGATTGGAAGCGCAACAATGAAATTCTGCAAGCAGATCATGATGCCTTGAAGGCGTTCCTACATGAAGAGA
This sequence comes from Pinus albicaulis, assembly GCA_034641835.2. Classification (NCBI taxonomy): domain Eukaryota; kingdom Viridiplantae; phylum Streptophyta; class Pinopsida; order Pinales; family Pinaceae; genus Pinus; species Pinus albicaulis. The sequence goes on from CM076579.1 coordinate 732,001,429, forward strand.
AGGAGGAGAAGCAGCAGTTGCAGCTTCAGTTGCAAGCCACGACAGAGGCGTGGGAAGATTTGAAACGCAACAACGAAACTCTTCAGAGAGATCATGATGCCTTAAAAGCATTCCTACAGAAAGAGAAGGAGGAGATGCAGCAGATGCAGCTTCAACTACAAGCCATATCAAAGGCAGTGACAGAAGTGAAGCGTGACGAAGGCTTACAACAGCTTTCTTCATCTGTTTCGCCATCAACACCTAAGGTAAACAGTGTTGATTTTTCTTCAGTTTCTTCACATGATGTCATTTCAGTTGGAAGTGTGGAGATACCCATCACAGGTATCGGCATGAAACTCCTCACTAAAATGGGGTACAGAGGAGGAGGACTTGGCATTCGTGGCCAAGGCATTACCGAACCATTGGAGGTTGTGCAACGACCTCGTTATGCAGGTTTGGGGTACAATGGTGAAGGATGTTCGAAGGACATCAAGGGCAAACAGATACTGATGAACTCTCCAAGGAAGAGGAATGATAGGGACACTTCGCCATCGTTCCACGACAGTGAACGTTGCAGTGAAGGAACCGAGGCGAGCTCCCATCATCATGATGGCACCGGAGACCACCGTAGAAGGTATACTAAGTCTCATTATTCCAGAGTGCATTTTGACTATAAGAATGTTGATAACCACGGTCGTAAAATATGGCATCGTAAAACTTGTTATTTTTGTGGTTTAAATAACCATGTGATTTCTAAGTGCTGGAAGAGGATGGCAGCACAAAGAAGGAAGAGGCACGAAAAGCCTTCTCCCCAACAGGAAAAGAAATCAGTTAAGCAAGTTTGGAGGAAAAAGAACTTTTGCACCCATTGCGACCGAAGTGGCCACCAAAGAGCCACATGCTGGAAACTTCATCCAGAGCAGCGCCGTAAAGCCAAAGCGCCCGTACATGCACCAGTCGAAAGAGCTGATCGACAAGCAAGTTCGCCACAAGGGGATGATCCACTCGTTTTAATAAATGAGAAGTGGTTCTTCTAGATTGTTTTTTCTAGAGATGTTAAGCTTGTCATGGCCACACTTGTAAGTCATTTGTCACATTTTTTATGAAAGTGATGATGTGTTTCCATCACTCGTTTACGCGACCATGACATTTCTTTTTGGCCTTGTTTTATATGTCGTGTGTTAGATCTCTTTCATGTAAAAGTGATGAGGTGTTGCCATCACTTAGAGATGCGACTTTTATGTTTTGGTCATGTTGTATGAGTCGTCTGATGCATTTCTTTCATGTAAAAGTGATGAAGAGTTTTTCCATCACTTCGAAATGCGACGATGAGGTCTGGTCTTGTAATTTTGTTGATGTATGATTTCCATTTTGCTGTAAGCTTGACCACCGAGTGCATGTTATAAACTCGTGGCAAGTATGGAAACATCTGGGTCATTATTGGTCACATTGAGAACGTAATATTCATTGCAGCTTTGGACAGGTGTTGGCATTCCGATTCCGAAGGACAGAAGTGAAGGAGTCTTTAAGGGATGTGCCTTTTTTGCATTTCAGCAGTTGCAGGTGTTGGCTTTGCATCTTGATTCCGAAGTACGTGAGGTGAAGGAGTCTTCATGGGATGTGCCTTTTCAGACATTTGCATTTCAGCAGTTGCAGGTGTTGGCTTTGCATCGTGATTCCGAAGTACGTGAGGTGAAGGAGTCTTCATGGGATGTGCCTTTTCAGACATTTGCATTTCTGCATTTGCAGGTGTTGGCTTTGCATCGTGATTCCGAAGTATGCCAGGTGAAGGAGTCATTTGGGGATGCGCCTTTTAACAACATTTGCAGACAGTTGATGATAGGTAAAGCTTAATGCTTTTGGAGGACCAAAAGCTCCTCAGTGGGGAGGTTTGATCCAGGTGGAATAATCAGGTACAGGTACAAGAGGCTTGAGTACAAGGCTCAAAAATCAAAGTGTTCAGATTGTTCTCGAACTAAGTTCAAGTTGTAGATCTCGAAATTCTGAATCCAACGGCGCAAACGGCACTAAAATCCGAGTCCGTATGAAGGAGTTAGAAGCGGTCAAAGTTCCAGGTTGACTTGGTGATGTGGCAGCCTTAAAGAGGACGCAATTTGGACCAAATCCGGCCACCGGATTCCAGCAAGCGCAGGCCAGATTCCGGGCAAAATTGTTGCCTATTTAGATTGCCTCCTTCGGTCCAAAACCGAATTTTAAAGATGGCCAGTTTGTTTTAACAAAACAAAAATTATTTAAAAAAAAGGGGCGACGGGTGGTCAAACCCCGTCGACCCCCTCCTCCGCATATTATGTGGCACCATTTATATATATAAATGGGCCGGCGGGAATCGAACCCGCCCGGCCACGTGGGCCGGCCCGCTCCACGGGCGGCCCAACTTAAACAACCGCCAGCAAAACAAACGGCCACAACATATAAATATATATATGACATAAAGGTTATATGTTAAACAATGTAACAAATGTGATATGGCATTCAAGGGGTTAATGCATGTATGATGGTTGGGGCGAGCCGCCCAATGCGGGACCGGCCCCCCAAAAAACAATATTATATTGTTTTTTAAAACAAAAATGCGCCCATTTCTTTTTAAAACAGAAAAAACGCGTGCTATGTTGGGAGGGGCGGGATTTGACCCCCCGACCTCTCCTCAACAAGCCGCTTAATTTACCAACGCACCAACGGTTTCGCTTGGTAAATTCTGCCCACGAGTTTTTATATAAACTCGTCTTTTTACTGTGCGCCAAGGCATGGAGGAGCAGAGCGCGCGCACGCAGTTCGAGGAGTTTTAATATTTTTTTAATGCAGGTCATGTGGAACCATGAGCCCAGAAAGAGGCAGGCGGAACCCTGATTGAGGCTCAATTTTCAGGAGGGCAAAATTTCGACTTTGTCCAAATGGGACAAATTTTATGTCGTTTCAGCACTACTCAGCGCCACGAGTCTGATGGCGTGCTCAGTTTCTGCATCTGAGTTTTCGATTTTCCAGCCACTTTTGGAAGTGGACTATGCCGGTGTCAGATTTTTGCATGTGAGCAGTGGTTTTCGACTTTCTCGACGCCACAAGATTGATGGTGCTTTCAGATTCTGCCGCAGAGCTGCTCAGCCTTCAGCAAATGGCAGCATGAGGTATATGAGGTGATTTCCATGTACTTCTTTCTTTATTTCTCGTTGAGATGCATTATGTCTTGCAGATCCTGGTTGATATATGAGTTGAGGGATCTTGCTTTGTGTTGTTATTGATGTACTTTTCAGCTATGGATTTGTGTCATGTATGAGTCCCTTTTATGCCAGATTGGCGGGATGCTCCTTTTCATATGTGTATTTTGAGATCCCTTGTTTTCCAGGATTGGCGGGATACTCTTGTTTGCTACATGTCAGCTATGGTCATACTGATAGGAGTCTTTCTTTATGTATGAGAGTTCTGCAGTAGAACATCTCTTAAAGAAGTCAAGCCACTCCTGCGTGAGGGCAATTTTTCCTTGTATGTCATAGGGAAACACATCCATGTACATCTTTTTCAAACAACACATAATGCAGCGGCCTACACCATCTTGACACCGAGGCCCGGAGATGTAGTCCCTCCTGGACGAACTCCGTCATCAAACAACGTGTTCTCATGATTGTTGATCTTGTTCATTTATGTTCCTCTTATTTACAGCTACAGTTGTTCATTTAAGTTCTTTAACATCTTAATTAAATGCAATTCTATTTATCAGCCGAATTAAAAGGTCTTGGTTAAGGGTATCAAGATTTTACCCTGGATCATTGTTGAACCAATTCAAGAGTCCACCTTGTGATCACGTCATCCTTGTGCAGGTTTTAAATTTAGCCAGCCAAGATAACCACTCATGTAACTCAGTCGCAAAGGAAGCAAAGAAAATTTCATGAAACTCTGTGTAGATATACCTTTGCTCCCAATCCTCAACAAATAATTTAGGGTTTCGGTTTTCTTGTACTGCAAAATTTCACACCTTCAAATCGAGCCAATCTTGCAGTTCGTTCTGTGTCAGATGCCACAACATAAAATCTTCCTCAAAATGTTTCCAACCCTAGAAACAGAACCATTTTTTGGCTTAAGGGTCTTCAACAAGGTTTGGAGTAATTTCGCAACCAACAAAACCCTCCAACTATTGGCCCTTTCGACAGTTATTTTCTCGTGCAAACCAAAATCTCGCACAAAGAAGTATGAGGGGGTGTTGGAACCAGGTTTTTGCACCCTAAGGGATCTTTTGATGTGGTAGATCTTAATCCTTCGTGATATATCTAACACTTCATAGAGACCAGATCTACTTACAGATAAACCCTTAAATAGTAAAGCATTTTTTCATTACCAGATAATAATAAATAGAATTTAGGTTTGCGCATTCACGGATCATTACAAAATTAACCCTTAATTCAATATACACTTTCACAAAACAGATCACTATACTTAATTCAGATCTAATAGTTAAAGTGGAATAATACTTGTGCACATATGCAATCCAACTCGACTTATCGCTTACTGAAATAAATATGCATTCAATAGCACAAATCCAGATCTATAATTGCAATAAGAAATAGATAGTGCACATAACAAATCTAAGATAGTTAACCACATAGATCATATAACAGTATGAGTTTTCCAAAATTTCATTCTTTATTAAGAGTTCTTCAATTCAGTACAATATTTTGCCTACGCACATAGCTCAATAATAAGGTCTCCACACACACATCCAGCAGGATCCTTTCTACCCAGAAAAAACCCAGATCAACGATTCACACACTACATTCAAGATCAAAAGATGATAAAGATCATGATATATATCCTTCTCGACTCTTACATATTTATATCTTTCCAAACACGCACATACCATGGTCTCAAACCATGGTTTGGGACTCGTGGTTTTCCCTTTTTCCCATTACAATAATTAAGGGACTTTGAGCCGCCCCAAAGTCCCTTGACATATGTGCACAACATGTACAAACAAAAACTTAACAAAACATACTCAAAATTTCTTTACCCTTGGGGATCCTATTCTAAAAATAAATCAATAACAACCATTCACTTGCATATCCAAAATCATCATATAAAATCAAATACTGAAATGAAATTTCTATTCTAATGTACTAAAATAAAAACTACTATAATAACATGAAATATAAATCTAAACTAAGAAAATGAAATATAAATGTTGAATGAAGTCTAATCTAAGAGAGTAAGGTTAGAGATACAATATACATATGCCCCATGGCATCAAATTTTTTGAGTGAAGTCCATTTTGAGAACCTGTATGCTCATAGGTAGATCCATGGTTTCTTTCTTTGATGTGTCTTGTCCATTTCTAACTACCTTGGGACTTTGAATTTCCCCAATGTTAACTCATTTACGACCATCAGATCTACCAATCATCTTCCTTTTTATTTTTATACTTTTAACATGTTGAGGCTTGATCCTATTTATCACTAATGATTTATATTTTATATCCTTTTTATTTTTATTCTTAGTAACTTAGTATAAATGGTGATGATGATGCAATTATTTTCAAACCTTCTGCCTTGCCTTGAAAATTATTTGATGGAATATTTGAAGTGCCCAAGTATTCTCTGAATGCCAAAAATCTTCATAATTAATTTGTTTTTTCAAGGGTGTTGAAAAATTTGTTAACACCACATAACTCCTGTCTGCTCAACTTAGTGTTCGTAAATTCAGGTCATAAATTGTCAACCAGGGCTAGTAAACTATTGAAGTGAAGTGCACTATATGTGCCTAGGTATTTGTTTCTCACTACATTGTGTTTAGTGTTTTTCCAATGATTTTCGTTTTGAGTTTTTATTCTAAGAGGAAAAGAAATAAGTTTTGGCAAAGAGAAGTTGTTGGTCACACTAAAACAGAGCAAAACCTATTCTAAATTATGTATGGCACTTGAGAACATTAAATGCAATACTTTAACAAGAAAAATAACTCATAGCAAGAACTAAATAACTCATAACATGAACTCAGTTCCATTCATTCATTAGAAATATGTTGGAATATCTTGAGAAAAGGATAAGTTTAATGCAATGAGGTTCTTCTAAGTAAACAATGACTTACAATATCACAAAAATCTCATACATGGTTAGAAATTTATTGGAACACAATTGGAAAAGATTATTTGTAGCATAGTAAGGAACTCTACTCTAAATTAACCTATGACACTGAAATTAATCCATTCTGTAACTCAAATTGTCACTACTAAGCCTCATTCGAAATTTAGAAATCTTTTGGAATAGTTTTGGAAAAGGCTATTTGTAAAATTATAAGAAATTGTAGAACAGTCAAGGCCTTGAACTGATATCACTAATTCTTGTCCATATGATGACGTGTTGGAAGAGATTAATAACAAGAGTATTTTGTAAATAATGAAGGCCTTGAAGTCTAATGGAACAAAAATAACATACAACTGACTAATTAAACTAAAAGTACAATAGATAAAGCTGAACTAAAATGCAATCATTCAAACTTTCATTACAGTGACCACAACTGTACTAGAATGCCATTATCTTGACTTGAAATACAGTGAATAGAAACTGAACTAGAGTGCCATTAATCTAACTTGAAATACAGTGAACAAAAACTGAAATAGGGCGCCATTAATCTTTGGAGTATTACAACTACACTATAATGCAACTAATCTCTAAAATATTACAACCCTATCTCGTTCAGTATTAGTGATATTTTGGAACAATTCGGAAGAACAAGTCTAGTTGTAACAATTGATGTAATTGAGCACAAAAACATAAATTTTAGAAAAAGGAAACTAATTCCTAAAATACTACAGTTATATCTCATTCAATATTAGTGATATTTTGGAATAATTCATAAGAACAAGACTATACTTTAGCATCGAATGCAAGTGAGTATAAAACACAAAGTTCAGAAAATTGCTTAAACTAGCAATGCAACAAGGCTAAAGTTACTTAACTAAAAAATGTGCACAAAGCTTCTCAGACAGTAGGGGCCCTCTACCACCAAATTAGCATACAAATCTCCTCAATATTTCCTCATATCTTGCAATAAAGAGGTGCTTCTTTCATTAAAGGAAAAATATTTCAAAAACAGAGTATTACGGTCTTTTGAGATCTAGCAACAAAACATCAATCTCGCTAACTGTCCCTCGGTCTCCCGAGTCATTCTTATAAAATAAATACATAAATAACCTTGAGAATAAACAAGAAAAAGTGTATTTTTCAATCAAAATCAAATTAGAACTTTTATGGAAGCCTCGTAGTTTGCTGGAGACATCTATAGAGTCCCTGTCCTGGTAGGAATCTGCTTCTTAGCTTTGATCTCTTCTGTGAAAACATGAAGACAGCTGTGGAATCGGCAACTAGCTACAGAATGGCTGCATTCTGTAGCTAAATCTAGTAAAAAATTACTACAACAACAAAACCATGAAAGTGTAGCAAGTTAGTAATTATATACATTCTTAAAGAAAATTTAATTAATCCTATTGATCATTTAAGCCTGTAATTGATAAGGAACACGGGAAATGAAGTGAAATGTGGTGGAAGAAAACGACATCTTTGGGGCTCAACATACCCCCACTGCAAAGTTTTTACATGTCCTCATGCAATCAACCCATATATTCTGAGACTTCTGCTAGGACATCTAGGCTCCTTCTTCTGCTTTGCCTAATATTTAATGGCCTCCTAGGCTTCTTTATGACCAACTTGAATCTCAAATTTATAAGTGCCCTGCTCAAATTTTTGTTTTTCTTCTTCAAATTTTCACTAGCCTTGTACAACTTTTCCATTTGCAGAGAGAGAGTTGTATTCATATCACTTTTCAGCTTAACCTGCTCCCTTAAAATGTCATTCTCATTCTTGATATGCCTATTGAGTACTTCTAACTCATATTTTTCTCTTCTTAGTACATCAATTGCAGATTCTGGTGGGCTAGGAGTTCTGTCTCTAATTTCTAAGGCTCTCTTCTCTAATGTCTCAACATAATTATAAATTTGTTGTTGTGCTGGGTCTATCTCTGGAGCTCCTTCATCAAGATCCTCTTCATATTGGTACTCAGGTGATCTAGCAGTTGGTGTCTCTTCATCCTCAATTTTCATGATTCCTGTTTGTCTAATCCTCGTTTTCTTCAATATACCTCTAAGTCTGTGGCTTCGTCTTGGTTGAGATGGTCCTTCACCTCTCTCCTTGGCATACCTTATTATCATCTTCTCTTTTTTAAGATGTTTCCTAATTTTAGTCAATTTCTCAGAAATTATCTCTTCACTGTCCTCTTGTATAGACTTACCAGTTTTAGTTTCAACAGCTTCGGAAATTTTCCTTCTCCTGCTTCTTCTTGTAGGCTTGCCTTCAGATGGAGGTTCCTTGGGTTCTTCAATGTGATTCCTCACTAGAAACTCATCCCAATTGTCTCCCACTTTTCTCAAATGATGTTCAATTAGTATTTTAACTAGGCTGTGGTGGTACAAAGTGGTTTCCAAGAATTGAACCCTCTTTTGTACATTAGAGGCCATTCTCTTCAGACTATGAAGTAGGAAAAACGGTAAATTAATTTCTTCATCTAAGAAATGCATCATTAACCGAATATGATAAACATAGAGGGTACCAAACCTTCCCTCAAAAGTTATAAATTTTCACAAAATGAGCAACATATTCCGCCATTTATTCTTCAGTGCTGAGCTAGGAATACCCTTCTTAAAAATGGAAACATCCATACTTGGTGTTTTAAGCATTTTCCTCCATGCCTCATTATGAAATTTCCTATTTTTGAACCACCATTCTCCTTTCCTGGGTAATTATGTTGCTTCTGCAATGAAAGCCTTTGTAATAGTGAATTTAATATCTCCTATTTCGACCTCTGCTCCATTGAAGGACCGTGCAAATGTTTTAGTTACCTCCTTATGAAAACCATTAAATTTTTCCAAGAATTGTAACCACCCAGCGTGCTGTAGCATTTCTCTGATTTGTGGAAAAACCTCCAAGCACTTGGTTCCAACTGGTTCGGATCTTACTATGAGACCCATAGCTTCTCCTTTCAACCTTCAATTTACTGCCCTTCTATCCACTGTGGAAATGGCTGTTCAAGAGTTGTTTTTTCCCCAAAGATGTTGTTCTATGTTTATACAGTAGGAATTAGCTACGAAAGGGTAATATGAAGAGGTTATAGAGTGAGTGAAATGTAGTGAGGGTGATTTACACGAATTAATGAGTTTGAGAAACATCATGGGAGAAAATACCGCGGAAACATTTCATAAGCAATTCAAAATAATCACTGAATGCTTCGGTTGGTGACGTGACTGATTAGGTCACTTCAGTACTTAACCGTTAAGTTTTAAATGATGATTTGAAATGGCGGAGTGGAAGGGATTTTGTCCAAATTTTTTATGATAGGTTTAATAGGCATGATCAACACAAATAATTAAAACAACTTTTTGAATCATACATGACCTAACTATACTATAACTTTCATATTCTGTCATCATAATAATTTTACAACTTTACCTTTGCCTTTCCTTTAACTTTTGTGATTTTGATATGCTTTGTCCTCCTTTGAAAATCATTGATTCTTTAGTCTTCATAATTCCTTTGATTTTTTCTTGTTGACATAGGTGTGCAGGGTCGATTTGCTGCTGGATAATTGTCTTCAGGATGTCTGGCTGCAGAATGTCTGACTAGCTACAGAATGTACCTGTAGGAACTTTGAAACATGGAATGGAGTGGTGTATGAAATGGATCTTGAAATATGGTGGAATGGATCAGAAGTGAGGTGAAATGTAATGGAATGAAATGAATCACCACTGTGAAGTGGGATGAAACATAAAAAGTGGTCTGCAATTCATAACTTGTAACACTCAATCTGCAGAAAGAGATCAAATTTAGAAATCTGAGATGGAAATGAAATGGACCATGGAATGGAATGAATGAAGTATGGATGAATGTAATGAATGAAATATGAATGAATGGATTGAATGAAATATGAATGAAATGAGACATGGTGGAGTGAAACTTATGATTTTGTAATGACTGCTTGTAGAAAAAAAAAACAAATCTGAAAAGCTAAAGTGTCAGAAGGATTCTGATTTTCACTTTATCTTTTCTGTATCAACATGTTAATTAGTGATTAGTTTTCATGTTTATACTTTATTATTTTTATTATTATTATTATTTAATGCTTTTGAATTCAGAAAATTCAACTAAGTTTAAGAAGAAGAAAAATTCTTCTTCGTTAACTTCACATCACTGTTTTCCTGGAATCTCTTGACAAATTCTTCTCTTGAAAGTGGCTTATGATACAGCTTCAATATATAACCATTTACAAGAAAAGTGACCTTTTCTTCATCTATTGTCTTGATTTTGATTGCTCCATTATCAAAAATTCTTATAATTTCATATGGCCCAAGCCAATGTGTTTGGAATTTACCTTGAAAATCCTTGAACTTTGAATCAAACAAGAGAGCCTAGTCACCTTCTTTGAACTTCTTTTCCTTGATGTAATTATCATGCCATCTAGTCCTTTGTTGTTGGAATATATTTGTTTTCTAAACTACATCTTGTCTGATCTCATCCAATTCATTAATCTGCTCCATCTATGCTTTTGTGTCTCTGTTAGATCAAGTCCTAGCTGAACTGCCATTTTAAAAGTTTGAATCTGAAACTCTATGGGAAAAAAAACTTGTTTTCAATAGACAAGTTCATAGGGAGTATGACTTTTTGTGCTTCTCCATGTAGTTCTATAGGCCCACAAAGCTTCAGGAAGCCTGTCTACCCAATCTCTTCTATGTAAATGGACAGTATTTGTTAGGATCCCTTCAATGATTTTATTGGTAGATTCCACTTGAACATTTGCTTGTGGATGATAAGGAGTAGATTTTCTGTGTCCGATTTTGTACCTCTCCATCATTTGTTCCACTAGCTTTGATGTAAATTTAGCTCCTTGATCTGTAACAATTTCCCTTGGGACACCAAAACAAGTAAAAATATCCTCAAAAAGAAAATTAACTACAGATGCTTCAGTAGCAGAAAGTAATGGCTTGGCTTCTACCCATTTGGTAACATAATCAGTGCAAACTAATATATATTTCTTTTGCTTTGACGGAGGACTAATAGGTCCTACAAAATCTAAATCCCATTTTTCAAAAGGTTCAATATGTACCTGAGGCTGCAATGGCATCTCACATGAAGGAGAAGGTTTCCCTACCCTTTGGCAACTGTCACACCTTTTGACATACTCGTTAGCATCTTTTAAAAGGGATGGCCAATAATATCCTAAATGAAGGATCTTATAAGTTGTTCTTTTATCAGCAAAGTGTCCGCCACATGGTTCATCATAACATGCCTTGAGGATCTCAAGCATCTCATCTTCCCGAACACATCTCCTAATGATAAAATCTGGACCTGTTTTGTATAACTCATTAGCAACCCATGAATATTTTGCACTGTCATAAATGATCTTTCTTTTGTCTCTTGCATTCATTATTGAAGTAAATTTCCCTGAAACTAAATAATTAGCAATGTCAGCAAACCAAGGAGTTTGAGTAGAAATTGCAAAAAGATATTCATCAGGGAATTGATCTTCAATTGGGGTATTGTCTTTGATGTTTTTGGAGTCTAGATAGGAAATCAACTACTATGTTTTGTTTTCTAGGTCTATCTAGAATGGTAATGTTGAATTCTTGTAAAAGAAATAACCATCTTATGACTCTTCCATTAGTAATTGATTTGTTCATTAGACACAAGCCTCGTAGTGATTCATGTGAAAAAGTTTGCAGCTCGTTATATTGTCCGAATTTTGTTGGTGTGTATGAACAATACGAAAAACTTTTCATTATTGTGATAAATTTAACCTCAAGGAGTCAAATTTTTTCTTGTACAATATATGGTAGTATAGAACTGGGTTTGTCCCACATCGTCCAGAGTTGTATCCAGGCATCCATTGAACATGAAAAGGTAAATCGGTTAGGTCCCCTAAAATAGGTGCTTCTAAATTTTTGTTGTGGGTCTGGAAGGTGAACTAGGCAACTGCAGATTCACTTGAATTCATCTTGGCAAGCAATTTGGAAAAACCCTTGGGGCTATCTTGCAAGTTTATAACAGTTATAAAACCTCTTCGACAAGTCTCGTAAATCAATGAAAACTTAATGATTTTTAAAATATGGCTAAAACAGATGGTCCCAAATCATGACGACAATCCTATCCATCTCGAAATGTGATGTCCTAAAACAATTCCTTTAGTAAACATCATAAAACACTTCTCATGACTAAGTGAAATATTTGCTTCTTTACATCTCTTTAAAAAAATTTCCAAGTTTGTTAAGGCTTCTTCAAATGTGTTTCCATAAACTGTGAAATCATCCATATATACCTCTACACAATCATGTATTAGATCTGAAAATATTCCTAGTACTGCCCTTTGAAATGTTGCGGGTGCATTGCATAGTCCAAATGGCAATACTCGGTAAGAATAGGTACCCCAAGGACAGGTAAATGTGGTTTTGTCTTGATCTTCCAATGCTACTTGGATTTTATTATAACCACTAAACCCATCTAAAAATGAGAAGTAATTTTTTCCAGCTAATGTATCTAATACCTGATCTATGAAAGGTAAGGGAAAATGATCTTTAAGAGTAGCTTTGTTTAATTCCTGGTAGTCAATACATACCCTCCATTTACCATTTTTCTTTGGCACAATTACCAAAGGAGAAACCCACTGACTATCTGAAATGGGATAGATAAAGTTAACATTTAACAATTTCTGCAACTCTTCTTTAACAATTTCCCTAAGATTTGGATTCATCCGTCTTTGAGGTTGTATGATTGGTTTACAATTTTCCTCTATATAGATGTGATGAGTGAAATTCTTGGGGCTTATCCCTTTCATATCAATTTACTCCCATGCATATGCAGAAGAATGTCTCTGTAAGATCTTGACTAGCTCTTCTTGTTGATATTTCTCAAGGTTCTTGTTTATGTTTAAGGTTTTGCTTGGAAATATCTCAATTGTAGAGCTGCCAAATTTATCCATGAAATAGAGAGACATCTGTCTTGATGATAAAAACTCAATGTTGGATTCTTCTTGAAATTGTTCATGTTTGTATTCCGAAAAGGATTCAAAGTTTTCTAAGGTATTCAGAATCTGGCTATCTTCACTAATTTTTGAAATTGTGAAGAGAGGTTGTAAGTCTTCTTCATCCTCTATCCATTGAGTATCATCTAATTCTGTAATTTTTCTTGCTGGATGATACAAGGAAAATTTCTTGGTTGAACTACCATCAGAGATGTACATATCACCGGATCTACAACTAAAGAAAGCATCAGCTGTAGCTAAGCAAGGTCTTCCTAATATAATAGGATGTCCTCCTAGATTATTCTTAGGAGTTAGGATCATAAAATCCACAGGATACTCCCAAGAATCTAGGGACACTGGAATGTCTTCTATTACCCCATCAGGTTTGATCACAGATCTGTCTGCTAATTGTAATAATGTGGGTGTAAAAATAAGATTAGGAAGTTTCATTCTATCCATGATTTGTCTACTCATGATATTGATTGTTGCTCATAAATCAATAAGTGTGTTTTGGATCTCAATTCCATTGATGTGTATTTTAACAACTGGATTTCCTGGGTCTAGATACTTTGGAATAACAATCTTACCCATCATGATATCTGCTATTTTTCCTGCTAGTTGAATTTTCTTTATCTCTCTTATTCTTTTTCCTGTTTTCTTCATGCTCAACTCCTTTATTGTCTTTGCTAAGATTGGAATTTCCTTGATAGGTTGCAATAATGGGATCTTAATACAAAAATTTCTCAGCTCATCCAAGAAATCATAATTGGGCACCATAATTTTTTTTTCTACACCCCTATCAATTTGTAATCTTTCTGGAAAGGGAGGTGTATAAGTGGATGTTGATGGCTTCTCTAATATAGGAGTTGAAATTATTGGTTCTTTTTGTTTTGATTTTTCAATGTTTGGGTCTTTTAAAGTTGTGTTCTCTTCAAGACTTTTATTTACCCGTAGAGAATCTTCCTCAAAATTGTTTTGCTCTTGTATGATTACAGAAGGTTTCTTTTTTTCAAGTATTCTTCCAGACCTAATTTGAACATCACTAAGGTCTAAAGGAGTGATCAAATAAGTTGGAAACTGTTGGCCTTCTATCATGTATGTGTTCTGAGGATTTTTATTGTTGGGGTTTGGTATAGGTTGGGCAGGCAACAAGGAAATGGTAATGGAAGTGGTTGATTGTGATGTTGTGGATTTTGAGGATTTTGTTGAGGATTTTGTTGAAAGTTTTGTTGAGGGGGAAAATGTGAATATGGTAGATAGGGTGGTGGATACTAATAGTACTGAGAGTATCTTCCATAGGGATTTTGTGCTCCTTGTGCCCAAGTTTGTGATTGATTTTGAAATTAGGTCCAAGGTTGCTGCCAAGAATTCCAATTTGGTGGGGGTTGATTATACAACTAATCATGAAATCCTTGTGTTTGAGGTCCTTGCCAAGGCCTCCTAGAGACAAAATTGAGAGATTCTGTGGAACTTGTAGGAGTTTCTTCTTGAAAGACAACTTTAAGACCAGGAAGTGAATGACAACTCTTGGTCTCATGTTTTTCTGAACAAATTACACAAGTCTCCACAACTTTTGCATCCAAAGGGCACTCTCTCAAGGCATGTTTCTTTCTACATTTGGGACAAAATATTGCTAAGGCATCAGAGTCCCAACAGAAGGTGTTCGTTGAGCTGAGGAACCACCTATTCTCTACACCTTTACTCACATTTCCAAACCTTCAAAAACCATTTGAAATTGAGAGAAATGCCTCTGACTATGATATTGGTACAAAACTCAACCAACAAGGGAATTCGATGGCATATCATAGTGCTTTCTGATACAATTTGAAGTACCCCACCTATGATAAAGTGATGTATTCTATCATGCAGGCTTTTTGTCAAGGGAAACCTTACATTATGGGGAAGGAGATGATCATCCACCCAAATCACTGACCTCTTGACTTTACACATGCACAAGGGAAGTTTAAGAACAATCACCATCATAAGTGGTCTACATATCTAAAACAATTACACTTGAACATTAAATATAAGAAGGGAAACACTAATCATGTTACATATTTCCTCAGTCGACCCCTAGTTGCAACACTAATTACTATTCTCAACTCTTGTTGCCTTGAGACCTTTGGATGGCCACAAATATACATGAATGATCCAAAGTTTTCCATCACATACCCAATGCTAGTTTATGGTACACAAGCTCTATATTTCCACCTACAAGGCCCATTATTATTCTACATGGGCCACCATTTTGTTCCTTCAAGTGAGTGTGCCAAAATTATTTAGCAGACACACTATAGTCAGGTTGCAAGACACTTTGGTGTGGAGAAAATAATGATCGTAATACAAAAGCCTTTTTATTGTCCAAGACTTTGACAAGATGTTGGAAAATATATTACATCATGCACTTCATGTTCCATCGTGAATCCAACCATCAAGAAGAAAGGCCTATACACTCCTTTTCCCACTCTTAGCTAGCTCTGGGAATCCATCTCCATGGATTATCTGTCTTTCCTCCCTTCTACCAAGCATGGGAATGACTTTGTATTTTTTATTGTGGAAAAATTTTCTAATATGGCTATATCAGTGGCCTGGAAGAAGATTATCACAAGAAAGGATTGTTGTGTAGGAAATCCTTTATGCAGAAAAAATCAATCCCTCTATTTATAATGGGAGGATATAGCAACAAATGAGACAAATATATGTAACATTTCTTAAATTATGCTAGAAAACACGAAGGAGGATAGATGTCCTACCTCTTTCTGATTCTAATGCCTATATTTGGTGTCAACCTTGCTTCTTTCGCTTCCATGCTCACGATATCCTATCTGTCGGTGAAGAAAAATGCTTGCAAGAAAGAAAAATTGGAGACAACAAACGGATACAAAGCATAACAATCTCTAGTATAAGCTTTGTAGCAGATCAAGGAGCACTACAATAAACATGCAATAATAGAAACATTTATGGAAATTAAATATACAATTTATTATTAATAGAATGATAAAGGAATAAATACAACCAAAAGCCTTGATGTTGGATGCCTCCTTCAGGTGAGACTCCAATTCCTAGCCTCAACACTTCAAACAACTTCCTCCTTCACATATGGGAAACAATTGGTCATGCTTCAGCTCATAGGATATAAACCAACCAAGAGTGGATGGTAAGGGTTTCATTTATAGGGAAGAAGAGGTATTTGAGGATCCATAAAAGGTGGGAGGAGTTCCACATATTAAGGGAAAGATCCATGGCCATGAAATGGAGGTCTCGCTCATATCATCAACAACCTAAAACCATGTCGTTGTTCTCGAGGCTTCTCCTCCATTTTTTGGAAAAATTCCTGAAGAGGAACAACGTATATTTTCCTGATAGAGGTCACACTTCCAGCACTAGACACATGTTTTTCAAAAGGTGACAAGCGTGGGTTAGTAGTGGTGCAAAGCGCGTTGGGCTTGGAAAATAAGGTTTTTGACAAGGTTTCCAAAATATTTTTAAATCAAGTCTTCTTTCACTTCTTCAGGGATGTTCTAGGCATGTTCAATGGAGACTATATTTTATGATACTAGTGGCATGACAACAGAAGGTGGAGTGTGACAAAATAATGTATAACAGATGCCCCCTAAAGCATGAATTCATAACAGGAAGTGATGGCTGAAGTGATTTACAATTAAAGGAAAGGACTTTAGAGAACCACCATCTAGAGACCTACAAATCAAACATGATACAATCTATATGACATATTTGATGCAATTATACCTAACAATACATCTCTGAGTAGGCATCTAACACTACATGGATCCGCGACATGGACAAAACCATCCCACTGAAAAGGATCATGAATATATGAATACAAGAATCCATGACATGGGCACATCCATATAAATAGAAATGATCATGTTTAAAATCATGAATACTTAAAAAATCCACACAACCTAGATTTATCAAAGGAACCCCAAGGTCTTCACCTCTATCTCAACCCATCCAAAGTATAAATCTGACCATGTGAATATATGTGTTGAAGTTGAACATGGTATAAACTACATGATTACCAGTTAATAATGTAAATTGTTAACATGAAAGAGAGAAGCCAACAACGATGACAATGGATCTCAAGGTACAACAACACAATCCATGAGTGTGAAAAATGAAGCTGAAGTCGAACAATCGCAGAATCATTCGATCGAAGGAAAGTGATGTGAACCTATCTTCGAATGCGAATAACCTACCATTGAGGCATGAAAACTCCCAAGGTACTGAAAGGGGATTTCTAGATCATTTTCCTGGATAATGGGATGGATTCAAAAGGAATTGACACGTCGAAGGAGGGCCATAATTTTTCCCACATCATCGACATGAAACATATGATTTTTCAAAGTTGGTAAGAATTATTCAGGATTGAAGCAAAGAAATTCAAATGATTTTGAATTTGGAGGTGGGACTTCTCTTGAACATATCGATGACATGACTCCAGAATTTGGCAGCATTTGACTCAAAATAGGATCATAGGTCATGTCAGCTCAACTTAGTGTTCCTAAATTGAGGTCATAGATTTTTAACCAGGGTTAGTAAACTGTTGAAGTGAAGTGCACTATATGTGCCTAGGTATTTGTTTCTCATTACGTTGTGTTTAGTGTTTTTCCAATGTTTTTGGTTTTGTGTTTTTATTCTAAGAGGACAAAGAACTAAGTTTTGGCAAAGATAAGTTGTTGGTCACACTAAAATAGAGCAAGACCTATTCTAAATTATGTATGGCTCTTGAGAACAGAAAATGCAATACTTTAACAAGAAAAATAACTCATAGCAAGAACTCAATAACTCACAACATGAACTCAATAAATCATAACATGAACTCAATCCCATTCATTCATTAGAAATATGTTGGAATAGCTTGAGAAAAGGATAATTTAGGGCCATGAGGTTCTTCTAAGTAAACAACCACCTACAAGATCACAGAGAAAATCTTATCCATGGCTAGAAATTTGTTGGAACATATTTGGAAAAGATAGTCTGCAACACAGTAAGGAATTCTACTCTAAATTAACCTATGACACTAAAATTAATCCATTCTGCAACTTAAATTGTCACTACTAAGCCTTATTTGGAAATTAGAAGTCTTTTGGAATAGTTTTGGGAAAAAGGCTATTTGCACAATTATAAGAGATTGCAGAGCAGTCAAGGCCTTGAACTGATATCACTACTTCCTGTCCATATGATGATGTATTGGAAGAGATTAATAACAAGAGTAGTTTGTAAATAATTAAGGTCGTGAAGTCTAATTCAACTAGCTAATCAAACTTGAAATACAGTGACTATAACTGAACTAGAATGCAATTAAACTAACTTGAAACACAGTGAACAGAAACTGAACTAGGGTGTTATTAACCTCCAGAGTATTACAACTAGACTAAAAATGAAACTAATCACTGAAATGTTTCAGCTCTGTCTCATTTGGGGTTAGTGGTATTTTGGAATAATTCATAGAATAGGACTGGCTGTAACATGTGATGTAAATGAGCATAAAAACATAAATTTCAACAAAACGCAGTAAGCTCTGAAACACCACAGCTATGTCTCATCCAGAGTTAGTGATATTTTGGAAGAGAATAATAAGAAAAAGACTAGCTGTAACAACTGATGCAATTGAGCACAAAAACATAAATTTCAATGAAATGCAACTAACTCCTAAAATAATACAGTTATATCTCATTCAATATTAGTGATATTTTGGAATAATTCGTAAGAAAAAGACTAAACTGTAGCATCCAATGCAAGTGAATATAAAACACAAAGTTCTGAAAATTGCTAAAGTTACTTATCTAAACAATGTGCACAAAGCTTCTCGGGTAGTAGGGGCCCTCTAACACCGAATTTTCATACAAATCTCCTCAATATTGCCTCAGATCTTGCAATAAAGTGGTGCTTCTTTCATTAAAGGAAATATATTTAAAAAAAAACAAAGTATTACGGTATTTTGAGATCTAGCAACAAAACATAAATCTAGCTAGCTGTTTCTCGGTCTCCCGAGTCATTCTTATAAGAAAATTACATAACTTCTCTTGAGATAAAATAGGAATAAATGTCTTTCCCAACTAAAATCAAATTAAAACTCTGGTGGTGGTCTCGTACTATGATTAAAGACATCTGTACAATCTGAAGTCTATCTCCTAGTTTTGGTTTCCCACGTGCATAACCACCTGTAAAATTCTGCTCAGACTTCATAGGGAGCAAGGAATGATGTGGATGAAGTCTGGAATTCACCCATATGCATTTTTCTTTGAGGTGACACCTGGAACCGGTGAAAACATGAAGACAACTGCGGAATAGACAACTAGCTACAGAATGGCTACATTCTGTAGCTAAATCTAGTCAAAAATTACTACAACAACAAAACCATGAAAGTGTAGCAAGTTAGTCATTATATACATTCTTAAAGAAACTTTAATTAATCCTATTGATCATTTAAGCCTGTAATTGATAAGAAAAAAGGGAAATGAAGTGAAATGTGGTGGAAGAAAAGGACATCTTTGGGGCTCAACAGGTCATGTTTGAAAATATATTAGCAAATGAGAGGAAAATAGATTTCCCAAACCTAGGAAGGCAAGTGACAAAGTGAGGATGTACCAAACCCGACATGAAATACAGATAAGTGTTATGTTCAAGAGAGACATACTACCTTTTACAGAAAATATAGGATACATGTTTCCTTCCATTTCCCCCTACTATTTCTAGTGAGTACCTCTTTATTTTTACGCAATCTTGAAGAGGATACCTTCATCCTTCAGATGAATCCATCCTAGTAAGTTTAACGAGCCCTAGGAAGGAGTAACTTGGTATCGTCATGTTTTAGAAGTCAATCATTGTTTAATTATTTTAACGAGTCTAGTGAAGGTAAAAATCGATGTATTTTTCATGTTTAGAGAGTTTTAAAAACAGCCGAAAAAGAAAAACTCCAAAATGTCCATTTTTGTAAATAGTCTCTTGAATCTGAAAAGGTAGAAAAAATATCCAAGAGAACCTCTTAGCCATATTTGACTAAGGTATTCCTTTTTCGTAATTAGTCGGTCTCAGTCTGGAAAAGGGTTAAACTTATACTGAGTATACATCAATTCATTTAATTTTACGAGCTCAAATGGAAAAGTGCTCGACAATATTTTCATATTTTGGGAGTCTGAAAAGAGAGGAAAGAGGAATCCTCCTAGAGGAATGAGTGGTATAAAGGGTAGCAACTAGTTCCAGTGATGATGGAAGTGCTCAAAACACACAAAGGTCAAGAGGTTGGCTAACAATACCACTCATCGCAATGATTCCCCATGCAAGGGTAAAACAATCAAGTGAGAGCCTATTATCGGCCAAGTATATGGTGATGATGGAATCAGAAAACAAAGGATCATATGGAAGAAGAGGCAGATAAAAGGGAAATCACGATGTATAAGAATGTTTTCTTTTTTTACACAAGCTTTAAACATGGGAAAATATGCTTGAGAACCCTTGAAGATTGTTTCATTTTTACACAAGCTTGAAACAGAGACAAACAATGCTTGGAATAAGTTTTCATTCCCCAAACATAATGACTCAATTCGAGATACATTCCCCCCCAAGATTAGTTTCATTCATATAATTAGATTACTAGCTGCTAACAGGTGGATGGAATGTGTTATCAATCGGATTGAACCTCAGGCTGAAGAAGGAAATTTCAAGGTAACCACAAACCATGCTTAGCCAAGTAGCTAGCTCTACTAGGCAAGGAGAGGGCTCTCTCCATAAGGATCACAGCAATTATGGTTGAGTAAATAAGATATTAGGCTTGGTATATTAGCTCAGGGTTTTGATTGTTTTGATTTGGTTGTGCTGGATCAGAAGGATTCAAACAGTCAAGATAAGGAAATTAGGTCAAAATTTGCAAGGTGTTCTATGGGGCAAGGTAGGTACAATCCTTAGAACTTTAGGATTTCAATGGGCGGGATGATCAAGATAGGTGAAGAGCTAGAAAGAGCGTGGTGAAAATCATGGTTTCTTTCTAACTTGAAGAAAATTATAGACTGTGAATGTCTACCCAAAACATAGCATATGAGAATGGATTTTTCTTATCTAACTTGCATACATTCACTTAGAAGTCATGAAATGATTAATAAACTCAAAAATACATTTCAATACATGAAAAAAAAGGAGAAACTGAACTAAAATCCATACCACATGGATCCCATAAAAATAGTTGCAAGTTTGATTAATTTTCCTGCTCAAAACTGATACAAAGTATGTCTTTTCAAAATCAAAGCATCCAACTGAGTCCATCCCTTACAAATGAGAAATAAAAAGAATATTTAGACCTCAAAATCACTCTTCCTAGCCTCAAGGAGTCGAATCCATGAGATGAGAATCAGTTACACCAAATTCTAAATAAGAAACTAAAGACTAGGAAGACCCAACAATTTGCCTCTAAAAGAGAGGAAACTAATTCATTTGACCTCAAGAGGACTCACCTAATGTATCTACCTTAGATAAAAGTAAAAACATGAAATTTACATTCATCATGACCATTTAAATTTTCAATTTCTTCATTTTCCAAAGTAAAAGTAAAACTGAAGTGAAACTTCAAAATTTGCTGAAGATTGTGAAAATGCATTTTCCTTGTCAAACGCGCAGTGTACAGGTAGAAAAATGGCCTTTGTTCAAGGCTATTTGTGAGTTCCTTCCCGGTGTCCAAATCATCTCCATGATAGCTCATTGGAAATATCTCTGAGTCTAGTTTCCAAATATACCTCCAGTTTCTAAAATGGTGCTCATTTTCCCTATCAAAAAGGCAATCCCCCATAACTGGTAAGCGCACAGTGACCATGTCAAAAAGGAGGTAGAAACATGATTTTAAGGTGTTTTTTTGCATGTTTGAGGGACCAATTATCCTCCAAATATTCTGAAACTTGATAGGGTTGATGTTACAATCATTATAAACTTGCTGGTGGTGGCCATTTGTCAATTTTAGACCCCAAAAAAGAGCACAACGTCCAGGTCGCTGCTCCTTTGGCAATATTTCTGCATGCAAAAAGACTCAAAAAACTAGAAATGAACTGAAGTGCCAAGTGTGCCAAAATTTACCAAAATTTGTGAGGGTACTTTCTTATCAAGTTCTTGAGGCATGAAGAGACACCTCAGTAAGTATATATAACCTCTCTTTCTCCCCTTGCTTAGTCAAACTTTCAATTTTAGCATTGGCTCTTTTGAGCTTGGCTAATGCAATTCTCTCTTTCCGTGCATGAAGTTTGACTCTTGTCCTCAACAAGTCATTGTCCTTGTTGGCCTTCTGTAGCAACCTCTCCAAATTTATATTGGCTCTATAAAGCCATGATTCCCTACCTTTGCTAATCTCTAGGGCAGGCAGCTCAGTTGGTGTGAGCTACTCTGCCAACTCAGCTTCTCTCTGTCTTTCCCAAGCTAAAGCTCTGTTTAGCCCTATAGTCTTTGGTTTCTATCTTGGAGGCTGATCATCCTCATCATCAATTGCACCAAATATTTCCAAGGTCTCCTCAAGCAAGGCTTTAGCCTTTTCTGCCTCTCTTTGTGCTTTGATGGTCTTTACCTCATTGATGATTTGCTTAGTTTTCAACTGCTAATTTTCTTGCTCAAGAAATTCAATCACATATTTTTATCTCTCAAGATTAGCTTGAATTTAATTAATCTTTTCTTCTTTGCCTTTGATTGCTGCACTGGTGATTTTTTCCTCATCTTCCTCGCCTAGTTCAATCAACTGAAATTCATGCTTTGTTTCATGTTTGTCCTCCTGTTCATCAATGATTGGCTCTTTAGCCTTTCCTTGCCTTTGTCCACATGTTTTGTTGATGAAGAAGGCATGGCCCCTTTCACTATAAGTGAAGCAAACACATGCCGGTAGCCTCTCTAATAAATCTTTGGAAATGGATCAACATCATTCAAATTAGCCCAAGTTTCCTCAATATCCTCCTCACTACTTGATGACTCAAAATCATGATGTGATGATGATGAAGGGTTATAGAAAGGTGAAGAAGAAGGATCAAAATGAGGTGAATGAAACTGACTTGGTGATGATGTATGAGCAGTAGGCTGAGATGGAGGAGTGGATATAGGAGGATGAGAAGATGAGGGGGTATTCTGATCATGCTGACTAGGTGAGGTAGTGAAAATTTCATTTGCTATGAATGTGTCCCATGGAATGTTCTTTTGCTCAAGTTGATGCATGACTATCATTTTGATAAGGGAATGATAAAATATACTCTACATTCGATGATTATAATCCCTCTTTTGTGCAATTTATTCCATCTTGTCAATGTTGCGAGAAAGGAAATAGGGTATGTGAAGCATTATTACTCTAGTGAAATGCATAAGAAGACAGATATGATATGAATAGAGTCGAGAAAACCTCCCCTCACAGGTGAAGTATTTCATGATGGTTTTCATCATAGGGACATATCAGTCAAGAAGATGAGAGAAAGGGAAAATGGTATTTTTGTCATCCTTGTATCTAGGTTTAAGATATGGTTCATAGTAGCTATGATCAAGGTTTCCTTGTTTAAACCATTTCTCTCCCACATTAGGGATCCTTGTAGCAGCTACAATGGCATTAGTATACATGGTAAATGTAACCCCAACAAGAGTGACTTGCCTATCATGAAGACCTGAGATGAATAGCCTTGTTAACATAGGGCGATATTGGATCTTTTGCACCTCTTCACAAAATTCAAAGAAACCAACATGTTTAAAACATGACACACTAAGTGGAGAATCCATGAGTTATTTTGTGTTTTTTGGTTCATATCTTATTATTTTCCCTCCTTTCTTATATGTCTTCTTCTTTGGTGTTTGCTCCTCACTGAAATTTATGTTTTCTTCTTTAGACATTATGGACTTGACGTCTTTGGAAACCTTAAGGTAAATAGAATGAAATGAAGGGAATGTGGATTTGAAAGGAGAAGTTGTGACAAATAGAGGAAATGATAATGTAAATGATAACCTAGGTCTAATAAAACCCTAGGACATTATAGCTTTCATGACTGATATGTGTTTTGGGACATGAGTATGGGAAATATGAATGAAAAATGGCAAAAGGAAATGAAAACTAGGGTTTCATAGTAAAAACTTCAAATTTTCATTAAGTCATGAGAAATTTTAGTGAGAAGGCTTTGATAGGGTTAACTTACTGTTTGAAGGAGATATGAAGAAGTTTGTGTAAAAAAATGAGCTTGTTGGGAGTGATAGAACCCTGAGAATCCCTATTCGTTCAAACGCGCAGCATCCGAGAAAATGCGCAACGGTCAAAGGTAAATGCACAACGTCCATTTTTTTTTCTCTACAAATGATCGGTCAAATGCACAACACTTGGGCCGAATGCGCAGTGTCCAGGAAAACACGCAGCACCTAGGGAAAATGCGTAGCGACCAGTGGATTTTTCTCAAAATTCTCAAAAACTCTGAAATTTACTCTGTTGGAAACTCCTGATGGATGAATAGAGGCAAAATACTTGTTTGAAGATTTTGAATAGCTTTATATCTTTAGGGATTGTAATTTTAGTTTGAATAACCCACTTTCCCTATGTTCACTTTTCCCTTTTGACTTTAACACTGATACTCTTTAACTTTCTGACTTTTGGCATTTTGCAGTTTGATAAAGACATGGAGTTTGGATTTATTTGCTCCACCTAGGCCAGAAATGATTGCATTGAAATATTGGGATGAATTTATTACATATGAGAACATAAAATTATATTTGGAAAAATATAAATAAATTACATATTAAATTTTATATCAAAATGACATTTTGATATAAAAGTCATTAAACTCAAAAATTACAACCTTTGAAAATATAATAATTACATCATGATGATCTTCTACATAGGAAAACAAAATTTCTTATTTAGTCCCTCTCATATATTTGCTGACCTCATCTGAAATGAAGGAGTGGCCTTGAGGAATAAAAAACCTAATGATCTAATGGGACTTCTTTAGACTTGACTTTCATGAATGAGATTTGATTTAAAATACTTCCTGGTGAAAAGAGAATTTTCATAGGTGTTTTTATGCTCAAGGAGACATGAGAATGAGTCAGCCAATATGAATCTCTGAGGGAGGGTGAAGTTTTATTGACAAATTCAACCACCAGTGGAAAAATTTTATATCATGACCTAATGGAAAGATTGAAAATCTATTTAGAGTGGGACACCTAAGATGCACATGAAAAATGTGCTTTGATGACACTAACAGAATGAATGTTCATTTACAAGATCAAGTGAAAGAATCAACTGGGAATTTACAAGATCTAATCAAAGACTCGAATTAGAAGGGTATTTTTTTAATTTTTTAAACATCTTAACACAGTAAAATAACTATGCTCAGAGGGACCTATTTCATTTTTTAACGAGGTTGACAGAGTAAAATAACTATCCTCATATGAACCTATTTCATTTTTAATGAGGTTGATGCAATAAAATAACTATCCTCATGACACCTTATTTCATTTTTAAAAGAGCTTGACACAAGAAAAGGAACTCTGCTCTGGAAACCTTGTTTCATTTTTTACGGAGATTGACACAAGACAAGGAACTCTGCTCCGAACAAATTGTTTCATTTTTTAAGTAACTTGACACAAGACAAGGAAATTTGCTCTAGGGACCTTGTTTCATTTTTTAAGGAGCTTGAAACAAGAAAAGGAACTTTGCTCCGAGGACCTTGTTTCATTTTTTTAAGGAGCTTGACACAAGAAAAGGAACTCTTCTCCAAAGACATTGTTTCATTTTTTAAGGAGCTTGACACAAGAAAATGAACTTGTTAGGTCCTTATATTACTAGTATAGTCCCTTATTATTGTTAGTGTAACCCCCTTATTGTTATTTTTGTACCCCTATAACCCCCATATTGTTATTATTGTTCCCTTATTATTGCTAGGTCGGCTAGGATTACATTGTGGCCCCACTAGGATAATATTGTGGCCCCATGCACTCCTATATATAGAGAGGAGGTTTTTTCATTTGTATCATCCAAGAATTTTTCATTTATGTAATGTATTGGAGGTTTCCCCCTTGAAGTGGCTATTTCTAAGGCATTGATATCTCTTTTAGTATATTTTTGGAGTTGGTTTCATAACATTTGGTATCAGAGTTTTGGATTCTAAGGTTTCATTGCTCCAAACAGTTCATCGTGGAATTTTCTCTATAATGTTTTTTATTCAAAGGTTCGGAAGCTGAAATTTTTAGAGTATTAAGCCTAAATTCTAAGGAGCATTATCACAAAATTTCAAAGACTTTTTCGTAATATTTTCAGAGATATGATCTGTAGAAGTTAGGCCTTTTTGCAGGCTCCGGAATTTAACCTAAACAGGTCATCGCGGCATGTTAGCTATAACTTTGTTTCTACAAGGGTTTAGAAGCTGAAAGTTTTACAGAGTGAAGCTGAAGGCCTAAGGAACCTCCTGTAAACATTTCAGATCTTGGTTCACAATATTTTTGGAGATATGATCTGTGGAATTTAGGATTTTTTTAGGCTCCCGAATTTCATCTCAAAGAGGTGATCGTGGGAAAAACATCTAACTCTCTCTTTGAGCATCAGATTGGGATTCTATAAAAAGTGACCACAAGTAAATGGGCTGTATTTTTCTTTATATCAATTTCAGAGTTGGAGGAGGAAACAATGACATGTGGAAAGTCGTACAAGTTCACTCTACTGAACCAATCCATAATTAGGTAATCGTAGGCAATTGGGCATAACTTAGTCTTAAAGAATCCAAATCAGGTCAGACCTGTGGCATTCGAAAGAAGATTCAAAGAGATAATTCAGGGCTGAATTTCGGATATTGAAGATCTGAAACCACATAGATAATTCAGTTTCAATATCGAGCTCCTAAAAATCAAGAAAAATGTCTGTTTTTTGTTTCAAATTGCATAAGTCTTGTTTGAAAAATTAGTTTTAAGTAATTCCAAAGGCCTATTGATCATATATATCAGTATTGGGTTATAAAATGCCTCCTGAAAAGAATTCAAAACCCATTAATCCCTTAGATTACTCTACTATGACTCATGAATATGAAGAATTACAACATGAGCTATCAAAATTACAAGAGAAAGTGCACCGAAATTTTCTCTCGCAAAGAGCAACAAAAAATGAAATGGATGTTTTGAAGAAAAGCATGGAAGCTAAGATGGATGGTTTGAAGAAATGCATGGAAGCTACGATGGATGGTTTGAAGAGTGGTATGGAAGAAAAAATGGATGGTATGGAAGAAAAAATGGAAGGTTTGAAGGAAGACATGGAAGGTTTGAAGGAAGGCATGTCAAAGTACTTGATACAAGAAATGATTCCTAATGGTGAAAAGATAGTAGAGGAAACTCATGATGAGAAAATAATAAATGTTAATCGTGATTTCATAAACTCTAATGTTGGATTAAAGAACCACCATATTCCAAATATGGATATGAGGAGGTTTGATGGCAAGGATCCTGTAACATGGATACTACAGATGGAGCAATGTTTTGACCTAAATAATGTGAAAAACACACAAAAAGTACGCATTGCAAATTTACATTTAGAACAAAATAAATTTGTATGGTATCGATGGCTTTTCTCCCGTAAAAAAATTGTCACTTGGTCAATTTTTACGGAGGAAATGAAAGCCCATTATAAGGATACAAAGAGCAACACCTTCTTTAGCCAATTGATAAATCTCAAACAAAAGGGTTCAGTGGCGGAGCACATTGAGGACTTCACAAAAACCTTTATTGTGGAATGTGATGCCTTAGGAAATGGAATTTGTGCTATTTTAATGCAAGAAGGAAGACCCATTGCGTTTGAAAGTCATTCAATCAAAGGAAAGTATTTGCAAAAGGCTATTTATGATAAGGAAATGTTGGAAATACTACATGCACTAAAGAAATGGAGACCTTACCTAATGGGAGGACACTTCAAGATAAAAATTGATCATGATAGTATTAAACACTTTTTGGAACAAAGACTATCTATGGAAGAGTAGCAAAAATGGGTCACAAATATGTTGGGTTGTGACTTTGAAATCATCTACAAAAAAGGGAAGCTAAATTTTGTTGCAGATGCAATCTCAAGAAAGGATGAAGAGGTGGAAGCATTGCTTTTTTTCATTTCTATTATCCAACCAGATTGAATAACCGAAGCAAGGGATGAATATAAGAAGGACGAAGAAGTTTTAACACTCATTCAAAAGTTTCAACAAGATCCTAGTACATCTGATACATTTAGTTGGAAAAATGATTCCTTATGGTCAAAGATCACTTATATATTTGCAATAATTCCCAACTAAAACAAAAGATTCTTTTGGAATTGCACACTTCTTCTTTAGGAGGACACTCAAGAATTTTAAAAACTTACCACAGGGTGAAGAAAGAATTTTTTTTGGATGGCCTTAAATTTGATATTCAAAAGTTTGTGGCGGAATGTTTGGTTTGCCAACAAAATAAAGTTGATAAAATTAAGACCCCAGGTCTTCTACAACCTTTATCTATTCCAAGTCAACATTGGGAGGATATTTCAATGGATTTTATCACAGGTTTACCTAACTCTGAAGGAAGGAGTGTCATCATGGTGGTAGTTGATAGAGTTACCAAGTATGCACACTTTTGTGCATTATCTCATCCATTTAAAGCAAGTAGAGTTTCTACTGAATTTATGGAAATAATTCAAAATATACATGGAAACCTGAAGATTATTATAAGTGACAAAGATCTCATTTTTACAGGAAATTTTTGGATGGAATTATTTTCTTTTTGGGGTATTCAACTAGCTCATAGCTCATCTTATCATCCTCAATCTGATGGTCAAAAAGAGATAGTGAATAAATGTTTGGAAGGATATATTCGTTGTTTTGTATCTGATAAGAAAGAAAAATGGGTCGAGTGGTTACCTCTCGTTGAATAGTGGTATAACACTTCCTTCCATACTGCAGTAAAAATGACCCCATTTATATCACTTTATGGATATCACCCATCGTCCATCACATCCTCTTTAAGGGAAAATTCTGAGGTTCAAGCAGTGGAGGATCACATCGAGCATCAACAAGAAATTATCCAACTCTTAAAGGATAACCTAAATTTGGCACAAAATCGAATGAAACAATAGTTATATCAACATCGCAATGAGTGAAGTTTTGATGTGGGAGACTCGGTATTTTTACGACTACAATCATACAAACAAATTTCCCTCAATAAATCTAAGAAGGGTAATAAATTATCGCCAAAGTACTATGGTCCTTACAAGGTGTTGCAAAAGATTGGTACTATGGCATACAAATTGGAGCTTCCTACTTCTTCACGAGTGTATCCAGTTTTCCATGTTTCATGCTTAAAAAAGTTTATAGGAAACAAACTTCCAGTTCAAACAATATTGCCAGAACTTGATGAGGAAGGAAAAACCATATTCAAACCTGAAGCAGTCATGGAAACAAGAACTCGACAGCTACGAAATCGATCAATTTCAGAGTATCTCATCAAATGGAAGAACTTGCCCACTAAAGATTCTACATGGGAGGATGAGAATTTTATACAGAAGCACCTGGAGCTACTCAAGCATTGAGCACAAAATTTTTTTGAAGGAGAGGAGCATGTTAGGTCCTTATATTACTAGTATAGCCCTTTATTGTTGTTAGTGTAACCCCCTTATTGTTATTGTTGTACCCTTGTAACCCCCATATTGTTATTATTGTGCCCTTACATTATTATTTTTAGGTCGGCTAGGATTACATTGTGGCCCCACTAGGATTATATTGTGGCCCCATGGACTCCTATATAGAGAGAGGAGGTTTTTTCATTTGTATCATCCAAGAATTTTTCATTTATGTAATGTATTGGAGGTTTCCTCCTCGAAGTGGCTATTTCTAAGGCATTGATCTCTCTTTTCTTCTATTTTTGGAGGGTGTTTCATAACAGAACTCTTCTCCAAAGACCTGATCATGACCCATAAGAGGTCATGGATTCCAATAGGTTCTCATAAGATGGGATAACAACACTCTAGAAATTAGGGTCCAATGCCCCCAGTACATGACACACTGTACCACTGAATATATCATTAGTAGACACAAGCATGGAATAGGTTGCATAATAATTAACTTGTGGCGAGGAAGATACCACTTGCATATAAGGATCATTTAGGGATGTTGGTTGATTGAGATTCAGATTAGGACCAATGAATGAAAGTTGATCAATGGTCACAAATATTCCTTCATACTGGAAACACATCACACGAAAGAGAGAAGAGACAAGAGCTCCCATGACATAAACATAGTCACAACCAAGGAGTAAATTAAAATCCAGCGGGCCTTGGAAAACCATCACATCGATATATATGGTCTTTCCTCCAAAAGTAATAGGAAACTTAGGAAGGATCTCTAAAGGTTGACTATGTTAGCACACTGTAATTAGCAAGACTGGAAAAAGTCCAATTGCAGGGAGAACATCAAACCGCTTTGGGATTCAAGGATCTAGCCCTCCTGAATCCAGAGAGGGATCTCTCTATGAATGAGTTTAAAGATGTGATCTTTAAAGCCTGAAATGTGATATTAGGCTAGTTATGAAGAGAATGTTTTTTGTTTGTTTTTTTTTGGTTGGGAAAAGACATGATGAAGGTGAAGGAAGTTCAAAATAAAGGGTGAAGATGTATGCAGATGAAGGAATGATTTTGCTGACAGAAAAGGCAAAAACAATTTTAACCCATTGGGCTATGGAGTCGTAGGAGGATTTTAATTGGAAAATAAGGTTCAAGAAGGATCCATGGGGCAAGTCACTTATGTCAAAGGATCTCTTAAGTAAATTTTATGGAATGGAACAGATAGGAAATGGAGAGCAAAAAAAATGAAGAACAGTGAACAGCCTGAGATCAAGTAAGTGCTTTTAAACTATCTTGCTTTGAAGTACTTTCAGTTAGAAAACATTTAAAAACAGTTCGAACAACTTAAGATTAGGTAAGTGCTTTCAAACTACCCTTCTTTCAGCATATTCTATAAGAAAAACACAGATGATAGTCACAAAGAGAAATTTTAGATCAGGCAAGTGATTTTAAACCAACCTGCTTTAATATACTCTAAAGGGAAACATAGAAAATACTCATTTAAAGAGAAATTTAGATCAGGCAAGTGCTTTTAAACC
Source organism: Pinus albicaulis (assembly GCA_034641835.2). Taxonomy (NCBI): domain Eukaryota; kingdom Viridiplantae; phylum Streptophyta; class Pinopsida; order Pinales; family Pinaceae; genus Pinus; species Pinus albicaulis. Next base: position 732,032,587 of record CM076579.1, read on the forward strand.
AACCTACTTTAATATACCCTTCAAAGAGAACTTTCGAATGAAGAAAACATGGAAATAAAGCTTTCAGTAAGAGTAGGGTACTACTGAGAGTAAATCCTAGCTCTATGTTTGTTGTTCTTTATCAGAGAAAGTGAACAGAGAGAAAACATTAAAGCAAATAACAATTGACAGTGAGGGATACATCACGATTGACACAAATCAGGATCCCATGAATCCGCAGCTTGTATTTGATGTTTAAACCAGTTACAATCAACAAGCCCGGTGGGTCTCTACAACTTCAGACTTTTCATATTAGCTTATGTATCTTTAATTTGCAAACAGGGCATCAATAGCTTCAAAAAAACTATTACATGCAATCAGATGTCCAGAGACCAACATTTGCTCATCTTCTACAGAATTGTTTATAGAAGAATGAGGAGGTGGGATCTGAATAAAGATCTCCTGGGTCAATTAATACAGACTAATGACTCCTAGACCCTTTAGGGGCTCGATGAAGTAATTTACAGATGATCTGTATGTATTAAATTAATGTAAATTTATGAATTAAGTTCGGTGGGAGCCTTTATTGACTTTGAGGCTCTATGTCATGTCGAAGTAACTCTGTGGCTGCTCCCCGAGGCCTATCGATCAAAAATATTTGCTTCTGGGCTGTTCTTTAATATTTAAAAATAGTTTTTCCAACAATTAGAGATAAGATCTTTGATTAGTATTAATTGTCCGGCTGTCTTTAGGCAAACACCTCTCGTTCAGGTAATGACTAAGCTTTCTTTATTTTCGGTGAGGCTGCAGGTGCCTTTAGGAGCTGGAGAGGGTTCAATTGGCCTCTACTTCAGGCGATGGAGGCTTTCTTGGATCGACAGTTGTCTTTGTCTCTTCCTAAAACACTTTAATTCACTTTAGTTCAATGTTTTAGGATAGATCACGCTCGGTCTGTGTCTTCGGTCTTCTGTTCTGGTATTTTTCATCTTCGACACTAATAATCTTTGTTTCTTTTATGCATTGCAGTGTCTTGTTGATGTGCAGGTTGCGCAGGGCTCATATGGCATCAATGCCTCATGAAACATTGACATAGTGGAGTCTGAGCCCCGTGAATGGTTCCCTTTGATAAATCAAAGGCGTGGGAATCTTCATTCCTGGCCTTCAGCTTTCTCTTTAATATAATGGAAAAAACCATTAATCCCTGCAAAATACAAACAAAAATTAAAAAATCCTATGTTTTTTGGAAAACCTGCTTCAGAGGCATGGGAGGAGCGTATTTGTTGGATGGCAGCATCTAATAGTGGAGATCTGTGTAGAGGAGGCTAAAAAAGGAGAGCGGAGGGATATATAAGTTGGATCCGTCGATCTGCAGAGATCGATGGTTGGGAGCAATCCAGGACGTATAATTGAGAAATAGTGAAAATACAAAGAAAACAGGTTAAAAAACCTTAGGCGGAGGGAAAATAAATTAAAAACCTAAATGGGTTTTGGGAAGAATACGAGTCGTCGGATGAGACTAAACCAACGGTTCAGATGCAATCGGGGGCATTCAATCAGTGGGGAAATAATTTGCACAGCGCTGAAAACTTGCGATGCGATTAAGCGCTGAACATTGATCTGAGGATCATATCAACGGTGGAAAATGAATCGGAAGACGGGTTGATCGGGAGGAACAAACAAAAGTAGTGATTAAAAAATGCGATGCGATTGAAAACTTCGATGCGATGGAGCGCTAGCCATTTGATCTGAGGATCAGATCAACGGTGGAGATTTTTTCAACTATGCTCCAACAGAAACCCTTTAATACTTGTGAAAACCCAAAGTTTTTTATAAAATTCAAAGGTCTATGGTATGGTCGGGATGTATATATGAAGGGGATAGGCGCCCAACTGCATGGCCTTTGATTATATAGAATGTGAAGGGCCCGAGGCTTTATATGAAAAGGGCCTATTGCAATCGGAAGGTCAGGCCTTCCTCTTTTTTATCTAACCATTTTGAAATTTTGCGATGCGATTCAGCGCTTGGGACTTTTAACCTTGGTCCCAGACATAAGTCATATGAGTAAAGCGGGGGAGGGTGGAGTTTATACAATGAAGGGCCAATCGCAATCAGAACTTTGGGCCCGGTCTTTTCAATCAACCCATTTGGATTTCTCCGATGCGATTGTTCATCAGGTGTTTTTAATCTAACCATTTTTCTATTATAAAAATGCATTATGGGTGTGGTTAGATTAAAACTTTGGTAAAAGGGTTTTTTTGACTTTACAATGAAAAATTTTGATCGGAGATGGTTTATTCAATGGTCTTAGCGCCCGATTGCGGGCCCATGGTTTGTATGGAGAAACAATATGATCAGAGGTTATGACTAGAGGGCCAATCACATCAGAACTTTTTAAAACATGTTAACAGACTTGTGTGCTTTGGATTTTTGTGATGCGATAAGCACCGAAAGGTTTAGTGCTTGGTTCCAGCACCAAGGCGCATGGTGGTGAAGTGGTTGAGACTTGGCCCAAGGGGCTTAAACCCTTAATAATAAAACATGGGTTTTTTCATAAAGTTTCAATGGTTTTCAAAGGGTTTAGGGGGTTTCGACAGAGTTCAAAGGGAGTTTTAAACTCTGCAAAGGCGATTTTATGAAGGGGAGATGAGGAAAAAAGGAAATCAGAGGAAAATGATGGGGAAAAAGAGAGTAAAAACGAAGGTTAGTTTCTAAGTGAAGAATGGGAGGAAAGGGATTTTGCAGCAGTCTTTCTCATGGAATTTTTAGCAGAATTTTTGAGTTGTGAAGGGAAACAGCAGTGAAGATTTTTAGACATGGGCATGAGATCTTCTAGAGGCTTCAAGAGATAACATTTTGGTAATGAAACTGTTGCTTGAAGGCTCCAAAAAAAATTTTGGCCACATTTTGATAGAAGAAATTTTATATGTGGCCAACAGTGGCTCCACTTGGGGATGGTGCCTTCTTGAAGGCATCAAGAATCTCAGACCTGCATTCTCTAGGAGGCTGATCAGTGCCTCATCCATTGGGCTGGAATCTTTGCTTGGATGATCTTATTTTTCTTAAAACATATTAGCATCCAGGAAAAAAAATGGATCTTCATCAACGCAACTTTCTACCTACCCAATCCTACTGATCTAACATTTTTTCTTCATTTAGAGTGCACTTGGACTGACAAACTCTTTTACAACATTTATTCTTTTGAAAACAGGAAATCTAATCTAATTCTACTCCTTATTTCTCCATGAACTCAGATTAAACAGTTGAGTCCATATAATTCTCTACCTAATCCACTATCTGTTGGGATTAAACTGTCCAACAAATTTTATTCTTTAAATTCTACAACAAAATTTTAAAAATAGTCAAGTCAAGATTAAGCTGTTTGACTTGCTATAATCTATGGCATAAAAACAAGCTGCACATAGATATTTATTTTCGCAAAAAATTAAATCAAAATGGAAGGCCTAAGATCTGAAATTTCAAAGTACTTCCTTTATCTTTTTACAGCTCTATTTTTTTACTCTCCTTTTCTTGAGTTGTTCTTTCTTTGCTGACTAGTTCATATTTTGAGCTGATTAGAACCAGTTTTCCATATTTTTTGACTCAAAATTTGAAACAGATTTGAGTCATTTATTTTCAGAAACTTACGTTCAGATTTTAAGCATATTTGAACCTTTAAGTTCTATCCTAGTCTATCTACTGATAAGCCAAGTTTAAACAGTTTGGAAAATTGAATTCACTATCCTATCAGCAGTAAATTTAAAACTAATTAGTCAAGATTAGGCTGTTTGACTAACTAGAAATGTGTTTTTCAAGAGTGGCATTTAGGCTTGCACACTTTCAGAATTCATTTCTCTTTTTTGGTATGGGGCTGTACATTTATAGTTTTTAACAATCTGCCCTCTTTTCTACTTTCATTGTTTTTGTATTTTTTCCTTTTGTGAAACTGAACAAAGAAATGGTATTTACAATGGAAATGAAAAAATTTCAAATTAAACTCAGCAGTAGTAATTCTTGAGGACCCTGCCATTGACAAGACCTCCAAGCAGATCTGTGCCATCTAACTCTTGCAGAAAAAAGGAATTTGGACCAATGGTGGACTGAATTATGTAAGGACCTTGCCACAAACTATCAAATTTTTCATGTTTACCCTTATCTTCTCTTCTGGAGTCCCACTTGAGTACCTTGTCTCCAATATTGAAGTCACAAGCCTTTGTTCTCTTGTCAAACAACTTCTTTATGTTCTCTTGCACCTTCTGAGCTCTATTGTAAACCTCTTCCCTTGTCTGCTGGAGATGTATTGTCTGATTGATCCTCCTTATCATGTTGTCCTCTTCCGACTGTATTTCTTGGATTAATTTTATCACTGGTACACCTAGGCTGGTAGGAAACACTGCATCTGCTCCATAAACAAGCTGGTAAGGGGACATTCCAATGGACTTCTTTGTGGTCAATCTGTCTGCCCATAGAGTATGCACCAACTTTTTATGCCATGATTTTTTATTCTCTTCAAGCAGCTTCTTGATGATGGTCACCAAACTTTTATTTGATGATTCTGCTAACCCATTACCTTGAGGGTAATAAGTAGTAGAATGAACGAGTGTAATCTGATACCTGTGACAAAAATAAATCATCTTTTTGGAACCAAAAGCAACAACATTATCAGTAATAATCTTCCTAGGGTAGCCGAATCTAGACAGGATATGGTCTTCAAGAAATTTTATAATGACAGAATCTGTGGCATTCCTATAAGGGATGGCCTCTATCCACTTTGTGAAGTATTCAGTGGCTGTGAGAATCGATTTGTGTTGGGAAAATGAAGCAGGATGGATTTCTCCTATGAAATCTAGGCCCCACTGCTGAAAAGGGGCTTCAACAGTGATAGGTTGTAATGGTAAAGGGAGGAGTTTTATTTTGCCTTCAAAAATTTGGCATTTGTGACAGGAAACTATCATTTTATGAACATCTTGGAAGAGGGTGGGCAAATAGTAGCCAGCTCTAATGATTTTATTGGCTGTGGTTTTCCAGTAGAGATGACCTCCACACTCTCCTTCATGGAATTCATGTTTGATTCTCTCTGCATCGACTTCAGGAAAAAATTTAAGCAATAAAACATTAGCATTTTTCCAATATAAACATTCATTTAAAATGCAATAGTTCCTAGCTTTCAACTTTAAAAACCTTGCCTTTGTTTTAGATAAATCAGGAGGAGCATTAAGATTTGAAAGCACATACAAGATGTCAGCATACCAAGGTGAGTTTTGGAACTTTTCTTCCACAGTGGGAGCAGGTAACTCTTCCTGTTCATCCAAGGCATCTACCATGTTAATTTCAAGGGCTTGTAGACTAGATTCAGCCATTAATTGAGCTAAGCCCTAACCTTTAATGAGCTTTGTGGGTTTGATTTCCAAATCATACTCTAATATTACAGCAATCCATTTTCCCCTCTTTCCATCTGGGTCTTGTGACAAGATGTCTTTTACCACTATGTTAGGCACATAAGAAATGATGTGAGAATGCAGAATATACACCCTGAATTCTTTTAAGGGCTTTACCAAAGCATAGGCATGTTTTTCCATTATGTTATATTTCAAGGGTGCATCCCTTAAAGTCTTGCTGAAAAAAGAAATAGTTTGTTCCTGTCCCTCTGGGTTTTTCTACAATGGGACAGCAACCATGGTATGTTTTGAGGCAAAGGAGAAAATAAGGAAATATTTTGAAAAGTTAGGGCTGATTAGGACTGGTGCTAGGGTGAGTGCATGTTTTACCAATTCGAAGGATCTTTTGGCTTCTATAGTCCACTTCACTCCCACTTCTTTTTTGACCATATGAGTCATGTTTCTAAGGAGCTCTACTAAGTTGGGAATGAACCTCCTTAAGAAGTTAATCTTGCCAATAAAGGACTGAAATTATTTTATGTTCCTTGGGTGGCTAATTTTTAGTATTCCCTCAACTCTTTTTGGATCTATTTTAATCCCCTTTTTTGATATAATATGACCAAGGAATTTACCCTCTTGTAGGCCAAATACTGTCTTCTTAGGATTTAAAGATAGACCAAATCTTGTGCATTTTTCAAAGACCTTCCTTAAATGTTTAAGGTGTTCTTCATCAGATTTGGAATAAACTATTATGTCATCAAGGTAAATTACAATGAAGTTCCCTATCTCCTCTGAAAATGCAATGTCCATGGCCCTCTAAAAAGTGGCCCCAACATTCATTAATCCAAAAGGCATTTTCACGTACATGGAAGTGCCCCAAGGAGTGGTGAAAGTTGTTTTTAGTTGGTCTTCTAGGAGTACTAAAACTTGGTTATACCCTGAAAAACCATCTAACAGAGAAATCCTCTTTGAACCAAATACCCTTTGTAGGATGTGTTCCATTTTGGGTAAAGGGTAATTGTCTTTTAGGGAGGCCCTGTTAAGGTTTCTGAAATCAACACAGAGTCTGATTTCTCCTGTATTTTTCCTCAGAGCTACAAGGTTAGAGAACTAATCTGAAAACCTTACAGGCACAATGATTCTTGCCTCATACATTTTCTTTATTTCCTTTTCCACTAGAGGCAGTTGTACTGGATTAATTCGACACAGTTTTTGCCTAAAAGGTTTTTGGTTTTCCTTCAATGGGATCTTGTGCTGGATGATTTCTGTATCGTAGGCCTTTAAGTCTTCATAGCTCAAGGAAAACAAATCAACAAACTCTTTAAATAAGTCAATGTATTTCTTTTTCATGTCTGCTGGCAAGGAGCTAGCTATTTTAATCAATTTAGGATGATCTTCGGTGCCTATGTTGCATTCCTCGACTTCAGACTCTGTATATTCTACAGTGGATTTCTTTGCTACGTCATTCAAATCAAACAGGTCTTCTAATGGTGCTAGCCCCCTAGGTATGTTCTTTTCTTTTGACAACAATACCTCCATGTCTTCGTTTTTTGTGTCCTCGTACCTTTCAGTGTGAGTTTCAAGTTTTTTAGTTAACATGTTGATTTTTATGGGACCAGATGGTTTTTCTTCTTCAGGGGGCTCTTTGTTTAGGCAATTTTCATCGGATTTAGAATCTGAATCAGATAATTCAAACTCGTGTCTGCCAAGTAGGAACTCCTCTATCTGTTTGTCACCCTTAAAGACATGGAAAATTTTAGGGGCTAATATTCGTAGGTGGGCTAATTTTCCATGGTTTTTCCAAAAAAATTATTCGCCAATTTCCATTTTTTTATAAAAATGATTCGTCCAAATTTTACAATATAAGATTATTTTATGTTAAAAATCGCCAACATTATATAAAAAATATATATAATATCATTGAAAATATGAATAATTTTACAAATACATCAATAAATATTTTATAGTTTGCATATTAGGGACTAGTGAGATTCGCCAATTTTTTAAACTTCAAGATAATTTTCCATCCTTAAAATTATCCCTGCTTAAAGACCTGCCAATATTTTTCATTATCTGGCACTGCAGGCCTATATTTTGTTCGAATGATGATCTGTTTGTCACTAGGTGATTCCTGACATGAACTAGCAGCACAGGCAAACTCGTTTTCATTTATGTTTTGACTCCTTGGGACAAACACGAGCTCATATTTTGTAAACGTGTTCAGGAAATCTATGGCATTATTTCGGTATACCCTTAGTCTAGGATGCTTAACAACATACTCTCCATTTAGCTGTTTGATGACTAATTCAGAGTCTCCCTGAAAAATTATCTTCTTGGCTCCTAATTCTTTCAATAGACGCAATCCTAGGATGAGAGCCTCATACTCTGCGATGTTGTTAGTGCATTTGAAATCTAGCCTGAAAGCATGGCTCTCGGAGTAATTGTTTACAGTTTCGAACAACCATACCCCAGCTCCCGCAATTTTTTTAGTGCAAGACCCATCAAATTTCATGCACCATAAGGCATTGTTTATAGGGTTAACATCGTTTTCATCCCTATTTCCTTGTTCATCATTATGTTCTATTCTGCGATCTGCAACATGTGGTGATGGGTCTCATTGCTCTAGATTTTCAAGGAGTTTAGAGTGATGGGTAATCTATTGTTCACATTCTTGAATTTTTTCACTCTGGTTTATTGTTTCAACACACTGTTCAAAATTTTCTCTCCTGTTTTCTTCCATATCTAGAACTGCCATTATTTCTAGATTTGGGGCCTCTAACTGGTTATCTGAGTCGCTGTCTATTAGCTCTGGCTTATTCGTGGATTCATTATTGTAGAGGATAAACGAATCCAGGTCTATACGGACAGAGTAAATGGGGGAATTTTCAGGCTTTTCTGGGCTACTGACCATGAATTTCATGTGCGCCTCTCTATGTAGTCTTCCAAGCTGGCTAAAGATAGGGATAATAGCATATGTTCCATCCATCTGCATTGTACCTTGCAGCTTGGCACCCCATGATCTTGACAACAAAATGCCATACTTAGGAGGCACATCAGCAACCACAACATCCATAACCATGCACTTGGATGGGATTTGAGTCAAACTCACACAAAGGTCTTTGATTAAGCCAAGGCACTTCACTCTGCTAGAGTCAAAGAATATAAAGCCTTGTAAGGTCTGGTTATTTCTAGTCCTAGCCTTTCCATTATCACCTTTGGCATAAGGTTGTGTGAGGCTCCAGATTCAAGCATAACATTATGCAGGATTTTGTCATGGACATTGAGGCTGACATAGAAAGGAGGTACTACCCCGTCTTGAAATTTCCCTTCAATTTTTGGGCCAAACAAGAGAGTCGGTTGCTCTTCATTCAAATTGACGGTGTCACTATTTTATCCTAAGTTTAAAGCTTTCAAAATTTGACTCTAATATACATCCTGGGTGGCCAACTCAATGAGAGGGACAACAAATTTAATTTTGGCAATCTCACTTTCTAAATTAAAAGTAGATTGACTCTTAGAAAGGTTTAATTCTGTCTTGTTGGGCACCGTTTTATTAGTAATCTCATCTTGTTGATTTTCAGTATGTACAATGTTGGAAGTTGTTTTATCAGGAGCATTAGTTGTAATGCTAGTGCTACTAGGTTCTTGACTTGATTTGTCGCTGGTTAGGATGTCCTTATCTTTGTTTTTACCATAACTCTCAGTTGTCGGTTTGCTGCTTTCAGCAGTCACTTTAGGAGTCTTTCCAAGCCTTTTCTTAATGTTAATTTTAGAAGCCTTTGGCTTGAGATCATATATGTTCTTTTTGCTCCTAAGTTCATATTGTTCTCGAATCTTCATGATGGCATTTTTGAATCCTAACCTATAGTCCTCAATTTCCAACCCTTCCTCGTTCCAATGTGAGTATGAGGTATGGTTTTCTTCTATGGGAAATATGTGGTCTAGTTCATCCACATCCAGCATATTCATGTCAGTTTCCTCTGACTCTTCTATTATTACTTCATCCTCATCAAGGAATTTCTCTTGAAATGGAGGGATGACCTTTTGATCAGAGTCTTTTTGTCTATTTGGGGGGTTATTTCTCCTAAAGTTCTGGTTTTGCTTTTGGTTCCTGTTTTGATTGCTGACTTGGATAGTCAAGTTTTCTACCATTTTTCCTAGTCTCCCCATGGTTTTGGCTAGACCACAATATTTGGGATCAGATGCAGAAGTTGTTCTGTCATCCCTATAGTTTACCTTTTTCTCAGCCCTCATCCTGGCCTTTTTCTCAATCAGGTTTTCCTCAACACTCACTGCTCCTTTTTGTATGTCTTCCAATGTATTATAGTCTCTCTCCCTTAGCTGGTAGGCCATATCAGCATCAAAGCTTTTAGGGTATTTTACTAGGGCCATTCCTTGGGGAGGTTTCATGTGTGGTGGAAGAGCATTGTAGATACTGTTGAATCTTGTAGAATAGTCCTGGACACTCTCTCCTAGATTTCTTTTAAGATTCTTTTATTCAGCTAGGATTTGGAGAGGGTTGCTTCTAACTTCCCATTTGTTTATGAAAGTTTGATGTAAGGCGGGAAGATCATTAATGCTATTAGGAGGAAAAGCTTTAAACCACTTCTTCACTTCTCCTCCCAAGCTCTGAGTGAAGATCCTCATCTTAATTGTTTCATCCTCTATTTCCATGTAGTCAAAGGCATCTCCCATTCTATCTACATGGTGTTGAGTGGTGGTCGATTCTTTACCAGTTAAATGAGGAATCTTAGTCTGATATTCATTGGGTAAAGGAGCTAAAGGCTGGGGCAGCACTAAGGGAGCATAACATGATGCCATAATTGGAGGTGGAGGTGGATTCACAAGAAATGGATTAACAAAAGGGACAGTGGATGTTGGACGAACAGAAGCGGGCAGACAAGGGATAGATTGTTGAGCTGATCTTGGATGAGAGACACCTAAATTGAGAAGGAAATGAAAATCAGGAGGTGTTGCTTCTCTGCTACCAGGATGTTCACTTGTTTCAGGAGATGAAAGTGAATACTCTGAATCTAACTTATCTAAATCATCAAGAGACCTAGTTCTAGAGGGATTCACTAAGTCAACTTGTGATTGTTGTAGCGCTGAAAGATTTTTAGGAACTGAATTGGCTCTCAAGGGTGATTTGAAAGTATTTGAAAATTTTGTCTTAGGAGACTTCCTAAGTAATATTTCAGGGTTAGCAATTGTCTCAGGTGGGTTTGGGTCAGGGTAAGCTCTAGTATGAATCTTTCTAGGAGCCACTATGCTTGTGTTTTTCAGACCTAGCTAAACAAGAAATATGTTAACTAGATATGACAATATTTGAGAGGTTTAACTGATATTTTGCTAATGAAAATTTAATCCAAAGCCATCTTACTGGGTTTAAATGATTTTATAATGATTACGGGTCCTCCCAGTGGAGTCCTATGGTCTACAAGATTGTGGAGTCACCAAGTGGAATTTTTTAGCTCTTTTGGAGGTAAAACGTTTTATGGTCCACTACCATGTTTATTGAATACCAGTCTGAAATATTTTTGGGTTTTCTAAGTTTCTGTGGTTGTATGGGAAACTAAGCAGTTTATAAAAGCTGGCCAAGCAACTATGAACTCAAACACTCCCCAGTGGAGTCGCCATTATGAGCTCAAAAACTCCCCAGTGGAGTCGCCATTATGTTAGCACCCTGTAATTAGCAAGACTGGAAAAATTCCAACTGTAGGGAGAACATCAAACCACTTTGGGATTCAAGGATCTAGCCCTCCTGAATATAGAGAGGGATCTCTCTATGAATGAGTTTAAATATGTGTTTTTTAAAGCTTGAAATGTGAAATTAGGCTAGTTATGAAGAGCTTGTTTTTTTGTTTGTTTGTTTTTGGTTGGGAAAATACATGATGAAGGTGAAGGTAGTTCAAAATAAAGGGTGAAGATGTATGCAGATGAAGGAATGATTCAGCTGATAGAAAAGGCAAAACAATTTTAACCCATTGGGCTATGGAGTCGTAGGAGTATTTTAATTGGACAGTAAGGTTCAAGAAGGATCCATGGGGCAAGTCACTTATGTCAAAGGATCTCTTAAGTCAATTTTATGGAATGGAACAGATAGGAAATGGAGAGAAAAAAAAATTAAGAACAGTGAATAGCCTGAGATCAAGTAAGTGCTTTTACACTATCTTGCTTTGAAGTACTTTCAGTTAGAAAACATTTAAAAACAGTTCGAACAGCTTAAGATTAGGTAAGTGCTTTCAAACTACCCTGCTTTCAGCATATTCTATAAGAAAAACACAGATGACAGTCACAAAGAGAAATTTTAGATCAGGAAAGTTCTTTTAAACCAACCTTCTTTAATATACTCCAAAGGGAAACACATAAAATACTAATTTAAAGAGAAATTTAGATCAGGCAAGTGATTTTAGACCAACCTACTTTAATATACCCTTCAAAGAGAACTTTCGAATGAAGAAAACATGGAAATAAAGCTTTCAGTAAGAGTACAGTACTTCTGAGAGTAAATCCTAGCTCTATGTTTGCTGTTCTTTATCAGAGAAAGTGAACAGAGAGAAAACATTAAAGCAAATAACAATTGACAGTGAGGGATACATCACCATTGACACAAATCAGGATCCCATAAATCAGTAGCTTGTATTTGATGTTTAAACCAGTTACAATCAGCAATCCTGGTGGGTCTCTACAACTTCAGACTTTTCATATCAGCTTATGTATCTTTAATTTTCAAACAGTGCATCAGTAGCTTCAAAAAAACTATTACATGCAATCAGATGTCCAGAGACCAACATTTTCTCATCTTCTACAGAAGTATTTATAGAAGAATGAGGAGGTGGGATCTGAATAAAGATCTCCTGGGTCAATTAATACAGACTAATGACTCCTCGGCCCTTGAGGGGCTGGATGAAGTAATTTACAGATGATATGTCTGTATTAAATTGATGTACATTTATGAATTAAGTTCGGTGGGAGCCTTTGTTGACTTTGAGGCTTTGTGTCATGTTGAAGTAACTCTGTGGCTGCTCCCCGAGGCCTAACGATCGAAAATATTTGCTTCTGGGTTGTTCTTTAATCTTTAAAAATAGTTTTGCCGACAATTAGAGATAAGATATTTGATTAGTATTGATTGTTCGGCTGTCTTTAGGAAAACACCTCTTGTTCAGGTAATGACTAAGCTTTCTTTGGTTTCAGCAAGGCTATAGGTGCCTTTAGGAGTTGGAGAGGGTTCGATTGGCCTCTATTTCAGGCAGTGGAGGCTTTCTCGGATCGAAAGTTTTCTTCGTCTCTTCCTAAAACACTTTAATTCACTTTAGTTCAGTGTTTTAGGACAGATTACGCTCAGTCTGTGTCTTCGGTCTTCTTTTCTAGTATTTTTCTTCTTCGACACTGATACTCTTTATTTCTTTTATGAATTGCAGTGTCTTATTGATGTGCAGGCCGTGCAGGGCTAATATGGCATCAATGCCTCATGAAAAATTGACGTAGTGGAGTCTGAGCCCCGTGAATGGTTCCCTTTGATAAATCAAAGGCGTGGGAATTGTCATTCCCGCCTTCGGCTTTCTCTTTAATATAATGGAAAAAACCATTAATCCCTACAAAATACAAAAAAAAATTATAAAATCCTGCGTTTTTTGGAAAAACTGCTTCATAGGCGTGGGAGGAGCGTAGCCGTTGGATGGTAGCATCTAATGGTGGAGATCTGCATATAGGAGGCTAAAAAAGGAGAGCGGAGGGATATATAAGTCGGATCCGTCGATCTGCAAAGATCGACGGTTGAGAGCGATCCGAGACGTATAATGGAGAAATAGCGAAAATACAAAGAAAACAGGTTAAAAAACCTTAGGCGGAGGGAAAATCAATTAAAAATTGAAATGGGTTTCGGTAAGAATACGAGCCGTCAGATGAGATTAAACAGACGGTTCAGATGCAATCAGAGGCATTCAATTGGCGGGGAAAGAATTTGCACAGCACTAAAAACTTGCGATGCGATTAAGCGCTGACCATTGATCTGAGGATCAGATCAACGGTGGAAAATGAATCGGAAGACTGGTCGATCAGGAGGAACAAACAAAAGAAGCGATTAAAAAATGCAATGCGATTAAAAAATCTGATGCGATGGAGCATTGGCCGTTTTATCTAAGGATCAAATCAACGGTGGAGATTGTTTCAACTATGCTCCGGCGGAAACCCTTTAATACTTGTGAAAACCCAAATTTTTTTATAAAATGCAAAGGTTTATGGTATGGGCGGGATGTATATATGAAGGGGATAGGCACCTGACTGTGGGGCCTTTGATTATATGGAATGTGAAGGGCCCGGGGCTTTATATGAATAGGGCCTATCGCAGTCGGAAGGTCAGGCCTTCGTCTTTTTTATTTAAACATTTTGAAAGTTTGTGATGCGATTCAGCACTTAGGACTTTTAACCTTGGTCCCGGGCATAAGTCATATGAGTAAAGTGGGGGAGGGTGGAGTTTATACAATGAAGGGCCAATCGCAATCAGAACTTCGGGCTCGGTCTTTTCAATCAACCCATTTGGATTTCTCTGATGCGATTGCGCATCGGGTCTTTTTAATCTAACCATTTTTCTATTATAAAAACACATTATGGGCGCGGTTAGATTAAAACTTTGGAAAAAGAGGTTTTTTAACTTTACAAAGAAAAATGTTGATCAGAGATGGTTTATTCAATGGTCTTAGTGCCCGATTTCGGGCCCACGGTTTATATGGAGAAACAATATGATCAAAGGTTATGACCAGAGGGCTAATCGCATCAGAAATTTTTAAAACATGGTAACAGACTTGCGTGCTTTGTATTTTTGTGATGAGATAAGCGCCGAAAGGTTTAGCGCTTAGTTCCAGCACCAAGGCGCATGGTGGTGAAGTGGTTGAGACTTGGCCCAAGGGGCTTAAACCCTTAATAATAAAACATGGGTTTTTTCATATATTTTCAATGGTTTTCAAATGGTTTAGGGGGTTTCAACAGAGTTCAAAGGGAGTTTTAAACTCTGCAAAGGCGATTTTATGAAGGGGAGATGAGGAAAAAAGGAAATCATAGGAAAATGATGGGGGAAAAGAGGTAAAAATGACGGTTAGTTTCTGAGTGAAGAAGGGGAGGAAAGGGATTTTGTAGCAGTCTTTCTCATGGAATTTTTAGCAAAATTTATGAGTTGTGAAGGGAAACAGCAGTGAAGATTTTTAGACATGGGCATGAGATATTCCAAAGGCTTCAAGAGATAACATTTTGGTAATGAAACTGTTTCTTGAAGGCTCCAACAAATGTTTTGGCCACCTTTTGATAGAATAAATTTTATAGGTGGCCAACAGACTGGTTCCTCTGTTAAAAGCTAATAGATTTTGGGTAATGGGCACAAGGTGGGTAGAACCTAAAGCTTTCCAAGTATTCGAGGATAGAATACTAACATATGCGCCTTCATATATGAATGTTTCAGGTACCACCACATTATAAGCATGTACTATGATCTGAAAAGGCACGTAGGAAGGAAGACGATATCCTGCCAGTCGAATAGAATCAAAATAAGCAACCATGCCACTTGGAGGGGGTGTCATGGGAAAGGGAGAAATGACCCCTTATGTTACAGGAATGTGAGGATCACCCTATTATACCATGGTAATGTGAGGATTTCCCTCAAATTCGTGGGAATGTAAAGAAACAAAAATAACCTGAGTGGTATGATGTTAACTCTCTATGAGAAAAGCATGATCAACTGAAGGTGAAATCAGATAAACCTTCTTCTCAACCAATGGTTGGTCAGGAGCGGACTCATGGAATTCACTTTCGGAGAGAGTGAGATTGATTAGAGATGATTCATGATCAATCACTTGATCAACTAGTGGAGGATAAGGGGAAATATTTTGGTAACCAGTGGGAAGACGTGACTGAGAAGCTGTAAGGTTTTCCAACAATCTCAAGGCTTCATCCATATAAGGAAAATGTTGAATGGAATGATTCCATTCACATAACCTACAGTGAAATTTTAGCTTTCCCTTTTTCTCAAGGACCTTATTACTACTTGTTGCGGGTTTATCACCAACATGATCTCCAGAGGTCGATGACAAAGGCTAATGTGAGCTGGTGGACCACACTTCTAATACCTTGGTAATACGAGGACAATGTCAAAGAAGGTGGTCACCCTTACATAACCTGCAAGGGAATTTAACTTTTTGGGGTTGATTGGAAGGTTTTTCAATAGTAATTGCATCGGTAGAAATGGTTGTTGGGTTGGCACTTTTCTTATTTTGCTTCATCTTCTTTGACCACTTATTCTTCTTCTTAGCTCCTGGTTACTAGGTTCAAGACTTTAACGAGGTGAATAGGAAGCAAGGGAGGAAGAAAAAACAGGTGAAGAAGGAAAAGGGTAAACTTTAGGGTCAACACGAGGTTTACAATGTTCAAACAGAGGTGGAATTGGTTGAGAAGTAGTTTTGACATTTGGAAACATCAAGGTCGAAAATAACTAAACTAGCATATCAATGGTAAATCTAGGAAGGGACAAAGTTGCCATATAAGAAGCAGAAATATTTTCAAAAGAAGGAAAAGGACTAGGATTCCCATAGATGGGTTTAGTTGAATGGTAAACTTAGGAAACATTGAAATTAGTCTCAACTTAAGATCCACTAAGGAGTTGTTTCTCGGCTAGGATGTTATTCCATGGCCGATTAATTTTAGAAATTAACAAAAAATAAATGAGAAAGGGGTAAGCTAGGCATAAATGTTTACCAAACAACCATGAAATGAAATATACACCTTGGTGAACCAAGGACTTAACATATGGCAACCAATATTTTGAAATGTTGTGTTTGGTGCATCATGGTTTACAAGGCGACCGATTCAGTTACCTATGGATGGATAACAACCTAGTGGGGACTCCAAAATTATACATGACAGTATGTGGGAATGCAGTCCATAGTAGTGTTGTCTAATGCGTAATTTTTTGATGAGATCATTCCCATCTACTTACCATGCATGGAGCACCTCAAATATACCCGAAAGTACTGGAGAATGTTGAGCCACTAATATGACCACTTTTTAACCCCTATTTCATCCATTTCTACTCTTCTTTATCATGTAATTTATCACAATTTATCATATAAATCCATTTTATAATTATTTATGATATTATGGATAAATATTATTTCTTCTCCTTTATTTTTAATAAATTGATGATTATTATGCATAATTTTATCAATGATGGTTTATTAATATATTTTGTAACAACACTCACCATTTTAGCCTCCAAGTATTTTCTAGATTGCAGATTTGATCTCCAGCACATCATTTAATATTCCAACTCAGAAATTCACTGGGATAAGAAGTGACAGTATTGCGGTTGATATTCTGGGCAAATGGAGAAGAATCTGGAAAATCCAAAATATGGATTTTGTCCAAAACGGATCGAATTAACTTTAGATAGTAACAGTTTTCCCAAATTCGGCCTGTATTGAGAGAAACAGAATATTCTTTGAGCACAATTTTCTCATATTTACTGTTGCGGCCGTCTTCCAAATTATCTCAGCTGCAAATCCAAATTCGACTTGTTCCTCTTGAAATATTGATGGAAATATCTTTTCTTGCTGATCAAGTTATTGGGAACAATCCAATATTATTATGAGGGATCACATTTACTATTTAATTTCTCCTCTTTGTGATTATAAAAGGAGACGTTTGTAAAAGAGAAGGGGGGATTGAATTTCTTTGGTAACTCTGTAATTTCTTAACTCTCGTAATCAGAGAGCGACTACTGTAAACGTTATTTTATGTTTGATTAATACAAGATATTGTTGCCGTTTAATTTCTTAACTCTGGAATAAAGCCCAGTGGCATTTCACTGGTGGTTACGGGCCCGACCCTAGTGGATCGATCTGTTGGTTGTATCATTACCTTTCAATTATCGTCGTGTGATATTTTGTAATTGTTTTCATTATGGTTTGCAAGTAAGTGGTTATTGTTCACTGCTTATTTGATATCGGTGTGTTATATTAACGAATCACATTGATGTTCTTTTATGATTTAACAAGAATCTTAATATTGTATAATTTATCTTGTTAATACCTTAACAGAGCTTCGTTTTTCTATTTCCATTATTATTTCATTTCATTTGTTGTTCTAATTGATTGTTGTTTCGTTTGAGTGATATTCATTACAGATTGTTGTTCAATAGGATTGGTTATTAGATTCCATTAGTTAAGAGTTTGTTGTTCGGATTTATTAAATAGGCTTTTATGTTCAATTCCTTTGATTATAGTTTACTGTTCATTTACGTTTCTGTTCAATTCTAGAGTTGTTGTTCATTTCAGTTGATTAATTGCAAAGATTTTGGTTTTGAGAGCTTTCCTAGTTTCCTTTCATTAGCAGCACTTAGTTCAAGATTTATTTGCTTTTAAGCAGGATCATCAACTATAGACAATATTGGTTATTGCTCCCACGTTCCCAAATTGATTATCTTGTTCTTAGATGGGTTTCAATTGCATCAATTTCTAGAGGAATGATTTATCGCCACTGTATCCTTGATTGATGTTTGTTGAGTGAATGATTGAATTTCAGAGCATTTGAGTTCATGTTGTTGTAGTTAAATTTCATTTCCAAGCATCCGTTTACTTTTGTATTTGAAACATTGTACTACATCTTGCACTGCATTACTCTTAGATTGAATTGCAGCATCAGACAGAGTACACTCTTGAAATAAAAAGTCGTTCCTAGATTGATAATTAATGTGAGATAAATAGGTGTTAAAAAGATACTTTTTATACCTCAACACTTTGGCACCTCCAATTTGAATCAGCTTAATTCATCATCAAACGAAAAATTTATGCTTGAAATATCAACTGTTGGTCTGAGCTGAAAAATCGAAAATGACTCTATTATGCAGGTTGTTCTAAGAAAATTTGACATATCATAGCATTCAATTTTTAAAGCATGTTTCTATTGGAGATAAAACTTTGAATTAGCTCTCATTTGGCTTTGGAATCACTCAAATCAGACGAAAAACAAAGAATTTATAATTGAAACACTGTTGGTTAGCATGATTGGCCACTCTTCTCCCGTAGGTAATAAATTAATTTTACTTTGTCTGTGGATTTGTTTATAGAGTAACTACTTGTTAGTTTTTTGCATCATTATTTGATTAGGGGAGCCCGTACACCTCTTTTTCTCCATGATTTAATGTTTTGTTGCAGGTAGACACTCGTTTTTTGCAGGTCTTAGCAGAACAAAGAAGGTCAAATTATGGACGAGTGATTTTTGAAAGAAATTTTAGTGAAACAAGGGCATTTCATCCAGTTCATTACCTAACATATTTATAACAATAATAAATGAAGAATTGTTTTCCATTTCAAGACTCATGTCACTGCTGCCAAAACATTTCTCAAAAAGATCATTTTTTTCTATTAACAGATTGATTTTCCCTTAGGAAATAACATCATAGTTGTTGTAACTTAATAAAGTGTTGTTTCTTTTCTGATTTCTTTTATGTTTTCGTGTTTCAGGTGTTGATCCCTTCAAATTGTAGTTTCTGCTTCATTGTCAATCCAACAATAAGGACCCCACCATGCAAGTTTCAGGAGGCAATTCTTTGGCAGCACAAATTCTGTAAAAATTTACTTTTTCTTTAGACCTGTACATAAATTTTCCTTTCTAAGTTGATTGGATTTGCTTGACAATGGATTTGTTCTTTCCTCTATTTTTTTTTTCCTTTTTTTTTCCCTACAACAATTTCTGCGTGCATTCTTTGTTGTTTCCTATAGGTAACAACATTTTTTTGTGTGTCATTATTTTTCATGTTGTTCCTCTTAAGGAACAACAGTCGTTCCTCTTAAGTTTTGTTGTTCCTTTCAAAATGAACAACATGTTTTTTTTGCCGATTGTTTTTGCTGTTCCTTTCCAAAGGAACAAAATTTTCGTTGATTGTTTTTGTTGTTCCTTTTGAAAGGAACAACATTTTTACTGATTGTTTTTGTTGTTCCTTTCGAAAGGAACAACATTTTCGTAGATTATTTTTGTTGTTCCTTTCCAAAGGAACAACACTTTTTGAGTGCATTTTTCGTGTTTTTGAACAACATTTTGAGGACTTTTCTGAATTCTTCATGACTCTTTGAAATACAAACATATAATTTATGCAAGGAAACACAAATTAGAGGTTACTGGAATCAGCAAATCAAGAGAAATTTTCATTTTTAAGAAATTTTTTTGTAGTGATAGGAAAAAGGAAAGGACACAACCATCTATATCACTTTGTTGTCTTTATTTTCACTAAAATTAATATGATCGATTATCTTTATCATGTTGGTTCTTCCCTAAATTCTCATAACTCTCTTTGATTTTTATTCATTGAATAAGAATAAGGGCATATTTTCTCTATTGAGATGTTCAAACTTCTTCCACCATCCCTACTCTTAAGGAGTGTTGAGCTACCCTTTATATATAAATAGGGAAGTGCTATATGTAAAGAAAAAGAAAAAGAAAAATCTCTATATGATTACTAACAATTCTATGATATGGCAGATGGAGGATAGGGGGTCTCATCAAGAGCCATCCTACCATGATCATAAGGGAGAAGTGAAGTGACATTCCCATTATGGCCACCACACTAGGGATATGATCCAATGGACAACTTAGAAAAATAAAAAGTCCTTGGAATAGGAGATCTCATCACGAGCCGACCTGGCCACCTTTCACTCCTTCCTGGTGAATGGCATTGTGATTCATCTGGTTCCCAAGCCAGCATAGTGGCCTCCATCATGACATCATACAACACTTCCCTAGGCATAAATAAAGGATAATGGTTCCAAGGGTGAGAAAGCAACTTTGTTAAGGTTATAGACACATGTGGGCAATAGAGCACTGCTGATGGTATTGGAATCATATTTTTCACAAATCAATAGTAATGATAAACCCTTTTCTTATATATTTATTTAATATCAAATGAGATTATGCTCCTAAACCCTTTGTTCGGAACCTCTTATGCATGAAATTTATTTATAAATTGATCATAATGGTTTATGTGGATAATGACCGCATAAGTATTTTTTTCACATCTACTGTCATTTTCCCTTATTTTTGAATCATTACATAAACATTTCCATATCTACCCATGATTTCAAAATGTGCATTGATTTCAGTAATGCGATAATTTTTTGATCATATCATATGTATTCCTTTCCATGTTGTACAATTGTTGTGGAGTATGCTGCTCTTTGACATACATATTATATGTTACTCTTCAAAATTAACACTGTGGATTCAAGAAAATTGCATGCAGAATCGTGATTTGTTTACAGGATAACAATAAGTATGGGGAGAATTCTATCTGCAGCAAGGCCACACTATTTCCCGTAACAACAGAGGCTTGTGTAACTCATAGACGTGTGCACTTGTTCAGACATGATGTGCTTGCATGGCTTCCACCTTTTGCATCACTTTTGGTATGCGCTCAACCTACATCAGCTTCAACAAATGCCAGTTCCTACATGTCATTCCACATTTTTTTTTCGGAAGTAAAACTTGAGGTAAAATAGCATAATTTTCTGATTTATTATGAATTTAGGAGAATTTCATGAAAATCCATTGAGCATTATTTATCATCATTCCTTCCACATCTTTACCACTTCCCATTTTTTGGAGACATATCATCTTCTAGTTTGGAGGAGTGTTTCTTTCCTTCATTTCTTTCTTATGACCATGTCAGTAATATTCTTTATCATCCATTGATATTCTTATTCATTCTTAACACCTCCGTTATTCCATGTTGTTTTACACCAAGCATAGATTTCAACAGATTGTAGCAACCACCTCTCTTTGTTTTCTAGTATTGCATGAGTACATCATAATTCTTCAGTTTTCGGGAGGAATTGCTACACATGATAAATGTTTTCTACTTTCTTTGTCGTTTAAGGCATACAATTTCATTTTTATACAGTGCAGAAATTGATTTGCATATATCTTTACAACTATGAACTGAATTATTGTGATTTCTGGATAACAAATAGGTATCATTAAAATACACAAACCTATATAATTTCACGCTAATTTAGTTCATAAATTTTTTAAAATTATGCACTATCACCTACAGCCACTTTGTTTATATCTCATGATCTATGCATCAAATTGATCTGATTTTTGAGAAAATGGTTAATGAAGTTTGTTGTTACTTGTATCACATTTTTTGCAACTTCATATACATGTAGTTGAACGTCAACTGTAAAAATTGCCACGCTTTCATAAAGATTTCTAAAATTGAATATTCAT
Source organism: Pinus albicaulis (assembly GCA_034641835.2). Taxonomy (NCBI): domain Eukaryota; kingdom Viridiplantae; phylum Streptophyta; class Pinopsida; order Pinales; family Pinaceae; genus Pinus; species Pinus albicaulis. The sequence continues at coordinate 732,054,207 of CM076579.1, forward strand.
TATTTGAGGAAAAATTCATTTGTTCCATCCATTTCATGAGTTGGGACGAACAATTTTTTTGCTTGGTTAACACAGGGGTTTTTTCTTTGGGTTGCATGAGGACATGAAATATATTCAGTTATGGGTTGCATAAGGGCATGCAATATATTCAGTTTGGGGGGTATGTTGAGCTGCTAATATGACCACTTTTTAACACCTATTTCATCCATTTCTACTATTCTTTATCATGTAAATTATCATAATTTATCATATAAATCCATTTTATAATTATTTATGCTCTTATGGATAAATATTATTTCTTCTCCTTTATTTTTAATAAATTGATGATTATTATGCATAATTTTATCAATGATGGTTTATTAATATATTTTCTAATAGCACTCACCATTTTAGCCTCCAATATATTTGCTAGATTGCAGATTTGATCTCCAGCACATCATTTAATATTCCAACTCAGAAATTCGCTGGGATAAGAAGTGACAGTTTTTCGGTTGATATTATGGGAAAATGGAGAAAATATGGAAAATCTGGAACATGGGTTTTGTCCAGAACGGACCAAATTAGCTTGAGTCAAAAACAGTTTGCCCAAATTCAGCATGTATTGAGAGAAATGAAAGGTTCTTTGAGCACAATTTTCTTAGATTTATTGTTGCGGCCGTCTTCCAAATTATCTCAGCTGCAAATCCAAATTCGACTTGTTCCTCTTGAAATATTGATGGAAATATATTTTCTTGTTGATCAAGTTTTGGGGGACAATCCAATATTGTTATGAGGGATCACATTTACTATTTAATTTCTCCTCTTTGTGATTATAAAAGGAGACTTTTGTAAAAGAGAAGGGGGGATTGAATTTCTTTGGTAACTCTGTAATTTCTTAACTCTCGTGATCGGATAGTGATTGCCGTGAATGTTATTTTATGTTTTATTAATACAAAATCTTGTTGCCATTTAATTTCTTAATTCTGGAGTAAAGCCCAGCGGAGTTTCAATAGTGGTTACGGACCCGACCCTGGTGGATTGATCTGCTAGTTGTATCATTACCTTTCAATTATCGTCGTGTGATAGTTTGTAATTTTTTTCATTACGGTTTGCAAGTAAGTGGTTTATTGTTCATTTCTTATTTGATATCGGTGTGTTATATTAACGAATCAGGTTGATGTTCCTTTATGATTTAACAAGAATCTTAATACTGTATAATTTATCTTGTTAATATCTTAACAGAGCTTCGTTGTTCTATTTCCATTATTGTTTCATTTCATTTGCTGTTCCAATTGATTGTTGTTCCGTTTGACTGATATTCATTACAGATTATTGTTCAATAGGATTGGTTATTTGATTCCATTAGTTAAGAGTTTGTTTTTCGGATTTATTAAATAGGATTTTATATTCAATTCATTTGATTATAATTTTCTGTTCATTTACGTTTTTGTTCAATTCTAGAGCTAATGTTCATTTCAGTTGATTAATTGGAAAGAGTTTGGTTTTGAGAGCTTTCCTAGTTTCCTTTCATTAGCATCACTTAGTTCAAGATTTATTTGCTTTTAAGCAGGATCATCAACTATAGAGAATATTGTTTATTGCTCCCACATTCCCAGATTGATTATCTTGTTCTTAGATGGGTTTTAATTGCATCAATTTCTAGAGGAATGAGTTATCGCTACTGTATCCTTGATTAATGTTTGTTGAGTGAATGATTGAATTTCAGAGCATTTGAGTTCATGTTGTTGTAGTTAAATTTCATTTCCAAGCATCCGTTTACTTTTTTATTTGAAACACTATACTACATATTGCACTGCATTACTCTTAGATTGAATTGCAGCCTCAGACAGAGTACACTCTTGAAATAAAAAGTCGTTTTTGGATTGATAATTAATGTGAGATAAATAGGTGTTAAAAAGATACCTTTTATACCTCAACAGAGAACGGTCCTATACAATTTTTTACGTGGAACGAGATATCACCCTTGGGATACAACACTAGAAAACAACAAAAACTCCTATGGTTAACGACGTCAGAACACGTATCTAGCCTAGGCCTCTAGATGTTGTGTTAATGTTCCAAATTCTCCTTAGGTTAATTAAGCTAAACACTAATTTGATCTTGAACTATGTTTGAATTTCAAGGCTCAAAATCGATGTCACCTGAACATACCTAAAATGAAACTAATATGATAAAAATACTCTTTTCATTTCAATGAAAGCTATCTATCATAGGGAAGAAGTGCAGACATTGATGCAACAATCAAGTATGTAGAAGATAAAAGCTTCCTCACTAGATCTTCCACTTTCAAAATTCCAATTCATTTCAAAGCATTCAAATATTCCAAACCATGCAATGTAATCTATGCATGATTCCCCTAAAAAATATGAAAATGCAATATTTTCACAAATTCCTTTCAAAATGGATGAGCACGCACTTATCAGCTTTCAACACTAAGCAATGTAATCTATGATTAATGACAGTCTCAAAAAAAAATTTCAAATGCAATGTAATCTAATGCAATTTCAAAAATAATATTTTGAGATGAAAGCTTAATAAAATTCAAAATTTAATTCTTTATAGTTTCCAAAAGAACTAAAATGCTCATCAAACAGACATGCGAGTAACAAAACAATAAATTCAATTTCCCAAAGAAACTAAGATTTAACTCAAGCTCATTTTGAGTACTTGAACATGAGACTAACTTTTTCAAACAACAAATAATATAAAAACAATCCATCAAAATGAAAATCACACAGAGCAGGAAGAGGACCTCAGAGATTAAAAAAATCTAGACTTTCAATCAAGAAACCCTTAAAAATCTCACTTTTAAGACCAGTGCGAGAAAATAGTGGGAACCATGATGTTAAGTGAAACTGTTTGTAGGTTTTAACCCTGAGCAGATATTATCTACACACGAATATTATAACAGAAAATAAACAATAGCGAGAGCATAAAACATAACATAGATAGACATAGAGATTTTCCCCTGGATCCCAAATTGGGACGACCAGCTTGATTTTTCATTATATCCCTCTTAGTGTTACAACACATATATATACATGCCGAAGCATACATAAACCCCAATCCATTAACCCTAGATTAGATCATAACCGTATTACCCTTGACTGAATCTACAAAATACCAGGGGCTGAAAACCATCGTACCCCAAAACCATGTGCAAAACCATGCACAAAACCATGGGCGTGGACTACCCACCGGAAATTAAGGACCAAATTTTTTTTTCGGGGCACTGCCTCAGACCCCAACAGGGGGGGCTACCGCCCCCCCTGTGACCCCCCCGTTGCACCCAGCACAAAGGGGGGGCTATCGTCCCCCCTCTTACCCCCCCCCCGTGTGTGCTTAGTTGTGGAAAGAATATAACACATACCCAACATTCTCCCACTTGTTGTTTTCTTTCTACAGGGGGCCACAAGAGAGCTTAGTCATTGGCCCAATTCTTCAACACCCATTGTTTCTCTACACCAAGAGAACTTCTGAGTGCTCATAGACTTCGTCAATGCATCTACAACATTCTTCAAAGTGTCCACCTTTACTCGCAACACCCTTTTAGCCTCAACCATATCTCTAACAAAGTGATATTGAACATCAATGTGCTTTGTCTTTGAATGATAAGCAGGTTCTTAGCCAAGAAAATTTCATTGGCTATCATAGTCTATCCCTATAATATTGGTACCAACCCCATACTTGAATTACTGGATATCTCGCAACCAAATTGCCTCTTGCTTGCATGAGTGGCTGCTATGTATTCTCGTCAGAAGTTGAAAGAGACACTACAGACTGTCTTTTACTCATCCAACCGACTGCGCCTCCAAATAGGCTAAACGCATACCCACTTGTAGACCTTCTTTGGTCTAGATCTCTAGCCCAGTCTGCATCAACAAAACCATGAATGTCCAACATTCTTTCCAATCCTGGTCTTCCTTGGTAGCACAAGCCATAATCACTAGTGCCATGTAAATATCTGAAAACCCGCTTCACTGCTGTCCAATGCTCCTTCCCTGGGTTTGACATAAACCTGCTCAATACTCCCACTGCATGTGTAATGTCTGGTCTAGTACAGACCATTGCATACATCAGGCTACCCATCGCACTTGCATATGGAACACGGGACATATCCTCCTCTTCTTCTTGTGTCTTGGGACACTGTTCAGGAGATAGCTTTACACCTGGATGAATAGGAACATCTACATCGCTTACGTATTCCGCATATTGAACCCTCTGCAATATATTCCCGACATACTTCCTCCGTTACAATCCAGAGCTTCCTTCTTTGCCCAATCTCTCTTAATTTCCATGCCCAAAATATAGTTTGCAGCACCAAGATCCTTCATGTCGAATTTGGAGAACATTTGGGTCTTCAAATCTTGGATAATTTCTTTGTCATTTCCAATCAACAACATATCATCCACATACAAGACCAAATAAATAACAGGGTCATGAATTAATTTAAAATAAACACAGTGATCCTCCTTGCTTCTGGTGAAGCTAAGTCCCTGTATATAGGTATCAAATTTCCGATACCACATCCTTGGTGATTGTTTTAACCCATACAGAGACTTCTTCAACCTGCATACCAGTTCTTTCTTACTCTTTACCATAAAGCCTTCGGGTTGCTTCATGTAGATCTCCTCTCCCAGATCCCCGTGAAGAAATTTTGTCATCACATCCATCTGTTCTATCTCAAAATCAAATGCAGCAGCAACAAATAAAAGTAATCTAATAGAAGTAACTTTGGCAACAGGAGAAAAAATATCACCGAAATCAATTCCCGGCACCTGGGAATAAACTTTTGCTACCAAGAGAACTTTGTATTTCTCCACCTTGCCTTCTAAATTCATCTTCTTTTTAAACACCCATTTGCTCCCGATGGGCTTCCTTCCAGCCGGAAACTCCACCAGATCCCATGCCTCATTTTTGTGCAAGGATGCCATTTCTTCAACCATGGCCTTCTTCCAGAGTTTTCCATCCTCTGAATTTACTGCCTCCCTGACAGTTTTGGGATCATCATCAGTTATAGTTAAGGAAAAATTTGAACATAAAGTAGATGGACTATACCTTTATGGTTGTATTCTTTCCCAAGCTGATCTTCTCACAGCTAGAGTTTGTGGCTCTTCCCCTTCTGAGTATTCTTCTTTTGTAGAGTCTGATTCATCCTCCTTTAGCTCAAACTCTATCTTCTCAGGTTCCTTTGGTAGGAATTCATGTGTAACAACATCTTTCACCTCTCTAAACACCACATCTCGGCTGTACACAACCTTCCTTGTTTCTGGGTTCCAAAGCTTGTAACCCTTTAAACCATCCTTATACCCTAATAATTCTGGACCTTTCTCGTATTTATTCGATTTATTATCCAATCCATTTTTTTTCTCCTTTGGAACATGTACATATGCATCACATCCAAATACCCGATGAAAGAGAGGGCTTATTACTAGTCCATACCTCCTTAATGTAATAAATCCTCCGCACATGAAGGTGATTTGTTAACCAAGTAACATGCAGCCTCCACTGCCTCTGCCCAGAATTCTTGTCCTAACGCGGTACCACTGAGCATGCTTCTTCCATTTTCCATCAACGTTTTGTTCATTATTTCAGCAACCCCGTTTTGTTGAGGTGTGTATGGAGTAATATTCTGTCGTGATATACCACACTTCTTACAGAACTCTTCAAATTCCTTCTTGTAGAACTCCCCACCATTATCTGTCCTCAGCACCTTTATCTTCTTCTCTGTCTGGTTTTCCACCAGAGCCTTAAATTCTTTAAATCTATCAAAGACTTCAGATTTCTTCCTCAAGAAATATATCCATGTATTCCTTGAGAAGTCATCTATGAATGAAACATAGTACACAGACTTTCCCAGTGATGGAACTGACACAGGTCCAAATGCATCACTTTGCACAAGTTCTAATATCTTGTTCACCCTCTTAGCACAAGAAGGAAAACTCACCTAATTATTCTTCCCATATACACAATGTTCACAGAAATCGAAATCCAGAGAGAAATTATGCATACCTTCTACCATACCATTTCTATGTAGTATCCGAAGGCCCTTATCTCCAATATGTCCAAGCCTTTGATGCCATAGCATGGTCTTTTCTCCAGACACAACTAGGCTTTCCACTCCACTTTCAGGAACCACAGAATTGTTACACCCATCAATAACAGTGCTAACTTGTAGCTTGTACAGAGTTCTAGTCCAAACTCCCCACATTAATACCAGTGCTCCCTGAAGCATCTTGCAGGCATCTTTCTCGAACACTGTTTTTACACCTGCATCATCCATCTTGCTTACAGAAATCAAATTTCTGGCCAATGAAGGAATATGCAGAACACTAGGAAGTGTTCTAATCCTTCCACCTTGCAGCTTCAGCTTGACCTTTCCACGTCCGACAATTCTGGCCTTCCTATCATCCCCTAGGAAGACATCACCACCATCATATTTCTCATACTCGCAGAACCACTCCCTATGCGGAGTGAAGTGAAAAGATGCACCTAAGTCAATCAACCATGACTCATGATATACATGTGTATTTGAAGAAGAAGCCAAATACACATCCCTACCTTCATTTGAGGTGGTTTTTGTCTCTACAGAAGGAGCATCATTAGACTCCTTTCCTTTCTCAGGAGCTTTAGATCTGCAGTTCTTTTTGTAGTGCCCTTCCTTTCCGCATTTCCAGCAAACCTTTGCAAAATTTCCAGGAGATTTAGATCTCCCTCTAGATTTATATCTCCCACTCAAAACCTTATTCTTGTTTCTGTTTTGGGACCTTCCTCATATAGATAAGGCATCTCCATTCTGACCCTCTATATTTCTCCATCTCATTTCCTTTGACAGTAAGGCTGAGACAATGTCATCAAAATTCAAGGTAGTTGTATTGCTACCTATTGCAATAACGAGAATTTCCCCCGAGTCTGGTAGAGAACACAACAAACTGATGCACTTATCTTCATCTGAGATTTTAATATCAACAGATGACAGTTGACTTACCACAGTATTGAAGGTGTTCAGATGCTCTGTCACCAAGTCTCCATCCTTCAACATCTGGTTATACAACTTTTTCCTCAGGAACAATTTATTCACCAGAGACTTAGACTAGTACAAAGTCCCTAGCTTATCCCATGAGGTCTTCATCGTAGCTTCCCAAAATACATTCAACAATACTGAATCTGAGACACATAATCGTATTGTGCTCTTTGCCTTCTGATCCAGCTTCTTCCAGTCTTCATCTGACATTGCCGTTGGTTTAGTACCTAGATCTACCGTGATCCATTGATCTTTATCCACCAGCAGATCCTCCATCTTGAGCTTCCACAACTCAAAACTCTGACCATTAAATTTCTCAATCTCTATCTTTCCACCACTCGCCATCTTCTTTCACCACAAGAATCGATCCCGCAGATCTCCCACTGAACAGGGTCTACCATAGGCCCGAGAAAAAAACCCTCAGCAGCAAAGGCGTCCCCTTGAAGCTGAAACAACTCTGATACCAAATGTAGGTTTTAACCCTGAACAGAAATTATCTACACACGAATCTTATAACAGAAAATAAACAATAGAAAGAGCATAAAACATAACACAGATAGACACAGAGATTTTCCCCTGGATCCCAAATCGGGATGACCAGCTTGATTTTTCATTATATTCCTTTTAGTGTTACAAACATATATATACATGCCGAAGCATACATAAACCCCAATCCATTAGCCTTGGATTAGATCATAACCGTAGTACCCTTGACTGGATCTACAAAATACCAGGGGCTGAAAACCATCGTACCCCAAAACCATGTGCAAAACCATGCACAAAACCATGGGCGCGGACTACCCACTAGAAATTAAGGACCAAAAATTTTCGTCAGGGCGCTGCCTCGGACCTCAACAAGGGGGGCTACCGCCCCCCCTCTTACCCCCCCGTGCGTTCTTAGTCGTGGAAAGAATATAACAAATACCCAACACTGTTCATAGTGAAATATGCGCTGACAATGCTGTGTTTTCTAGAGAAAACGTGATGGGTGAGGAAAGCTTAGAAAAATACAATAAAAGCTAAAAGGAACTCTAGATTTGACACTCTAAAGACTGAACTACTCAAAATGAAAACTTATAGGAAATCAAAATGATGGATTACAAGGTGGTTGGAAAAAATAGTCGAAACAAACCAAAATGAAAGGACGTTTCAAGGTTTAATGGCTCCCCAATGGAGTCTCCATTTTTTAGCAGACAATCCTTTTTGCGGATAGAAACAATCCCTCTAGTCCTAATGGGAGGAGCTAGCAACAAATGAGACAAATATATGAAACCTTTCCCAAATTATGCTAGAAAACAAGAAGGAGGATAGATTTCCTACCTCTTTCTGATGCTAATACTTTTCTTTGGTGTTAACCTTCCTTATTTTTCTTCCACACTTACGATCTCCTCTTTTTTGGTGAAGAAAAATTCCTGCAAGGAAGAACAAGTGGATACAACAAATAGATACAAAGCATAAAAATCTCTAGTATAAGCTATGTAGTAGATCAAGGAGCACTACAATAAACATGCAATAATAGACAAATTTATAGAAAGGAAACACACAATGTATTATTAATAGAATGATAAAGGGAGAAATACAACCAAAAACCTTGATTTTGGATGCCTCCTTCGGGTGAGACTCCAATTCCTAGCTTCAACTCTTCAAACAACTTCCTCTTTCACAGATAGGAAAAAATTTGGCATGATTCAGCTCTTAGGATGACAACCAACCAAGAGAGGATGGTAGGGGCTTCATTTATAGGGAAGTATATGGAGTTGAGGATCCATAAAAGGTGGGAGGAGTTCCACATCTTAAGGGAAAGATCCATGGAAAGAGTATCCATGGGCATGAAAGGGAGGTCTCACTCATATCATCAACAACCTGGAACCACGTCACCATTCTCGAGGCTTCTAGTAAGGGAATCTTCTTCTCCATTTTTGGGAAAATTTCCTGAAGAGGACCAATGCATATTTTCCTACCAAAGGCCACTCTACTAGCGCTAGACACATGTTTTTTAAAATGTGACAAGCGTGGGTCAGTCACCAATGCAGAGCGTGTTGAGCTTGTAAAACAAGGTTTCTGATAAGCTTTGGAGAATATTTTTAAATCAAGTATTCTTTCACTTCTCTAGGGATGTTATAGGCATGTTTTATGTAGAACATATTCTGTGACACTGGTGGCATGATGACACAAAGTGGAGTGTGAAAAAATATTGTATAAAAATGACACTGAAAAACTCTTCTTTGAACATGTGTGCGTGCATTTTTGGATCCCACAGACCATTATATTATATCACGATAACATGTTCCTGAGCATATTTTTGTCAAGCCTCTAGACATTGTTGGATACCAATCTCACCAAGTTGTCTTGTTCCATCCCCAGGCTGATGTACAAAATAAGGTCATCAAAAAGATGATAGTGCACATACTACACATGTACAACTCCAAATATCCATGAACCTAGGATGAGAGCCTTCCTTATGTGAAATAAAATTATAGCATATATCTCCATAGATTGACTAGCCATAGTCCCTTTCAAGTGGGTCTAGGATTATAACCATTGTGTTCGATTGATGTCACCATGCCTCATACAACTACGCAGACATAATACACACATGTGCAATCCGAGATTGATAAAGAAACTAACTTTATTGAACACATCATGCATATTTTCCACCATGTGCATGTAATCCTGAATAATTATAATCCAAAGTACAAACAACAAAATGATCAACACCTGGTGCCACATAAGTTTCAAGTGGGCAACAAATTTTGGTTACATTTGTAGAAAGAACACCTTGTTGGAGACCATCAAAAACTATGACGAATATGATACAGGACTTACACCATCACCAAGGCTTGGGAGATAATGCTTTCGAGCTCACCATTTCTCCCATTCCTCAGCCTTCACCCAGTGTTCAATATGGACTTCATTTGACCATAATTTCCACCATTTTTGGACACATCAGACATTGCAGAATAACTAACACCAACAAAGATACCCCTAGACTGCATGGAACATACCACAAATAATCAAATAATGGAAACACAAATAATGAAAACTCACCAGCAGAATATCTTACTATATAGAGCTGTAAAAACTAGCCTGCTCCTGCAACATGGAAAGTGGCTCATCAGGGACCAAGTTCAACTAAAGTTTCCCCATCTCATGGAGGCAATCAATGCAATGAGGACCATTGCTTCCTAGCGGTGGGGGAATGATCCAGGTGGATATTGGTGGTCACGCGCCTATTTAAATTGGCCCCCCAACATTGTTTCTTTCAGTTTCCTTAATTGTAGCACAATTTACTATTTTTGGCAGTTTTTTCGGGTCTTGAACTTGCGAAGATGTTTTGAGGCCCTAAACGATGTATTTTTTTGGAAAAACACATAAAATTGTGGCCTATGGTATGGATTTGTAGTCAAAATTTTTATTCCTTCGATAGATATTGCTAACGAGGTATCATATGCGTAAAATGAAGATCATACTAAAAATTTACGGCCTAAGGAAATTGATGTACCAATTTACCCCAACGGGGCCCATAAACTTTTGGGGCTTCATCTCCTAGGGCTAGGTTTTCGATGTTTAGGGTTTTCCATTATTTATTAATAATAAATAATCCTCTAAGCCTCATTGTATCATATTTCAGAGGGCATGTGGTCGCCACATCGCTTCTTAGAGATAAGCTACCATTACCCGAGCTAGTTTATTTCCATTCTGCATGTAAACAATTTTGAGTACTTTTTTTATTAATGAATTGAAGTTTTGTTTTCACTATAGACCTATGTTTATGTATATATTTTTATTTAATTTTTTTCCTTCATAAATTATGATCACATGAAATAATAAGAAATTTTGATGATTTTAATTTAAATCATGCTCAAGGGCTGATGGTTTTGAGGAGGACGAGTTACTGGATTTGGAGGAATTGAGGAGGCATGAAGGTTCCATGGTTTTGGACATCCTGAAAGATAATTTGTTATTGGTGTTAAAAGCCACACTTGTTGCTACTATTTCTAGAATTATAGAATAAATTGTCAATATTACAAGGGCTACTAAAGAGTGAGTGAATCTTCTGAGCTTTCAATAAAGAAGAGTTCGAGTTTCTCTTCAATATTAGAGACCAAATTCATCTTGAGAAAAATGAGTTACTTGCATAACTAGAAGTGTTTTTTTTATGGAAAAGTATAGGCTACTTGGATTAAAAGGATTGAAATCAATGTTTAACTAATAATACGTGGTTGGTAGAATATTATTGCTAGTAATGTTGAAGAAATAACCAAGTATATTGTGGGCATGCCATATTTTTCTTGATGAAGACAAATCATTGGAAGATCCCTGATCTTGACACATTTGCTTAACATTGATTGATATGGCATTATGAATTTAATCATATCTACCAAAAATTTGTATATAGAAAACAAATTTTATAAATAAAAATTATGGTGTACCTTCTAAATATGTAAATGAAAATTCTAATTTTTGTAAACCTTAACAAACTAGAAGGCCCTAGGGTTTGTGGATAAAACCCTAGAGGTAGACTTAGGTTAACGTTTCCGTTGAATGAAGAAACCCTAGATCATGAAAGGAAGGAATGAAAGCATGCTAGTGATGAGGAAAAGGTTAATAAATTTTCAAGAAGGCTAATACCAACAGGGAGTTGACATTTCCACACAATCCTCATAAGATAAGTAACATATCTCTCTTCCTTGATTATTATTATAATTTTTTTTTACCTTTAGTTAGCCTCTTTCATTTATATATTTTTCTTGGTTATAATTTTTCTTACATTACCTCCTAATGAGGATTGCAGGTACATATTGAAGGCTTCAAAGGATCTAGCAATAGATTGAAGTAGTGGAAGAATGAAGCCAAGCTTGTGACAAGAGGACTCTCTCAAAATATGTGATTTGTGTTGGGAGATATTGTACTAGATGAGATCTAAGCTCCAAGGGAGCATGTAGATAAAAAGGTTTGAAGTATACCTTGATTGTGCCAAAGGAAATTCAGTGGTGACTTACAAATGAATCTACAAGATCAACGTACAACAAATGGAAACATAGACAAGTACAACGCAATACTTAAGACTAGAAGGTTCTCTTAGTAGGAGGGACAAGATCATGAAAATACATTTTCTCGTGTTTCTAGATAAACTACAAGAATTATTGTTTCGTTTGTTATGGAATTACATTATATGGATGTAAAGGTTATTTTTCCCAATGAAGAAATTGAGGAAGAAGTGTACATGGGTTCACTTCAAGGCTTTGAGGGTCCTGATGAGTCTCCTAGATTCAAATAGAAGAATGTACCTTATACTTGGATTTATGGATAAATTTTGATCCTATATGATATTTTTATAATGGAAGTAGAAGGTCTCATGTCACAAAGGGATCAGTTAGGGATTCCTTAGGTGGAATTGCTTTATATTTAGAGGGAGTTGACCTTTGAGTTCAAGATGAAGGAACCAAATTTGATGTATTTATCAAAATAATCATACTATTGAGATCCCTCAAATATTATTGGGATGATGAAATTTTCATTTATATTGTCAGGCTAGATAGATGATATACTACAGTAATTATAAATCTACAGTGTCAAAGGGAACAACTACGATTTCTACAGTAGTATTTCTTTTAGAAAGAGCACCTAGTTATGGTAACTAGAAGGTAGTTGAGAAGCTTATGGTTGAGCCAAGGCATGTGGATCAACACGTGTTGAAGTACCAACATGGTAAAAAAAATTATGGCACAACAAATTATGGTTTGAAATATGTTTCAAACAATGAACTACAACTTTAGGGACACAAATTTAGATTGGAAAAATGATGTAGAAGAGATAAATGGTTCATCAAGATATTCCTTCAGTTTGGGCTCCATTATGATTTCTTGGATGAGAATTAAGAAAATATGTGTTGCAATAATTACTACAGAGGTTGAGTATATTTCAACTTGGTTGAAAAGTGGAGAAGCAGTATGGAATCAAAAAATACTTGCAAGATTATTTGATCAACTTCTCGTGACGACCACGATTACGTGTAAAATCATAGTGAGATCTAGTACCAAGACATGGCATAGAAGGAAGCAGTGTGGCTCCAATACTATTATACAATCAAGAAAATTGTTGTCAAAGCCTCTATACTAAGATGAATTATGTATACTTCAAGGAATATCTTGGAGTGATTAAGCATGTCTCTCTGAGTGAGATAAAGTGATGAAATTGCAACATCAAGGACAATCATTATCCCTAGGTCAGGTTGACCAGGATTAGGGAGAATGGTACAAAGTGTGGATGCGATATCATTAGGAAAAACAATTCTTCCTCTATCAAGTATTTTGACCAAGATTAGGGAGAATGGTCTGACATAGGACAATCATTCTTCCATGTCAAGTATGTTGACTAGAATTAAGAACAATGGTGCTAGAGGCCCATAATAACTTAGCTAAGTTGACACATTTCAACATCATGCTCAAACTCTCCAGATAGATTGAGTTGGCACAATTGGCATCAGGCCCATAATTACTCATGAAGAGTGAAAACTTTGGAAATTCACTATTAGTCAAATATATTAACCAATATGATGGTTGTTGTAGAGGTGAATCCCCTCTGCAGACAGATGCGATCCCTACTAGCCCATATCAGGTCTAGCAACAATCGTATCACGCTAAGGTGCAAGTTCCTAATTGCAATATACCAAATTGCGAAGAAGGCCTACCTCGATTCCATTGCTATTGTTCGTAGAGAAGATAGTGCTCCCGTTTCCTTGCTCTAGGAGATCACAATCCTCACGCTTGCCATGATCGAACACCTGCACACACAAGAAACACGACAAACACAAGCGTAAAACCCAATATATGAAATTATGTATCAGTCAGAGAAGACACAACTCATGATCATAATGAACAATATGAGTGGAACCATAACCAAAGTCGCTTATAATTAATTAATACTAAGGAAAATACAACCTGGCTCTGACGTTGAATCTTCCTTCGGCAGGTTGACAGCGAAATATGTCTCGGTAAAACTCGTCGGGCATGGGACAAGCCTTTCTCCTTGGTCGTCAATCTCCTTGCTACTGATTTGGTTCTATGAGGACTATCAATGCTCTTGCAGCATTATTTAGGCTATGAAGGCTCTTGGAGACTCAACCATTCAGCCCGTTCAACCATTCAGCCCCTTCATCAATGGAGGATGGCTATATTTATAGAGGAGAGGAGGAGGTTGGGATCCCTACAATAGTGGAAGGGAGGCCTTATCCCTTGGGAGGTTCCCCATAAGGTGGAAACAAGAGGCCAAAGGAGGAAGGTCGTGGTTATTCAGTCGAAACCACTCCTCATGACTCATCCATGAAGTTGTTGTAATCGAAACTTCGCCTCTTTTTTAAAAAAAAAATCCATAAGCAGATTGGAACGAGTGCTCAACTAGGATAGAGCGCCAATTGGCGTGGGCTCAGTGTTAATTTTCCTCATTGGCACGAGGACATAACGGGCTACCATTGCCAAGGCAAAAACAAGTTTTTTTAGGGGTCTGCTCAGGAAATGATCAACAGAAGGAATGTTATCCTCATGGAAAGGGATGAAATGATGGTATTTGCAAGGCAAGACACTGCTTATTAGTGACAGAAATGACCCTCCAATGGGCGATATGGGGATTGCAGGGATGGTGACAAATTACTGTGTAACAGATGTCCCTAAAGCATGAGGCCCAAGAGAGAGAGAGAGGGGTGAAATGCTTTATGAGAACGTGTCTAACTGAAAACACTGCCATCGGAAAACCTGCGTATACAAGTACAACTGATATCTCAAATACATGATATATGTGGTATGGGCACAGGCATCCATAATAGAGTATACAATAATCTAGATCCAAGGTATGGACGCAACCATCCAGTGAGGATCGATAAAGAGACTCAGGTATGGTCGTAGGCATCCAATCAGTGAGTCATGTAACCAATCATAATAACCCACAAAATCGCAGCCTAGATTCTAATAGACAAAATACAGGGTCTTGCGCTCCATCTCGACCCGAAAAAAGTACAAGTTCAAGCATGTGAATAAGTGAGTTGAAGTTGAACATGCAAGAACATCACCGCTGATTACCAGCCAATGATGAAATTTGTTAACAGACGCGAGAGGTACCACCAATGATGAAAATGGCCCTCAAGGTACTATAGGTACAATCCACGGAATGTGAATAGTGAGTTGGCATCGAACACCCGTAGAATCATCCAATCAAAGATCAATGATGAAAACCTTACGTCGAATGTGAAGAACCTACCATTGAGGCATGCAGGCTCCAAGGTACCGGAAGGGAGTCTCTAGATCATCTTCCTGGGTAATGAACTAAAGTCGACAGGAAGTAACCTTGATTGAAGGTGGGCCATAGTGTTTCCCACATAATCGACACGAGACAGAAGAACATAATGTGGTGTGAATCAGGATCAAAAGAGAATCAAAGGAGGGTTGAAACTTGCAGAGGTCAACTTCTCTTGAACATATCGGTGGCACGACAGTGGATTTGGTAGCATTTGACATCAAAACATTAGAGGTCATGATGATGAGGCAAAGAGCAGATGAGAATTCAAAAGGATCACCCAAACCCACGGAGGCAAGTGGAAAATGAGATGAGATGTCCCCAACCCGACACGAATTCAAACAAGTGCCATGTTCAAGAGCGACATACTGCCGACACAATGATGATACCGGTTCCATTTTTCCCCGACCATTTTTGGTGAGTACCTCTTTATTTTTACACAAGCTTGAATAGGATACCATATGCTTGTCATATAGGTTCGTCCTTCGGACGAATCCATCCTAGTACATTTAACGAGCCCTAGGAAGGAGGAACTCGAATATCATCATTACGACTGAATCCAACGTCATCAGGATTTAATGATTCTGAAAAAGGAATAACTCAACATCTTTTCATGTTTAGAGAGTTTGAAAAGACAGCACAAAAGTAAACTCCAATGGTCCCTTTTCGTAAATAGTTCCTCAGATCCGAAAAGGTAGAAAACTATGTCTAAGAAAACCTCCTAGTCGCGATAGGCTAGGGTATTCCTTTTTCATAAATAATCTATCCCAGCCTGAAAAAGGGGTAAACGTATACTGGGTAGATGGCGTTTCGTAACCACTTTAACGAGATCAAAAAAACAAGCGACTCGGCAAATCTTTTCAATTTTTAAGAGTCAGAAAAGAGCTGAAAGTTGACTCCTCCTGAAGAAACGAGTGGTATAAAGGGTAGAAACTGGTTCCGGAAATGGTGGAACTGCTTAAAACATGATAAAAGTCAAGAGGCTGGCTAACAAGACCACTCATTGCAGCAATTCCTCAGGAACGGGTAAAACAACCAAGTGAAGGCATATGATCGGCCAAGTAGATAGTGATGATGGAGTGAGAAAAAAAAGGCTCATCTAGCAAAAACAAGCTGATAAAAATGGCAATCACAAGAGGTAAAATGGGAATGGTTTCATTTTTACACAAGCTTGAAATCAAGAAACTCTGCTTGAAGTTGGTTTCATTTTTACACAAGCTTGAAACAAAGATAAACTATGCTTGATACCGGTTTCATTTTTACACAAGCTTGAAACAGAAACAAACTATGCTTGAAAAAAGTAAGTATGCCCCCAGCATGGTGACTCAATTCAAGGTACATGGCCCCCAAGCTTCAGTCCATATGTAAGGCAGATGGAGTGAAGGTTAAAATTACGAGATTAAGGAAAAGACACGACTGGTATTTTACGAGAACTTAACAGAGACTTGAATTGAATGGGAATGTGTTTCATTATTTTAACGAGGTTGACACATTAAAATAACTATCCTCAAATGACATTGTTTCATTTTTTAAGGAGCTTGACACAAGACAAGGAAATTTTCTCTGAACACCTTGTTTCATTTTTTAAGGAGCTTGACACAAGAAAATGAACTCTGCTCCGAAAACGTCATCATAATGCACAAGAAGTCATCGCTTCCAAGAGTTCCACTCCTGATGGAAGGAAAACATCTCGGAAATTAGGAACCAATTCCCACAGCACACTATGCACGATGGCATCATCACTGAGTACAGGCACAGGGTAGGTAGCCACATAGTTGACCTGCGGTGGGGCAGATACATTGGGTGGATAAAAAATAGGAAGGGATGATGACGAGCCAGCTGCCACATCAGGACCAAAGAACGAAAGCTGATCAATGGTCACAATCCGTCCTTCATGAGGAAAACAGACCACACGAAAAAGCGAGGAGACAAGCACTCCCATGGCATAGGTGTAATCGCGCCCCAAAAGCAGATTGAAATCTAAGGGGCCTGGAACAACTATCACATCCATATGACTGGGTTTACCTCCCAAAGTAATAGGTAACCTTGGAAGGTGTTGGTCACAAAGTAGCACCAGTCATTTTTTACAGATGGACCTTTGGACAGAGGTATATTAAATACGATGGCAGGCGTCGATATATTTAAAATATGGACCGAAATGAGAAATGAGGATGTGACAAATGTGTGTTTAAAATAAAACATGTGCACTTGAAGGGTTAAAAGGCGCAAACATATAATACGAAAGGTGTAAAGCCGGAGGAGTTAAATGGATTAAACGCACCCCAAGACAAGCACGTGAGGAAATTCTACACACAGGGAATTCTGCAGGGGTCGAGAGACAGGAGGGGAAACATACTTACACCCCCATGGAATCGTATTGAACAGTTGTGGGGTGGGTTCGAGGTAAGCGGTGATGTGGCAGTGCGAAGTCATGCGGAGTTTCGGCGACGTGGAAGAACTAAAAAGGGGTTTTAAATACCGACACGCTGTGTATTTCACACGCCCCACGAATGAAATTTTTCATGGATCGTATGGTTCACTGCATCACGAAGGTAAGGTAAGTTTTTAGGTAAGCTGGTACTTAGGCCTGTACCAGTGTTAATCTCGGCACGCAGCGTTCACCTGTCCTCAGCCAACACCCTATCCTTACACGCCGCGTGCTCCACTGTCAGAGCCCTTACGGCTCTCTTCCTCATTCAGTTTACTTATCCGCCCTTTTACCTCAAACCCTTCAGTCAAAAGATAACATTTTTCCCATTTTTTTTACTCCAGTAGAGGTCTTAGGGTTCCAACTATAGTACGTACTAATTGGAAACTAGCGCCAAGGTCCACCCAGTTGCTTTTAGCACCCCCCACATTGTTTTCCTGAGAATATTTCCCTATGCATAGGTATTTCGTCCTTCATTTGTTTTCTTTTTTCCCTTCCATATTTTAAAAGTTTGTTATGTCAGTCATGGGGAGGGGCACACCCAAGAAAGCCGAACCAGAAACCCCTCAGTTCAGAGAAGCTAGACACCCTCCCGGGTTCGACCCCTTCATCGACCTACAAGCTGAGATCCGCGACCCTCAATACCCATTTCACATCAGCACCATTAAACCTGCGCTATTTAGACGTCATATTGGGAATAAATACCGATATCGAGTGGTCTTGTCTGGCCTATATCATCAAATTACCCCTCAAGTTCATTCCGTAGTTGATTTTATCTCCTGGCTCAAAGACGTTTTCGACAAACATCGGGGCACTTTCACCTCTCCTCAAGGGAACAAAGTTTTTTCCCTTTCACCCGATATTATCAAGCAAGCCCTTCGCTTTCCCACCAGTGCCACATATATCAGTTTCAGCGAAGCAGCTCTAGCCGCCCAGTTCACCAGGCAACCATGGGAGAATCAGAAAGCCTTCATCTCCTCCATAACCGACAATCATGTTACTTCTCTCCCGGCCATAGAGCCTTTTCCATTAGGTTTGTTCGAAGAGGAAGTTCAGCCCATCCTATCCCTCATCGCCAGCCTTTTAGGAATAGGAAGTCCGGAAGAGATTTACACGGTGTGTGTCCATTTCTTATGGCTCATGTCTCAAAAGGGGGTAGTGTTAGATATTCCTGGTTTCCTTGCCACCGCCATTTGAACCCAGTTCTAGGAGCTTCAAGAAAGTAGTCAGTTCCATTTTTGTTCGATGTTTTTCTATCTTTTCCTGTACTAGCACACTGATAAATTTGAGGGCTTGGGTTTAGACAAGGTATATCGGGAGAATTCCCAACCCCGTCCAGTCTTCGACTGGAATTTCTCTGTGCGCCAACTACACAAGGGGGAGGGTTATTCTAGTTTTGTGAATAGTTTCATGTCTATTTCCTATTCTATTATTCACGACGCACCTTCACCTAGGGTCTTTCCAGAGATGAAGAACTGGCTGCAAGCCGGAAAATCCCAAAGCATTGGGGATTGGTTGCTATTCGATGATTACACAGAAATTCGGGTCTATGGAGACGAAGTTTCCCCTTACCGGCTACCAGTGTTTCCTCTGCGTCAATTTTATGTGCTCGAATACATCCAGCAGACCCTCAAAGCCGATCAGCTCCATTTTGTCCCCGCCAAGAAGGGTTACATCCTGAGGCTCCCCACCCAAATCGGCCCTTTTGTTGTGAATTCAAGACTTGCTCTCCCAATTGTTGAGAAAATGTTGCAGGGTTTGGACCTAAGGCTGGGAAAGGGTTGGGCTTATGATCCATGAGAAATTATCTCGAACAAAAGAAAAAGGAACAAGTCCACACCTTATATGCATGAGCCAAGGCCGTTCATGGAATGGAGGGCTAATCTCGAAATTTGGCCTTTGGTTTCGCAGATGGAGACAAATTCATCTGCCACAGGGGAGGAAGAGGACGTCAATAAAGGCACGGGCGGAGAAGAAGTAGGCACATCAGGAGTAGTTCCCCCTCACAAAAAGCAAAAAACAGCCTCCAGTGAGGCGGAAGTCATAGGAGAGGAGCAACTGCTGGAACCATTCACAACGTATGGAAAATTGGATACAAGTAAGGCAGGGATAAAGGTGCTAAGGGATAGTACCACCTCTTCCGACTTCACGAAAGTCACACATGCCATCATAGAACATACCTCACCAAGGGCAGTGGAAAGAGACTGGGCAAATAGAGCGATCCGAGATAAGTATAAAGCTGAGCTGGAGGGGTACGTTGAGAAATATCACACCAGGGTCTCTGCCTCCATGAACATGGATACAGAGCACCTGGTATTATCTATGGCAGAAACCTTCTTGGATCCCAATTCAGGTGTTACTAGCTATCGGGTGCTCGAGCATGCAATCGACATGAAAAAGGTGCCTGCGAACAATCTATGTAAGCTGCTTCAGAATGTATGTGATATGCTCAAAGACGAAATGATGCGGGTCACCATTGCGCTGAAGAGGCTGGAGGAAAAACATGAAAGGGTGAGAGCTACCTTGAAAAGTGAGCAGGAAAACTTTTGCGCCCTAGCAAATCAAGTACGTTTCCTCCAAGACCAGATCAGAGGAAAAGACACGGGAGAAACAGACCCGCAGGGCGCTTTGATAGACCAACTGCAAAAGGAGCTCGCGTCAATGAAAGGCAAGGCCAGCATACCAGCCTCCCACCATGTCCAGACGGCCGAGCTGGTGCAAGTGGAAAAGGAAAAAGCAGAATTGGCTCACTCATTAGCAAGGGAGAGGGAAGACAGAGAAAAGCTGGCTGAAAAAATCACCACCCTTCAGAGCAGGTTGACAGAGCTGCAAAACACCTGGGACAATCACAGTTGTCCGCCTGCTACAGCCCCACCAGAGACAAGCCCACTGGCAGAGTAGCTAAATGCAATGAAAGCCGCCAATGATGTGCTAGAGAAATAGGCAATCACTGCAAGGAAAAAAATCGTCGATCTAGAAGGTTTGGCAGCTGAGAATGGCAAGAGGATAGAAACACTACAAAAAGAGATCGAGCAGGAGAAGAAGACAAAAGCTGACCAGTAGAAAATAATTGTTGAACTCAAAAATCGCGTGAAGGGCAACATCACTCTCAGAGAAGCGAGGAGTATAATCTGGTCGGACATAATCTTAGCAGTGACAGGACAATGGGCTTTTCTGAAGATGATAGGGGAAAACAAAGCTGCTACACTCCATCTCAACAGGAAATTCCAAGAGGCAGATCTGAATGTGTCCGGCAGAACTCAGCATGCTAAAAGCTATATTTCTTTCTTGCAGGGGTTAGAATCAGATGAAGTGGAAAATCATGGCATACCAAGTTGGTTCATGGAGGCCTTCAAATGTCAGAAAATCATCGACAAAGAGGCAGCTCGAGATGACACTTTGAAATCTTTGCAACAGGTAATATCAAATGTGGACCGGTTCGATGAAGTGTGGAATGAGATTACAGCAGTTGGACTCCCATCTTGTTGGGACCCAACCACTCCATCCGTCCTACAACCGTTGATAGAATATAAGACACGTCTGCAGGAAGAAAAAGACCGAATAGATGTCCTGACAGATAATATTGCTCGGTTAAAGGGTGAAAACATTGTTTCATCTCTCAGCCAGGAGTTTCTTCTCCTCCACTTGATCAGGCACAAGCTGCCTACAGAGGCGGGTTTCAACGCCCTCATAGAGGCCTATGTCAAAGTGGAGGGATTTTCCACGATGCCAGAACCTTCAGCTGACTGCCAACAGAGATGCACGCAGTTTGCAAACCAGATTGCCAGCTCATCAGCAAACGTCCCACCTCCAGCATCAGCAACTGCTTCAACTCTTCCACACCTATGAAATCTTGTCAACTCATGATTCGGCCTCAACGACCTATTTACCTTTTACTGAATTAGTTTCTTTTAAGTTTCGAGTGGGTTGTTTACCCCACTCCAGCATTTTACTTTTCATCAAACTACTGTTTAATTTTCTATTTTTGAAAATGGCCAAGTGCCTGACTATCCATGATGAGAGGCCTTATTCCTCATCATGAATTTTTTTTGTTTTGAGAATGACCTTTAACAAATTTTGGTTATGCGAAGAAGATATTTTTCCAAAAAATATCTTCTCGCTGAGATAGGTAGAAGCCTATATAAGTAAGATCTAATGAGAAAAAGGGGTTCCAGATTTCCTGAAGAAACTTGCAGTGTAAAAGTTTTTGTATGCTTGTCGTGGAATTATCAATGCAAATACACAGAGCCCATGGGGTTTCAGCAAAGAGAAGTTCTAGTTATGTGTAAGGATTCCAGTCTTGATGATATATGTTTTGTGACTCTTTCTTTGTGATATTGTATCATTGTTCGCTCCATTGTTTCCAATTTCCTTTTATCGTGTTTTGGAATGCGAGTGACTTGCCGGCTTGGGTATGAATTTATCGCTGTTTGGTACTCATGCTTTACTGGTCTATGTCACTTTAAATATGGCTCATACACGATATGCCGTTCCGCTTAACACATCATTCATATTTCCTCTGTATTAAACATCGTGGAATGTTACTCTTACTGGACTGATTGATATGTGTGGATTCTTAGTTTCTAAGCCCATATTATGTTGAAATATGTTTTTCGAGCACCATTTCATTGGTATTTAGTACTCCACTTTCACTTTCCGCGCCGCAAACATTTTTCTGTTTAAAATACCTATATATCATTGAGAAACTGGCCCGCTTTGATGAAAGCTATCTCTAAGTTGTCTGAAGTATATATGTATTGAAGATTCCCTTCTTGTCTCTGCAGTGTCTTTATAACTTGCTAAATCTGAAGGTAGTTTGGTTCCATCCATACGATGATGCTTTACACAAATCGTAAAGGTAGAGAGTCCTAAGATGATAATGAGCCTGAAACATTCTTTATACTCCCTACTATTTAAGATGTCCTAGGCACTGGTCTTTGGCAACTCAAGGTTGTCTCTAGGAGCTACAACATCTTTTTGGCACCATTATCGGGGACAAAGTTGATGAATATTGAAATCCCTGGGCCTCGACAAAACCCTATTTCACTCTTCAATTAGGTGAGCATCGAGAGTTTAGAGTTGTATATCCCTCACCTTGGCGACTCCACATTCATTTTCCCCTGCTAAATCCCTTTGCAGTCCTAGCTCCTCGGAAGCCACACCTTAGGTCAGATACTTCTCAGCCTAAGACACCTTCTGTGTCTGACCCAGAAAGAATTCTACATAGAAGATGCTGGAGGGGAAGACCATTTTTTCATACTGAGATTCCACCACTCTCTCTAGAAGATCTTCCTTCTTCCTCTTCTCAAGTTGCTCAGTGGCAAGATTCTAACTCTGCTCTAGGTGAAACCAGCTATTATTCAGACTATTTATCCGCGGGAAATATCCGAGTCAAGGATGAGGCTGAGTCAGTATATACCACCCGTTACATATTACATCCTACTCCAGAGACAGAAGAAGTTAAATAGGTCACGGAAGTATCTGCTGCTACCACTCCACCCTTGTCTCCATCATCCCAAGCCGCCATCCATTATATTCCCATCATCATTCACACCGCGCTTCCACCTAATCCTCCACTTACTCATCAAGCCCTCTTATTACCTACACCTCCTCCTCCAATGGCTAACGTCCCTGGTTTCCTGCAAAACAGATACGCCCCTCTGGAGCTCCTTGCAGTATTAAATGACATGCCGTAAGATTATTTAAAGATCCTGCCTAGATTCAGTGGTGAGAACGAGATTGAATCCCAGAAACATATCGAAGTCTTTTGCTCTTTCGCTGAGAATTTTAATGTGGAACACCTAGACGTAGTCCTAAGGCTTTTTGTGCAGTCCTTAGATGGGGAAGCTAGAAAATGGTTCAAGACACTTGGAGCTCATTCTATCAATACATGGGAGGGAATGGAGGATACTTTCATCAAAAAATGGGGAGAAAAGAAAGATCATGGTAATATTCTTACTGAATTCAACAATATGAAAAAGAAACATAATGAATGGGTGTCAGAGTTTATTAGAAGATTTAACAAATTGTACCTGAGCCTTCCCACCGACATGAAGCCTCACCAGACCGCTGCCAAGGTTGTTTTTGTGGCAGCATTTGATTCTGAATTCGGCTTCTCCTTGAGAGAAAGGAAGCCAGCCACTCTAGACGATGCACAGACCAACGCATTGGAAATAGAAGCAAATTTTTCCTCTACTGGTAAAGCCAAAGGGAAACATGAACAAGATATTAGAAGAAGGGAAAAGGAGGAAGTATCCACTTCAAGCCAAGACAGAGATTCAGCCAGTGACAAGCTCGAGGAAATGAACAAGATGATCAAGAATCTCTCAAGTAAGTTGACTAAGCTTTAGATGGAGACCAATAACTCACCCCTGAAGAATTTCCAAAATGCTCTAAACAGAGGATACAACCCTCAAAACCGGAAACCTCCTTTGCAAATCCTGCAAAGGGAACGAAACGAGCAGCCTGACCAAGTACCTCATCCTCTGTACTTAGAAGGTCAAGTTGATGGTCCTATCAAGGATGTCACTTATGAAGGAGAGGAGGCCTATCTAGCTTATGCAAGCAGTGACAAAGTAGAATGCCCCTACATGCAGTGGAAGCAGGGGAAGTGTCAGCACAAGAGAAAGCTGATGAAAGTACCGATGATCCGGAGATTGACGACTACTGCAAGCAGTTTTTTGACTTCATGCAAGCTCAGTTAAATAAGAAATATGATCTCAGGTCCTCTAGAAAGAGAACCCGCACTCAAGAACCAGCACTCGCTCAGGAGGAGATGGCCCAGAGAACCCCTGACGAAGGTAAGAGACCTCTAGACCAACCTTTACGATCTGATACTCAAAGGCCCTCTACCTCTCAAGTAAATGCATCCCCTAATGTCAATTCCGTTGTAAATGAATTCAAGCCCCCCTTCCAAAGGAAGGATTCAAAAGAAAAAGAAGAGGCAATAGATAAGTCTCCATCTGTCTTCAGTTTACAAAAAGATCTTGAAAAAGTAAAAATCCCAGTCCCTTTGACTGAGCTATTGAAACAGCCATCATATCAGTCCCAAGTCACATCCTTCATGCTTCCTCCAGAAGTAATACACATTCCAGATAGTCTCAACCTACAAGAATAAAGGCCTATGGTGGTGTTTGGTCCACACGTTGAAGAGTTAGACCCTTCCACACCTCCCTTCTATGTGTCTTTGGTAATCCATGATCTATTGCTCCACAATTGTATGCTGGAATTTGGAGCCTCCCACAATCTTATGCCTCTATCTTTCATGGAACAATTAGGACTCCAAATCACTCACCCATATAAGGATTTGTACTCATTTGACTCCAAAAGAGTTAAATTCCTAGGCATGATCAAGGATCTAGTGGTCAATCTGGCCCAAATCCCAGCCAAAAGCGTAGTCATGGATATTGTGGTGGCCGACATCCCAGCCCACTTTGGCATGCTACTATCAAGATCTTGGGGAACAAAAATTGGTGGGTCAATCAAATTGGATCTCACATATGCCACTATCCCAATTTTTGGTGGCCAAGAGAGGAGACTATACAGAGAAACCAGATTCGTTGAAACAGTTACCAAGGTTGACAGCTCAGAAAATTCTCCTTTTTACAGTAAGGAAGGAGACTTTTCATGCCTAATGTTAGAACAATATCACAATTATGCTCACGAACTCTCCTTCTGTCAAATAAGGACCCAAAAATCCTTAGAGAGCCTTGAAGCTGGGATATGGACTCTACATTTCGATGGAGCAAATTCTAAGGAAGGCAACGGGGCAGGAGTGTTATTGATTTCTCCTACAGGCAAATGGGTCCCACTATCCTTCAAATTAGAGTATGAGGCCACCAACAACGTGGCTCAGTATGAAGCACTTTTGCTGGGATTGCAGACAGCCAAGAATATGAACATCCAGAGCCTGAAGGTCTTGGGTGATTCGGAATTGGTGGTCCGACAAATCAAAAATCAGTGTCAAGCTAAGCATCCTCGTCTCAAAGCTTACAGGAATGAGGTATGGGACATGTTAGAAAAAATTTTCTCAACTTTTAATATTCATTTCATGCCTCGGGAGTAGAATAGGATTGCAGATTCACTTGCAGTAGCTGCCAATACTTTCCGTCCACCCCAAAATCCCCTCTTGAGATATGAGATAGAGGTAAGATATCGACCCTCAATCCCAAACAATGTCAAACATTGGCAAGTGTTTGAAGATGATGAGCAAGTTAAAAGGTTTATAGAGACAGTAGGAGAGTTTTCTAATATGGAAATTGACTGTTACGAGGAAGCTGATGTTGAGAACCAATCAGGAAATAGGTGGGAAGAAAAAATGGCAGGAAATAAAGTGTTACAACTGAAAGGAAACGTCATCCCTAGAGGGCTGGTACCTCTAGAAAGACTATTTGACAAAAATGACATCCCCAGGTAGCCCAGCAAAACGACAGAGGAAAACCAGCTAGAGGACCTGAATCTGGGTACCGACGCTGAGCCCAAAATTGTAAGATTGTCCAGAAGAGTCCCGGATGAATATAAGGGGAGGTACTTAAAACTATTTCAGTCGTACAAGGATGTATTTGCATGGTCCTATCAAGACCTGAAAAAATTTGATACCAGCATTTTTTAGCATGAAATCCCCCTGAAGGCAGATGCAAAGCCTCACAAGCAGAAGCTCAGACAAATAAATCCTCTGTTGATCCCCTCCATTGAGAAAGAAATCAAGAAGCTGCTAAAGGCAAAAATAATTGTTCCATTAAAGTATTCTGAATGGGTGGCAAATCTAGTCCCTGTCCGGAAGAAAAATGGAGAAATAAGGTTGTGCGTTGATTTTAGAAATTTGAATAGAGCCTCCCTGAAAGAAAATTACCCATTACCGAAGATGGACCACATTCTTCAGAAAGTGGTGGGGGCCTCTAGAATGTCTATGATGGATGGTTTTTCGGGTTATAACCAGGTGGCTGTACTCCCAGAGGACCAGAAGAAGATTGCTTTCACCACGCCTTGGGGTACATTCATGTACGCTAGGATGCCATTTGGGCTGATTAATGCAAGAGCCACTTTTCAGAGGGCCATGGATATCACTTTTGTTGGGGAGAAAGATAAATTTCTGGTGGTTTATCTGGACGATATTACAGTGTTTTCGAAAGATGATGCCGAGCATATTCAACACTTACAGAAAACTTTTGAAAAATGCAGGAGGTATGGTCTTTCCCTCAATCCTCAGAAATCTTTGTTGTCATTAGAAGAGGGTAAGCTCCTGGGGCACATTGTGACTAGGGATGGGGTCAAGATTGATCCTAAAAGAGTGGAGGTTATAAATGGTATCTCCCTCCCCGGGAATAAGAAAGAAGTGCAGGTGTTTTTAGGGCGTATCAATTTCCTGAGGAGGTTTATTCCTAACTATGCTAAGATAGTTAAGCATATAACATATATGTTGAAGAAAGATAAGGAGGTGAAATGGTCATAAGAATCACGGGAGGCCTTTGCTAGAATAAAACATGCATTCGCTAAAGCCCCTGTGCTGGCCGGGCCTGATTATGCTAAACCATTTATGATATTCTCTTTTGCTTCACCTCATACGGTAGCTGGGGTTCTTTTACAAAAAAATGATGATGGGTATGAGTAGCCCATAGCTTTCTTTAGTCAGGTCCTTCATGATGCAGAATTGAAATATAATATATTGGAGAAACAGGCGTATTCTCTAGTAAAGTCCCTCAAAGTGTTTCGCATGTATGTCTTGCAGTCTCACATCACGGCATTTGTGCCCGCTGCAGCTGTAAAAGACATTATCATTCAAGGTGACAGTGAAGGAAAAAGAGGCAGATGGATTGTCAAAATACAGGAATACGATCTGGATATTCGGCCTACCAAACTGATTAAGGGCCAGGGACTAGCCAAAATTCTATCTGAATAAAACTATCAGGCCTTAGGCATAAACCTGTTTATGATAGCAAGCAGAGAGTCTACAGGGGGTGAGGAACAACAAGATGTGGAAATAGCCAGCCCGCAAACGCGTCTAAAGTACCTCACTAGCCCATGGTACAAGGAAATTGTAGAATACCTCCTAACACTCAGCCTCCCACCCAGCTGTGATAAAATGAAATATAGGGCATTGAGGCTAAAATCACAGAAATACACAGTTGTAAACAGCCAGCTTTACTGGCGAGATCCTTTAGGTATCCTACTCCTGTGCCCCACAGAGAACGAAGTGGAGAACATAATGACTGAATTTCACGAGGGTATCTGCAGAGGACATTACAGCTGGAGAGGCATAGCTCATAAAATCTTGAAGGTTGGTTTCTACTGGCCTAAGTTATTTGGAGATGTTTTCGCCTGGGTTAGAGCATGTGATAAATGCCAAAAATTCGCCGAAAAGAAAAAGTTAGCAGCTCTACCCTTGATCCCTGTTCATGTAGACGAACCTTTCAAACAGTGGGGAATCGATTTCATAGGCGAAATTCACCCACCCTCAAGTGGCCAGCACAGATGGATCTTGACTGCTACAGATTACTTCACGAAGTGGGTGGAAGCCATACCTGCAAGGAATGCTACTGACATAGTGATAATAAAATTTATGGAAGAGAACATCATATCCAAGTTTGGCTGCCTAGCTAGAATAGTGACTGATAATGCACAGGCCTTCAAATCTGCAAAATTTGTAGGTTTCTGCCAGCAGTATAATATCTCACTGAGTCACTCCACAGCTTACTATCTGCAGGGAAATGGTTTGGCAGAATCTTCGAATAAAACCCTAGTGAAGGACTTAAACAAGACTATTAATGAAAATCAGAGGAATTGGGACTCCCAACTGAAATTCGCTCTGTGGGCAAATAGAATCACCAATAAAAGAGCAACTGGGAAATCTCCATATGAACTGGTATATGGACGAGCAGTTGTGTTTCCTATACAATTAGCCCTACCTGTGGCCCGGTTCATGCAAGAGAGTCAAGAAGAACCTGATGACATGACTAGAAGAATTAACCAGCTGGTGGAACTCGAAGAAACGCTTAGTTAGGTAAATCAGAGGCTGGAGACATACCAGGAGAAAATGAAAGAATTGTTTGATCAACACGCCAAAGATAGAAAGTTACAGACAGGGGACTTAGTACTCAGGTGGGACGTACGAAGGGCCGATAAAGGAAAGCACGGTAAATTCGACCCCCTCTGGTTCGGTCCCTTCAAAATCATAGAGCAGGGTGGTAACAACACTTTCAGGCTGGAGAATTTACAGGGAGATTTGCTCGACGCCCCTGTAAACGGTTAATTCCTAAAACCCTACTTTCAGTTCTAAGCTAGGCCGAGGGGGCCTGATTGTATCATATTGTATATTAGTATTTGTTTTCTTTTCTGAATTGAATAATGCATGAGTTCATGTTGAGTTGTGAATAAGGAAATTAAAGATGCAGACGGAGGACAGTGGATGGTGCACACGGAAGATAGATAGGCGGTCTGCGTAGTTCTCGACACGTTCAGGAGTAGAACGCGCCGTCCCTAGGTGGAGCCAATGTTGGTCACAAAGTAGCACTAGTCATTTTTTACAGATGGACCTTTGGACAGAGGTATATTAAATACGATGGTAGGCATCAATATATTTAAAAGATGGACCGAAATGAGAAATGAGGATGTGACAAATGTGTGTTTAAAATAAAACATGCGCACTTGAAGGGTTAAAAGGTGAAAACATATAATACGAAAGGTGTAAAGTGGGAAGAGCTAAATGGATTAAACGCACGCCAAGACAAGCACGTGAGGAAATTCTACACACAGGGAATTCCACGGGGGTCGAGAGACAGGAGGGGAAACAGACTTACACCCCCGCAGAATCGTATTGAACAGTTGTGGGGTGGGCTCGAGGTAAGCGGTGATGTGGAAGTGCGAAGTGCGGAGTTTCTGTGACGTGGCAGAACTAAAAAGGGGTTTTAAATACCGGCACGCCGTGTATTTCACACGCCCCACGAATGAAATTTTTCATGGATCGTATGGTTCACTGCAGCACGAAGGTAAGGTAAGTCTTTAGGTAAGCTGGTACTTAGGCCCGTACCAGTGTTAATCCCGGCACCTAACGTTCACCTGTCCTCAGCCAACACCCTATCCTTACACGCCGCGTGCTCCACTATCAGAGCCCTTACGGATCTCTTCCTCATTCAGTTTACTTATCCACCCTTTTACCTCAAACCCTTCAGTCAAAAGATAACAGTTTCCCATTTTTTTTACTCCAGTAGAGGTCTTAGGGTTCTAGCTATGGTACGTACTAATTGGAAACCAGCGCCAAGGTCCACCCAGTCACTTTTAGCACCCCCCGCATTGTTTTCCTAGGAATATTTCCCTGTGCACATGTATTTCGTCCTTCATTTGTTTTCTATTTTCCCTTTCGTCTTTTAAAATTTTGTTATGTCAGTCATGGGGAGGGGCAAACCCAAGAAAGCCGAACCAGAAACCCCTCAGGTCAGAGAAGCTAGACACCCTCCCAGGCTCGACCCCTTCATCGACCTACAAGCTGAGATCCCCGACCCTCAATACTCATTTCATATCAGCACCATTAAACCTGAGATTTTCAGACGTCATATTGGGAATAAAGACCGATATCGAGTGGTCGTGTCTGGCCTGTATCATCAAATTACCCCTCAAGTTCATTCTTTATTTGATTTTATCTCCTGGCTCAAAGACGTTTTCGACGAACATCGGGGCATTTTCACCTCTCCTCAAGGGAACAAATTTTTTTCCCTTTCGCCCGATATTATCAAGAAAGCCCTTTGATTTCCCACCAGTGCCACATATATTAGTTTCAGTGAAGCAGCTCAAGTCGCCCAGTTCACCAGGCAGCCATGGGAGAATCAGAAAGCCTTCATCTCCTCCATAACCGACAATCATGCTACTTCTCTCCCGGCCATAGAGCATTTTCCATTAGGTTTGTTCGAAGAGGAAGTTCGGCCCATCCTCTCCCTCATCGCTGGCCTTTTAGGAATAGGAAGTCCGGAAGAGATTTACACGGTGTGTGTCCATTTCTTATGGCTCATGTCTCAAAAGGGGGTAGTGTTAGATATTCCTGGTTTCCTTGCCACCGCCATTTGAACCCAGTTCCAGGAGCTTCAAGAAACTAGTCAGTTCTGTTTTTGTTCGATGGTTTTCTATCTTTTCCTATACCAGCACGCTGATAAATTTGAGGGTTTGGGTTTAGAAAAGGTATATCGGGAGAATTCCCAACCCCGTCCAGTCTTCAACTGGAATTTCTCTGTGTGCCAACTACCCAAGGGGGAGGGTTATTCCAGTTTTGTGAATAGTTTCATGTCTATTGCCTATTCTATTATTCACGATGCACCTTCACCTAGGGTCTTTCCAGAGATGAAGAACTGGCTGCAAGCTGGAAAATCCCAAAGCATTGGGGATTAGTTCCTATTCGATGATTACACGAAAATTCGGGTCTATGGAGTCGAAGTTTCCCCTTACCAGCTACCATTGTTTCTTGTGCATTGAGTTTATGCGCTCGAATGCATCCGGCAAACCCTCAAGGATGATCAGCTCCATTTTGTTCCCACCAAGAAGGGTTACATCCTGAGGCTTCCCACCCAAATCGGCCCTTTTGTTGTGAATTCGAGACTTGCTCTCCCAATTTTTGAGAAAATGTTGCAGGGTCTGGACCTGAGGCTGGGAAAGGGTTGGGCTTATGATCCACGAGAAATTATCTCGAACAAAAGAAAAAGGAACAAGTTTGCACCTTATAAGCATGAGCCAAGGCCGTTCATGAAATGGAGGGCTAATCTCGAAATTTGGCCTTTGGTTTCACAGATGGAGACAGATTCATCTGCCACAGGGGAGGAAGAGGATGTCAATAAAGGCACGGGTGGAGAAGAAGCAGGCACATCAGGAGCAGTTCCCCCTCACAAAAAGCAAAAAACAGCCTCCAGTGAGGCGGAAGTCATAGGAGAGGAGCAACTGCTGGAACCATTCACAATGTTTGGCAAATTGGATACAAGTAAGGCAGGGAAAAAGGTGCTAAGGGATAGTACCACCTCTTCCGACTTCACGGAAGTCACACAGGCCATCATAGAACATACCTCACCAAGGGCAGTGGAAAGAGACCGGGCATATAGAGTGATCCAAGATAAGTATAAAGCTGAGCTGGAGGGGTACATTGAGAAATATCACACCAGGGTCTCTGCCTCCATGAATGTGGATACAGAGCACCTAGCATTATCTATGGTAGAAACCCTCTTGGATCCCAATTCAGGTGTTACTAGCTATCGGGTGCTCGAGCATGCAATCGACATGAAAAATGTGCCTGCGACCAATCTGTGTAACCTATTTCAGAATGTATGTGATATGCTCAAAGACAAAATGATGCGGGTCACCATTGCGCTGAAGAGGCTGGAGGAAAAACATGAAAGGGTGAGAGCTACCTTGAAAAGTGAGCAGGAAAACTGTCACGCCAGAGAAAATCAAGTACGTTTCCTCCAAGACCAGATCAGAGGAAAAGACACGGGAGAAATAGACCCGCAGGGCGCTCTGATAGACCAACTGCAAAAGAAGCTCGCGTCAATGAAAGGCAAGGCCAACATACCAGCCTCCCACCATGTCCAGATGGCCGAGCTGGTGCAAGTGGAAAAGGAAAAAGCAGAATTGGCTCACTCATTAGCAAGGGAGAGGGAAGACAGGGAAAAGCTGGCTGAAAAAATCACCACCCTTCAGAGCAGGTTGACAGAGCTGCAAAACACCTGGGACAATCATAGTTGTTCGCCTGCTAAAGCCCCACCAGAGACAAGCCCACTGGCAGAGTAGCTGAATGCAATGAAAGATGCCAATGACATGCTAGAGAAACAGGCAATCACCGCAAGGTAGAAAATCGCCGATCTAGAAGGTTTGGCAGCTGAGAATGGCAAGAGGATAGAAACACTACAAAAAGAGATCGAGCAGGAGAAGAAGACAAAATATGACCAGCAGAAAACAATCGCTGAACTCAAAAATCGCGTGAAGGGAAACATCACTCTCAGAGAAGCGAGGAGTATAATCTAGTCGGACATAATCTTAGCAGTGACAGGACAATGGGCTTTCCTAAAGATGATAGGGGAAAACAAAGCTGCTACACTCCATCTCAATAGGAAATTCCAAGAGGCAGATCTGAATGTGTCCAACAGAACTCAGCATGCGAAAAGCTATATTTCTTTCTTGCAGGGGTTAGAATCAGACGAAGTGGAAAAGCACGGCATACCGAGTCGGTTCATGGAGGCCTTCGAATGTCAGAAAATCATCGACAAAGAGGCAGACTGAGATGCCGCTTTGAAAGCTTTGCAACAGGTAATATCAAACGTGGACCGGTTCGATGAAGTGTGGAACGAGATTATAGCAGCTGGACTCCCATCTTGTTGGGACCCAACCACTCCGTCCATCCTACAACCGTTGACAAAATATAAGACACGTCTGTAGGAAGAAAAAGACCGGATAGATGTCCTGACAGATAAGATTGCTCGGTTAAAGGGTGAAAACATTGTTTCATCTCTCAGCCAAGAGTTTCTTCTCCTCCACTTGATCAGGCACAAGCTGCCTACAGAGGCGGGTTTCAACGCCCTCATAGAGGCCTATGTCAAAGTGGATGGATTCGCCGCGATGCCAAAACCTTCAGCTGACTGCAAACAGAGATTCACGCAGTTTGCAAACCAGATTTCCAGCTCATCAGCGAACGTCCCACCTCCAGCATCAGCAACTGCTTCAACTCTTCCACACCTATGAAATCTTGTCAACTCATGATTCGGCCTCAATGGCCTATTTACCTTTTACTAAATTAGTTTCTTTTAAGTTTCGAGTGGTTTTTTTACCCCACTCCATCATTTTACTTTTCATCAAACTACTATTTAATTTTCTATTTTTGAAAACGGCCAAGTGCCTGACTTTCCATGATGAGAGGCCTTATTCCTCATCATGAATTTTGTTGTTTTGAGAATGACCTTTAACAAATTTTGGTTATGCGAAGAAGATATTTTTCCAAAAAATATCTTCTCGCTGAGATAGGTAGAAGCCTATATAAGTAATATCTAATGAGAAAAAGGGGTTCCATATTTCCTGAAGAAATTTGTAGTGTAAAAGTATTTGTATGCTTGTCGTGGAATTATCAATGCAAATACACAGAGCCCGTGGGGTTTTAGCAAAGAGAATTTCTTGTTATGTGTAAGGATTCCAGTCTTGATGATATATAGTTTGTGACTCTTTCTTTGTGATATTGTATCATTGTTCGCTCCACTGTTTCCAATTTCCTTCTATCGTGTTTTGGAATACGAGTGACTTGCCGGCTCGGGTATGAATTTATTGTTGTTTGGTACTCATGCTTTACTGTTCTATGTCGCTTTAAATATGGCTCATACACGATATGCCATTCCACTTAACACATCATTCATATTTCCTCTGTATTAAACATCGTGGAATGTTACTCTTACTGGACTGATTGATATGTATGGATTATTAGTTTCTAAGCCCATATTATGTTGAAATATGTTTTTCGAGCACCATTTCATTGGTAGTTAGTACTCCCCTTTCACTTTCCACGCCGTAAACATTTTTCTGTTTAAAATACCTATATATCATTGAGAAACTGGCCCTCTCTGATGAAAGTTGTCTCTAAGTTGTCTGAAGTATATATGTATTGAAGATTCCCTTCTTGTATCTGCAGTGTCTTTATAACTTGCTAAATCTGAAGGTAGTTTGGTTCCATCCAGACGATGATGTTTTACACAAATCATAAAGGTAGAGAGTCCTAAGATGATAATGATCCTGAAACATACTTTATACTCCCTACTGTTTAATATGTCCTAGGCACTGTTCTTTGGCAACTCAAGGCTGTCTCTAGGAGCTACAACAGAAGGATCCCTAATCGTTGACTAGTTCTTCTGTTAAACGCCAACAGATTCTGCGTAATGGGCGCAAGTGGCGGTGAACCGAAAGCTTGCCAAGTAGTTGAGGATAGAACACTAATAGATGCGCCTTCATCTATAATGGTGCTGGGTACAACCAGACCAACGGCTTGTACCGTTATCTCAAAAGGCACATAAGATGGAAGGCGGTATCCTGTAAATAGATTCCAATCAAAGAAAGCAACCAAACTACTTGGAGGGGCCACCATCGAACCAATATGGTCTTCCCCTGGTGTTACAATCGAAGAAGGAGCATCCTCCATGACCTCCATCTTGAAGGCAGGAGGGGCATCCTCCGGGACCTCTGTCATCGGAGGCGGACGAGCCGCTTCTTGAGGTATAGGGACAGGAGAATCCTTCTCCAAGTCCAAATAATATAAAGAAACAAGAATAACCTGAGGGGGATGAGGTCCACTCTCAACGGAAAAGACCTGGTGCACCATAGACGGGGCCAACTCAACCAATCCCACAACCAATGGTTGGTCGGGAACAGATTCCTGAATTTGAATTTCCGGGGGAGTGGGATCGACCAAGGATGACTCTTGACCAATCGTAGGATCAACAGGTGGAGGACTCAAAGAAAGCTGATTATAACCAGCTTGAAGGCATGGTGTAGAACCGGTTAAATTTTCCAAAACTCGCTTGGCTTCATCCATATACGGACAAAGTTGAATGGCATGATGCCCTTCACACAACTTATAGGGATTGGTAATCTTGCCCTGTTTCTTAGGATCTTTACCAGCACTAGTCAAAGACATACCCCCAACCTGACTCCTGGAAGCCAAAGGCAACGGCAGATGACCGTTGGACCATGCTTCGACCACCTTGGGAATGCCAGGGTAGTCTCGAAGAAGATGGTCTCCTGTGCACAACATGCAAGTGAACTTGACTTTCCGTGGAGGGTTGGAAGGTTTATCAAGAAGAGATGTTTCAGAAGCAGTAGCTGCAGCCTTAGCCTCTCTCTTATCGGACTTCTTCTTCTTTGTCTTCTTCTTCTTCTTCTTAGCCACCTAGTTACTCGAATCTAGACTTTCACCAGGTGAAGTAGAAGAGGAGGACGCAGAAACAGACGAAGAAGGGGAGAGGTCCACCTTGGAATCAACATGATGTTGTTCAGGTGGAGGAACTGATTGAACAGTAGCCGAGGCATTCGGGACCACAGAGGTTGAAAACAACCAAACAAGCAACCCAACAGTTAACCCAGGAAGGGAAAACATTTCCATATAAGGAGCACCAACATTACCAAAAGAAGGAAAATGACCTGGATTCCCATCGGAGGGGATTCCTTGGTTGGTGAACTCTGGAAATTTTCCATCAGAAACGACCCAAAACAACACCATAAGGAAACTGACTTTAACCAGGAATATTTCGTGGGCAGTTAATTTTTATGACATTGAAACAAAACTCTACCGTTTCATATTTTAAGAGTTGAGAAACGAGTAAAAGGTGACTCTATCTCTTTCAGTTTTGAAACAAGCGTGAAAGGAGAAGCGCTTGACGACCTTTTCAAATTTAAAGAGTCAGAAAAGATCGAAATGACTACTCTGGAATTCTAGGCAAAGGGTGTACCAAATAACCGTGAACTCCAATATACACCTTGGTTTCAAAATGAAAGAGAAATAAACCAAGGACTTAACATACGTGCAGGCACTCTCCCCGAATGTTGTGTTTGGTGTATCACAGGTATAGGGCGCCAGACTCAGCTTCCTATGGATAAATGATAGCAACCTAGTGGGGTCTCCCTTTATATACACAATGGTACGGGGAGCACAAGTCCGTGCTAGTGCTATCTAAATCCAAGAGGCGAACGACAACTACTAGGTTTAATGACACCGGAACACGTCACTAGCCTAGACCTATAAATATTTCGTTAATGTTTCAATGTTGCCTTAAGGTAAATTGAATAAATTTTAAGGTTGATCTTCAATTATGTCTCAGTTTCAAGGCCCTACCGCATGTCATATGACAATCTCCTGTATATATATATATGAGAAAAGAAAACGTTTCAATTCGATGAATGCTATCTAGTTAAGGGAAGAGCTTCAAACAATGATGCAACAAACAGCAATACTGAAAACAAAAAATTTTTCAAACTAGATGACTTTCACTATCCAAAATTAATTCCAAACATTCAACGATGAGAATAATGCAATGTAATCTATGCAAAATCCTCTTTTTCGAAAACTATGCAATTGTAATCTATGCACAATTTCCTTTTTCTTTTCAAATGATAAGAATGCACTCAAAGAGACTTTTAGCTTTCAATCATTAAACAATGTGATCTCAGTCCAATGATAAATCTCAAAAAAAAAAATCGATGCAATGTGATCTAATGCATTTAAACGAAAGAAAACTTTGAGACGAAAACTAAATGAACGCAAATCTTCTAGACGAATGAAAAAGAGATGTAAACAAACACTAAGAATGCAATCATTGTTTTAAACACTTTGAAATGAAATTCTCAAAAGGTGATAAAACAAAAAGAGGACTTCCAAAGCATGAGATCAAAACCAAGCATTCATTCCCTTTTACATCAAGCAATCCTGGAGAGAAGACATTTCAAACAATGAGCAATGTAATCTATGCTCATATAGAGAAAAGACCGGAAGGGAAAGACACACTAGTGAAGGATTTAGGGAAACAAAACTCAATTTTCACACACCCTAAAATTGGCACGACTTGCTCACTGACAACTAACGTCAACTGGTGTGACTTGCTCACTAACAACTAGCGCCAATGGCTAATTAGCGTGGGTTGCTAACTGAAAACAAGCGCCAAAGCCTAAAAATGAAAAAAAAAAGAATTTATCCCAACCAAGACTAGACTCCCCACTTCAAGAAGAATCTAAAACAATCCCAGAAGCAAAGTACTAACCAAAAGAAACTTTCGAACAAGGGAAAACCCTAGCACCTACAGGAAATGGCGCGACTGTCTGGCTGTAATCTGCGCCAGACAGGGGATGGTGCGAGTGATGAACTGGAAACCTGCGCCAATGGGCGCGACTGTTAGGGTGGAAACCACGCAAATCAAGCCAACCATGAAAGGATGAAAATTTCAGAAAAGTAGAGCTCAGATCTGATCCTCTGGGGCTGAACAGAGGTTTTACAGTAGAAGAAAGCAAACTAGAAGAGCTAATCAAGCAGACAAGACCAAAATAAACCGAAAAGACAAGACAAAATCCAATTCGAGGTGCATGCCCCCTAGCATGATGACTCAATTTTTTGTAGAGGTAAATCCCCTCTGCAGACAGAGGCGATCCCTACTAGCCCAGATCGAGTCTAGCAACAATTGTATCATGCTAAGGTGCAAGTTCCTAATTGCAATGGACCAAATTGTGAAGAAGGCCTACCTCGAGTCCAGCACTGTTGTTCATAGAGAAGATAGCGCTCCCGTTTCCTTGCTCCAGCAGATCACAATCCCCACGCTTGCCGCGATCGAACACCTGCACACATAAGAAACACGAAAAACACAAGCGTAAAACCCAATATATGCAATTATGTATCAGTCAGAGAAGACACAACTCATGATCATAATGAACAATACGATTGGAACCATAACCAAAGTCGCTTATCATTAATTAATACTAAGGAAAATACAACTTGGCTCTGACGATGAATCTTCCTTCAGCGGGTCAATAGCAGAATACATCTCGGTAAAGCTCGTCAGGCATGGGACAAGCCTCTCTCTTCGGTCGTCAATCTCCTTGCTACTGATTTAGCTCTATGAGGACTATCAAGGCTCTTGCAGCATTCTTTAGGCTATGAAGGCTCTTGGAGACTCAACCATTCAGCCCGTTCAACCATTCAGCCCCTTCATCAATGGAAGATGGCTATATTTATAGAGGAGAGGAGGAGGTTGGGATCCCTACAATAGTGGAAGGGAGGCCTTATCCCTTGGGAGGTTCCCCATAAGGTGAAAACAAGAGGCCAAAGGAGGAAGGCCGTGGTTATTTAGTCGAAACCACTCCTCATGACTCATCCACAAAGTTGTTGTAATCGAAACTTCACCTCTTTTTTTTAAACTTTCCATAAGCAGATTGTGCGGGTGCTCAACTAGGACAGAGTGCCAATTGGCACGGGCTCAATGTTAATTTTCCTCATTGGCACGAGGACATAACGGGCTACCAGCGCCAAGGAAAAAACAAGTGTTTTTAGGGGTCTGCTCAGGAAATGATCAACAGAAGGAATGTTATCCTCATGGAAAGGGATGCAATGATGGTATTTGCAAGGCATGACACTGCTTATTGTTCACAAAAATGACCCTCCAATGGGCGAGATGGGGATTGCAGGGACGGTGACAAATTACTGTGTAACAATTGTGAACCAAGACTAGTTTATGTGTTGGATGGACCATAACTATGGTGAATATTTGATGCTAATGATGTACTATAAGGCATACAATTTTAAAGAAAAAAATACCATCAAAATTATACACAATTTTAACAATTTAAATGCAGATAGATACTTGGATATCCCATTTGAATTCAATCCTCTGGATGGCTTTTCTCTGAGGCTGATCCCGCTACCAAAATGACCAAGTCCTCCTTTCCTATATGGGATCAACTTATCCAGTTCCTAGGCCTAGAAAAATTTAGAAATGGTGTTCTAGCCCCCATTCCCAAAACCTCGAGAACAACTCCTCAATTTCCACATGTTTAGTTCAATATGGAGCCTAAGGCTTATTCCTCCAATTCCATCCCTTCCTTATTCATGATAATTTCCATATTTTTTTTCTTAACTTCACTTCCCTGAAGCCCCTTATTCATTTCCTTCAATCCTCTTATGACCCCTTTCGATGTTTTTCCTCACCTTTTCTTCCTTGAATCCTCCCTCTTTATGATACGCAAGAGGTGGTCCATCCAAAACGATGACACATTTACAAATTTGATATTTTTTGAAATATGAGCGGATTATATCTAACACATTCATGAATATTAATGGTGTTGCGTGTATTAACTTATTTATGATTGGTTTGGTATGATGTACATATATTATACATTCTTTTATTTTATAACGTTTTATCTTTCTTTCATTTCATAACATTTATTCTCATTTCATTGTATTATATATATTATACCTTCTTTTTTATTATAATTATATTCTCATTTTATTTTCTATTAATTATATATTCGAGATGGGTTGTTACATACACCCCTCCTTTTGAAAACAACATCTTGAAGTTAGGGTTTATATAATATACTAGTAATTACTTTAGGGTTCAATATAATCATGCAAGGATTGTGTTCCGATTGAATTCTCATTTATAATGTGAGAACACTTATAAAATTTTTTTTGAATATTAATGACCTACCCCAAAAAAGTTCCCAAGCTATTATATAATAATCCTATCCATTCTCTACTAGAATATGCCATAGCGTCGGATATAATGACCTAACCATCCATAAAACCAAAGGGTGGGAACGTCAACTACATCAACCTAACTTCCCTAGTAGGAATTTGGTAGTTATCATCATACGTATAGGGGAGCATGACTCGCACTGTCATACAATCCTCCCATGACTCTAGGTTTTAGAGGATGAACGGTGTGAAACTCTTCCACCCTTCCTAATAGGACCAAGGTCAACACCATATCATTGAATCTCACTGAGCCTCAACTGAGTTTTTTCATCATGTAGTCAATTTGGTAATGATACTATCTGTAATGTAAACTCTTGTACACACATTATAACATATGCATCAATATATTCAAAACCAATTGTTTTAAGATAACAATTTCCTTGCATTCCTATTATGCTTCCATCTATGATATTGATATTTAAGTTCATGTAACATATTTGGATATGTCCAGGCAATACACTTGGAATTTAGCTTTCACATTAAGTATTCAAGTGTAATAATCCATTTTATTTCCATATTATCAATCATAAAAATATATAATAACACAGGTTGATACATAGGACATAACATGTATACATTTCATTCATATCATAATTGACATTGGTATCCATGTACCGGCAACTGGTACATGTTTAATTAAGCATACGCGACAAAACATAATCTTTTGAAATGACATTCTCATGTGTAACTCTTCATAGTTATAGATATGCTCACAATGATAGACTTATGTATTTGGAGAAAAAAAGTAAGGATATACAAAATAAAGTTTTAAGTGTGTCAAAATCAAAACAGGTCAGGATAATTCTCTAATATGGTCTCTATGTCTTCCCAGGTAGCAAACCTAGGAATATACTTGTCCCATTGGACCTTAACTTAGTCGACTAGGAAATTCCTAAGCTATCAAACCGTACGTTCCAGTATCCATAATGTTTCGGGAAATAACTCCCTAAAGGTTTTTGGGTCAGCAACTTTCACAGATCAGGGGCATACCATTCAAGCCTGACTCACTTAACCTATCTTTTATACTGAAAACTAGATATAACAAATTGCATATCTTACCCGAAAATCCAAAGTTTGATGTAGATACCATGGGGTGCAAACCCCCAGCAACCCT
Organism: Pinus albicaulis; assembly: GCA_034641835.2. Taxonomy (NCBI): domain Eukaryota; kingdom Viridiplantae; phylum Streptophyta; class Pinopsida; order Pinales; family Pinaceae; genus Pinus; species Pinus albicaulis. The sequence continues at coordinate 732,095,305 of CM076579.1, forward strand.
TTGTGCTTCGTAGCCTGGAAATCAAGAAAGAAAGAACATGAAACTCTATTTTTACAACATATATAGTCCCTAAACGTCAGTGTAACTCATGTATAATATCATAAGAACAATATCAAACATTCAATTAATGATCATTACACATATAAAAAGAGATATAAACACGTGAATATCGTGAACAAGATGGTTCTTATTATTATAAATGGAATGTACAGTAATAGAAATGTGGAGAGATCACCTGAATACTTCCACGGCCTTCAAGCATACCATCCTGTGGATCCATTCGACCCTCGCCTCACAAGAATTCTTCCAAGATGTGTGAACACTAGATGTCATATAGAATGATGACCATCTCAAGGAAAGAAGGGTTTCCTAAATATATTTGGGAAGTGCAGGAGGCATGGGAATATCAGAATTGAAATAGGGCTCCAACAGAGTATAATATCTATAATTTTCTCTCTCCCTTAGGCCATACACATGAGGGGCTTTTATACTCCCTCAAAGTAGTTTCAGCAGTTGGAAACAGTTGGGCCACGGGCTGGGGTGGTTGAATTACGAGAATAACCATCACCCTGCCTTGAAAATAGGGAATTTTATATATTTTTTAATGCGGAAAAGTATGAATGGACTCGTGTATATACGTGGAAAAGTCTGGGCATAGTCGCGTATGGGTTTTTAGACACTATTTTTATGAAGTTGTTCAAGTCTGGGGGGAAAGGGTGCCCAAGGCCAAAGAGACAAGCATTAATCACATGAGGGTGAAAAATGATGCTATAACATATGTCCCCTAATATATGAGGTTATAAGGGGTACATGATGGCCGAAATATATTATGTGCATAGAAAAAACCTTGCGAAGACAAGAGAGGACTTCACCAGATTTCAGCCTGCCAAAAAAATAATGAAAGAAGTCAGAGAGTCAGCTCATGTCTGAGGCAGGCATACCCATGCTCAGTGAAAGAAAAGCATGTCTATAGATCCAAAATGTATACAAGTATAGCTGAATTAGAAAGTAAATAGTGAATCATCTGATCACTGCCCGGAAGTACAAGTTGAAATCAAGTCCAAGTATCACATATAGAAGACTGATAAATGATGCTATAATAGATATCTGATCGCACAAGTAATTGAATCTCTAGGTACCAAATCATAAGAGGTGTAACATATGGTACAATCACGCAACTCGAGAGCCAACATATAAGATGTTGTTGTACTGAAACTGCAACATATAAGGGTGGACGACATCACTGGCAGAAGCTGGATGAACTGTCAAAAGTGAACCAAAGCATGCTGATGCAAACCCGAGGTCTTCACCGATCACCATGGAAAAATTCTACACAATGGGAATAAATGATCTAAAGTCAACCATGTGATAAATCGTTTGATTACCGGTCAATATTGTATACTATTATCAAACACAAGACAACCCACCGATAATGATAATGAGTGTCAAGGTGCCCCAGTACAATATAACAAGTGCAAATGAATGAGTTAAAGTCAAACACTTGTAAGAATCTATAAATCAAGAGGAAATATGATCCAGGTGGATATTTGTGGCCACCCGCCTATTCCACTTGGGCCCCCACCATTGTCTCTTTCAATTTTCAGTTTCGGCATAACTTACTATTTTTAGCAGTTTTTCGGGTCCTGAACTTTCGGAGCCATTTTGAGGCCCTAAATGACATTTTTTGGGCATCGTTTTACCAGCGAATTTCATGGAATGAGATTCATCCCGAAATTTTTGGTCCTCAAACAGAGCTTTCTAATGATGTATCATGTGCGTCAAACAGAGATAGTAGGCCAAAGTTACGTCCCTGGGAAGTTGAAACACCAATTTACCCAAACGGGGCCCATAGTTTTGGCACTTCATCTCCTAGGGGTTAGGTTTTTGGATGTTTAGGGTTCTCCATTATTTCTAAATAATAAATAGGCCCTCGAGCCTCATTGTAACTCAGTCCAGAGGCCTGTAGGCGCCACATCTCTTCTCAGAGATAGCTACCAGCGCCCTAGCTAGTTTTATTCCATTATGTCTGTAAACAAATTTCATTTATTTGATATTAATGAAATGAAGTGTTATTTCCGCTGCATCTCTGTATTTATGGTTATATGTTTATTTTTTTGCGTTCCTGCATAAATTTGGATCAATGGTATCAGAGCGGTCTGCTTTTTCTTGATCCTTATTTGCATGTCCCCAACGAGGTCGGGGTATAAGGAGCTAGGGCTTGATCTGGTGGAACCTTTGCAAGATCAGCCTCGCAAACCTCGACGGATGCCCATGGGAGACGAAAATAAATATGAGAGAGGAAGAGATCCTATCAAAATATTGCTCGAGGAGGCCCTCGAAAAACAAAGGAACGCGATGATGGATAACTTCACTCAGATCCTTTAACGGCTGCCCACCGATGGCGCATCTTCATCCAGTAGCCACTCTGGAGTTGCGACTCCTTTTAAGGTACAAGTAAATTTTGACATTCCCATATTTGAGGTTCAAATAGATGCAAATGCCGTAGATAGATGGTTGAATCTATTAGAAGGATATTTCTCTGTTCATGACTTTTCAGACCGGGAGAAGATTATTTTTGCACTCCTCAAAGCTACCCCCCATGTTAAGGACTGCTGGGAAACCTACTGTGAGAACAAGGATCAGACAGAACCCTCTCTGTTCTCGGCCGTACCAACTTGGAATTCTTTTCGAGACGCCGTCAAGGAACAGTACTGTCCCGTGGGGAGCTATGAGGACAATTACATACAATGGACCACACTGTGACAACAAAGGGATCAAGTTGTGCATGAGCTGACGCATTTGTTCCATACCCTGCACACAAAGTTGGGTATCAAAGATTCAGAGAAACATTTGGTGCTAAAGTATCGTAGCTATCTGCACAGATACATTCAGGATGAAATGGAGTTCCTTGACATCTCCTCTCTTGGTACGACATACCGGTATGCTGCCAAGATTGAGCAGAAATTCAAACAGAAGAAGCGAGACTTTGGATCTGCGAATCAAAAGCAAGGGAAAGGTGCTTCCAAACCACAGAAAAAAGGACAGAGCCAAAGCATGGCGGCTAAATACAACCCGTCAAAGCCACAAGAAAAGAACAGCACCGCAAAGCCAAAGAATGACACGGGAAAGTGGTGTGAGTTCCATAAGAGCTCCACTCACAACACAAGTGAGTGTCGGGCCAAGCAGACGCTAGTGGCCGAGATGAGGGCTTCTGAGTCAGATGCATGCTCCGACTCTGAATCAGAACCTGAAAAGGGGAATGAAAAAGGGAAACAGATTATTGATGTGGAGCCCAACGCCACTGTTACCACTACAAAGATCCAGAAGGAGGAACCGGAAGATCCAGAGGAGGAGGAACGTCTCTTCCACTCCCAGATGTGGGTAAAGGGCTCCCCAGTACAATTCATTGTCGACAATGGGAGCCAAAAGAACCTCATTTCAGCAGACGCCGTGAAGTGGTTGGGCTTGCCGACCACAGCTCACCCACATCCATACACCATCGGGTGGCTTCACCAAGGACGAGATCTCCGCGTCAGCCAGCAGTGTCGCCTTCCCTATAGCATCAAGCCCTTCACGGATGAGGTATTATGTGATATTGCTCCTATTGATGTTTCTGATGTATTATTAGGACAACCATACTTGTGGAAGCGTCATGCTGTGTATGAGTCTCGACCTCGTGCTGTTATTATTACTTTGGGGAATAAGTTGTACAGGATACCAGAGGTACCACCTCCTACGGCTATCTCTTTGGTTACTGCAAAACAATGCAGTAAGCTCATTTCCCAAACCAGGAAATTCGTTTTCCTGATGATCCGCCCCCAGGGCAAGAAGAAGACTATGGCCACGACCTCCAGACAGGGCCCCTCTACACGACAACAACAAATGGATAAGGTCGTGGAGGAGTACGGGGACATCTTCACCTCACCCACAGGGGTTCCCCTGCACTGCCAGGTCAAGCACCCGATTGATCTGACCCCAGGTGCGCCACTACCCAATGGACCGATCTATCGACGCTCTGTTCTGGAAAATGATGAAATCAAGAGGCAGATTCAGGAGCTGTTGCAGAAAGGTCACATCAGACCAAGTTCATCGCCCTATGGGAGCCCGATCGTGTTGGTACAGAAGAAGGATGGGACGTGGAGACTCTGTATTGACTATCGGGCGCTGAACAAGTTCACTGTCCGGAATAGGTACCCAATCCCACGGATTGATGACCTTCTGGACCAACTCAAAGGTGCAAAATATTTCAGCAAGATCGACCTGAAGTCTGGGTATCACCAGGTACCAATTGAACCCTCAGATGTGTGGAAGACTGCCTTCAAAGCCAAGGAAGGCCTTTTCGAATGGCTGGTCATGCCTTTCGGGTTGACGAATGCTCCCGCAACCTTCATGAGGATGATGGAAGACATCTTGCGGCCATTCACCAACTCATTTGTAGTGGTGTACTTGAATGACATTCTGATCTTCAGCCAGACTTGGGAAGAGCACCTTCACCACATCCGACAAGTCCTCCAAACACTATGGCAACACAAGTTGTGTGCCAATTTTGAGAAGTGCACTTTTGGCATGACCCAGGTTCAATATATGGGATACATTATTGATGAAAGGGGGGTGCATGTGGATCCGGCCAAGATCCAAGTCATTCGGGATTGGCCAGCCCCGACTACTATAACAGAGCTTCGCAGCTTTCTGGGTCTTGCTAATTTCTACCGTAGATTAGTGTTGGGATTCTCTCATATCACTTGGCCCTTGAGTCAAGTCACCAAAGGGGGAGCGAGAGCAAAATTCTTTTGGTCGGAACCTCAACAGAAGGCATTCAAAGAATTGAAAAATCGCCTCTGTTCTGCCCCAGTGCTCACCTTACCAGACTTGCAGCAGCCATTTGAGATCGAGACAGATGCCTCCGACTATGCTATTGGGGCAGTTCTTACTCAACAGGGACATCCAGTGGCATATCACAGTGAGACATTGTCTGAGACAGTTCGCAAGTATCCCACCTATGACAAAGAAATGTATTCCATTGTGCAAGCCCGTCGACAATGGAAGCATTACATTTTGGGGAAGGAAACAATCATCCACACAGACCACCGGCCCCTGCAGTTCATACAGACACAAGGGAAGTTGCAGAATGATCGCCATCAGAAGTGGTCCACATATCTGCAACAGTTTCATTTGAACATCAAGTACAAGAAGGGTAGCACCAATAATGTTGCAGACTGCCTCAGCCGACCACCGATCGTGGCGCTCACCACCGTGCTCAACTCTTGCGGGCATGAGACTTCTGATTGGCCACTTCTCTATGAGAGGGACACAGAATTCAGCCACACTTACAAGGCACTCTTGGGGGGCACGCAAGTTCCAAATTTTCACCTCCAAGATGCACTTTTATGTCACCTGGGACACCTTTGTGTTCCTTCAAGCGAGCGAGACAAGATGATATGGGAAGCACACTACAGTCGAGTCGCTGGGCATTTTGGGGTCGAGAAAATAGTAGCAATACTACAGAAGTAATTCTATTGGCCGAACCTTCGAAAGGATGTCGAGAAGCACATCAGATCCTGCACTGCTTGTGCCATTGCCAAACCGACCATCAAGAAGCAAGGCCTATATACTCCACTACCTACCCCTAGTCGACCTTGGGAATACATCTCCATGGATTACATGTCAGGCCTACCTTCTACTAAGAATGGAAATGACTGTGTTTTCATGGTCGTTGACAGATTCTCGAAGATGGCCATTATGGAGGCCTGTAAGAAGAATATCACAGCAGAAGCCACTGCTAAACTCTTCTTTGAACGAGTGTGGGTGCACTTTGGGATCCCACAATCTATCATATCAGATCGAGATAACAGGTTCCTCATCACATTTTGGTCCAACCTCTGGTAAATGTTGGACACAAAGCTCACCAAGTCCACAACTTTCCATCCTCAAACAGATGGCCAGACAGAGGTCGTCAACAGAATGATTGTACACATTTTTCACATGTACAATTCAAAGCATCCACGCACATGGGACGAGAGCCTCCCCTATGTACAACATAGTTATAACCGAGCTCTCCACAGTTCACTTGGCCACAGCCCCTTTCAGGTGGGCTTGGGATTCCAGCCACTATGTCCCATTGACGTAGCCATGCCATTTGCAGCTGCTGAGGCCGATTCAGCTCATGTCCAGTCTGAAGTTGACAAAGCAAGTAGCTTCATCGAGCGCATTCAACACATCCGCCAACAGGTTCATGATATATTTGACAGAGCCAATGCGAAGTACAAGCAGCGCCATGATCAACACCGAGTACCACACAACTTCCATGTGGGGGACAAAGTATGGCTACATTTGCAGAAGGAGCACCTCACTGGACCCCACCGCAAGCTTTGCCCGCTCTGATACGGGCCGTACACCATCACCAAGGCTGTAGGGAGCAATGCATTCGAGCTTAGTATTCCACCATTCCTTGGTCTTCACCCAGTCTTCAATGTGGATCACCTTCGACCTTACTTCCCACCTCTACTGGACACCTTGGACATTGCAGAACAACTCACACCAATAGAGTTAAACCCAGACTGCATGGAACAAGCCACCACAAATTGTATCATGGACATGAAAATCAAGAACACTCGCCAACAGAAGATCCAACTGTATCGGGTTGTCAAAGCTGGCCAACTCATGCACCAAGGAAAGTGGTTCACCAGGGACCAAGTTCAGCAGAAATTTCCTCATCTCACGGAGGAACTTAACGCAATGGGGACCATTGCTTCCTAAGGGGGGAGGAATGATCCAGGTGGATATTGGTGACCACCCACCTATTCCACTTGGGCCGCCACCATTGTCTCTTTTAGTTTTTAGTTTCGGCATAACTTACTATTTTTAGCAGTTTTTCAGGTCCTGAACTTTCGGAGCCATTTTGAGGCCCTAAACGACGTTTTTTGGGCATCGTTTTACTAGCGAATTTCATGGAATGAAATTCGTCCCGAAAGTTGTGGTCCTTGGACAGAGCTTTCTAATGATGTATCATGTGCGTCAAACGGAGATAGTAGGCCAAAGTTACGTCCCTGGGAAGTTGAAACACCAATTTACCCAAACGGGGCCCATAGTTTTGGCGCTTCATCTCCTAGGGGTTAGGTTTTTGGATGTTTAGGGTTCTCCATTATTTCTCAATAATAAATAGGCCCTCGAGCCGCATTGTAACTTAGTTCAGAGGCCTGTAGCCGCCACATCTCTTCTCAGAGATAGCTACCAGTGCCCTAGCTAGTTTTATTCCATTCTGTCTGTAAACAAATTTCAGTTCTTTGATATTAATGAAATGAAGTGTTATTTCCGCTGCATCTCTTTATTTATGGTTATATGTTTATTTTGTTGCGTTCCTGCATAAATCTGGATCACAATAATGAATCCTCACTCTCTACAGTGAAGAGTCTACCACTGCAAACCCTAAGGTACTGACAAAAATATTCTAGACCTTATTCCCAAAGAAATGAGTCAGAGTCGATGGGAAAAGATCTTCTGGAAGGAAGGAATTGAGGCATCCCACATCAGTCTAGCATGAGTGTAACCCGTAGGCCATGATTTGGAAGGAATCGGACAAAGTACAATGGAGGAACCAAACCGAAGTATGTTTTCGACATGCACAAGATGAAGCTAGCACATGGCAGAAACCCTCTGAACCAACCAATAGTGAAAGCTAACAAAGAGGCGAGATATCCCCTGATAGGGTCAAATGGAAATTAAGGTACTACATGAATCCCAAGTGTGATAATGTATGTTGACATCGAACACAAGGAAAACCACTCAGTCAAAGGCCCATAATGATGATCAAATGCTGAGCACAAAGGTCAACTATCAATGATGTAAACAGGGCCAGGGTGTGGCTCTAGGTTTACTCTCAAAGCAATATGTCATAGTTGATAAGAGACAAACCCTCCGGCAAGAAGTCGATGGGGACCTTCTCAAACCAGCACGAGCAGAGGACCAAACATCTGATGTAATAGTACAAGATACTGACAAGACCGGGAAGGCCTAAGAAATAATTCAAGAGACACCACAGAATGGCCGACTCGGGTTTAACTTCCCTTGAAAAAAATCATGACTCATGATGACCATGGCAACAAATAATGACACTGTATGTTTGTTATGCAGGAGGTAAAAAAAAACTCTCCATATGATTGGAAGAGATAACCAACTGGGGGAGAAATGACTCATGAAACAAGGTTATGGCATCTCCTAGGCCAAAACTAAAACCATCCCAAATGACGAAAATACATATGTGCTTTGTTCAAAGGAAACAAACTGATACTGTAACTGCCATCAAAATATGAAGTAACATCCTGTTCCCTCTCTTTTTAACATATTTGATTTTTTTTGTCTTTTTCATATATTAAGCCTGAAAAATAATAAAATAATGCTATGGTACAATGGATAGAATGAGTATCTAGAAACATATGCACTAGTTCCTGGGATAGGAACAATCCTATGCTCAATGCAAGGTGGTGGAAACTAGTAAGCGATGCTCAAAGGAGTGTTCCATCCATGGGTAACAATGGTGTCAAGTCGCAATAGCTAAGTGCTTTGCAATGGTTAACTTTGTAAAGAGAGTCAAGGTCAAAATATGGCCTAAACATCGAGTCCAAATGAAGCTGGCTGAAGGCAAAGATATACAAGTAGATAGTATGCAATGCAGTGATACAACTCAACAACACCAGGGAGCCTCTAGGGTAATAGCCAGAAAAAATGATAATAAAGAAGAAGAAGAATGAAGCTTCAACATATAAGTCATGGCGGGACTAAAGAGGAATCCCAAGCCTACATAAAGTGCAGCATGGGCGACAAGTGCTAGTGAGGAACTAACTAAGAAGCCCATGTAAAGGAAGGCTTTACCACCAAGTCATGATTCATAAATCGGCGAGTGAAATAGGTTAAGTATTCATGACAAGATGGGATTGACCCTATGGAAAGTGATCATAATGGAGGATAGAATGCAAAATGCAACGGAAAGTGGATTCCCTAACCTATATGCCAGTTAATATCATATACCTTCCATGACAGGTCAGCAGTCATGGATTCGAAAACTAGAAAAAATCTCAAGTATAACAAAATGTACCTGAAAATATACCTATCCCAACACTTACAAGAAACAGGGTTATGCAGCTTAATACATATTTGAAAAACAAGCATAATGAAATTTTGCAAAAAAATTTCAATTTCTGGGCATAAATACATATTTTACCTCATATTTGGTTCATTGTTACATTACTGAATTAGAGAAAAAACCTCTTTCTTCAAAACGGGAGAAATCAAACGTAAAACTTCATCGGATTAGTCACATAAGCTTTAAATCCATCATTGTTATCAATTTCATCCATAAATAGGTTAAAAATATTGATTTTTTACCATAGAAAAGATTTGTTTTGATTGAGCTTTCTGTGCATACGTGGGTTTGTGTGGACGAACCCGCATATGATTCGCGATTGTCCACAAGGTAAGTTGCGTATGCGCAGACCATGATTTTAAAAAATGAACCTAATGAGAAATTGAATGAACTTTTTCAGGACGAAAATTTCTTGGAGGGAACATGAGCATAATGCCATTAACCAAGAATTCATGGGAGATCAAAATTCGTTCAATATCCCCCAAAATTGTGGATTGCTCAAATTCTTCAAAATGCCAAATATGAAAAGTAATGTCTGGTTGCTTGAAATGGTGGTGAATCATTGGGAACCGGAGGAAGATTGCTTCATGATTGACCAAATTCCCATACACATAGAGGTGGAAGATATTTACTTTATTACTAGACTGTCTCGAAGAGGAGACCCAGTAGATTTGCACGGCAAGCCTTTGGGAGGGCTTACAGTACATGATTATGTCCACGTCTATTGTGTAGAGGGATCCCAAAAAGTAGGGACTCAAATTTCAATCAAAGATTTATCAGAGATGCATATGAAAATTCTCCTTTTCACCATTGGCAGGGTGGCAGGATTTGCTTCCTTACACCAGGTGTTGAGGACATAGATGAGTATAGCTGTGGAATGCTTAGTTCACCTCTTTTATTGGTGTACAGCTCTACTAACAAACATGAAAAATCAATTGACCTCCATCCGAAAAGATAAAACAAAGAATCTTGGGTATGGAACCATTTTGATGACATTCTTCTTTGAGAAGATTCCAGGACTTCGACCCAAAGTGATCTCATCCATCAATAGCCCTAGAGATCGAAGAATAGCCCGGTGGGCTGATCTGATGAAGAGATTGGGGGGTAGTGAAGTTCCCTGAACCACATGGGACGAAAAGTTCTTAAAATGGTGGGAAGAATAGGTTATTGTAGTGGATGACTATCCCTATGCTAGGATGGATTTTTGTGGTGATCCAGACCTAGTCCTTCCACCCGGCGCAACATGGGGTTTAATCGGTTAGACTGCAATTTTTAATTATATGAATTTTTATTGATTTTTTTCAATATATGTGAAAAATGAAAAAAAAACATATTTTTGATTGGATTCCGAATGACTTACAAATTATGTGATGACCATGATATAGATATGGGACCAGTGCGTCCTGAAGGATATCCATGGCACAAACGTCGCAGAGGTGAAGCGGATGCTGAAGACCCTGGCAAAACCCTGCATGTTGTTCAAAGAAACTTGGAGAGTTTAACTCGCCAAGTGCCTATGTCTGTAATAGAATATCTACCATGGGCTATCGAGAGACGGGTAGTCAGGGTACTGTGAGACTGGGTGCGGTTATTCTGCCATGTGGCTACCATGATCATTTTCTAAAGGAACATGAATGTTGGCCAACGACCATAGATTTTATTAGATGAATGTACTATATTTTTTATGCTGAACATGATTGGGCATAAGCCCTAATTTTGTAGGACATATGGGTCCAGATTTTTGTATATTTTTTTTTAAATTCTGATGATAGATGCATATATACAACGTTTTATGATGTGACGAAACAAATGTGTGAAAATGTATGATGATTTTGATGATTTAATTAAGGTATTGAATGATTAATATGCTATACAATTTCTTGATTAGCTAATGAGTCTATCATCCAATTGTCAGCTCGAGGAATATGAATAAATGTTATAAATTGGAATGATCTTTGTAAAAAATGTACCCTAAAAAAAAACTAGAGTAAAAATGGATCCCGGACCCGATATGTATTTTTCAACTGTGACACCACCAGCTGGGAGTCCAAGAAAACTACCAACGAATCAAAACCCGAAGATATTGCTTATTAGAGTAGATAAATGACGGCAGTGTATTCTGCTACGTTATTGGAAGAAGGACCAATGCATACCACTCTTGAAACTAATAGCTGACCAAATGGATAAAAAAGTACCCAAGCCACGGAAGCTAAGTTCCGAGTGTGTCTACTAGCACCATCAGCGAAACCCTAATGGCTCATGATATCCAACAAAACCTACCAAAGAAGATCAAAAACATCACCATCACCTCATAGACTGAAAACTCAGATATGTACAACAACAACAAAAAAATTATAAAAAAAAAATCAAGATGCGAGGCCAAAGCCTAGGCATAATACCTTTTCAAATAGAGCCCATTTCTGGGCTCCGCCAACTCATTTTCCTCAAAATCAACCAAGGTATAAGCTCCTTTTTTGAGGAAATTTTTAACGATGAAGGAGCCATACCACATAGACTTGAACTTACCTTCCCCCAGGGCATCCTTCTCCTGGGCATAAACCAGAACAAGGTCTCCTTCGGAGAAAACCCTAGGTTTAACCATTTTATCGTACTGAACTTGTACCCGTTTCTTATGTGCCTCATTCATCATGGCAACATATCGACGCTGCTCATCAAGATGTTCCAGATGAAGGAGGCATTATTCAAGACTGGAAGTGTCGGGAAGAAGCTCTACAGCTAACTTAAGAGAAGGAATCTCACACTCGATGGGAAATATTGATTCTAACCCGTAAGCTAGTTGAAACAGAGTAAAACCAGTTGCAGTTTTTACTGACATCTGGTATGCCCAAAGCGCAGGATACAACATGATATGCCAATTATATCTAGCTTTATAAATTGTTCCTTGAAGAATGGTCTTCAAGGATTTTTTCACAGCTTCCACTTGCCCATTGGCCTGAGGATAGTAAGGAGATGAATGCTCTTGCCGGAAACCTAATTTTAGAGCCAACTTAGCCATCGTGCTGTTCTGAAAATGACTGCCATGATCAGTGACAATATCTTTAGGAATACCAAAATGAGCAATAACTTGATTGAAGAGAAAAAGAGTTGTTGTCTCACCGTCATTCCCAAAAGTAGGCATAGCCTCGACCCACTTCGTGAAGTAGTCTACTGCTACAATAATGTACTTGTGACCTTTAGCCGAAGGCAAGATACAAGTATTATAATCAATACCCCACTTTGTAAAAGGATCGATAGTGACAACCGAGAAGATTAGAGTTGGATGAGCACGCATATTTCTAGTATACACTTGACATGGATGACACCATTTGACCCACTCCATACAATATTTAAAAATTAAAGACCAAAAGTATCCAGTACGCAGGATTTTTTGGGCTATAGCAAGCCCAGATAAATGACCACCACAAGCTCCATTGTGGCAATCATTCAGCACAACCTCAGCTTCTTCGAGAGTTAAGCATCGTCTTAGGATAGAATCGACCCCTCGACGATATAAAGTATCACCAATAATCAAGTAATTTTTAGCTAGGTGACGTAACTTACGGCGCTCATCTTTCGAAAAAGTTGAGGGAAACTTCACAGTCTGAAGATATACAATGAGATCCCCATACCAAGGATCCTATGAAGAGATGAGAAAAATATGCTCATCTGGAAAGGATTCATCATAAATTATCTCCTCTCCATAGGGAAACTTAGAAATTAATTCTGTGAAAACTAATGATTTCTTGGACTTGGTAGACATAAACTCAAGATCAAATTCCTGCAAAATCACAATCCATCGATTTTATTTTCCCCCAATCACTTGCTTGCTGAGAACAAACTGAAATGGATTGAATTTTGCAAAAACATAATTTTTTCGAAGGAGAATATAATTTATGAGCCGTTGTATAGCATGGACAACTGCTAAAGCAAGCTTCTCTATCGTAGAATACTAGAGTTCAGGTCCTACCAAGCCTCAACTAAGGTAGTATATAACATGCTCTACAAGAGCATCATCCTCCTGAACCAAAACCATACCGATAGTAGATTTTGCTGCTACAAGATACAAAAGGAAATCCCTGCCATAATCAGGTGGACTCAGTATAGGAGCGGAGGTTAATTCTTTTTTCAAAGCATCAAATGAGCATTGAGCAAAGTCATCCCACAAAAATGGGACTCCCTTATTTAATAGTCTCTTGAATCCCCTTGTAATCTCAGCATAATTTACGATAAATCTCCGTAGAAAATTAGCTTTTCCTTGTAGACTTTGAAGTTGACGAATAGACGACGAGGGAGGCAACAGAATTATTGCCTCAACCTTGAAGGGATCTACATGAATCCCTTCCATAGACAAAATAAATCCCAACAACCGACTGGATGTGACCGCGAAAACACACTTGTTCGGATTCAACCGGATCTTGTAAAATTGACATCTTTCAAATACTTGATGGAGGTGAGAAGGATGATCAATTCTCTTGCGATAAAAATCAGCTAAATCATCCAAGTACGCCTCAATAATATGTTTGATGTCATGGAAGGAATATGACATGGCCCGCTGAAAAGTGGCTCCAGCATTTTTAAGGCCGAAAGGAATTTTCTTGTAAGAAAAGGTACCCCAGGGACAAATAAAGGCAGTCTTATGCTGATCTTCAGGATGGAGAGTAATTTTATTATATCTAGAAAAACCGTCCATGAAGGAGAAAATCTCATTACCTGCACATTCATCAATAATCTGATCTATGAATGGTGTGGGGTAATTATCTTTCGGACATGCTTTATTAAGGTCTCTGAAATCAATGCAAACGTGAATTGTCCCTTGTTTCTTATCCACCAGAATTGGATTCGAAACCCACTCTGTCAAAGGAACATGGAAAATGAATCCTACCTTGAGCAGCTTCTCTACCTCAGCTTTGATAGCTGCATCCTTCCTAGGGTTGACCGGATGAAGCTTTTTCCTCATAGGCTTAGCAGTTTCGTAGATCTTGATCTCATGCATGACAATAGATGGATCTATACCAGGAATTTCCTCATAAGACCAAGCTAAAACATCCCTAAACTCTTTAAAGAGATCATTGTAAATTTGAATCTCTTCAGGGGAACATTCAGCTCTGATGAAAACATTCTCGATAACGTTGGGATTCCTAGAGATGTTAACCGGGATAGTCGGATAAATCACAGCCATGTTCCCTTCAGCAAATACCTGTGCTAGCACTAAAGGGTTCAAGACTGGGTGAACAAGGCTAGGAGACTCAGGACTTGGAAAACTTGACTCAACTTCACTCAAGTCTGGTAGAAAGTAATACCAATGATGAAAATCATCCCACGGTATATCTATACTAGTCATAGCTTCCAGGATAGCCTCTTCAGATGGAAGAGTGGTATCAAGGAAATCCTGGGCGGAAGAAGAAATAAGTGTCCAAGCCAGGGCCACATCACCATCCAATTCCTCTGATGTAAGAGAAACTGGAATGGATTCTGCAGAGTCAACAATAGATCTATAAGAAGTCACAACTGCAGACATCAGAAATTCCATTCTACCCACTTGACCTTCTGCTAATGTGGAGGTAGGGGAAGGTAAGGTTCATGTGTCCAAAAAATAATTAGTTTTGAAGAAATCTTGTCGAATTGGAGCCCTGGAGGATGAAATCGAATTTATATGAACGGAAGGAGGTGGAATATCAAAAGTACCCATCAAAGAAGAATACAATCCAATCCCTAGATTCTCAACAGGCGGTTTGGAATTATCTACCAAAGGGATAGTTGAGTCAGTAGATGCATTCGGGTCTACAGGAGAACAATCCAGTTGGTCAACTGTGACAATCGTCCCTTCATGAGGGAAACAAATAATACGATATAAGGAGGATGCAATAGAATCCATCTCATAAATCTAGTTTCGCCACAACAAAAGGTTGTATTCCAAGCTGGCATCAACTATTTCAACCTCTATATTCCCATTTTTGCCCCTAACAAAAATGGGAAAAGCCGAGACAATACCATGCAGCTTGTGAGAATGACCATCAAATGCAGTCAGAAGAGTGGCTGATGGAAAAACTGCGGGAGATCCGATCCCCTTCCAGCATGCGAGAGACATTACACACGTGGAAGCACCCTCATCGATGATCGTTCGAAATATATTTCATTTTAGAAACAACGATCTAATATGGAAAGCCATATGATGTGGGAGTCCCTTTTTAAAATTAGACATGTCAAATGTAATCATAAGATAGTTCTTCGGATCAATAGCCCCAATAGTAGTGAGAAGAGCACTTCACTGAGCTGGACAAGACTGGAGCAACTCGAAAGTAGACATAGCACAAGGGCTCTGCACCAGATCTTCTACAATGGAGTAGTTCTGGGAAACCTTGGCATTTGGATTAATAGTCGTATGCTTTGTAGATGATTTTGGCATCCGAGGTATGGGCTCAATAGTGGGCCTTGTAATGTGAAGCGGCTCAGCACTATTAGGAGCACCCTTGGATTTCGAAGACTCAGCTACGCCATAATCATGAGATCTCGTAGAGATATCTGCATGAGAACTCATCATATATATTTTTTATGGGTTTTCCCCTTCCTGGGTGCCTCCAGAAGGAGCTCCAGTATTTTGATTTGCGCCAACAACTAACTATTGCCATTGGGGAAAAGGGTTTGTTAACACAGCCTGGGAACTTGAAGATCCCTGTTGAGCTAACAAGCACTGCGCATCCTGAATTTTAGGGAAAAGGTGAGTAAGATGATCTCCAGTACATAACTTGCATGGAAACTTCACTTTCTTTTTATCCTTTTTACCCTCACCAACATGCTCGTTGGATTTATTTGCATTGCCCTTATCATCTCTGCCCTTCTTCTTATTATTATTCCGTCCTTTCTTCTTCCCTTTGGATTTTTGATTTCCTTTGGGGTTAGAAATCTAGACTACATTTATTGACAAAGCTTGGGAAGAGGTTGGCACTGAAGGCACATCCTGACCCGAAGAAGCAGATTGTATGGAAAACTGCTAAAATTGGCTAAGAAGGTTAGCTGCACCACTATCGATCGACCCAATAATTCCATCACCATGAGGACCAGGTTTAGCTTCGGACAAGTCCAATTTGGAGTGAGGAGCGTTAGGAAAATTTTTATTAAGGACTCCAGACTGAGAATAAATCAATTCTGATTGTTGGGCCCTAAAAATAGCCTGTTCCTCAGAAAATACCCCTAATAAGGATACGTCTTTCAAAATATTTGGCTGCAAGGATTTCAAAAACCATTCCAGAAGGAATTCATTTGGAATATAGGCTTTAATGAGCCTCTTCCTTCTCTGCCATTCCTGAATATGATCAGAAATGTGGGTTGCCTTGTCCTGCTTAAAATTAGCCAAGAGTTCAGTCTCGGAATCATAACAAAAAGGCAAATGAAAATGTTTTAAAAACATAGTAGCCAGATCTCCAAAGTGGAAAAATTTCCCCCAGTTAACTCAATATACCACTTAGCTACATTTCCAATCAAGGTGCACTGAAATAACCTCAACCTAATCGAATCATTGATCAGGGAGTTTGATGAACACCATATATGGAAATTGGTGATGTGATATGTCGAATCCTCTCCATTCTTTCCTTCAAACTTTGGGATGTCTAAAGGCAGTTTGGTGGGGACCAAAGGCCACCCTGGACTATATCGGATTGGATCGTTAGTCAATTTAGAAAAATATGGCAAGTTTAACATTGCCAGAAATGGTAAACGAGGAGGAACCTGGGAATTCCACCCTTGATAGGATGGATTCCCCACATTTTGAAAAGAATAACCTGGACTTGATGAGGTACCAGGTTTCCAGATAGAGTTCGTAGAAAATTTTGGGCCATAGGAAAATCCTTATGACCCAGCATTCGGAGAAGGGCCCCCTCCCAACATGGAGTTACTATAAACTAGACCAGTTCTCCCCACTGAAGCAATGAATGAAGAAGAAACCCCCTAATAGGGGTTCCAAGAATTTGAAAAAGGAGAAAAATCTTGATAAGCACTTGACGAAGAGAAAGGAACATTCCCTTGGTGACCAACGAGAAACTGATTCTCTGCCCTATTGTTGTAAAGATAGGGTTCCAACCTGTAAAGGTAGTAGAAATTTTACCTCCAGACCATGGATTAAAACTTTGAGTCTGGGAAGTAAAAGGAGAAGACCCTAAGGAAGGATTTGAATTAGGAATATGCCCGCTTTGAAAGGGGAACCCTTGAAAATAAGTTGATCCACTAGCCATGGAGGAGATGGGTGAAGATGCAGCTGCAGTAGTAGAAAAGGAAAATGGAGGAATCCCAATAATAAGCATTCCAAAACAAAAGGGACCAGATTGAGAAGCTTGTGCTTGGGTGTGACCAGAGCCAAACACAGCATCACTAGAAGGAATCAAAGATATAGCAATAGTGCCTCCTCCTTCAACTTTATAAGGAGTCTGAATACTTGCAGAACTCATAGCTGAAGCTGCATTCCCAGTCGTGACCATCGAAAGGTAAGAATATGATGAATAAGGACTCTCTAGACTCAAGTCTGATGTACTCGATGATAAACGGAGAACTAGGAGAAAGAGGAGATGGAAGCGATTCAGGAGGTTGAGGTACTTCCTCTACTTCTACTTATTCTAGAAATAAAAATCTCGAGGTGAGTGGAGTACTCCTCTCGGTAGTGACACTGACACCAAAACCAGCTACAGAAACTTCAAGCCCTAACAGAGGATCTCTCTCGGCTATGTCTGATAACACCGGGTGATAATCACCTTCTGAATTACTTCTATGCCTTCTTGAAGAAGGCTCAACACTCATGGGAGACAACCCACGAAGCCTTCTCGATCGACGAGGCGATCGATCAGCCACTTTAAAAAATTTATTAGACTCAAAAAAGTATAAAGCGAAGCAAGCTAGGAGCAAATAGAACTCACTACAAAGTTCCTGGGTGATTAGGACTAGACACCAAAATACAAGAAAACGATAAAATAGGACCTCCCAAAAGTATTCTAGGGTAATTACGACTCAGTCCTACTAGTGAAGGTAACAGAAGTAGTTACGCTGACCTCCTAACAATATCCTTTGCTGGTGAAAGTACCCAAGATTCATAAGGGCACCCTCCAAAAGCACTACTGGAAGTGATACAACATCTACCTCAGGTACCACGGGTATTCCCCCCCGTAGTCACTTGTACGATACCTAATATGGGCAACTAAGGACACCAATCCGTATTAGCAGCCGGGGGGAACGGTCTTAGGTCAAGATTCAGCAGATTAGGGAGGGGGTATCTATCTTCTCTTCCTGCACTTT
The DNA here is from genome assembly GCA_034641835.2 of Pinus albicaulis. Lineage (NCBI taxonomy): Eukaryota > Viridiplantae > Streptophyta > Pinopsida > Pinales > Pinaceae > Pinus > Pinus albicaulis. The sequence continues at coordinate 732,113,723 of CM076579.1, forward strand.
CCCTCATGCTTGACTCTCTGGAGGAGAGCTTTCCTAGTCCACCCAATGGTGTTGGATTTCGCTCATTAATAACCTTATATGTTTCAAAATTTGAGCGGCCTTGGAGAGTTAACTCTCCACTCACTTAATCCAAGGCCCTACAACCTAGTTAGTTGATGTATGCCACTTAATACAAAAATTTCTAGTTGTTTTTAAATTATATCGCTTATTTTAATTAGATGTTACTTTATGTCAAGGGAATATGAAAATGAAACTGATGATGTTTGTATGACGCAGAAAGAAACCAATGAAAACCAAAGTAAATGAAAATGCACTGATTGCCTTTCGTTGAAGAGTGATTTCTACACAGGTTCTACGAGACTACTTTTTTTTTACTTTTCTTTTCAAATAATCAGTCTTCACACACCTCAAAGAGTTATGAAAAAGACTAAAAATTATTATGTGCACCTAATGAAAATTACTAATGGCATGCAAATCTTAAGATGCTATATCTAGAAAAGCAAAGAGAAATTTCTAACAATACCAAGGTTCAATCACTTTTTGGCAGTCAACAAAGCTAGTTCCAAATCAGAAATTCAATGCATAAAGATGCCAAAAACATACTTGACATAAAAGAACAAAATCAAAAGAAGACTCCCTTCCTAATCAAGACAGGAACCGAAGAATAAAGACTTCAACAAAGCTTCAAAAGATCAAAATAAACCATTAAACAAAATGAGAAACACAAGAAATGGAAAACAAAATGTTTTTTGGGCTTTTGAGTTTATAAAGAAAAGAGACTTCAAAGAGACCAAGAAACTATCCAGTTACTAAGTCAAGCAAACTTTGGATTTCCAACAAAATTTCAACAAAATGCCCCCAAGCCAATTGTGCTACTCTTATAGGAGGAATTGTATGGGCAAGAGGAAGACAAGAAACCTAATAAATCAACTCAACACAATAGCATAGAATTGCAGCAAACACAAACTCCAAAGAATCAAAAAGAGACTCTTTGAAAATTGCAACAAGACCTATTCAATGAAATCAGTAAAACCAAATGCAAAAATAGGCAAAAATCAAAATGCAAAGCAACACATAAATTTAGGAAAGAGAAAATGAGCAGAAGCTCTATATCCTGAATACTGAGAACAACCAAGAATCTTCAAAAAAAAATATTGGTGCTCAAGCTAGAATTGCAAGCACAACAAACAAATATTTCACCAAATGAGCCGGTCTTCAGATAATTAAGAGAGAAATAGGCATGAAACCACCTTAGACACAGTCCAGAGACTTCAAATATACTACAGGAACAAGTCACCAAGGCAGACAAGACCAAAAAAGCTTAAAATCAAAAAATTCCAAAATTTACCCAGGCATACGCGCCTTCGTATTTTAGCAACACGGGTATATACGTAGCTGTGTCAAAGGAAACTCACGTATACACTGGTCCCTTTTCTAAAAACAATGTGTATACGCGACTGTGCAGAAGAAAAAGCGTGTATGGAAAGGTAAATAAAGAAAAACAAAAATGGTTAAGCCTAATCAGGAGACCAAGTCTTTAGTCTGACTAGAAACAGATTCACTGAACTGGAAAAAGTGATAGAAACTGTTGCGAGCCTTCAAGACAGATGAAACAACCCAAAAGGGAAATCACAAGAATGTGATCCCCAGTGGAGTCACCATTTCTGTTTCAGGAAATAACTCCCTAAAGGTTTTTGGGTCAGCAACCTTCATAGATCAGGGGCATACCATTCAAGAATGACTCACTTAACGTATATTTTATACTGAAAACTAGATATAACAAATTGTATATCTTACCCGAAAGTCAAACATTTGGTGTAGATCCTGCAGGGTGCAAACCCCCAGTAACCCTTCGTGCTTCATAACCTGGAAATCAAGAAAGAACGAACATGAAACTCTAGTTGTACAACATATATAGTCCCTAAACATCAATGTAACTCATGTATAATATCATAAGAACAATATCAAACATTAAATTAATGATCATTACACATATATATAAAGAGATATAAACACGTGAATATCGGGAACAAGATGGTTCTTCTTATTATAAATGGCACGTACAGTAATAGAAATGTGGAGAGAACACCTGAATCCTTCCACAACCTTCGAGCATACTGTCCTCTGGATCCATCTAGCCCTCGCCTCACAAGAATTCTTCCAAGATGTGTGCACACTAGATGTCATATAGAATTATGAGCATCTCAAGGAAACAAGGGTTTCCTGAATATACCTGGGAAGTGCAGGAGGCATGGGAATATCAGACTTGAAATAAGGCTCCAACAGAGTATAATATATATAATTTTCTCTCTCCCTTAGGCCATACACATGAGGTGCTTTTATACTCCCTCAAAGTAGTTTCAGCAATTGGAAACAGCTGGGCCATGGGCTCGAGCGGTTGAATTACGGGAATAGCCATCACCCTACCTCGAAAATAGGGAATTTTATATATTTTTTAATGATTTAAATGGAATACGTGGAAAAGTATGAATGGACTCGCGTATATATGCGAAAAAGTCTGGGCATAGTCACGTATGGGTTTTTAGACACTGTTTTAATGAAGTTGTTCAAGTCTGGGGGGAAAGGGTACCCAAGGCAAAAGAGACAATCATTAATCACATGAGGGTGAAAAATGATGCTATAACACATAATGGTTCGAATGAAATGGTTATGTCATATGATACCTACACCTCCTTCGATTGAAGGGCATGAGATTATTTATCTATGTAGTATCTTAACATAGATACATGAAAAAAATTAAGAATTTTGTGTAAGTAGGGTGGTAGCGTAAGATGGTAGGAGACAGGTATGATTCTTTCCAAAATTTTAAATGGTCCAATAAACTAGGGTGGAAACTTTTTTCCCTTTCTAAATTGTATTTTTCTTCTTTTTGGTCTGATGTCGATAAAAACATGATCTCCTACTTCATAATTCCTATTCGTACAATGAACATCAACATACATTTTCTATCTATGTTTTTATTATTTTAACCATTTCCTAATTTGTTTTACTTGTTTCTCCATCTCTTGAATTAATTCTGGTCCTACTATCACTCGGTCCTCTAACCTTTACCAACTTAGTGGTGTTCTACAAGGTATTGCATATAATGCTTCAAATGGATGCAATTCAATTGAACTATGGTAATTGTTATTGTATGTAAATTCAACCAAGGGTAAGTAATTTTCCTAGTGTGTTTTTTGGTCTATAACATACATCCTCAACATATATTCTATTATTTGGTTCACCCTTTCTGTCTATTCGTTAGTCTTAGGGTGGTAAGTTGTACTTAAATTTAGTTTAATTCGTAAATATGACTGCATACAAGTCTAAAAACTTGAAGTGAATCATGAATCCCTATATGATATGATGTTCTTAGAAACTCCATGAAACTTGATAATTCCATTTATAAATACCCAAACTACATCAAGCACTTCATAACTATCTTTTACAATAATAAAGTGAGAAATTTTCGTTAGTTTATCCACCACAACTAGAATGGAATTATGCCTTTGTGGGGTAAGAGGTAACCCCACAATAAAATCCATAGAAATCACCTCCCATTTAGTCATAGGAATGTCATGAGGTTGCAGGAGACCTACTAGTCGATAATGGTTTTCCTTTACTTTCTGAAATTCAAGCCATTTTTCAACAAATTGGACAATATCGTACTTCATTCCTTCACAAAATAAGAATTTCCTCGTGTCAACATACATTTTATTTACTCTAGGATGTGTACAATAAAGTTCTTTGTGGGATTCCTTGAGGATGGTGTTTTGAATATATCCATTATCAGGGATATATATCCTTCCTTGGAATCATAACAATCCATTTTTCTCTAGCTCATGTCCTTCAAAATTAGGTTCTATTGGATCGTTACATTGAAGCCAAATCTTACGTTTAAGTACTATCTATCTTCTAAGATATGTTTTAGCACTCACTAGTCATGGGTAAAGTGCAAAGATCCTTGGTCATCTACTTAGAGAATCTACCACTACATTCTCCTTCCCCTTAATGTATGAAATTAAAAAGTCATATTTTCTTAAGAATTGAGTCCATCATCTTTTCCTAACATTCAAGTCCCTTTGGATAAACAAGTATTTCAAAATTTGGTGGTTTATTTTGAGAAAAAAAAAATTCCATACAAATTAATGTCTCCATATCTTTAAATCTAGTACTACAACAACCAACTCTAGATCATGCATGGTGTAGAGCTCTTCATGAGGCTTTAAATTCCTCGAGGAAGACACTATTACTCCTTGTCTTGTATTAATACTACACCTAACCCTTTCTTGTATGCATTGGTGCATACCGTAAAGTGTTTATCCATGTCACATAATCATGATATTGGTGCATTGGTCAAAAATATTTTAAGGTCATGGAATGCAATGTCACAATCCTCAATCCACTCATACCTAACTCCTTTGCACTGGAGGGTTGTGATAGGATTTGAAATTTTTGAAAATTGTTCTACAAACCTTCAATGATATCATGCTAAACCTATAAAACTACACACTTCGTGCACATTTTTCGGTATCAACCAATCCATGGTTTCTTTTACCTTGTCAGGATCTACTGAGATCCCTTAACCATATATAATATGACCTAGGTATTGAATATTCTTTAGAAAGAAGGAACACTTGGATAACTTTCATATAATTAATGATCCCCGAGGCAAGATATTAGTATCCAAAGTTTTTCTTCATACTTCTTCTCATTTTTGAGTAGATGAGAATATCATCTAGGAACACTTGTAAAGAGTGGTCAAGATACTTATGGAAAACATTATTCATAAGATTCATGAATATTGTGGGTGTATTGGTCAACCCAAATGGCACCACTGTGAACTTGTAATGCACAAAGTGTGTTAAAAATGTTGTCTTAATAGTATCACTAACTTTAATTCTTAATTGATGATAACTAGACCGTAGATCAATTTTTGAAAACATAGAAGACCCCTTCTCTTGGTTGAAGAAATCATCAATTCAGGGCATTGGATACCTATTATTTACTATAGCTTGATTTAATTCTTGATAGTCTATATAGAGCCGCAAGGAGCCATCCTTCTTCTTAAAAAAAATTATAGGTGCACCCCAAGGTGAAATGCTCGTTCGGATGTGTCATATGTCAATTAGTTCCTTCAATTGTATTTCTAACTCTTCATTAGTGAACTTTTGAGGTCAAAAATGGGATTCCTAAGAAAAATGTACAACCAAAATAAACGTTATAAGAACCAATATGATTCAATATGATGTTTTCAACCATGGGGGACAATTTACCATTTTTGGGATAAAGAACTAAAAAGATTAAAAAATAATAAAATAATAAAACTATTTTTTCAACCTGTATTTTCAACTGATCTCCATAAGGTTTTAATCAAATTTCGGGCGAGGGTACTCATTGGATGCAAAATTTAATTCCTCATCAAAGGAGTACCCATGTTTCATACTTTCGATGGACCCTACTACAAGAAAAGTGAGAAATACATGAAAAATGTGATTGGAATAACTTTTTTCCTATTAATGAGCCGCATACAAAAACATTTCTTCTAGACCAAACTCAGATATATTCAACCCCAAACTAGTTGAAAAATTACACTATAAGGCACATGGTTCGATTCATTAATTCAATATAGTTAGATGTAAAGGGATTTAATTCAAGATCAACACCATAAATGATAAGTTTCTTGATCCAAAATTTGCAAATTTCAACATAATATTGGATTTCCAACATAGGGGTGATTATCGAATACCATGATATTTTAGGAAATAATTTAAATAATTGGTTGTGGATGGTAGTTGGGCTATCTAGAAACCAATACAAAAGAAAACTTGTAAATTTTAATACGTAGGCGAGCTTCTGAATTCTTACACTATTTTGAATATTGTACACTTACATTCTAAAATTAAGCTTTGCTTTTACTAACCAAAATGGATTTCCTGATAGAGATATCTAAATCAAAATTATTATTGTACATTTTACATTTTTTGAATGTTCAAAGCACTGCCTGAATGGAATTATAATTATGTCATTGACTCTATTTTACTTGTGGTTAAATGGTGTAATACAATGGTTTCAACTTTCCAGAGTTGTAACAAATTTAGAGTGGCACCAACAAACCCCAACTTCAAGTTCATAAAGAAAATTTTATTGGTTCTTATTTTAAGGGATAATATTGCACAAGAGACAACTATGAATAGATAAAGATAAAAGTATTAGAGACCATAACGAGAAATAAGTATGATAATTCTAGAAGCCATAGAAACAATCCAACTAAAAGAAATTACATCTTTTTTAGGTTCTAACAAGGTCTGAAAGAGTTTGAACTACACTCTGATACCAAGTTGTAAGGCTTAGAATTTTACAGAACAATAAGACCATCAAAATTCTACATAGATTTACCAATTTAAATGCAGATATATACATGTATATCCTATTTGAAGTTGATCCCCGGGCTGGCGTTGCTTTGAGTCTGATCCTACTACCAAATTGACCGAATCCTCCTTGCCTATCTAAGATCAAGTGTTCTAGCCCCGTACTCAAAACCCCACAAACAACTACTCAATTTCCAAGTTTTTTGTTCAATCCAGAGCCCTAGGATCGTTCCTCCAATTGTATCCCTCTCACCGCCTCTTCCTTGAATCCTCCCTCTTTATGATACACAAGTGGTGGTCTATCTGAAATGATGATAAGTTTACAAATTTGATCTTTTCTGAAATATGAGCGGACTACGAACTTCTTGAATATTGATGGTGTTATGTGTATTAACTCATTTAAGTTTGGTGTGGTATGATGTACATATATTATACCTTCTTATATTTTACAATGTTTTAGCTTTCCTTATATTTGATAACTTTTATTCTCATTCCATTGTATTATATATATTATACCCTATTTTTTATTTATATAATTATATTCTTATTTTATTTTGTATAGTTACAATGTTTTAACTTTCTTTATATTTTATAATTTTTATTCTCATTTCATTGTATTATATATATTATACCTTATTTTTAATTTATATAATTATATTCTCATTTTATTTTGTACTAATTATACATTTGAGATGGGTTGTTACATGTACTATGTATCAAAACTACTGACAAGGATTATGCTGATGACGCCCCACAGGTCAAAGTATTGAATTGAATTATGGTACCTAGTTGATGTTATCGATTTTACCATAGTTCAAAGTTGTTAACTAGAATATTGGCAATAAGATGATGTTGATGCTAATGGTCAATTATTATATCTTTTCTTAGATAAAATTTTCATAAAGAGAACATTTAGATAGTCATTTTAAATACCTCCCTAGCTAAGAGGGACCGATGACTTTTATACCTATGGTCAGTCTTCATAGTTAATATTTTAGCCCTTAAATTATACAAGACATGTTATTTAGGTTGATTTCAAAAGAAATAATATTTTATTTTTTAAATTTGAATTTTGGATAGAAAATGATCAAGTCATCCCTCCTAGTGTCAAGTTGACTTGGCTTAAAGGGACACACTCATTCAACCCTTTTAATATCTATATATATTGGCATTCATTATATCCAATTTTCATATCATTTGAGGCTTATTTTGGATCACAAGAAGTAAAAATTTCTCAGTCATTATCTGAGGAAAATACAAAGACGAAATCTGAGATTAATGGAAGGAAAAAATATAAGGAAGACCAAAATTTCTAAGGCACAAAAATACTGAATTTTTGAGACTATTAAAGGTAGTTTTACCAGGTGTGACTAGGGCTATGTTACTATTAAATTTTAATTTGTGTTCGACTTGAAGAATTAGATATGTCTATCTTGAACTTAATAATTTCTATAAGGAAAAGGTTGTTTGGTTTTCCCCCATGTAGGTTTCCCCACGGTAAAATACTTGTGTCTTTTATTTGGTTGTCTCTTTATGATACTACTAGAAGTTTTTTTCTATTATTGAGATATTCTATGTGATTTCTTTATGATGATTGTGAATGAAATAAATATTAATATAATAAATCATATGAATTAATTATCATATTAGAATATACTATTAAAAGTCAACATTTTGCAGTTCTCAATAGGATTGAGTTGACCCATGTCACCTCCCTTGACACGACATATGATGCCAAAAACCTTATTTTTACCTAAATTCGTTGGTACCTGGTGCTAAGAAGAACAATCCCTAAGGCCAATTTTATGACCACGGCCCCAAAACCAAGGCACTAAGACTAGTGATTCCCTTAGTACTATCAGTGCTCACTTTGTTTTAGCTCTAGGTGGTGAATAAGCTGATGAAAATGATGACAGCAGCTGAATATAATTACCGAAAACATGTAGTTTTCTGAGCTCATTTTTTGTTGGAACCTACCCAACGTTTATCAACACTAATAGATTTCAACACTCCATCATTTAGCTGGTGGTAGTGAAAAACGAAAATTGTTGTAGAGAATATTTTTTCTTCTAAATTGTTAGGTCCCTATATTACTAGTATAGTCCCTTATTGTTGTTATTGTAACCCCCTTATTGTTATTATTGTACCCTTGTAACCCCCATATTGTTATTATTGTGCCCTTAAAATATTATTGTTAGGTCGGCTAGGATTACATTGTGGCTCCACTAGGATTACATTGTGGCCGCATGGACTCCTATATATAGAAAGGAGGTTTTGTAATTTGAATCATTCAAGAATTCTTCATTCATGTAATGTATTGGAGGTTTCCCCCTTGAAGTGGCTTATTTCTAAGGCATTAATATCTCTTTTCTTCTCTTTTTGGAGCTAGTTTCACAACATTTGGTATCAGTGATTTGAGATTCAAGGGTTTCCCTGCTCCAAACAGGTCAGCGTGGAATTTTCGCTATAAATTTTTTTATAAGAAGGTTCAGAATCTGAAATTTTTAGAGTGCAAAGCCAAAATCTTGAGGAACATCGTCAAAAAATTTCAGAGCTTGGTTTGCAACATTTTCAGAGATATTACCTGTGCAAGTTATGTCATTTTGTAGGCTCCTGAATTTAACCTGAACAGGTCATCATGGTATTTTCGTAATAATTTTTTTTCTACGAAGGTTCAGAAGCTAAAATGTTTATAGTAAAAAGCCACAATATTGAGGGATATCGTCAAAAAATTTCAGATATTGGTTCGCAATATTTGCGGAGATATGATTTGTGGAAGTTAGGGCTTTTTGAGGCTTATGAATTTCATCTCAAAGAGGTGATCGTGGGAAAACATTGATAGCTCTCTCTCTGAGCATCGGATTGGAATGTCATAAAAATCGGCCGCAAGTGCACAGACTGTCGTTTTTGTTCTATCAATTTCAGAGCTAAAGGAGGAAATAGTGACACGTGGCAAGTCGTACAAGTTCACTCTATTGAACCAGTCCAAAATTGGGTCATTGTGGGAGATCGGACATAACTTTTCCTTGAAGAATCCAAATCAGATCAGAAATATGGAATTTGAAAGAAGCTTCAGAGGGCTACTACAGGGATGAATTTTAGATATTGAGGATCTGCAGTTATAGAGATAATTCAATTTCAATATCTAGCTCCTCAAAAGCAAGTAAAAGGTGTGTATTTTTTTTCCAAATTGCATAAGTATTGTTTGAAGAATCAAGTTGAATTGATTCCAAGGGCATATTGTAGAATAGATATTAGTATTGGATTCTAAATGGCCCCTAAAAAGAATTCAACACCCATTAAGCCTTTATAAAGCTCTACTATGACTCATGAAGATGAAGAATGGAAACATGACATATCAAAATTACAAGAGCAAGTACAACAATTTTCTCTCTGGAAAAGAGCAACAAAAAATGACATGGAAGTTTTGAAGAAAGGCATGGAAACTAAGATGGATGGTTTGAAGAAAGGCATGGAATCTAAGATGGATGGTTTGAAGAAAGGCATGGAATCTAAGATGGATGGTTTGAAGAATGGAATGGAATCTAATATAGATGGCATGGAATCTAAGATAAATGGCATGGAAGCTGGCATGGAATCTAAAATGGAAAACATGAAGAATGATCTAAAAGAAGACACGAAAGGTTTGACAAAGTTAATACAAGAAACATTTCCTAATGGTGAAAATATAGTAGATGAAACTCATGATGAGAACAAAATAAATGTTAATCATGATTTCATAAAATCTAATGTTGGCGGGAAGAACCACCATATTCAAAAATGGATATGAGGAAGTTTGATGGAAAGGATCCTGTAACATGGATACTACAAATGGAGCAATATTTTGATCTCCATAATGTGAAAAACACACAAAAGGTAAGCATTGCAACTTTACATTTAGAACAAAATACATTTGTATGGTATCGATGGCTTTGCTCCCGTAAAAAAATTGTCACTTGGTCAATTTTTACGGAGGAAATGATAGCACATTATGAGGATACAAAGAGCAACACCTTCTTTAGCCAATTGATAAATCTCAAACAAAAGGGTTTAATGGGGAAGCACATTGAGGACTTCCAAAAATTGAATATAAGGGTAACTGATATTCCAGAGGAACACAAGATTGATCTCTTCATAGGTACTTTAAAGGATAACATCCAACATGAAGTTCGCATTTTGGAACCTGATTCATTGGAGAAGGCATTCAGGTTGGCAAGAAAAATTGAACGTAAAATTATGGTGACAAGGAAGCCTACCACTCACTTCTATAAAGAGGGAAGTGTTGCTACTCCTAGATTTCCACAACCTACAAGGTTGACACCACAACAATTGGAAGAAAAAAGAGCAAAAGGGCTTTGCTACAGTTGTGATAGCAAATACACTAAAGGTAATAAGTGTGCTGAGAAGAAATTATTTTACATAGATTGTGAAGAGGAAGAAGAAAATGAACAAGAAGAGGATATACACCAGGAACCAACCCAAGAAGAGGAAGAAATGAGTCGGACCATATCGTGTAATGCATTGGCAGGAATTACCACTCCTCAAACTCTCAAGATAGAAGGACATATCAAGAAGAAAAAGGTAATAGTGTTGATTGATTCAGGTAGTACCCATAATTTTATTCATTGTAAGGTAGCCAAGGAATTGAATTGTTTCCTATGCCCAACACCAGAATGTCAAGTGATGGTTGCAAATGGAGGAACTATAAATTTCTCTGGAAAATGCCATAATATCAAGCTAACCATGGGGGAATATGTATTGACTAGTCCAATGCTTTTCATTCCTATGGGAGGTGCTGATGTTGTACTAGGAGTACAATGGTTACAATCTTTGGGGACGGTAGCTTTTAATTTTCAAGAACTTTTCTTGAAATTTTTTTCAGAAGGAAAGGAAGTCGAATTACGGGGTATTGCAGGGAAGCCAGGAAAGATAATAAGCTCTAATGTCATGACAAAGCTTCTAAAGAAAGAACAACAAGGCATAATTGCACAATTATGCTCACTAGAAGTTCCAACATCAAAATCATCTATTTCTGCAGATCTCCAAAAGGTCTTGGACAATCATTCCAAGGTTTTTGAAACTCCAAAAGGAATCCCACCTATTCATGATCACGATCATTCTATTCATTTGATTCTAGGAAGTGTTCGTCCAAACATCAGGCCTTATAGATATCCTTATGACCAAAAGAGCGAAATTGAACGTATGATTGCAGAAATGTTAGAGGTGGGTATAATTCAACCTAGTCAAAGTTCTTTCTCTGCTCCTGTAGTATTGGTACACAAGAAGGATGGATCATTGTGCATGTGTCCATATTATAGGGAGCTCAATAAGCTCACAATTAAAGATAAATTTCCCATTCCTCTGATTGATGGATTTTTGGATGAATTACATGGAGAAATTTATTTTACCAAATTGGATCTTCATTCATGGTATCTTCAAATTAGAATGGAGACTGAAGATATTCCGAAAACAAAATTTCAAACTCATGAGGGTCATTATGAATTTTTGGTCATGCCTTTTGGCCTTACCAATTCACCTTCTACATTTCAAGGGTTGATGAATTCCATTTTCAAACCCTTCCTTAGAAAATTTGTGCTAGTATTTTTTGATGATATACTAATCCACAGCAGGTCTTGGAAGGATCATGTTGAACATGTTGACAGGGTGCTCAAACTATTGCAGGAGAAACAATTATATGCAAAAACATCCAAATGTTTCTTTGGAGTACAAGAGGTGGAATATCTAGGTCATATTGTATCTCACGAGGGTGTTAAGGTAGACCCTAGCAAAATTAAAGCCATTAAGGAATGGAAAGTCCCCACAACCATAAAGCAGTTGCGAGGATTTCTCGGGTTAACAGGGTATTATCGCAAGTTTGTTAAGAATTATGGGAGAATAGCAGCACCTCTAACAACATTATTGAAGAAAAATGCATTTTCATGGACTCCTGAAGCAACTAAGGCCTTTGAACATCTTAAAGAGGCAATGTGCCTAGCACCGGTCTTAGCTACGCCGGACTTCACAAAAACCTTTATTGTGGAATGTGATGCCTCAGGAAATGGAATTGGTGCAGTTTTAATGCAGGAAGGAAGACCCATTTCTTTTGAAAGTCGTCCAATCAAAGGAAAGTATTTACAGAAACCTATTTATGAGAAGGAAATGTTAGCAATATTGCATGCACTAAAGAAATGGCGAACTTACCTAATGGGAAGACACTTCAAGGTAAAAAATGATCATGATAGTCTTAAACACTTTTTGGAACAAAGACTATCTTCAGAAGAGCAGCAAAAATGGGTCACAAAGATGTTGGGTTATGACTTTGAAATAATCTACAAAAAGGGAAAGCTTAATGTTGTTGCAGATGCACTCTCAAGAAAGAATGAAGAAGTGGAAGCATTGCTTTGTGCCATTTCTATTATCCAACCAGATTGGATAACCGAAGCAAGAGATGAATGGAAGAAGGACAAAGATGTATGGAAACTCATTCAAAATTTGCAGCAAGATCCTAGTACATCTGATACATTTAGTTGGAAAAATGATTCCTTATGGTACAAAGATCTCTTATATCTTTGTAAGAATTCCCAACTAAAACAAAATATTCTTTTGAAATTTCACACTTCTCCTTTAGGAGGACACTCAGGATTTTTAAAAACTTATCACAGCGTGAAGAAAGAATTTTTTTTGGATGGCCTCAAATCTGATATTCAAAAGTTTGTGGTGGAATGTTTGGTTTTCCAGCAAAATAAAGTTGAGACAATTAAGACCCCAAGTATTCTACAACCTTTATCCATTCCCAGTCAATGTTTGGAGGAGATTTCAATGGATTTTATCACTGGTTTACCTAAGTCCAAAGGAAAGAGTGTCATCATGGTGGTAGTTGATAGACTTACCAAGTATGCACAATTTTGTGCATTATCTCATCCATTTAAAGCAAGTACATTTTCTACTACATTTATGGATAAAATTCAAAAGCTACATGGAAACCCAAGGGTTATTGTGAGCAACAGAGATCCCATTTTTACTTGAAATTTTTGGACGGAGTTATTTTCTTGTTTGGGTACTCAATTAGCTCATAGCTCATCTTATTATCCTCAATCCGATGTTAAAACTAAGATTGTAAATAAATGTTTGAAAGGATAACTTCGTTGTTTTGTATCTGATAAACAAACACAATGGGTCAAGTGGTTACCTCTAGCTGAATGGTGATATAACACTTCCTTCCATACTACAGCAAAAATTACCCCATTTGTGGCACTTTATGGATATCATCCAACATCCATCACATCATATTTAAGAGAAAATTCGAAGCTTCAAGAAGTGGAAGATCACATCAAGCATCAAAAATAAGTTCTCCAACTCTTAAAGGACAACCTGAATTTGGCACAAAATTGAATGAAACAACAGGAATATCAACATTGCAGCGAGAGAAGTCTTGATGTAGGAGACTAGGTATTTTTACGGCTACAACCATACAAACAAATGTCCCTCAAGCAATCTAAGAAGAATAATAAATTATCGCCAAAGTACTATGGTCCTTACAAGGTGTTGAAAAATATTGGTACTATGGCATACAGATTGGAGCTTCCTACTTCTTCACGAGTGCATCCAATTTTCCATGTTTCATGCTTAAAGAAGGTTATAGGTTAAAATCTTCCAGTTCAAACAATACTTCCAGAACTTGATGAGGAAGGAAAAATCATATTGGAACCTGAAGCAGTCACGAAAATAAGAACTCGACAGCTACGAAATCGATCAATTTCAGAGTATCTCATCAAGTGGAAGAACTTACCCACTAAAGATTCTACATGGGAGGATGAGAATTTTATACAGAAGCACCCAGAGCTACTCCAGCGTTGAGGACAACACTTTTTTGAAGGATAGAGGCATGTTAGGTCCCTATATTACTAGTATAGTCCCTTATTGTTGTTAGTGTAACCCCCTTATTGTTATTATTGTACCCTTGTAACCCCCATATTGTTATTATTGTGCCCTTAAATTATTATTGTTAGGTTGTCTAGGATTAAATTGTGGCCCCACTAGGATTACATTGTGGCCCCATGGACTCCTATATATAGAAAGGAGGTTTTTTAATTTGAATAATCCAAGAATTGTTCATTCATGTAATGTATTTGAGTTTTCCCCCTCGAAGCGGCTTATTTCTAAGGCATTAATATCTCTTTTCTTCTCTTTTTGGAGCTGGTTTCACAACATAAATATGTTAACAAACTTGACTTCCTCACACTTTTCAAAACTCCATGACCTTTTTTTATTTCATGGTAGGATGGTGGTAGTGTAACGGGGTTTCAGTTTCCATAGAATATCCCATTTGTTAGGATCATTAGTAGAAAACAATAACCAATGCTCATCGAAAATCACTCTTAAAGGTTTGATTGGAAAACGCATGCTAGCCTCAACTAAAAATTACGAGGTTTGAGGTTTGAGACTCGACATAAGTCAAATTATGATTATGTCATTTTTACGTGGAATTCCAACTCAACTATCCACGCAGGCTACCATGTGCATGCCACTTTTTCATTTGTACTGATGTGGCTCCACGACAACTGACTACATGTCCTGCTAAGCCTTCTTCGTGTCATGCTCCTACTATACCACCTGAACTAAACCATTGGAAATTTTTATTTTGGAGAAAGGGGGGCTCATAATTAATCTATTTTATTGATCTTAACTAGGTGGCTTGGCACAAATCCCAATTATGAACCCCCCACAATCTTGTTGGGTCATAGATCTACCATTCCCACGATCATGTTGTTGAAAGATAATAGCTCATTAAACGATGATCGTGTACAATGAAAGGTTGAGAAATCATAATGAAAAATTCAACAAACATTTTTTTTCGAATTGCAACCATAAGGACGAAATCAACATGTTGGAACAGGGTCCTCCAAAGGCTGCGAATTGGGACAGTTTTGAGTATTTTGGTATAATTTTGGCATATTTTAGTCTAGCGCAGAGGTTTTTGGGTGGGTCAAAGCCCAAAAAGCATTGTAATGGGTCAAAGGGTAGACCTAGAGTCCGCAAACCATGGTTTGTGGACCACAGGAAAGTTTAGGCTAGATCATTATAAATAGAAGGAAATTTTGAGTCAATAGGTAGGTATGAATCAAGATTGGTGCGAATTACGAATTAGTAGATATATTTGGGTTATTGGGGGAAAGTACTCCTGCTGGCTGTGTGCACGAAGATCCTCAGTCCTGCTGTGTGCGCAGGTTGGCTTTTGGGTATTGTAAAAGGGTCTGAAGGATTAATGGAAGCGAAGGTTGTTGGAATATTTGAATCTATTAATGCAAATCTATGATATTTGCTATGTTACGCATGGTTCTATGTTAAGCTATGAAATTAACTCTGTTATTTTCTTATGATGCGTTGAAATATGATCTGGATCTACCTATTATACTTTATGCAAGAAAATTTGTGATAGTTGCGTTATTGGTCTGTGAATTTATGATATGCTGATTACTATGATTATAATTGGTATTGAACAAGTGGATGCGAAGGTATATGAAGATCTAGGTTCTGTGGTATACGATATGGTAATAGTGAAGTCGAACACAGCTCTGCTTGACTTACCTATCCTCTCTCAGGGGTGCGGAAACCTGGTTCTAGCACCCTCCCACACTGCTTTGGGTGAGACTTTGGCCTGTGCAAACAGGTCACTATCGAAAGGGCCAGTAGTATAGGGTTTTGTTGGCAAACCTTAACCTCTAAACTTGGGTCAAGACCCCTCGAGCCAAAAAATGGTTCTGTTGCCAGGACCGGAATCATTTTGAGAGAGGGATCAGGTAATGCCAAGGCCGTATTAGAAACCTGAAAGAAAAGAAATTGATGAATGGTTTGAACAGCAAGTTCAAGAATTCGCAGTAAAATAAAACCACAGTAAGAGGTCTACCACCGAAGAGTGTAAGAATAAGTATATTTTCATGAAGATCTACGAGATATTCTTTGTAACAATTGCGATCAAGTCCAGGAGTGGCTCACAAGGTTGGTTGAATTTTAGAAGTGTTGGAAGGACGAGCAGGTCACACAGTGGACCCCTGAATTGATCCAGCAGTTAGAGAAGACTGATAACACCATCACTCACATGGTGGACCACTGGGTGGAGGGTGTTCTAGGAGGGTTCATGAAAAAATTTTCCATCGATCAGTTTGTCTCCTACTATGAAGCAGAGTGAATATTCTTCAAGGGTTTCTGGGGTAAGTTTCTGAAGACCTTACCATTGCTGATTAAGATATTACTATGTGAAAATAGTATTTTGTGTAGCCACACAGAATGAGTGACCTCTGATCTAGAAGGGAGTACGAAAATAAGTGGAAAATACTATCGTACCAACCAAGAAGGAGATAGATCTGTCTATAGTCTGGTAAGAGAAGCAACTTCCTAGAGTCCTCTAGCCACACCACTTTCAAACCAGCATAGGGGTAAGAATTCACCTACACTTCCGCCACCACCAGAAGAGGAGATGGATGCGCACATGAAGTTGCCTACCTTTAAGGGTGTGGGAGATGAATACATGGATCGGTTCTGGTTTGTCACAGAATCGTTATGGACTGCACAGAACGTAGCTAGTGATGCAGTGAAGATGGCACAACTATCCCTTGCCTTCGAAGGAAGAGCTTTGGACTGGTACATGGGATACATCGGCCAGCATGCAAACACAACCATTGAAGAGGTTAAGAATTCCTTGAAACAATAGTTCAAGAAGCCTAAGTCCTACTCTCAAATAGTGGTTGATCTAAAATATTTCAAGCAAGGCCCTTCTGAGTCTATGTGGGAGGCTGATCAGCGACTGAAGAAGGTGATCAGAGAAGGAGGATTTCAATATGATGACAGACAACACACAGAATGGTTCATTGCCATGTTGCTGCCCCACCTGCGTGTACCTATGGGTCACTAAACTTTTGAATCACAGGAAAAAGCTTTGGAAGTCACTATGATGTTAGAAGCTATTCCCAGAGATGATACGCAGTTGGGCGTCCAACATATCTAAAGACAATTGGAGGTGATGCACATGGAGATCCAGAATATGCGAAAGGAGCGAGGAGCAGAAGCTAGCCCCGAAAGATGGTGCATATGATGCAGGACGAATGGTCACACCAAGGATAACTGCCCATTTTTAGCAGACTATATGCAGGCCGGGAGACCTAGTCTATTGCACCTGAGGGAAGTTGTAGGATCAAGTGGGTTGCCACTATGGTGTGATGATTGTCAAATTGTAGGGCTGCACGACACAAACAACTATCCCTGACTTGCTGCATATGTCCCAGAAGTAAAGCAAAAATTGTGCAGGTTCTATAGGTTGGTAGGACACGATGAACAAAACTACCAGACATATGATTTGATGATCAATCAAGGGAACCTCTATACGGTATAGTCGGATCCATCCTCACTAAGATCCCTCTCGAGCATAGGTGGTTCCCCAGCCAAGGGCATGGGAGATGGAAGAGGTGGAAGCACAGGTCAGGGATGAGGGAAACTAATCTGTTATAATTATGGAGAAGTAGGACACCTTGCCAGGGACTATCCAACCCCTACAAGGAATTCCTGCCAGTATTGCAGACAGTTGGACCATGCGATTGAAGACTGTCCAATCTTGATATCAAAGATGCAGGAGAAGCAGCCAAAACCTATGCAGAATGTGTGGAGGGTTAAGCCTGAACTGCAAGACAAAGATCTAAGTGCGAATGTCGTAACACATAGTGGGATGGCCACCAGGGGGCCTGGGGAGAAGACTGTGACCGAACCTCTGATCCGACAAGCAGTTATTTGCAACTTGCAAAGACTTTGCTGAGGTAGAGGCATCTACTTCGCAGCCACCAGGAGACCTCAAGACAGATGACGAGGTCAAGCCCTTTTTACAAGCATATATGAAGCTGTTGTGCAACCCAAAGGCTATGGAATATTCAGGCATTAATAGATAGCTGCGCGGCACAACCTAGCCCCACTTCAGAAATCAAGGACGTACACAAACTATATAGATATAAGAAACGCACTGATAGGGAGATGCGGTTGAATGCGTAGATCGGTGATTACGAGATGGATCAGGTTATTTTGGACCTAGGGTCAGATGCGAATGTATTACATAAATAGACTTGGAAATGAATGGGGGAACCTAAGTTGGAATGGTCCACTATCCAGCTACGTATGGCCAATCAGCAAAAGATCATACCCTTGGGGAGACTATCGAAGATCTGGGTGGATATCGCAGGGGTCAAGGTCCAGGCTAATTTTGAAGTCATTCAGATTTTAGAAGATGTGGACCCCTACCCTGCGCTTCTATGGTTAGAATGGACCATTGATATGGGAGGTATCATTAACTTGAAGAAGAGAAGCATGGTGTTTGATAATAATGGTACAAGGGTGATAGTACCATTAGATCCTATGGAAGGCGAACAATACACAGAGTTGGTGTGCGACGAAGAAGATGTGGATCACATCTATAAGTTGACTGCTCGGGATGAAGATTGGATCAACCCCATGGCAGATGGAACACTCTACTGGGAAAAGGATAGTGAATGCTTCTCCGACTCCGATGGGGAGATAGAGAATTGGAAAAACTAGTTACATGATGTCTCTGCACTGTGATATCTTCGGGTCACAAAGGACTTCCACTGCATTTCCTCAGAGGTAAGAGACCTACCTTATTTTTATGGTTTTGGTAATATTAAGGAATTTTAATGATCATTTGAAGTTGAGGTTCCAAGGGAACAAAGGCTATGGGCCCTTAAGCTAGCCATGCATGGAACACCTGTGCGATGGTGGGAGACACATGAGGAGGTGTTCCAGGATTGGGAGGAGTGTCAGGATATGCTGATCCTACGATTTGAGGCCCCAAATATGCACGAGTCAAGACATTCCTTGGGCCAGAATACCCACGCAAATATCTATTCGCTTGGATAGAACAATGGTGTGACAGGACTACCAAAGAGTGGGTTCATCTATTTATTCATGCCTTGGGACCACTTCCCACTATGTGGTACTTATATGCGGAGCTACATCAGTGCACCTGCCACTAGGATACCTTGAAGGATGAATTTCTTGTAAAATTTGGGTCAGTAGGCGGGTCAGAGGCGCTTGACACAACTCTGTAGGACATTGACACTGTAGCATGGGGTGAATCGCACATGTATGTCACACCTGAAGTGCCCACATGGGAAACGTGGGTACCAAGCAGTGTCAACTACTGCAAAATAGCCCCAAAAGAAGGTAAGGATGATCCACAAGCTTTTTCTGACTTAGAATTGGACGAGATGCGTACAGTTACTAGACCGTTCAGGCTACGAACAGGTAGCATTGAGACACACCCCATGTTCGCTAAGATTGGGGATGCGGATATAGGAGGAAGAGTTATCATATATCTGGAAAACCCTACAATAAGGGAAAAAATGCATTCAATTATTGGCCACGTAGGTTATTACAGAAATTTTGTTTGGGGATATGTACTGATCACATCACCTCTGAAAGACTTGCTTACGAAGGAGGCCCTGTTCTGTTGGGATGACATATGTCAGGAAAACATGTTTTTGGTTTTGAAGTACCTAGCGATCAAGCCTGTGTTAGGGGAGGATGCACAGGAGGTGCATGTGTTTAACCCAAGCGTAGCAGGTATGCCAAGTGCATAGGAGGTGTGAAAACTAGCCATTGGCATAATAACATCTGGTAGAAAGCAGAAGTTACCATTGAAAGGAGCGGCTCGCTGGCATTTAATGGGCCTAATTTTGGGGATTTTTTACCGTTTACTTGATGGTAAGTTCTAGGTGAAGTGTACCCTACCATTGGACAACTTCAGGCACTATAAAAAGGGTAGGATAGCTCAGACAAGGGTTGTGTCTCACTTGCATAGCTTGTACTTATGATCTTTGTCTTGAACGAAATTGAGCTATAAGATTTTTCAGGTCTGCACTATTTCTTTCATGTATGATCAAACTCCTCCTTCTGATAGTATCCACCCAAATTTTGGATTCATTTTCCGCTTTTCCACGCTAGGATGACGGCCACTAACCCTGCTGAACCCTCGGCACCTACAGACCAGGAAATTGAGGAGGTAATGGAGATTAGTTCTGAGGATGAAGAAGTGCTCTTGACACCAGTCAGAAGGAAGGGAAAAGAGAAAGCACAGGGCTCATGGAAGCCCCTGAAAGATGCGAAATGCCTTGTGGGGAAGCCTAGGACTTCCCCAAGGCATGCCAAGTCCCTGCGAGCAATGCCTCAGACTCAGGCAGTGCAGGAGGAAGCCCAGCCTGCCAATCTGATCAACTGGTTATCTCCCTTCATCCGACTGCGTAGGCCCTCGATGCACACACCAAAGAACCTCAATGGCCTGATTACCTATCTGCACCACCCTTGTGATCAGTCCGCCTGACCAGGGAATACAACTCCAAGAAAGTACAGGGGTGTAGTTGAATCTAGCCAAGCTGCCCCACAAAGCATTGCAGGGTCTCTGCACCACTGTGTTTCAGGAGATTCATCGTTGGGACCAACAAGTACACCAACAACTCGGTGTGCACATCACTTTCGCGCAATAAGTGGAGCTCGAAACCTTGATCCACTAGCTTTGCACAGAGGTTACAGAAGACATCCCGGTTGCAGCTACCCCCTGAGCTAAATTTTAAGGATTGGTCGTAGCGTTGAAGGCTTCCAGGATGGAAATGTAAGTCATTAAGACGCAACTAGGGCAGCAAATCACTGACTTACATGCCAAATTGCAGCCTGAAACACCTCTGGAGGTACGAGCCCAGCGCACTGCGCTAGTGACTGCAACTACAAACACCATTACAGGGAAGAATGCTCAGGGTTCCCAATTACTAGAGACAACCATGCAGTTATGGACCAAGTTCAAGCATGATCTGATCCTCTGGAAAATAAATCAGGACTTGCAGCAGAAGGAGGAAGCTTTCGATCACATAGGGGCTACATTACCCACATTGGTTCCTGCACAATGTTTGACACGATTGAGGACCAGAAACACCCTCCCAGATGAGATTGAGGATCTCCGACATAAGAAGCACGTCATCGGAGAATGCTTGAGGCCTTTGGCTGCCACAGCCTTCCATCTCTCACAGGATGTTGATGTTGTTGTTAAGTGACTAAATCAGACACTAGAAAGTGTCACCACTACGACAAAAGGACTGACATCATAGAAGCTCATGGATATTGCGTAGAGAACTGATACTCAGAGTCAAGAAGTGTTGCCCCCGCTGGTCGCAACTGTCAATGAGCTGCACGCGCAGGTGGAGACCCCATCGCCACAGTGACTCGAGATGAGTCACAAGATTGTGTTGGGGGACTGTTGGAACAGGGTACTCCAAAGGCTACAAATTGGGACATTTTTGAGTACTTTTGTATATTTTTGGCATATTTTAGTCTAGCGCAGGGGTTTTGGGATGGTTCAAAGCCCCGAAAGCATTGTAATGGGTCAAAGGGTAAACCTAGAGTCCGTAAGCCACGGTTTGCAAACCACAGGAAAGATTAGGCTAGATCATTATAAATAGAAGGACATTTGAGTAAATAGGTAGGTATGAATCAAGATTGGTGTGAATTATGAATTAGTAGATTTATTTGGGTTATTGGGGAAAAGGACTCATGCTAGCTGTGTGCGTGGAGATCCTCAGTCCTGCTGTGTGCGGACCCTGCTGTTGTGTGCGCAGGTTGGGTTTTTGGCATTGTAAAAGGATCTTAAGGATTAATGGAAGCGGAAGGGTGTTGGAATATCTAAATCTGTTAATGCAAATCTATGATATATGCTATGTTATGCATGGTTCTGTGTTAATCTATGAAAGTAACTGCATTATTTTCTTATGCTGCATTGACATATGATCTGGATCTGTCTGTTATACTTTATGCAAGAACATTTGTGATAGTTGTATTATTTTTCTGTGAATTTATGAGCTACTGATTACTGTGATTATAAATGGTACTACACACATGGATGCGAAGGGATCTGTGGATCTGGGTTTTTTGGTATACGATCTGGTAATTGTGAAGTTGAACATAGCTCTTCTTGACTTATCTACCCTCTCCCAGGGTGCGGAAACCTAGTTCCAACACCCTCCCATACTCCTTCGGGTGAGACTTTGGCCTGCGCAAGTAGGTCACTGTCGAAAGGGCCAGTAGTGTAGGGGTTTGTTGGCAAACCTTAACCTCTGAACCTGGGTCAGGACCCCTCGAGCCAACACAACATCAAATGGACACATAAGTGAATATTTATATATATATATATATAACTCATAAACTTAATTTTATAAAAAAAATGTAATTTCAAAGGCCTCTAGTGAGTAGAGAGGCAAGTTGTTCACTTGCAGGTGGAGCTCAGTTGAGAAAATAAATTGTAATACATCTCTATTCATTTGATTAATGCAAGAGGTATTGGAGTTTTTAGCAGATTTTTTTCCCCAGATACAAATAATTATTGCATGTGTTTTATTTCTTCATGCATGTCTAAAATTTTTGTTCTAAGTTGTGAAATAATATCCACATAATAGTAGATTATGTTTTTGGCTTCTAATTTTGATTAAAACTTCAGAAGAAGTTGAAAATATACAACATAATTTCTATAGGCCAGGTGACCTGGGACAACCCATCGAAGCCATCAACAAAGAATAACAGCACGAAGATGAAGAAGGAAACAAGGAAGTGGTGTCAGTTCCACAAGATTACCACTCACAGTACAAGTGAGTATCGCACCAAACAGTCACTGGTGGATGAGATGAAGTCTTCGTAGTGAGATGCATGTTTCAACTCTGAGCCAGAGCCTGAAAAGGTAAATTAAAAAGGGAAGTAGATTGATGCAAAGCTCAACACCACCATTGCCACCAAAATTATCTAAAATATTGAGCCCGAAGATCCAAAGGAAGGGGAGCATTGTTTCCACTCATAAATGCGAGTGAAGGGGTCTCTACTATATTTCATTATTGACAACGAGAGCCAAAATAACAACATATGAGTATAGGTCTTTAAGTGGTTGGGCCTACCTACCAAACCACGCTTGCAGCCATACACTGTCAAGTGGCTCCAGCAAGGATGAGGTATCTGTGTCATCCAACAATTTTGTCTTCCCTAAAAAATGAAACCCTTCATGGATGAGGTATTGTTTGATGTTTCTCCTCTTGAAGCTTGTGATGCATTATTAGGCCAACCATACTTATGGAAGCATCTTGCTATGTATGAGTCTAGGTATCGCACTGTTATTATTAATTTAGGTAGTAATTTACATAGGATACCAGAGGTATCCCCACCTACCACCATCTATTTAATCTCTATTATGCAATGCAGTAAGATCATCTCTTAGACCGATAATTTTTTTTTCTTTTTGATTCTCTCTCGAAGTAAGGGGAATATCATGGCCACATGCATAGCCCCCGAGAAGGGTTCCTCCACGCAGTAGAAGCATGTGGATAAGGTCATGGAAGAATATAGGGACTCCTTACCCACATGTGTACCCTTGCACTATTAGGTTAATCATTCGATTGATCTAACTTCCATATCACTTCTACCTAATGGGTCGACATACCGCCGCTCCATTCTATAAAATGTTGAGATCAAGCAGCAGATCTAGGAGATGTTGTAAAAGGGAACATCCAGTCAATTTCCTCACCTTGTGGGAGATATAAAATACTGGTATAGAATAAGGATGGGACCTAGAGGATCTTCATTGATTATTGGGCACTGAAAAAAATAACTATTAGGAATAGGTATCCAACCCCATGAATTGATGACCTTCTTTACCAACTCAATGAGGCAAAGTATTTCAACAAGATCAATTTGAATTTTGGCTATCACCATGTTCCAATAGAGCCCATAAATGTATGGAATACTACCTTCAAATCCAAGGAGTGCCTTTTTGAATGGCTGGTCATGCCTTTAGGGTTGAAAATGGACCTGCAACTTTTATGAGGTCGATGGATGAAATATTGTGGCGCTTCACCAACTCGTTCATGGTTTTATATCTGGACAATATCCTCATATTTAGTAAGACTTGGGAAGAGCATTGTAACACATTTGACATGTCCTTCAAACACCGTGACAACACAAACTATGTGCCAACTTGGATAAATGCACCTTTGGCATGAGCCAGGTCCAACATATGGGTTACATCATAGATGAGCTAGGAATGCATGTCGATCTGGCTAAGATTCAAGTCATTATGGATTGGTCAGCCTCAACCACTGTAACAAATATTCACATCTTTTTGGTCCTTGCCAATTTTTATCAGAGGTTTGTGCTGGGATTCTCCCATATCACTTGGCCTTTGAGTAAGGTTACTAAGTGTGGAGTGAAAGAAAATTTTTCCTGGTCCAAGTCCCAACAGAAGGTGTTCATTGAGTAGAAGCACCACCTTTTCTCTACACCTATACTCACATTTCTAGACCTCCAACAACCATTTGAAATTGAGATACTTGCTTTGACTATGTTATTGGTGTAGTCCTCCCCCAACAAGAGCATTCAATGGCATATCACAGTGAGACACTTTCCGATACAATTTAGAAGTGCCCCAACTATGATAAAGAGATGTATTCTATCGTGCAAGCTTGTCGGAAAGGGAAACCTTACATTTTGGGGAAGGAGACGATCATCCACACAAATCATTAACCTCTTCATTTTATACAGGCACAAAGGAAGTTTAAGAACAATTTTCATCATCATTGGTCTACATATCTACAACAAATCCACTTGAACATTAAATATAAGAATGGAAACACCAATCATGTTGCATATTGCCTTAGTCGACCCCCAGTTTAAGGACTAACTACTGTTCTCAACTCTTTTTTCCACGAGACCTTTCGATGGTCATTGTTGAGGCATAAAAAGATATTGTTTGAACACTTAATTATCTCACATTAATTATCAATCCAGGAGCGACTTTTTATTTCAAGAGTGTACTTAGTCTGAGGCAGCAATTTATCCAAGAGTAATGCTGCGAAGATGTAGTACAGAATAACAAATACAAGAGTAACAAATGCTTGTAAAGAAACCTAATTACAATGACATGAAATGGAAAGATTAAACTACTTCATTCTTGCAAAACATCGATCAGGGATGCAGTAGCAGTAACTCTTTCCCTTAGAAATCGATGCAAGATAACCAATCTGGGGACTTGGAAGCAAAAGCCTCTATCCTCTACAGTTGGAGATCTTAAAGCAATTGAAACAAAAGAAGATTCAATGAAAGCAATTTAAAGGAAACGAAAGCTGGAAAGGAACAACAACATGTAACTATAACTCATCTATTTGCTAATTGAAGACTATGCATAAACAATGAACAGAAATGGAACATCAATGTGAAATGAACAGCAATTACAATAAGAAATTCAACAATAATTAACTCTGCAATCATAATGAAACCAAACACGATTATCACACAACAGTAATTAAAGAATAGAAATACAAATAGCAGAACGATCCCACCAGGATCGAGCCCTCAACCACCGGTGAAACGCTGCTGCGCTTTACTCCAGCATTTGAGAAATGGGACGAGAACAAACTCGTTTATTAATCAGGCATGAATAATGTTTACAACAGCTCGTACTCTCTTAACAAGAGTCGATGCACAATTCTACAAATTACAACAGGAAAAGTCTCTCCATCCTCTCCATTCTATCCCCCCATACACAATACATGCTTCTCCTTTTATAATCAGAAGGAGGAGAAATTAAATAGAAAATACAATCTCCCATAAAAATATTGGATTTTTTCCAACAACTTGATCAACCAGAAATTACATTTCCAATAGTCTTTCAACAAGAGCAAGGCGAATTTGGCTTTGCAGCTGAGATTTGGAGGACAGCCACAACAACAGAACTGAGAAAATCGTATTCAAAGAACCCTGTGTATCTCTCAATACATGTCGAATTTGGATAAACCGTTCTTTAAAAAAGTTAATTGGGCCCGTTCTGGACAAAACCCATGTTCCGGATTTTCCAGATTCTTCTTCATTCGCCCAGAATATTAACCGCAAAACTGTCCCTTCTCATTCCAATGGATTTCTGAGTTGGAATATCTCATGATGATTTGGAAATAAAATCTGTAATTTAGGAAATATCTTGGAAGCTAAAATGATAAATGATATTAATAAACCATCATTGATAAAATTATGCATAATAATAATCAATTTATTAAAAATAAAAGAGAAGAAATAATATTCATCCATAAGAGCATAAATCATTACAAGATAGATTTATATGATAAATTATAATAAATGATATGATAAACAAGAGTAAAAGTGGATGAAGTAAGTGATAAAAAGTGGTTGTATTCACGGCCCAACACACCTCCAAACTGAATATATTACATGCCCTCATGCAATCCAAAGACAAAAACCAAGCAAAGAAAATTGTTCATCCCAACCCATAAAATGGATGGAACAAATGCATGTCTCCCCAAATAATGAATATTCAATAATAGAGGCATAAAAAAATTTACAGTTGACGTTCAACTATATGTATATGAAGTTGCATAAAAATGTGACATAAGTAACAACAACCCTCATTAATCATTTTCTCAAAAATCAGATCGTTTGGATACACAGATCATGAGATATAAAAAATGGTTGTAGATGATAGTGCATAATTTTCGAAATTTTATGAACTAATTTAGCGTGAAATTATCTAGATTTGTGTATTTAATGATACTTCTTTGTTATCCAGAAATCACAAAAATTCAGTTCATGGTTTTAAAGATATATGCAAATCAATTTCTGCACTGTACAAAAATGAAATTGTATGCCTTAAACGAGAAAGAGAGTTAAAAAAAACATCCATCATGTGTAGCAATTCCCCCCCCCAAACTAAAGAATTAGCATGTCCTCATGCAATGCTAGAAAACAAAGAGAGGTGGTTGCTACAATGTGTTGAAATGTATGCTTGGTATAAAACAACATGGAATAAGGGAGGTGTTGAGAATGAATAAGAAATGATAAAGAATATTACTGACATGGTCACAAGAAAGAAATAAAGGAAATCAACACTCCCCAAACTGAAAGATGAGACGTGTCTAGAAAAATGGGAAGTGGTAAAGATATGAAATGAATGATGATAAATAATGCTCAATGGATGTTCATGAAATTCTCCTAAATTCATAATAAATCAGAAAATTATGCTATTTTACCTCACGTGTTACCTCCGAAAAAAAAATGTAGAAGGACATGTAAGGACTGACCTTTGTTGAAGCTGATGTAGGCTGAGCAGATACTGAAAGTGAAGCAAAAGGTGGAAGCCATGCAAGCACATCATGTCTGAAGAGTTGTGCGCGTTCACGAGCCTTTGTTGTTTAGTTGCAATAGTGTGATCATGCTGCGAATAGAATTTTCCCCATACTTGTTGTTCTCTTGTAAACAAATTACAATTCTGTATGCAATTTTCTTGAATCCATGGTTTTGGTTTTAAATGGCAACAGATAAGACGCATGCAAAAAAGTTCAAGCAGATTTTTTTTTTGTAAAAATGCAGTATTAATATTGTGGTAAATCAGCAAAATAAAAGAGCAGCATACTGTACAGCAATTGTACAGCATGGAAATGCATACATACTTATGATACAATCAATGAAATTATAGCATTTACTGAAATCCATGCATGCAATAAATCATAAACAGATATAGAAGCGTTTTGTAATGATTCAAGGATAAGGATAAGGGACAACTTAAGATAAACATAAGTACAAATGCGTTTATTACCCACTTAAACTAATATGATCGATTTATGATGATTTTCATGTATAATAGGTTCGAAATCACAAGTTAAGGATTCATACTTTCATTTGATATTTAAATAGAGATATAGGAAAAGGGGTTTAATATCACTATTGATGTGTATAAATGTGACTCCAATACCATCAGCAGAGCTCTGTTGCCCACAGGTGTCCATAACCTTGACAGAGTTGCTCTCTCACCCTTGGAACCATTGTCCTTTATTTATCCTGAGGAAGTGCTTGTTAATTTTCATAACAGAGGCCATTGTGCTAGCTTGGTGACCAGATAAATCACAATGTCATTCACTGGGAAGAAGTGAAAAGTGGGCAGGCCGGCTCGTGATGAGACCTCCTGTTCCAAGGACTTCTTAATTTTTTCAATTGTCCATTGGACCATATCCCTGGTTTGGTGGCCATGATAGGAATGCCAATTCACTTGCATCCTTATGAACATGGTAGGCCGACTCTTGATGAGACCCCCTATCCTCCATCTTAATGAAATATGTAAATATTTTTCTTTTCATATAGCACTTTCCTATTTATTCATAAAGGATGGCTCAAAACTCCTTAAGAGTAGGAATGGTGGAAGAAGTCTGAACAGCTCAATAGAAAATAATATGCCCTTATTCATACTCCATAAGTAAAAATCAAAGAAAGTTATAAAATATGGGAAAGAACCAACATGATAAATATAATCGATCATATAAATTTAGTGGTAGTATAACAACAAAATCATGTTATTGATTATGTCCATTTTTCCTTTTTATTATCATTACTAAACAACTTTCTTAAAAATGACGATTTCTTTTGATTTGTTGATTACAATAAGCTCTAATTTTCATGATTGTGTATCCTTTCATAAATTGTATGTTTTCATTTCAAAAAGTCATGAAAAATTCAAAAAAAGTTCTAAAAATGCTTCTTCTTTTTTTTAACAAGAAAAATGCACTCAAATGTGTTATTCCTTTGGAAAAGAACATTAAAAACAATTTGCGAAAATGTTGTTCCTTTTGAAAGTAACAGAAAAAACATGCAACAAAAATGTTGTTCTTTTTGAAAATAACAAGAAGACTAATCAGCGAAAATGTTGTTCCTTTTGGAAGGATCAACAAAAATAAACACATAAACACACTGCTTCTTAAGAGGAACGGCTACTGTTCCTTAAGAGGAACAACAATTGTTCCTTAAGAGGAACAAAAAACAAATGTAAACATGCAAAAAAAGGGAAAAAAAAAATAGAAGAAAGAACAAAGCTAATATGCAATCCATTGCCAAGCAAATCCAATCAAATAGAAAGAAAATTTTATGTACAAGTTTCAAGAAAAAGTAATTTTTTACAGAATTGGTGCCACTGAAGAATTGTCTTCCGCAATTGAAACTTGCATGGTGGGGTCCTTATTGTTTAATTGCAAATGGAGTAGAAACTATAATTTGGAAGGATCAACACCTGAAACACAAAAAACATAAAGAAATCAGAAAAGAAACAACAGTTTATTAAGTTATAACAACTATGATGTTATTTCTAAGAGAATATCAAATCTATTAATGGAAAAAAATGATCTTTTGAAAAATGTTTAGCAGCAGTGGCATGAATCTTCAAATGGGAACCAATTCTTTATTTCTTCTGTTATGAATCTGTTAGGTAATGAATTGGATGAAATGCCCTTGTTTTACTAAAATTTCTTTCAAGAATCACTTGTCCATAAATTGACCTTCTTTGTTCTCCTGAGACCTGCAAAAAACAAGTGACTACCTGCAATAAAACATTAAATCATGGAGAAATAGAGGTGATAAAGCTCCCCTAATCCAAGAATTATGCAAAAAAACTAACAAGTAGTTACTCTATAGAACAAATCCATGGACAAAGTAAAATTAATTTATTACCTGCGGGAGAGCAGTGGCCAATCATGCTAACCTGCAGTGTTTTAATCACAACTTCTTCTTTTTTTGTCCGATTTGAGTGATTCCAAATCCAAATGAGAGAAAATTCAAAGGCTTATCTCCAATAGAAACAGGTTTTAAAAATTCCATGTAATGGTATGTTAAACTTGCTTAGAACAACCTGCATAATAGAGTCATTTTCGATTTTCCAGCTCAGACCAACAATTGGTATTTCAAACATATATTTTTCGTTTGATGGCAGATTGAAGTGATTCAAATTGGATATTAAATTAGATTCATTTATTTATATCCAATAGAAATAGGTTTTGAAGAAAAGAATAATTGATGGGTCAAATATGTTAAGGAACAGCTGAGAAAACAGAGTTTCAAGAATGCTGATTTATGATAGGCAGTCAATATTTTGGTCATAAATTCCTCATACGATATCGAAATTGAGTGATTCAAATTGTGTTGTAAACTAGATTCATATAGTAATATACCATAGAAACATGTTTTAAAAATATAGTCATTTAGACCTCCAAAAACGGACTATCCCAACTCTGTTCCTGAGCTGCCTACTAGACACCCTGTCAATGTTTTGGTTCTAACTTTTTCATTTCAAATCCAAATTGAGTGATTCCAATTGGGTTTGAAATTAAACATTAAGAGCTACTTAATATAGAAATATGTTTTAAAAATATTCAATTTTGGTCCCCCAAAACATGACTGTCCCAACTGTGTTTTCAGAAATTTCATCAAGCCCGCAAGCCAAAAAAATGATATTCAAGCAATTTTTTTCATATTGATGATAAAAATGAATATTAGTGTTTGTACAATTGTTTTTTTGCAATATAATTAATCTAAATACACAAATAAATTATAATATTTATCATCAATGTTGATTTCACATCGTGTTGCAACAAAGAAACAACTATTTTTACAAAAATAAAAAAAATGTGTTTGTTTTATTTCCTTATTTATTTTATTTTCTCCACTATCCTACTCTTATTTGGAGAATGAATAAGATTACATATAATAGTATTTCCAGTGGATCCATTTCCGAAATAAAGACTCAATTATGTACGTACCCAAATTTAAAAAATGTATGTTAATAAAAATTAAGGTATGAGAAGCCAACTTCCCTTGAAAAAATGGTTCCAAAAATTGTTGAAGTGTGGAGTGATGTTGCAAACAAATGATGGAGTGAAACCAATCTTCAATATATCCTTTACTTCCTTTATTTCCCATATCCATCGTATCATGAAGTTCTTGAGCTTTTAAAATGGTTTGTTGATGCAAACTAGAAGAAACCTCATTTTCTCTCATAACTTCTACAATTTTTGGATTTGATACATTCTGAGTCTCAGTGTATTTTTTCTCCAATAGTACATGTGAGATAGAATGGGTGGGAAGGGTGCGTGAATTTTTTAGTTCAACATTGTAAGCATGTTGTACTGGTTTATTATCGCGTGGGTGTGGAATGAGTTGAGCAGGAGATTGTGTAGGGAATGGAGCCTCTTGATGATGTAGTTGATTGTGTTGAGTAAATGATTTTGATTGACAAACAAGATGTTGTGGAATAGCTGGAAGATGTGTTTGTGCTACAATATGAGGGAGAGTAGTCATGTAATCATAAGGTGAACCATGCCAATCTTGTAGACAAGATTGGTAGTGGTTATATTGAGATTGGCATGGCTGCCCTAACATATGAGTATTTCGTAATGAATTATGCAAGTAAGAGAATGGAGAGGAAGTGTTTTGAACCATACCTATAGGCCATGATTTCCATGGTTTTGACCTTGTTGCAGCTTCCCCATCTCTTTGATATGCTACTTCCAAATTAGATAAGGAAGAGTGAGTATCTATGGGATGCTCCTTTTGGTAATGAGGGCAAAACACTTCATCAAATTCTTGATTTCTCTGAACCTGCAAAACATTCAATTGTGAATTTAGAGAGCTAATAAAATCAACTTTAAATTTTTCAAATAAAACATTGATTTCAGCTCTTATGTCTCTTGTTCTTGTAGTACATTTGGAAAAGAAAGAAGAAACTTCACTAGAATTCTTACCAGCCTTAGAAATTCTTCTTGAATACCTTATGCACAATTCACAAACATCATCATATGATAACTGAAAAACATCACCTTTTCCTATCAGATTTAAGAGTTCTAAAAAATCATCTTTGATTCCTTTAAGAATGAGTGTTTTCAATATCTCTTTTTCCAAATGCTTATGCCTTGATTTTTGAAGGTTGTATCGAAATCGCTCTACATAGTCCTCCAAGCTTTCATCTTCCCTTTGTGTCATACCAAAAATATCTTCATTGGATTTGCAATAGTCTTGGTACTTCTTCAAGAATATGTTCTTCATGTCCTCCCATGTTTTGATGCAGTTCCCACCTAATCTCATGAGCCATCGGAGAGCTGCTCCTTTTAGAGTAAGAGGAAACACTTTCAATCTTTGATCGTTAGTACAATAATCATATCCTCTACAAAGTATTTCAAACTCAAATAAGAATGTATCTGGATCTTCATTTGTCAAACCATGAAAATTTGGTAGAAACAATGTGGGAATTATGTGCATTTGTGTCACTCCTCCTAGATCTTTGATAGGGAATTCAAAAGTTGCAATGTCAGCCATTTCTTACCATAATAGAAGATGTTCTTCAAGTTTTTCTTTAAGGATCCTCCTTCCAATGTTCCTGTCAATTGGTTAGTGAAATGGGTGGTGCTTACATCACCACTCGAGTGGAATTACAAGATTTTTTTCAAAAATTCTACCTCTAAAATTCAAAAAAAGAACACAAACATTCATTCCTACCTTAAGCTTTCACTCAATTCTGCTGTGAAGCAGGCCAGTGAACAAGTGTGTTTCTTGCTCGGTGCGCAGGTTCTTACCTTCCGTCTTTAATACCCAATTCTTCCCAAGCAGAAAAAATTAAATATGCATCACTCTTTCTAAATGGCATACACTCTCCCCGGAAATGGCGCCAAAATGTCGAGTGCATAAAAAGGTATCTTTTTAACACCTATTTATCTCACGTTAATTATCAATCCGGGAGTGAATTTTTATTTCAAGAGTGTACTCAATCTGAGGCAGCAATTTATCCAAGAGTAATGTTGTAAAGATGTAGTACAGAACAAATGCAAAGGTAACAAATGCTTGTGAAGAAACCTAATTACAATGACGTGAAATGGAAAGATTAAACTACTTCAATCTTGCAAAACATCGATCAGGGATGCAGTAGCAATAACTCTTTCCCTTAGAAATCGATGCAAGATAACCAATCTGGGGACTTGGAAGCAAAAGCCTCTATCCTCTACAGTTGGATATCTTAAATCAATTGAAACAAAAGCAGATTCAATGAAAGCAATTTAAAGGAAACGAAAGCTGGAAAGGAACAGCAACATGTAACTATAACTCATCTATTTGCTAATCGAAGACTATGCATACACAATGAACAGAAATGGAACAGCAATGTGAAATGAACAGTAATTACAATAAGCAATTCAACAATAATTAACTCTGCAATCATAATGAAAACAAACACGATTATCACACAACAGTAATTAAAGAATAGAAATACAAACAGCAGAACAATCCCACCAGGGTCGGGCCCTCAACCACCGGTGAAACGCTACTGCGCTTTACTCCAGCGTTTGAGAAATGGGACGAGAATAAACTCTTTTATTAATCAGGCATGAATAATGTTTACAACAGCTTGTAATCTCTTAACAAGAGTCGATGCACAATTCTGCAAATTACAAAAGGAAAAGTCTCTCCATCCTCTCCATTCTATCCCCCCATACACAATACATGCTTATCCTTTTATAATTAAAAGGAGGAGAAATTAAATAGCAAATAAAATCTCCCATAACAATATTGGATTGTTTCCAACAACTTGATCAACCAGAAAATACATTTCCAACAGTCTTTCAACAAGAGCAAGGCGAATTTGGCTTTGCAGCTGAGATTTGGAGGACGGTCGCAACAACAGAACTAAGAAAATCGTGTTCAAAGAACCCTATGTATCTCTCAATAAAGGCCGAATTTGGGTAAACCATTATTTTCTAAAGTTAATTGGGCCCGTTCTGGACAAAACCCATGTTCCGGATTTTCCAGATTCTTCTTCATTCGCCCAGAATCTTAACCGCAAAATTGTCACTTCTTATTCCAGTGGATTTCTAAGTTGGAATATCTCATGATGATTTGGAAATCAAATCTGTAATTTAGGAAATATCTTGGAGGCTAAAATGATAAATGATATCAATAAACCATCATTGATAAAATTATTCATAATAATAATCAATTTATTAAAAATAAAGGAGAAGAAATAGTATTCATCCATAAGAGCATAAATCATTATAAGATGGATTTATATGATAAATTATAATAAATGATATGATAAGCAAGAGTAAAAGTGGATGAAGTAAGTGATAAAAAGTGGTCGTATTCACGGCCCAACAGTCGTAACTATACAAGAATTATCTAGATTTTTCCATCACATACCCGATGCTAGTGGATGGAAAAAAAGCTCCATATTTCCACCTACAAGACGCATTATTATTCTACATGGGCCAACTTTGTGTTCCTTCAAGTGAGTGTGCCAAACTAATTTATGAGGCGCAATATAGTCAAGTCACAAAAAAATTTGGTGTGGAGAAAACTATGGTTGTAATATAGAATCATTTTTATTGGCAAGACTCTGACCAGATGTTGGAAAATATATTACATCATGAACTACCTATTCCATCGCCAAGACAAACATTAAGAAGCCAGGCCTGTACACTCCTCTTCCCGCTCAACCAACCCTAGGAATCCATCTCTATGTATTATCTATCTTTCATCCCTTCTACCAAGCATAGGAATGACTGTGTATTTTTTATTGTGGACACATTTTCTAAGATGGCTATATTGGCAATTTGAAAGAAGAGCATCACAATAGAGAACACTGAAAAAATATTCTTTGAATAAGTGTGGGTAAATTTTTGGATCCCATAGACCATTATATCAGATCGGGATAACATGTTCCCGAGCATATTTTTGTCAAGTCTATGGACATTATTGGATACCAAGCTCACTAAGCCGATTTTGTTCCATCCTTAGAATGATCGCCAGATGAAGGTCATCAAGAAGATGATAATGCACATTCTATGCATGTACAACTCTAAGCATCCACAAACCTAGGATGAGAGTATTCCTTATGTGTAATACAATTATAACATATTTCTCCATAGCTGACTAGTCGTAGTCCCTTTTGAGTGAGCCTAGGATTACAACCATTGTGTTCGATTGATGTCACCATGCCTCATGCAACTAAACAGACATAATCCACACATGTACAGTCCGAGGCTAAAAAAGAAACTAGGTTTATTGAATGCATCCAACATATCTGCCACACATGCATGGAATCTTGGATAAGTCTAATGCAAAGTACAAGTAGAGACATGATCAACATCAGGTGCCACATAAGTTTCAAGTGGGAAACAAAGTTTGGTTGCATTTGTAGAAAGAACACCTTGTCGGAGACAAACAGAAATTATGAGCACTCTAATAAGGGACTTACACCATCACCAAGGCTTGGTAGACAAGGCTTTCGAGCTCAAAATTTCCCCCATTCCTCAACCTATGCCTAGTGTTCAATGTGGACTGCCTTTGGCCATACCTTCACCATTTTTGGACACATTAGACATTGCAGAACAACTAAGACCTACAAATATCAACCAATAGTGCATGGAACATGCCACAACTAATTAGAACATGGAAACACAGTTCAAGAGCACTCACCAACATGATATCAAACTATATCGAGTTATCAAAATTGGAGATCTCCTGCACCAGGGAAAGTGGCTCACCATGGACCAAGTTCAACAGAAGTTTCCTCATCTTATAGAGGCACTCAACGTAATGGGAACCATTAATTCCTAAGGGAGGAGGAATGATCCATGTGGATATTGGTGGCCACACACATATTCCACTTGGACCCCCAACATTGTTTCTTTATGTTACCTTAATTGTAGCACAATTTACTATATTTGGGATTTTTTTCGGGTATTGAACTTCCGAAGCTATTTTGAGGCCCTAAACAACACCTTTTTTGGAAGCCACGCAAAATTGTAGCCTATGGTATGGCGTTGTAGTCAAAATTTTTAGTCCTTGGATAGATATTTTTAACGGGTTATCATATGCATCAAATGAAGATCACATTCCAAATTTACAACTTAAGGAATTTGATGTACCAATTTACCCCAACGGGGCCCACAAACTGTTGGTGCTTCATCTCCTAGGGTTAGATTTTTGGATGTTTAGGGTTTTCCATTTTTTATCAATAATAAATAGGCCTATAAGCCTCATTGTATCACATTTCATAAGGCATGTAGCTGCCACATCACTTCTCAAAGATAAGAAACCATTTCCTAAGCTAATTTATTTCCATTCTGCATGTAAACAATTTTCAGTACTTTGTTATTAATGAATCGAAGTTTTGTTTTCACTATAGATTTGTGTTTCTATTTATATATGTATTTCATTTTGTTCCTTCATAAATTTATATCACATGAACTAATAAGACATTTTTATGATATGAATTTAAATCATGCTCAAACGCTGATGGCTTTAAGGAGGCCGAGCTACTTGATTTGTAAGAATTGAGGTGTCATGAAGATTCCATGGTTTTGGACATCTTGAAAGATAATTTTTTATTGATGTTAAAAGACACACTTGTTTCTACTACTGCTATAATTATATAATAAATCGTCAATGTTACAAGGGTTGCTAAAGAGTGAGTGAAACTTCTGAGCTTTCAATAAAGAAGAGGTTGAGTTTCTCTTCAACATTGGAGACCAAAGTCGCCTTGAGAAAAATGAGTCTGTTGCATAACTAGAAGTGCTCTTATCATGATAAAGTATAGGCTACTTGGATTAAAAGAATTGAAATCAATGTTTAACTGATAATAAATTGTTGGTAGAATATCATTGCTAGTAATGTTGAAGCAATAACAAACTATATTGTGGGTCTGTCATATTTTTATTGATGAAGACAACTCATTGGAAGATCCCTGATCTTGACACATTTGACTAACATTGATTGATGACATGATGAATTTAATCATATCTACTGAAAATTTGTATATATAAAATAAATTTTATAGATGAAAAAGTCTCATGGACCTTCTAAATATGTAAATGAAAATTCTAGGGTTTGGAAACCCTAACAGACTACAAGGCCCTAGGGTTTGTCGATAAAACCCTAAAGCTAGACCTACATTATCTTTTCCATTGAATGAGAAACCATAGCTCATGCAAAAAAGGAATGACATCATGTTAATGATGAGGAAAAGGTTAAAAAATTTGCAATAAGGATAAGATCAAGAGGGATTTTACATTTCCACACAATCCTCAAAAGATAAGTAACTTATATATCTCTTCCTTGATGATTATTATCATTATTTTTACTTTTAGTTAACCTCTTTCATTTGTATATTTTTCTTGGTTATATTTTTCTTACATGAACTCCTAATGATGATTGCAGGTACATATTGAAGGCTTCCAAGGATCTGGCAATAGATGTAAGTATTGGAAGAATGACACAAAGCTTGTGAAAAGAGGACTCTCTCAAAATATATGATTTGTGTTGAGATATATTGTACTAGATGAGATCTGGCTCAGAGGGAGCATGAAGATAAACAAGTTTGAAGTATACCTTGATTGTGCCAAAGGAAAGTCAATGGTGAGTTCCAAATTTATATACAAGATCAACGTACAACAAATGGAAACATAAACAAGTACAAAGAAAGAATTAATACTAGAAGGTTCTCCTAATAAGAAGGAGACGATCATCATGAAAATAAATTTTCTCCAGTTTCTAGGAACACTACTAGAATTATTGTTTCCTCTGTTATGGAATTACATTAGATGGATATAAAGGCTATTTTTCCCAATGAATAAATTGAGGAAAAAGTGTACATGGGTCCACCTCAAGGATTTGAGTGTCCTTACGAGTCTCCTTATTGAAAATATAAGTATGTACCTTAGAATTATATTGATGGATAAATTTTGATCCTATTAGCCATCTATAAATTTTCCATATACTATGATGGCTAAAACAGGTCTATTAGTATTCAAGAAACAAATTTGAAGCAAATTTGTGAGTTCTTGAAGCCTTGTTGTGTTTTTGTCCAAAAGACCCATTTCACTGATTATCTTCACCAAAAAAGTCTTCAAATATTCTTTTTTTTTTTAAAGAGGAATGCCTCAAAGTCATTAGTCTCATCATTTTTTCATTTCAAAAATATACCCTTCATATTCCCATTTTCCTCTTTTTTCCTCTTATTCCCTTAAAAATCCTTTCACTTCCTCAAAAAACCCATTTGAACTAGCAATAATCCCTTTTTCTGGTCTAGAACCCTTCTTAATCACATATCGAAACTCTCAAAAACCTTAAAAAACCCACTTTCAGCCTTAAGACCGACCCTTTTCATAAAACAGACCTTAAGCCCCCACAGGCTTAACTTCTTAGCCCCTACATTCATATGACCGAAACTCGTGACCGTCGGCTTAAGTTCTTAGCCCCTTTCGCATGTTGTGTAACTAGCTTCAAAAATAGAAGAAAAGAGATATCAACGCCTTAGAAATAAGCCACTTTGAGGGGGCAACCTCCAATACATTACATAAATGCACAATTCTTGGATGATACAATTTACAAAACCTCCTTTCTATATATAGGAGTCCATGGGGCCATAATGTATCCTAGTGGGCCACAATGTAATCCTAGCCGACCTAACAATAATAATTTAAGGGCACAATAATAACAAAATGGGGGTTACAAGGGTACAATAATAACAATAAGGGGGTTACACTAACAACAATAGGGGACTATACTAGTAATATAGGGACCTAACATGCCCCTCTCCTTCAAAAAAGTGTTGTCCTCAACACTTGAGTAGCTCTGGGTGCTTCTGTATAAAATTCTCATCCTCCCATGTAGAATCTTCGGTGGGTAAGTTCTTCCACTTGATGAGATACTCTGAAATTGATCGATTCCGTAGTTGTCGAGTTCTTGTTTCCGTGACCGCTTCAGGTTCCAATATGATTTTTCCTTCCTCATCAAGTTCTGGAAATATTGTTTGAGCTGGAAGATTTTCACCTATAACCTTCTTTAAGCATGAAACATGGAAAACTGGATGTACTCGCGAAGAAGCAGGAAGCTCCAATTTGTATGCCATAGTACCAATCTTTTGCAACACCTTGTAAGGACCATAGTACTTTGGCGATAATTTATTATCCTTCTTAGCTTGCTTGAGGGACATTTGTTTATATGTTTGTAGCCGTAAAAATACCCAATCTCCTACATCAAAACTTCTCTCGCTGCGATGTTGATCTGCCTGTTGTTTCATTCGATTTTGTGCCAAATTCATGTTATCCTTTAAGAGTTGGAGAACTTCTTGCTGATGCTCGATGTGATCTTCCACTGCTTGAACCTTCGAATTTTCCCTTAAAGATGATGTGATGGATGGTGGATGATATCCATAAAGTGCCATAAATGGGGTCATTTCTGCTGCAGTATGGAAGGAAGTGTTATACCACCATTCAGCAAGAGGTAACCACTTGACCCATTGTGTTTGTTTATCAGATACAAAACAACGAAGATATCCTTCCAAACATTTATTTACTATCTCGGTTTGACCATCAGATTGAGGATGATAAGATGAGCTATGAGCTAATTGAGTACCCAAACAAGAAAATAACTCCGTCCAAAAATTTCCATTAAAAATGGGATCTCTGTCGCTCACAATAACCCTTGGGCTTCCATGTAGCTTTTGAATTCTATCCATAAATGTAGTAGCAACTGTACTTGCTTTAAATGGATGAGATAATGCACAAAAGTGTTCATACTTGGTAAGTCTATCAACTACCACCATGATGACATTCTTGCCTTCGGACTTCGGTAAACCTGTGATAAAATCCATTGAAATCTCCTCCCAACGTTGACTTGGAATGGATAAAGGTTGTATAAGTCCCGGGGTCTTAATTGTATCCACTTTATTCTGTTGGCAAACCAAACATTCCGCCACAAAATTTTGAATATCAGATTTAAGGCCATCCCAAAAAAAATCTTTCTTCACCCTGTGGTAAGTTTTTAAAAATCCTGAGTGTCCTCCTAAAGGAGAAGTGTGCAATTCAAAAAGAATATTTTGTTTTAGTTGGGAATTCTTACAAAGATATAAGCGATCTTTGTACCATAAGGAATCATTTTTCCAACTAAATGTATCAGATGTACTAGGATCTTGCTGCAACCTTTGAATGAGTGTCCATACATCTTTGTCCTTCTTCCATTCATCTCTTGCTTCGGTTATCCAATCTGGTTGGATAATAGAAATGGCACAAAGCAATGCTTCCACCTCTTCATTCTTTCTTGAGAGTGCATCTGCAAAAACATTAAGCTTTCCTTTTTTGTAGATTATTTCAAAGTCATAACCCAACATCTTTGTGACCCATTTTTGCTGCTCTTCTGATGATAGTCTTTGTTTCAAAAAGTGTTTAAGACTATCATGATCAATTTTTACCTTGAAGTGTCTTCCCATTAGGTAAGTTCGCCATTTCTTTAGTGCATGCAGTATTGCTAACATTTCCTTCTCATAAATATGTTTCTGTAAATACTTTCTTTTGATTGGATGACTTTCAAAAGCAATGGGTCTTCCTTCCTGCATTAAAACTGCACCAATTCCATTTCCTGAGGCATCACATTCCACAATAAAGGTTTTTGTGAAGTCTGGCGTAGCTAAGACCGGTGCTAGGCACATTGCCTCTTTAAGATGTTCAAAGACCTTAGTTGCTTCAGGAGTCCATGAAAATGCATCTTTCTTCAATAATGTTGTTAGAGGTGCTGCTATTCTTCCATAATTCTTAACAAACTTGCGATAATAGCTTGTTAACCCGAGAAATCCTCGCAACTGCTTTATCGTCTTAGGGAATTTCCATTCCTTAATGGCTTTAATTTTGTTAGGGTCTACTTTAACACCCTCGTGAGATATAATATGACCCAGATATTCCACCTCTTGTACTCGAAAGAAACATTTGGATATTTTTGCATATAATTGTTTCTCCTGCAATAGTTTGAGCACCCTGTCAACATGTTCAACATGATCCTTCCAAGACCTGCTGTAGATTAGTATATCATCAAAAAATACTACACAAATTTTCTAAGGAAGGGTTTGAAAATGGAATTCATCGACCCTTGAAATGTAGAAGGTGCATTGGTAAGGCCAAAAGGCATGACCAAAAATTCATAATGACCCTCATGAGTTCGAAATGTTGTTTTTGGAATATCTTCAGTCTTCATTCTAATTTGATGATATCCTGAACGAAGATCCAACTTGGTAAAATAAATTGCTCCACGTAATTCATCCAATAATTCATCAATCACAGGAATGGGAAATTTGTCTTTAATGGTGAGCTTATTGAGCTCCCTATAATCTGGACACATTCGCCATGATCCATCCTTCTTGTGTACCAATACTACAGGAGCAGAGAAATAACTTTGACTAGGTTGAATTATACCCGTCTCTAACATTTCTGCAATCATACGTTCAATTTCGCTCTTTTGGACGTAAGGATATCTATAAGGCCTGATGTTTGGAGGAACACTTCCTGGAATCAAATGAATAGCATGATCATGATTGCGAATAGGTGGGAGTCCTTTGGGAGTTTCAAACACCTTGGAATGATTGTCCAAGACTTGTTGGAGATCTGCAGAAATAGATGATTTTGATGTTGGAACTTCTAGTGAGCATAATTGTGCAATTACACCTCGTTGTTCTTTCTTTAGAAGCTTTTTCATGCCATTAGAGCTTATTATCCTTCCTGGCTTCCCTTCAATACCTCGTAATTCGACTTCCTTTCCTTCTGAAAAAAATTTCAAGAAAAGTTCTTGAAAATTAAAAGCTACCGTCCCCAAAGATTGTAACCATTGTACTCCTGGTACAACATCAGCACCTCCCATAGGAATGGAAAGCATTGGACTAGTCAATACATATTCCCCCATGGTTAGCTTGATATTATGGCATTTTTCAGAGAAATTTATAGTTCCTCCATTTGCAACCATCACTTGACATTCTGGTGCTGGGTATAGGAAACAATTTAATTCCTTGGCTACCTTACAATGAATAAAATTATGGGTGTTACCTGAATCAATCAACACTATTACCTTT
The DNA here is from genome assembly GCA_034641835.2 of Pinus albicaulis. Classification (NCBI taxonomy): domain Eukaryota; kingdom Viridiplantae; phylum Streptophyta; class Pinopsida; order Pinales; family Pinaceae; genus Pinus; species Pinus albicaulis. The sequence goes on from CM076579.1 coordinate 732,155,879, forward strand.
CTCTTCTTGATTTGTCCTTTTATCTTGAGAGTTTGAGGAGTGGTAATTCCTGCCAGTGCATTACATGATATGGTTGGATTCATTTCTTCCTCTTCTGGGGCTGGTTCCTGGTGTATATCCTCTTCTTCTTCATTTTCTTCTTCCTCTTCACAATCTATGTAAAATAATTTCTTCTCAGCACACTTATGACCTTTAGTGTATTTGCTATCACAACTGTAGCAAAGCCCTTTTGCTCTTTTTCTTCCAATTGTTGTGGTGTCAACCTTGTAGGTTGTGGAAATCTAGGCGTAGCAACACTTCCTTCTTTATAGAATTGAGTGGTAGGCTTCCTTGTCGCCATAATTTTGCATTCAACTTTTCTTGCCAACCTGAATGCCTTCTCCAATGAATCAGGTTCCAAAACGCGAACTTCATGTTGGATGTTATCCTTTAAAGTGCCTATGAAGAGATCAATCCTGTGTTCCTCTGGAATATCAGTTACCCTTATATTCAATTTTTTGGAAGTCCTCAATGTGCTCCCCCACTAAACCCTTTTGTTTGAGATTTATCAATTGGCTAAAGAAGGTGTTTCTCTTTGTATCCTCATAATGTGCTATCATTTCCTCCGTAAAAATTGACCAAGTGACAATTTTTTTATGGGAGAAAAGCCATCGATACCATACAAATGTATTTTGTTCTAAATGTAGAGTTGCAATGCGTACCTTTTGTGTGTTTTGCACGTTATGGAGATCAAAATATTGCTCCATCTGTAGTATCCATGTTACAGGATCCTTTTCATCAAACTTCCTCATATCCATTTTTGGAATATGGTGGTTCTTCCCGCCAACATTAGAGGTTATGAAATCACGATTAACATTTATTTTGTTCTCATCATGAGGTTCTTCTACTATATTTCTGCCATTAGGAATCATTTCTGGTTTTAAGCTTGTCATCAAGCCTTCCATGTATGCTTTTAGATCATTCTTCATGTTTTCCATGTTGTATTTCATTTCATCCATCTTAGCTTCCATGCCATCCATCTTAGCTTCCACGCCTTTCTTCAAACCGTCCATCTTCACTTCCATGCCTTTCTTCAAAACTTCCATTTCATTTTTTGTTTCTCTTTGCGAGAGTGAAATTTGTTGCACTTGATATTGTAATTTTGATAGATCATGTTGCAATTCTTCATCTTCATGAGTCATGGTAGAGCCCTCTGAAGGCTTAATGGGTGTTGAATACTTTTTAGGCGCCATTTTAGAATCCAATATTGATACCTTTTACTTGCTTTGAGGAGCTCGATATTGAAATTGTATTATCTCTGTGATTGCAAATCTTCAATATCTGAAATTCAGCACTGAAGTAGCCCTCTGAATTCTCTTTGGAATGCCACAGGTCTGACCTAATTTGGATTCTCCAAGACAAAGTTGTGTCCAATCTCCCACAATGACCTAATTATGGACTAGTTCAGTAGAGAGAACTTGTACGACTTGCCACGTGTCCTGTTTCATCCTTTGTGTCTGAAATTGATAGCCAAGAAACTAAAGTCTATGTACTTGTGACCACTTTTTACGGCACTCCAATCCGATGCCCAGAGAGATAGTTATTGAACTTTTCCCACGATCACCTCTTTGAGATGCAATTCAGGAGCCTGAAAAAACACTACCTTCCACAGATCATATCTCCAAAAATATTGCGAAAAAAGCTCTGAAATTTTTTGACGCATTTCCTTAGGATTTCATCTTCGCACCATACAAATTTCAGATTCTGAACCTTCGTAGAAAAAAAGTTATAGCACAAATTCCACGATGACCTGTTTAGGAGCCTGAAAAAAGACCTAACTTCCACAGATCATATCTCCGAAAATATTGCGAACCAAGCTCTGAAATTTTTAAACAACCTTCCTCAAGATTTCAGCTTCGCACCCTAAAACTTTTAGCTTCTGAAGCTTCGTAGAAAACAAGTTATAGCGAAAATTCCACGATGACCTGTTTGGAGCAGCGAAACCCTAGAATCCAAAGCTCTGATACCAAATGTTGTGTAACTAGCTTCAAAAATAGAAGAAAAGAGATATCAACGCCTTAGAAATAAGCCACTTCGAGGGGGAAACCTCCAATACATTACATAAATGCACAATTCTTGGATGATACAATTCACAAAACCTCCTTTCTATATATAGGAGTCCATGGGGCCATAATGTAATCCTAGTGGGCTACAATGTAATCCTAGCCGACCTAACAATAATAATTTAAGGGCACAATAATAACAAAATGGGGGTTACAAGGGTACAATAATAAAAATAAAGGGGTTACACTAACAAAAATAAGGGACTATACTAGTAATATAGGGACCTAACATCGCATTATCGCATTTTTCTTTCCCCATTTTCCTTCCACCTTCCTTATTCTTTCACCATCGATGCTTTCCTACCGATGAAATCCCGACCATTGGTCATCATCAGATCCAACGGCGATCAACCTCTCCTCTATTCCCTTTTATTTCATCCACGATCAAATCTCATCTGCCGATCTCTTTGATCTGACGGTTGTTGTTTGTTCACAGTATCGCTACCCCTCGTTCATTTCCTGTCAACTCCACTTTTCTTTGATGAATTTTTAGCCGTCGATCCCCCTGATTAGATGGTCAATGCTTCATCGCCTCATCACATTTCTCCCCTCCCCTCGCGCCATTAATTTCATTGTGCGATATTGCGTTGCATCCTAGACTATTGATCGTCTTGATCCAATAACCATTGTGCCTCAGCCTTTACCTCACTCATTCTTTCTCCTCGACGTATCTCCGTCATTGATCCTCAAGATCTAACGGCCCTTGCTTCATTGCACATTCGCCTTATACCCCTCCCCTCACACCATTCATGCCTTTGTGTGATTCTGTGATGTGTCCTCCACCATCTGATTAACCCAAATCTATGGTGCAGGTTCACTGCAGGGGCACCCGACCAAAGTGGCCCGTACTACCCAGTGCCCCTGCAGTTGGCTCATTTGACTGTGGAAGATTTTCATCCAACGGTCCATATTCAATGCGGAGGCACCCGGCCCGCAAACCCATCCATACCCTCCATCCCCCCGCATTTGATCTCAGCCATCGAGCTTCTCCAGATCTGACACCATCGGCTCTCCTCCCATATAATCCTGATGGTCCCACCCAACCGTGTTGGGCTTTTCATTGTGATTTCATTCAATCTCCACCATTGATTTCCCTAGAACCAATGGTCACCATTTCATTTCGCATTCATTTCTCCCACATCCCCTTCATCGTACATTTTCAACGCGAAATGGGTGGTTTTGAGAGGATACGTGTCAACCTCTCGACTGTATCGCGTCCACCCAGCATAAAACCACTTACCGCCTTAACCCCGTGCGAAAAAAATTCACGGTTTTCTGAAAAATCACTTATCTCCATTTCCACGCCACTATTCACATTGTTGGGGTTTTTCCCAGTTTTTTTGGTAAAGGCCTTCCTATGAGAATTTTCCCTCTCCACATCTCTCCATAACCCCTCGCTAAGCCCACTGTTAGCAGTTAAACCACAAATGCATGATTTTATAATTTTTTATTGTTTGTTGCAGGTTTCATGGCGGTAATTATAAAAGCCATCCCACTGTCACTAAAGGTGACAAAGGGCCGAGGATGATGATCCTTAAAGGCCGAAATAACAAAGGAACAAAATATTCCAGGGTTTATCATTAAATTTTGGTCAGTGATTCATGACCATTGATTTTTTTACTAAACCCTCCAGCGCAGCCACCTGTAAGCAAACAAGAAGATCAATGAAGAAAGAGATTAAAGATTAAAGGTTACAGTCAAACCCGAGGATCCAAAGACTTAACCTGCAGCTCAAAGAATGAAGATGGAGATGATTAAAGAACAGATCAACAAGAAATAAGGCCTCATGCACATCAGAGCAAAGTAGTTAATTTAGTCAGAATGTCTACCCACCACCATGATCTGCATTTTATCTACCAAGGACAAAACTGGAAGTTACTACAAACAGAGACATTTCAACTGTCAGAGTAGTTATTGTGAAAGTATGGGAAAGCCTCAAAGCCCACTCTTTCACTTAACTTGTCCCAGAATCCTAAACAGAACTACTGTAGTCAGAAGACATCTCCAAAAGAACACATGTTGGAGCTATTACCAGCCTTCCATATATGCCTCAAAGACAGGAAAAAATACTAAAATGGTCCAAGAAGTTAATGTGATATTTATTAAACATAGGGGAGCATTCGAAAGGACCCCGACTCTGTCTTAAATGATCATTAAGACCACTTCTTTCACTTATCTTCCTCATTCACCTATAAGTACTCATTGAAGATTCATTGTAAAGGGTTGGAAAATTGTTAATTGTTGAATTGTTATTGAGTAAGAGTTGTTGAGTAGTTGTAATATAGTAGGCTAGGAAGAGAAGTATTGGACTGTAGAAAGCCATTGGACTCAAGTATGTAACTGGTCTTGGACATCAAATAGATCCTGATCTAAATCATTGGTGATGTTTTTCTTTACTGTCACTGTTGCTTCTTATGTTTTTCACTTTTTTCATATTCTCGGATAAAGAGCAGTAAATATAGAATAGGATTTACATCTAAAGTACCCTAATTCTGACTGATAAGCTTTATATTTATGTTTTCTTCTAAATGTGTGTTTGGGAATGATATCAATAGAGTATAACCAGTCAAGGAACGTTGGTGAGCCCATGTCTTGCTAAGTAGAACTTGAGATGTTGTTCTTGAATGATCTTTTCATTGCATGCTAAGTAGAGTCCTAATCAAGGAATTTTATCATTAGCCCTATCCCTTGTTTAGTCTTAAACAGTTGTTTTGATGATTTCCCTTAAGATTATGCCTAAAGCAATATAGGTTAAAAGTCCTTACTTGATCTTAGGCTACTTTTTATGTTTATTTAAATGTTTTCCCTTGAGAGTATGCCGAAAGCAGGATAGGTTAAAATTCCATACCTGATCTTAGGTTGCCCTTTGTTTTCTTATATGTTTGCTTCTTTCACCACACTTCTTAATGTTCCACACCACAAACTCAACTCAAAGAGATCTTCTGATATAGATGACCTGCCCTATGAAAACCCTTGAATAGTTGTTGTGCAAGTAAACCCTTTTATGACACCATAGCCTAATGCATTGACACTTTTTCTTGACCTATCTTCCCATGCTGAAATATCCTTCAATTTATTCCCTCCTTCACACTTCGCATGACCTTCTCAGTTAATAATCCCCAACCAAAAAACAATCAAATCCCTTGTACTTCATAACTAGCCTAATATCATATCATAAGCTTTAAAAGCATATCATTATAAACACATATGGAGAGAACCCTTTTTGAATCCAAGAGGGCTAGATCCTAGGATTCCAAAGTGGTTCTGATGTTGCCTCTTCATTTGGTATGCCAATCTGCCAAATCACAGGACCCCAACAGATCCTATATTATTTGTTTCTAATGGAAGTAGAAGGACTCATGTGAAATAGGGATCAGTCAAGGCTACCTTATGAAGCCTAGTTTTAGCTTTAGAGAGAGTTGACCTTTGACTTCAAGATGAAGGAACCAAATTTGATGCATTTGATCAAAAGAAGCATACTATTGATGTCCCTAAAATATTTTCGGGATGATGGAATGTTCAGTTAGTTTTCCAAGCTAGATAGTTGATATACTATAGTAACTAGAAATATGCAGTGGCAAGGGAACAACCAGGATTACTACAGTAGGATTTGTTTTAGAAATAGAACCTTGTTAGGGTAACCAAAAAGTAGCTGAGAAGCCTATGGTTGAGCCAAGGCATTTGGATCAACATGGGTTTAATTTCCAACATGGTACAATTTTTTATCGCACAACCAATTATGGTTTGAGATATGTCTCAGACAATGAAGTAAAATTGTAGGACACAAAAATTAGATTGGGAAAAAAATGCAGAAGAGAAAGGGTTCATCAAGATACTGTTTCACTTTGGGCTCCATTATGATTTCTTGGATGAGAGGGAATAAAACATTTGTTGCACTTAGTACTATAGAGGTTGAGTATATTGCATCTTGGTTGAAAATTTGAGAACCAGTATGGCATCAAAAAATACTTGCAATATTGTTTGATCAAGTGCACATGACAACCATGATTATGTGTAAAATCATAGTGACAGCAAGTACCATGTCATGGCATAGAAGGAAGAAGTGTGGCTCTAATACTATTCTACAATCAAGTGGATTTTTGAAAAAGACTTGGTATCAAGATGAAGTATGTATACTTCAAGTACAAGGTTGGAGTGATTTTGAATGTCTCTATTAGCAAGAGGGATTGATTGATCATGTCTCTCTCAGTGAGAGGGAGTGATGAAATTGCAGCATCAAGGGCAGTCATTATCTCTAGGTCATGTTGACCAAGATTAGGTAGATTTGTCCAAAGTGTTGATGTGATAGAATTAGGGAAATAAATTATTCCCCTGTCAAGTATTTTGACCACAATTAAGGAGAATTAGGGAAAAAAAATCTTCCCCTGTCAAGCCTTTTTTCCAGATAAGTTGTGTAAACACTGGAAAATCATACAGAAGAATATGACATTAATTAATGTTAAGAAAAATGATTTATAGGGCTGGAAGACATTACAGAATCTGTAAAGTATTTTAAAATCTCTAAGGTCTGAGGAAAATAAAATTTGAACAAGTCCTAAGTGCTCTTTGCATGCATAATCCTTCGTGAAGAGTACCTTCTACACGCCTTTTTTCCCGATATGCACGCAATCCTGGGAGTGGTGAAATGTCACTATCCCAGACCACACAAAGCAAAGGACAAGTGATTCCTTACTTGAAGCTGCCTAAGGACAACCACCAATGCCTCCTAAGACACTAAGTGAGCACATAATGGAATATTTGGAGCACACAAAGGAATCATACCCCTCTCTTGGGTTACCAACCACAATGTACCAAGAGAGGGAAGGGAGGATTTCAAATCTCCTATATAAGGCCACCATGAGATGAAGAATTTTTGAACACATTGTTATGCTGGCCAGAATTTCCCAAGAAATAATAGCAGTGTGTGAGCCAGAGCTGAAGATAGAGGAGACTCAATTGTTGGCCATCCAACAAGTTCAGTCCAACACAGTAGAGAGAGAGAGAGAGTGCACCGAGGCAAGCTTTGAATAAAAACATCCTTGCATCAGGACCTAGAACCGTTGTCTAGGGGCCCTTTGGCAAGAGGGTAAAGTTTCACTCTTATTACTACCAACACTCAATACGAGGGGCCTAGAGCCACCGTTTTTATTATTGTTGTTGTTTGACTCTTTTCAAGGCTTTTGTTTATTTGTTTTTAGTTTTTAGTTTAGTTTTTAGTTTATATATGCTAGTATGCTTATGATTCTATTTTGTTCCACTAACTGGCTTGACTCCACTTCTTTTTCTGCCTGTTACCAATAAATTAAGCAGTAGACCGCACCCCTTAAGTTGGTGTGATTTCTTACATACGTGCACCAAACACACCCCAATAGGATTGGGAACTCCACTAATGTTTATTACCAAGTTTATGTGGTTGTGCCTTTTTTGTAGAGACCTTTGTCTTTGTTGTGGAGTGGAGCTGAATTCCCCCCGATTTCTCTTGCAGTCCCTAGTTCATCCCAAGTGACAGACTGAAGTAGAACAGCTCCAAAAAAAAATTTACGCAAGAATTTGTGTGCGTTTTCTCCTCACAGACATGCAGGGTGCACGTTCAGAGCTGACCCACATCCAGACAATGCACCTATTTCATCCTTTTGCGCGCAAAATACAGAATCAGAAATTTCTCCCAAGTTTCTGTTTTTTTCTTGCTTGTAAAGTGCTTGGCAGCCCCTAATACACCTTCTAGCACTAGTTATGGTACCCTGCAGGTTGTTAAAGCTCACTCTTAGCTACTTCTTGTAGGCTTAGTGTCAGTTTTACTTCAAGTTGATTTTTGCAAAGTTCACACATAGTTTAAGTAGGGGGGGAAAATAACTCGCATTACAAAAAAAAGTATGTTTTGCAAATTTTGGTACTTACGCACCTAGATAAATAGCCCAAGTAAGTGGCCCAAGACCACTCCTGCATATCTAGTTTTCTTTTTTCTAGTGTAAAAGTTTTAGTTTAGTTCAATTTTCGCACTAGGAATTTTGGGACTAGGATTGAATTGTTTGTAGAAGAGCAAGTAATCTCTACTACCTTTGCACCCTCTGGTGATCCTAGGTAAGCATATGAACGCTCCCTATTTGCAATTTTCCATCTCCCTACAATTAGTCACATAGATTAACTAGGAAAAATAGAAAGCGGCCCATAATCCACACATGTTTTTATTTTGAGCCAAGAACAATACAACATAGTTTAAATGGGGGATTTTGTAAAGGATCATTGATATCCACACGTTCAAACTATGTGCTTTTTCACTTTGTGATCACACACACTCACCCACTAAGCGAAGAAAAGACACCTAAAAATAACTTAACCAAAATCACTAAATTCTCCCCATAGGGGCCACAAAATAATTTATAGCTTAAGTTAGGATCATGGGGGTAGCCATCCAATAAGCCACCTTGATCATACTTCATCTTGAAACATATAAGTTGTCTATTTAGGGAGCTTCAAATCCACCTATTAGCCAATGGCAAAGAAAACCTGAATGTGACAGAGACCCGTTTCAGGGGGTTAGGCTTAGGCGCAATGCCTGCGATATCATTTGGGGCCACATGACTCGGTTGATTCTCGGTACTGTTAGCTGACTACCAAGAAGCCCAAGACTTGAATGCTCACGTAGGATAGTGGTCCTTAGTGGAAAAAAACTAGGGCATCATTTTCCCTATAGATGACAGTGCAGGAAAGCGCCATACCCTCTACCCTTACCATGGTGGATTCTCTTTAGCTAACTGGGGGCATCGCCAGCTCTTACGAGACGTGCCAGCACTCACAATAAATATTCTGAAGGCCCATTTACATTTGAGCATGAGAAGATGAATATGTCTTCTATTATTTTGAGTATCACACGCAAACAAAAAAAACCACTTTTTTAATTGCTTGATCACATAGATTAATTTAAAAAGAAATTTATTTTATTTTTCACTTTGTTTTATGTATGTGAAAAGAAGTTTTCTTTGATCATATCCTCTCAAATTTTTCCAAGACCAAACCTAGTCGACACCTAAACGGTCCCAATGGAACCTCGTCGATCCAGGCATCTTTTGGACCTCCCCCCATAACCGGGAGGGGTTCCAGGTCTTTCGCCATTCAGGCATCAAAGACAAAACATTGTCACCATTATTGGTTCATCCTTTATTGGGGCAGCCGTAGTTGGGAACCCTAGTCGATATCCCAATGCCACACCACACACCACTCCTCCCATAACCCCTAGGGGGTAGAGGAGTGCTTCCCATTTGGGAATCCAGCCGAATACATACTAGGGTATGTCGCAAACTAACCCTCTTCATAACCAAAAATTTGTGTCTTCGCACATTGCAATGGCGTCAACCTCTTAGTCACCTTTCTTAGCTTCGTTGAATCTACCCGATTTAACCAAGTAGATGAATGAACCCATCTCACACGATCCTACATGGCCTCCCATGCCCACGAAGCTCCCTTCAAATATTCCAAAATTCGAAGGCAAGCAAGAGGAAAACACAATTAATCATGTCATGACCTTTCACCTCTGGTGCTCATTGAACAGTATCATTGACGACATTATTCGATTGATATTATTTCAACGTACTCTTACAATAGTAGCCACGAAGTGGTACATGGAGCAACCCTCAACTTCACATGGAACCTTTAGCGCCCTCGCTACCTCGTTCCTAACATATTTTCAGTTACCCATTCACCATGATTCCATAATGGAATTACTGACTCATTTTAGACAAACCCCCGCCGTCCATATCTCAGACCATCTCCATGAATGGATGTGGCGCTGCAGTTTATGTAAAGCTAAACTCGACAACTGGGTTCTCTTGGATTTGTTCGTGAAAACTCTTACGACAAATATTTCAAAGGATGTCGTGTAGCAGAAGCCCATATCCAAAGAGGACGCAATCAACAAAGCCCAACAGGTTAAGATGATTTATACGCAGTTAGGATACATTTAGAACATCCTACCCAATGCCCCGCACTTACAAAATTATCAAGAATTGTCAGGTGCATCAAACTATGCAGATGGACTAATTAGGTCATTGACCGAAGCTTACCTAAGGTAGCAGCAGTCAAAACCCTGGTTACACATACAGTTCTACCGAGAACATACCTCAACCCAGTTTTCAAAGTCATCATATGCCTTAGCAAAATTTTACCAATAGGGGGCCAACATATCACCAGGGAGGACCTTATCCTCTGGCTCAGGAGAATCAGTATGCAGAAAGAAACACTTATGGAAGAGCTCCCCTCCAACAACCAAGTGCAAACCAAGGACTGCATTATGCTCAGTCCCGAGCACATGACCCACCTATGTAGACTAATGCACAGGTGAACTTTGTGCAACTGTCCCAAAACCAACCACACCAATATAACCAGCAAAACTACCCTCCTAATGTGGTGAAGAAAAAAACAAAAACAAGCCAAAAGGGAATCCTGAACTGGGGGACAACAACCGGCAGTGCCCACCACGATCCCAGGTTGAAGGCAACTCTAAACGGAATCAGAACAAAGAGACGAGAAACGCCCAATGGTAGGTAAAAAGGCCACCTCTTCGAACAAACCATTTATGTTAGATATGTGGTGAGTATGGTCACTATACTCACCACTGTCCCGACCTCCCTGAGCTGAAGAAGCTATAGAGTAACCAAGGACAAGGAGGATCTTCCCAGCAAACAATTGTGATGCAAGAAACTTTCCCCCATCAAGGGATGGTAAGCACTTAGTATAAAAATAGAGAAGACTCCGGGAAAAGTAGCCATGAAATCTACATGACTGGCGAAGAGATGTTTTTCCAAACACAAAATTGCAATTACGACACCCCGCCAGACACCAATACATCAGGAGAAAGTACCAGTACACTAACTGCACCTTTGACCATTTCAAATATGCCTATAGAACCATTCCAAAAGATGGCGAAGGGAACTAATAGGAAAGAAGGAAACTACTCCAAAGCAACCCATAATTATAGTATCGTGGACGATTTAGCTCAATCTCTCGCTACTATGTCAGCTCTAGAAGTATTGCAGTCATGCTCGAAACAGCAGAAAGCCTTTCATTCTGCATTAGGCATTATCGACCCTGCCGATACACGCCTAATGGATTTTGACTTAGACAAAGCCACCCCTAGGCTTTCTTCCATGGTCACCTTCCAGATACCAATGTCGGTGAAGCATATCACAATTCACCGATGTGTCATAGACGAGGGTGCATCCACGTGCATCATGTCCAAAAGTGTTTGGCAGAAGTTAGGTTCTCCCGAACTAAAACCCTTAATCATCACGCTTCGAGCATACGACAGTCATCCATTAGCCCCTGTCAGCCTCTACCAAAACGCCCTGGTCTGCTTAGCCGGAAAGACGGTCCACATAGACATTGAAGTCTTGAACACTCACTTGGACTACAATATTCTCCTTGGGCAGACTTATATCTACATCATGTTTGTCATACCCTCCTATGTCTTCCACATTATGATGTTCCCCCACGAGGACCACATCATTACCCTAGACCAACTGACGCACAACGAGAAGCAACCCCTAAAAAACACTAATATAATTCTACCCTATGTAGATACATCCTCAGATGCTCTCTCATGGTACCAAGAATATGGCCCCGGCCAATTCAAACCATCATCCGTTCTAGGGTCATTCTTAGGAGATCCTCCCATAATCCTTGAATCATCACCCGAAGTCACAAGGGCTCTGGTGTGCATGATGTCAACATCAAACACCGAAGCTATTCATGACATAGACACAAGTAGTAATGGCACTGATTCATCGGCCATGACAACCTCTTTAGCCTACGCCACCTCCAAAACCCCTTTCCTCTATCCCCCAACTGGTTTCATCTCCTAGAAAGTTTTGGCAACACTGTTATTACCCAACATATCGTTGGAAATATCAGTTTGGTACCTCGTTCCCCCTACAGGAATAGGAGCCACCCACATTACTGCCATAGGATTGAAGCCCCTGAGTATCGAGGAGGCCCCCCTCATCCAAGAAACGGTTTAAACCACCCCTGTAAAGGAAATTCCCATTACAAAACTGGTGATTATGGCTAAGAAAATCGAGAAGAGAGGAAAGAAGAAGGTGACCCCCACCATTCAGCCGGAATCACCAGTCTGCACCATACGTGATGTAATCGGTCACCCTACCAATATTTGTCTAGAGCTGGATTAATTAAAGCCACTCCTTGGATCTAAGACAACATCGTGATGCCGCATTCCCATAAAAAGGAACCTACCACCAAAGGTAAAGGCAAAGCACTGCGTACGAATCACGCATGCGCCCTCTACAACAACTATGGGCACTATACCCCTCGTTGCCTAGAGATTCTGCAATATAGGGACGTCTTACATGCCATCGAGCGATCCTATCAAGAGGATCTCCCCACCCAATATGTCGGGGATGAACCTCATATCATCCTGTACCTACAAGAAGAGCGACAATCACCTAAAAGGCTCCCCGCCAAACCTCCTCCCCAAATCAAAAGGTGCATACTGTGTGATGAACTTGATCATTTCATCATTGACTGCCCAACTTTGGAAATGTTCCAATGATGGTACCCAGTCCATATAGTATACTGCACCGACATGGAAGTCCCGTAGTCATTTCAGATATGCAGTGACAACGACCCAGTACATCATAGTCACTACATACCGAGATTCAACATGGCTCTAGTCTCTATGCGATCAACCATAGTCCACCTCTCTCGAGAAGATGGCATGGATTTGGAATCCATGAATAGTTTGACAACCTTAGAGGATGTGACAGACATATCGATCATGTTCTTGTCAACTGAAAGACGACCACTCAGGGAGATTCATTCCCTACCAAACGCTGACGAAACGACACATCATGTAAGATTCATATCATTGTGTATCAGAACTATGACTCAAGTTGTCTACTCATATACCATAGGTGTCAAGTCAGCTACAACTACTAGAGTAGTTGTTCCTACGATAGTACAGACCCAATCTATCTTCACTCTGTCGATCGCGTCTGGTTCCACCACATCCATGATGGAATCCTTCTCGTGTCTCTCAACTAGCTCCATACAGATTAACCCCATTCAGCATAAACCTACATAGGAACATTCCCCCTTCAGGTCCCTTTTTCATTCGGATGAGGATATCCTTGAGGCTATGACAGAGCCAAATTACCCATGGGATGCAAACCATCACCATTTTCTTCTCCTCCCCAAAGACATGTTCACTACTAACAAGACGAAATAACAAGAGATCTATGCGATCGAATCAAAATATTTCCTTCCATCAGGAAAAATTGATTGGTTCAAAAAACCCATCCCAGCGCCCAACGTGTTTGAAGAAGGAAATGTGTCAAATATCTCACCTACCATCAAGGTGAACATATCCCAAAATCCTGCAAATGTCGAAGAAATATCACTGGGGGAACCATGCTCTCCAGAAGAAATAACCTCTTATACCCAATTGCTACAAGAGTATCGAGATATCTTTGCGTGGGACTACTTTGAAATGTCTGGGCTTAGTCCGACTATCGTAAAGCACCATATTAACACTTGGCCCGACATACCTCTAGTACGCTAGAAACAACGTCAACTGCACCCATCTAAGGCCGAAGCAATAAAGCGAGAAATCGACAAGATTCAAAAAGTCGATTTTATATACCCCATCACCTATACCTCTTGGGTTTCCAACCCTACTCCCGTTATGAAAAAACAGGGCACTATACGTGTTTGCACCAATTTTTGGGATTTGAACAAAGCTTGTCCTAAAGAAAATTATCCTACTCCATTCATTGACCAAGTCATCAATTCTTGCGTAGGACATGAGGCTCTATCCTTTATGGATGGGTTCTCCGGATACTATCAAATCCAAATCTTCCATACAAACCGGTACAAAATTACATTCACCACCCCCTGGGGCACATTTACATACAAGGTAATGCCATTTGATCTAAAAAATGCTAGAGCCGCATTCCAACGGGCCATGAATTGTATATTTCATGACTTGGCACACCTTATCCTCACCCACTTGGATGACCTGACTGTACGCTCCAAGAAGTGCTCAGACCACCTCCAGGATCTACGAATGGTACTCCAATGATGTCGTTAATACAACCAATTCTTGAACCCCCTCAAGTGTGTCTTTTGTGTCAACGCAGGAAGACTCTTAATTTTTATCGTGTCCCAGTAAGGCATTTGTGTGGATCCCCTCAAGGTCCAAGCCATCAAAGAGGTACCACCACCTTGAACTATCAAGAAACTTCAAAGCCTGTAGGGGAAGGCCAATTTTTTGAGACACTTTGTCCCAGATTATGCCACCTATGCTCAAGGGTTCCTGCGCCTCCTCTTCCAGGACATCCGATTTAAATGGGACGATACACTCAGAAAGCGTTCGATGCACTGAAAGAAACATTATCTTTAGCGCTCCTCTTTAGTCCCCCAGACTATGAAAAAGATTATATCCTATATTTATCAGCTTCCGAGTCTACGTTAGCCTGAGTGTTGGTCCAGGATGGCCCAGATGGGAAGGAGCACGTAATCAACTATGTCAGCAAAACCTTATCGAGTCTAGCATTAATATATGAACCTAAAGAAAAAACTGCACTAGAATTAATTTATGCAATCCGGAAACTTCGTGATTACATCATCTTAATAACCACTACGGTCATCGCATATATTAACCCCATTAAATACCTGATCACGCACCACCTAATGAACCACAAGTACGCCTACTGGATAGTCATTCTACAAGAATATGACTTACAGTTTCGCTCCCCCAAAAGAAAAAAGGCACTTGCCTTAGTAGAGTTCATTACGGATCTCCCAGGAGATACCAAGGGATCACCAGTGACAAATTTGCTACCTGATCAACACCTCTTCTTTGTAAATGGTATAGAGATATTCTCCTATTCTTGCGAACCCAAAATTTTAGACCTCATTTCACCCGATATGACCGTAGGCACATATGCCAATAGGCCCTCCGATATCTCCTCATGGGAGATGTCTTATATCGATGAGGCATCGACACCATTTTACGGCAGTGCCTCACCCACAACCAAGCGGAACAAGCCCTTAATGACTACCATGGAGGCATTTGCAATGGCCATCTATCAGGTATGGCCACCACCCAAAAATTCCTACGAGCAGGATATTTTTTGCCCTACTTGTTTCGCGACTGCATTCCATCATTAAAAATATGAGAGTGATGCCAACGCTTTTCCCACAAATCAAGAACACCTCTCGCTCCTCTGCATCATGTCATCGTCACTGGTCCCTTTTGTAAAAGGGGGATTGACTTCATGAATTGCAACCCCGCCTCATTGAGAAACCATAAATACATCATCATGGCCATCAACTATTTCACCACGTGGGTTGAGTCCATGCCTACATACAACAACACAACAGAAACCGCCGCTCGGTTCCTATTCAACCACATGATCGCTCGATTCGGCATCCTCAAAGAGTTAGTCTTTTACCATGGGAAACACTTCGAAAACGAATTTTTTGAGCTATCTCACCACCTCGGATTTGCCCACGAATTCACTTCACCATACTACCCCCATTCCAACAGATAGGTAGAATTTACTAACAACGTACTCAAAATTATGTTACAACGCATGGTGAATAACCATAAAACCAATGGCACCATATTCTCTTTTCCACCCTGTGGGCATACTGCACGATGGTAAAGACGTCCACTAGTTTCACTCCCTTCCACTTGGTAAATAGGGTCGAGGCCATGATTCCCATAGAACGCAAGATCCTAAATTTACATGCGGCCATCGAACTCCTTGATGATACCCAGCCTCTAGAACAACACCTAGTACAACTAGAGCTTTTCGACGAAAATCGACGACAGTCACTGCAACACAACAAGCCCCACAAGAAAAGGGTAAAAGCATCATTCAACCTCCACATCACCCCTCGCTCATTCACTAAAGGAGAATTATTCCTCCGCTATGATGTCGCAAAAGAAGCCCTAGGGCTAGGAAAGTTTGAAACCTTGTGGAAAGGACCCTACATCATCAAACATTGCCTCCGATGGGGGGCATACATCTTGATGGAACCAGACGGGACCTGCCTCAATAACCCTGTCAATGGCCTTTAAGTCAAGAAATTCTACTCATAAGAGCCAAGACGGCCCTTCCCTAGAGTGAACGTACACAAACCCCCACCACTCAAAATTTTTGACCCAAAGAATTATTTAAAAAGCGCTCAAAGTGCCACTATGGATCACCAACCTAAACCATATTTCAAATTTGCTGATGGAGCATCAATATGGTCTCAAATTTTAGCTATATTTGCCTAGGTCATTTACGACCCTGACCGATCACCACTCTGCTCCAATGGTGTGTGCATCGATTCAGCAACAAACAATCAGGCAGAGTATGACGCTGTCATTGGACTTATGTGTGATGCCCTCCATCAAGGTATACGCCATATTCATATCTACCTCGATTCCCAGTTAGTAGTGTCGCAGTTAAACCAAACATTTGAGACAAGAGATACACATCTGTTTAGAAAATATTTGTGTGCCAAAATATTAAGCAAAAAATATGAGTACAAAGATACAGAAATTGTCAAAAATAAGGGAAACATCCTCATAATGGGTGCTTTCCCTATGTACAAAAATACTCTAGGGTGGTGCTGTAATATTCCCAAATGAGAAAAGCAAGAATATAGTGCATAAAATGAAAGCAGCAAAAAATATTTAACACATGAATCCTGAGACCAATATGGATTCATAAAATTATGTATTGGAGCATAAAATCAATACAAAATAGTGAGGCATAAATCATATACAATGAGGAAACAAGCCTCCCATAAGAAATCTCTCCCAAATATGAGTTGTTGTTACAATACAAAATGTCGGAGAGAAACTACAACGCAGTCATATTATGCATAACTATAGCTGGAGATGATACAAATATATAAAAATACTGATATAGGCCCAAATAGAGTTTAAACATATAGATCTGGGCACTAGATTAGATTTCCAAGACAACCCAAGATGGTTTCCAGAAAATGCACACAATGTGCCAATGTAAGTTGCAACCCTAGGGCTGAACGTATGCGGCAACAACAGAAATGAGAAGATATGGCTGAAGCTGATGTAGAAAACTACAAATATTCTCCAATAGATCCTTTGGATGAAAGAATGACTCCTCCACTGAAGATATCACCTCCCAAAACAACCACTGCAACCACGCAACTCCTCCCTAAAATAATGCATATCTATGCTGAAACTGCGCTGTAAGGGATAAATAATCCCTAGCCTACTGCTAAATCTGTCAATAAATCTCAAGGGGCTTCTTTAAAAGCCTTCTAGTGGATGGAAACCTTCCTCCACTGCAAAACTAGCTCTGAAGACACCCAATATAATTCTCCACTGCTGCACCCTACAACATAGCACAATATTCTGCAGAAACTGTGCTGATGAAGAAAGTTGAAGCTTAGCCCTAACCCTGAGTGTGTAAATGAAGTGTAATACTCCTTTAAGTGGCCTCTCAAGGAAAGAGATGGGATTCCCACTCAGGAACACTCGATGCTAAACATCACAACAATCTCAACTAAACATCTGAAGAATGCAAGAAGTCTAAACAGACCACAAAAAAAATAATAATCCAAAACATAAACAATATGGCTGCCATTCTTTTCCTTATATAAGTTATGAGATTTCTTACCCTTGTCCCCACTCAATTAGGTCACTACCTCCATGCAATCAATCTCCCTCCAAAACTACATTATTCCTCATTTAATGTCCACTCCTCCATAACAACGTTGTTGATTTGGTCAAAGTTGACCTATTCAACATGATCCAACCCCTGTTCATAATCAAAGGTGCTTTATTTAGCTTCTTAGAAGGCCTCCTTTCACACTTGAAGTGTTTTTATAGCTGCTAAGGATATTTATGGGCCTCCCTACCCATTTATTCACCTACCTAGTGAAAAAATAATCTATAATATTCCATTTAGCTAAAAGCTAAATTTTGGGAATATTACAGGTGCACCCTCAAGAGGGGCACTTGGACCCACAACCGCTCCCAGTGCCACCACTGGAGCTGCTTCCGTAGTCGAGATCACCACCCGACGTAGAACGGGCTGATATTCCCTCTCACAGGCCATCATGGTCTCTAACCAAACCTCCTCGAAGTCATCCATAAATCCTCGAGGAGGCAACCCCTAGGTTAAGCGATCCACTCGACCCTAGGCATCCTCAAGAGCTAACACCTGACCAGTCAGTAGCTCGATACGAGAATCAACTATACATGCATGTGCTACTATTGCATCAACGCGATTCCGCTCAATCACAACCTCCACAATGATCGAGTTGTTGTCCTCTTCTGAAGGACCAGCACCACCACCAGGTCCCCCAGTAGCACCTCCTCCCTTATCACCCCTAGGTCGTCGTAGATGATCGTGGCCAACCAACCAAGCCATGGGGTGACCCACCTCTCCAACATTAGCAAGAGTAACCAAAATGATGTCAATGTCACTAGAAAAACATAAAAGTACATGTATACTCAAATAAATTCAGAAAAAATACACAACATACCTGTAGGCCCCCAAGCATAACCGAAGGGGAGACCCATTTTGGTTCCCCCCGAAAGTCCATCCCTGCATATGGGTATGGGAGGAACATTTGTAGGTTGGCCTCAAACTAGGACTCTATCATGGCATTCCAATAACGCCCCACCATGCCCCCACTACCTCGCAGCATCACCAAAGCCCACCTCCTCATATGAGGCTCTCGTGGCCCCGCACGAGGCACCGCCACCACTGGTCTCAGCGACACTAACCTCTCGTACATAATGTTGCACAAGATACTGGCATACACAAATGACTTAGATCCATGTTGGACCTTGTTGAGTTGCGACAACATCCCATCAAAGAAAAAATAGACAAAGTCAAAAAAATGCCCAAACCTCAACCAGGACAGTATTCCAACCTGCTGGCCCGATGCCCGATGTGGAGCAACCAACCCTGCTAATCTCACAATCACTACCAGAGCACATCGCTCTAACAGATATGTAACTGATGCAATGTTGATGCATCCCTCTATAAGAGGCACCCCACCACAGTGGCGTCTCTAAAATCTCTCCAAGTCCACTCTCACAGTAGGGAGTGGATATCTCAACGCCGCACCCTGAGGCAGTAACCCAGTCACAAAATAAACATTCGTCTCAGGAAAAATGTCCAGGTTCATCCCCTACAACACGAACATGTTGCACCTCCTATGCCAATGACAGAACAAGTAATGTAGCATTCAGTCCTATGACCGAAGAAGCTCATTCTCTGCGAAATTCAGGAGCCCCGATAGTGCCAGCTGATGGCATGCCCTTACATCAGCAGCAAGTGCAGTGCGGAGCTCAGGAAAATCCCACTCCCTCCACAATAACATGTCATCAAAATAGGTACCCATCAATACATAAAAGACCCAAAATAGCCAAAAATCCAAAAATATTTTTTGCCTCTCCTTTGTGCGCCTGTCCCTCAGACAGGCGCGCTTAGCGCGTGCCTGTATTTTTCATATGCGTGCTTAAGGTGCACTAAAAAGGGGAAATGAGCACATTAATATTCTTATTCCCCGAAAAAGTGCATAGGGGGTGTGCCTTTGCCCTGATTGCCCATGAAATCTAGGTAAAAAAACACCTAGAATTCATACAAAGCAAGTCTGTACGAACCACTGCACCATCAAACTAAAAAAATTTAAGTACAGGGTGTCATGAAGGTTACATGGGCATGATCTCGCTAATCCTTGACGCTCAAGCTGATCGCAATGGAAAGAACTACTACACAGAAGCCTCTGACCTCTCAAAAACTCAGCAAGTTCAAATGAATTGAATTAGGACCATATCCACTTATATATTGCCCTTTTCAAAAACTTCAGAGGACCATAATTAGAGATCAGAAGGTTCATTCTTTGAACCGTAAGTTGCACCACAATCAACACTCCATGATGAACAAAGGTGATGCCACACATTCATACTCCCGAAAAAATAAATTTTTGGCGCTGGCAAGTATGCCTTCGCTCATCTTCTTTTTTAAAGCTCATAACTTTCAATAATATTTGATAAAGAAGGTGCTTTCACTTGAGGTAGTTATTTTTGCAGGAAAATCTCACAAACCATCCACAACATTATCTCCTAAAATTTCTAGAGCAGGTATCATTATACCCCCAACATGATAGAGTCCCAGTCAACTCTGCATATCCTGACATCATTTCTCCACCAGAAATAAACCATAGGGCCCTCACACCCGACCATTTTTATCATCACCTCACCTTGCACATGGTAAACATCAGCGTTGGTTGGTAGAGACTCCCCTCCATGGTGCTCGTCACCCATAGTAGACCATATATCACAACAAAAGTGACGCCATGGCCATAACACTTCAGTCCAGGAAGCACCTCATGCCCATCCATTCACCATGTATAATAGTTTAACATACAAGCTAAAACCCCCCTTCTCGGACAACTAGGTTATACAAGCACATCAAGAGCGCACCACCACGCCTCACATTTGACCCACCATACCTCCACCACCAAAATCCCATCTGCGATATTTTTTTCATTTGCTT
This sequence comes from Pinus albicaulis, assembly GCA_034641835.2. Taxonomy (NCBI): domain Eukaryota; kingdom Viridiplantae; phylum Streptophyta; class Pinopsida; order Pinales; family Pinaceae; genus Pinus; species Pinus albicaulis. The sequence goes on from CM076579.1 coordinate 732,176,547, forward strand.
CATCAACCTTGCACATGATACCAACCAATGGGACCACCACCCTCACCAAAACACCTTCCTCAAAACATCAGCGAGCGAACATCTTCATTTTTTGGGGTACCCGTCTCTATCTTTTGTACAAACCAAACCCCATTATTTTATTATTTTTTTAAGTGTACAAAGACCCCGAATGGTGCACTACGTCCTTCAACCTCTCATTTCATATTTTCTCCCATGGCAGCAGTCCTTCAACACCCTTTGTCGGAGTATTATACCCCCGTGCATAAGCCACCTTGACATTCATAGCCAGTTTATACCCACCCTGGAAGTCCTACCGACTCTAGGAATTTCCCCATCAGATTTAACTATGACTACCGCTAAGCTTCTTAGTATACTCTGAAGTCGGGCCACTAAATCCCCATCATCAATTTTCAGTCACCCCTTGTCAAAATGCCTATGTTAAACCCATCACATCTAGGTCCCCAATCCCTCATATCGGCGACCCCTCGTTCGGTTAAGGCTTTATTCTTGTTGACTTCGACACCTATTTTCTGAAAAGGAAGTAGTACCTTGGATCACCCCTCTCCATACAAGGGGCATCCTCAGGTGGCACTGTGGAAGACATAATTGTCCACAAATGTCATCGATTCTCCTGACATTTGACTTCAACAAAAACTTTCATGTCAAGATGGTATCGTACCTTACAACCATTGCACTTTGATCAAATTCGTCAAAGACCTATGACTTCATAAGCATCTCTTTCAACAATGCTAACACTAGAAGGTCCCAACTAGCACCTATGCATACAATGCGCAACTATATGCCATACCAATTTTACGCATATGGGTACCGTATTCCACCTATTGTCAAAGAAAAAACGCCCTTGAGGGTGTCAGCAGTCGTTGTCAACAACCACCCACATCACTACCATATCAATGATACAGACATAACATGTATCTGTCAAATAGATCTATTTAACTAGCCATAGCATCACAAGCATGGGACATGCCCACCTCATAGAAAATTTGTATATGTATTGTAAATTGTATTTTCTTACAGGGATCCCCTAGGGCATGGTCATTCTTGGAAACAGTGCAAGGTGTTTTCAATTCCAAGCTTCACGTAGGTCTCTCTCTCTCTCTCTACGCATAATACAGAAAATAAACTATAATGTATTTCGTCTATACAGTGCTTCCTAGACATCACACAATAGGGGGCGGTTGTTAAAACTGGAAAATCGTACAGCAGAAGACGACATTAATTAATGTCAGGAAAAAGTATTTAGAGGGCTGGAAGACATTATAGAATCTAGAAAGTATTTAAAAATTTCTAAGGTCTGAGGAAAATCAAATTTTAACTAGTCCTAAATGCTCTTTGCATGCATAATCCTTTGTGAAGGGTGCCTTTTGCGTGCCTTTTTGCTCGATATGTGCGCAATCCTAGGAGTGGTGAAATGTCACTTTCCAGGACCACACAAAGCGAAGGACAAATGATTTCTTACTTGAAGTCGCCTAAGGACAGCCACCAATGCCTCCTTAGACACAAATTGAGCACACAATGGAATATTTGGAGCACAAAAAGGAATCAGTCTCCTCTATTGGGTCACCATCAACAATGTACCAAGAGAGGCAAGGGAGGATTTGAAATCTCCTATGTAAGGCCACCATGAGATGAAGAATTTCTGAAAAAATTGTTATGTTGGCCAAAATTTCCCAAGAAATAACAACAGTGTGTGAGCCAGAGCTGAAGATAGTGGGGATTGAATTGTTGGCCATCCAACAAGTTCAATACAACACAGTAGAGAGAGAGGGAGAGTGCATTGAGGCAAGCTTGGGATAAAACCATCCTTGCATCGGGACCTAGAACCATTGTCAAGAGGCCCTTTGGCAAGAAGGTAAAGTTTCATTCTTATTACTACCAGCGCTCGATAAAGGCGCGTAGAGCCACTGTTCACATTATTGTTGTCGTTTAACTCTTTTCAGAGCTCGTGTTTATTTGTATTTAGTTTTTAGTTTATATATGCATGTTATTTCTCTATCTAGTATGCTTATGATTCTAGTTTGTTCCACTAGCTTGCTTGACTCCACTTCTTTTTCTGCATGTTACCAGTAACTTAAGCGAGTAGACCACACCCCTTAATTTGGTGTGATTTCGTACATACGTGAACCAAACACACCCCAACAGGTTGAGTCAACACATTTGGCATCAAGCTCGAAATTAATCATGAAGAGTGATAAATTTGGAAATTCACTATTAGTCAAAGATATTAACCTGTATGATGTTGAACCAAGACTAGTTTATGTGTTAGATGGACTAGAAATATGGTGTCTAGTTGATGCTAATGATGTAATATAAGGTCTATAATTTATAGAACAACAAGAACAACAAAATTTTTCATATATTTAACAATTTAAATGTAGATAGATACCTAGATATCTCGTTTGAAGTCAATCCTCGAGATGACGTTGATCCAAGTCTTCTCCCACTACCAAACTGACCAAATCCCCCCTTCCTATTTGGGATAAGCTTATCCATTTCCTAGACTTAGAACAATTCATAATTAGTGTTTTTTCCCCTGTGCCAAAAACCCCAAGAAGAGCTATTCAATTTCCACGTTTTTAGTTCAATATGGATCCCAGGGATTTTTCCTCCAATTACATCCCTTCCTTGGTCGTGGATCTTTCCATATCTTTTTTTCTTACTTTTCTTCCCTAAACCCCCTTCTTCATCTCCTTAGATGCCCTTATGATCCCTTTGAGGTTCCTCTCCTCACCTCCTCCTCCTCGAATCCTCCCTCTTTATGATACACAAGCGGTGGTCCATTCAAAATGATGATAGGTTTACAAATTTTATCTTTTTTTAAATATGAGCAGATTGTATCTACCACCTCCTTGAATATTAATGGAGTTGTGTGTATTAACTCATTTATGTTTGGTTTGGTATGATGTATCTATATTATACTTTATTTTATTTTATAACGTTTTAACTTTCTTCCATTTTATAACATTTATTCTCATTTAAATGTATTATATATATTATACCTTTTTTTATTATAATTATACTCTCATTTTATTTTTTATTAATTATATCCTCTAGATGGGTTGTTACATACACCCCTCCTTTATAAAAAATCATCTTGAAGTTAGGCTTTATATAGTATACCAGTAATTAATTTAGTGTTTAGTATACTCATGTATGGATTACATTTTGATTTAATTCTCATTTATAATGTGAGAACACTTATAAAATTTGTCTTTAAAATTTATGCCCTACCCCGAAAAAGTTCCAAATCTATTATAAAATCATCCTATCCTTCCTAATATCTTATGCTCCTATCCTATCCATACTATACTGGAATATGCCATAGTGTTTTCTATGATGACCTTACCATCCATAAAACCCAAGGGTGGGAGCGTCGACTACATCAACCTAACTTCCCCAATAGGAATTTTGAAGTCATCATCACACGTATACGGGTGCGTGACTCACACATTCCTCCAATGACTTTATATTTTGGAGTATGAATGGTGGGAAACACCTCCACCCCTTGTAGTAGGACCAAGGTCAACACCGTATCATTGAATCTCACTGAGCCTTAACTATTTTTGGAGTTTTCTCATCATGTAGTTGGTTTGGTAATGATACTATTTGCAATGTAAACTCTTGTCCACACATTATAATGTATGCATCAATATATTCAAAATCAATTATATTCATATAACAATTTCCTTGCATTCCTATTATGCTACTATCTATGATATTTATCTTTAAGTTCATGTAACATATTTGGATATGTCTAGACAATATACTTGGAAGTTAGCTTTCAAATTAAGTGGTCAAGTGTACTCATCCATTTTATTTCCATCTCATCAATCATAAAAATATATAATCAAACATGTTGTTACGTAGGACATAACATGTAGAAATTTCATTCATATCATAATTGACATTGGTATCCATGTACCAGCAATGTGTACATGTTTAATTAAGCATACATGACAAAATATAATCTTTTGAAATGGAATTCTCACGTGTAACTCATAATAATTATAGATATTTTCAAAATGATAGACTTATGCATTTGGATAAATAAATTAAACATACACAAAATATTTTTTTAAGTGCGCCAAAATAAAAACAGGTTGGGATAATTCTAGAATATGGTCTTTGTCTTCACAGGTAGCAAAAATAGGACTATAATTGTCCTATTGTACCTTAACTTAGTTGACTAGGCAGTTCCTAAGATTTCTAACCCTACGTTCCAATATCAGTAATGGTTTGATCGAAACATTTCGCCCATCGGATACCTACACCTCCTTCCACTGAAGGGTGCAAGATTCATTATCTATGTAGTGTTTTAGCATAGATGCATGAAAACCATTATGAATTTCATGCAAGTTGGGTGGTAGCGCAAGATGGTAGGCGACAGGTACAATTCTTTCCAGAATTTTAAATGGCCCAATAAACTGGGGTGACAACTTTTTTTCCTTTCCAAATTGGATGTTTCTTTTGTTTGGTTTGATGCGGATCAAAAATCGATCTCCTACTTCATAATTCATATACATACTGTGAGCATCAACATAACTTTTCTATCTATATTTTTATTCTTTTAACCGTTGCCTAATTTTTTTACTTATCCTTCATCTCTTGAATTAATTTTTGTCCCACTATCACCTATTCCTCTAACCTATTCCAACTTAGTGGTGTTCTACAAGGTCTTTCATATAAGGCTTCAAATGGAGGCATTTCGATTGAACTATAATAAATTTTATTGCATGCAAATTAAACCGAGGGTAAGTAATTTTCCCAGTGTGTTTTTTGGTCTGTAACATACATCCTCAACATATATTCTATTACTCGGTTCACCCTTTCTATCTGCACATTAGTCTTAGGGTGAGAAGTTGTAATTAAATTTAGTTTAGTTTGTAAATACGACTACATATAATTCTAGAACCTTGAAGTGAATCATGAATCTCTATCTAATATGATATTATTACAAACTCCATGAAACTTGATAATTTCATTTATAAAGACCCGAGATAAATGAAAAACTTCATAAGTATCTTTGGAGATGTAATAAAAAGGAGAGAGCGAAGCTCCGACAAACCATGGTGAAACCCTAGCTATGGAAACTTATTTGGTCATCGACAGAACTCGACGATGATAAAGGCTCAGACTCTAGCTGTAAGCGTATCATTGAGGTCCATCTCTACTGCACTCTATCGAAGGGATTTCAGTCTTCCCAGGTGAAAATTATTAGTTTATTCATCATTTTCCCCCTCTGTGCAGCTCAGGGGGGTTATTGTAACTATGGTCATTGATTCACAAGGGGCTTGTGTCTCCATTTTCCTTGATTTCTGTTGGCCATCCTCTTTTCATGTGGGGGGGGAGGGGGGGGGGAGTGGGTCCATCCACGACCCTGCTAAAACATCTGTGGCTATCCCAACATACTTTATTCTGTTGTTGACAGTGAGACTCTCCTCCTTCTTTGCGGTTTATAGTGCATCTGTTGGTTTCTCTGACCTCGGAACTAGGAAATTGGGTATAACGGTGTTTTCGGTTCAAAGGGTTACATAGCTGGACTTATACAATGACAAAAAATGAGGTGGATTACTCATTCAACCCTTTGGAACACACTCAGATATTTTTCCAACATTTATACCTAGTGCTAGGGGACTGGTGGAAGCAGTGGACATGGAAAGTGTGGACGTGGTGGACATGGATATTGGGTCTGAAGCTATACCACCACTTCCGTTAGAGAATCCACCCCTGAAAAATATAGCATTGTGCTCGTAACCCTTATTGCAACCTGTGACTTCCATGTCTTTATCCATTCCTTTGCCTTCTGTCTTACGTCTTTTGGAACAACAGGCCCAAGAGATGTTGGACCCTTTCGTTCCACTCGTGGATGCGCCCGACCTTGGTGGTTGTTCTTGCTCCAAGGGTGTCTCTCTTCGATTCAAAATTTTAATCATTAAGGGTGGCATACTGCCTACCCATCAACAGTTATTTCTAGAAGTACCGGTCTCGGTCGCCACCTCAGGTTGATTTGAAGGCGTCCCACACTCATCTCCTCCGTGGGAATAACCTCGCACCTTTGATTTAGACAAGGCTTTGGAACCAGGCCGAATTGGGCCATATAGGCAACTGGGAATTGTAAAAAGGAAGCATCGGTGCACTAGGAGTATGGAAAATAAGGACCTATTTTTTGTTCAAGGTGTGGGTATGGAGGAGGTGGAGCATACTACTCAGACATTCTTAGTGGGTATATTTTGTGGAAGGAGTTACACCTGCGCCAGACTCAAAGTCTGGACTGAGGAGGTTTGGGGAAATTCTTTGGCGTAGCTACCAGGGGTCCTTATGATTGGCAAGGGTTGGTTTTCCCTCATCTTTCCCTAGGTCGATGTGATGGAGTGGGTCATTTCAAAATATTGGCATATTGAGATGAATCCATTTGTATTGAAGAGATGGTCACCACTATTTCATCTTGACAATGAGAAACATGGGGCAGGTCCTATATGGGTCCCAATTCCAGGACTCCTACTGCCTTTCTGGAACAAAGTTGCCTTCAGGTTTATAGTGGAAGATTTGGGCACCTACCTAGACCATGACCAATCCTACCTGGATTCGGGAACATATTTGTGGTGAGGATTCTTGTCTATTTGGACACCACAGACGACCTCCTTGAAGCATATAATCTCCATTTCCATTATATGATGTGTTGAGCTTCAAATATGTTCTTCTCTTCCACCACATTCCACTTCATTTCCTTTTTCCATTATTAATTTCAGGCTTAAATGATCAATAATATTAGTTAAAATTGCTTTGAGATTGTATATAATGTCTAACTTGCTATGTTTTCATGATTTTGTTGTTGTAGTACTTTTTGACTACACCTAGCTACAGAATGCAGACATTCTGTAGCTAGTTGCCGATTCTGCAGTTGTCTTCATGTCTACGCAGGTTCCAGGTTTCATCTAAGGGAAAAACACATATGGTCATATTCCACATCATTTGTTGCTCCCCACGAAGTCTGAGTTAAAGTGTCAAAGAGGTTATGCACGAAGAAGAGAGGCAGTTTCCTATCAAAACACGGACTCTACAGATGTCTGCAGTAAAGCACAAGACTGTTAATAAGAATTTTGATTTGATTAGGAATGGGAAAGAAACTTATCCTTGTTTTTCTCAAGAAGTAGTTATCTAAATTCATTATAATTATGACTCGGGAGACCGAGAAACTGTTGGTTTGATTTTTTTTTTGGTTGCTAGATCTTAGAAGTCCGAAACATCTGTTTTGAAGTTATTTCTCCTTTAATGAAAGAGACATCATTTTATTACACGAGCTGAGTCAATATTGAGCAGATCTGCATGCTGATCCGGTGGTAGAGGGCCCCTACTGCCCCTGAAGCGTTATGCATTTGGTTTAGATAAGTAGCCGTAGCTTTGTTTCATTCTCAATTTAAATAGTTTTTTGAACTTTGCTTACATTGGATACTACAGTTTAGCTTTGTTCTCATGAAGTATTCCAAAATATCACTAATCCGGAATGAGGCATAATTGTAGCAATTTAGAACTTTACCTTTTTTCTGTTCAATTACAATTAGTTGTTACAGCTAGTCCTATTCTCACTAATCTCTTCCAAAATATCACTAACTCTGGACAAGAATTAGCTGTAGTGTTTTATTTTACCTGCGTATTGTTATGTTTTTATGCCCATTTGCACTGAATGATATAGCCAGACTTGTTTGTACAAACTATTCCAAAATAACACTTATCTTGAACAAGACAGGGTTGTAGTATTTCATAGAATTAGTTGCATTTTGGTTCAATTGAAATACTCCGGAGGTAGATGTCATTCTAGTTTAATTCTGTCACTATATTTCAAGCTTGATAATGGTACTCTAGTTTAACTCTGTTCACTGTATTAGTATCATTCTAGTTCAGTTCCAATTCATTCCAAGTTAGATAATAGCACTCTAGTTTAGTCTTAGTTCACTGTATTAGCATTCTAGTTTAGTTGTTATCCATTGCATTTTAAATTGTATTAGTTGTTAAATTTAGATACCACGGTCTTCATTATTTACAAAATATTCTTGTTCTAAATTCCTATTAATACATCATCATATGGACAGGAACTATCAATAACAGCTTAAGGCATTGAGTATTTTGCAACATTTTTACAATTTCACAAACAAGCCTTTTCTCAAAGACTATTCTAAAAATAAATCTATAACTTTTGAATGAGGCCTAGTGGTGCTAAATTGAGTTGCAGAATAGAATTAGAAGTTAGTTTAGAGTAGAAATCTTATTGTGCTACAAATGTTCTTTTCCAATTATGTTCCAATAAACCTTTAACCATGGATGAGATGTTGTAACATTGTAAGTTGATTGTTGACTTAAGAAAACCTCAATTGCACTAAAAACTTATCCTTTTCTCAAGCTATTCCAACATATCTCTAAATGAATGAATTGGATGAGTTCATGATATGGGTTACTGAGTTCATGTTGTGATTTGTTTCTTCGCTATGAGTCCTTATCAAGCTTTGCATTTTCTATCCTTTAGTGCACACCTAGTTTAGAATAGTTTCACTCTGTTTTAGTGTAAACTTCTTAGCTCTTTTTCAACATAAAAACCATAAAACCAAAAACATCATAAAAACACTAAACACAACGTAGTGAGAAACAAATACCTAGGCACATACAGTGCACCACACTTCAGCAGTTTACTAGCCCTGGTTGACAATTAATGAACTCAATTTAGGAACACTAAGTTGAGCACAACATTTTGGCGCCATTGTCAGGGAAGTGTAACTGGGTAGCCTTGTTTATTATCACCCAAAAACAATGATATGTGTAGAGAAAGAGACTCAAGGGGTAGATTCATAAGAAGCAGAAGCTTGATTCCTAGAACACCACTTGTTTCACCAAGACCTAGAGCCAGCACACCTCCAACTCAAACCCACATTCCATCCTTTACTGATCCTAGACTTCCAGAGAACTTAAGATCAAATATTCCATTAGAAAAACCTTCCACTTCATCCACTGAACCTGTCTTAGAAGGAGATTCAATAACCCCTGCTAGGGACATAAACTTTTCAACTTGTACAGAAGAATCAACTATGGCAGAAAAAGGGGGAGGAGGAGTTTTTAATGGAGAACACACACTATTTGGAGGGGGTAGAGGTAGATGTAGAGGAGAAGGAGGTAGAGGTGTAGAAGGAGAAGGAGGCAGAGGAAGAGGTAGAAGAGAGATGGGAAGCTCTTTTGGGCTCCCTATAGTAGATGAAGAAACCAATGCAACTATGAAAAACATTTCACCCTGTGTCCTTCCAAACTTTTATGGACTTAAAACTGAAGATCCTGAAACCTTCCTATTTGAATTTAAAGTCCTATGTAGAACTTATGACTACTTACAAGATGCTCAAAAACTCAAACTATTTCCTTCAACATTGAAAGGAGCAGCATTGAAGTGGTTTATGAGTTTGATCAACAGTTCTATTAGGACATGGGAAGACATGAAACAAGCATTTCTAGAGAGGTATTTGGATTATTGTATGCCAGTCAATCATAAGGAGGAAGTGTTTAAGATGCTACAAAAAGAAGATGAAAACTTGGAAGATTTGTTGGAGAGATTTCATTACAACATCAAAAGAGCAAAAATGGAAAACTTAGACCAAGACACCTTAAAAGCTCTCTTGTTGAAAAAAATTAGGGATGAATGGTTAGATATCATTAACATGATGGGAAAAGGGGATATATCTCAGCTCACATTACCTGAAATAGCTGAATTATGTATCAACCTTTCAAGAGGGAAATCTAAAACTGTAAAAGGACCAAGGGACCCTGCTCTTGCGAGGGCAAGTAAGTCTGCTTCTCGGACAGTAAGTAGGGCAGAAATAGGACATATGCTTGATGAGTTCAAATCTAATATCTTGGGGAGTCTTAGTGAAAAAATAGACACCCTTAAGTTACAAAACAAGAAAAAAATTGAATCTGATGCCTTAGCAATCTTTTGTCCCAAATGTAGAAAGAAACATGCCTTGAGAGAGTGCCCTTTGGATGCCAAAGTTGTGGAGACTTGTGTAATTTGTTCAGAAAAACATGAGACCAAGAATTGTCCTCCACTTCCTCGTCTTAAAGCTGTCTTTCAAGAAGATACTCCTACAAGTTCCACAGAATCTCTCAATTTTGTATCTAGAAGGCCTTGGCAAGGACCTCAAACACAAGGATTTCATGATCAAATGTATAATCAACCCCCACCAAATTGGAATCCTTGGCAGCAACCTTGGCCCCAATTTCAAAATCAATCAAAAACTTGGGCGCAAGGAGCACAAAATCCCTATGGAAGATACTCTCAGTATTACCAATATCCACCATCCTATCCACTATATCCACATTTCCCTCCTCAACAAAATTTTCAACAAAATTCTCAACAAAATCCTCAAAATCCACAACATCAAAATCAACCACTTCCATTACCATTTCCTCAGAAAAAAAATCAGTTGCCTGCCCAACCCATACCAAACCCCAACAATAAAAATCCTCAAAACACATACATGATAGAAGGCCAACAATTTCCAACTTATTTGATCACTCCTTTAGACCTTAGTGATGTTCAACTTAGGTCTGGAAGAATACTTGAAAAGAGGAAACCTTCTGTAATCATACAAGAGCAAGACAATTCCGAGGAAGATTCTCTACGGGTAAATAAAAGTCTTGAAGAGAACACAACTTTCCAAGACTCAAACATTGAAAAATCAAAACAAAAAGAACCAATAATTTCAACTCCTATATTAGAGTAGCCATCAACATCCACTTCTACACCTCCCTTTCCAGAAAGATTACAAATTGATAGGGGTGTAGAAAAACAAATTATGGTGCCTAATTATGATTTCCTAGATGAGTTGAGAAATGTTTGTATTAAGATCCCATTATTGCAAGCTATCAAGGAAATTCCAATTTTAGCAAAGACAATAAACGAGTTGAGCATGAAGAAAACATGAAAAAGAATAAGAGAGACAAAGAAAATTCAACTGGTAGGAAAAATAGCAGATATTATGATGGGTAAGATTTCTATTCCAAAGTATCTAGACCCAGAAAATCCAATTGTTAAAATTCACATCAATGGAATTGAGATCCAAAACACACTCATTGATTTAGGAGCAGCAATCAATATCATGAGTAGACAAATCATGGATAAACTGAAACTTCCTAATCTTCTTTTTACACCCACATTATTACAATTAGTAGACAGATCTGTGATTACACCTGATGGGGTAATAGAAGACATTCCAGTGTCCCTATATTCTTGGGAGTATCCTGTGGATTTTATGATCCTAACTCCTAAGAATAATCTAGGAAGACACCCTATTATATTAGGAAGACCTTGGTTAGCTACAGCTGATGCTTTCATTAGTTGTAGATTCGGTGATATGTATATCTCTGATGGTAGTTCAACCAAGAAATTTACCTTGTATCCTCCAGCAAGAACAATTACAGAATTATATGATACTCAATGGATAGAGGATGAAGAAGACTTACAACCTCTCTTCACAATTTCAAAAATTAGTGAAGATAGCCAAATTCTGAATACCTTGGAAAACTTTGAATCATCTTCAGAATATAAACATGAACAATTTCAAGAAGAATCCAACATTGAGTTTTTTTCATCAAGGCAGATGTCTCTCTATTCCATGGATAAATTTGGCAGCTCTACAATTGAGATATTTCCAGGCAAAACTTTAAACATAAACAAGAACCTAGAGAAATCTCAACAAGAAGAGATAGTCAAGATATTACAGAGACATTCTTCTGCATATGCATGGGAGTACACTGATATGAAAGGGATAAGCCCCAATACTTGCACTCATCACATCTACATAGAGGAAAATTGTAAACCAATCAGACAACCTCAGAGAAGGATAAATCCAAATCTTAGGGAGATTGTTAAAGAAGAATTGCAGAAATTATTGAATGTCAACTTTATCTATTCTATTTCAGATAGTCAGTGGGTTTCTCCTTTGGTAATTGTACCAAAGAAAAATGGTAAATGGAGAGTATGTATTGACTACTGGGAATTAAAAAAAGCTACTCTTAAAGATCATTTTCCCTTACCCTTCATAGATCAGGTGTTAGATACATTGGCTGGCAAAAAGTACTTCTCATTTTTAGATGGGTTTAGTGGTTATAATCAAATCCAAGTAGCACTGGGAGATCAAGACAAAACCACATTTACCTGTCCTTGGGGTACCTATGCTTACCGAGTATTGCCATTTGGATTGAGCAATGCACCTGCAACATCTCAAAGGGAAGTATTAGGAATCTTTTCAGATCTAATACATGATTGTGTAGAGGTATATATGGATGATTTCACAGTTTATGGAAACACATTTGAAGAAGCCTTAGCAAACTTGGAAAAAGTCTTAAAGAAATGTAAAGAAGCAAATCTTTCACTAAGTCATGAAAAGTATTTTATGATGTTTACTGAAGGAATTGTTTTGGGTCATCACATTTCAGGGGATGGGATTAGACTTGATGAGTCAAAATTTGAATTCATCTCTAACTTATCTATTCCAAGTTGCCAAAAATATGTTAGGATTTTTCTTGGATTTACAGGATATTATCAAAGGTTTATAGAAACCTTCACCAAGATAGCATCTCCATTTTTCAAATTACTTACCAAAGACTGTGAATTCAAGTGGAATCTCGATTGCCAGTTAGCCTTTGAGACCCTGAAAACAAAAATCTCTGAAGCACCTATTTTAAGGGGACCTAACTGGAAGCTACCTTTTCATATTTCAACAGATGCCTCAGATACAGCTCTAGGAGTAGTATTGGGACAAAAAGACCTGATTCCTTATGCCATCTACTATACCAGTAAAAATTTGACTCCTTCAGAGTTAAACTATACTGTAACTGAAAAAGAGTTTTTAGCTTTTGTTCATGCCATAAACAAATTCAGACACTATATAACAGGCTATGAAACTTTTGTTCACACTGATCATTCTGCAATTAGATACTTAATGAACAAATCAATTACTAATGGCAGAGTCATAAGATGGTTATTTATTTTACAAGAATTCAACATTACCATTCTAGATAGGCCTGGAAAACAAAACACAGTAGCTGATTTCCTATATAGACTCCAAAACATCCAAGACAATACCCCAGTCGAAGATCAATTTCCTGATGAATATCTTTTTGCATTTTTTGCTCAAACTCCTTGGTTTGCTGACATTGCTAATTATTTAGTTTCAGGGAAATTTCCTTCAATAATGAATGCAAGAGACACAAGAAATATCATCTATGACAGTGCAAAATATTCATGGGTTGCTAATGAGTTATACAAGACAGGTCCAGATTTTATCATTAGGAGATGTGTTCGGGAAGATGAGATGCCTGAGATTCTCAAGGCATGTCATGATGAACCTTGTGGCAGACACTTTGCTGATAAAAGGACAACCTATAAGATCCTTCATTTGGGATATTATTGGCCATCCCTTTTCAAATATGCTAAAGAGTATGTCAAAAGGTGTGACAGTTGCCAAAGGGTAGGGAAACCTTCTCCTTCAGGTGAGATGCCATTGCAGCCTCAGGTACATATTGAACCTTTTGAAAAATGGGCTTTGGATTTTGTAGGACCTATTAGTCCTCCATCAAGATAAAATAAATATATATTAGTTTGCACTGATTATGTTACTAAATGGGTAGAGGCCAAACCATTACTTTCTGCTACTGAAGCATCTGTAGTTAATTTTCTTTTTGAGGATATTTTTACTCGTTTTGGTGTCCCAAGAGAAATTGTTACAGATCAAGGAGCTCAATTTACATCAAGGATAGTGGAACAAATGATGGAGAGGTACAAAATCAGACACGGAAAATCTACTCCCTATCATCCACAAGCAAATGGTCAAGTGGAATCTACTAATAAAGCCATTGAAGGGATCCTAACGAAGACTGTCCATTTACATAGAAGAGATTGGGTAGATAGGCTTCCTGAAGCCTTGTGGGCCTATATAACTACATGGAGAAGCACAACAGGCCATACTCCTTATGAACTTGTTTATGGAAAGCAAGTTTTGTTTCCCATAGAATTTTAGATTCAAACTTTCAAAATGGCAGTTCAACTAGGACTTGATCTAACAGAGGCATAAAATCATAGATTGGAGCATATTAATGAATTGGATGAGATCAGACAAGATGCAGTTCAAAAAAAAAGTATAGTCAAACAGCAAAGGACTAGATGGCATGACAAGTACATCAAAGAAAATAAGTTCAAAGAAGGTGACTGGGCTCTCTTATTTGATTCAAATTTCAAATATTTTCAAGGTAAATTCCAAACACATTGGCTTGGACCATATGAAATTGTGAAAATTTTTGACAATGGAGCAATTAAAATCAGGACAATAGATGAAGAAGAGGTCACTTTTCTTTTGAATGGTCATAGATTGAAGCTGTATCACAAACCACTCTCAAGAGAAGAATTTGTTAAGAGATTCCAGGAAAACAGTGATGTGAAGTTAATGAAGAAGAATTTTTCTTCTTCATCAACTTAATTAAATTTTCTGAAGTCAGATGATTGAAAAAAAAAAAGTATAAACATGAAAACCAATCACTGATTGGCATGTTTATATAGAAAAGGTGGAGTGAAAATCAGAATATTTCTGACACTCTAGCTTTTCAAATCTGTTCTTTCTGCAAGCAGTTATTACAAAATCATAAAGTGCAGATCCATTTCACTTATGATCCATCTCACTCCATTCATTCATCCACACTTCATTCATTTCATTCCATGGTCCACCTCATTTCCATCCTAGATTTTTAAGTTTGATGTTTTTCTGCAATTGAATAATACACCTCATGAATTGCAAGCTACTTTTCATACTCCACTCCACTTCATAAGTTGTGATCCATTTCACTCCATTATTCACTTCATTCATATTCTATTACACCATATTTCATTATCCATTTTCACTCATTCCATACAACATTCCATTCATGCTCCAAACCATTCCATTTCATGTTTCAAGTCTTCTACAGGTGCATTCTGCAATCAGTCAAACATTCTGCAGCTAATCAAACATTCTGCAACCAGAGATCCTGAAGGCACTGTCCAATAATTATTTGATCTGCAACAAAATGATCCTGCATATCCATGACAACAAGAAAAATCAAGGATTAATGATTTTCAGGGGAGAACAAAGCATATGAAGATCACAAAAATCAGAGGAAAGGCAAAGGTAAAAGTTATGAAATTATTATAATGACAGATCATGAAAAATTTTAGTATAGTTAAGTTATGTAAAATTCAAAAATTTGTTTTAATTAATTGTGTTGATCATGCCTAACAAACCTCTCATAAAAACTTTGGATAAAATTCCTTCTATTCCACCATTCAAAATCCCATATCTGATCATCATTTAAAAACTTAATGGTTAAAGTACTGAGGTGATTGGATTAGTCACGTCACTAGGCCAAAGCATTTAATGATGATTTTTGAATTTCCTACGAAATATCTCCGCGGTATTTTCTTCCAAGATATTTCCCAACTCATTAATTTGTTTACATCACCCTCACCTCATTATACTCATTCCGTAACCACTCCATATCATTCTTTCTCGTAGCCAACTCTTAACCATTTCGGTCTGTAAAACAGAGGAAGCATCTGTGGGGAAAAAACATCTCTTTAACAGTCATTTTCACCGTGAGCAGAGGAGCAGTAATTTGAAGGTTGGAAAAAAAAAATATGGGTCTCATAGTGAGGACTAAACCAGTTGGAACTAAGTACTTGGAGGGTTATCCACAAATCAAAGAAATGTTACAGCAAGCCGGGTGGTTGCAATTTTTGGAGAAATTTATTGGTTTTCACAAAGAGGTGACTAAAACATTTGCACGGTCCTTCAATGGAGCTGAGGTCGAAATAGGAGATATTAAATTCACCATTACAGAAGCCTTTATTGCAGAAGCAACAGAATTACCCAGGCAGGGAGAAAGGTGGTTCAAAAATAGAGAATTTCATAACGAGACATGGAAGCAAATACTCAAGTCACCAGGTATGGATGTTTCCATTTTTAAAAAAGGTATCCCTAGTTCATCACTAAAGAAAAAATGGAGAAACATGTTGCTTATTTTGCAAAAATTTGTCACTTTTGAAGGTAGATTTGGTACCTTCTATGTTTACCATATTCGGTTAATTATGCATTTCTTAGAAGAAGAAATCAACTTGCCCTTTTTCTTGCTTAATAGTTTAAAGAAAATGGCCTCAAGTGTTCAAAAGAGAGTTCAATTTTTGGAAACAACCTTATACCACCATGGTTTAGTAAAAATCTTGATTGAACATCATTTGACAAAAATGGGAGATAATTGGGATGAATTCTTAGTGAGAAATCACTTTAAAGAACCCAAGGAACCTCCACCTGAAGACAAATCTACAAAAAGAAGCAGAAGATGGAAAACCTCCAAAACTAAAACTGAAACTAGTAAAACAATACAAGAGGATAGTGAAGAAATGATTTCTGAGAAATTGGCCCAAATTAAGAAGCAGCTTAAGAAAGAGAGGATAATAAGGAAATCTGCCAGAGAGAAAGGAGAAGGGCCATCTCAACCAAGACGAAGCCACAGACTTAGAAGGATACTAAAGAAAATAGAGGTTAGACAAACTGGAATTATAAACATTGAGGATGAAGAAACACCTGAGCATCAGTATGAGGAGGATTTTGATGAAGAAGCTCCTGAAATAGACCCAGCACAGCAAGAAATTTACAATTATGTTGAGAAACTAGAGAAGAGAGCTTCAGAAAGTAGAGACAAAACTCCTAGTCCACCAAAATCTGCAATTGATATCCTAAGAAGAGATAAATATGAGTTAGAAGTACTCAATAGGCATATCAAGAATGAGAATGAAATTCTAAGGGAGCAGGTTAAGCTGAAAACTGATATGAATTCAACTCTGTCTCTACAAATGCAAAAGTTGTACAAGGCCAGTGAAAAATTGAAAAAGAAAAATAAAAGGTTAACCAGGGCACTCACAAATTTGAGATTCAAGTTAGTCATAAGGAAGCCCAGAAGGCCATTGACTGCTAGACAAAGCAGAAGAAGAGGATTGGATGTCCTTGCAGAAGTCTCAGAGTTCATGGAATAGTTGCATGAGGACATGCAAGAACCTAGCAATGGGGGTATCTTGAGCTTCAAAGATGTTCTTCTCTTCCACCACATTCCACTTCATTTCCTTTTTCCATTATTAATTTCAGGCTTAAATGATCAATAAGATTAGTTAAAATTGCTTTGAGATTGTATATAATGTCTAACTTGCTATGTTTTCATGATTTCGTTGTTGTAGTACTTTTTTACTACACCTAGCTACAGAATGCAGACATTCTGTAGCTAGTTGCCGATTCTGCAGCTATCTTCATGTCTACGCAGGTTCTAGGTGTCATCTCAGGGAAAAAAACATATGGTCGTATTCCACATCATTCCCTCATCATTTTTTTCTCCCCATAAAGTTTGAGTTAAAGTATCAAAGTAGTTATGCACGAAGAAGAGAGGCAGTTTCCTATCAAAACACGAACTCTACAGATGTCCGCAGTAAAGCACAAGACTGTTAATAAGAATTTTAATTTGATAAGGAATGGGAAAGACACTTATCCCTGTTTTTCTAAAGAAGTAGTTATGTAACTTCATTATAAGTATGACTCGAGAGACCGAGAAACTGTTGGTTAGATTTTGCTTTTGGTTGCTAGATCTTAGAAGTCCGAAACACTCTGTTTTGAAGTTATTTCTCCTTTAATGAAAGAGACATCATTTTATTGCATGAGCTGAGTCAATCTTGAGTAGATCTGCGTGTTGATCCAGTGGTAGAGGGCCCCTACTGCCCGTGAAGCGTTATGCATTTGGTTTAGATAAGTAGCCGTAGCTTTGTTTCATTCTCAATTTAAATAGTTTTCTAAACTTTGCTTACATTGGATACTATAGTTTAGCTTTGTTCTCATGAAGTATTCCAAAAATTCACTAATCCGGAATGAGGCATAATCGTAGCAATTTAGAACTTTACTTTTTTTTGTGTTCAATTACAATTAGTTATTACAGCTAGTCCTATTCTCATTAATCTCTTCCAAAATATCACTAACTCTGGATAAGAATTAGCCGTAGTGTTTTATTTTACCTGCATATTGTTATGTTTTTATGCCTATTTGCACTGAATGATACAGCCAGACTTGTTTGTACAAACTATTCCAAAATATCACTCATCTTGAACAAGACAGGGCTGTAGTATTTCATAGAATTAGTTGCATTTTGGTTCAGTTGAAATACTCCGGAGGTAGATGTCATTCTAGTTTAATTATGTCACTGTATTTCAAGCTTGATAATGGTACTCTAGTTTAACTTTGTTCACTGTATTAGTATCATTCTAGTTCAACTCCAATTCATTTCAAGTTAGATAATAGCACTCTAGTTTAGTCTTAGTTCACTGTATTAGCATTCTAGTTTAGTTGTTATCCATTGCATTTTAAATTGTATTAGTTGTTAAATTTAGATACCACGGTCTTCATTATTTACAAAATATTCTTGTTCTGAATTCCTATTAATACATCATCATATGGACAAGAACTATCAATAACAGTTTAAGGCCTTGAGTATTTTGCAACCTTTTTACAATTTCCTGAACAAACAGCACTGTCAAAGATTTATTATAAAAATCTAACTTTTGAATGATGAAATGGTTATATAATTGAGTTCAGAATGAGTTAAATTCGTTTGAGAGTGAAAATATTGTTATGCCTGATTTTCTTTCGGTATGTTCCAATAAACCTTTACCCATGGATGAAGGTCATTTGGTACAACATTGTGGAACAGGTTGTTGACAGGAAAACCTCAATGCCTTAAAAAATTATCACTTTTCTCAATATATTCAATATATATCTCTAAAATGAATGAATTAAGGACAAGTTCATGATATGAATTCTTGATTCATATTCATGATTTGTTCTGTAACTATGGATCTGCCAAGATTTGCATTTTACATGTCCCTTAATTTTTTTTCCTAGTTTAGAATAGTTTCACTCTATTTTAGTGTAAACTTCTTAGCTATTTTTCAACATAAAAACCATAAAACCAAAAACATCATAAAAACACTAAACACAACGTAGTGAGAAACAAATACCTAGGCACATACAGTGCACCACACTTCAGCAGTTTACTAGCCCTAGTTGACAATTAATGAACTCAATTTAGGAACACTAAGTTGAGCACAACATGATGCAGACACAAGTTCTTGATTATGAGGGTGTCCCCTTTAGATGCTAGAGGTTTCATGTGGTCAAGCATCTGTATAAGGAGTGCCCTCTCATTGGTTCTCCTGTGGCCCCTTCTAAAATTTTTGCGCATATGGCGACACAAACAAAGGAGGGGGGAGGAGGCACAGTGACATGAGTCCCCCGTGCAGATGGATTGCGGCACTGCCGGACCTACTGGTCAAGCTACGACTCCCATTACATGCTCGCAATCTCACAACAAAGTTGCACACTCTCCTCTAGTGAAACCAACACATTATCTGGGTAATTCTCCTATTCCTCCCAATACGAATGTAAATTCTATGATTTTTACTTCTTCCTTGCATTGCCTGATTCATCACATGCTATTGATTTAAATAATTACATGTTGAATCCCCTTAGCTGCCCTATTGCATCGTCCCCGTCATTTTTTCCTCGTCCCGACCCCTTTACCATTGCTGGAGACTCATCCTCCCACTCGTCACTTGACTCAGACTACCTATCTCTGGGTCACCACTATGACCTTAGATCGACCTCCCATAATTTAGATCACATTTCTTTGGGCCTTGAGGAGGACTCTGGGGTCCTATCCTGAAATCATTGAGGAGTCGCCCCTCATCAATTACCAAAGCTATCAGGAAATCCGGCCTGGAGGTAGCATTTGGTACTCAAAATTCCATCAAGCGGGTTCTTAGAGAAAAGAACACCTGGGGCAGGGATGATCCATGATTTGTCTTTCCTTTAACTGTCGTGGTTTAACCACTCTAGACAAAAAACTAGTTCTCAAAGGCCTACTAGATCGCATTAAAGTAGATGCCTTATTTCTTCAAGAAACTCTTGGTGATGGTATTATTGTCTCTCAAACTTTATCTTCACTTTTACCCGATTGGACCTTCCAAATGAATGATGCTAGAGGTCGTTCCGGAGGTTGTGCCATTGGGCTAAAAAACAGATCGATATTAGTACACGGCTAGTGGGGAACGGATGATATTCTTGGCATATAAATTACCACTCACGATTCTAACCTCTTGATCTCCCTTATCAACATTTATGGGCCCTTCCATCACCGAGAGGCTTTCTGGGAGGACTGGATTCATATCTCTATCATGCAAAGAGATAACATCATTCTGGATGGGGACCTCAAATTTTCAATTGGTCTCTATAAGTCCTGGGGGCTAGGGGCCTCCTCGGAATCACTATCGAATTATTTTCAAAATCTCATTGATGAGGCTGACCTACTTGACCTGACTAGGCCTAAGAAGTTCCTGATCTAGAGAAACAGAAGGACAAGTGATGTTGCCCTAGCTAGGAGGTTTGATTGTTTCCTGATCAAATCCTCATTAGCAGAGAAATTTGACATGGCTAGGCAATGGGTTGGGTCTGGGGGATCCTTGGACCGCTCCCCGATTTATTTCTAATTTTTGATTGGCTTGTAGAAGCCCCGATCCCCCTTAAAATTTAACTATGCCTACTTAGGGGAGCCAGAGTTCCATTCCATGGTAAATAAGGAATGGATCCATTGTACACAACTTCCTGATTAGGTGTTTTCTAGGGTGTTCTACAACAACCTATCACGACTAAAGTCTCTCACCATAAATTGGGCTAGGCTCAATAAAGTGAAGGAGAAAGAGACATTAGAGAACATTGATATGGAGATCGAAAATTTAACGAGATAGGATCTCAGTGGTTTTAGTTCTACAGAAGCAAAAGAAAAACTTATTTCTCTTGAATTGGAAAGAGCCAAAATTCTTATAATACAGGAGGAGTAATGGCGACTTAAAAGCAGGGCTATCTAGCTGCAAGCTGAGGAAGATAACACCAAAATTTTCCAGCAATGTGCTAGTGGCCGAAGGAAATTCAACACCATCTGGTACCTCACTGATCATAATGGAAAAGTGGTTCACACTCACTCCCAACTATCTAACATGGGAATTTATCACTTCTCCAAACAATATGGGGCTCCCGAGAATGCCAATATTATTGAAATCATGCAAATCGCCCGTTCCATGCACAGATTTGTGGGGGAGGAGAATTTGGTGGATCTAAACACCCCAGTCACTTTGGGGGAGTTTGAAGGGGTGTTAAAATGGTTTAAAAAGGACAAAAACCCAGGGCCTGATGGTTTCTCGATTGAATTCTACCTCACCTTATTTGAACTTATTGGTAAGGATCTATTACAGGTCATTGAAGAAATCAGGACCACAGGCTGAATTTACGATGGTTTCAATGCCACTTTCATTGCTCTAATCCCCAAAACAAAGAATCCCATATATTTTCATGATTACAGGCCAATCTCTCTTTGTAATTACATCTACAAGAACATCTCCAAAATCATCGCTAACCACATTAAGCCCATTCTCTGGCAACATCTTGGCCAAGAACAATTTTCCTTCCTCAATCATAGACAAATCCATGAAGCGATTGGCACTGCTCAGGAGGCCCTAAATTCTATCAAGCTTGGAAATATCAATTCCATCATCCTCAAGATTGACCTGGCTAAAGCATTTGATTGCACCAACTATAATTATTTACATCTCATCCTCATTCATATTGGCTTCCCTCATGCATTCACTAATTGGATTATGGGATGCATTACAAATGCCTATTTTAGCATCCTGATCAATGGAGCTACCACATATTTCTTTCATCCCAGAGGGGGCCTCAGACAAGGTTGCCCTTTATCTCATCTGATATTTCTATTAATTATGGAAGGATTATTCTCCATTCTGGCATAGGAAAAAGAATATGGTTCCATCCATGGGACCAAAATTAATGATACTGTTCAACTGACTCATTTGTTGTTTGTTGATGATGTTATTATCTTTCTTGATAGCTCTTGTCATGACAACACAAATTTTTATAATCTTCTCAATCTCTTCAATAAAGCTACTGGTATGAACCCTAATCATATGAAATCCACCATCATTATGGCTCGTTGCTTAGTCAATGAATGCAGACAGGATTTGGGGCTCTTTCATTTTTTCGGTAAGAACTTGGAAGAGGGTTTAAATTACCTCGGTTTCCACCTCATTCCTAATGATTATGGCATAAAGGATTGGAATAGGATTATTGCTAAATTTGATCGTAGGATCAACATATGGCAGAAAATATGGTTTTCGAGAGCAGGTAGGTTGGTACTAATCAAATATGTCCTGGAGGCGATCCCATTTTAACGGATGGCACTGGCATAGGATTCCTAAAGGGGTGATAGCAAGGATCCAACAAATTTACAGGCATTTTCTTTGGAGAGGCAAAAAAGAAGGAAATCCTTATGCTTGGATCGCTTGGAAAAATATAGCAAAACTAAAAGGATGGGAAGGTTTGAGGCTCAAGGATCTCAATCATTTTTCTATTGCTCTTGCTGCCAAGATGGGTTGGCATCTGCTCGTTAGACGCAGTCTATGGAAACATGTCACTTTTTCTAAATATGTTTCTCCATTATCCACCATGGATTGGATCAGAGGCCATACTCTTCCCTCCCCTAGATAATATATCATTTTTAAGGCCTTTTATCGATCTATCCATGTTATTAAAAATGGTCTGGCATGGCGCATTGGCTCTAGAGAAAAGGTTAAGATTGGGGTGGATGCTTGGTTGGGTTGTGGTAATAATTTCAAATTTTAGTTGGGTATTAGGCAGCATCTGTCCATATCAGAGCATCATTTCATCTCATAGGTAGCGGATCCACTGAATAATACTTCAGCCTCATAGGCCCAGTTGTCTGCATAGGTGCTCAACATCCCCGAGCACTGGTGGCCGGATTGGAATCATTATCTTAGGACACACTGAATTACCAACACTTGATTATCTAACCGAGAGGATGAAATTATATGGGCGATTTCCCCCAGCGGCACTTACACTCCTAAATTTGGCTACTCCACTCTCTGTAACACTATAGAACCACATGGTAAACTTTGGTGGTGGAAACATTTATGGAGGTCGAAAGCGCCACCCAAAGCTAGATTGCTAATGTGGTGCATACTTTCCAACTGCACTCCTACGGAAGAAAATATCACCATGTGTTCCTTTCATGGGCCTTCCAGATTTTGTTTGTGTCTCTCACATGCGAAAGATGTGAATCACCTCTTCCTGGACTGTTCAGCTAGTAAACTACATTGGTGCATCATAACCACATCTGTGGGATGCTCACTCACTTGGCAAGGTAACACTATATGTGCGGCTTTGGATACCTGGTAGCAAGAGTATTTTCATCCCAAGGTTCAAAAACATCCACTGCTCATTGCTTGGGGGACCTGGATTTCTAGGAACTAGACTATATTCATGGGTAAGGTCACATATTGGGACTGCATCAACATGAAAATCTCCACCATCTATCAACTGATACAAAATGACGAGCCATCGAGCAGATTCCGGACTATCATCCCAGAATCAATCGATCATTCATTTTTGTGGGCCTATTTCGATGGGGCATCCAATGTAAATGGATGTGGCAGTGGTGTTATTCAACACTTATCTGATACACATTTTTTCGCCCTCAAGATGGGACTCATCCTGGGCACCAACAATTATGCGGAACTAAACAGCCTTAAACTTCTCCTATTTTCCTGTCAACAAGAATGCAACACGATCCAGATCTTTGGGGATTCACAAATCATTATTGATTGGTTCAATCTGAAGACACATTGTCACACTCACATTATTAGAGCACTACTGGATGAGGTCTTAACATTTAAATCATATTTTGATTTTATTTTTGTCTCTCATATTTACAAGGAGAGAAATCGGGTGGTTGATCAATTATCCAAGGAAGCCACACGGTTAAAATGGGGTAGATGGCACATTTTGGAACAGGAGGGTACCCAGGTTTACTAACATTATCATCGACCCTTCATTGAATACATGATCATTCCAGGGGCAGTCTAGATTAGACTGCATATTTTTAGTTTTGATACTATTATCGATAGAGCTTTTATATCTATTTTACTTTATGTATATTGTACATATTTATTTTAGTTATTAATGCCTATACTAGACAATGATGAGACTGGTTATTAGTCTCTTTGGAGAACATGAATCTACTTGATCCCAGCAGAGATGGTATGCTAAAAATGCAACATGTAATTTTTCTTATTATATAATGAAGAATTATGAAATTTTCCTTGGAAAAAAAAAAACTTCATAAGTATCTTTTAGAAAAATAAAGTGAGAAATTTTCATTAGTTTATCCACTGCAACTAGAATGGAATTATGCTTTTGTGGGGTAAGAGGTATCCCCACTATAAAATCCATGGAAATCACCTCCCATTTAGTTATAGGAATGTCGTGAGGTTCTAGGAGACCTACTGGGTGACAATGGTTGGCCTTCACTTGATGACATTCAAGACATTTTGCAACAAATTGGACAATATCACACTTTATGCCTTCACAAAAGAAGAGTTTATTGTGTGAGCATAAATTTACTTTACACTAGGATGCACAAAATAAAGTTCTATGTGGGCTTCCTTGAGGATTGTTTTGCAGATATCTCCATTATCAGGAATGCACATCCTTCCTTGGAATCATAACAATCCATCATTCTATAGCTCATATCATTCAAAATTAGGTTCTATTAAATCTTTACTTTGAAGCCTGGATCTTACTTTTAAACACTATCTATATTCTAAGATATGTTTTAGCACTCACTCCCTCAACTTTACCTTGATGGGTATAAGGGAAAATATCCATGAGCTTATACTTAGAGCATCTACCACTACATTCTCCTTCCCCTTAACATATGAAATTCCAAAGTCACATTTGCTTAAGAATTCACTCCATCATCTTTGCCTATCATTAAAGTCCCTTTGGGTAAAAAATTATTACAAACTTCGGTGGTCACTTTTGAGCCAAAACCTTTTCCATACAAAGTAGTGTCTCCATATCTTTAGAGCTAGTACTATAATGACCAAATCTAAATCATGTGTGGCATATATTTCTTTATGAGGCTTTAACTTCCTCGAGGAGTACACTATTACTCCTTTATCTTGCATTAATACAACACCTAATCCTTGCTTGGATGCATCGATACATATCGTAAAGTATTTGTACATGCCACATACTTGCAATATTGGTGAATTGGTCAACAATATTTTAAGTTCAGTGATTGAAATGTCACAATCCTTAGTCCACTCATACCTAACTCCTTTGCTCTGGAGGGTTGTGATAGGCTTTGAAATTTTTGAAAACCCTTCTACAAAACTTCAATAATATCTTGCTAAACCAAAAAAACTATACACTTCATGCACATTTTTCAATATTTACCAATCCATGGTTTATTTTACCTTGTCACGATCTACTGAGATCCCTTCACCATATATAATATGACCCAGGTAATGAATCTTCTTCTAAAAGAAGGAACACTTGGATAAATTTCCATATAATTGGTTCTCCCTGAGGCAAGATATTACAATCCACAAGTGTTCTTCATGCTTCTTCTCCCTTTTGGAGTATCTGCGAATATCATCTAGGAATACTTGTACAAAGTGGTCAAGATACTTACAAAAAAAAACATTCATAAGATTCATGAATATTGCGGGTGCATTGGTAAAACCAAATGGCACCACTGTGAACTTGTAATGCACAAAGCATGTTCAAAATATTGTCTTAAGAATATCACTATCTTTAATTCTTAATTGATGATAACCAGACCATAGATCAATTTTTGAAAACAAAGAAGACCCCTTCATTTGGTAGAATAAATCATCAATTCAGGTAACTGGATACCTATCTTACTGTAGCTCGATTTAAGTCTTTTTAGTCTATATAGAGCCACAAGTAACCATCCTTCTTCTTGAAAAAAAGTATAGGTTCACCCCACGGTGAAATACTGGTTCAGATGTGTCATATGTCCAAAAGTTCCTTCAATTGTATTTGTATCTCTTAAAGTTCTAGAGTCGTCTTTCTATAGGGTGTTTTAGATATTTGTTATGTACAAGGTTTTAATTCTCTTGTGAGATCAAGCTCCCCTTCTTGAGGTAAACCTAACAATTCCTTTGGAAAAAAATTTGAAAATTTGAGCAACATTGGAAATCACTTTAGGGATTGACCTTTTTCCTTGCTTACTTCACTTACCACATATTCCTAACAGCCTTTCCTTAGACAACACTTCATTTGGATTGTTGGGATGAAGCATAAAGATACCTTCCCCTTAATAACTTAGATTTGGATCGAATCTCCTTCATCATTTATGCATCGAATTATTTTTCCATAATACTCCACCCAAGCTTGATGAGCTTCCAACCAATCCATCCCTTTCACGAGATCATAATTTCCTAGCGTGGTGGCATATACTTTTGACATAGTCAAACAAACCCCTAGACCAACCATGTATTCCTTAACACTAGAATCTACAAACTGAAGTTCCCCTCAAGCCATTTCTACCTGTCCAATATTGTTTTACTTTCTTGCTACCAACTCACATTTATCTAATGCATATAAAGAAATGAAAGTATTAATAACACCAAAATCAAATAATATTTTGAGTTTTATGTTGTTAATAGTACCTAATGAATCCACTATAGTGGATTGATGTTTTTCTTTGTTGTTGTTCACTGTTTAATGGATTCTATGATTGCCTTTAGTATTTAATGATGTTTCTTTTCCTTCCCTATGCATCAACTTCACGAAACATTTGGGCAATCACACTGAATGTAATATTCCTAAATTTTCCAATGATATTTGGAATATTAGAGTTATTAATTTCCATAATTAATTAAGTAAATAAGAGGGTGGAGGGACCCACAAACCCAAAAGATAAATAAAATCCACTTTTGATGTGTGTATGTGGATATTTCAGATCTAGATCTACATAATGGAGTAGTGGAGTAGCTACTTAATGTGAAAGGAGTGGAGATCACGTCTCATTAATGAGAAAGATCAGGGAGGTTGAATAAGTCAACTAAGATCTTGGAACGAATCAAATGTAAGATCATAGAGAATTTATGATGAGATGATGGAGGAAGTGGTGCATTAATGCACACGTGATGGAGAGGGTGATATGCATAATCAAACATGATGGATATCATGAAGATGCAACGCAGTCAACATGGAGACCCATGTCCACATGTACAGCTCAATTATGAGGTGGTCCAAGGCATGAGAAGGTTCAAAAACTATATAATGAAGATGAAGGCAACATAGAAGGCATGTTGGAGATTATTATTGACGTATGATCTATTTAGATCTGGAATTTTCATTTGAAATTCCATGCTTTATTTGTTTTTTTAGCTAAGATTGCAAGTGTTGTTTAGCACTGGGTGTTCCTAGTCAGGAATCCCACCTCTTTCATTGAGTAGCTCTTGAAAGAGTATTGTACTTAATTCATCATCAGGAATTGCTGCCATATTGTTCATAATTTTTGCAGAACATCCATATTCATAAATTGCACATTTTTGAATATCAGTTTGAGAGGAGGATGTTGTCCTTTAATATTTCAGTTGAGGAACTGGTGAAGGGTTCATCCTATCACCTTGAGATTCAAGATCATCCTTCCAGTGCTTCAAATCTATATAAGGCATTAGGCCATCTATTATTCATCTCCCAACAGCAACAATCCCATCAGGAATTGTGTAGACCATTCTTGTAGATCCAAGGGAGAAGGGAATTTGCTATCATTTCAGCTAGTAATCTAGTGGGGGACCATTCCTTCACATTGTATACATTATTTCCATCATTCTTGAGCTACATTGCATATCTTGGCAGCAATATAGAAAGCCTCCTTCCTTTACAGAACAATTTTTATGAGCAGTTGTGTAGCAACTACTGCAATCTTCTTTGGAGAACTGGGGAGCTAGATATTGAGCTTTTAGCTTGAGGATCTAGTGAAGGGATCAACCCTTCAAGCTTAGATCTGATCTTATGACATATTGTAGCCATCTATTTATCAGATCCAGCTTCAGATCTGCATACCCAACAGTTGTATAGTGAAACCCTAAGAGGGTGATTTTCTTAGATTGATAGATCTGATAAATCCTTTCTGGGTTACCTTGGGTTATCATCATAGAGCCCAAGTCTAGAATCTTGGCATCATCAGAGCTCTAGATTTCCATAGATATACATTTCGCTTTTTATCCTGTAGTCATATATTCATTATCTGCTGAAGGGACAATGTAGTATTTGCTTCCAATAGCTCTCCAATCACGTAGTGCCTACTTTGGCATATTTTTAGGGTCATTCTAGGCCATCTCCTTGGCTAGATTACCTCATATTTTGTACACTGTTGTAACTGAATATTCTCCTATGAATAAAATGGCTTAGCTATTATGTCTATATCTGTGTTTATCATAAACTTACATGTACATTTCTTGTGTTACAAATATTATGTTTGTGTATCAATGCATTATTCCATTTCGGGATATTACAGTGGTATCAAAGCATGATCTTTGGCTCAGCTTGTGGAAACTTCATATTTTGCATCAAAAGAAGAAGCAGATAGATAAGATCTATAAGGAAGGAGGATTGTAGTTTTTCCACTCCTCTCTTTAGATGCATGCAAGATCTCGCCAAGGAGGTCAAACAAATGAAGAGAGAAAGGCAAAAGGAGGATTCAAGAAGAATATTTGATGAGGAAGGTCCAAGCACTTCCTATCAGCAACAAAGAAAATCGAAGAATCATAGATCTCCTCATAGATCTACTATGCCCACATTCTTTGAAGAAGATGAAAGGTATAGAAATGAATAACGAAGAGAACCTAAGGCTCATGAGACTCTCAGTATGTATATTGAAGAGTACAAAGCACAAAGTAGAGCATTCTTTGAACTCAAATAAGAAAGAATATCTTATAGCAGCAATAGAAGAAACAGGCATAATAGATTCCATTTGCCTACATTTGATGGATCTTCTTCAAGCACTGTTAAGGCTTGGAGGAAAAATTTAGATACATTTTTCATGCTACATCCTGTGGTTGAAAAAAAAGTTGTCTAGAGTACAGCACTTCATCTTTATGGTGAATCCAATGATTGGTGGTTTGGTCATATGGAGCATGCAAAGGTGACTAAATATTCAGATTTCTTTCACAAGTTGGGGAAGAAGTTTGATATGTGCCACAAAGAGACATTTCCTAAGGAAAAAAAGGAGGATTTCAATCTTTTCACTCTAGATAAGGAGTCATTATATTCACCACCAGTTGCAGAAGTACTTGCCTCTAGAGAAGGGACACTTGCAACTTTGAGAGATAGTCTTGAGCTCTTGACACATAGAGTCCCATGCATGATTCATGAGATGCATGATGATAACGAGACATATACCAATGCTGGTACACTTGTAGAAGTGCAACCATCACTCTTACCAACAGTTCGAGAGACTATTGTTCCGATTGGAGGAACTCTTGTGGTCTTGCAAGAGGTTCCCACACATTAGTTGATCCAAGGTATGCATACACTTTCATCTCCTATTGTTTTAGTACCTCTTATCGAAACTTATGGGGACATGCCAATGCATGACCAAGGTTTAAAGCAACATGCTCATTTGGAGCAGCACCATATCACTGCGTAGAGGACCCTTGATCTAATCAAGGAGGAGATGAGAACCCATCCTAGTTTATCATTGATGAAATGCATTCAACCCTTTGAGTTGAAATGTAGAATTTTAGAATATGGGAGGAGTATCATCCTATGTAAAATGGTTGGCTATGAGTTCAACATTATTCCTTGCTTTGAGACAACACATGCATCACCTTTCAAATCTACAGTGCTATTAATGAGTAGCATTGATAAGAAGAGGATCCATTCCTTATGGGATAATTTATATGGTAGCTTCATTCATGAAGCAGAGGAGGACAAGATGATAGATGGTAGACATCTTGGGATGAGGAATATTTTCTCCTTTCTAGATGACTCTTTCTCAATGAGCATTTCACATCTCAAAGAGAAACTTCTACCTACAGCACATCCAGAACCTTATTGGTTTTGGAGGGCCATTGATGAGAAGAAGATCTCATAGAGAGATCTCATTGGAGGTCCACTTCAACATATCATCAAGTGAAAATTTCTTCATCAGTTTGAGGAGGTTGGTGTCCTACAATGCGAGGATACAAAGTTTTTGCAGAATGAGATCCATCATCCTCATTGGAAGGAATGGTTGATGATGTGGAGAAAGGGGTTGCCAACACACTTGCAGATCTATGAGATAGGCCAACAAGAAGCATGGTTGCACTAGTTGCTCTTGGGTAAGTATGGTTACCACCCAATGGATCATATTTTTCTAATTCATTCCTTGCACCTCACTGGAATAATGTAGAAGAAAAAGGCATGGTTACTTTGGTTGTTGATGAGAGAGTTTTGACATCACATGATATATCTTATGTCCTTGTATTTACTCTTGTTTGGGATATTTCTCATGTCTTTATATGTATTTATGTTTGGGATGTATCTCATTTTCATGTATGTACCTGGGTTTGGGAGAAAGTATAACTCTCACATGATGTGGCATAAGGGAGCTTGTTTGTATTATGTTGATAATACATTTCACATTTCCACTACTATATTGTTGCTCCATGACTTGAACCATGATAATGTAAGGAGGCAACAAGAATCCTTGTTGCTATGGTTACTATTAGGAGAGTGTGGGCTAAACTCTTCCAATACATTGCATGACATTGTTGGAGGATGGCAACATGAGGCCTTACAACATTGGCTTCTGTTGGGGGATTGTGTTCATTGTACATGGTATAGTGATGATGTGATGGGGAAAAAATATGCCTTGTTAAGGTGGCTTCTCTTGAGACAATATGGCCACTACATTTGGTACAATGATGATATGGTATGGCAGCAAGAGGCATTACTGTGGTGGCTTCTATTGAGAGACTATGGCTCTCACATTTATATTGATTCAAATTTGGTATGGCAATAAGAAGCATTGTTGCGGTGGCTTCTTTTGAGAGAGTATGGCTCTCATATTTGCTTTCATAATGATCTATCATGGCAGTAGAAGGCTTTGCTGCATTGGTTGTTATTGGGAGAATATGGTTTGACATTGTTTATGTTTTCCCATATGTCTCTATTTCTTGTTTTTCACTATGATTATTTGATGTTTGATTCCTACATGGCCTACAGGGCTAATGATGAGGGCACTAATAGATGTAATCTACTCTGTGTATCATTGGTTGGAGATATAGTTCATAAGTCAGGACTTTCTACTTTGGGAATTAACCCCTTCATCTTATGTATCTCATGTGTAGAAAAGATTTTTGGTAATCATATGGTTGCCACTTGGAGATTCATTGATGAGGAAGGGTATCTAACTTTTCAGTTGGAGGCCATTCTAAACATTATAGAGAGGTAGCTTTGGAGTTGGACATGCATGACACATTGTGACAGATGAGAATTCCTTCCACATGAGGATGCCATTTGGAGGTAGGATGTTTGTTGTAGCATCCACTTTTGCAGTTGTTTGAGGACAAGAAACATTTTTCCAGGAAGGACTGTAATATTCCTAAATTTTCACATGATATTTGGAATATTAGAGTTCTTAATTTCCATAATTAATTAAGTAAATAAGAGGGTGGAGGGACCCACAAACCCCAAAGATAAATAAGATCCACTTTTGATGTGTGTATGTGGATATTTCAGATCCAGATCTACATAATGGAGTAGTGGAGTAGCTACTTAATGTGAAAGGAGTGGAGATCATGTCTCATTAATGAGAAAGATCATGGAGGTTCAAGAAATCAACTAAGATCTTGGAAGGAATCAAAAGTAATATCATAGAGCATTTATGATGAGATGATGGAGGAAGTGGTGCATTAATTCACACATGATGGAGAGGGTCATATGTACATTCACACATGATGGATATCATGAAGAGACAACGCAGTCAACATGGAGACCCATGTCCACATGTACAATGTAGTTATGAGGTAGGCCAAGGCGCGAGAAGGTTCACAAACTATATAATGAAGATGAAGGAAACATAGAAGGCATGTTGGAGATTATTATTGATGTATAATCTATTTAGATCTGGAATTGTCATTTGACATTCCATGCTTTCTTTGGTTGTTTAGCTAAGATTGAAAATGTTGTTTAGCACTAGGTGTTCCTGGTTGGGAATCCCACCTCTTTTTTTGAGTAGCTCTTGAAAGAGTAATTTACTTCAATCATCATCAGGCATTGGTGCCATATTGTTCCTACTTTCTGCAGAACATCCATATTCAGAAATTGCACATTTCTGAGGATCATTTCGAGAGGAGGAGGTTGTCCTTCAATATTTCAGTTGAGGAACTGGTAAAGGATTCATCCTATCACCTTGAGCTTTAAGATCAGCCTTCCAGTGCTTTAGATATATATCAGGCATCAAGCCATCTATTATTCATCTCCCAGTAGCATCAATCCCATCAGGAATTGCGCAGTCTATTCTTGTAGATCCAAGGGAGAAAGGAAGTTGCTAGCATTTCAGCTAGTAATCCAGTGGGGGACCATTCCTTCACATTGTATACATTATTTCCATAATTCTTGAGCTACATTGCATATCTTAGAAGTAGGCTAGAGAGCCTCCTTCCTTTACAGCGTAGTTTTTATGAGCAGTTGTGTAGTAGCAGCTACGATCTTCATTGGAGGATTGAGGAGCTAGATCTTGAGCTTCTAACTAGAGGATCTAGTGAAGGGATCAACCCTTCAAGCTTAGATCTGATCTTGTGACATATTTTAGCCATCTATTTTTCAGATCTAGCTTCCGATCTGCATACCTGACAGTTGTATAGTGGAACCCCAAGAGGGTGATTTTCTTAGATTGACAGATCTGAGAAATCCTTTTTGGGTTATCTTGGGTTACCATCATAGAGCCCAGATATAGAACCTTGGCATCATCAGAGCTCTATATTTTCGTAGATCTGCATTTCCCTTTTCAGCTTGCAGTCATATATTCATTATCTGTTGAAGGGACATCGCAGTATTTTCTTCTAGCAGCTCTCTAGTTACACACTGCCTACTTTGGCATATTTTTAAGGTCATTCTAGGCCATCTCTTTGACTAGATTACCTCATATTTTGTACATTGTTGTAACTGAATATTCTCCTATGAATAAAATGGCTCAGCTATTCTGTCTATATATGTGTTGATCATAAACTTACATGTACATTTCCTTTGTTACAAATATTATTTTTGTGTATCAATACATTATTCCATTTTGGGATATTACACTGAAAATGAGGTCCTTCACACCCCCAACTATTAACTTGTGGTGATCCACTTGCGTCATTCTATAAGTTTCTTGAAAATGAGTTCCTTCCTCTTATGCTTCTTCCTCTATTGAAGGTTCCTTGAGAGTACCACTGTCACATGTTAGAACCTGATGAAACCACAAATGCAATTTTATCTTCTAGTGGAGCCCTTTCCCCGACTCCCCTTGGAGTAAATATATTACCATAAGGATGTGGTCTTGAACTACTGCCCATGAAGAAGTTCCGGGGGGTTTTCCCCAGAAATCCCAATTTTGGGGGTTCTGATGGCCTCATTTCCCTTTTGATCCCTAGGTGCTCTTCTACGTAATAGGAACATTCAACCACCTTTGTTACTGATGATGGCCTTCACATTCCGACCATGGCCCTAATTCGGTTTCGGGGGTTTAATCCATACATGAAATGATCAACTTGGCATTCATCAGTGTCCAGGTAGGGGACATATTTTACGAGTTCCATAAAACTCATCTCATATTCCTCCACCATTTTTTTACCCTGGACTAACATGTGAAAGGCTTCGACCTATACTCTTAAAAGTAGGGTGGAAAGTACCTTGCACTGAATATCTCCTCAAACAACTCCTAGGGGACATTGTCTAATATGAGATGCAACTTTTTTTTCTAGATTTCCCCACCAAATTAAAGCACTTCCTCTTAACTTAAATTTATCAATTTTCATTGTGGAGGTAGGATCATATGCCCTTATCGCAAAAAACTTTGTCATTCCTTCCAACCATGCTTCAAAATGTTCTCTGCCTCACCCTCCTGAAAATTCAGGGGGCTTAATTTTTTGTAGCTCTCTTGAAATATCCTCATGGGGTCTTTTATGCTCTCATTCCTTAGATCCCTCTGGGCTTCCTCCCTCAAAGTGATGTCACCCTTCGTCAATAATAACTCTCTGAGTCCCTTCTAGTGTTTCCAAGATTGCTTCTAATGAGTGCATAATAACGACTATCTTATGTGCCACAGTGGTTGGTGCTGATGATGGTGCTGGTGGGGGCGATGTTGGCGATGGGGGTGGTGCCACTGCCGGTCGGCCTCGTCCATGACATGTCTCTACCATTGCAACTTTGTTTTGACCAAAAAATATAGTTATGAGAAACTTAGTTTCGAAAATAATTTGTCATGAATTCAAGTTTGTATAAGGGTATATGTTTTCTACCATTATTACCTACAAACAGATATTACTGATACGATGGTCAAGGAGAGTGGTACCATCACCTCCTTGCCTTAATTTAAAGGGAAATATTTTCTAATATGTAATAATATGTAACAATACTTATCACACTACATAAATAATTATTATGATTATTCTAATTTTTAATGTCAATATTTACTTATTATTATTATAATATAAACATTATTAACGAAATATTTGAATGAAATTGGAATCTATAACATCCAAGAGATTAAAAATGTTTTTAACAATTAAATTCATGACACCATAACATGAATATATAAAAAATCAAAACGATTGGATTTAATATATATATATATATATATATATATATATATATATATAATTTTAATAATATTTAAATTCATAACACCATAACATGAATATATAAAAAATTAAAACAAGAATATGATTGGATTTAATATCTATATATATTATTAAATTTTAATAAAATATTATATAATTTATTTCAAATTTAACTATAAACATAGTCTTTGTTTAAGTACTTAGTCTTTGCTTAAGTAATTAAAAGTATCTAAGTTAAATTGTTAAAATTATATATAGATATAAGTTTAATAAAAAATATATATGATTTTTTTTTCAAATTTAACTTTCACTGGTAAGCCTCGTCTTTGCTTAAATAATTGTGATTGTGAATGACATATATCTAAGCTAAATAGTCAAAATCATCTACATATCCTCCCTATTTTCAGCACTCTATAACATATTACTAGCAATTACACCGGGGTGTAAGGGAACGCCGAAAGGAGCTGTGAATAATGTTGTGCTACATCTAAGGGTACTTGATGAATGTGAACTTATGAGGTGTAAAATGTGACATTGATTGATTAGATATAGTGTTACTTTGTAAACTAAGAAAAATAATTATTTGTGCTATTTTGAAGGATATACATTGAGTCTAGAGTGATTCATTGTAAACCAAAGCAATTTAATGTTCCTCATAGGCCCACGGTGAAATATCAATGGGTCGAAAGTGACCTCAAACACAATTAAATCAACAGGCAAATTATACAAGATAGAACCAACTCCAAAAGTTGAGTTCAAGGTTATTTTACAGTCCAAGACAACTGCACTGCATGGGACTTGCCTTCAATTCTGGGATTTGCTTCCCAGGGGATTTTTCAGTTTGTGCAGACACTTTTCTCTATCAATGGGTTCTCGATATCCCAACCCACCCGGAACATTTGAGCTACAAAACTTCTCAATAAAACTCTAACAAAAAGTTAGAACCCCAACTAACAACACCAGGACAACCAACGCCCAAGATAAAATTAAAAATACCTCTACTTCCTCAAACGTCCAGCAATTAAATAAATAAGAATGAAATTGAATTAGTTGAAATAAAATATAAAATAATATTCTAATATATAAAATCAAATATTTAGATTAAATTATATTAAAATTAAATTAATTATTAAATTATGGTTAGATATTCACTCAAATATTTAGATTTAGGATGATTCAAATATTTGGAAAAAAATTTAATAATTAATTTGATGTCAAAATTAAAACAGGGGACAAGACTGGAATTAAAAATAATAAAAAATAATAAAAATTTCTTGAACAATAAACTAAAATAAGAAAGGTCCAAAAACTAAAAATGTAACTAAACTGATTATTAAGTCTAAGTATTAAAGAAATTAAATAAGTTATTAACCAATATATAATCTATATTATCTAATTTATTTTAATTAATTAATTTATATATTTAAATAAAAAAATGAATTAGAAAATTTTTTATAAAAAAATTAGTAAATTTAATTACTCAAATCAATAAGGCATGGAAATATTCAGAACAAGGTTTATATATATATATATATATATATATATATATATATAATAAATGTAATATTTTTTAAAAAAAAGAAAGGGTAATAATCCAAAAACTAAGAATATAATTAAATTGATTATTAAATTTAGGTATTAAAGAAATCAAATAAATTTATTAACCAATATATAATCTATATTATTTATTTTATTTTAATTAATTAATTAAATAATTTATATATTTTAATACCAAAGAAAATGAATTAGCAAATTCTTTTATAAAAAAAATTAGCAAATTTAATTACTCAAATTAATAAGGCATGAAAATATTCAGAACAGGGGTTTCTCCTTCTACTCCTCTGTGCACCTTATGATGGCGATAAAACCCACAGTCCCATTTTTCTCCAATCTCAGTTGTGTGTAAAATGCATTCAAATTTCTTTGCCCAACCAAATCCACAATCTGGGCAACACTCAACGTTCCTTTTTCTTGGACTGGCAATTTAAATAAGTAATTTGAGAGCTTTAATATCTCAAATCTCTAAGATTTGAGATATTAATTTCAATTTTCCACCTTTTGTAATAAACCACACACCTCCTCTTACAATTAATAGTGCGGAAGCTTTTTTCATTCAAATGTTATAGAACCCGAATGTAGATAACATGCTCCTTTATTGAAACCCAAACAACCCCCATATCCTAGGTTGTCATTCTATCACGCCTTTCTTCATAAAATAAGGCCAAAGCACATTATTATAAAAATGTGCAATTACAATTCCTTTAAGTAGGGTCCACTACACTTTGATGCGTGTTTGGTATAATTCAACCCTACCATATAAACCTTTGTGCATTAACTAAACGCTATCCCGCCAATTTGCATATACAATCTTATATGCTCACTACAATATATCAATATATACCTTACAGCCTACTTCAAATACTGGAAGCATTATAATAAAACCCTCGGCATATCTACGCAATAACAAATACTAAAGTCCTTATTCCTCTAATAAAGCGCTTAAATCACAATGCATTGTATTATAAGTTGAACCACGCAACATATATCAACCCAAACATTCGCAAACGTATTAACATTGGTCAAACTGTTAAGAACTTCGATTTGATTTAAAATAACTCAATGACGTATAAAAGAAATGCGCGGGTCCATACTCATACCTTGGTTAACTGTCGAATGGATCCAACGATCCACGTTGCATCGCGCCCCAGATCTCCATCTGACGCTTATAAGGAGTTTTCTCATTTTTTTTGTGTTCGAGCGTTAACGCTCACAAATCATGTGACATTCGTTGTTTTGTGAAATCGCCCTTGGCTTACGTGTCATTCAATGGGTAATATCGCATTATTTTTATGAAAATGTCTTACCACTTGTGGCTCCACGCAATACCACTGGTATTTACTCCCGAACCACTTTCACTGTTGCCCTCCTCGTGGTTCCGCTTCGTTTTGGCTCGAGGTTCCAACTAATCTATGGCGTCGGGTTCCAATACGTCTACAACTCACAGTTATAACCAACATCCTGTGCATTCACGTCCATATGATCTGCGCGATCAAGAAGCAGGAGCATGACGAATCCAGGTTGGTGTCATTCCCATTAGGATTACAAAGGCCATCTCATAGTAGATCAGTCGCGCCTCCCCCTCTGCATTCGGTTGAATTGTTCAAGGGTTTCTTCAACATAATTATTTTGAGAATGTCCTGCAATGACAGCATTCCATGAAGCTTTATTCAGATCAGGAATTTCAATGAAATCCCTTTGCGAATCGTCTGTTCTGCTGCATTTTCCATACATGTCAAGAAGCACACTTACCGCGTGAACATCGCCTTCGTATCCTGTTTTTATGATGTGGGTATGAATTTGTTCGCCTTTTTGTAGAACTGCTAAAGTTGCAAATGCTCGCAGGGTGCTACCAAAGGTGAATTCATTTGGTCTCATGTTTGCCTACTACATTTTCTCAAGAAGCTTTAAGGAAGACGTGAATATCCTGAAATTATTGTATTCCATGAAATAACATCTCGTTCAGGAATTTTGTCAAATACTTGGCGTGTGTACATCAAAATTCTGCATTTGGCAGACATGTTGATGATGTTTTTACTCCTGAACATATCTAGATAAGCGTAAGTATTCATGATGTTGATGTGAACTTCTTGCCATCTTCAGAGCACTGG
The DNA here is from genome assembly GCA_034641835.2 of Pinus albicaulis. Lineage (NCBI taxonomy): Eukaryota > Viridiplantae > Streptophyta > Pinopsida > Pinales > Pinaceae > Pinus > Pinus albicaulis. The sequence goes on from CM076579.1 coordinate 732,215,112, forward strand.
AATTGGCACATTTATGCAACAAGTTATTATAGACAGTCAAGTCTGCCCACATGCCTTTTCATTTTCAAACTGGTGCAGGGAATCCAATACCTCTATCGATCTTCCAGCTCTGGAAAATTTAACCACATGATCAGAGGTTCATAAGAAGCTACATTGGTTATTTTTTCTTCTATGTCCATCGCAACAATCTTTGTTTACTAATCGTACACCCTTTGAACATTGAACATTAATGTTGTTGGATTCCATAGTCGAAAACAAAAATCAACTATGTCGTGTTGGAAGGAGTGATATGTCTTGAAACTTACATTGGTTAAAATAGAGATGTTGAACTTCATCATTCATTCAGGCCAAAATATTTTGTACAAATACATTATCAAGTTACAACTACTCAATCCAAACCTGAAATCCCATATTTTCCAATCAAAATATGAAGTGATAAGCACAAATCCATATTTTGTACAAATACATTATCAAGATACAACTACTCAATCCAAACCTGAAATCCCATATTTTCCAATCAAAATATGAAGTGATAAGCACAAATCCATTTTTATGCAAAATGGTATTGAACTCTTTACACAGAGTCTCTCGCAGTCTCAATATAATTTACACCACCATTTAGGGCATCCCCTCCACGATGAACTCTTCAATCGTGCCCATCCTCGGTTAGGTGGTGTTTGTGTTTTGGTTGTGGCCATTGGCATCCCCAGCGAGGGAGACGAGGTCAGTGTTTGCACGCAATATTGTGGGAAGAGGATCCCGATGTCACGTCAGAAGCTTTTACCATCTTTGGACTAGACAGGAGGCGTAAGCGTATAAAGAGACAACATTTGTCAGATTGTAATTTGCTGGAAGGATGATAACAAATACTTCCTATTGGTTGGGGTGAACAATTTTTGCTCACCCCAAGCTAACAAATAAAATGCCTCCGGCGTAATTATGCATGGATTAAGTTTATCTACTTTTTACCTTTATTTTAATCTACCAATACAAGAAAAACATATATATTTCTAATTAAAAAACAAAAAGAAAATATGTTTTAATTTTTAGATATTGTTTTATTTATTAATTATACGTTTCAGTTTGCACTTACTCTTGAACCATGGTGGGTTTTCATTTTAATTTACTTCCATTTGAAAAAAAGATAAGGACCTACGCCTTTTTCTTTGTTTTTCATTTTTTTTCCCTAATGAGTTGCATACATAAAATTTCTTTGATACCAGACTCGGATATCTTCAATCACAAACTAGTTGAAAAATTCTACTATAAGGCACATAATTCGACTCATTAATTCAAGATCAACTCCATAAATGATAAGTTGCCTGATCCAAAAATTTACAAAGATGAAAGCAATATTGGAGTTCCAACATAGGGCTGATTATCGAACACCATGATATTTTAGGAAACAATTTAAAGAATTGTTTGCGGATGGCAGTATGTCAACTGGTTTGAAACCAATACAGAGGCAAACTTCTTAATTAGAATTATGGTAATAAGATGATGTTGATGATAATGATAAATTGTTATAATTTTTTAAAGAGAAATTTGTTAACAAGAGAATATTTAGTTAGTTATTGTAAATACTTCTTCAGTTAAGAGGGAGTGTTGAATTTTATACCTATGGTCGGTGTTCATAATTAATATTTTGGCCCTTCAATTATACAATATATGTTATTCAAGTTGGTTTCAAAAGAAATAATTTTTAATTTTTTAAATTTGAATTTTGGATCCAAAAAGATCAAGTCATCCATCCTAGTGTCAAGTCAACCCAGCTTGAAGGGACACACCCATTTGAGCTTTTTAACATCTATATGTATTGGCATTTATTATCTCCAATTTTGATAACCAAAATTCATATCATTTGAGGATTATTTTGGATCACAAGAAGGACAAAGTTATGAGGTATTATCTGAGGAAAATACAAGGACGAAATCTGAGGCTAATGGAAGGAAAAAATATAAGACCAAAATTTATGAGGCACAAAAATACCGAATTGTTGAGGCTATTAAGGGTAGTAATACCAGGTGTGACTAGGGCTATGTTACAATTCAATTTGACTTTGTGTTTGACTTGAATAATTAGATATATCTTTGTTGAGCTTAATAATTTCTCCAAGGAAAATTCTATTTGGTTTTCCCCATGTGAGTTTCCCCAGTATAAAATTATTGTGTCTTTTTGTAATATTCCAAAATTTTCATGCAGCAAATTGGAATATTAATTTTTGATGATATCATCTAGGAGGTGAATAAAATGGGTAAAAGGCCCATGAGTAGGAATAAAATCCCTCATAGTGTGAAAGGGATCATTGGAGCAACTTATTTTGCACCTTCCAGTGTGAAAAGGGGCAGCTTGCATGAGGACAAAGTCAAGTTTGACCAAGTCAACAGCGCTGCCCAAGAGGTGTCACTTGCTTGGGAAGACAGCGCAGTTTTAGAGGGAGAAAGATTCTTTGTGGAAGAAACCCTAATGTGTGGGGTCCAGGGAAAAGATGCATTCACTTGCATAAAATGAGGAAGAGGTAGCCATAGTGAGATATCTTTGAGCATATTAATTTTGGTCTGAAGACTATTTGCATTCTCTGACTGTTCAACTAAGTTACAGTGTTGTTTAGCACGAGGGATTCCTATTTAGGATTTCCTCTCCTTCTTGAGAGGCTTCTTGAAGGATTGCACTTCATTTTCTCCACATCTTGGCTCAAGGCCAAAGCCACTTCTTTAGTCACTGTGTTATTTCTGCTGAAGTATAACGTAGTGTTGTTGGGTGTTGCAGTGGAGGGGTTCCACAAAACCATTCCTTGTCTCATCTTTCAGAGGAGGGAGCTTCTATTCCTCGGGAAGATTAGTGAGGAAGGTTTCCAGGGAATATTTTCATATCTTGGCATCAGGCCAAGCTTCTCCTATCATCAAAAACACAGTCCCTTCTCTAGACTGCATTATTTCAGTGCATATTTGCAGTAAGGGTTTGCACCATCATCTTGGAGGGCAAGATTTTCAGTGCTAGGATCAGCCTTGCACTCGGGAGGTCCATTAGAGGAGGTTTGCTTCAGATTGTACATATTATTTATCCATCTCCATGTTATTACTGTTTTGAGTTGCAGCTGCTGCCCAGCAACTCCGGCATTTCTGCAGATTTTCCATTTGTACATGTATTGCAGCCAATCATTATAAGGATTGTTGTATCATTCTTGTATTAGTGTTTTCAGAGGTTGAGAGCTTGCTCCCCCATCTTTCTTGAGCCTGATATTTCCATATCATCATATTATCATTTTGTATGTTGCAGTGTCTCCTATAAACTCCGTTATTTTGGCCATGGCTTTTCAGATGTAAGGGTGAGGCCAGGTAGTTAAGCTTAGAATCATGCTTAATTTTTCATTTTTGTATAGGGTGAACATAGAGAAATTCAAAATGAGCATTTTGAATGAATTCATTCATCAGAAGAGCAGAGACATGTTCATGTAAATATTATAAAAAACAAAGCATGGAAAGCATGATTTATGTTTATAAAATGATAAGAATTAACGTAAGGAAGCATATAGATGAATGATGGATAAAATAACATTCAACATTATAAGTTTACATAGAAAAAAAAATTCTCAAAGGCATACCATTGGAATCTCAACACTATGTCTGCAACATTGTCTTTGATTTCATTAACAAAAGCTTGTACAATAGATCCACTGCAAATAACAACTATCCAACCTCTAAAAATACTTGAGGTGGACTACTTATATAAAACATAGTTCATGGCACCTCATAGGTTCGAAATCCTATCCAAAAATCATCATAATTATATCAGATGAATCACTACCTACAATCTAGGAAATTTAGAAACTAATCCGTGAAATTTAGCTAAATATTAGAAGTGTGTTCCCCCTTCATTAAATTACACGTTTCCTCATCATAGAGGAAAAAAAAAACTCAAATACATCAAATGACACCTCATGGGATAGCTAGCATCGAATTCTGGAGTTTTATTGGCAAGACAGTTGTCTGAAAGGAATCCAATGCAGAAACGTAGCGCCTTTAGCAGAAGCATTGTGCATGTCTGGCAGAAATGTCGTGCCTATTCAAGGGTGATTTTTACCCACTTAAACTTATCTTAATGCAAGTCCGAAGGTTGTTCTGAGTATCCCTATGAGTCTAATTTCCAATGCACCTTGAAATTTGATAAAACACTCATAGGAAGACCTCCAAAAGTTTATTTTCCCAACCTCACTCCAGAAGCGCCGCACGTGGTCAAAAACACTGGCAGAAGCATGGGAAACAGTCAGTTTTTTGGCTTTTCTCCACAACCCAGGGCATCATGAAAAACCAAGACCTGATCTGAAATGTGCAGGTGAAATGCAATCCAACCATGTAAACCAATCTTCATTTGGGTGCTCTGAGAGAAAGCATTGCACTGCTACCCGATGCTTCTATGGAGACCAAATTTCCAAAATTGCCAAAAATCCATAATTTTTAAAAACAATTTCTGCAAAAATAAGGCTTAAATATGGATCATTATCTCTCTAACCATAACGTTTTTTAAAATACTGAGAGAGGTTTTTGTTCTATGGCATGTTATTAACAAAAACCTCCTCTATTTTCCAAAAATACTTTCCCATTTTCTCATAATCCAAGTTTGAATTTTATCTCTAAAAATTTGCAGAAACGTAGCTCACTCTGAGCAGAAGCATAGCTCACTCTGAGCAGAAGCATAACACACTCTGAGAAAAAGCGTCACACCTACTTTGAGAGGGAATTTGGAGGCCTTCCTAGAGGATTTTTTGGTTTCACATGGTATGTTTGGAAATCTTAGGATGTCTTCTACACAATGGAGTATCCAAGCACTGGAAAACACTACTCCCAACCCCTGAAAATTTGAATTGAAGACAACTTGTTCAAAAGTGCAGAAAATGACCTAGAGCAACTGTATTTTTTGAATTTATCTTAAATCACAACACTTTTGCATAAAATGAAGTATTTTTTTCTTCTTTTTCACTTATTATTTGCACAAACCTCTTTCACATTTGTAAAATTCCTCTCCATTACTTCAGAAATTGATTTTGAAGAAAAATTGTCCCTGTGTGCAATGTAAACCCTAGAAAATGACCTATTGTTGACTTGTGAAGAATTGATCTCCTGAAAGTTGGATGGCTCAAACCTGGAATGGTGACCTCCTTTATGGACCCTCTTCTCACCATCCATGTTCTTTTTCAACAAGGAAAACCCTAGCTTTATGTAGTGGATAGGGAAGGTGGAAAATTAGGAAAACAAGGGATAACAGTAGAGTGGTTTTGGGCATAAAAATGGGATGAAAGGAAGTTAGGGAAAATTCCAAAAAAAAATTGGAGGTATGGTGATGATTTGGCTACAATATGCAAGTGTAAATTTTTTAAATGGGCATGTGAAAAGTTCCCAAAAGGTCAAAACACATGGTTTTCTTACTTTCCTTGCAAAAACGTAGTGAAAACTAGGGTTTGAGTGAAAATGGTGGAAAGGAGGGGTATGAGTGATAGGTAGTGTTTGGATAAGGTATATGGATTATGTATGAAGGTTTTCATATAGTGAAATTAGGTTTTTTCCAATTCAAACCACTCAAGCATGGAGGAAACCAAAAACATAGTGAAGAAAACCCTAAGGAGGGAATCCACCCTTTTCTTAATAATTTGACTTGAATGAGGTATGAAGAACATTAAATTATTTTTTTGGAGGTCTCTAAACATTTGTGCAAGCTTATTTATCCCTTGGATGGATTTTTTGAAGTTTAGAACCAAAATCGTAGCAAACTGCCAACCTTTGAATGGTTGTGGAGAGTTGTGAGCATGAGAGAGGAGCTCTTTTGACCATGAAGCATACTTCTTGAGAAAACAAAATTTTCCTTTACTTATTTTCCTATATTTTCTAAATCCCAATGTAAATGATATGTATGGAGAAAATGGAAACTTTTTCTCTTTCTTTCATGACATGATTGGACATTGTGGCAACAAAACAAAAGAGACTTAGACCCTGACCTAGATGAAGTTGTGATAAATGACCTAAGACCCTAGATGATTGTTGGATGACATGACCTCTGAAATGATGATGACCATGAATGGAGTGAAGGGAGTAGCATTTCATACCTAGACACATTTAGTGAACAAAATTTTATTTGAAAACTGACTTGAAACATGAATTTTTGACCTAGGACCACTACCAAGTAAATCTGAAAAGAGTATTCTTTATCACTGAACATTAAGACTAACAAGTTTGACGAAATTTATGTCATGGTTAGGCACTGTTAGGCCAATTCATGGATCAATTTTTTTTTTAGAATATTTCTCTTTGTTTCATTCATTTTTCTCGAAAGTTTCATCAAGTTTCTAGGTAGTGGTCTAGAAATTAGCCTTGAAAAAAATGGCTTAGATCTAGCCATCGCAGGCATAGTATTGGGTGAAAAAGGCTACAGTCGCTTCATTTTAGGATTATGCATGCAACTAAAGGGTTACATTCAAATTCCTGCAATGTTGTGCCAGCGTCTAAGAGTCCAAGGCACTAAAAAGGAATTTTAACTCACTGTTTGGGCACCTGGAAGGGTGGTTTAACTCTTGGGGGTCTTGTAGCACCTAAGGGAAGTCATTAAGGTTTTAGTGTGTAGATTACACTTCCTAAATTTCACATAGGAGGTTGAGTCATATCATAGTAAATCTTCATCACATATTTACCTTGGTTGACCAATGAATTTGGGTAAGTGTGGGCGTAGGGTGTTACAAGGTGGTATAAGAGCATGGTTCAAACACTTGGACTGGATGGGCGAAATTTGTTTGTCATGCATGCATGTTAGTTTTTCATGTGATTTTTATGCATGAATTGTGATATTCATTTATTGAAATTTTTGTCATCATAATGCTTTTGGTATGTTATGATGTTAATATGTTGATTGAGATAGAGTAGGCAAAGTAGATCATCAAAGTGAGGTTGCAACACTGGACCTCAGGATAACAACGTATTTTCATACAAGTTTGTATGTTGGATATGTAAGTATGATGGTTAATGATTTTTATATGCATTATGGTTATATACATTCTTTTCATTATATTTTTTTGTGGTTACATGCATGATAGATGTTAGTTAATCAGTACGGTCATATGCACATGCATCAGATAATCATGCATGGTAGCTAATTTGTTGTTATATGCATTATAGTCAAACATGATGATTATGGTTATTACATTTAGGATCTTGATATTATATGTATCGTGCTAGCTTGGATAGACCTGTGCATATGGTTAGGGCTATGACATTCAGGTATGAGTATATATACTTGTGATATTGTGTCGTACTAATATAGACTGACTATGCAGATGTGTTAGCCTCTCCTGAGATACATTGAGGTATGAGTTTGATTATGTTGTCTATTTGGTTCATCTAGCATGGTATGTTTACATGTTTGAATGTTTTATTAGTGGCATGATATGAATATTTGTATATAATATTGCATGAAGGAATGATCTTGTTTTAAGATGGTTGTGCTAACATAATATGTGTTGAGACAACTAATATGTACTTGAGTGCAATTGGGTGCTAGTTGTAGTATTATGACTATGATTATGAGTTGATTGCATATTATGACATGTCTGTCAGTCTTGGTAAAGGTTGATTTAAAATTAATAGATCTAATGTGTTGATATTTGGAATAGGTGTCTGACATGTGTGAACAATTGTAGGGCAACATGATTGGTATTAGCGTGAAAAGGTAACAATTTATTTGTTTATATATAAATAATGTTTGGGTGATATGATAGCACATAATTTGACTCAATTGCAACATGGAAAAAGGGTAAAAGAAAGGATTTGGGTGATAATTACTTTAGCTATGTTTTGAAACCACTATTCCAAATGAACAAGTGATTTGCATAAATACATGAAGTCTTCTTAACCTTTATTTCATCTCACATTATGTCGATATGTGTTATATTCATGAACATGTATTTGACAGGGATATTAGCTAGTTTCTAGTTATAGTTTGATTCGTCAATGGAATTGGAGTCCCTTAAAAGATCATATGGATGTGTTTAGTTACGATGAAATGTGTTTCACACAACAAGGTAAGATAATTTGTATATTTTTTATATTTACTTATGCACTAATAGTTGTGTGTTTATGGAAGTATGATGCTAGGGATTGCATGGAAAAAGGGACTACAATGAAATCTTGAAGAAGGCTCGGGTTGATATTTCCCTTAGCAGCATTGGGAACCAGGATTTATTCATGATGTTGTTGATAGTCTTGTGCTTTTGGTACTGTTGTAGCTCCTAGAGACAGCCTTGAGTTGCCAAAGACCAGTGCCTAGGACATCTTAAACAGTAGGGAGTATAAAGTATATTTCGGGGCTCATTATCGACTTAGGACTCTCTACCTTTTCAACTTGTGCAAAGCATCATCATATGGATGGGACCAAACTACCTTGATTTAGCAAAGTGTACGTAAAGACCACTGTAGAGACAAAGAGGGAATCTTCAATACATATATACTTGAGACAACTTAGAGACAGACTTTCATCAAAGAGGCTAGTTTCTCAAAGACATATAGGTATTTTAAACGAGAAAAAATATTTGGTGCGCGAGAAAGTGAAAAGGGAGTACTAACTACCAATGAAATGGTGCTAGGAAAACATATTTCAACATAATATGGGCTTAGGAACTAAGAATCCATACATATCAATCGAGTTCAATAAGAGTAACATTCCACGATGTTTAATACGAAGGAAATATGAATGATGTGTTAAGCGGAACGACATATCGTGTATGAGCCATATTTAAAGCAACATATACCAATAAAGCATGAGTATCGAACAACGATAAATTCATGCCGAAAGTGGCAAGTTACTTGCATTCCAAGACACGATAAAAGGAAATTGCAAACGAGTGGAGAGAACAATGATACGATATCACAAAGAAAGAGTCACGAACTATATATCATTAAACGTGGAATCCTCATATATAACTAGAACTTCTCTTCAACGAAACCTCACGGGCTGCGTGCATTTGCATTGATAATTCCACGATAAGCATACAAAAACTTTTACAATCGCTAATTTCTTCCGGAAATGCGGAACCCTTTTTTCTCATTGGATCTTACTTATATAGGGCTTCTTCCCTATCTCGGCGAGAAGAAATTTCTTGGAAAAATATCTTCTTCGCATAACCAAAATTTGTTAAAGCTCATTCTCAAAACAACAAAATTCATGATGAGGAATCGAGGCCTCTCATCATCGATAGTCGGAGCCCTTGGCCGTTTTCAAAAACGAAAAAAAGTAAACGACGAGTTTGATGAAAAAGTAAAAATGCTTTCGGAGTGGGGCAAACAACCCACTCGAAACTTAAAAGAAACTAATTCGGTAAAAAATTAAATAGGTCGTTGAGGCAAAATCATGAGTTGACAAGATATTATAGGTGCGGAAGAGTTGAGGCGAGTTGTTGATTACGGTGGCGGCACGTTCGCGGATGGTCCCGGCATCTTGGCTCGTAAATTGAGTGCACCTCGCATTGTCTGCGGCTGGTTCGGGCATTGCGAGAACCCCTCACACCTCGACAAAGGCCTCCGCGAGGGACGTGGAAACCCCGCCCCGAGTAGGAAGCTTGTGTTTTATCAAATGGAGGAGGGTGAACTCTTTTCGAAGGAATGAAACAATCATGTCGGCCTTCGGTTGAGTAGCTTTACCATCTGGAGGTTGGTTCGATATTTTTCTTCTTGTAGGTGCACTATATATTGTGTCAAAGGCAAGAGCACAAAGGAGTGGTTAGGTCCCAATAGGAAGGAAGTCGAATGTCATGATCTCACCCCATCTTTGCGTCGAATTGTTCCACGTTGGCGACCACCGTTGGAGAGCTCTCGAAAGGGCGTGACTCGGGCCATCTCTTTGTTGATGATTTTTTGACATTCAATAGCCTCCGTGAATCGTCTTGGAATACGAGTGCTTCTCCATGTCATCTGATCCTAGCTCATTTAGGAATGAAATATACTCTTTGGCATCTTGGGCCCTCGTTGGACAAATCGAGGTGCGCCTCCTACGGTTTCCCTGCGAGATAGGGTATAACGGAGACTTATTCTCTCCCATCGTCCTTAAGAAACCCCATTGTTCGATCATGGTAGAGATTATATCGAACCAAATTATACTCCTAGCCTCGAGGAGGGTGAGATTTCCCCCTTTGCACGGCTTTTGATGTCGGCAATAGTTTTTTGCTTTCGATCGGTCGTCGTCTTCTTTTCTGCTCTATTTCTCTCATAACTCTTCTATTCTTCTGGTGTTCTCGACGGAGGGAGAGTTTTTCTAAGCTTGTGATCTTTTGCCTCGCTTTGAACGCCTGCTTTTCCAATACCTCATTTTCAGCTCTAGCTACGACTAATTGCTTGGACGACGAGCTGGTTCCACTTGAAGCCACGGTCGGTTGGCAGCTGTGTGATTCCCATCTAGCTTGCATCTCTATCGCCTTAGTCTGTAGTATGGTGATTGTTTCAGCCATATTTTCATTCTCCTCTCTTTCCTTTGATAGCTTACTGGACAATTCTACTTTCTCTTGCTCTACTTGCACCAGTTCAGCCGTCTGGACATGGTGGGAGGCTGGTATGTGGGCCTGACCATTTTCTGACGCGACTTCCTTCTGCAGCTGTTCAATCAAAGCCGCCTGTGGGTTTGTTTCCCCCGTATCATTTCCTTTGATTCGGTCTTGGAGGAAACGTACCAGATTTTCTCGGGCACGGCAGCTAGTTTGTTCACTTTTTAGGGTAGCCCTCACTTGTTCATGTTTCTGCTCCAACTTCCTCAGCACGATGCTGACCCGCATCAGTTCATCTTTCATCATATCACATACAGTCTGGAATAGGTCGCACATGTCGTTCGCTGGCACTTTCTTCATGTCGATCGCATATTCGAGCACCCGATAGCTAGTGACACCTAAATTAGGATCCAAGATGGCTTCTGCCATAGATAATACTAGGTTTTCGGTGTCCGTGTTCATGGAGGCGGAGATCTTGGTGTGATATTTCTCAACGTACCCTCCCATCTCAGCTTTATATTTATCTTGGATTGCTCTATTTGCCTGATCCCTTTCAATTGCCCTTGGTGAGGTATGCTCTATGATGGCCTGTGTGACCTCTATGAAGTCGAAAGAAGTGGTACTGTCCCTTAGCACCTTTATCCTGGCCTCACCTTTATCCAATTGACCATACACTCTGAAGGGTTCAAGCAGTTGTTCCTCTCCTATGACTTCTGCCTCACTAGAGGCTGTTTTTTGCTTTTTGCGAGGGGGAACTGCTCTTGAGGTACCTGCTTCTTCTCCGTCTGTGTCTTTATTGACGTTCTCTTCCTCCCCTGTAGCAGATGAATCTATTTCCATCTGCGAAACCAAAGGCCAAATTTCGAGATTAGCCCTCCATTCCATGAATGGCCTCGGCTCATGCATATAAGGCGTGGACTTGTCCCTTTTACTTTTGTTCGAGATAATTTCTCGAGGGTCATAAGCCCAAATTTTTCCCAGCCTTAGGTCCAGACCTTGCAACATTTTCTCAATGATTGGGAAGGCATGTCTCGAGTTCACCACAAAAGGGTCGATTTCAATGGGGAGCCTCAGGATGTAACCCTTCTTGGCAGGAACGAAATGGAGCTGATCGGCCTTGAGGGCCTGCCGGATGTATTCGAGCACATAAACTCGACGAACAGGAAACACTGGCAGCCGGTAAGGGGAAACTTCGGCTCCATAGACCCAAATTTCAGTGTAGTCATCGAATAGAAACCAATCCCCAGTGCTCTGGGAATTTCCGGCTTGCAGCCAGCTTTTCATCTCTGGAAAGACCCTAGGTGAAGGCGAGTCATGAATAATGGTATAGGAAATAGACATGAAACTATTCACAAAACTGGAATAACCCTCTCCCTTAGGTAATTGGCGTACAGAGCAATTCCAGTCAAAAACTGGTCAGGGTTGGGAATTCTCACGATATACTTTGTCTAACCCCAAACCCTCAAATTTATCGGCGTGCTGGTACAAGAAGAGATAGAAAACCATTGAACCAAAACGGAACTGACGGGTTTCTGGAAGCTCCTGGAACTGGGTTCAAATGGCAGTGGCAAGGAAACCAGGAATATCCAACACTACCCCCTTTTGAGACATGAGCCATAAGAAATGGACGCACACCATGGAAATATCTTCCAGACTTCCTACCCCTAAAAGGCCAGCAATGAGAGAGAGGATGGGCCGAACTTCCTCTTCGAACAAACTTAATGGAAAAGGCTCTATGGTAGGAAGAGAAGTAACCTGATTGTCGGTTATAGAGGAGATGAAGGCTTTCTGGGTCTCCCATGGCTGTCTGGTGAACTGGGCGGCTAAAGCTGCTTTGCTGAAACTGATATATGTGGCGTTGGTAGGAAAGCGGAGGGCTTGCTTGATAGTATCGGGGGAAAGGGAAAAGACTTTGTTCCCCTGAGGAGAGGTGAAGGTGCCCCGATGCTCGTCGAAAACATCTCTGAGCCAGGAGATAAAATCAACCACAGAGTGAACTTGAGGGGAAATTTGGTGGTACAGGCCAGACACGACTACCCGGTAACAGTCTTTGTTCATAACATCATGTCTAAAAAGCTCGGGCTTAATGCTGCGGATGTCAAATGGGTATTTAGGGTCACAGATACCAGCTTGCAGGTCGATGAGAGGGTTGAACCCGGGTGGGTTTTTGGATTCACGGACCTGAGGGGTCTCTGGTTCATTTTTCTTGGGCATTCCCCTTCCCATGGCCGACATACAAGAATTTGAAAAAGAAAAAGGAAAACAGAGGGAGTATGAATGATGGAGTACCTGAACGGAAGGTAAATCTGCTCGGGAAAGCGACGCAGGGAACTCTGACAATGATTGGGTGGACCAGGCGCTCTTTCCTACTTGGTATATGCCGTAGCTGGAGACCTACGACTTTCTACTGGAGTAAAATATAGGAGAACTGTTATCTCTGGACTGGGCATTTTGAGGTAAAAAGATGGATGGGTAAAATGAAAGAAGGCAAGTGTCATAAGGAAACTGACAGTGGGGCACACGGCACATAGGGATTGGGTGTGTCAGAGTGCAGGTGGGCACCGCGTGCCAGGTTTAATACTGGTACGGGCCTCAGTACCAGCTAACCTAAAGGACTTTACCTTACCTTTTTACCGTATAAAACCCACGATTCTTGAACATATTTCTCATAAGACAAATTCGAAACATAGCATACCGATCTTTGGGTCCTGCACGTTAGCCTTGCTACGTCATCTCCTGTTTCTATTTTTCTGTTGCCCTGTCATCTCCTTTGCTTCGGGTCCCACTCTTGCCACTTCACCCTGGCCTTGGGTCCCCACCACGTCGTGTTACTTCCATTCCACGGGGGTACGGGGTCCTTCCCGCTCTCTCCACTCGACCCCCTCGGAAATTAGCCCTTGTTGCATTCCCTTGTGTGCATATTTGTGGAGCGGCATTTCTTTTAACACTTTTTCTTTGCGCTCCTCGTACCGCTCATTTGTACCTTTTATATTTCCGATGTATTTTTAATTTTATACCTCCGCACTTTTAGTATTATTTCCACCTTTGGTTTTTGAACCTTTGGCCTTTCTCGCCTTGTTTTAACTCGGCCATCTCCTAAAATGTTTCACTATTCGATATGACTTAACAACCATTTAATCACACCAGTGACTTATGTTAAATGTTGATCAACATTGGCTCCAACTGGGGACAGCTCGTTCATCCTTGAACGTGTCGAGAACTACGTAGACCACCTATTTGTCTTCTGTGAACACCACCTCTCTTGCACTTTCGACTTCCCTCTTCATAAATCATCATGACCCATGCATTAGTCAATTAAAAATTGAAAACAGTAGCTAATGTACAATATATTACAATCAGGCTTTCTCAGCCTGCTTCAGAACTGAAAGTATGGTTTGAGGAACTGTCCATTTACAGGGGCGTCGAGCAGATCTCCCTGCAAATCCTACAGCTTAAAGGTATTATTTCCTCCTTGTTCTGCAATCTTGAAGGGACCGAACCAAAGGGGGTAGAATTTACCGTGCTTACCTTTATCGGCCCTTCGCACATCCCACCTGAGCACTAGATCTCCCACCTGTAGCTTTATGTCTTTGGCGTGTTGATCAAACAGCTACTTCATTTTCTCCTGGTACTCCACAAGTCTTTGATTCACCTGACCACACGTTTCTTCGAGTTCCACCAGCTGGTTAATTCTTCTAGTCATGCCATCAGGTTCCTCCTGAGTCTCTTGCATGAAACGAGCCACGGGTAAAGCTAATTGTATAGGGAACACAGCTGCTTGTCCATATACTAACTCATAGGGAGATTTCCTAGTTGCTCTTTTACTAGTAATTCTGTTTGCCCACAGAGCGAACTTCAGTTGGGAATCCCAATTCCTCTGGTTTTCGTTTATTGTCTTCTTTAGAGCTCTCACCAACGTTTTATTTGATGATTCCGCTAAACCATTTCCCTGTGGGTAGTAAGCTATAGAGTGACCCAGAGAGATATTATATTGCTGACATAAATTCACAAATTTTGTAGATTTGAAGGCTTGGGCATTGTCAGTCACTATTCTAGCAAGGCATCCAAACCTGGATATAATGTTCTCTTCCATAAATTTAATTATCACTGTGTATGTAGCATTTCATGCAGGTATGGCTTCCACCCATTTCGTGAAATAATATGTGGCAGTTAGGATCCATTTGTGTTGTCCACTTGAGGGCGGGTGAATCTCGCCTATGAAGTCAATTCCCCACTGTTTGAAAGGTTCATCGACGTGTACAGGGATCAGGGGCAGAGCTGCTAACTTTTGTTTTTCAGCAAATTTCTAACATTTGTCACATGCTCTAACCCAAGAAAAGACGTCTCCAAACAATTTAGGCCAGTAGAAACCAGCCTTCAGAATTTTCTGAGCTGTGCTCCTCCAGCTGTAATTTCCTCCACATATTTCCTCATCAAATTCGGTCATTATGTTCTCCACTTCGTCTTCTGTGAGGCATAATAACAGTATGCCTGAAAGATCTTTCCAATATAGTTGACCATTTGCAACCATATAAATTTGTGATTTCAGCCTCAATGCTCTGTATTTTGATTTATCACAACTGGGTGGACAGCTAAGTGTTAGGAGACACTCAACTATTTCTTTGTACGAAGGACTAGTAAGATACTTCATCAGTATTTTCTGAGTGGCCATTTCCACTTCTTGCTGACCTGTCTGTTCCTCAGAATCTTCGTTTGCAATCATAGATAAATTGATACCCAAAGCTTGATGATTTGACTCTGATAAAATTCTTGCTAGCCCCTGCCCTTTAATCAACTTAGTGGGTCTGATGTCCAGATCATATTCATGTATCTTTGCAATCCACCTACCCCTTTTTCCTTCACTGTCACCCTGAACGAGGATATCTTTAACCACTGCGGTGGGTACAAATGTAGTAATGTGAGACTAAATAATATACATGTGAAATGCCTTGAGGGACTTTACCAGGGCATAAGCCCACTTCTCCAATATATTTTATTTCAATTCTACGTCGTGAAGAACCTGACTAAAAAAAGCAATGGGTTGTTCATACCCATCCTCGTTTTTCTGTAGGAGGACTCCAGCTACTGTATGAGGTGATGCGAAAGAGAAAATCATAAATGGTTTAGTGTAATCTGGCCTTGCCAGCACAGGAGCCTTAGCGAATGCATTCTTTATTCTGGCAAAGGCCGATGACCATTTCACCTCATTATTCTTTTTCAACATATCTGTTATATGCCTAACTATTTCAGCATAGTTAGGGATAAATCTTCTCAGAAAATTGATACGCCCTAAGAACACCTGGATTTCTTTCTTATTCCTGGGGAGGGAGATACCATTTATAACTTCCACTCTTTTTGGATCAATCTTGACCCCATCCCTAGTTACAATGTGCCCCAAGAGCTTACCCTCTTCTAATGCAAACAAAGATTTCTGAGGATTTAGGGAAAGACCATACCTCCTGCATTTTTCAAAAGTTCTCTGTAAATGTTGAATATGTTTAGCGTCATCTTTCGAAAACACTGTAATATCATCCAGATACACCACGAGGAATTTATCTTGTTCCCCAACAAAAGCTATGTCCATAGCCCTCTGAAATGTGGCTCCTGCGTTAATCAGCCCAAAAGGCATCCTAGCGTACATGAATGTACCCCAGGGTGTGGTGAAAGCAGTCTTCTTCTAGTCCTCTGGGAGTACAGCCACCTGGTTATAACCCGAAAAGCCATCCATCATAGACATCCTAGAGGCCCCCACCACTTTCTGCAGAATGTGGTCCATCTTCGGTAATGGGTAATTTTCTTTCAGGGAGGCTCTATTCAAATTTCTAAAATCAACGCACAACCTTATTTCTCCATTTTTCTTTCGGACAGGGACTAGATTTGCCACCCATTCAGAGTACTTCAATGGCACAATTATTTTAGCCTTTAACAGCTTCTTGATTTCTTTCTCAATGGAGGGGAGTAAAAGAGGGTTTATTTGTCTGAGCTTCTGCTTGTGAGGCCTTGCATTTGCCTTCAGGGGAATTTCATGCTGCAAAATGCTGATATCAAACGTCTTCAGGTCTTGATAGGACCACGTAAATACATCCCTATAAGACTGAAATAATTGTAGGTACTTCTCCTTATATCCGTCCGGGACCTTTCTGGATAATTTCACAATTTTGGGTTTAGCCTCAGTACCGAGATTTAGGTCTTCTAACTGGTTTTCTTCTGTCGTTTTGTTGGGCTACCTGGGGACATCATTTTTTTCAAACATCCTTTCTAGGGGCACCGGGCCTCTAGGGATGACATTTCCCTTCAGCTGTAACACTTTGCTCCCGGCCATTTTTTCTTCCCACTTATTTTCTGATTGGTTCTCAACATCATCTCCCTCACAACAGTCGATTTCCATATTAGAGAACTCCCCAACTATCTCTAGAAACCTTTTCACTTGTTCATCATCCTCAAACACTTGCCAGTGTTTGACATTGTCTGGAATTGAAGGTCGGTACCTTACTTCTATCTCATACCTCAGGAGGGGATTTTGGGGTGGACGGAAGGTGCTGGCAGCTACTGCAAGTGAATCTGCCATCTTGTTCTGCTCCCAGGGCATGAACTGAATATTAAAAGTTGAGAAAAATTTCTCCACCATGTCCCATACTTCATTCCTGTAAGCTCTTAAACGAGGATGCTTAGCTTGACATTGATTTTTGATCTGTCGAACCACCAATTCTGAATCACCCAAGACCTTCAAGGTTTGTATATTCATATTCCTGGCCGCCTATAGCCCCAGAAAAAGTGCTTCATACTCAGCCACGTTATTGGTTGCTTCATACTCTAATTTGAAGGACAGTGGGACCCATTTTCCTGTAGGGGAAATCAATAAAACTCCAGCACCATTACCTTCCTTCGAATTTTCCCCATCGAAATGTAGAGTCCATACCCCTGTTTCAAGACCTTCTGAGGATTGTTGAGTCCTTATCTGACATAAGGAAGGTTCCTGAGCATAACTGTAATCTTCTTCTAACATCAAGCACAAAAAATTTCTATCCTTACTATAGACCGGTGAATTTTCTGAACTGTCAGCTTTGGTAACCGTTTTTACAAATCTGGTCTCCCTGTATAATCTCCTCTCTTGCCCACCAAAAATTGGGATGGTGGCATATGTTAGATCTAGTTTTATTGACCCACCATTTTTTTTTCCCCTGGACCTTGATAGTAGCATACCAAAACGGGCTGGAATGTCAGCCACCACAATGTCCATTACCACACTTTTAGCTGGGATTTGGGCCAGGTTGACCACCAGGTCCTTAATCATGCCGAAGCACTTAACTCTTTTGGAATAAAATGAGTACAGATCCTAATATGGACAAGTGATCTGGATTCCTAATTGTTCCTTGACAGACATAGGCATTAGATTGTGGGAGGCTCCAGAGTCTAACATACAATTGTGGATTAATAGGTCATGGATCACCAAAGACACGTAAAAGGGAGGTGTAGAGGGGTCTAATTCTTCGACATGTGGACCAAACACCACCATAGGCCTTTCTTCTTGTAGGTTGAGACTATCTGGAATGTGTATTACTTCAGGAGGAAGCATGAAGGATGTGACTTGGGACTGATATGTTGGATGTTTTAATAACTCAGTCAAAGGAACTAGATTTTCACTTTTTCAAGTTCTTTTTGTAAATTAAAGACAGATGAATGCTTATCTATTGACACCTCTTTTTCTTTTGAATCTCTTCTCTGGAGGGGAGGCTTAACTTCTTTTACGATGGGCTCGACCTTAGGAGGTGCAGTTACTTTTGAAGATGAAGGCATTAGAGCATCAGGTTGTAGGGTTTGGTTGAGGGGTCTCTTACCTTTTTCTGGGGGTTTTTGAGTATTGACCTCCTTCCATGCAGGTGCCTCTTCTTGAGGTGTGTCCTCCTCTTGCTCTAGAGTGCGAGTTCTCTTTCTGGAGGACCTGAGGTCATATTTTCTATTAAACTGAGCTTGCATGAAATCAACGAACTGCTTACAGGAATCATCAATCTTGGGCTCTTCAGTATCTTCATTGGCCTTCATTTCTGAGTGAGCTTGTACTTCCCCCTTGTCACTTTCATGTACAGGACATTCTATGTCATTACTGTCTGAGAAGAAAAGGCATGCCTCCTCTTGTTCGTAGGCAGAATCTTCAGGAGAACCCTCTACTTGCTCCTCCAAGTATAGAGGATGCGGCACCTGATCTTGCTGCTCCTTCTGTCCCCTCTGTAGTATCTGCAAGGGTGGTTTTCTGTGTTGAGGATTGAATCCTTTGTTTGGAGCATTCTGGAAATTATTTGAGGGTGAATTCTTGGCCTCCATCTCAAGCTTGATCAGCTTACTTGAGAGATTCTTGATCATCTTGTTCATTTCTTCAATCTTGTCATTAGCTGAATCTTTGTCTTGGCTTGAGGTGGATACTTCCTCTTTTCCTCTCCTTCTAACATCTTGTTCCTGTTTCCCTTTGGATTTTCCAGTAGAGGCAAAATTTGCTTCTATCTCCAGTGCGTCCATTTGTGCATCGTCCAGAGTGGATGGCTTCCTTTCTCTCAAGGAGAAACCGAATTTAGAATCAAACGCTGCCACAAAAATGACCTTGGCAGCGGTCTGGTGAGGCTTCATATCGGCTGGGAGACTTAGGTACAATTTATTAAATCTTCTGATAAACTCTGACACCCCTTCATTATGTTTCTTTTTCAGGGTGTTGAATTCAGTAAGAACATTCCCATTATCTTTCTTTTCTCCCCATTGTTTGATAAAGATATCCTCCATCCCCTCCCATGTATTGATAGAACGAGCTCCAAGTGTCCTGAACCACTTCCTAGCTTTGCCATCTAAGGATTGCACAAAAAGCCTTAGGACTACGTCCAGATGTTCCACATTAAAATTCTCTGCAAAAGAGCAAAAGACTTCGATATGTTTCTGGGCTTCAATCTCATTCTCACCACTGAATCGGGGCAGAATTTTTAAATAATCTTGCGACATATCATTTAATACTGCAGGTAGTTCCAAAGGGGCGTATCTGTTTTGCAGGAAGCCCGGGACATTCGCCATTGGAGGAGGAGGTGGAGGCAACAAGAGAGCTTGGTGAGTAAGTGGAGGGTTAGGTGGAAGAGTGGTGTGAATGATGATAGGAATATAATGGACGGTGGCTTGAGATGACGGAGATAAGGGTGGAGTGGTAACAGCAGACACTTCCATGACCTCTTTAACTTCTTCTGTTTCTAGAGTAGGATGGAATATGTAACGGGTGGTATCTACTGACTTAGCCTTGTCTTTGACTCGTATATTTCCCGCAGGTAGATAGTCAGAGTAATAGTCGGCTTCACCCAGAGCGGAGTTAGAATCTTGCCACTGGGCGACCTGAGAAGAGGAAGAAGGTAGGTCTTCTAGAGAGAGCGGTGGAATTTCAGTATGAACAAATGGTCTTCCCCTCCAGCTTCTTCTATGTAGGATTCTTTTTGGGTCAGACACAGAAGGTGTCCTTGGCTGAGATGTATCTAACCTCAGGTGTGGCTTACAGGGAGCCAGGACTGCAAAAATGTTTAATTGTAAAATGATTGTGGAGTCGCCAAGGTGAGGGGTGCACAACTCTCAACTCTTCGTGCTCACCTAACTGAAGAGTGGGTGGATTTTTTCGAGGCCCAGGGATTTTAATTTCTTCAACTTCGTTCCCCAGCAATGACGCCAAAAAGATGTTGTAGCTCCTAGAGACAACCTTGAGTTTCCAAAGACTAGTGCCTAGGACATCTTAAACAGTAGGGAGTATAAATTATATTTCAGGCTCATTATCAACTTAGGACTCTCTACCTTTTCAACTTGTGCAAAGCATCATCATATGGATGGGACCAAACTACCTTCAGATTTAGCAAGCTGTAAAGACACTGTAGAGACAAGAAGGGAATGTTCAATACATATATACTTCAGACAACTTAGAGACAGCTTTCATCAGAGAGGGCCAGTTTCTCAAAGACATATAGGTATTTTAAACAAAAAAATATTTGGTGGGCAGAAAGTGAAAGGGGAGTACTAACTACCAATGAAATGATGCTCGGAAAACATATTTCAACATAATATGGGCTTAGGAACTAAGAATCCATACATATCAATCAGTTCAATAAGAGTAACATTCCACGATTTTTAATACGGAGGAAATATGAATGATGTGTTAAGCGGAATGACATATCATCTATGAGCCATATTTAAAGCAACATAGACCAGTAAAGCATGAGTATTGAACAGCGATAAATTCATACCCGAGCTGGCAAGTTACTCGCATTCCAAGACACGATAAAAGGAAATTGAAAACAGTGGAGAGAACAATGATACGATATCACAAATAAAGAGTCACGAACTATATAGCATTAAGACTAGAATTCTCATATATAACTAGAACTTCTCTTCGCTGAAACCCCGCGGGCTCTGTGCATTTGCATTGATAATTCCACGACAAGCATACAAAAACTTTTACACTGCCAGTTTCTTCCAGAAATCTGGAACCCTTTTTTCTCATTGGATCTTACTTATATAGGCTTCTTCCTATCTCAGTGAGAAGATATTTTTTGGAAAAATATCTTCTTCGCATCACCAAAATTTGTTAAAGGTCATTCTCAAAACAACAAAATTCGTGATGAGGAATCAGGCCTCTCATCATCGATAGTCAGGCCCTTGGCCGTTTTCAAAAACAAAAAATTAAACAGCAGTTTGATGAAAAGTAAAATGCTGGAGTGGGGCAAACAACCCACTCGAAACTTAAAAGAAACTAATTCAGTAAAAATTAAATAGGCCATTGAGGCCAAATCATGAGTTGACAAGATATTATAGGTGTGGAAGAGTTGAGGCAGTTGCTGATTCTGGTGGCAGCACGTTCGCAGATGAACTAGCATACTGGCTCGTAAATTGAGTGCACCTCTGCTGACTGTCTGTAGCTGGTTCGGGCATTGCTGAGAACCCCTCCACCTCGACAAAGGCCTCTGTGAGGACGTGGAAACCCGCCCCAGTAGGAAGCTTGTGTTTTATCAAATGGAGGGTGAACTCTTTTCGAAGGAATGAAACGATCATGTCGGCCTTGAGTTGAGCAGCTTTACCTGTGTGGAGGTCGGTTCGATCTTTTTCTTCTTGCAGGCACACTGTATATTGTGTCAAAGGCAAGAGCATGAAAGGAGTGGTCGGGTCCCAATAGGAAGGAAGTCCAGCTGTCATGATCTCACCCCATACTGCGTCGAATCGTTCCACGTTGGTGACCACCTGTTGGAGAGCTCTCGAAGTTGTGACTCGGGCCATCTCTTTGTTGATGATTTTTCGACATTCAATAGCCTCTGTGAATCAGCTTGGAATACTGTGCTTCTCCATGTCATCTGATCCCAGCTCATTTAGGAATGAAATATACTCTTTGGCATGCTGGGCCCTGTTGGAAAAATTGAGGTTTGCCTCCTGTAGTTTCCTACTGATATAGGGTATAGCAGACTTATTCTCTCCCATCATCCTTAAGAAGCCCCATTGTTCAGTCACAGCTGAGATTATATCAGACCAAATAATACTCATCGTCTCAAGGAGGGTGAGATTTCCCTTTGCACATCTTTTGATGTCGGCGATAGTTTTTTGCTGATCGGTCGTCGTCTTCTTTTCCTGCTCTATTTCTTTCTGCAACTCTTCTATTCTTCTGGTGTTCTCAGCCAGAGAGTTTTCTAAGCTTGTGATATTTTGCCTTGCTGTGAATGCCTGCTTTTCCAATACCTCATTTTCAGCTCTAGCTATGGCCAATTGCTTGGATGGCGAGTTGGTTCCACTTGAAGCCACGGTCAGCTGGCAGCTGTGTGAGTCCCATCTAGATTGCAGCTTTGTCGCCTTAGTCTGTAGTATGGTGATTGTTTCAGCCATCTTTCCTTTCTCCTCTATTTCCTTTGATAGCTTACTGGACAATTCTGCTTTCTCTTGCTCTACTTGCACTAGTTCAGTCGTCTAGACATGGTGGGAGGCTGGTATGTGGGTCTGGCCCTTTGCTGATGCGACTTCCTTCTGCAGCTGTTCAATCAAAGCCGCCTGTGGGTTTGTTTCCCCCGTATCCTTTCCTTTGATTTGGTCTTGGAGGAAACGTACCTAATTTGCTCGGGCGCGGCAGCTAGTCTGTTCACTTTTCAGGGTAGCCCTCACCTGTTCATGTTTCTGCTCCAACTTCCTCAGCGCGATGGTGACCCGCATCAGTTCATCTTTCATCATATCACATACATTCTGGAATAGGTCGCACATGTCGTTTGCTGGCACTTTCTTCATGTCGATCGCATATTCGAGCACCTGATAGCTAGTGACACCTGAATTAGGATCCAAGATGGCTTCTGCCATAGATAATACCAGGTTTTCGGTGTCCGCGTTCATGGAGACGGAGAGCCTGGTGTGATATTTCTAAACGTACCCTCCCAGCTCAGCTTTATATTTATCTCGAATTGCTCTATTTGCCTGATCCATTTCAATTGCCCTTGGTGAGGTATGCTCTATGATGGCCTGTGTGACCTCTGTGAAGTTGGAAGAAGTGGTACTATCCCTTATCACATTTATCCTGGCCTCGCCTTCATCCAATTGACCATACACTATGAAGGGTTCAAGCAGTTGTTCCTCTCCTATGACTTCTGCCTCACTGGAGGCTATTTTTTGCTTTTTGCGAGGGGGAACTGCTCCTGAGGTACCTGCTTCTTCTCTGCCTGTGTCTTTATTGATGTTCTCTTCCTCCCCTGTAGCAGATGAATCTGTTTCCATTTGCGAAACCAAAGGCCAGATTTCGAGATTAGCCCTCCATTCCATGAATGGCCTCGGCTCATGCATATAAGGAGCGGACTTGTTCCTTTTCTTTTGTTCGAGATAATTTCTCAAGGGTCATAAGCCCAAATTTTTCCTAGCCTTAGGTCCAGAACTTGCAGCATTTTCTCAACGACTGGGAAGGAATGTCTCGAGTTCACCACAAAAGGGTCGATTTCAATGGGGAGGCTCAGGATGTAACCCTTCTTTGCAGGAACAAAATGGAGCTGATCGGCCTTGAGGGCCTGTCGGATGTATTCAAGTGCATAAACTCGACGAACAGGAAACACTGGCAGTCGGTAAGGGGAAAATTCGGCTCCATAGACCCGAAGTTCAGTGTAGTCATCGAATAGAAACCAATCCCCAGTGCTCTAGGATTTTCCGGCTTGCAGCCAGCTTTTCATCTCTGGAAAGACCCTAGGTGAAGGTGAGTCATGAATAATGGTATAGGAAATAGACATGAAACTATTCAAAAAACTGGAATAACCATCTCCCTTAGGTAATTGGCGTACAGAGCAATTCCAATTGAAAACTGGTCGGGGTTGGGAATTCTCACGATATACTTTGTCTAACCCTAAACCCTCAAATTTATCGGCGTGCTGGTACAAGAAGAGATAGAAAACCATTGAACCAAAATGGAACTGACAGGTTTCTGGAAGCTCCTGGAACTGGGTTCGAATGGCAGTGGCAAGGAAACCAAGAATATCCAACACTGCCCCCTTTTGAGACATGAGCCATAAGAAATGGACGCACACCGTGGAAATCTCTTCCGGACTTCCTACCCCTAAAAGGCCAGCAATGAGAGAGAGGATGGGCCGAACTTCCTCTTCGAACAAACTTAATGGAAAAGGCTCTATAGCAGGAAGAGAAGTAACCTGATTGCCGATTATAGAGGAGATGAAGGCTTTTTGGGTCTCCCATGGCTACCTGGTGAACTGGGCGGCTAAAGTTGCTTCACCAAAACTGATATATGTGGCGTTGGTAGGAAAGCAGAGGGCTTGCTTGATAGTATCGGGGGAAAGGGAAAATACTTTTTTCCCCTGAGGAGAGGTGAAGGTGCCCCGATGCTCGTCGAAAACTTCTCTGAGCCAGGAGATAAAATCAACCACAGAGTGAACTTGAGGGGCAATTCGGTGGTACAGGCCAAACACGACTACCCGGTAACGGTCTTTTTTCATAACATGACATCTGAAAAGCTTGGGCTTAATGTTGCGGATGTCAAATGGGTATTTAGGGTCACAGATACCAGCTTGCAGTTCGATGAGAGGGTCGAACCTGGGTGGGTTTCTAGATTCACGGACCTGAGGGGTCTCTGGTTTATTTTTCTTGGGCGTTCCCCTTCCCATGGCCGACATACAAGGATTTGAAAAAGCGAAAGGAAAATAGAGGGAGTATGAATGACAGAGTACCTGAACAGAAGGTAAATCTGCTCGGGAAAGCGACACAGGGAACTCTGACAATGATTGGGTAGACCAGGCGCTCTTTCCTACTTGGTATATGCCGTAGCTCGAGACTTGCGACTTTCTACTGGAGTAAAATATGGGAGAACTGTTATCTCTGGATTGGGCGTTTTGAGGTAAAAAGATGGATGGGTAAAATGAAAGAAGGCAAGTGTCATAAGGACACTGACAGTGGGGCACGCGGCGCGTAGGGATTGGGTGTGTCAGAGTTCAGGTGGGCGCCGCGTGCCGGGTTTAATACTGGTACGGGCCTCAGTACCAGCTAACCTAAAGGACTTTACCTTACCTTTTTACCGTATAAAACCCACGATTCTTGAACATATTTCTCATAAGACAAATTCGAAACATAGCATACCGATCTTTGGGTCCCGCACGTTAGCCCTGCTACGTCATCTCCTGTTTCTATTTTTCTGTTGCCCCATCATCTCCTTTGCTTCGGGTCCCACTCTTGCCACTTCACCCTGGCCTTGGGTCCCCACCACGTCGTGTTACTTCCATTCCGCGGGGATATGGGGTCCTTGACCCCTCTCGCCACTTGACCCCCTCGGAAATTAGCCCTTGTTGCAATCCCTTGTGCGCATATTTGTGGAGCGGCATTTCTTTTAACACTTTTGCTTTGCGCTCCTCGTACCGCTCATTTGTACCTTTTATATTTCCGATGTCTTTTTAATTTTATACCTCCGCACTTTTAGTATTATTTCCACCTTTGGTTTTTGAACCTTTGGCCTTTCTCACCTTGTTTTAACTCAGCCATCTCCTCAAATGTTTCACTATTCGATATGACTTATCAACCATTTAATCACACCAGTGACTTATGTTAAATGTTGATCAAAAGGTACTTTGTTATTTGTTTGATTTATTTGTAGTTTTTTTATGTTTAGTTCATGACTATGCCACTTTGTTTGTGGTGTCGTATTTCTCTTGGTTCTTCATGGTTTTCTTCATGTTTGTTTATTTCTCTTGCCTTTGATGTTTTGGGGTCTTTGGAATTAGTTGGGAAAGAGAAAGTTTAATAGAGATCAGGAAGATCTGGATGAAACCCAATAGGTAATGGAAGACTCGGATGAAGCTCGATACATGTATAAGGATAGTTGAAGGAAAGAGTATGACAACCGGTTGAGTTGGTTGGGTCCATTGGGATAGATGGATTATGGCAGTACAATCATGAGGAAAGTTACTAGGAAAGGTAAAGTAATTGGGTTTGAAGCATTAGATGCCTTGGATATGTTGGGAACTATTGTTCTCCATGTTGTGCACAAATAAAGGGAGTTATCTTAACCTTGACCATATGGTATCTGATAATTATGTTGTGATTATGATTATAATGATGTTTATATATGTATATATTTATGTACATATGTTGTTTTCTGACATGGTTGTCAAGGATCATGATTGATTTATGCTAATTCTTATATATATGTATGTATGTATGTCATTTTCTGAAAGGGTCGTCAGGGATCATGATTGTTTTATGCTAATGTTTTGATGCAAGAGCATCCAGAAATTAGCGAGAAATGTGATTATGTGTTCACATGGTGTGGCTAACAAGAGGTGGAAAACTTGATTATTAATATTATGCTAGGCTTTAATTGTGAGAAGTTAGTTTTTTTATGTCCTAGATTAAATAGGAATAACAATAGCAATTTGGTTCTCCCTGCAAGGAGATTTAGCCAAATAGATTAGATTATGAGGATAGGATAGAGTTTGTTTGAAAGCTAATAAATGACAAACATCTTTCAGTTAGATAGACGAGTAAATATGTGTGAATTTTGATAGATAGAGATAAGTGTGATAGAAGTGTGCAAGTGGTGAACAGAGGAGTAGACAGAGAGGAGAAGTCATTGAATGTAAAATCTAGCCATCGAAGGGCTTAGCTCTCTGTATTTACCTTTCTGATAAATTCCAAGTGTTGGTGTGATTTAATTCGCTTGTCTATGTTAATGACCACTTTTTATTTTTTTGTTGAGTTGGATATCATATTACCGCACAACGTATTCAAAGAAAGCGAGTGTCAATGCGAACAACAAAGACATAACAGAGTTCCGTGTAAAAGGATCAAGTGAGATTGTTGATTCATGTAGACTTAGAAGTTTCGTACATCGGACATCGCGCATCGCAGGTTTTAGAGTTACACACTAAGGCTTTACAAAATAATTTGTTTGAATTGCGATGCAAAGCAGAAGAGTAAGGGAGCAGCGAGGACCATTAGATCTAGGTGAGATCAACGGTGGATTTTAAAACCAGACCCAACAAGATTTCGCATATCGATGATTTTAATATTTAATATTAAGGCCTCGCCTGGTAAGTTATTTTCCTTGTGGTGCGATAAAGTTGTTAAGTTGCAGTAATATAAAGAGCTTGTGATGTGATGCGACGCAAATCACATATCACATAGGATAAAGGGGCACGGTTATTGTTAAACTCAGAATTTTGCGACATGAGATATGAAGTTCACTGTGAAGTGTGAAATCACAGGATCACAATATTGCGATAGGTGTTAAAGCTGTGAAATAATGGGGAGGTAAGTTGTAAAATTTGCAAAGTGGAAAGTTCGTAAAGTTGCGAAGTTGTATTTGGCTGTGATTGGTCATTGTTTGTGTGAACCATATAAAACCAAAATTCTGCACGTTTATTCTGAAATTTACAACCATGCTGCATGATTTGGTATCGGAGCATAAGTTTGATTTTTGTTCTCAAGGAGTGTAACAAATATGCCCCACAGGAGAGGAGTTGTCATGGTTCAGGGAAGACTTGCAGCAAATGAAGCTTTTCTCAAAGAGATTTTACACCTTCGTACAAGGATAACGGCAATGGATACTACTCAGAAGAGAGCTCCCGATGAAGAATATGTCAGCGCAACAGAAGAATATTCTGAAGAAGAAGAAGAAGAAGAAAATGAGGAAGATAAATTTTTCAAGATATTAGCAAAGGTTAGTGGAAAACCGAGAATGAATATTCCTTCATATGAGGGGAACCTTAATGCACACGAGCTGATAGATTGGATCAGTTCAATGGATAAGTATTTTGACTTATAAGAGGTCAAAGATAAGAAGAACGTAAATTTTGTAGCTAAGAAGTTGAAGGGTCATGCATCTATCTAGTGGGATGAACTATAAACATCCAGGATTAGAAAGGGAAATCTTAAGGTCAAGCAATGGGATAAAATGGTAAGTAAATTGAATAAAAATTTTATGACAAAAGACAACCAATTTGATCTTTTCAAACATTTGTAGAATTTGAGACAGAAAGGAATGAATTTCAAGTATTATACAGAGGAGTTTTACAAGCTGAGCATTAGAGCAGAACATGCTGAAAATGATATGGAGAAAGTAGCCAAATACATAAATGGTTTAATGTATGAAATACAGGATGAAATAAGTTTGTTGAGTCTGAATACAATTGAAGATGCCTACAAAGAAGCTTTTAAGGCAAAGGAGAAAATTTTGAGGAAACAAAGTCAAAAGAATAGAGGTAAAAGTCCAACAAGAGGAAGAGGAACTTTTTGACCAATATTTCAGCACTCTCAGAATGAATTCGGAGGTTCAAGTAATAGACCATCGCAAAGAGGAGACTTTGGTAGAGGAATATTTGCACCCAGAGGTAGAGGCCGAGGAAGAGAAATTCGATGTTACACATGTGGAGAATGGGGACACATATCATGGGATTGTCCTCATAACAAACCAGAAAATCAGGGGAATGTGAATGTAGGTGAGGCAAAAGAAAAAATTCCTCAAGTCACAGAAAAAGAAGAGACACCTGAGGCAAGAGAGTATTTATTGCTCAAAAGAGTATTTCTCAAAGCAGAGAAGGAAGCAAATGATCCAACTCAAAGGAAGATCTTATTCAAGATTGTATGCAAGTCTAAAGATAAGTGTTGCAAAGTTGTGATTAACAGTGGAAGCACTGATAATCTTGTTTCCACAGATATGGTTGAGAAATTGGGGTTGATTAAGATGGTACACCCTACTCCCTATAGATTGTTGTGGCTACAGAAAGGACATCATATTTTGGTGATAGAATGGTGCAAAGTAGAGATACATATTGGTACATATAAAGATGTTATATTGTGTGATGTGATGCCAATGCACATGTGCCATGTATTATTGGGAAGGCCTTGGAAATTTGACAGAAAATCCATTCATGATGGAAAGAGGAATAATTATAGCATAGAGAAGGATGGAAAGAAGCATACATTGCTACCTTTGAAGGATGAAGCAGAAAAAGGAGAATATGGGAATAATTTTATGTTGATTAGTGGAAAGGAATTGCCGCAAGAAGTCAAGAAGGAGAAAGAAATGAATTTTTCTATTGTGGGTAAACTAAAGGTAATTTTGACTTCTACAAATTTAGACAATCTGCCTGTGGAAATTAAAATATGTTAGATGGTTATGCTGATATAGTTTCTGATGAAATACCAAGTAAATTGCCACCAGTCAGAAGTATCAGTCATCATATAGATTTGATACCTGGTGCAAGTTTACCAAACATGGAAGCATATAGAATGACCCCTCGGGAGAATGAAGAAGTTGGAAGACAAGTATAGGAGTTTTTATATAAAGGACTGTTCAAAGAAAGCCTTAGTCCATGTGCAATACCAATTGTGCTTAGTCCAAAGAAAGGATGTGAGTGGCGCATGTGTACTGATTCCAGAGCCATAAACAAGATCAATATCAAGCATATATTTCCATTTCCACACATAGCTGATTTGATGGATTATTTAAGTGTGTCAAAGTATTTAACTAATATAGATCTAAAGAGTGGATACCATCAAATAAGGATTAGAGAAGGAGATGAATGGAAGGTTGCATTTAATACCAACAATGGGTTGTATGAGTGGTTAGTGATGCTTTTTGGGCTCACTAATGCACCAAGCACATTTATGAGACTAATGAAGGAGGTCTCAAAATATTATATAGGAAAAATTGTGATAGTCTATCTTGATCACATTATAATTTTCAGTCAGAGTAAGGAAGAGCATTTGGAGCATGTCAAGCTGGTGTTAAATACTTTTCAAAAGGAGAAACTGCTTATAAATTTGAAGAAGTGTAGTTTCATGAAGAAGGAGCTCATTTAATTCGGATATATAGTCTCAAAAGAAGGCTTGAAGATGGACCCAGAAAAAGAACCAGGTAATATTAGATTGGCCAACTCCGAGAAGTGTATTTGAGGTAAGGAGTTTTCATGGTCTTGCAAGTTTTTATAGAAATTTTATAAGAGATTTTAGTCAGATCTATGCACCAATAATTGAAACAATAAAGGACAGCAACCAACCATTTAAGTGGACAAAAGCAGCAAATCAAAATTTCAAGTTGTTGAAAAAGAAGATCACTAAAAGACTTGTTTTGGCCTTGCCAAATTTTGATAAAATATTCCGAGTTGAAACTGATGCTAGTGGGATAGCAAGTGGAGTTGTCTTGAGTCAAGAGCAGAGACCGATAGCTTATTTTAGTGAAATTTAAATGAGGCCAAGAGGAATTATTCATTCTATGCTATTGTGCAAGCTTTGAAGAAATGGAGGCATTACTTGTTTCCCAAAGAATTTGTGTTCTATTCATATAACCATGCACTGCATTTCATAAATAATTAGCCGAAGTTGAACCAAAATCATGCTAAGTGAGTGGAATTTTTGTAGAGTTTTACCTTTGTAATCAAACATACAAGTGGTAAGTCAAACAAATTTGTTGATGCTTTGAGTAGAGTAAATTTGATAATGTGGGAATTGAAGATTGGCATTTTGGGGTTTGAGGAAATTATTGATATGTATGAGGAATACATAGAATTCAAAGAAATATATGTAGATGTTAAAAATATTGTGATTCATAATAGGAGCCAGTGGTTGGACTACCTAATTCAAGGGGGATTGTTGTTCAAGAATAATAAATTGTGTATACGTAAGTGCTCCATGAGGGAAAATATGATTAAGGGGAAACATAGTGGAGGATTTTTTGGACACTTTGGATAGGATAAAACATTTGCTCAAGTAAGTGCTTTTTAGTATTGGCCAAAAATGAAAAGTGATATCAAGAAGTATGTTGAGAAGTGCAGGATTTGTCAACATGCCAAAGGAAGAATCCAAAACACTGGATTATATCAACCATTGCCAATACCCAACAAACCTTGGGATGTTGTCATCATGGATTTTGTTTTAGGTTTGCCGAAGAATCAAAGAGGAAATGATTCTATCTATGCTATTATAGATAGGTTTTCTAAAATGGCTCATTTTATTGCTTTTAAGAAAACTAGTGATGCAACTCACATTGCTAATTTTCTTTTCTCTGAAGTTATAAGATTACATGGAATGCCTATGAGTATTGTTTTAGATAGAGATACAAAGTTCGTAGGACACTTCTAGAGGAATGTATGGAAGAAGCTAGGTACAAACCTCAGTTTCAGTTCATCCTATCATCCTCATACAGGTGGACAAATTGAAGTGGTGAATAGGAGCTTGGGAAACATATTAAGGATTTTGGTTTACAAAAATCCAAAGCAATGGGATTTAGCACTTGCTCAAGCTGAATTTTCCTATAATGATAGGAGTACTAGAATGATTTTGTTTTAGATTGTTTTTGGAATGCATCCAAGAGGTGTGTATGAACTTAGAGATTTGAGAAAACAAGAGACAAGGAGTGAAAAGGCTGAATAATTTGCAGAACAGATGCAGAAGTTGTAGGAAGATGTTAAGCAGAGCTTACGGAACAACACCCAAAAGTATAAACAAAGAGCTGATATGAAGGGGACTAAAAGAGAGTTTCAAGAAGATAATTTAGTCATGTTTTATCTAAGGAAGGAAAGGTTTCGAGTCGGGACCTATAACAAAATGAAAATAAAAAATATAGGGCCATGTATAATTTTGAGGAATTTATCCTCAAATGCATATGAGATTAATGTTGCAGATTTGTACCTATACAAAGGAATAGAGGAATAACTACAAGAAGAAACTACAAAAGAGGAGGACGATAATTTGAATTGGAAGGAATAGATGCCAAAGATAGCAAAGAAAGAAATGGAAGCCATTCTGGAGAAAAGCGCAGCAAAGAAGACTAGGGGGAAAACCTATTATCAGTATCTAGTCAAATGGAAAGGACACCCAGTGGAAGATGCCAGTTGGACGACAACAACAAAGTTACAAAAGTTTATTGCAGATCCTGAAACATTGATGGATCAATCTTTTCTTTCCTGGGAGTCTGATGCAGGAGCATCCAGAAATTAGCCAGCAATGTGATTATGTGTTCACATGTTATGGCTAAGAAGAGGTGGAAAATTTGATTATTAATATTATGTTAGGCTTTAATTGTGAGAAGATAGTTTCTTTTAATGTCCTAGATTAAATAGGAATAAAAATAAAAATTTGGTTCTCCCTGTGAGGATATTTAGCCAAATATTTTAGATTATGAGGATAGGATAGAGTTTGTTTGAAAGCTAATAAATGAAAAACCGCTTTCAGTTCGATAGAAGCGTAAATAGGTGTGAATTTTGATAGATAGAAATACGTGTGATAGAAGTGTGCGAGCGGTGAAAAGAGGAGTAGATGGAGAGGAGAATTCATTGAATGTAAAGTCTAGCCATTGAAGGGATCGACTCTCTGTATTTACCTTTTGATAAATTCCCAGTGTTGGTGTGTTTTAATTCTCCTGTCTGTGTTAATTATTAATTTTTATTTCGTTGTTGAGTTGGATATCATATTATCGCACATTCTATTCAAATAAAGCGAGTGCCGATGCGAACAACAAATACACAACAGAGTTTTGTGTAAAAGGTTCAAGTGAAATCGTTGATTCATGCAGAATTAGAAGTTTCGTACATCAGCCATCACGCAACGCAGGTTTTAGAGTTACGCACTAAGGCTTTACACAATTATTTGTTTTAATTGCGATGCGAAGTAGAAGAGTAAGGGATTAGCGAGGACTATTAGATCTAGGTGAGATCAATGGTGGAGTTTAAAACCAAACCCAACAAGATTTCACATATCGGTAATTTTAGTATTTAAGTTTAAGGCCTCAACTGGTAACTTATTTTCCTTGCAATGTGATAAAGTTGTTAAGTTGCAGTAATATAAAGAGCTTGCGATGCGAATTGACGCAAATCGCATATCACATAGGAGAAAGGGGCATGATTATTGTTAAACTCAAAAGTTTGGGATGTGCGATATGAAGTTCACCGCGCAATGCAAAATCGCAGGATCACAATATTGTGATAGGTGTTAAAGCTGCGAAAAAGCAGGGAGGTAAGTTGTAAAATTTGCAAAGTGGAAAGTTAATAAAGTTGTGAAGTTTTATTTGGCTTTGATTGGTCACCATTTGTATGAACCATATAAAACCACAATTTTTCACGTTTATTATGACATATTCAGCCACGTTTCATCATGTTCATATGTATATATATATGTATGAATGTTGTTGTCTAGCAGGGTCACCGGGGGTCATTCCTGTAGAGGAATGATTTCTTATGCAGGTGAATGGCATGAAGAGGTTCCTGGTTTATGAGGAATCAAGTAGGAAGAGTAGCACTGGAAGATCTATGAGGTTAGTATCATGTGGATATGAATTTATATTATGTGATAATACTATTTATATCTTTATGATATGGACAGGTAATGTTGAAGGATACATCAATGGAATGAAAGTAGTGTGATCTGTGACATGTTGGAACAAGCATGAATAGTGGACACAATAGAAGCAAGGTTGCTTAGTAGAGTCAGTTTGGTCTCTGGATGTGCATTACTAGTGTTGTGTATTTTGTGTACATGTTGTACCTATAGTGTTGTGTGCATGTTGTATATGCAATACTATGTACATATAGTGTTGTGTGCATGTTGGATATGCAATTCTAGTTGCAGATGGCATTGCGTACATGTTGTATATGTGGTGCTATGTACATATGGTGTTGTGTACATCTTGTATATGCAGTGTTGTGTACATGAGGTGCGGTGTACACGTTGTACGTACAGTGTTGTGTATATATGGTGTTGTGTGCATGTTGTACATGCGGTGCAATGTACATGTGGTTATAAGTACATGGTGTACATGTGGTGTTGTATGTGTGTGGTGTTGTGTTCACATGGTGTTGTGTACATGCTATGTAGGAGGCGTTGTGTACATGTGGTGTTTTGTACACGTTGTGCAAGTGGTGTCATGTACATGTGATGTTGTGTACACATTGTGCAGGTGGTGTTGTGTACACGTTGTTCAAGTGGTGTTGTATACACATTTTGCAAGTGGTGTTGTATACAGGTGTTAATGTGTACATGTTGTACATGTGGTATTGTCTACATATTGTTTGGTCAATTTAGTGTGTCCTAAATTGCTGCATTTAATTTGTCAATCCGGGAATCGTAAGCTGATGAAGTGCGGCACACTATATGTGCAAGATAACCTATTTCTTAACTTTTGTCGTTTTTGGTTTTTCTAAGGTGAAATAGAAATTCTAAAATGAAAAGCAAGTTTGGTTATATTTGTTCAAGGACGTGATATCCCCTATAATGATTTACCAACTTGAAACTTTAAAAACAAATTGAAAATTACAATGACAAGACTTGAAAGAAAGTAAAAGTGTACTGCTGAAATGAAAAGGTGCTGCTAATCTAATGAATCAAAACGGTAAACTAGTGAACATGAAAACCAAACTATTCTTGCTGCCAACTAAACACAAAAGAAACTATGCTTAAGGAAATTCAAAATTGCAACAAAATAAATCTAAATCAGATTACATCAATTCATTTTATGACCCTTCATCATTAGACCAGCTATGACTTTCGGAAGAAATCATAAACAACTTGTGTAACTGATATTTAATTTGCAGAAAGTAAACTAATACTAAACCATACACTCATGATTCAATCCCTCGCCATCAGTCCAGTTGTGGCTTTCAGAGGCAACTGAAGATGTCATATATGATTTAATATATCTAAATTTGCAGAAAAGAAACTAATACTAAACTACACATTTCATAATGCAGTCCCTCACCATCAGTCCAGCTGTGGCTTTCGGAGGCAACTGAAGACGCTATGAGCAGCTTAATATATCTAAATTTGCATAAAAGAAACTAATACTAAACTACACATTTCATAATGCAGTCCCTCACCATCAGTCCAGCTGTGGCTTTCGGAGGCAACTGAAGACGTATGAGCAGCTTAATATATTTAAATTTAACTACTGAATCAGATAAGCAAAACTGAAATGTACAAAGCAAGACTGAAGTTAAACAAAAGCTATGAAAAGCAAACTAGCAGCAGAACAATGTTAGTTTTATGTCATTAGTCAAAATGCTATAAAAATGCCCGGGCTGTCTACCTAAAACCTGCACAAGAAAACTGATCAGTGATTAACAATCATAAAACATGTAAGACAGAAATGAAATGGAAATTATGGAAATGTATAAACAGAAATGAAACAACTACAAAGTATGAACATATGATGGATTATGATACAATGACTTTTTAAAGAAATGAAATGAGAAATGTACACTATTACACAAAACCTTAGCTGAGCAGGGGCCCTCTACACAGCCTTGGTAACGATCCTCAAACACGAATTAAGTTGAAAAACAGAGTCTTCTCACATTAAAAAGCAGTTCATTACAGAATGGTAGTGTTACGGCTCAAGGGCAGCGTAATCACTACAAAGCAAACTAACGGATAACAGAGTTTATTCACGAACATCAGCTATCAACTAACAACTAACTTTTGTGCGTATGCAAACGCTCTATATATAACAATAAACTGTGACTGTCTCCTAAAGTTCATGATGGCAGAGAGTCACGTAGACCACTACGCCCACGGATATAGAAGTATGGCCGTGTTGGAAAGCGAATCTACGGAAGGTGGATGCTTGAATTCAACTCCAGAGCTCTGCACAGATGTCGATTTAACCTCCGTAGGCTTAGAAACGGCCGTATGGATGTTTATTTGCCACGAAACAGAGTCCGGCCGACATGAAACTCCATAGTTGACTTCCACGTGGACGGCTTTGACCGCGACTTCTTTGGACGAGTTTGCTTGAACCAGTAGGACACGAACCATGTCCACGTCATTCCTAGCCTGCCCATGTGGCTCGTTTCCCTTGTAGACACCTGTAGCTTATAGTTCCACAAAATAGCTGCGGAAAGTTGCAGCAGCTGCGGAAAGTGGCAAGTTTCCGCAGTTGTATGAACAAAATCTAGATCAAATAGAAAACACAAAAACATAATTAAAAACCATGTTAGATACCCTTTTGCACATGATATTGACAATTTTGGAGGTTTAGGTGAGTGAAAAAGGTATGGAAAAGTGTATGGAAAAGATGCAAATTCGGGACTCAACACATATCGTACATGATGTGTTGTGTACATGCGGTATTGTGTTCATGTCATACATATTTTGTTGTGTACATGAGGTATTGTGTATGTGCATTATGTAGTCATGGTATTGTGACATGTGTATTCATTGTGTTATACTCTTTGTACGTATATGTATTTTTTTTACAACGGGTGTAGGTGTATGTATTGTATTGTGTTGTAAAATGGGTGTAGGTGTATGTATTGTGTTTTCGTGTACAGTGGGTGTAGGTGTATGTATTGTGTTGTGGTGTACACCGAGTGTAGGTGTATGTGTTGTATTCTAGGTGTAGGTCCATGTATTCCATGGTGTTGTATGTTGTGTGTGATTGTATGCATGTGGTGTACACTATGTGCATGTGTACATGATTGAAAAGAAGCGAAGGCAATTGGTTCTTATCAAGTGTTGAAACCGATCTGGTGTGTGTACGTAAAGGAAAAAGAACAAAGGTAAAAGAAAATAATTGATTGGAGGATAAGTATCAGTATTTCATTTCATTTTTATTATGCATGTGATCTATGATTCTGATTTTTGATGGATACATGTGGCTTATGATGGTTTTGTTTGAGATAACCAAATGTGATATGTTTATACATGATGATTCGATCAAAGAGTTAGTTTGAATTTTTGTGACAAGAAGTAAACAAAATTGCATGTGTACCTTATTAACAAGCTACTAATGAGGTATGATTTCAATTTATTTCAATTTATTTTAATATAATGTAAATTATGTGCTTGGTACAAGAAAGCATGGAAATTCTTGGTTTGGGGTGGTTGAAACTGCCTGCAAGAATTAGCAACAAGGACAAAATGAATTGGAACATACTACAGTATGTTGGTAAAGAACATCTGGAGAAGGGACATTATGGGACACTAGTACCAAATTATGTCCATTTATTGAAATTAGCATGTTATGACTGATATGATGGTTTTGAGTTAGGTATATGCCTTGGTTTTTGGAATTTATGGTGTGAGGAAACATTTCCCAGGGAGGGGTCGCTCGAGGGACTATGTAGTA
The DNA here is from genome assembly GCA_034641835.2 of Pinus albicaulis. Lineage (NCBI taxonomy): Eukaryota > Viridiplantae > Streptophyta > Pinopsida > Pinales > Pinaceae > Pinus > Pinus albicaulis. The sequence continues at coordinate 732,252,209 of CM076579.1, forward strand.
GATAAGGGGATGCTTGCGGAACTTGGATGGTGTGTTACTACATGGAATGGGGTGACCAAATTTTCCCAAGGGACTGTGTAGAATAGAATGGAATGCCAAGGAATACATTGATTTTGGTCATTATCATTTACAGATGGAATCAAAAGCACAATGGGAGTGTGCCCTGGAACAATGAGCCTGTAACTGTTCACTAAGATAACAAGTAGTGCAAGGATTATAGCATTGGACATTGGATGTGAGCTTTGATTTTGGTAGTGGATTCTAGACTTCCTGGGAAGGAGGTGAATCCTGGTACTAATTTTGTGGGTGAAGGTGTGAGTCTCTGGATTCCCTTGTCGCTAATACGGGCACCATATCCTTTTATTTTCTGGTTGAGAAAATGTGCATATGTATATATGTTTGTATTATTATAAATAATATATCGAGCTAGATTTATAAAGCTCCATAGATAGTATTGTTATTTTTTGGTTGAAGTATATTGTTGAAAATAAATATTAGAAATGGAATCAAAATGGATTCTAATTTAATTTTCCCTTAATTAAATTAAAAGGAAATTGTAATTCAACATCACATGACAACTTGTACGAGTTAAATAAGTCAATAAGACTTAGTTATTTTATTCAATTTGAGTTGAGGGTCAAACTTGAGGCATGTAGAGTTCACTCTACATTTTAGGGGGTCCATTTGTAGATTATTTTGAGTTGTAACTGTTTAACTTAATTATTTGAGTTAAAATCGATTTAACTAGTTCTAAGTTATGGAGGAACTAGTGAGAGGTCTAGTGAACTAAATTGGATTTAATTCACATGTTGTGATAAATCACATAACTGATAATTCACTCTAGATATCTATTGCATGTTAGTTCTAAGGAAGTCTTGGTTAAGATTGGAGTTAGAGGAAAGTAGACTATTAGTTGTATAATTATAAATATTGGGTGTGGAGCCTGATTATCTTGTTTATTTTGTCTAATGGCATTGGACCCCTGTACCTAAATGGGGCAGCAACATTGCCCGTAATTAAATGTTGCTTGGGGGGTCCAAAGGGGGCCTGCAACTTTATGGAGCCCCCCCACCTGGCAGGGGATTTCGAGGGCAACACCCCTGAAGCTAAAAATGGATGTAAAATTGCCTTGTTAAAGTATAGTAATTTCTAGTCAATTTGGGTTGTTCATTAGGTGAATGATCTGACGATAGAAGTTATGTTTAGTTTAGGGTTTTTTTTTCCTAGAAGGAAACCCCTCGCTTGTATGAAGGTATTGTATTGCGGTTGTGATTGTATGTGTATTCTCAGAGAAAGAAACAGATAGGGAGACTATGAGAGAGAACAGAGGATATTACAGTGGATCAGTTGTAGATTGTGTCTCTTCATTTTGCTGGATAATAGAAAGGAAGGGCTAGCTGTTCGGGGTGGATGTAGCCCAAACTAGGTGAACCACGTATATCTGTGTCTCTTTGGTTTTATGTGTTTTGTGTGCTTGTGTTTTCTGCATATTTTATGTGTTGCATTTCTCTGTAATATATAATTTTCTAACAATAAAATTCTACAGGTCATGCATGAGGTCATCAAGATGCCTTGGATGTCTTACGCAATCAATTAGTGGGAATTTCCTGATTAATAGGGGCTCAATTCCCTTAGGAATGCGTAAGCGAGAAAATTGTTAAGTGTTGGACCAAACTTGTTGGGATCAGAGTGAGATAGTCAGAGGTAGTGCAGAGAGCTCTCAAGCCTGAGAGAAGCATTATATTGTTTCATATTCTTGACTTAATGAAATATACATATAGCGAGGTTTTTAGTTGAGGATTTTCCCAAATACATATTTGTGTTGTGTGATTGAAATTCTTTCTATTTATTGTTCATGTGATTATGTGATTGTAATTCGTTTCCAAAATTTGTACAATAGATTTAAGTATTTTGTTTTAGAATATTACAAGATCAGTTGAATCTACGTGGATTTTCTACATTGTATCAGAGCAAGAATTTCTATAGAAGAGAAGAATACGAGTTTGTTTTGAACAGGTGAATCAAATTTGCATATTTATTCTTTAGGACCAAAAACAAATGAGGATGTCTTTATGCGGATTGAGACTTGAATATTCCCTTGAGGGTAGTTCTAATTACATAGCTTGGAAGGACAGGATGGAGGTAGTGTTGGAGGACAACAGACTGAAGGAATTCATAGACAATGATATTCCCAGGCCCACGGCAACATATGCTCAAAATATTGATGCATGGAAGAAGAATGTAGCAAAGGAGAGAAGGATTTTATTAGAAGGAATTAGAGATATTATCTTGAAATTCCATGGAAAGGAAACTCCATATGCTATGTGGAAGGCCTTAATAGATTTTTTTCAGAACAACAATGACCACACGAAGCCGGCGCTAAAGGAAAAACTCAAAAAAATCAAGATAGAGGTGGGTGAGACAATACCAAAATACTTGATGAATTTCACTCAATGTAGAGATGATATTGGAAGTGTTAGTGTTACCATTCACTAGGATGATCTAGTGAGCCTACCACTTCTAGGCCTTCCCAAGAGCTAGCACAACTACCAAGATTCGGTAAATGGGAGGGAGAATCTACAAGAGTGGGAGTGATTGTGGTACGACTTGGTGCAAGAAGAGATTCAACGGAACACCAGAGACGAGACCTATTCCAATGAAAGAAGAATATTTTGCATTAGTTGGAAAAGGAAATAAAGGCAAGGGAAACAAGTCCCAAGGCGAAGAGGGCAAGAAGAAAGACTTGTCCAACATCAATTGTTTTCATTGTCACAATTTCAGGCATTATGCCACGGAATGTCCATAGAAAAAAAACAAGAAGGAGCCTGCAGTTGCAACATCATGTGAAGCTCTAGCCTCACAATTCGAGATATATTTTACTCTCATTGCATGCATGACCAACAATGTAATGGGTTGCATGTGGTATCTTGACAATGGTGCCTCATTCCATAGGACAGGGAATAGATATATCTTCAATGACTTGGAGGAGAATGACCTCAAGAAAAACATAGAGATTGGATACGATGGGAGGTATAGCATGACTAACATCGGTACAATTACTTTTTAGAGGGAGTCTAACTCCCCTCTCAAACTCACAAATGTATTGTTTGTTACAGGACTAAAGAAGAATCTTGTTTCCATCACGGTATTGGAATAATGTGGCTATGATGTGATATTTAGAAAGGAAATTTTTTCCTTAGACTATCGCTACGGGGCAGGTGAAGCAGATCAATGTGCGAGTTAAGAACTTGTATGATATCAAGGTCAAATATGAATGACAAGCTTTGAGGAGCAACACAAAGGTTAGAGACTTGGTGGTTGAGAGAGAACGTGAATTATCTCTGAACACACAGCCTCAGAAGAAGCCTCAGAAATTTGTGGAGTAGCCACAATTAGAGAAGAAGAGAGGAGAAAAGGTGTAGGCATCCACTCAAGAAAAGACCTACAGTAGAGGGAAATTTCGAGTGAAGTGGAGAAAGGGATAACATGGAGACATACCTCAAGGTGAGAGGTGGGGTGATGTGAAGTAATAGTCATAAGAGTGCAGAAATTTGAGTAGGCTCCATTGAGATGTTTTTTATCATGGATAATTACACATAGTACACAGTAGCAGGATGGATCAGCAGTATCGATGCAGCCATATGACAGAATGACAGATGCAGAGACCAGAAGCAATTAGATATTGGGGAGTGTAGAGTAGAGTTGGTAGCAGTGCAGATGACAGAGTGCAGAGTCAACAACAATGCATATTTTTCAGTAGACAGTGCAGTAGTTAGTATCGGTCAGAGACTCTGGTGATAGATGCACCATACTGATTCAGGTTGGATGCTTTTTAGTTTTACAAGTTGCGATGGCGACAACAATATAGATAAGTGTTGCATGTAGAACATTCCAAAGGTACCAAATCATGATAGAATTGAATTCCTTTCTTGTTGAGAGGGAGTGTTGAAAATGGCAACAAGAAATATTGAAAATGGCATCAAAAGGGATTCTAATTTAATTTTCCCTTAATTAAATTAGAAGGAAATTGTAATTCCACATCACATGACAGATTGTATGAGTTAACTAAGTCAAGAAGACTTAGTTAGTTCAATAAATTCGATTTGAGGGTCAAAGTGGAGGCATGTAGAGTTCACTCTAATTTTTAGGGGGTCCAATTGTAGTTTATTTTGAGTTGTAAATGTTTAAATTAATTATTTGAGTTAAAAACAATTTAACTAGTTATAATTGATGGAGGAACTAGTGAGAGGTCTAGTGAATTAAATTGGATTTAATTCACATCCATTGATCAATCAAATAAATGATAATTTACTCTAAATATTTGTTACATTTCATTTCTAATGAAGGCCTTATTGATATTGGAGTTAAAGGGAAGTATACTATCATTGTATAATTATAAAATTGTACAAGTCATGCATGAGGTCATCAGGATACCTTGGATGTATTGTGCAATAAATTAGTGGGAATTTCCTAATTAATAGGGCTCAATTCCATCAAGAATTCATAAGCAAGGCTGAGCAACCCATAGGAAATAAATTGGTTAAGTATTGTATCAAACTTGTTGGGATCAAAGTCAGATAGTCAAAGATAGTGCATAGAGCTCTCAAGCCTGAAAGAAGCAATCTATTGTTTCATATTCTTGAATTAATACAATATATAGATAGTGGGGTTTTTAGTTGATGCTTTCCCCATGTTAGATTCATTTTATTAGTGATCAAAAATACCTCTTTTGAGAGCTTTTCATCAGGTCATTAGTCAATTGTTTTGTTATTTTTCAATTAGTTCTCAGCAATAATTTTGGTCACTAAAGAAGGTTAAACCATGTGTGTTTCCCTTTCATTTCATTTATCATCACCAGTTTCAAGGTCACCATTTCCACCATCATCACTAATAGGTCTAGAGTCAGGTCACTCCATCTCATATAGGTCAAGTCTAGGATAAAAAATTCCCATGGAAAAATCTTCAAATTTTCACTAAAAATAAGGTAGTGAATCCTCCATTTCATTCATAAAAATCTAATGAAGGAGAAAGCAAGTTTGTGCAGTCCAAATAAAAACCATATTTTTTGTTTCATATAGCTCAATTGTAAAAAATCTCATCTCTATCTCACTATTTTATTTACAATAAAAAGAGTCATCTTGACTGGCAGAGCTTCAAAGGAAATCAATCTGCCTTCTCAACTCATTTGAAAGAGGATCATGCTAGTGTCAAAGTGTAAAAACAAGGGGGTGAGTAAATTTCATTTCCACATTTACCCTTTTCATGCATATGAAAATCCTTAATTCATTTCATTTACCCTTCATACCCTTCACTTTTTCCAAAATCTAAAATTCATCGCTCATTTCCATTTCAATACCCTTTTTAACCATTCAAATTCATTTTTTATTGTTAAAAAGCAACTCCACCCACTCGACAAAAAACATTTTTATATATCATATATTATATATGCCATTACTTACCCCACTTAACTATATTGTGGACCCCTTACCTTTTCACAATTCGCATATCGCAACAAATCTTGCCATATTCAATTGCCGCTTCATATATTTCCTGATGCAATATTGGTAGGACCCATCCCCTGCCATGTCAGCATCGCTATCGCATATCACAAATCTTATGGCCCTCCATCCATGTTACCTACCTCATCTCCCCGATCCCTGATATGGGAAAAATTTTATGCTCCGAATGCAATAACCCTTTGACTCCCGACTACGATAAGTTTGATTTTCCAATTTGTGATAAAGACTGTTGTCCCTGATTTTCAATGAAGCCCTGAAATCCTGATTTGCGATATGTGATATTAATATGGGACCTCCTTAATGCCACTTCATCTCATCCCATAAAAATTTTCAATTCACCAATTCCTCCATATTGTGTCTTATGTTTAAATGCTCTGATTCCCAATCTATGATTGTGATATATAAGGGTTCTCCCTCCCGCTCATTGTTTATTTAATAATTATTTCCACTGTCCCATGTCAAACGTGTATCCTTCTCATATCCCTTCATGCGCTTTTATCCATTTTCCTTCACGTGCACATTATATGGGTTTAATTTACTCTAATGCTCTTTTTGCGGTCGTTTAAAAGGCATTCATAAAATGAAAAGAAACCCTATTAAGTCAAAGAATAAGCCAAAGAATGGAACAACGACAGAGTTTTCTCAGGAAAAAACTTCCACAGACACGTGCCACCATTACTCCTCAACACCAATACGCTTCCAAAATAATATGCAGGATTAAAGGACCAGTCACATGATTTACATAAATTCCAACAACAGTTGCTCAATTAGTTTTATTTTTATCAGCAAACCCTCTACATCGTGACCTATTGTTCAAGATAAAAATTTCCACATCAAACATTGTTGTTGGGTTCGATAAGCATAATTTGAGTGCTCTTTTAAGATTTCTTGTTAATTTAATAAATAGAAACAGATTTCTCCTATTTCCTCTCAATAATATCCATGTCTTTGGAGGTATTCGAAGGTCTAGCCTTGCTGGCAGACCCATTGTTAAAATTATAAATAGACAAATTATAGAGGAAGGACATCTTGGATAATAAATTTTTTTAGACTCTGTGTATTACTGTGGGCCTAATATTAATGAAATCAAAGGAGTTGCAGCAAATTTTGTGAGATTCATGTGGTATTTATTTTGAGCACTGTACTTTGTCTCTGTTATTTTACTTCCATTTCACTTTCTGTGTAAAAATCTTATCAGTTTATAAGCAGAAATGAGTCATATGTTTTGTTTATTAAGATTTCTACAATATGTCTTTTCTTCTAATGAATGAATTCAGTAAAACTCTCATTCAGACCCCTCTCTTTTCTACCACTACACATAAATGAAAAATTAATTGTGCTCAAATAGTTCTCCTATCTTGCCTTACTTTGTTTTTTGCAATTTTGTCTTTGAAATCAGTTTTCGTTTCACTGAATATTGTTTTTATCATGCAAACAAATTATTAAACAAATTCTAAGACAAATTAATTCATATCTAGCCTAAAATATGGTACTTGGCATAAAATTGAGTATTTAAAAAGTGACACATAGAGAGCCCTCTCTGGTTAGGTAGGGCTAGCTACCTAGCTAAAATTTGGTTTGTGGTTACCTTTCTGCACTCCTAATTTCATCCTAGTAAGTTAGGGAGAGTGATAAAAATTTTGGCACTGTTTCCGGGGAACGATTGTTAAATATTCCTTGGGAAATTTTTTCTAAACAGGCTAAAGTCAAAACTTGAACCAAAACATATAATTTAGATCTTAAGCTAGCTCCTAAAAGATATAACAGGTCAAACCCTAACCCTAATCCATCACCAGTGGTATAAAATTATGAAAGTATTTTGAGAAAACAGAAGACTAAGTCTCGATAATCAAGAAGAGTTCCCCCCCCCCCCATTAATTAAATCAAATTCCATGCCTACGAGGTTTGTGTTAGAATATTTGACTTTTTCTCCACAATATGAAAAATCTTTCATTAGAACCAAGTCTAAAACTTTTCTCTCAGAAGCTACTTTCGATCCTTTTTATTTTTCAGTCTTTTACGCCATTTTCTGGAACCTTTGAGTCTGGAACTGATACTGAAGTTTGGTCCAATTTCCATAAAATTAAAGGCTTAGTAGAAAATTTTCAGAAAACCTCTAAAAAGGCCTATTTTCGATATTAGGAAAAGGATTTTGGTACTTCTTTTACCTCACCATCGTATATAACCACATCATTTGTTCCTCCTTTCATTCCATCTTTACCTTTGCAAACTTTTATTCAATCCACATCACAATTCACACCTCCACCACCTCCTCCATTAACCATGGCCAGATTTTCTCCACTAATTTTACCAGGTCAGCTTACTTCTCTACCTCAAAATTATGGTCAAAGGTTGACTCTCTTTGATAGAACATCAGAAATTACTACCTATTAGCATGTGGATAAAGTAAATTATTTTATAGATCTTGAAGAAGTATACAATGATGATGCTAAGATGCGTATAATTTCTCAAAGTTTTTTATGGAGAATTAAAGAAATGGTTTCCCTCTCTTGGATTTGGTAAAATTGGTACATCACAACAACTAATTGATTTATTCCTAGAAAAATGGGGAGAGAAGTAAATTCCACCACAAATCCTAGCTGAATATAATGCACTAAAAAGGAATACAAATGAGTCTGTCCAAGAATTCACGGCTAGATTTAATAATATATATCATTCAATTCTTGATAATATCAAACCACCCCCAGGCCTTGCTTTACTCCAGAACCTTGATGGTTTTGACCCTGATATGGCCCATCATTAATCGAGGGAGAGATGCCCATAAACTTTGGAATAAATGCAAATAAATGCAGTGAGTGTAGAGGCCAAACTGATTATTAAAAATTCCAAGGTAAAAACAAAGAAAAGAGACACAATAAAAGAAGAATCATCCACTTCATCAGAAGGAAAAATTGATACTTTAATCAAACCTATGGAGAAAATTATGGATAAAATGTCCAGTGTTGATCGACAAGTTGAACCTTCTATTTGAAATCCCAATTTCAGGGGTCAAAATCAGCAACCCCAATATAGGATCAAACAAAGGGAACAGAGGGGTTAGGCTCCAAAAATTCAATAGCAAGTTCAGACACCCATTCCAACAAAATTTTACTCAAGGCCCTGATGAATATTATGAAGAAGAAATTTCTGGGGAAAATCATTTTTTTGAGGAAAATAAACAACCTTTCTTCCTCACTAAAGAAGATCAATATTCTGCAGAAATTTGTGCATCAGAAGACCAACAATATGTCATGTCAAATGAAGAAAATGTGCACTAAATATTATAAGAGATGATATCAAAATTCCCTCACCCAAGTTCAAAGGAAGTATGGTTTGAGGAGTAGAAATGTTCCTCTAATTTCCAATCAAAATAAGTAGAACTCTCAAACCAATACTTAACAAAAAGAATTTGTTGCTCCAAACATAAAAAAGAAAAGGTATATACTACTTCTACCTCTCCCAAAGCTAATGAAGCATCCACCAACAATCAAAGAAAATATCAAGAAGTTCAAGAAGGAGGACAAAATAAATATTCTCCATCCAAAGAACCACCTAAAAAGAAAGGCACATCATTGAAAGAGGTAGATAAGCATCTTGCTCATTTTTCCCTTGAAAATGAAATTGCTAAATTTAAGGTCTCCATTCCTCTGACTGAAATAATGAAGAATGATTAGTATAAGTTTCAAGTTGCTAAGTTTCTTAGAGTTGATCAAACATCTGATATGGTTAACTTGAGTGATGATCATCCTAAGCTTCTTTTTCGGTCATGTTGTTGATGGAAAACCAGAAGGTAGTGAAGTTCCTCCCTTTTACTTAAGTCTTAAGATCCATGATTTCATTCTTCACAATGCAATTCTTGACTCTATCATCCCACAACCTCATGCTTAAATCCATTATGGAAAAGTTATGACTAGACATCACAAGACCTTACCATGAACTCTATTCATTTTATTTAGGGAGGTTGAAATGAATTGGTCTTATTAAGGATTTAGTGGTATCATTAGAAAAAATTCCAGCCAATAATGTATTTATGGATGTTGTTGTGGATGATATTCCACCTCGGTATGGAACGCTACTTTCTAGATCATGGGGAGAAAAGCTTAGAGGGACATTGCAACTTCACTTTTCATATGCAACAATTCCTATTTTGGACAATTCAGAAAGATTTATAGAGAAAGTAAGATGAATTATTTGTTCAATACAAGAGAAAGGCCTAAAAATCATCCCATTCATGTTTTACATACAGATTTAGAGTCTTTTATTTTATTCAATGAAGAATTCCCAGCATCTTCACACTTTTTGATTGAAGAAAAAACAGAAAATCCAGAAAATTCAAATTTTGTTTTAGAATTGGCAGAGGCGGAATTTTGTAAGATAGTGCCAAATAGTTTGGAATTGAAGACATCTCCTCAAGAATAAAATAAGAAAACAGTAAAAAAATAGAGATTTTGGATACAATAGAATTATCTCAAACAAAAAATAAAAATAAGCCATCTGATTTTCACCTTCCAGATGAAGAAAATAGTCTTTGGACTATGGATTTTGATGGAGCCATGGGAAAAGAAAGTGTTGGCATTGGAGTACGGATTCATAGCCCAATAAATAAATCATTGGACATCCCTCCAAATGTTAGAATGTATTCCTACAAACTAGAATTTGACTACACAAATAATGAAGCCGAATATGAAGCCCTGATTGCTAGCCTAAAATTTAAAAAAAAAACTTAGTGCAAAGAAAATTTTTGTATATGGTGACACTGAGTTAGTTATCAAGTAAGTTAAAGGAGAATACCAAGCTCAACATCCTAGAATGAGAGACTACACAAATGCATTCCTAGATATTCTTAAAACATTTCCTGAATATACTCTATCATTAATTCTTAGAAACAACAATATTATTGTTGATTCTATGGCCACTTCTACTAGTATGTTCAAAATTCCATTGTATCCAAACAAAAAATATGAAATAAATGTCAAACATCACCCTGTTGTCTCTGAAAATGTTCAATATTGGAAAGTGTTTCAAAATTATGAGCAAACCAATAACTTCTTGCAAACATAAGAAGAATTCATTAATGCCCAAATAGATGACCAATAAATTCATGCTACAGAGATGCAAGTACTACAGCTTAAGGATAATTCTATTCTAAGAGGTTTGGTACCTTTGGAAGAACTTTTTTACTAGGATGATGTTGCAAGGAAGCCTATTATGTCACCAACAGAGGTGGGAGTGGAAGATATAAATCTTGGTACTTCAGAAAAGCCAAAGATGGTGCAGATTTCAAAATCCCCGAGTCCATAAATGAAAGCCAAGTATGCAATGCTTATGTCTCAATTTTCAGATGTATTTTCTTGGGAATATTTAGATTTGAAGGTCTATGATAAAATTTTTATTCAGCACACTATTCTTTTGAACCCAGATCAAAAACCATTTCACCAGAAGTTGAGAAGGATGAATCCTAAATTGTTGCCTTATACTCAAAAGGAAGTAAATAGATTATTCACTGCATGAATAATATTTCATATTCGTTTCTATGACTAGATGTCTAATCTAGTACCTATGAGAAAGAAGACAAGAGAAATTAGATTGTGAATTGATTTTAGAAATACGAACAAAGTATCCTTAAAGGAAAATTATCCACTACCAAAAATGGATCATATTCTGCAAAGGGTAGTTGGATAATCTAGAATTTTTTTGTTAGATGGATACTCTAGATACAATCAGGTCCTTATCCACCCAGATGATCAAGAAAAGACACTTTCACCACACCTTAGGGTACTTTCATGTATTCTAAAATTCCTTTTGGTTTAAAGAATGTAGGAGAAACTTTTCAAAGAGTAATGGAATTTCCTTTTTCCAATGAAAAAGATTTGTTTTTGGTTATTTACCTTGATGATATCACTATTTTCTCAAAGACAGATGAACATCATTTGCAACATTTAAATACAGTCTTTCAAAAGTGCAGAAAGTTTGGCAATTCATTAAATCTAAATAAGAGCCTCTTTGCTATGGAAGAAGGAAAATTTCTGGGACATATTATATCTAAAGATGGCATAAGAATAGATCCTTCAAGGATTGAAGCAATTCAGAATTTAGATTATCCAAGGAGAAAAAAGGAGATTCAATCTTTCAATGGTAAATTTAATTTTCTAAGAATATTTGTTCCCAATCTTGCTAAACATTTGAGGCACATTACTGACATGTTGAAAAAATGTACTGAAGTAAAATGGTCTGAGGAAGAGAAGAATTCATTTAATCAATTCAATTTAGATCTATCTCATGCTCCCATTCTCATTAGCCTAGACTATACACTTTATTTTATAATTTTCTCATTTGCTTCAAAGCAAACACTTGCAGTTGTTTTAATGCAGAAGAAAAATAAAAATATAGAACCTATTGCTTTCTTTAGCAGAAAAATAAGAGATGTTTATTTAAATTACAATATTATTGAGAAACAAGATTTAGCATTAGTCAAAGCATTGAAGGATTTTAGAGTGTACACTTTACATTCCCATGTCATTGCTTATATGCCAAATGTTGATGTTAAAGAAGTGCTCGCACAGAATGATCCAGAAGGTTGTGGAGGAAAATGGATTGTAGTCTTGGTAGAATATGATTTGGAAATAAAACCCAAAAAATTAATCAAGGGACAAGGCTTAGCAAAGCTGATGGCAGATTCTAAACTTCATGCCTTAGACATAAACTTCATTGTTGCGATGTCTGATGAAAAACTGTTGAAACATTACCTGAGATAGTTGAGATCTTTTATGTATCTCCCTAGTATGCTGATATTGTATATATTTTACAACACTTGAATCCTCCTCTTGGTGTGCCAAGCAGTAAAGCATGATCATTGAAATTAAAAGCACTGAAACACTACATTCTAAATGGTGTCTTATATTGGAAAGATCCTAGTGGAATATTGCTGAACTATTTAGTTGAAGGTGAAGTTGAGAAATTCATGAAAGATTTCCATAAGGGTGACTATGGAGCCCATATTTATTGGAAAACCACAACAAATAAAATTTTGAGAGCAGGTTTTTATTGGCCTGCCTTATTTTCTGATGTCTACAAAATAGTTAATAGCTATCATGAGTGTTAGATTTTTCAAGGAAAAAGGAAAATTTTACCTTTGCCTCTTAAACCAATTGAAGTCCAAGCACCATTCCAACAATGGGGACTTGATTTTATTGGTTAAATTCATCCTCCATACTCAACTCAACACAAATGGATTTTCACTACTACAGATTATTTCACCAAATGGATTAAGGCTATTCCCACTAGGAAAGCAACTAATTATTTTATCATTCAGTTTCTTGAAAATAATATTCTGTCAAGGTTTGGTTTTCCATACAATATTATCAATGATAATGCATTTGATTTAAAATCCAAGAAAATTATTGATTTTTGAGATAAATATCACATTAGACTTAGTCATTCTACTGCATATTATCCTCAAGGAAATGCACTTGCAGAATCATCTAATAAGTCGTTGGTGAATATTATCAAGAAGATGTTACAGGAAAACAAAAGGAATTGGCACAAGATGCTTACAAATTCTTTGTGGGCTGATAGAGTGAGCAAAAAAATATCAATTAACATGTCTCCATGTCAGCTTGTTTATGGAGTTGCCACTATTTTCCCTTCTTCCTTGGTTGTTCCAGTAATGAAGATTTTGTAGGAGGTTGATAGTGAGCCTAATGACATTCAGAGAAGGATCAGTCAGATGATACATTTGCAATAATTAAGAAATGAAGTTTTCAACAATACTTCAAAGTTGCATGACAAAATTAAAAGTATTTTTGATAGAAAAACAAAGGTTGGTGACTTCTAGATTGGGGATGTTTTTCTTCACTATAATGCTAGGAATGAAGATAAGGGCAAGCATGGGAAGTTTGAAAATTTATGGAAAGTACCTTACAAGATCACTGCATTCATAGGGAACAAAGCATTTCTATTAAAAGATCTTGAAGGTCAAGAGGTGTTGGGAGGACATATTAATGGTAGGTTTTTAAAGCATTATACTTCTTGAAATCTTGAGGAAGAAATTCACTGTCATTGTATATACCAGTTTATATTTGATATCCAAGAAAACACAGGAATTTTTGCAGAAGTTTGAAGCCCAAGGAGAAGGCCATAAGACTCCTAGAACAACTCTTGTTTTCTTTTAAAGTTCATAGTTTTTAGTCAGTTATTGAGTCATATTCAAGTCAGTCTTTTCTAATTCATTTTTTTTTCAGTTATTTAAATTTTTTCATAATCTAGTTGACTCCATAGCCAAATGGTAAGCCTACCTGATCTATAGTGTTCTTGACACCTCCTAAAGAAGCTGCCATACCCAGCTGCAGCCAATGTTTGAGTTAGTTTATCAGTGATCAAAAATATCTCTTTTGAGATTTTTTCATCAAGTCATTAATCAATTTTTTATGCTTTTTCAGTTAGTTCTCAACAATAATTTTGGTCATTGAAGAAGGTTAAACCATGTGTGTTTATCTTTCATTTCATTTACCATCACCAATTTTGAGGTCACCATTTCCACTGTCATCACTAAGAGGTCTATATTCAGGTCACTCCATCTCATATAGGTCAATTCTAGGATCAAAACTTCCCACGGAAAAATCTTCAGATTTTCACTAAAAATAAGGCAATGAATCCTCAATTTCATTCATAAAACTTCTGATGAAGGAGAAAGCAAGTTTACGTAATCCAAAAAAACCATATTTTTTGTTTCATATAGAGAAAGTCTCAAAAATCTCATCTTTGTCTCATTGTTTTATTTACAATAAGAAGATTCATATTGACTATCACAGCGTCAAAGGAAATCAATCTACCCTCTCAGCTCATTTGAAAGAGGAAAGTGCTTGTATCAAAGTGTAAAAAAGGGGGGTGAGTAAATTTCATTTCCACATTTACCCTTTTCATGCATATGAAAAGCCATCATTCATTTCATTTACCCTTCATACCCTTCACGTTTTCCAAAATCCAAATTTCATAGATCATTTCCATTTCAAAACCCTTTTTAACCATTCAGATTCATTTTTTATTGTTAAAAAGCAGCTCCACCCCCTCAACAAAAAACCTTTTTATACATCATATATTATATATGATATTACTTACCGCACTTAACTGTATTGAGGACCCTTTAACTTTTCGCGATCCTCATATCGCAACAAACCTTTCCATATTCACTTGTCGCTTCATAAATTTCCCGATGCGATATTGGTAGGACCCATCCCCTGCCACGTCAGCATCACTATTGCATATCACAAATCTTATGGCCCTCCATTCATGCTACCTGCCTCATTTCCCTTATCCCTAATATGAAAAAAGTTATATGCTTCGAATGCAATAACTCCTTGACTCTCGACTGCGATAAGTTTGACTTTCCGATTTGTAATAAAGACTCTCGTCCCCGATTTGCGATGAAGCCCTGAAATCAAGATTTGTGATATGTGATATTAAAATGGGACCTCCTTACTTCCACATCATCTCACCCCATCGCAATTTGCAATTCACCAATTCCTCCATCCTGTGTTTTATGTTTAAATGATCTAATCCCTGATCTGTGATTCTGATATATAAATGGTTCTCCCTCCCGCTCATTTTTTATTTAATAGTTCCTTCTACTGGCCCAAGCCAAACGTGTATCCTTATCATTTCCTTTCTTGCGCTTTTATCCATTTCCCTTCACGTGCCCAGTTGTTCCTCTAAACCTATCTATATGGGTTTCATTTACTCTAATGCTCTTTCTACAGTCATTTAAAAGAAATTCATAAAATGAAAAGAAACCCTATTAAGTCAAAGAAGAAGCCAAAGAATGGAACAACGGCAGAGTTTTCTATGGAACAAACTTCCACAGACCCGCGCCGCCATTACTCCTCAGCACCAGCACACTTTCAAAAGCATAGGTAGGATTCAAGGACCAATCACAGGATTTACAAAAATTCCAGCAGCAGTTGCTCAAATAGTTTGATTTTTATCAGCAAACCCTCTACATCGTGACCTATAGTTCAAGATAAAAACTTTCCACATCAAACATTGTTGTTGGATTCGATAAGCATCATTTGAGTTCTCTTTTAAGATTTCTTGTTAATGTAATAAATAGAAATAAATTTCTCCTATTTCCTTTCAATGTAATAATATCCTTGTCTTTGGATATATTCGAAGGTCTAGCCTTGCTAGCTTGCCCATTGTAAAAAATATAAATACACAGATTATAGAGGAAGGATAGGTTGGATAATCGAGTTTTTGAGACTCTGTGTATTACTGTGGGCCTAATATTAATGAAATAAAAGGAGTTGTAGCACAAATTTTGAGATTCATGTGGTATTTCTTTTGAGCATTGTACTTTCTCTCTGTTATTTCACTTCCATTTCACTTTCTGTGTAAAAATATTATCAGTTTATAAGCAAAAATCAGTCATATGTTTTGTTTATTAAGATTTCTACAATATGTCTTTTCTTCTAATGAATGAATTCATTAAAATGTTCATTCAAACCCCTCTCTTTTCTACC
Organism: Pinus albicaulis; assembly: GCA_034641835.2. NCBI lineage: Eukaryota > Viridiplantae > Streptophyta > Pinopsida > Pinales > Pinaceae > Pinus > Pinus albicaulis. The sequence goes on from CM076579.1 coordinate 732,268,242, forward strand.
ACTATACATAAATGACAAATTAATTGTGTTCAAATAGTTTGTGTATCTTGCCTTACTCTGTTTTCTGCATGTCTTTAAAATCAATTTCAGTTTCACTGATTATAATTTTTATCCAACAAAAAAGTTATTAAACAAATTCTAAGATAAATTAATTCATATCTAGCCTAAAATCTGGTACTCACCCTAAAATTGAATATTTAAAAAGTGAAACACACAGAGCCCTCTCTAGTTAGGTAGGGCTAGCTTCCAAGCTAAAAGTTGGTTTGTGGTTACCTTTCTTCACTCCTAATTTTAGCCTAGGAATTTGGGGAGAGTGATAACACACCAAATACATCTTTGTGTTGTGCGATTGAAATTATTTCTCTTTCTTGTTCATGTGATTATGCGATTGTAATTGGTTTCCACAATTTGTAGAATGGATTCAAGTAATTTTTTTTAGCATATTATAAGATTAGTTGAATCTATGTGGATTTTCTACATATATGTGGTTGTTATTGTAAATAGCGTAATTAGTTGTATTATAAAGCTCCAGTAAATGGTATGATTGTCATGTTTTAGCAGGATTCCATTGTAAATACTACAATGAGTTGTGTTATAAATATCCATGGGTAGTATGTTTTGTTTTCAATGTCTTGTTGGTTTATAGGAGTCATTGAACACTAAGGGCGGTATTCCCCCAAGGGGGAGGGTTCTGTAACAACCCTTGGTTGAATTTCCATGTAAAAAATATATAATACGAAGGTCATGGGATACGTATTCCAAGTTCAATAGTGGGAAAAACATCCTAGTGGGTGTCACTTTGGTTTATTAATGGTGAAGGAAATTGAAAAAGGAATTCACAAAGGAAAAGAGGCATTAATTGGAATTTTATTTATGAAAATAAAGGAAAATAGGACAAAAGGAAGGTGAAAGGTCACAAATTTGCATGAGAGCAAAATTGAACGGAAAATGAAGGAAAATTTTAAAAATAGAGGCTTAATGATAAAAAGGATTCTAATGATCAATTCATGGATTTTTGTTGGTTAGATCTTTGTCAGTGTTAGCCTTTTGAGAGTTTTAAGTTGAGCACACTCTCATTCTCTCTCTCTCATACTCTTGCACAATTAGAGTATTTTTGGAGCATGCTTGGAGCACTCTAGCATTCACTTTGATTGGAAAAGTAGGCAAAGGAAAGCAGGAAAGTGCAAGGGAATTGTTATATTAGTGGCCACAACTGGATTTATTTGTAGGTATAAAATTTCATGTATGATTTCATTGTTGGTTTTGGCATGCATGGTACATGCATGTGATTTCTTGGTTATGAACCATCATTAACATGGAGGATTTTCTATATTGATAGTGGCTTTTCCTAGCCTTTTCATTTCTTAGATAACCATGGTGTTGTGGGTTTCCCACTTTATTGTTTCTGATTAGTGCTTATGTTCCTTATGGTTTTGAATTGAGTTACCACTTCCTGGAGCCTTGGTTGGAAAAATTCTTTGGAAGCCCTAGAACAGCTTGGTTTGAGTTACTAGTCCTAGAAGCCTTGGTTGGAAAAACTCTTTGAAGCCCTTGGTGGGTTGAGTTACTAGACATGGAGCCTTGGTTGGACAAACCCTCTGGAGCAATGTGACAATTGTGGATTGAGTTACTAGTCCTAGAGTTGGGTTGGAAAAAATACTATACGGATCCCTGGACAACTTGGGTAGAGATCAATATAGTGATGGTTATTGATGTTTGACCATGAGGTGGAATAAATGGTTGAGGTTGAGTCATGTTGGCCTCTAGAATCCCTAGTTTGGTTTTGTTTGGTTGTTCTATGAGATCCCACATTCATTCTTGGAATATGGAGCGTGGGTGATTGGTTGAAAGAGATATTTGGTTCAACCAAATCTATGTTCGGGTGGTACGTGGAAGTCCTTGACTTGGTTGGAATTTTCATATGTTAATAAGAGGAATTTTCTATTTTGATTTATGATAATATGTATTTATTATGATAGTGATATTGTGGCTGAGTTTCCATGGTTTATATGTTTGTTATTGTTTTGCAGGAAATCCATTCTATAGATAGAAGCGATCCCTCTAGTCCTAATGAGAGGATCTAGAAACAAATGATACAAATATATGCAACCTTTCCTAACTTATGCTATAAAAAAATGAAGGAAGATAGATGCCCTACCTCTTTCTGATGCTAGTTCTTGCCTTTTATGTCAGCCTTTCTTCTTTCTCTTCCACGCTCACAATATCCTCTTCATTGGCAAAGAAAAATAACTGCAAGGAAGAATAAGTGGAGACAAAAAATGGATACAAAGAATAACAATATCTAGTATAAGATATGTAGAAGATCAAGGAGAACTGCAATAAAAATGCAATAATAGACACATTTATGGAAAGGAAACACATAATGTATTATTAATAGAATTATAAAGGGAGAAGTACAACCAAAAGCCTTGATGTTGGATGCCTCCATCAGGTGAGACTCTAATTCCTAGGCTTCTCCTTAAAAAAAATTCCTCCTTCATAGATGGGCAACAATTGGGCATGCTTCATCTCATATGATGACAACCAACCTTTAGTGGATGGTATGGGTTTCATTTATAGGAAATGAGAGGGAGTTGAGGATCCATAAAAGGTGGGAGGAGTTCCACATCTTAAGGGAAATATCCATGGAAAGAGGATCCATGACCATGAATGGGAGGTCTCTCTCCTATCATCAACAACCTGAAACCATGTTGTTGTTCTCGAGGCTTATAGTAAGGGAAGCTTATCCTCCATTTTTGGGAAAATCTCTTGAAGAGGACCAACGCAGATTTTCCTGACAAAATTCACTTGTCATGCTTGCTTATACTCACTCACTTGAATTCATTTTTTTTTTGCATGATCGCTTGAGTACAAAAAAAAGGAGCGGGAAATTATAGAGTAAAATAAAGGGGTTTAAATCTTTTTAGTAGCCTTCAATGGTCGAAGGTCTCAAGTAAATCCATAGAGAGTACATTTTCCTTTGTACTTTGGATGGTGTGTTTATTTCTTTCTATTCTCTATTTCTCTCTTTTTATCTAATTTAATTAATTAAGAAAGAAAATAAACTAATTAAAGTATCTGGAATCTAAGGTAAAATAGTAAATATTTTAATAACATTATTAGATATGTAGTGATGAATTGTTTTCATGGAATATCCATGGAAATTCACAATTATATTTGTAATAGAGCAAATTTATTTTTGGAAACTCATGAGAAGTTGCAAGGGATCAAAGAATAAGTTTAAGCACAAAACCACAAAACTGTAACCATGTTCAATGATTCTACTCACAATAACCCTAATCCACAAGAAGAGAAATTTGTGAGGCTAGAAGTGTAGGTATTCAACACCAACCTCAATATTAACCTCCTTATGAAGGCTCTAGTAATCATGCTTGCAATCAAAGAAGATGGAGGTTATATCTTAGAGGTTAGATCAGAGGGGAAATCAGGGGATCATGAAGACCTAGAAAAGGATTCAAGGAGAGAAACTGGGATAGAATAGTTGAGTTCAAGCGTCATTACCCATTCACAATTATTTATGATGGAAGTTTTTATTGTTCTTCAGTTTCCCAATGCTGAGAAAGGAGACCGGAGGAGGTAACATCATACTAACTTTGGATTTGGTAGCTAGCCCTACCCAATTAGAGAGGGCTCTATCTACAATCTCACGACCAATGAAATTTCTGGAGAGAAAAATACATCTTAGGCTAGATATTCAACTCACTAGGGTTTTGATTTTAAGGTTTTGTTGGATAAGAGCTCTAAAACTAGGAACTAAGTCAAATATTTCTAAAGGTCAGTTGTAGACATAACATGGGGCAAGGTAGATGCAATCAATGGCTCAAAAAGTTTTTTTGTTGTAGTAATGTTGAGGAAGATGTAGCAAATATTAATGGAGTAAGATCATGAATTCACTTATGGAGGAAAAACACTTAAATGCTTATCTTGAACAAAAACAGAGCATACATGTGAGGATTTCCATTTCAAACCTTAAAATATAAAGCATGAGAAGAATGTAGCTAGTAATTAAATAGATATACTTTTAAAATATAAAGAAAACACTGGAAAAATAGAGCCACAAACCACATAACAAGAATCCCACAAAGATAGTTGCAAATGTTTGTTGTATTTCTACAAAATAGGTAAGTACACAAGTCCAAGTCTGAACTGCAAGTATCAAACCCTTAATTTTACTTAAATAAAGCTACATATAGATTAAAATCTATTTTCCCCATCTCAGAGGTCGAATCCATCATCATAGGAACTATTTACATCAAAATCTCTAACCATAACTAAAACCAGGGAGGTTAGAAACCAACTCCCTGTTTATACTTAACTGACTTAGTTTGACTTTACCAGCATTGATTACCATGAAATTTATATTTAAAATCACTATGACATTTAATTAAATCATTTAAACTCCTATGGAGACAAATTACATCAAGATAAAATTTCTTTTACCAAGAAAAACTTGAAATCTAGCTTTCCCACAGAAGCGCAACGAAATACACAGAAGCACGGTGTGGTCTAGGAGAAGTGTAGCATGCTCTTGGAGGAGCTTTTTGGGTTGATTTTGTGCATATTAAAGATGAAATGATGGTTGGTTAAGAGAGCCTAGGATGTGTAAAAGACCTATTAACCTTTAAAATTGCAAAAATCCACCTCCATGTCACCTAAAAATACAATCTCCCAAGGCTACTCCAGAAGCACAGCAAGGGGTCTAGAAAGGTGGAAGAAACATGAAAAATGGATTTTTTTCTTACTTTTTATTCATAACTGAGAGCTGACATGAAATAAAAATCACATATTGGTAATTTAGAGGTCAAAATAAACCTAGATATGTATTCCATTTTTCATTTGGATGCTCTGTGAAGAATCGCAACATGGCCACGTTGTGTTTCTATAGGGTCAAATTTCTCAGTTTTCTACAACAATAGGGCTCAAATATAGAAAAGTATCTATATAAACATAAAACATTTTAAAAAACCGAGAGAGGTTTGTGTTTTTATGTATGTTATTAACAAAAACCTCCTCCATTTTGCAAAAATACTTTCCCATTTGTTCAAAATCCAAGTTTTTAGTTGGTCACTAAATACGCAACGAAAATTGTAGAAGCGCAACATGCTCACAACATAAGTGCATCGACAGTTTGGAGAGTGATTTGGAGCCCTTCCAAGAGGATTTTTAGGTTTAAAGTGGTATTTTTTGAAATATTATGATGTATACTACACAATAGAGTCATCAAGCATTGCAAACACCTGTTCCAAATGCATGAAAAACTGACTTGAAGTCAATTTGTCCAAAAGTGTAACAACTCTCCTCTAGCAAATGTATTTTGGGCATTTTTCTCAAATCATAACACTTTCTCATGAGTATTTTCATGTTTGTATCTCTTTTTTCCTTCTTTAGTATCTTCTCCAAGTTTACATTCACCTTCTCAAATGAGAATTCCTTTTCCTCATCAATAACTTCCATCAGAGTATCATCAATGGTGTCTAGGGTTTGAGGTGAAGATGGATTTTCTGCTTGTTTTCCTTTATTTTCTTGTTGTCCTTTGTGGCAAGCCTCTTAAGATATACATGTGCATCTTCATCTTTCTTCTCTAAATCCATGATGTCCATACCCTTATCCTTTGTCGATTTTTTTGTTGATGGAGAGTCCATTTTCACTTTGCCTTGTTGTACTAGGTTTTTCCTTAGCTCTATGTTTTCTTGCTATAAGAATGCCACCATGTGGTTGGCTTTAGAAAGGTCATCTTGTAACTCTTTGATATGTGTCTGCTTCTCCTTGATAATGTATATAGTTGACTTATCTTCATGATGGTGACCCAAATGATGGACATGACTCCCTTATTTGATTTTGATGACTAACATAATGATTACAATCAAGTGTGAATCCTAGACCATGACCTAGATGATGACACATCAATTATTTTAATGACCTAGGACACATAGATGATGACATGACCATGATGATTGATGATAATCATGAGTAAGTGATAGGAGTAGCACTGACCTAAACAATAATCAACGATCATTTGAAAAAAAAAAGATGTCAAATTTTATTTGAAAATATAAAAATTTGACCTAAGACCCTATCAACCATATGAAAAGAGTACATTTGATCACTGGTGACTCATAGACACTAAAAGAAGTGAAGGTCACAATAAATCCATAACAAGGTGATACAAATTCCTTAAAACATAATTGTTGGCTGCATCAATTAGAAGTTCATTTTCACATTCATTGTATGGATGAACAGAAGAAAATATAAATTTTTAGATTGAATTTAGAGGGTTGTGCTCTAACTTAATGGGAAATACATATAAATACACTTAGGTTAGAGGTTGATCCCATAGAAATTAAGTGGGAGGACTTCAAAATTCCAGTAATTTCCTAATTCTACCTTATTGGTTATGTGGAGGACTAATGGATCTAATGGCACTATTTTAGCTAGAGACAAGGGCAGAGGAAACGTGTATAGGATTACACCACTAAATTCAAGAAAATGGTCATCAAGTTGGGTATCTCCCCTAAGATTTCAAATGTAGTCCTTAAGTAGCTAGGGGGTCTACATAGCCATCATTGAAATCAAGTGATGTTATTCAAGCCAAAAACAGTGATGGGGCTTATATATAGGTACATTCTCTGAAAATCATAGACCAAAAGAAGGGGGAGTAAAGTGTTTTAAAGAAGAAACATCAACAAGAAGATTCCATAGATGAGAAGAAGGATTGGGAAGAGGTAAAGGATAAGAATAAAGTAACCATTACACATTAGTGCAAGGATCCTACCAATCATTACAACCACTACAAAATTGATGGTCACTGTAAGGAGAAGTGTTGGAAACTACATCCAAATTTGAACCCAAAGAACTAGAAGGATGGGAAGAAAAATAATCTTGTAGCCTCATATTCAAGCAATTAGGTAGAAATCAAGTTTGATGTGGACAAGAATATTGTTTTCACATGAATTTCAAAGGAGGTGAATCTAAGTAACCTTCAGTACTAGAAAGAGAACGATATGACCAAAATCTTCCATATTAATATGTGAGTCAAGAAGACTAAGATAGAACCCCCATTCAACTCATATCACAAGCTAATATCATATCACTACATCTAGTCAACAAGTTTGGATTGGAGGTGCATGATCATCCTATCCTATATCCATTAGGATGGGTGAATAAGGGTGTAGAGATCAAAGAAATAAAACAGGGTGCAGAGCACATTAGGCTTGTAATGTTCATATGGAGAGTCAACTATTACTACCTCATCAAGGATGGGAAATCATTCTTCAACAACACACACAAAAGCAAATCCAAGATTTCACTTATAAGGTATAACCAACCAAAGAAGCTTATTAATTCTAATAAAAGGTATATTTTTCTTTTTTTAAGAGACAATAATTCTAGCGATGAGTCTATAAGGGAAAATGCATCCCTGGAGAGGTGCAATAAAGAATAAAAATAGTAATTGGAATAGTTTCTACATGCATAGAAGAGAATGTTCCAAGAATATAAAGGAATAACATCCAAGATTGAAGTGGAACATGAAATCCAATTACTATTAGATTTTTCATAGCCAAATAGTGGGTTTATAGAGATTTTTTTCGAGGAGCAACTAAAGTGAAGAAGAAGTTGTAGTAACTATCAAGGCAAGGTGTGATCCGACTAAGTACCTTACCTTCTGGGTTACCCATTATAATTGTTCCAAAGAAGAATTGGATGTAACAGAACCCCTCCTAACTATATCCCAAAACATAGAATTGAAGGAGGTGGTTACTATGCGGACCCAATATCCAAGGTAGCATTATGGAAATGGGGTCTAAAAATTTTGATATTTTTCAGCTTCCTCAAAAATTCAAATGGATGAAATTTATGTCTTTGTCTCATTGAGACGATTCGAAGGACATAATTTTTTCCCCAATCTAGTATCTAGATTTAAATATATAAACATTTAAATTCTATCTAATCAATTAGTGCCATGGGATCAACCTGCCACATGGCACCCACATGCTTCCCTCATGTAGCCCATGTGGCTTCCCTAGTCAATCTCCTCACTACCACTTGGCACTAGCATATTTCTAGTTGACCTGTTTACACTGGCCATGTAATATCTTGTCAAGGATTATCAACATTAACACATACACAATGTATGAAGGGTCATTGGGAGTGGGCCTCTTGAAGACCATGTCACCCTGGATGTAAAAATCTTAGTAAAAATCCATAGTTGTGAGAGGAGTGCTTCAATGACCATTATTGGTGAAAATTATCACCTCCTTGGTGAAAAACCCTCTAAGAAAAAACTCCTCAGAATGAATATGCACTTGGTCCCACTCTCGCCATGTCATATCGGAGGAAACTCACCTAGGTGGAAACCCATCTTGGAGGAAAATCCTTGGAATAAACTCCAAGAAACTAAGTCCTTACTCGTCGAGGTCGAGATATTTTCCAGCAAATGACGAAAGATGCATCTGTTAATTAATGGAAATAATTTTTTCCTCAGGTGTTTGATGATTCAAAACACAATTATAGAATATAAACCATGTTAAACAATGGGAACCCATTTTTCCATCTTAGAATAGAATTCTTAACAAACAAATATCGGAGGTTTTTGAGGCACAACGTTGTAAGGATTTCCAAGATCTTATATTCCAAGGTCTCAGTCACAAGGGAAGGTGATATGAGCTATAGTCTTAAACGTATGAGGGTTAATACCCAAGGGATCGTGCTTGCGTAAGTTAATCACTACATTTATAAATACTTAGTCTGCACCATGGTTGTGGTGGTTCTAAGAACATTTGGGCATGCCCCAGGACTCGAACCATCACATCCGATGGCTTGCATAAATATGTACATATTTTGAAGTGGTATACCTCTCCTGAGCTTTCATATGGTCTAGGCCCTTCATGTCATGTAGCCTGTGAACTTAAAAATTATGTATTTTTACAAGAATATTAGGTCATCCCTCTCGAGATTTTCAATAAGGAATTAACGCCTATGATTCAAAAGAATTCATACGAAGCTTTACATTTATTTTCTCATAGATTGTTTTATTTCTCATACACAGGCATATAGAAAATTTACATACTCAGGACCAGCATGGAAATGACCCATTCCTCATGTAATTAATCAATAAATCAACCTCTCATTTCTATACAAAAAAATAGGCATTAAATATCATAATTTGAGACCATTACAAACATATTGTACACCAAACTACAGATAGAAATATTTTAGGCATTTTACCCATAAACACATGGAAGAGATTCAAACAAAACCTTTGGTAGTCCAAGTATTTTCAGTCCAAAAGTTAATGTGCAAGTGCTACCCAAAAATGAAACATCATTCATTGTCATGTTAAAATATTTAGATTCACTAGTAGAATTCAATACATATAATTACAATAAATAAAAATACCAATTGAAGGTGGGACTTCGATTTTCCATCAAACCATAGACCTTCTTTAGCTAGAATTATTTACAGAAGCCACCACCAAGATATATCCATGATCTAAAGGGAATTCCTTTTCAACAACTTTACCAAGGATCCTTCTTCAACACATAAAGAATTGGAAATACATATGACAATAGGCGGGTTTAATAGCTCATCAAACATGACATAATTCATGGTAAGGGCAGTTTATCATCTATGTCAAGCAGTCAATGAGTGGTTTATTATCCCACAGTAAGCGCCCTTCTGCATCTAGTTTATCAGCCTTAGCAAGCACATCGAGTGGTTTTTCAGCCCACAGAAAGCACCCAAACCCATTTCCTCTTGCTCTTTTGGTCACAATTCTTTCCTTCAGGGAAATCCCAAACCCTCAGCTCATAACTCTTTCCATATTTACTCATGAGATCCACCAAGAAGAGGTCCAACCCCCATATTGTTTTTATTTTCACTTTTTGTTATTTCCTCAGGGGTCTCTTCATGTTCCTCTTGGACTCTTCCTCTTATTATTATTATTCTTCTTCTTCTCATTATTTACACTATAAAATTAATTTAAGGTGTCAATTAATCCTACTTGGGTTCATATTTCCTCTTCCTCTTATATTATGGGTCTATGGTCCCATGCTTCAGGACATTACATTATTACATTACAAAAATAAAGGGAACAATTACTATGGGTGTCACAAACCCTAACCCCTTTAATGGGAACATAGTCCTCAATGTTATTAGTAGCATAAAAAAATCAAAACTAAGTTTTATACATAGATCTTACATCTCTTTATTAAAAAAAATATGGGTATTGCGCCCTTATTTTCTCATTCATATCCCAAGTGGCTTCATCAAGTTCAAACTACTTCCATTGCACCTTGACCTAATCTATTGTCATATTCTGGAGTGTTATCTTCCTTCAATTCAGGATGAATAGTGGTTCTAGTTGGAACTCTCCCTCTGGTTCCACCTGTATCATAGACCATTCAATCACATGATTAGTGTCACGAACATATTTCTTAAGCAAGCAAATATGAAAAAAATTATGATCATTTACTATTAGTGGTAAGGAAAATCTATAGGCCATTGGCCCCATTCTTTCCAAGATTTGAAATGGTCTGCTATATCTAGGTGTCAATTTAGCACATGATCCCATTTTTAATGATATTATATTTGGCATAATACAGAGATAAATAATTCTCTCCCACTTGAAAATATTTGTGTAGTCTCTACTCATCTGCATATCTTTTCTGCCTATCTTGGGCAACCTTTATTTTTTTCCTGATCTTGATCATTTTATGTTCCATTTATTTTAGAAAATTTGGCCCAACGAGTACTTTATTCACTGGATCATCCCAACTAATAAGGGTGTTGCATTTCCTTCCATAAAGTGCCTCAAAAGGGATCATTCCCAATGAACCTTGGTGGGCCATTGTTGTATTCAAATTATACTAATGGGAGGCAGTCTTCCCACTTTATTTGTTTATGCATCACATACATCCTCAACGTGTCCTCCAATATTGTGTTTACCTTTTTTTACCATATGTCTGAGGATGGTAAACGGTGTTGAAATCCAAAAGAGTTCCCCAAACAATGTCTTCTAAAATTTTGAAGTAACATTGGCATCTTTGTCTGATATTATCTTTTTGGGTACTCCATGCAACCTAATTATCTCCTTCATGAATGTATGGGCTATATCTATTAATTTATGAGTACAATTGACATCTATAAAATGAGCCACCTTGATCAACTTATCCACTACCACCATGATAACATCATGATGTCTAGTTGTCCTCGTAAATCTTGTAATGAATTCCATTTATATAACCTCCCATTTCCATTCTAATATTGGAACTGTTTATATCATCTCCACTGGGTGACTACACGCTACCTTCACTGGTTGGAATTCCAAGCATTTGGAAAGGTATTTTGCAATATCCTTCTTCATTATTGGCAAAAAGTATGTCCTCTTCATGGATGTCATTATTTTTTCATTTCTATGGTGAGCTGAGTAAGGTGATTTATGGAATTCATCCACGATTACCTTCCTTAATTATTTGGTAATGGGCACATATTTCTAGATCTTGAATATAAAGATCCCTTCATCATTAACCTAGTAGATTTTTCTCACTGATATTTTTGGTTGTTCTTTCCAACACTTCTTCACATTATTGATAATGCTCATCATTAGAGGAAATTTCAGCCTAAATGTGGCCTCCCAAGGAAAAATAATAAAATAAGAGTTATGGATTTTGGAGGGAAAAGAAGAAAAGTAATTTTTTTTACTTGTATTTTTGGTTGATCTCCTTATAGGCTTACTCAAATTTCAAGTGTAGGTAATCTTTAGATGCATAATTAAATTCCACATCCAACGAGTACCCATTATACATACTTTTGAGAAGACCCACATTGATAAAAATTGAAGATTCATTTAAAAAATGTGTTGAACACGATTTTTTAATGTATATTCATTTTTTATCATTGTGGTTCTTCTCAAAAGTATGGATAATGGGTACTTTTCGAATGTGTAATTTAATTCCACATCCAACGAGTGTCTACACTTGAAATTTGAGTAAAACCATAAGGAGATAAGCCAAAAATACAATTAAAAAATGTAGTTTTTCTTATTTTCCCTCCAAAATATTTACATGTACCTCTTTTTAAATCTAAGGGATTTTGATTTTTTTACATCTTATGACATGGAAAGTATGTGAAAATTTCATGGGAAATTTCCTCTAATGAATTTATCAACCTTTATTTAATTCTCCCTTTTATGTCAAATGATCAGGTGCATATGGTTGGAAGGTGAACTTCCTTCACACATCTACTGAGCATATCTTCCACCTGATTATATTTTCCCTTGATGTGCTTGATTTCAAAATTGAATTCATTGATCAAAGCGAACTACCTAGTTTATCTAGCATTTAGGTTGTGTTGGTCAAACAAATATTTTAGACCACCATGATTAGTCATTTATACAAACTTCCTCCCCAAAAAGTAATGTATTCACATTTTTAGTGTGTGCACAATGGCTGCCATCTCTATATCAAGGGTAGCATGGTTCCTTTCATGCTCATTCAGCTTCATATATTCATATCATATCACATTCCCTTCCTACATCAAGACCCCACCAATTCCTTCCTTACAAGCATCAGTGCAAACAATAAAATAGTTTTTTGGGTAAGTTATTGTTATAGGTCAATGTGGGCATCATTCGCAATGACCTGGTTAACCAGACATAATCTCCAGGACCAATGAATAGGTTCTATCATCCCCTATCATTTCAGTTGCTACATGCCCTGAGACAAAGAACAAGACAAATCATTCAAGACTTTCATCTACAAAGGTTTCCAAGATTTGAAGTTTATAATATATCATATGAGAGCTCATCAACACTGCCTATAAAGAGACTAAGTGCATTGCATATGCAAGTAGCCCCATTCAAGGCTGCTCTGCAAAGAACTTCCCGACACTCATAGGTGTGTTGGTCACATTGGGAGCAAAATTCTCATTGTTTTGAAATCTCCACTTGGCTAGTGCCTTATAGAAGAGTTCACATGTGTCAAACTTCGAATCCATGTGTCCATTTGACATCTACAATATTGGGAACGTGTCTTTCCTATTATTGGAAAGCCATTGATTGTAAAACTACCTTCAGCTCCTCTATAAATTGAGCGCAGATCTTAGTGATTGATAAGGAAGAATTTGAGTAGAGAAACGCTGGTGGAATTTCAATTGAGGAGTTGATTTGTGTAACATGCCATTGGAGCGATCTGCATTGTGATGAGGCTAGGATGCTGCTAGAGATGGCGACACTAAATCAATAATTGGGTTGTAACCTCCCCTTCTATCCATTAATAAAGATTGTTGCTTACTTTCCCACATATGTATCTATATAAGCTCATGTTTTCCATATTATGAATTCTTATCTGATGTATATGGTTTATGTTTCATTGATTTAACTAAATAAATTTAACCTACATCTGTATTATTGCTATCTTTTTCTGTTTAGTTTTCACCTATGCTTGGAGTTGAAGCTACAACAAGAGTGACATAAGGAGAATAGGAAGTGCTTGGACTCCAAGTAAGCTCTTTGATCTGTTATGTGTGTCTATTTACAGTTAGGAAAAGTAGGACTGCAAAATCTTTAATATGTTGTTCTAGATAAGTGCATGTCTAGGGAAGAATTTTCTATCTGTAATTCATAATTATGCATAACAAATTGGCGACTCTGCTAGATAATTTACCCTTTATCCTAGGTGTTTTAGCCTCTCATTTTCTCTGTGTATTCACCCAGTAGTATTTACTCACAAAGATTAGGCTTTTTGAAATCAAAATTTGCATTAGAAGTGTGTTAAATAGCTGTGTTTTTCATTGTACACTACACCCAACGCACTGTTGGACAGGACACAGTGCTTTTCATAGCACTGTCTCCCTTTCAGGGGTGCTTTGCAATGCACTTCCTCTCTTTAGAGACTACGTTGGCCCTAGAGATCCAAATTCCATTGAATTTGTCATTGTAATTTGTTTCAGTTTGTTTTCTGCTATGTTTTGAAAAGCCTAAGCCTCATATTGACCAGTGAACCTATCTACTTCTTCCACCTTTGAAAGAATATTTTGTTCAATGTTTGTTTAAAGAATTTTTCTTTATTATTAACAAATTAATTTCAAAGTATTTTCATTGTCGCATTAGATCCATTTGCTTTTCAAAAAGGAAATTTTCATAAATTCTTCACTTCCTGATAGGATAAATTGTTGCTTAATTCCTCATTTTTCCTTCATAAGAGAAATTGTTGTTTATATTCCTCATTTCTCAAAATTAAAAGGCATTTGTTTTTATTGATTTAGTGCACTTAGTTTCTTTTCTGCATTCATAACATTAAAGGAACTGAAAAGAAAAACTTGCATGTTCATGTAGTGGTTTGTGTGTTTTGCAAAAGGAACAATTAGGAAAGCTAAATTTTAGTTTGTGCTCATTGATTATTTGCTCCTAAATTGATTGTTCTTTCCCTCTAGTAGCTAGGATTTTCATTGAAAAACTAAAAGTGAAATATTTCTTATCATTTTATTTTTCATTTTAGGAATTTCAATACATCATCGTGGTGAACCTTGAAAGGCAAATTGATAAACAAGATCAACTTAAAATTTATCTCAATTTACCTAACAAAGCATTGGAACCATAACAATAACATTTAGAAGGTCTAGGCTAGAGACATGTTCCAGTGTTGTGAAACATAGCATATGCCATTAATTTTCTGCAATAAATTCTGAGTGTGATACCTCACTCCACGTACATAAGTATATCGTAGCTCATCCATGTACTTTCGGGTATATCGGGCGATGTTACAGTATGAAAAGTATAAAGGGGTGCTCTCACTGTGAGGTTTCACATTAGACAACGCTAATACGGACTTGGGCCTCCACGTACCTTCCAGTATATTTGGGAGGACAAATTTAGGTTGCTATCCATCCATATTGAACCGAGTCGACCACCTTGTAAATTGTGATACACCAAACACATCTTTCAGGGAGATTGACTGCCCATACTTCTTGGTTCACCAAGAGGTATTCTGTAGTTCACAGTTTCTTGGTAAAACTTTTTTCCTAGAAATACCCTTTTATTTTGTTTATTTTTTTTTGGTTAAAATAAATCAATCATCGTGGAAGAAAAAAATACTTTCCCCCGTCATTCGCTTAGACTAGGATTGAAACCACCTTTACCACTAGAAGTTACTCTTGGTCGGCAAAGGCAACATCACTCTACCAAAACCACTACTATCGGTACCTCTGGTGAAGAATCATCTTCCCATATACCAGAGTCAGCACAAGTTGTTTCTACGCATCCTGGTTTGTCTAATGTTGTTGAGAGGAAGTCCTCACAGCTACCCATGGTCATGATCCATCCAATCAGTGAGACCATACCTCACGAACCTGACATTGTTCAACTGGAAGTTGATCCAGATCCCATTTTGCTTTAGGGGGTAGTTGTTATTGGTCAAACTGGACATCATCCCCAGGAAATATGAAATAGGGTCTATCATCCCCTTATATTTCAGTTGTTGAATTCCCTAAGTGGAGAAAATCTTGATCCCGAATTCAAACAACTGGAAGTTATTTCTTTATTGGTCACTCCACAATCTATTGTAGCCATTGAGTCTCCCATATCATGCAGTTAACCACCTGAAATATACTTTGGGCCTGACGTCGAATTTCTTCCACCTGGTTTAATTTTTATTAAATAAATATCACAAGACAAGACACCTTTAACTCCAACTCATTTTCAGTAGGATCTTTACCTGTACGAGTCTTTTCTTGAATCACCTTCCTCTGATTTTGTTGATCCCGTTTCACTTCGAGATCCCGTAGATTCTATAGCGTATACATTGGGTCATTTTACCATGGTCGAGATAACATCCCAGACTAAACCATCTATTTCAGCTGCGAAAACATCTATTGTTGCTTCATCTTCGATGTTTTGTCCATTGACTTCACCCATGTCATCATCTGGAATCCTATCTAGTTCCTCCCTTATGAGTATTGAATGGCTTGATCCTTTATTCACATATTTTGTGCAATATCAAGCCAATCCCATCAGTTATTCTCCTTGGTGGCCGGTGACACCGCAGAAATTACCCTCGAAAATTCCCAAATTCAATGGAAACCCTAGAGAAGACCCGTCAAGGCATGTTATAACTTATCATTTGTGGTGCTCATCAAACTCCTTAAATGATGACTCCGTTAGACTACGTCTTTTCTAGCACACACTCACTAGTCCAACTGCACAATGAGGATGGTTCTTTTTCTGTGTCAACCTCATTAAAAAATGAAACAGAGTTATGAGGATGGTTCTTTTCCTATGTTAACCTCGTTAAAAAATGAATCAGGTTATGAGGATGGCTCTTTTTCTGTGCCAACCTCATTAAAAAATGAAACAGGGTCATGAGGATGGTTCTTTTCCTGTGTCAACCTCGTTAAAAAATGAATGAGGTGATGAGGATAGTTCCTTTTTCTTGTGTCAACCTCGTTAAAAAATAAAACAAGTACCTATGAGGATAGTTCTTTTTTCTTTTTTCAACCTCATTAAAAAATGAAACAGTTTCCTTTGAGGATAGTTATTTTACTATTTCAACCTCGTTAAAAAATGAAACCGGCGATGAGAATAGTTATTTCCCTGTTTCAAGCTCATTAAAAAATGAAACAAATCCTCCCCTATAATGAACCTTCATTCCATCCTAGTAACCAGTAATCTACTTAGGTGAATGAAATGAAGCTTGGGGGGCATGTTCTCCTGCAGGGGGCATTCAACATGTGCTCTTGCAGGGGGCATTCAAAACATTCTTACCAATCGCACACAATCGATAGCTGAAGTTCAGAGCAAAATCAAGTTTAGAGCTCCAAAATGCGAGTGGTAACTATGGAATGGTAAAAATGAATAGTAAAAAATATTTTTAATAGTCATTTAATTGTTTGAAAATCATATTTATTGCTATGACTATGGTTTTATTATGTTTTTATCATGAAATAGGTATTTTAATCCAGAAGTAAGATTCAGAATATCCACAGTAGTCATTTTTAGTCTATGTTTCGAGTCTAAATCAAACTCATCATCAGGACAACTGATGAACAAATTAGTCATGCAGATTTATTTTAAGAATGATTTGACCACAAAGCATACTTTTTCTCCTTATTTTTCGAGCTTTGTTAAAAACAAAAAATTATTTGAAGCGCACTTTTATCTCTTTTTTGAGCTTCGATAACAGCGAAAAAGGAACCCCTGGAGTCTTCTTTCAGCTCTTTTCAGACTCCGATAATGTGAAAATATTGCCGAGAACTTATCTTTTCGAGCTCGTAAAAGTAAATTAATTTATATCTACTCAGTATAAGTTTAACCCTTTTCCGGACTGAGATATATTATTTACTGAAAAGGAATACCTTGGTTGAACATGACTAAAGAGGTTCTCTTAGATATTATTTTACACTTTTTCGGATATGAGCAACAACTTTACGAAAAATTACTTATGGAGTTTTCTTTCATCCTCTTTTTCAAACTCTCTCAATATGAAAAATGACTGGGCTATCAATTTCGTTAACGTTAAAACATAAAATAGCGACGGGCTTGTTGATCATAGCAAGAATCGAGTTTCATTCATCGCTAGACTCGTTAAATTATTAAATAGTGATACATTATTCGCCCAAAGGGTTGAATTATAGATCAAGCAAATGTTATCCTCCTAAAGCTTGTTAAAAAATAAAGAGGTACTAGTTGACAAATTACCGGGGAAAATTTGGGAAAGTGAATAGAACTTGTTACGGTAGTAGGTCACTCTTGAACATGACACTTCACTCCATCACTATCATTGTTTGGGTTGGGTAATATTCTCGACGGTTCATTCATACCTATGGTTCATCATACCTTCACTTTGGTTTTGGGTCAATGTTTCCAACTCATCTCAGTGTCGCCAATATGTTCAAGAGAAGTCATCCAGTGAATACTCATCCTTCTGCAATACTCATAAACCTTCATTCTCATGATCTTCATCCCTAAAAATTGCTATATCAAGTCATATCTTTGTCTCTAAAATCAGTAACTCTCGTTTCACAATAAGGTGGCTTCCTGTCAACAAAAAATCATTATCCAGGAAGTTCACTTAGAAACATTATGTTCTAGTACCATGAGGCTTGTTACACAGCATCGACAAGATCCTCGCTTCCGGACTTTTAACCGAAATATTTTGTTTGGATTTCGACATCAAATCATCTATTCATGCCTTACAAAAATGTATTGTAGTACCTTGAGGGCCATTGACATTAATGGTTGTTCTCTCACATTTTTTAATAGCTCACATCATTGGTTGGTAATCAAACGATGTCTTTCCATGTTCGACTACAAATCATATATTTGCATGGCTAGACTTGTACCCGAATGATCGAGTGAACGAGATAAGAAGACCCCGGATCTAGTTTCAGCCATCCAGGTTGTGATTTTAGGATTGTTTTACATATCATCTATATGGTGACCTTACATATAGATCGTCATCTGAACATGGGCCTATATCTGTAGGCATGTCTGTATTGGGCAACACTCCAATGTAGCCGACTTTCTGAATTATGTACATGTTATTATATTGTTTATGTGTTGAAAATGGGAATTCCTACCCTCATCAATTATGATCAAGAGGATATATCATGATTTAATGTATTGTAAGATTGATGCAGGTCGCCACTCCACTTCATCTCCAACCATCACAATTTAAAGCATCTCAATCGAAATATTTTTATTATTATTCTGACTTCATGCTTTAGGGGGAAATTTGTTATAGGTCAGTTTGGGAATCATTCCCAATGACCTAGTTAACTAGACATTATCTCCAAGACCAATGAAAAGGGTCTATCAGCCCCTATCATTTCAATTTCTACATGCCCTAAGACAAATAACAGGACAAATCATTCAAGACTTTCATCTGCAAAGGTTTCCAAGATTTGAAGTTTATAATATATCATATGAGAGCTCATCAACACTACCTCTAATGGGACTAAGTGTGTTTCATATGCAGGTAGCCCCATTCAAGGCTGCTCTGCAAAGCACTTCCCAACACTCACAGGTGCATTAGTCACATTGGGAGAGAAATTCTCATTGTTCCAAAATCTCCACTTGGCCAATGCCTTCTAGAAGAGTTCACATGTGTCAAACTTCGAATCCATGTGTCCATTTGACAGCTACAATATTGGAAACATGTCTTGCCTATTATTGGAAAGTAATTGATTGTAAAACTACATTAAGCTTCTCTATAAATTAAGCACAAATATTAATGTTTGATAAGGAAGAATTTGAGTAGATAAATAATAGTGGAATTTCAATTGAAGAGTTGATTTGTGTAACATGCTGCAGGAGAGATCTGCATTGTGATGAGGTTGGGATGCTGCTAGGGATGGTGACACTAAATCAATCACTAGGTTGTAACCTCCCCTTCTATCCATTAATAAAGAGTGTTGCTTACTTTCCCACATATGTATCTGTATAAGCTCATGTTTTCCATATTATGAATTCTTATCTGATGTATATGGTTTATGTTTCATTGATTTAACTAAATAACTTGAATAAACATCTGTATTATTGCTATATTTTGTTGTTTAGTGTTCATATTTTTAGGAAATATTTTCAAACATATAGCTTGGATTTGAAGCTACAGCGAGAGCGATAGAAGGAGAATAGGAAGTGCTTGGACTCCAAGTAATTTATTTGATCTGTTATGTGTGTCTATTTACAGTTAGGAAAAGTAGTCACAAAGTCCTTAATATGTTGTTCTAGATAAGAACTTGTCTCGGGAAGAATGTTTTATCCATAATTCATAATTACGCATAACAATTATTCTTAAGACAGGTGCAAAGGTGAGTAAACTCTTCAGTTTTTCAAAATTTGTTGCACATTTAAGAATCCACTAAAATTTTACTCCTCTTTTCTGCAATGAAGTGATGGGATGTCCAATTTTTTAGAAGTTTCAAATGAATCTTCGATAGTAACAAACAAACCCCATAAATGATCTAACATTTTCCACATTATGGGTTGTGGTCCATTCGATTATTGCCTTGATCTTCCTCGAATCCATAGCCACTCCTTCATTTGATATTACATGACCCAAGTAGTGAACCTGGGTTTGGATAAACTCACACTTTCTAAACTTGGCATATAATTTATGTTCTCTGACAAATTTTAGCACAATTCTTAGGTGGTCCTCATGCTCCTTTTCATTCTTTCAATACATCAGGATGTCATCCACAAACACTAGCACAAATTTATCCAAGAATGTAATAATCACATCGTTCATAAGGAACATAAATGTCGTTGGAGTGATTGTAAGTCTGAATGGAACTACTGTGAATTCATAGTGGCCATACCTCATTATGAATGTGGTATTGTGAATATCCTCCTCCTTGATTTTGACTTGGTGGTAAGTGAAATTAAATCGATCTTGGAAAACACTGTAGCCCCTTTCAATTGATCAAATGTATCATCAATCCTGGGAAGTGGGCACTTATTCTTGACAGTGGCTTTATTAACTACCCATAGTAAATACACGTGTGGAAATTATACAAAAAATATGTATACCAATGGATTCAATCTGATCATGAAATATTCTAGAGAAATATACTGAATCCTTCTACAATTAATTTGCAGAAATTAAACATGATCACACAATCACACCAAGTAAGAGAAAGAATCAAATCCACAACACATGAAATTTTTTGGGGAAAGAAATCTGCTCAAAACCTCTCTATATGTATTGTATAAAACCAAGGAATCATGAAATAATTACAATTCACTCTTCTCACAAGTGTTTGTTGCACTCTACCAACTATCTCACACTAATCCGGACAAAATCAACCAACACTTAGCCAATTTCCTACCTCTGCTCAGCCTACATTGCTTGTGAAATTCTAAGAACAATTTATCCCTATTATTTATGAAATTCAACCTTCTGAAACTATGAAATACATCATGGGAATTCCTATGGTTGTCTAATTGCACGCCGACAATTTACTAATAATAAAACTGATAGATAACATCCCTTTAACCTCTGTCTCAACTAGGTCTTCATCAAAACTGACATGCATGCAGCTATTAATAGGAAATCATCAGTCACTTGATAGATCATTGCATGTGAATTAAATCTGATTTAATTCACTTGACCTCTCACTAGTGCAACAATCAATTACAACTAGTTGGACTGACTTTAACTCACTTAATTGAGTTAATTGATTTCTCGTGCATTAAACTAATACACTAACTACAACTTGGACTCTAAAACAAATAGAATCACTCTACATGCCTCACCAACCACCCTCAACTCGAATTTCGTGAGCTAACTAATTCTATCACACTCAGTTAACTATTACAAGTGATTATGAGATAAGATTACAATTTATTGTCCAATTTAATTAAGGGAAAATTAAATTAGACACAAATTTCTTGTTGACTTTTCAACAACACGAATGTAGTGTTCCATCCTTTTTATTAACAAAAAGTGCAGGGAATCCCTATGGTGATGCCCTCGGTCGAATATACCATTTTTCCATCAATTATTTCAACTATAATTTTAATTCAATGAGCTCAGTCGTGCTCATGCAATATGAAGCTTTCATTGTTGGTGTTATGATAGGAATCAATTCGATTGCAAATACATTGTCTCGGTTGGGCGGAAGTCATAGAAATTCTTATGAAAATGCATCATTTTATTGCCTCATATTCAAATAATTTGCAAAGGGATATGTTTTGGTCCAAGTTTTCCTCTATGAGTTAAATGGTGTAAAGGGAACAACCCTTCCTGCTACAACACTTCACCTGCATGGTTGAGATTGTTCATAGTGTTATCAATATTTTTATACCTTGTGTTGTCCAATTCTTAGCAATAGCCACGAAAGTCCCTAAAGGACGAACAGGTCACATTAAAGTTATATAGCAAGTGGCAAGTGTCAAATCAAATCAGGCCGAAAAGAGAAAAGGTGGTAAAGCGCACATATATTGAAACCAATGGATAAATAGCACTAAGTGATGAAAGGCGGAACAATAGTGAACATCTAACACAAAGGTAATGAAGACGTGGCGTTACATGTCAACTCATATATTGGAAAAGGCCTCTGATTATACATGACAGCATACGTAGTAAGTCCGGAGCCAGCCAGTGGAAGGGGCAGGGAGCCCTTACCCCGCGGACTCCGACACGTGTATGGTAAGACTTCACGGCGAGAGATAGGGGCTGACCGAGATGAGCCGCGGGACGCTGTCTCGTGGCGGAGTTAAGGTGGGCCTACGCAGCAGGGAAAGATAAGTGTGGGTAGGCAAAGGAATTGATTACATGATAAGGGTGGATGACGCATATGGAATAGCAGTGAGTAAGTCTATTAGGACAGAGTTTGGTACTCAGGCCGTCACCGGCGCACCAACACGCTCACAGGCGCTCACCTACACACGGTTACCCCGTCCCCGCGCCCGTGTCTCGGTGTCGGTGTCCTTGCGACATACCCTCCGTTCTCTTACATTTTCACATTTACATTTTAACCCTAAACGGTCTAGTTAAAAAAGTAAAACTCCAAGTATTTCTCTGCGGTAAATCATTTCGGGTAGTTTTCTACGAGCGTCCAAGTAGGGAAGAACGCTAGGGTTTGTCCGTCCTTTGTCACGGTTCCCCTCGTCGCTTTCACAAGCATTGTCACCCTCTGCTCAGGTAATCCATTCTCCCGTTCTCTTGTTCATTGTTTTTTTCCCTTTCTCTCTTTTCCGAATTGCTGAATGACTGCCATGGGGAGAGGGACGCCCAAGAAGAACGAACCTGAAACCCCCCAGCTCCACGAGGCAAGGAACCCCCATGGTTTTGAACCCCTTTGTGACTTACAGGCGGGTATCTGTGACCTGAAATACCCTTTCGACATACGAAATGTCAAGCCCCTGCTGTTTGGCCGTCACTGTAAAAGTGCTGATCGTTTTCGAGTCGTCGCGTCCGGCTTTTATCACCACATCACCCCCCAAGTTCACTCGTGTGTCGATTTCATTGTCTGGCTTAGAGACTCCTACGATTCACATCGGGATGCTTTCATTTCCCCTCAGGGTAACATAATTTTCTCCCTTTCTCCCAGATATTATAAGGCGGGCTCTCGTTTCCCTTCCAGCGATGCCTACTTCGGTTTCAAAGATGAAACTTTGCTCGCCTCGGTTCATCAAAGCGTAGGGAAGCCGCCAGGTGCCTTCATAGGCCCCCATGCCCTCTTAGTTGATTACCATCATCCCACAGGTCCTCCCGAGAAGGAGTTTAGTCTCCTCCATATGATAAAGTATCGGCTTCCAACTAATGCAGACATTCACACCCTCGGCGAAGCATTTACCAGGGTGGAGAGACTCTCAGAGATGCCAGAACCAAATCCAGATAGCCAGCAGAGGTTGACACTGTTCCTGACTCAGCATGCTAATCCCTCCACCGACGTGCCTCCTCCAGCGTCTACTACAGCCTCGACCCAGCAGCACTCATGACACCTCATGTTTACTCATGACATGGCCTAAAACGGCCTTTTACTTTCATTTTGTTATGTTTTGTTTAAATTTCCGAGTGGGTGGTTTTTCCCCCC
This sequence comes from Pinus albicaulis, assembly GCA_034641835.2. Lineage (NCBI taxonomy): Eukaryota > Viridiplantae > Streptophyta > Pinopsida > Pinales > Pinaceae > Pinus > Pinus albicaulis. The sequence continues at coordinate 732,291,795 of CM076579.1, forward strand.
CACTCTTGCATTTTTACTTTTACATCAGACATTGGGCTACGTTTTTGTTTTAAGTTTGGCCCGGGGCCTGTTACGCATGATGGAAGGGCTGTTTTCCCCATCATGCAATTTTGTGGTTTTACCAATATTGTTAACAATTTTGTTCACACGAGAGAGATATAAATATCTTCTGGTGAAAAGCGAGAAGAGATCTTTATATAATACGGGAAAAAGAAGAAAACAAGGTTCCACTTCTTAGGAAAAATTGATTGTGTAAATTTCCTCGTATGTGTATGTTTAAATGAAAGTTAGAATACTTGGGAAGAGCCGTTGGGTCTCGATAATAAGAAGCTTCACCTTAGTAAGGATTCGTGGACATGGTTGTATGGTAGTGTGTGTCTCTCTATGGTTGATTCATTCCGTTTATGTCTACAGTATTACATCTTGGAATGCGAGTGTCCTTCGTCTTTTGATATGAATTTATCGTATTGATACTTATATCAGTAGCGGCTTGATACTTTAAATGGCTCAGGAGTAATATATTGGTCCACCTGTATTTCATGCGTATTTCAACTATATTGGCTGTATTGAAATGTTATTGACGGGAATTCTTGGTATGTATGGATTCTTAGCTATTTAAGCCCATCTTATATCATGAAGTTCTTCGTAGTATCATCTATTTGACAGCCGATATCTCCTTCTTGCTTTGCATCTCTGTAATCGTCATTAAATATACCTTCTCTACCATATATCATGAATCTGGCCCTCATTATGGCGACCTGTCTTAAAATTTTCTGATGCAGTAGTATCTGAATATAGCGTTGCATTTGTTCAGTGTTATTCCTAATATTTCATACTGTCCGAAGTTCTGGTTCCATCCTAGTTTATTCTCTGTTTCAAAGGAAGTAGTGTAAGAGCTCTATCATGTTAAAAGATTAAAAGCTGTTTCAAATACTCCGCTCTTTACACCTCATAAGATGTCCTAGGCACTGGTCTATAACAACTCTAGACTGTCTCTAGGAGTTACAACATCTTTTTGGCGCCGTTGCCAGGGAACGAAGTTGAAGAAATTTAAGTCCCTAGGCCTCGACAAAACCTGTCCACTCTTCAGTTAGGTGAGCACGAAGAGTTGTGAGTTGTGCATACCTCACCTTGGCGACTCCACATTCATATTTCAGATAAACATATTTGCAGTCCTGGCTCCCCGTAAGCCACACCTAAGGTCAGATACATCTCAGTCAAGGACACCCTCTGTGTCTGACCCAGAGCGAATCCTACATAGAAGAGGCTGGAGAGAAAGACCACCAGTTCATACTGATATTCCAGAGTTTTCCCTTGAAAACTTTCCATATCTGAAGCCCTCCTCTTCTCAGGTCGCCCAAATACAAAGCTCTAACCCCATTATAAGAGATACTGGTTATTACTCAGACAGCCCTTATCGAGAAGGTGTCCGTATCAAAGACGAAGCTGAGTCTAGTTATACTCCACATTATTCTTTTCATCCTACCCCGGAATTTGAAGAGGTCAAAGAGGTCACTGAAGTATCTGTTGTCGACAGCTCTACCTTCTCATCAAGTCCTCAAGCTGCTGTTCACTACATTCCCATCATTATTCATACTCAACTCCCACCGCCTCCTCCACCTCGCGCTGCTCAAGCTCTCATCCTACCTCCGCCTCCCCCGATGGCGAATGTACCTGGCTTTTTACAAAACAGGTATGCCCCTTTACAGCTGCCTGCAGTTCTAAATGATATGCCACAGGACTATTTGAAGATTCTACCCAGATTCAACGGGGAGAACGGCGTTGATGCTCACAAGCATGTTTAAATCTTCTGCTCTTTCGCAGAGAACTTTAATGTGGAGCATTTGGATGTGGTTCTGAGATTGTTCGTGCAGTCCCTTGATGGAGAGGCTAGAAAATGGTTTAAGTCTCTCGCAGCTAATTCCATCAACACCTGGGAGGCTATGGAAGAAGCTTTCGTGAAAAAGTGGGGAGATAGGAAAGATCATGGGGATACCTTAACCGAGTTCAACACCCTTAAAAAGAAACACAATGAAGGGGTATCAGAATTCATCAGAAGATTTAACAAATTGTATTACAGCCTCCCAGCTGAGATGAAGCCCCATCAGACCGCTGCCAAGGTCGTTTTTATGGCAGCATTTGATTCCGAGTTTGGTTTCTCACTAAGGGAGAGAAAGCCAGCCACTCTAGATGATGCACAGACTGATGCATTGGAAATAGAAGCAAACTTTGTCTCGACTGGTAAGACCAAAGTAAAGCAAGAACATGATACAAGAAGAAGAAGCAAGGAAGAAGTGTCCACTTCAAGTCAAGACAGAGACTCAGCAAGTGACAAGATCGAAGAGATGAATAAAATGATCAAGAATCTCTCTAGCAAGTTAGTCAAGCTAGAGATGGAGGCCAAGAATTCCCCACCGAAGAATTTTCAGAACGCTCCTAACAGAGGATTCAATCCTCAATACGGGAAACCACCCTTGCAGATACTGCAGAGGGGGCAGAAGGAGCAACAAGACCAAGTACCGCACCCTTTGTACTTGGAAGGACAAATGGAGGCTTCCCCTGAAGACTCCTCTTATGAGCAAGATGAAACATGTCCTGTTTTCTCAGACAGCGATGACATAGAGTGCCCTGTCCAAGGAAGTGAGGAGGACGCACTGCAACCTCACTCAGAAGCGAAGGATAATGAGGATGCCGAAGAGCCAGAAATCGATGACTACTGCAAACAGTTTGTTGATTTCATGCAAGCTCAGTTCAATAGGAAATATGACCTCAGGTCCTCCAGGAAAAGGACCCGCACTCAAGATGAAGAGGAAGATGCACCCCAGAGGTCAGCACCTGCACAGAAAGAGGCCAATACCCAAGAATCTCCCGACAGAGGTAAGAAGCCCCTTTACCAACCTAAGCAAGATGATAGTCATATGCCTTCCTCCTCTCAAGTAGCTGTGTCTTCTGTAAATAAAACTCCTGTTAAAGAAGTTAAGTCTACCGTGCCAAAAAAAGAGTCCAAAGAAAAGGAAGTCCAAATAGAAAAGCCCTCGTCTGCTTTCAGTTTGCAAAAGGAACTTGAAAAAGTTAAAATCCCTGTCCCTCTGTCTGAATTATTGAAGCAGCCTGCATATCAGTCACAAGTCTCCTCTTTCATTTCAGCTCCTGAAGTCCCACACATTCCGGACAGTCTTAACTTACAAGAAGAAAGGCCTATGGTAGTGTTTGGCCCCCATGTCGAGGAATTGGACCCCTCCACTCCCCCTTTCTATGTATCTCTAGTAATCCACGATTTACTATTGCATAGCTGTATGTTGGATTCAGGAGCATCCCACAATTTGATGCCCCTGTCTGTCATGGAGCAATTGGGGCTCCAAATCACTCGCCCATATAAAGATCTCTACTCCTTTGACTCCAAAAGAGTGAAGTGCTTGGGCATGATCAAGGACCTAGCAGTCACCTTGGCTCAGATTCCTGCCAAGAGTGTGGTAATGGATATCGTAGTGGCTGACATCCCAGCCCGCTTCGGCATGTTGTTGTCTAGGTCTTGGGGGACTAGAATTGGAGGGTCAATCAAGCTGGATCTGTCATACGCCACCATCCCTGTCTTTGGTGGTCAAGAAAGGAGATTATACCGAGAAACCAGGTTTGTCAAAACAGTCACAAAGGCAGGTGATTCAGTGAACTCCCCAGTTTACAGCAGAGATGGAGATTTTTCCTGTCTGATGTTGGAGGAGGATCAGGAATATGCTCATGAACCTTCATTTTTCCAGATAAAGACTGAGTTATCAGAGCAGGACCATGAATCTGACATCTGGACACTCCACTTTGATGGAGCAAATTCCAGAGAAGGGAACGGGGCTGGAGTGTTGCTTATATCACCTATGGGTCAATGGGTCCCCCTGTCCTTTAAATTAGAATATGAGGCCACGAATAATGTGGGTGAGTACGAGGCGCTCATACTGGGGTTGCAAACAGCAAGAAGCATGAAGATACAGAGTCTAAAGGTGATGGGAGACTCAGAGTTGGTGGTGAGGCAAGTGAAAAATCAGTGTCAAGCGAAGCATCCAAGGCTAAGGGCCTACAGAAACGAAGTGTGGGATCTTGTGGAGAATTCTTTTCTGGCATTTAACATTTAGTTTATGCCCAGGGAACAGAACATAATGGCAGAATCCTTGGCTGTGGCTGCTAGTACATCCGCCCACCTCAGAACCCTCTTCTGAGATACGAAATTGAAGTAAGATACCGCCCTTCAATCCCTGATAATGTCAAGCACTGGCAGGTCTTTGAAGACGAGGAGCAGGTAAAGAGGTTTTTAGAGACCGTGGGGGAGTTTTCAAATTTAGAGATTGACAATTGTGAAGAAGAAGAAGTCGGAGACATCCCAGGGGACAAGCTAGACGAGAAGATAGCTGGTCACAGATTCCTGCAGCTAAAGGGAAATGTCATTCCCCGAGGGCTGGTGCCTTTGGAGAGACTGTTCAATAAAGATGATGTCCCAGTACAGCCAAACAAAATGGTGACCGAGGATCAGGTCGAAGATCTTAATCTGGGTACGAAAGAAGATCCAAAGATTGTGAAGCTCTCGAAGAAAGTCCCAGATGAATACAGACAGTCGTACCAAAAGCTGTTTCGAACCTACAAAGATGTCTTCGCTTGGTCATATCAAGATTTGAAAACCTTCGATGTCAAGGTGATGCAGCATAAAATTCCATTGAAGACAGATGCAAAACCCCACAAGCAAAAGCTCTGGCAGATTAATCCCCTGTTGCTACCCTCGATTGAGCAAGAAATAAAAAAATTACTGAAAGCAAAAATTATAGTGCCACTAAGGTATTCTGAATGGGTGGCCAATTTAGTTCCAGTACGTAAGAAGAATGGTGAAATCAGGTTGTGCGTGGATTTCAGAAACCTGAACAGGGCATCTCTAAAAGACAACTATCCACTACCAAAGATGGATCATATTCTGCAAAAGGTGGTAGGGGCCTCTAGAATGTCCATGATGGATGGGTTCTCGGGCTATAATCAAGTGGCTGTATTCTCGGAGGACCAGAAAAAGACAGCTTTCACCACGCCCTGGGGGACATTTATGTATGCCAGGATGCCATTCGGACTGATCAATGCAGGGGCTACGTTTCAGAGAGCGATGGACATAACCTTTGTTGGAGAACAGGATAAGTTTCTGGTGGTGTACCTAGACGATATAACGGTCTTTTCAAAGGATGATGTCGAGCATGTTCAGCACTTGCAGAAGACCTTTGAGAAATGCAGGAGGTATGGACTCTCTCTTAACCCTCAAAAATATTTCTTTGCATTAGAGGAGGGTAAACTCCTAGGACATATAGTAACTAAAGATGGGGTCAAGATCGATCCTAAAAGGGTAGAAGCTATAAACGGTATATCCCTCCCCAGAAACAAGAAAGAAGTCCAGGTGTTCCTAGGACGGATCAATTTCCTCAGAAGATTCATTCCCAACTATGCCGAAATAGTCAGACACATTACAGATATGTTAAAGAAGGATAATGAGGTAAAGTGGGCACCGGATTAAAGGCAGGCCTTTTCCAGGATCAAAACTGCATTTGCTGAGGCTCCCGTGTTGGCAAAGCCCGACTTCACTGAACCCTTCATGATTTTCTCTTTTGCATCACCTCACACGGTGGCAGGGGTCCTCCTACAGAAGAATGGAGATGGGTATGAGCAACCCATTGCTTTCTTTAGTCAAGTCCTTCATGATGCAGAGCTAAAATACAACATACTTGAGAAGCAAGCTTATGCCCTGGTAAAGTCCTTAAAGGAATTTCGCATGTACATTTTACAATCTCATGTGACTGCTTTTGTACCCACAGCAGCAGTTAAGGACATCCTCGTGCAGGGAGACAGTGAAGGCAGAAGGGGCAGGTGGATTGCGAAGATACAAGAATATGACCTGGACATAAGACCCACCAAGTTAATTAAAGGACAGGGGCTAGCGAAGATTTTATCAGAATCGAACCACCAAGCTCTGGGCATCCACTTATCCATGATCGTAGGTGAAGCATCTGAGGAACATACAGGGAGACAAGAGGTGGAAATGGCTACTCAAAAAATACAGATGAAGTACCTCACTAGCCTCTGGTACAAAGAAATTGTTGAATACCTCCTGACGCTCAGCTGCCCACCCAGCTGTGATAAGTCCAAATACAGAACCTTGAGGCTTAAATCTCAGAAGTATACTGTAGCTAATGGTCAATTATATTGGAGAGATCCTTCAGGGATACTGCTGTTGTGTCTCATCGAGGGGGAGGTAGGGAACATCATAACCGAGTTCCACGAGGGGATCTGTGGAGGGAATTACAGTTGGAGGAGCACAGCTCAGAAAATTTTAAAGGCTGGTTTCTACTGGCCTAAACTATTTGGAGATGTCTTCACTTGGGTCAGAGCATGTGACAAATGCCAAAAGTTTGCTGAAAAACAGAAGCTAGCAGCCCTACCCCTGATTCCTGTGCATGTGGATGAACCTTTCAAGCAATGGGGTATTGATTTCATAGGTGAGATCCACCCATCCTCCAGTGGGCAGCACAAATGGATTTTGACTGCTACAGATTACTTCACTAAGTGGGTGGAGGCCATCCCCGCACGAAACGCCACAGATACAGTGGTCATAAAATTCCTAGAAGAGAACATCATCTCAAGGTTTGGATGTCCTGCCAGAATAGTCACAGACAATGCTCAAGCTTTCAAATATGCTAAGATGGTGAATTTCTGTCAACAATACAACATCACTCTGGGTCACTCCACAGCTTACTACCCCCAGGGAAATGGTCTTGCCGAATCATCAAACAAAACACTGGTCAGAGCACTGAAGAAGACAATAAATGAGAACCAGAGAAATTGGGACACTCAACTGAATTTTGCTCTATGGGCAAACAGGATAACCAGTAAAAGGGCAACAGGAAAGTCCCCTTATGAACTAGTATACGGGCGAGCAGCTGTATTCCCCATACAGTTGGCTCTACCTGTGGCTCGTTTCATGCAGGAGACTCAGGAAGAAGCAGATGGCATGACCAGAAGAATCAATCAGTTGATTGAACTGGAAGAAACGCGTATTCAGGTGAACCAGAAGCTGGTGGACTATCAGGAGAGGATGAAAGAATTGTTTGACCAGCACACAAAAGATAGGAAGCTGCAGGTGGGGGATTTAGTGCTCAGGTGGGATGTACGCAGAGCTGACAAAGGCAAACATGGTAAATTTGACCCCCTTTGGTTCGGTCCCTTCAAGATTGCAGAGCAGGGAGGAAACAATACGTTTAAGCTGGAGAATTTACAGGGGGATCTGTTGGAAGCCCCTGTGAACGGGCAATTCCTCAAACCATATTTCCAATTCTGAAGAAGGCTGAAAAAGCCTGACTGTATTATATTGTATATTAGTTGCTGTTTTTTGTTTGCTTATCATGGATTATGCATATGTCATGAAGATCTGTACAGGGCAGAGCTCTAGAAACTGAAAAGTGTTGTTCAAAGAAGATCTACAGGCAGTCTGCGTAGTTCTCGACACGTTCGAGGACAAACGTGCCGTCCCCAGGTGGAGCCAATGTTGTTCAATTCTTAGCAATAGCCACGGAAGTACCTAAAGGACGAACAGGTCACATTAAAGTTGTATATCAAGTGGCAAGTGTTAAATCAAATCAGGCCGAAATGAGAAAAGGTGGTGAAGCGCACATATATTGAAACCAATGGATAAATAGCACTAAGTGATGAAAGGCGGAACAATAGTGAACATCTAACACAAAGGTAATGGAGACGTGGCGTTACATGTCAACTCATATATTGGAAAAGGCCTCGGATTATACATGACGGCATACGTAGTAAGTCCGAGGGGGTCAAGCCATGGGGAAGGGACGAGGCCCTTACCCCCGCGGACTTTCGACACGTGGCATGGTAAGACTTCACGGCAGAGATAGAATGACAAGGATAGGCCGCGGGACGCTGTCTCGTGGCGGAGTTAAGGCGGGCCCGCGCAGGTGAGGAAGATAAGTGTAGGTCCGGCAAAGGGGAAGTCCTACATGATAAAGATTGGATAGCGCATATGGAATAACGGTAAGGTAAGTCTATTAGGACAGCTGGTACTAAGGCCCGTACCAACTTTTAACCCGACACGAGGCGCTCACCTACATCCTGATTTACCCGATCCCCACGCGCCACGTGTCTCAGTGTCAGTGTCCTTACGACACTTGCCCTCTGTTCTCTTACATTTTCACCTTTTAACCTAAACAGTCCTCCCGAATGGTAAAAACTCCCGTATTTCTCTCTGGTAAATCATTTCAGGTAGTTTTCTACGGCGAATACCAAGTAGGGAAGAACGTCGGGTTTGTCCAAGTCACTGTCACGGTTCCCCTCGTCGCTTTCCCAAGCATTGTCACCCTCTGCTCAGGTAATCCATTTTCCGTTTTTTTTTTCATTGTTTTTCCCTTTCTCTCTTTTCCGAATTGTTGAATAACTGCCATGGGGAGAGGAACGCCCAAGAAGAACGAACCTGAAACTCCCCAGCTCCACGAGTCACGGAACCCCCCTGGTTTTGAACCCCTCTGTGACTTACAGGCGGGTATCTGTGACCCGAAATACCCTTTCGACATGCCAGAATTTATATTTCTTTTCTCTATACACCGAGAGCAAATGACGTGGTAAAACATGGCATTCCCAGCCGGTTTATGGAAATCAATGAATGTCGGAAAATTATAGAGAAAGAGGAGGCTCGATTGGCAGCTTCGAAGGCTCTCCAACAGGTCGCAGACATTGTGGAACAGTTCAACAAGGTGTGGAACGAAATTATCACTGCTGGCCTCCCTTCATGTTGTGAACCAAACGCTCCTGCCGTACTCATGCACCCCGATCAATACACAACACTTCTAGAGGCAGAAAGAGATCGGTCAGATCTTCAGATGGGCAAAGGAACTCAGCTTAAGGCTACTACCATCATCACAGCCCTCCAGAAGGAGTTTAGTCTCCTCCATATGATCAGGTATCGGCTCCCCACCCATGCAGACATCCACACCTTCGGCGAGGCATTTACCAGGGTGGAGAGACTCTCAGAGATGTCAGAACCGAATCCAGATAGCCAGCAGAGGTTGTTCCAGTTCCTGACTCAGCATGCTAGTCCTTACACTGATGTGCCTCCTCCAGCGTCTACTACAGCCTCGACCCAGCAGCACTCATGACACCTCATGTTTACTCATGGCATGGCCTGAAACGGCCTTTTACTTTCATTTCAGTTATGTTTTGTTTAAATTTCCGAGTGGGTGGTTTTCCCCCCCCCCACTCTTGCATTTTTTACTTTTACATCAGACATTGGCCTACGTTTTTGTTTTAAGTTTGGCCCTGGGCCTGTTACGCATGATGGAAGGGTTGTTTTCCCCATCATGCCATTTTGTGGTTTTGACAATGACTGTTAACAATTTTGTTCACGCGAGAGAGATATTTTCAGAAAATATCTTCTCGCTGAAAGGCAGAAGAGATCCTATATAATACAGGAAAAAGAAGAAAACAAGGTTCCACTTCTTCAGAAAAATTGATTGTGTAAGAATTTCTTGTGTGTATGTTTCGTGAAATTTCAGGTACTGCCCGGAAGAGCCCGTTGGGTCTCAATAATAAGAAGCTTCACCTTAGTAAGGATTCTGGACATGGTTGTATGGTAGTGTGTGTCTCTCTATAGTTCAATTCATTCACGTTTATGTCTCTAGTATTACATCTTGGAATGCGAGTGTCCTTCGTCTTTTGATATGAATTTATCGTATTGATACTTATATCAGTAGCGGCTTGATACTTTAAATGGCTCAGGAGTAATATATTGTTCCACCTGTATTTCATGCGTATTTCAACTATATTGGCTGTATTGAAATGTTATTGACAGGAATTCTTGGTATGTATGGATTCTTAGCTATTTAAGCCCATCTTATATCATGAAGTTCTTCGTAGTATCATCTATTTGACAGCCGATATCTCCTTCTTGCTTTACATCTCTGTAATCGTCATTAAATATACCTTCTCTACCATATATCATGAATCTGGCCCTCATTATGGCGACCTGTCTTAAAATTTTCTGATGCAGTAGTATCTGAATATAGCGTTGCATTTGTTCAGTGTTATTCCTAATATTTCATACTGTCCGAAGTTCTGGTTCCATCCTAGTTTATTCTCTGTTTCAAAGGAAGTAGTGTAAGAGCTCCGTCATGTTAAAAGATTAAAAGCTGTTTCAAATACTCCGCTCTTTACACCTCATAAGATGTCCTAGGCACTGGTCTATAACAACTCTAGACTGTCTCTAGGAGTTACAACACCTTGCACTCTGATATGGTCACCTCCATCGTTGAGACATTCTAGCACTTTGTCATAGAGATCTACCTTTTTCCTATTGGCTTCCAACCAATCCATAAATATTAGGGAATCATATGATCCCAAAGGAAACAAATTCAATTTAACTATTGTAGTGATGCTCCCAAGTTCTAGAGGGAAAGACTCAATCATATATATTATTCTTCTCTTTGTCCCAATTTCCAGCTAAACAAGCCATGATGCCTCATGGATTTTCTTTGTAAATTCACATATTCCACAATATTAGGACTAATATAACTAAAATTTGATCATGATTCAATTAAATATTTGATTGGAGAGTTTTTAACCATACCTTCCATTTGAATCATGACTACTTGTTGGTATGCTGATATATTATCCAATGCTTCACATATTATGGGAATGTTCTGGGCCACATCATTCATGGTAGATGCCTCGTATGTTGTACAACTTTGCACCAAACTTCTACAGCTTAGGGAAATCTCTCCTTAAGTGGTTTTCTCTACAACCCAATCACTAACATGATTCTTTCATATTTCATTCCCAGATTTTTAGGGCTCATTTCTTTTAACAATGGATTTTTGTTGATGGTTGCTTTTGGTGAAGTTATTAAACCTTCCACCCTTTCCTCACATTCCTTTCTTCTTCAAGTCAGCCTAAGTCTAACTATTATGTTTATATTGTTCACAATAGTGCTTAGTATTCCAGATATCCTCCTCCAGAGTATTACGATCATCGAATTCTATTTTGTCTCAGTATGCTTCAGGTAATTTTCTTACATACCTCTGGATCTTGGTCTTCTCGCCCTTAATGTAAGGTACATACCTTAGTAGCTCCAAGAATTTGTTGGATATTCTTCATGTGTCATATGCCCCAACTTGTGCTCATAGAAATCCTTGGCTTTGTGGTTATAATATTACTTAGATAGGTAGTTTTCTCGAAATTACTTTTCAAACTTCCTGCATGCCAACTTCTTCTCTTAGATTCTTTTGATGTTCTTGAGATCCTCCCACTGTATATTAGCTTTTCCCCTTAAGTTGAATACAACTAACCTGGCCTTCATGTTCTCATTATAGTCATGTAGCTTTAATTACTTCTTTATTCCCAAAATCCAAGCCTTTGCATCCTCTCCTTTCTCTACCTCTCCATCAAAGGTTGGGGGTTTTTATTTCTTTAATTATTCTTGCATGGGAGTCTTTCTACTCTTCCTTTGATGATGATATATGGTAGTTTCATTGTCCCGTGATTGGATAGGACTCTTTAATTCTCTTCCCATAGAGCTAATCAATTTTGTTCCTCCTTCTAAATGTCTTCTCCTCTTTCTTGATCAACTTCGTTCTGCTTTCTTTTCATTCCATTTGTGCTTGTACATTTCTAATGGGCTATCCTTAGGCTTGTTATTATCCTCATGGCTAACACCAACTTCATATTGTATTTGTCTCTGTAATTTGGATAATATTTGCAATAGTATGGCATTTACATTTTCTTGTTCTCTAACAATATTTTCATCGTCTACTTTGCAACTTCTTATTTCATCCCTTAGGCTTCTAAGAGTGTCTATTATTTCAGGATTTTCCTCCTATTTCATCTTTCCAACACATTCTTCTTCAGGTCCTTTTTGGGTTTTTTTCATAACATGGTGTTATACTCTACTGCTTATCCTTTCATTTTCCTTATGGTACCTAGATACCTATCAATCTTCTTTTACATACATACCAAATTTAGCCAACAATAAAGAACATGAATTTGACACAGATACTTCTTCTCCTTGGTATACATTAATCTTTATCTGTCACATATCAATCAACATGTAATCGTGTTCAATCAGTAAAACCTAATAAGAGATCAAGCATATAATGTATATCAATCAATCATATAGCATGATCATTTGAGCCTCTTCATATCTAGTGTCTAAACCAATGCTCTGATACCACTTTGTAACAAATCCCCTCCTAACCCAAGCCCAAAACATAGGATTGAAAGAGGTGGTTACTATGCAGACCCAAGATGCAAGGTAGCGTTATGTAGATGGGATCAAAAAATTTCAATCTTTTTCATCTTCCTCAAAAATTCAAATTGATGATGTATCAATGTGTTTGTATCGTCGAGATGATTCTAACAACATAGATTTTGCATTGATCTGGAATTTGAATCCAAATATATGACCATTTAAATTTTTTCTATTTAATTATTGCCACGCCATCAACCCACCACGTGGTTCCCACATGCTTCCCATGTTGATCGCATGTGGTTTCCCCAGTCAGTCTCCTCGCTGCCACTTGGAACTAGCATATGGTTGTTGAACCGCTCACACTGGACACATAATATCCTGTCGAGGATTTGCAACATAATATATACACATTACATGAAAGTTCAATGGGGGTGTGCCACTTGAAGAGCACGTCACGCCAGAGGTAACCATTTATGGATAAATACATAACCATGAGAGGAGTGCTTCAAGGAACATTGTCAGTGAAAATGATCATTATTGAGAACCATTTCCCCATGAGGATCATTTCCTCCTAGAAACATTACCATCGAGAAAATTTGTGCTCCCCCTCTGTGAAAAATCACCTCAAAGAACAATCATCTTGGAAAAAACTCCTGCTCGGAATAAATATGCACTTAGGCTCAGTCCTTCAACGCCATCTCATAGGAAATTCGTCTCGGTGGAAACCCATCTCGGAGGAAACACCTTGTAAGAAACTTTGAGAGACTAAGTGCTTACTCGTCGAGGTCAATATTTTTTCTAGAAAATGATGGAAGATGCATATGTTAGGTAGCATAACTACTTTTCATCTTAGGTGTTTGTTGGGGCCCTTGCTTTGAATTTTTCATGGAGATTGATTTTGCAGTTGCAGATCGACACGTGGCAGGCGCAACAACGGTAGGTAGTGGAGCTGCTGAGGTTGCGGAGGAGCAGGAGATAGCTGATGAGGCTGGCGCAGATAAGTGCAGACAAATAGGAGATATGGTAGAGAACAGATAGCAGAACTCATGGGCAACAGAAAGAAGTCAAAAGAAGCTGAAGAAGAACACAAGAGAAACTAGCAGTTGCGCTGGTGGGTGAATAAATAGGCTGTCACCCAGCAGAAAAGAAATTCATGCATAGATGCAGAGGGATCAAAGAGGTTAGAGCAGACACCGCAGAAGAGCTCTGTCCTGAGTGTGACATCCTTGTATTTCTTAGGTTTCTATCGATCTATCATGGATGTACTATCTCTCTCTCTGTCCTATGGGACTTCTTTAATATAAATGTAAAACTCTTCCTGTCAAGAGATGTAACTGTGGATCCAGCTGAAGGTTATTAATATACTTGAAGGTTGTTGTTTTATTTTATGAGTTACATGTATGCATGATGTCTGTGGTACCTTAAAATTTTATTTTCTTATTATCCGTATCATGTTCTGAGAAGATCTTCTATGTATGATGTTATCTACGCAAATGATTCTATGTTAGCTTCGAGTTGTGGATCCATCCTAAAATACCAATATGTTCCCCTTTTGCATGTGGTCATGGCACACCTCGGGTGAGACTCTCTTCTCTTCGGATTAGGGTGAAAATTCTGGCATGGTGCTAGACTACAGTGGACTCCTTTGTTGGCCCCAATCCCTGAACCTGTGTCTTGCCTGCGAGACCTGTTTCCTCGCCAACAAATTGTTCCATTGTCGGGACCGTAAACTTCATTAGGGGAACTAGATCATGGAATCAAGGATCTTCGAAGGAGAAATACGGAGATGGTGGGATAACCACCTGGACCAGTTTATCACTCAGTAAGTGGAGCTAACAAATAATAAGGAGAAGGTGCTCAAGGATCTAGTCCTTTTCTCAGATTCTACCAGCAATACCTACGAGATCCTCTGGGGAAAATTCCCTAGCAACCTCTATAATTGGTTGCGGAGGTTGCAAAACAAGGCAACTAAGGACAGCTCACGGAAGATCAACTACAAGTGGGTGCACGGAGATCTGGTGGCCCTGCATTGACTGGATACTAGGTTGACTCGCGATGTAGATTTATGGGTAGAGTATACCTTGGACGGGTATATTGTGGAGTTTGCAGCAGAGTGCTACCAGTCATTCTCTAGAGCTGAGGCTGTATTCTAATCCAGACTAAGAGGGAAGCTACTTAAGGAAATTCCATTATGGATTAAGGCCCTGATGGTGGACGAAGGGCTGATGGAATTCCAGAAATCAGGCATGGAAGCGTAAATCTCCAGTGCTGGGGGAAGGGCCTGAGGGAAAAATGCTACATGAAATGTGAATCGAGGGAGTGGGGGAATGGATGTTGAAACCGCAAGGAGGTTGAGGGAGCGACGTGAACATCGAAGGGCGCAGATCGCTGACAGGTGGCGAGAAGGGGTGACGCGAGAGTTGAAATAGTGAAGGAGTAGTCGGAAGGATCAATAGGAGGCGCCTTAGAGGACAGTGGATGTGGAAGGCAAGGTGGGTCCCCAGGAGATGGGAGGGACCGTTGTAGGAGTGCGGCGGGTGCATGGGAGCCTATCCAGGAGGGAAAGGGAGTGATTTCTAAGGAAGGAGATGAAGATGTGCAGCCCGAACAAGGTTCTGATGACGAGTGGTACATTGCGATGTAGCGGTTATTCTAAGAAAGGATGCCATTCATATCTCTAGGTATTCCTACTTCCCAAAGTTTGGATGGCATGGATCCCTACCTTCCCCTGGTACTCTATAAACCTTTAAGTGATATTTTCATTAAGTTAAAAGAGTTGAGTCGATTGCATAGCAGTTCATTGTCAGCAGCGACACATTCTAATAGTCGCATTACTGGTAGTATAGCAATTACTAGTGGTATAATTACGCAACCAAAACCTAGAGGGTTCATTCTAGTCACACCTCCGCAAGTGAATATGGCGGGGTCATTCACCCGGTACCCAGAATTTTCTGGGTGGGGTAACGATGATGTGGAACAGCACTGGTACCTCTGTGAAGCCATATGGAGAGCTCGGCAGATGCCAGATGCAGGAAAGCTGCTAGAATTCCAAACCATGCTGAGAGAAAGGGCATTACGCTAGTTCATAAAGTGGTCAGAGGCCCACCCAAATCCTGCGATTGCGAACGTCAAGCGAGATTTTGTCCGAGAATTTAAGCTACCCCAAACAGACCAGAAAGGTTTGTCCGAACTATGGGAGATCAAGCAAAGAGAAGGAGAGACTGCATGGGAGTTGATGCGCAGGTTCAAAGATGCGATCAGGAAACTCAGCTACCCGATTGACCCAAATCATCAGAGGGACTGGTTCATCAAGGCTCTGCTTCCCTTAACGCGAACCTGCCTCACTCATCAAAAGATCTACAACTTGCAGGATTCTTTGGAACAGGATATGAAGATAGAGGCGATGGCAGGCTACCCTCAGGAATATAGGGGAGTGTCAGCCCCGCAAGACCCATCCCTACTGGGACTACAACATCATA
The DNA here is from genome assembly GCA_034641835.2 of Pinus albicaulis. Taxonomy (NCBI): domain Eukaryota; kingdom Viridiplantae; phylum Streptophyta; class Pinopsida; order Pinales; family Pinaceae; genus Pinus; species Pinus albicaulis. Next base: position 732,307,536 of record CM076579.1, read on the forward strand.
TTTCCAATCTGACCGAGAAAATTAAGGAGAAACAACCTATAAGACCAGCCAGGCCAAATGTCTAGTGCACACACTGCCTGGTAGAAGGACACGTGGTGACCGAGTGTCCTCGGTTGCCAAGCCCAGGAGTGGGGCCCTCAATAACGGTAGTACAGGGGACTCGACCTATTGGGGGAGTTGCGTAGATAAACATGCAAGGGGTCTATCAACCGCAACAACCGTATGCCAGGTTCCCAACTCAATCGACCCAAGCCGCAACAGAGTATTGCGAAATTTTCCGAACGGTGGGTCATCAACCTCGGCTGTGCCCTATTTTGCAGAAGTACTCCAATGTTCTGAACAACATGTACTGTGATTTTTGTGCTTCAATGAGTCATAGCACCAAACAGTGCAGGGCTCTAGATGCGCTGGCAGACCGATTGGACCGGCCCTCCTACAGGTTGAATGAGGCTCCCAGAGGTAGAGGAGGCGGTATGCGCGGGGGTCGCACAGGGGGACGAGATCCATTGAAATGCTACAATTGTGATCAGGAGGGTTATGTGGCTCGTGAATGCCCCCTACCCAGAAGACCCTAGTGTTCCCAGTGCCGTGTGAATGCCCATGCAACAGAGGACTGCCCTGAACTTATCAAGAAGTGGGAGGAACGAGCAAGGCAGAGGGGACCGAATCTGGTAAATGTATAACCTCAAGGGATAGCGACTCTGACCATGCAAAACGTAGCCATCGTGACACGAGGAGGAAATAAAACGGGAGAGGACGCTCGTGAAAAGGAGCCGGTACAGGTGATCAGGCCCGCATCCCTGAAACAACTAATCAGACTGGAAACACAAAAGAAATATTTCCAGGAGGCGGTAGAAAATTTTTCCCAGCTAGGGGGATACAAAGGTATTGAGTTACCTGTGAAGAAAGATGCCAGAGAATAGAACGCTACGGGGGCTCTGATTGAGGAATGGCTCCACCTGTTCCTCAAAATTGTTGACAATGCTTCGATGCGAGAACAGCTCAAGCATACCCTGGAGGACGTATTGCAGGGGAACACAGGAACGAGGGAATCCTTGGACATGGCACCCTAGTATGTACAATGATTCAAGCAAAACAAAAGAATAATAGGAAAAGAGTTCCTCTTAAACATGCAGGTTGCGGGATTTCAGATCAGAGACACCATGCTCAATTTGGTATCTGACGTCAATATCCTGCTTCGGAAGACTTGGGAAGATTTAGGGCAGCCACGGCTAACTTACTCACCAATATAGCTCAGGATGGTGAACTAATACTACATTGCGCCGATCGGTAGACTCGAAGATGTCGAGGTCGACATCGCAGGCGTGAAGACTTACATGGATTTTCAGGTAATATATATTATGGGAGACAAAGATCTATATCCTACATTGCTAGGAATCGATTGGGATTTTGAAAACTACGCTATCATTGATCTCAAGAAGGAGATGATGATTTTTGAAGATGGGGAAGTTCGAGTCACTCAACCGCTCGACCCGTATCAAGGACCGAGATATAATGAAACAGTGGATAACAAGGAGGATGCACAGCTTTTGGATAACCTCTATCAGATGACAGTAGGGAATAGGGAGGATTATATTAACCCGACAGCGACTAGCTTCGTAAGCTGGTGAAGTGTCCAGAGCTCAGAGCTGGGATCTGAACTAGCTCGGGAGGACTGGCAGCAAGGCGGATATGAGACTAGTATGAGGAGATGTGCCAATATTTCCAGAGTCCATTGGATTGGAGTTGAGATAAGGGAGCACCCCACCTTGTCCAATATGCAGGTAGTAAATACCTTCATTGCAATGGTAGAAGACAAGGTACTAGAGGAAAATAGGATACCACTCTTGGACGTGGCACTACAGTCCACATCAGCCAAGTGGTGGAAAAATCACCGCAACTCCCTGTTACGGTGGATTTGTGTGGCAGAGGCTTTGAGGGTGCAGTTCAAGGAAGACAAAGTACCTCGAAGCAAGCAAAGGTACCAAGGAACTTCTGATCTGGGAGACCACCTGAAAGCCTGCCAAGAGCAGTGGCGAAGTGTAGGGTACTCGAAGGAGCTGTGGGTACATTGGTTTGTCCACTCCTTGGATACCATCCCACATGCCTGTTACCTAGAAGAAGAGAGGAAGAGAGGGACCAGTTCTTGGCAAGAGGTTGCAACCAAATTTGTTTAATGCTTCTCATTCAAGGGGAAGACAGACCAGATATCCCAAGAATTGCAGGCCATAAAAGGGATATTGTTTTTCCCTGATCCAGGAATAGATGGGAGGCCATTAGTACTGAATCCTGATGGAAGACGTAAGCTGGCATGCCAACGGATCGATAGTGATCCAGATGATGACAATATGTATTACTTGAGGCACCTATACTTTGAAGAGACAGAAGGAGAGTGGAACATCAAATAAGAGTCTACCACCGAAGGATTCCATTTACTCCCGCTTAAGACAAAGAAACTAAACATCAGCATGGAGGAAAAACCCAAGCTGGCTACAGTTGGGGACTACAGGGATGAGGAGATGACAAATGAAATTTTCAGTCTCCTCCAGGAATATGAATACCTATTCCCTTCATCGGTTGCGGACTTAAAAGGGATTAAAGGGGATCTCAAAGAGATAAGAATTGTGTTGAAGCCAGACGCCAGGACGGTAAAGCATCGACCTTACCGGTTGAACCCCCAGATAAAGGAGAAAGTCAAACTAGAGATTGAAAAAATTTTGAAGGCGGATCTAATATTCCATGTGGAAGAAGTAGAGTGGGTGAGTCCCATTTTCATTCAAAATAAGAAGGACAAGTCAGAAATCTGCATATGTGTGGATTATCGAAGTTTGAACAACGCCTGCATCCATGACCCATTTCCTACCCCATTCAACGACGAAGTATTGGACAATGTTTTGGGAAATGAGGCCTACTCCTTCACTGATGGGTTCTCAGCATATCATCAGGTGTGCATCGTGGAAGAGGACAAGAAGAAAACAACATTCACTACCGAGCAGGGTTCCTTTGCATATCATTTGATGCCGTTTGGGTTGAAGAACGCACCTGCCATGTTTTCCAGGATTGCCATAGCTGCATTCTAGGAATACATTCATAAGTTACTAGAGGTCTACATGGACGACTGGACATTCTACAGCTTTTTGAAAGACCACGCCACCCTGCTATGCATAATGTTCGATCGGTGTCGATGATTGCAAATTTCTTTGAACCTGAAGAAATGAATCTTTGTGGTTCCATTCGGAACGCTCCTATGACATGTGGTGTGCCGGAAAGGGGTTTGTGTCGACCCCGCCAAGTTAGCAGGTATCGTCCACATGGAATCCCCAGAAAATGTGAAGCAGTTGAGATCACTACTGGGGCACACAGTTTATTACAGACGGTTCATCAGGAACTATGCGAAGATAACTGCCCCTTTGGAAAAGTTACTGCAGAAGCAAGAGGTGTTCCAATGGACGGATGACTGCAAATTATCCCTTGACACTTTAAAGGAGAAGCTGGCAACGGTGCCCAATCTGGTCCACCCAGATTGGGATAAACAGTTCCATGTTCATATCGATGCTTTCGGTATTCCACTTGGGATTGTCTTGGCGCAACCAGGGGAGACGACAGTTGACCACCCAGTCTACTTTGCCAGCTGAAAACTGTCCAATGCAGAGCAGAATTACACCACCACAGAGAGGGAGGCCCTTGCAATGGTGTACTCGCTCTAGAATTTCCACCACTATCTCCTAGGAGGTAAGTTTAAGTTCTTCACTGATCACTCTGCATTGAAATACCTTGTCAATAAGCTAGTTCTGGAAGGACGAATATGCTGATGGCTCCTACTCTTTGAATAATTCACCTTTGAAGTGATTTTCAAGCCCGGGAGGTTGAATGTCGGGCTTGATCACTTGTCCCGATTGGAATCCGGTGAAAATGAGGGCTCTCTAGATGATTAGTTGCCTAATGTTGATCTTTTCCAGGTAGAAGTCATACCAGATTATTTGGCCAACATCGCAACATACTTCACTACGGGGTAGTGTCCTACACTATGCTCTGATCTAGAAACGACACTTGGTCGTCCGCTCCACTGACTACCAACTGATTGTGGGGAAGTTGTATAAATTGGGCCTTGATGATATTCTACGAAGGTGTGTCCTCAACCATGAACGTGAAGCCGTGTTGTGGGAATGCCATAGCGGCATCACAAAAGGACACGTGGGGGCGAAACCCATTTCCAGGAAAGTGCTACAAGCTGGAATATGGTGGTCGATGGTCCATGCTGATAGTAAATCATTTGTCAAGAAATGCGATGTTTTTCAGAGAACAAGGAGGCCCTCTCACAGGGACGAGCTCCCACTACACCCAGTGAATGTATTGCAACCGTTCGAGAACTGGGCTATCGACTTTGTAGGCCCCATAGACCCTGTAGCCAGACATTCAAAGGCCCAGTACATCATCACCGCCACGGACTATCTAACCAGATGGGTCGAAGCAGTGGCAGTATGGGACTGTGCGACAGATATGACAGCCCAGTTCATCTTTGAAAACATCATCAGCAGGTTTGGTTTCCCAAGGAGCTTAACTAGTGTTCAAGGTACACACTTCATTAATGAAACAATCAAATCGCTGCTGGACACCTTCATGATCCAACATCACAAAAGCAGCCCATACCACCCACAGGCCAATGGCACTGTTGAAGTATTCAACAAAATCCTCGAAAAGGGTTTGACGAAGATCTGCAATGCCAAACGAGATGATTGGGATGAACGTTTGCCAGCCACACTGTGGGCCTACAGAACAATAGTGAAGCGTTTGAAAAATCAGATACCTTTCTAGCTGGTATATGGCCATGAAGCTGTGATTCCCATTGAGTTCACCATACCGAGTCTTCTCATCGCCACCTTCCTACAGATCTCGGAGGAGGAATCACTACAGGAATGCCTACACGAATTATAGGAACTTGATGAGGCTAGGTTCCTTGCTGAGTTTCATCAAAAGGTTCAGAAAGATAGGCAGAAGGCATGGCATGATCGCGACATCAAGAGCAAGATGTTCTTGGTTGGCGGTAAGGTTATCCTATACGATAGCAGGTTCCAGAAGTTTCTAGGAAAACTGCAGATGCACTGGTTGGGACCCTACTTCATCATCGAAATTAAGGATTCTGGAACCGTTCTGTTGGCTCAACTCGATGGTATTTTTTTACCTGGCTGGGTGAATGGTGCACGCCTGAAGCCCTACCATGACTAATTTTCTTTAGCTTTCTGGTAATAGCTCTTACACTCGAGAGAAGTCTGTAGAGTAGAGTAGTTGAATAACTCTCTCGCACCGGAGATGAGTGTAGGTCGAGTCATTTGTTCATGCATAGATCATCAATAACTGCTAGGTTGCGGGGATCGCAATGCAACTAATTGTGGTCGGGGAGGGGCGCGTCTAGCATGTCATCCCCGTAGGATAAGCAAACATGTCAAGTGTCAGTCCCCATCATTTTATTTAGTACTTGTGTCAGTCCGTAGGATCGACAATATTTTCAACATAAATTGCCATAATTTGAAGCAACCTTGCAGTAATCATATTACCATAATTAGAAGTAACCTCAGTGGTCGCGTCCATCCATTTCCCCATACCACTGTCAGCAGATGTTAGAACATACCTCATCAGGTGACTGATTTCACGATTATCGTCATGGAGGATGCCAGCAAGAATTAATTCGTTATGGGGTCTCATCAACCTCACTCGTGCCGGTTAATTACATAGCCTACATGAAGAAAAGCGCGAGAATGCCAGAGAGATCTAAGTTAGAGTTAGAAATTTCTAAAGAAGCAAAGGCAATTGGAGCAGAGCCAGAATAGCAAAGGTGTCCTGAAGAAAAGAGCCAAGAGAAGGGACTGAGAACTATTCTGAAGGTGTATCAATGCCGCGCAAAGATGACAAGAGCCAATCCAGCAGTGGTAGAACAGGAGCTCGATAGTCAGACTCATAAAATGGAGTCCCTCGTTTGGAAGTATGACAGTGCTGCCCTCATCGATGCAGACCTCACGGACTCTTTTGAGTTCCCAGCGCTTAAACGACAAGTGTACATGGAGAGCTATACCACAGAGGCAAGGCGAGCAGAAACAAGGATTTTTCCTGAGTTTCGAGGCATCCAGCAGTCCTCCATATTGAATTTGAGGAACCTGCTTGTATTCTGGATGATAGGAGCAGCCATGCAATGTACCAAGTTCTTGATCAGTCGAATTTAGTACAGTTCCTTATGGTTGGGAAAAGAAATTCCAATCCATGCTGAGGACATTCACCGGCTCACAGGGCTCTCGCAGGAATTTTGGGACATTTCTTCCGCATGCCAGACCATCTCCAAAAGGGTAAAGAAGTTGGGGGACATGGATTATTATGCAAAATATGGCACCCAGTGGGGAGGAAAGGGAGAAAAAATGGAACTCGTTAACAAGCCCAAAGTTAGGTTCGCATGTTACCTCATTTCCAGTAAGACAATGATGCATTACACCAAGGGGGAATGTAATTTGGACACCATCTCCATCGTGGAGCACTACATCCAAGGGACCAGGCTAAAATGGTGCTCCTTCCTGCTAAAGGAGTTGTTCGACGCATGCGAGGATAATTACAAGTGGGCAATGGGCTTCATCTATGGATACCTGATAGTCATGTTGGCCATGTGGAAGTGGCATGGCCCCCTCGTCAGGCTGCCGGCAGAAATAGTGGAGGGTCAGCCTCTGGCAATGATTTTCATCCCATGGAAGGTGTCGGGAGACCCCAGCACCAAAGAGTTCAATGCATAGGCATTCCAAAGTTGGTATGGTTTAATGACTGATGTGGTGAAGAGCCAGTAGAGGATTCCCAGAAATCTGCTGGATGGATACAGCGAGCAAGTTTGGTTCAGGGTCAGCCACAAGCACACGTTCCTCCGACCTACTTGCGTGCTGGAAGAGATATTTCAGATGAGGCCACTGAAATTCCAACTCGACGACACAGCCTTCCACACCAAAGTTTGTTCATGGCCAGGGGTCATGATGGAAGCACGAAGCGGGTTATACACATACAATTTCGACAAGATGATACCACAGCAATTTCCTGGCGAATCGGCAGCGGAGGCGGCAACCAGGGTCTCCAACCTGCAGCTCCTCCCAATCATTCACCAACTAAATACACAATTATGGAGCTTCAACAAAGTGTTATAGGTAATCTCAAGCAGTGCCACTCCTTTCCCTGTTTTTTCTGAATTTCAGATTTCTCACTCCACCCTGCTTCTCCGCACAACCTCCATCACCTCCCCCATTCCAAAAATTTTGTTTACTTCACCAAGTCCAATGACCACCCTGCTGGGGGAAAAGAGTAATTCCACAAACCCCATAGCGGCTCCCAAGGCCAAGAGGGCCAAAACCATAGAGTCAAGTCTGGTGGTTGACCTCACTAAGGAGGATCCACCCCGGCAACTGAGCATAGGGTACCCATCCAGAAAGAACCACTCATCGAGACAGGGTAAATAGGCGAGATTCCACATCAACCTCCCATTGACCGCTTCGACTTCATAAACGTCTGTATTTCACCACCCCGTACTGACCCACTCCCACCTACCACTTCATCTGCACCATCCAACTCATCCGCCACCATATCAGATCCAATAATCCAGGACTTAATCAATGGGGACCATGGGACTGAGGCTGACTCAAGTACAGTAGTGATACCACCATTCAACCCAGCTGGGGACCCCTAGACCACTTTTGCTTATTTAATCACACAGATGGCACAAAGAGTCGTAGACACGGCTGGGCCAAACCCTGAGTCTACTCCACGCCAGCAGTCCACCCAAGCAGATCAGGGGGAGAGACCTGACCTGAACATGGTGGACTCTGCACCCCATCAAACTCCACAGCCATCCCCTCAAGGTCAGTCAACGAGATCAGTTACCAGTGGGAAACCACTTCAGGAGCAGTGGCCAGAGCAAGGTACTTCAAGGGCTGAAAGAATGGAGACGTGGGGCACGGATCAAATGTACCACTTCATCCAGAGGGTAGCCTAGCAAGCATAAAGGCTCCACTCTGAGCTACAATAGAGGTGTGAGCAACAGCAGTAGCAGATAATCGCGCTTACTGAACAATACGAGCAGCTCACAATGGCACACGAGTAGCTCCAGAATCAGATGGACGAGGTAGCCCTACAGTAATGACTCACCACAATCAGCTACCCGCGGATGTTCAAGAAATAGATGTATTACAGCAAGCAATCCACCTCAAGGTGGCATGCACCAACCTCCATCAGGAAAATACAGAGCTCAAGGTAGCATTAGCAGCATGGCTAGCACTGCCCGACCCAAAGGGAGTCTACACAGCACAGATTTCAGAGAAACAGGTTCAGGTAACAAATATGCAAGAAGCTCTCAGTATTGTAGCTCAAGATGCCTATGACATCCTGAAAGGTCTACAGGAATGCTCAATGGCCCTTACAGTGAAGACTTGGCCCATTTTAGCTCGGCTGCAACAACTCTCCAAAGAAATATAAGACGCCATGGACCCCTCGTAGCTGAACCAGCTGTATGCCCAAGAAGATGCTCTAGAGGTTCAGATCCAGCAAACAGAGGCCAGTTCAGCAATGGCCAAGCAGGAAATTTCAGAGCTTTTCCAGCCCCTACAAATCAGCTCCCGGACAATGCAACAGTTAGCCGCCAAGGCCGAAACCCAAATTAGCATGGTATTCGGCACTGTACTGGTGAATGTAGGGGAGGAAGCTGTCACCAAGATCATGACATAGACTAACACATTATTACAAGGGTGGCAGTAGGCTTTGGTAACCTTCAATGAGCTTAAGGCTTCAGCGTTGAGCAAGGACCCGAAGTTGGGGCCCTTGTTTGGAAAGCAAAATGAAGGTGCACAGCAGGAAAAGGGCACAGGGTCAGGTGGAGCTATGGAGGTGGAGACAGTGATTTGTGATTGACTCGAGACGAGTCAAGAAACTGTGGTCGGGGCCTGTTTGGGCTCTTGTTTTGAATTTTTCATGGAGACTAATTTTGGAGTTACGAATCGACACGTGGCAGGTGCAACAATGGTAGGCAGCGGAGCTGCCGAGGTTGCGGAGGAGCAGGAGATAGCTAACGAGGTTGGCGCAGATAAGTGCAGACGAAGAGGAGATATGACAAAGAACAGATAGCGAAAATCATGGGAAACAAAAAGAAGTTAAATGCAGCTAATGAAGAGCACAAGAGAAACTAGCAGTTGCGCTGGCGGGTGAATAAATAGGCCGTCACCCAGCAGAAAGGAAAGTCATGCACAGATGCAAAGGGATCGAAGAGGTTAGAGCAGACATCGCAGAAGAGCTTTGTCCTGAGTGCAAAATCCTTGTATTTCTTAGGTTTATATCAATCTATCATGGTTTTACTATCTCTCTCTCTATCCTACGGGACTTTTGTAATAGAAATGGAAAGCTCTTCCTGTTGAGCGATGTAACTGTGGATCTAGATGAAGGTTATTAATATACTTGAAAGTTGTTGTTTTATTGTATGAGTTACATGTATGCATGATGTCTGTGGTACCTTAAAATTTTATTTGCTTAGAATCTACATAATGTTCTGAGAATATCTTCTATCATATGATGTTATCTACGCAAATGATTCTATGTTAGCTTCGAGTTACAGATCCATCTGCCAATACCAATATTTTCCCCTTCTGCATCTGGTTGCAGCACGCCTCTGGTGAGACTCTCTACTCTTCAGAGTAGGGTGAAAATGCTGGCATGGTGCTAGAATATAGCGGACTCCTTTGTTGGCCCCAATCCCCGAACCTAGGTCTTTCCTGCGAGACATGTTTCCTCACCAATAGTGTTTTATGATTCATATCACAATGATAGAATCTAATGCACAACAAATGACAAGTAACCCCTTTTTTGTGTCTTGGAACATAATTCTTGGACAAAAAAATATCAAAGGTTTATGAGGCATGGCATTGTGAATAATTATGAGATCTGATATTCTGAGGTCTTGGTCAAAAGGGAATGTCATATGAGCTAGAGTCTTGAAATTTTCGAGGGCTAATACCATAGGGACCATGCGTACATAAGTTAATCACTACATTTATAGAGACTTAGTATACGCCTCGGTTGTGGTGGTTATAAGAAAATTTGGGCCTACTCTAGGAATCAACCTGTCATAGCTGATGGATTACATCAATATATATACATAAATACATATTTGGAACATGGCTTCCTACGAGCTTAAACATTATGTATTTGGTACAGGAACACTAGGTCATCCCTCCTAATATTTTGGATAAGGAATTATGGCCTATGAGTCAAATTGTTTCATATGAATCTTTACATTTATTTTATGAGATATTATTTTATACCTTGTGCACAATAATATAGGTAATTTGCATGCTCAAGGCTAGCATATGAATAAACCATTCCTTATTTAATTAATCAATAAATTATCCTCTCATTTATATAAAAAAAATAAGCATTACATACTATAATTTGAGACCATTACACACATATTTTACACCAAACTATAGATAGAAAAATTTCAAGCATTTTACCCATAAAAACATGGAAAATTTTCAAATAAAAACTTTGGAAGTCCAAGAATTTTCATTCCACAAATTAATGTACCAGTGCTACCCAAAAATGCAACATCATTCAATGTCATGCAAAAATATTTAGCCTCACTGCTTTAAGTTAACAATATCATTACAATAATAAAAAGGCCAAATCAATGTGGTACTTTAATTTTCCACCCAACCATATACCTATTGTGGCCGGAATTACTTAAAACAATCACCCCCAAGCTAGATCCACAATCTAAAGGGAATTCCTTTTCAGTAGCCTTAGTAGGAAGCATTCTTCATGACACAAAGGATGGGAAATACATATGACAGTGGGTGGTTTATTAAATATTCAAGCATAGCATAATTCATGGTAATTGTGGTTTATTAGTTGTGTTAAGAACTCAATGAGTAGTTTATCGACCTGTAATATCCCAAAATCAGGACAGCTCAGCAAGCCTGCTGAAATAACGCACTTCTAAGAATTTTGTGCACATAAATGAGTTTGCAGCTCCTGTATCCCTTAGATAATCTCATCTAAGATCTAAATCCAAAGGGAGAGCAAAAAAATCAGACTGGGTGGGTTAAATAGATCTCCCACAAACTAGTCTAGCTGAAAAACACCCAAAGAGAGGGGTTGCAGCTATATGCAAAGGACTGCTTTAGAAATAATGCAGATCCACTGAAGCACAATAGTAGGCTTATATGGAGGTTCAAATATCAGATGTATAACATCAAATCAGATGTACATTACAGCCCATACATTGTACAAGAGAAATAATAAGACAATACAGGAAAAATCCTCAGAAATGAGGTGCTACAGCCATGGAAAACGTTTGCATAAACTCAACAATGTTATTTTATTGGGGCTGAAGCAGTCGTATATGATGACTCAGATATAGAGCAGATATATACATAAAAATATAGATCTAATTCAGACTTGTGTACAAGAAGAGCTCATCTATACATTCCCCTTGGGGTTTTGTGCAAAAAATGAAGCACAGAGAGTAGATCTGAGATCTAAGGTTGCAGATCTACAAAAATCTTCAGAAATTTCTGAAGCATACAATAGGAAGCAGATCAGATTTGAAACAAACATGGATTGGGTGGCCAATCCATGGATTACCACAGTGAGAGGAAGAATCCTAACACTGGATATATCTCCTCCAAAATGCAGACAAAACACCCTGCAACTTATCCTTTGAAAATAACGCAGTCCAGGGAGGGAAATTGTGTTGTAGGATCTGAGAATGATTTGGCCTGATGCCAAGGTCTGGATCTGAAGCTCAATCATCTAATGCGCTCTTCCAGGAGGTTAAAATACACACCCACTGAGAAGAGTCACTATTATAGTCTAGACTTGAGCAGATCTAGTGTCTTCCACTTCTGCAACTCACAAGGACAACCCAACCCTCAACAACATCAGCGTTGTAGGTGTAAGCTGAAGCATGGACCAAGCCTGATAGTGGACAAGATGGAACAAATCTTCTCCAAGAGCTACTCAAGGAAGGAGGTGGGAATCCTAAACAAGAAAGCCCAACAAAGGATTTCTAAGCAGACAATACCTTCAGAAAATAATAATCTTCAACAACTCCTTCACGTTGCTCTCCTCTTCCTTTATAATATTGGAGTCTTGTCAAAACCCTAAACCACTTCATTAGTTTAGCTCCTTTCACATGTAGAATCTCCTTCTAGAACTGTGTTGTCCCTCTAGGAGGTTCAATGCATCTAGACTGCGTTGTAGATATGGTCATGGTTAACTTGGTCAAGTGATCAACCAATTTCACACTCAAGGTGTCTTCATTTTGACTAGCTAGCTTCATTTTCATTCACACTGAGCTGTCTTTATTTAGGATCCACTCTTTGAGAATAAATGTTGTTGAATTGGTTAAACTTGACCTTGTCCACATAGTTTAGACATTGTTCACACATGTGGATGGCTGATCTGGTTATTTCATGATCCCTTTTCACACTATGAGGGATTTTTATTCATACTTGAGCAATTTATGAGCCTCCGTGCCCATTTATTCATCCATCTAGATTTAAAAAGAAAAATTAATATTCCTATTAGTTGTAGGCTAATTTAGGAATATTACACAACCCACAGGAAGAACCCTTATGCACGTGGTTTATCATCCCTAGAAATCGCCCTAAGTAGTTTATGAATTGTATCAAGCACTCCATGATTGGTTTATCATCCCACAACAAGCAGTCAATCCAATTTCCTCTTGCTCTTTTGGTCACAATTATTTCCTTTAGGGAAATCACATTCCCTCAACTCATAACTCTTTCCATATTTACTCATGAGGTCCACTAAGAAGAGGCCCAACCCCCATATTATTGTGCATTTTCCTTTTTATTATTTCCTCATGGGTCTCTCCATGTTCCTATTTGACTCTTCCTCTTCTTCTTATTTTTTCTCATTATTTACACCATAAATTTAATTTAAGGTGCCAATAATCCCAATTAGGTTCATATTTCATCTTCCTCTTAGATCATGGATATTTTGTCCCATGATTCGGGCCATTACATTATTACATTACAGAAATTAGGGAAACAAGTGCCAAGAGTGTCACATGAGACTTGGAAATTTTTCATTGATTATATTTTTAAACAAGATTACACCTAATAAAATGCACCCCTTTCCTAATATTGATGATCTGTTAGATCAATTGCATATGTGAAATACTTCACCGAGCTATTTTTAAAATCAAGGTACCACCAGGTTCAATTCAAGGAAGAAGACACCTAGAATTTTACCTTCAAAACTAGAAAATGTTTGTATGAGTGGTCAGACATGTCATTTGGCTTATAAATGCACTAACTACATTTATGATACTAATGAAATATGTACTACACAAATATTTACATTCATTTATTATTATTTATTTGGATGATATATTAATTTATATGTAGATTTTACATTTGTATAGTTAATTGTGCCAAACAAATTCTTAATAAAACAGAAAATATGTAATGGAAAACACAGTCATTAACACAAAGATTTTACCCTAGAAATCCAAACCGTAAAACTAGAAACATTTTTTAGTATATGTTCTTATTTACAGTATTACATTACAATATTTATATCGTGTGACATCCAAAAATCCTCATTCCATTTACCTTGGATTAGAATATAATTGTAGCTCCTTAATTAAAACGAAAATACCATGGGCTAAAACATCATGTGGCACAAAATCATTAAAGGTGAAAATTGTGTGTTGAAAATAAATGCAAAAGGACCACCCAATTTTTTTCTAGGGGGCTTCTATCCCCTTCTAACCCCCCCATTGCGCATGGTGAAACATACAATGCATGTAGATATTTGTGCAAAAAATATAATGCATACCCAACATTACAATGCTACCTAGGAGGATCACATCTCACACTCAGTGCTAGAGACTTTGAAGAAGCAACAGCTACTGGAAAATCTCAAAAAATGTGATTCTTCCCAAGACTCTTTGGTGTATTTTTGGTATGTGATTGATGGATATGAGCTTATAAAATATCCCACAAATATAGAAGCCATCATGAAGTGGCCAGTTCCTACAAATGTCTCAAAGTTAGGTGTTTCATTAGGGAGTCACAGTACCTATGGAAGTTCATAAAGTTCCTTTTAAGTACTAGTTGCACCACTCCACACCATAATAGTGGGTTACAAGAGCTTTTAGTAGGGGGGGTGGTTGGGGGGGGGGGGTGCGGCGACGGAATTAGTATAATTTTTTTGAAGAGTTGAAAAAGAAAATAAATAAATCATCATTTCTCATCTTACTAAGCTTGTATAAGCCCTTTGAAGTGGAGACATATGTAAGTGGGTGTGCCACAGGAGCAGTCTTGATGAAAGGAGGAAAGCATGTATGCTACCATTCTAAGGTATTTCATGGGGTAATCCTCAAGAACCCTAACTATGAAAAGGAGATAAATGCCCCTGTACAAGCTATAAAAAAGTGGAAAAAATATTTTTGGGGGAAAGAGACGAACATCCACATAGATCACCAATTGTTATAGTATTTTTAGGCCCAAATTAAGATACAATAGAATAGAGACTACAAGTGGGTATGTTTCTTATAAAAATTTCATTCAATTATCAAGAAAAATAAGGGAAGCACTAATGAGTTGGATGACATGCTTTCAATTCCGCCCACATCAAAAATAACATATTTGGTAAATTTGATTCCAATGGATCCTTTAACCCATTATGCATAGTACAAAGAGACATATACAAAACATGAGGACACCAAGGAGGTGTTTCAGTAGCTATAGGGACAAATCCATGGAGACAATGATAACAACATAATTTATTATCATTTGTAGAATACTTTAATCTATAGGCCAAATAAGCTCTAAGTTCCTAAAGGTGAGTGATCATCATTTATTAGAGAGGTCCATGCCTCCAAGGTTGCAAATCATTCTAGTGTTGGGAATCAAACTTCCAACGTACAAAGGTATGTGTACTAGACAAAAATTCAAGAAGATGTAGCAAGTTTCAATAGAGTATGTATACCTTATTATACCAACAAGCCTAGTTATAGGAAGGAGGGTTTGTACCATCCATTAACTATACCCACTCATCCTCGAGAAAGCATTTCCATATATTTTGTGGGATGTTTAACAACTAATAAGAAGGAATATACCTACCTATTTTTGGTATCATGATAGGTTCAACAAAATGTATGATTACCATGCCTTGTAAAAATATAATAAAAGGCCAATAACCAACAAAATTTCTCTTGGAATAGCTATGGGTTCATTTTGGGGTACCTAAGAGCATCATCTTAGATGGGGACACTTATTTCGCAATGAATTTGGACTAAATTCTGGGAGAATATGGACACTAGGATGAATAGGTATAAAATATTCCCTATATAGATAAATTGAAAAACATAATTAGTTGGTTATCGTGTATGTTTTATATCAGGCCACTAGGATTAGGGGTTCCATTTTATGGTATTGTATGTGTTCCATAGAAAGTGAATTAGGTATGAATGGGAAATTAAAGATCATAATAGATTGGGTCAATACTATATAGTATATTTATAGGCCACAAGTCTCAAGTAACTCCATAGGGAGTACATCCCCTTTATACTCGACATTTTCCATAGCAAAGAAAGAGAGGAGAGTAGCCCCACCTTCTAGCTGGGCTTTCTCTAGTAAGCATTTATGGAGGAAAATATTTGTATATTATGGATGTTGTGTGTATTTATTTCAATTTTGTATTTATCACATTTTAGTTAATTTAATTTATTAAGTAGGAATGTCATATAATTATAGGATCTAGAATCTAAGGAAAAATTAACAGCAAATATTTCAGTAACATTATTGAATCCCTTGTGATTAATTATTCTAATGGAATATCCATGGAAATTTATAGATCATTTAACCTTAAAATTTCCTAATGCTAAGGGTAATTGTGATGTTTTGTGATTTAATAAAGATGATTTGTGTTATGTTGCCTCAATTGAGCATTGTGATGTTATTTGAATATAACCATATATCTAGAAGCAACACGAGGTTAATGAATATATGCCACATAACCTTAATTGCTCACTTAAAATGAATTTTGATCGCAAAATGAGAATCGTTGTCATAAATGCCCATATTTTTAGGTCAATGCACCAAATCAACCCCCAAATAAAAAAGTGGTATTCCAAGGATCAACCATTTTTTTAGGGTTAGAAAACCATTTTCCCCCATGGCCTTAAATATTTGTAAATATGGAAAACATAATGTTAAAATAAAATCCAAACAAAAAAGTGGTGCCTCCATTATCAATTTCTTTAAAGGTTAAAATTGCAACTTTTTTGAAAATGTAGCCTTGAAAGTTTGTAATATTCAGATTAAAAAAAAGGGAGGTCAGAGCAGGAGGGGTTATCTATCGCCTCCATGAATAAATGGAGTTAAAAATTGCATTGGCATTGGGGATCGCTTCTAACAATCAAGCTGAATTTTAGCATTGTGGTAAGGGATAGAGTTAGCTACTTCAAGGAATATTCGATAGCTAATGGTATTTGGAGATTCTATGATAGTATCATCAGGTTTTCAAGCTCCAAGATAATGCTAATAAGATTAATTCCTCTATGTTGCAAAGAATAAAAATGAAATTAGAAAAATTCGAGAGGAATTAAATTTTATGATATGAAAAGGCATCTAGATTCAGGGGTGTATGCCTTGGAAAATAAGGGATCAATTTTAGAAAAAGGAATGTTGATGAAATATGAATTCACTGGTTCCTATTCCCTTGTACCATGATTCTAGTAATAAAGAAACAAAGATGTGGAGGGACCCCTAAAGCAGTAAGGTTTTCTTGCTTTAAGTAGAGTTCCTTTATCATTACATAAGTTTTTGGATGCATCCTGTAGAATGTTTCGTTTCCTTTATTAATTTCGAATTAGATAGCAAGAAATTTGGTTATTTCTTATTCATTTTATTTTATTGATTCGGGAGCACATGAATTGAGTTAGCATTTCAAGTTTGAATTGAGAACGAGACTGTAATTTTTAAAATTAGAGAAATAGTTTGTAGGTTTTATTTTAGAGCATGAGAGTTGCAAGTTTTATTTCAAAGCAAGAGCGACTTATCAATTTGAGCAAGTGTGAACATATTTTAAATTATTGATAGATGAGCTTATTCGTTTAGAAATCAAGTTTCCTTTAAAGCGCATTTTAGATCTTTTGCCGAGTGTGTGTGTGTGAGTTTTTATGAGTTAAATTTAATTCTGCAAGTGTGAGATTAATTTATGAGTTTGAGATTTGTATTGGTTGTGTGGATTTCATAATTTTATAAAAGTGTGATCATCTTTCTTAGAATTAGTTTCAATGAATAAGCCAATCATGTGCACTAATAATTTAATTCAACTTAGATAATTAGGATTCCTAGCACATATATTGCACTTACACTTCGTCAGTTTACTAGCCCTAGTCAACAATTTATGTAACCAATTTAAGACAATTAAATTGACAAACATTTGTCATATGGATTTAACTTTAACATTTTCCAAGTCATTAATTTTAAATATTTTAAGTGAATTTGTGATTAAATATTATGATATTAACATGTTTTCACATATATCTAAAAGTGTTATGATTTGTGTGATATTGTAGGCTTACTTCAAGATTATAGATGGGTCCTATTTGGCCATCCAACCACAAATTCGAATTTCAAATTCCAACTCATAAATATTTTTGGAATATGTCTGGAGGATCTAGATCATTAACTATGCACATTTAAAGGAGAAGAATCATGGATAAGAGAATTTTAAGAGGATATGTATCTTACATTTTTAGATGATTGGTTTTAACCACAAGAGATAAGTGTGGATTTAAGAGAGATTGGAGGATTTTAATTTATTGAATAGTTATCCTAAATTTTTGTATAAATAGGAGTGCACCCTTCATACAAAGGGTTGTGTAGTCAACTGTCAATTATTAGCTAGTGGCTAGTTTATAGTTGGAGATTCCAAGTTCTTTATTTAATTTGTAAATTGAGGATAGAGAATTCTTGTAATATATTGTAACTCCATTTTTATGAAATACGTATCGCCGCTTTGATATCCAAGATGTGATAGTTTTTTAGTGTGCTTGTTGAGGAATGGAGGGCCCCCATCAACCAAAGTTTGACATCTTTGTACATATTGGTAACACAATATAGTTTTTTTATTTCATTTATTTTATGCAAGTGTTTATTTTCCTTTCAGTAAGTGTGATTTACTTTCCAACATGTGTGATTTCATTTATGCAAGTGTGGTGTGATTTAAATTATGCAATTGTGGTGTGATTTCAATTTGGAAAGTGTGATTTCAATTATGCAAGTGTGGTTTGAATTCATTTCAGCAAGTGTGATTTCAATTCTGCAAGTGTGATTTCAATTATGCAAGTTTGGTGTGATTTCATTTTGGCAAGTATGATTTCAATTCTACAAGTGTAATTTCAACTTCAAGCAAGTGTGATTTCCTTAATGCAAGTGTGATTTCAATTTCTTTATGTTTGGTTTTAATTGGTTTGGATTACATTAATTTATTATGTTTTTTTTATTAGTTTTAATTGCATTAGATTAATCTAATATTAAATATAACCACCTAGTACATATAGTACAGGTATACATCGTTAGTTTATGAAACCTCGGGTTGACAAATTAAATGACATGGATATAACTCGCAATTAAATCACTCAACATTTTGGTGTCATTGTCGGGGAGGTATACATAGGTGTTTATTTTGAAGTTTATAAAATTCATTATAGTTGCATTCATTCTTAGATGCATGTTAAAAACATATTAAAATCATTTATGATGCATAATAGATTTCAATAATTTTTCAAAAAAATGTACTAATCTGTGTGCACGACAGGAATTATCAACTAGTTGGAGTAATTCACAAAAAATTAGGAGTTTGAAGGATGTTCTTCCAAGAACTTTCTCGAATCTGAGCAATAGATGGGATATATGCCTGTCATGAAGAGTTTCTTTTAATTGCACGTGGAAACTTTTCTATATCTCCACCTCCACAAGAAGAACTTAAAGTTTCTTTTGATTCCTCTTTTCAATTGGTTGAAAAGACTAAAGAATCATGAAATACTTTTGATGAGGAGAAACTAGTAGAATCTAAGATAGATGAATGCATAATGAAGGAGGATATTCAATGTGATCTAAACCATGAAAGGAATCAGGAATTTCATAAACTTATTGAAAAATGGTCCCAACCAAGGATTAATTCACATCATTCCTCCATTCTTTCTTACTTCTTAATTGTATTATAAAAACAAATTTTTTCTCATGCTTTGATGTGTTTTAATGCATATTTTTCAAAACTAAGCATGAATATATTTTTACTCCTATTACGCACATGGTACACTGGAAATATTCATACACTTGATCAATTTTTATATTTCCAGTAGAATAGAGTAGGATAGAATTAAAAATCAAAACCAAGTTTGGTGATGTTTTAATTTTCTTCACGTTAAATTTCATTTTATTTATTTTGGATGTGCAGTAAGAGCCACCCAGCTCACTAATAATTTGCACGAAGATGTAGAAAGAGAAGGAATATTTGAGAAAAGAACAGAACAAAAAGTTTTGAGAGCCACAATTCAAAGTTAGAGATCGAATCATTTTTCTTTGTTTTTTAATAAAGAATTTCAATATTGTTGAGTATGCTATCTTCTTGCACTCTCTGCGATCTGGAAGATCAGAAAATAAAATAAAACAAATTTAGTTTTAAAATTTTGCAATAAAAATTGGATAAGAAATCTAAATTCGTACTCAAAATAATAATTACAATATTTTACAAGGCTCAAACAGTAAAGCGATTTCCCCCAATGGACCCATCACTATCGAAAACCCCTTGTTTAGACTCTTCTTGCACATCATTTGGCCAAAACTTGAGTAAGATCTCACTATTTTAATTTTCTACCTAATTCTATTGTTAAGAAGCCTATAATTCGACCCAAACCTCATCGGTGCACTGTAATGTTCCAAAAATAGCATGCAGCTAATTGGAATATTGATTTTTGTTGTTTACACTTTGGAGATGAATAAATGGGTAGGGAGGCCCATACATTTCAGAAATAGGAATAAAATCCCTCATAATGTGAAAAGAAATCATATTAGGAGCTGGATTTGACACCCCTATGTGTGAAAAGGGACATTTTCATGTGGACAAGGTCAATTTTGACCAAGTCAACATCATTGGGATAAGAGGTGGCGATCATCTTTGGAGACAGCGCAAAGATAGTGGGAGGAAGATTGCTTGGTGGAGGAAACCCTAATGAGTGGAACATAAGGTGAGAGGGCTTCCATTTGTATAAATGGATGGCAAGACATCCATATCAAGACATCATATGTTATGGATTATTCATTTTGTGGTCTATTAGACTATTGTGTATTCTTCAGTTGTTTAGTTGATATTGTTGTGATGCTTAGCACAAGGCATTCTTATTTAGTAATTCCTTCACCTTTCTTGAGAGGCCTCTTCAAGGAGTCTTACTTCATTTCTCCACATCCAAGCTCAAGGCCAAGCCACCTCCTTCAGCTACATCATTATTTCTGTTGAAGTATAACATTGTAGTGCAGGGTGTTGCAGTGGAGGTTTCACAACACCACTTCCAGAGCTATTTTTCAGAGGAGGGAGCTTCCATTCCTTTGGAAGATCAGTGAGGAATATTCTGGAGCTGATTTCAGATCTTGGCACTTGGCCAATACATTTTCTATCTCCTACAGCGCAGTCCCTCTCCTTAACTGCGTTATTTTCGGTGAGTATTTTCAGTGAGGGTTTGCAGTGTTTGTTGGAGGGTGAGATCTTCAGTGTTAAGATTAGCCTTTCATTTAGAATATCCATTGGAGGAGTTATATTTATCTGGTACAACATCTTCATCCATCTCCATCCAGTTCTTGATTTCCAGTTGCTACTCAATTCTAGGACTGCAAATCCAGCATTTTTTCCATTTTGCATATTTCAGGAAATCCTTCTAGGATTGTCTTGAAAGTGTGTTTGGGAGTTTAGATCTTCACTCCCAACATTGTATGAGCCATCTATTTGCAGATTTATGTTATTTTACATTCCCATGTAGGAGTGTACCATCTATGATTGTGTTGTACATGTTCATGAGCATTCTGCAATATAGCAGCATTTCACTTTTGGCATATGTATCCAGAGGAGGCTTGTTTGCCTTGATTATTTGAGTTTTATTGCACTTATTTGCTATTGATTTACATAATAAAATGGCTCCATGGTTTCCATCCATTTTGGTATGATATTATTCACTGCTATTTCCAGTTTCGTGTTCATGTATTGCTGCATCCCCATTTTGGGATATTACAATGGTATCGAAGCATAATCTTGGCTCAACTTGTGGAATTTCAGCCAATATGCTATCAAGAAGACAAGAAGAAGAGAAGATGAACAAAAAATACAAGAAGGAGACTCCATTCTTTGGAGGAAGAAAGGAGGAGAGACTTTCAAAGTTTCCTTCTCAAACTTTGCAGAACATTCATGGAGATCTTAAGAAGATGAGGAAGGAGATGTGTAGAGAATCTCCAAGAGAGTTTGAATCTAAAACAAACTCTAGATTTTCATATGATGAGTGTGAGCATGAAGCCACACACTATGATGCACAACAAATTCCTATGCCCAGATTTGGTATGAGGGAGATAGAAGACGAATAAATGCCTAAGAGGGAAACTCTTAGTGATTTTTTGCAAGAATATGAGTGTCAAACTCAGAAGTTTAGAGATCATATCACTTTTCTAGAGTTTTGCAAGATCAAGGTGGAGAGAAGCAAGCAGCATAATAAAGGTAGATTTCTCCTATCTACTTTTGATGGTTCACTTACATGTTCAACTAGAGCTTGGGTGGAGGAGCTAGACACTTATTTGTAGCAACACCAAATTTCTGAAGATGAAGCCATCAAAGTTGCAGCACTACATTTTAGAGGTAAGCCATATGCTTGGTGGATATTTGAGTCTTTTTCATTCAGCAATGCAAATACTTCTTCTTGTGCAAAGTTCATTAAGAGGGTAGTACAAAGGTTTGATGGAAAAACTTCTGAAATACATGTGGTGGAGCTAAACAAACCTAAGCAAACAAAAAATTTTCATGTGATGGAGTGAAATATAAACTCAATCCCACTTCAAAAAACCATTGAGGAGGCTGAAATATTGCATCATACCTTGTTAGAGGCAATATCTCTATCTCATATTCTGGAACAAGAGGGCATGGAGATCCCTTTTCCAAAAGAGGATCCAATTATTGGGAGGTTTCCCATTCATATTGGAGAGGAATAAGAGGTTGAAGGCAATAACGCTGTCATTTCTAAAGCTTATCTAGCACCTCATGTAGAGGAGGAAGGATCTCTTGCTCCAACAGGAGGGATTTTTGTATCATTGTAAGGAATTCCCCAGGAACTCATATTTGGATATTAATGTACAACTCACAATCATCATGTACCATTGATGATTAATTGTGGAACCATGTAGATGGAAGGAGGAGGTAGGGAGGATGACCATCATCATTTGATGAGGAGCACACACCCCTATCTATTTCAGAAGGTTGATGCACAAAAGAGGGAGACTGGATTGCGCAGTAAAGGCAGGGACAGTCTATCCATTCATATATGCAGTCTACTCTTGATGTAGATGTCTCATTGCATGGAGGCATTTCACCAAGGAGACCACTAGATCAGCAGATGATGAGAGATGTTTCACATTTTGAGCACCACTCATTGATTTCATAGGATTGGAGACCTTGGGAGAGCTTGGTATAGCCCTGAGAGTCTTGGGTAGACTCAAGGAGGAGAGCCTTTCTCTCAACATCATCATTACCCACTCTCATTTCAGATTATGCGTTGTGGCAGGAGCAGAGGGGAAGGATAGTAGCCTTCCAACTTGCATCTTTTGCATGGGAGATGTCAAAGAGGAGGACAACCATATGAAAAATGTCCTTTGTGATAGACCATCAGCGCTGTCACTATGGAGGATAGATCCATATTGGAAGTCCCAGCTATTAGTGGATTATTCCAAGGATCTTTCTACTTGTATGATATTGGATGACCAGTTGCATGAGGAGGGATATTCAGTCAGAGATGGGGTCATCTACTATCATGGTAGGATCTTCTTGTCTAGAGCTTCCAAGCTCAAGGATATGTTACTACAAGCAGCTCATGAAGATTTCCTTTTCAGCCACACTTATTCCATGATATCATACCACACCATCATGGAGGGGTACATTTGGGAAGGCTTTGAGGAGGAGATATATCAACATGTGAGGAGATGCATGCATCATGTGGAGATGGAGGAGATACATAACGCTTTGGAAGATTTAAAACAACCACCTCTTTTCTCTTTAAGGATGAGAGGGGATTCATCTATGAGCCACTCCATTTGCATGAGAAAAACATATGGTAGGGATATTGTTTGGTTGCATAATGATTTGTATAAATATGTGCATTCCTTAACCATATATGTGCAAGACTTTGCTCAAAGGAGGAGCATTCTTCCTTCTAGACCCCATGGTCTACTTGAGGCCATGAGCAGTATTAATGGCCACTCCATAGGAGGATTTGGGGAGGAGATATCTTATGGAGAACATGCTTATTGTGCACCATACATCATACACTTTCTCCAAACTTGTGAGGAGATTGGGGCAGCAAGCAAGTAGTTGAGAAGCCACACATTATGTCATCCTCTGTTGCAGTTGAGAGTCAAACTGTGTTGGTTGCATTTGAGGGACCATTGTCCTTTTATATTGCTACATATGGCAGCAAGTATGATTCTCATTATGTTTTCCTACGTTTCTATTGTTCTTATTTTTATTGGGAGAATGATTGGGGGAGAGACACATTGGTTGGATGTGTCCTTTGGGGAAGAGGATTCCCACACTTTTTGCATTACATGTTCTAACGGGAGCATGGGAGGTGATATGGCTACCACAGAAAAACACTTGTTTCTTTATGAGGTGGGCCATGAGATTGATTGGAGCACTTGGGCTATGACTCTCATAAATCATTGTGAGAAACTTTTCTATGAGTTGCCATGTCATGTTGTGAAACAACAGTTAGGAAAACTATGTTGTGACCACTTGGAAAACTGTTGGTACCTTTTAGCTCTACATGAAACCTTCAATATTCCCCTCACTTGTATGCCATATGATGGTGATTTCCTATTCATCATATATAGGATGGTTTGGGCCAGCATGATTCACAACATTGGAGGGAAGATATTTGGAGATCTAGTTTTCTTCTTGCCACTTGGAGGAAACATTTTTGCAGCCCAAGAGCAGCAAATACTCTACACTTATCATAAGAGGAGAGGAGGAAAGCATGGGGTAAGCTATTTTGTCTACCATGATCAGATTTTCAGCCCACTTACATTGCAGGAGCTCAAGTTGGAGGAGGATTTTCAGGAGTTTCCATGTTGGGAGGAAACTCATTTTTCATGGATGATAGCTTGGGGATGGAGGATCCACATGGGAATGATGGTTCCCACTACATTTTAGATCCCATTCCTCAAAGGGACCTCTAGACAGCACCTTATTGCCTCCTTGAGTACTCTACTTGTTCATGATGATAGCTATTTAGCTAGCCTGCATGCTTGGGAGGGGGAATATGGAGATTTATTGATGAGACAACATCTCATTCCTTAGAGGAGATTATCATATGTGGATGCTATAGTAGGAGGAGGGGAAAATTCTCAGTTCTATCCTTGCAGTTGCTTGAGGACAAGCAACATTTGAGAGGGGAGGACTGTAATGTTCCAAAATTAGCATGCAGCTAATTGGAATATTATTTTTTGCTATTTACACTTAGGAGATGAATAAATGGGTAAGGAGGCACATAAATTTCAGAAATTGGAATAAAATCCTTTATAATGTGAAAAGGGATCATCTTAGGAGCTGGATTTCACACCCCCATGTGTGAAAAGGGACATTTGCATGTGGACAAGGTCAAGTTTTACCAAGTCAACAGTGTTGGGATAAGAGGTGGAGATCATCTTTGGAGACAACGCAGAGATAGTGGGAGGAAGATTCCTTGGTGGAGGAAACCCTAATGAGTGGGACCCAAGATGATAGGGCTTCCATTTGTATATAATGAGGGCAAGGTAGACATAGCAAGACATCATATGTTATGGATTATTGATTTTGTGGTCTGTTAGACTATTGTGCATTCTTCAGCTGTTTAGTTGATATAGCTGTGCTGCTTAGCACAAGGCATTCCTATTTAGGAATTCCTTATCCTTTCTTGAGAGGCCTCTTGAAGGAGTTGTACTTTATTTCTCCACATCTAGGCTCAAGGCCAAGCCACCTCCTTTAGCTACACGTTATTTCTACTGAAGTATAATGTTGTGTTACAGGGTGTTGCAGTGGAGGTTTCACAACACCACTTGAGAGGAGGGAGCTTCCATTCCTTTGGAAGATTAGTGAGGAAGATTCTCAAGCTGATTTTAGATCTTAGCACTTGGCCAATAAATTTTCGGTCTCCTACAGCGCAGTCTCTCTACTTGACTGTGTTATTTTCAGTGAGTATTTGCAGTGAGGGTTTGTAGTGTTTGTTGGAGGGTGAGATATTCAGTGTTAGGATCAGCATTTCACTTGGAAGATCCATTAGAGGAGGTTTGTTTATCTGGTGCAGCACTTCAGCCATCTCCATCCAGTTCTTGAGTTGTAGCAGCTATTCATTCCTAGGACTGGAACTCTGACATTTTTTCCATTTTTCATATTTCAGGAAATCATTCCAGGATTGTCTTGAAATTGTTTTTGGGAGTTTGGATCTTCACTCCCAACATTGAGCCATCTATTTTCAGATTTATGTTATTTTACATTCCCGTGTAGCGGTGCACCATGTATGACTGCATTGTACATGTTCATGAGCATTTTGCAATATAGCAGCATTTCACTTTTGGCATATGTATCCAGAGGAGGCTTGTTTGCCTTGATTATTTGAGTTGTATTGCACTTATTTGTTATTGATTTACATAATAAAATGGCTCCATGGTTTCCATCCATTTTGGTATGATATTATTCACTACTATTTCCAGTTTTGTTTTCATGTATTGCTGCATCCCTATTTTGGGATATTACATGCACTGAGAAAATAGGAAACACACACAAATATGGCCTTCCCGATCAGTGGTCCAATTTGTGGGATAGTTAAAACCTCCACCAAATCCTCTGCGCCCATGGTTATATTACGTTTCATGAGACCGGGGGTTTGCTCTTAGCCCCAACCCTTTCCCCAAACGCACTCTTCTAACCTTTAAATAATTTTTTTGGGAGTATATTTAATAAGTAACATTGTAGGTGGATTGGTAAAGGCACTTTGTTGGTTAGTATGAGGTCACGGGTTCAATTCTTGTGGAGGTTGTTTCGACTCTATACAAAATTTTGGTGACCACGAGGAGGCCATGTGGCAACCATTAGTTGGTCCACGTGGCACTCACTCATTGGCCCTCCATAATATTACCATGAACCAACAAAACAATAGCCATGTGTAACCAAAAAAATAGTGCCAAGTGTCAACCATATATCAGCCAATGAGAACTAATAAAACTTGTCATGTCATGACCTAGTCAGCATTCAGACTGCTGATTGGTCGTTCCTGCAACCCAAAATTCATTTTTTTAGTTGTTTCACAAAAATATCAAAACTTGATTCCAGGAGCATCCAAAATCGAATTTCAGTGAAATGAATTGGGTTGGATTTAGAATGACACAATCTATGTGTTAGATCTAGTTTCAAGCTGATACAAGAATTTTTAATTTTGAGAATTTTCTTGATCCACAACATCATGGGTAAGGGTGGAGCGCTAGAGAAAAATAAATAACGCAGTTACAGACTTATACTTTCATAAAAACTTGCAAATATTTAACAATATAACTGTGATCATTGAAAAAACCACCTTCTGAGGCTAATTGCGGGTTGTAAAGCGGCATGACAGTGCAATGATCCAATTTTTTGGTAGTTGTCGAATCGACATAGCTTCAGAATTGACACACTTAAGTAGCTTATCAAAATTTGGTTTATGATCTATTTATGAAGCATTAATTGTGTGGAGAAGAGGTCTCAAGCTCAAAATTGGTTAGAAACATATTGAAGAAGTCACCAACAAAAAAATAACAGGAGATCCATGGTACTGATAAGGAAAAAATGCATTTAATTTTTCATCCCTGAATTTCTTTTATTAGTATTATTTTTTATTTTATTTTTATATATCAAATGAAGAGCAACTAATCACCTCTCTCTTTTGATAGTCTTACATTTTATTGCAGAAATTGCTAAGTTTTTGCAGGTTCCAGGATGATGAAATAAGAGCACTATATGCACAAGTACCTTTTTAAATATACCAAGTTTCTTTCAGAAGAGCATGATCATTCAATGTAAAATAAAATCCACTACACCATTGCTACGCATTATAAGTCTTTAGTCAATCCATAATTTTCCATCTCCCTACTACCAAAAACTCATTTCCCTTTGCAATCTTCACACTTTCATGCCTAATTTTCACTCACCCTTAATCCAAAAATAATTTCATTCAACTCCCTTACAAATTTGAGGCACCCTATTTTCCTTTTCCTTTCTACCAAATAAAACTTGATTCAATGCAAATTTTCATTCTATATTCCTTCAAATTATTATTTCATACTTGTGTTAGATGATGGAGGATTCATTAAGGCCTCCCTTCTAACAAGTTTTGACCCATCGACTCTAACATATCATCTGGGATAAAAACAAGAGATATTTCAAGTACCTTGAGGCTTGGATGCTTTAATGGCAAGTTCTCTCACCAATAATCAGTGTGAATATGTCAATGTCCCATGTTTGTTGAACCTTCTAGGTGACTCGACCTCAACACATCTAGTCATACCAAGTAAGATATACTTAGGAACCTTGAATCTCATTGACATTAATGGTGAGTAGTCTCTTATTGGTTAATGACATTCATTAATGGCCAGTAATCCAACAATTTATTTTTTATGTTCGACGTCGACACATCTACTCACATAGATAAGAATCATGCCACCAAGTGGGAACAATTGAATACTACATGATTTCAACAATTTGTAGCAAGGCTCAATTCAGAATTCAACAGCCATAGCAATAAATATTCTAATCTCATCCTCAATTTATACAACCAAGAGAAAGAAGAATCAAGATCATATTCTTTTACTTCACATTCCATGATCCATCAGCAACTTCCACATTCTTCTATATGCATATCTTGTCCACTTTTCAGGTATATGCATAGCTTCTTCTAATCTTTAATCATGCAACTCTTTAAATACTAAATTGTGATTTTTGAAAATCCCTCACCACATTCATATTCCCTTTTTTATTTGCCAAAAACTGAAAACACATTAATTTTGGGAGGAGGGATATTCACATTTCATGCCACATGTCACATTTCATTTCATCCTAACAACCATATTCCCCAAATCAACTATTATTGCATTTTGTATTAAAAAAGTTTATATGTTTTGTAATGATCAATTGATGAGCACATTAAATGGATGACAGACACTATGGGACTTAGAAAAGAATTCTCAATTTTTCAAGTATTTTTATGCAACAACAAAATTAAAAAAAAATATTGTTACACAAGAACCACTACTCATAAAATTTTGGTTGTCACACAAGAACCAACCTTAAAAAATATATGTTGCAATCAAATGTATTTCAAAGTACACTTTGAAAAAAGAATAAAACTATTAAATGATATGATTATGAAAAGTTAAAATAGAATCTATACAAAGTAAAAGCTCATGATCTACTTATGATGCAATAGTTGCATGAGGACATGAAATATATTCAGTTGAGGGGTATGTTGGGCTTCCAAAATTTCATCCACTTTCACACTTCATTTCCATCATTTTACCCTAATTACGTAACTTTATAGCCCCATAATCTAACATTAAGTAACCATTTCCATATTCATATGGGTTTAACATTAATATTTTCCAATTCATTAATTTTAAGTATTTTAAGTAAATTTGTGATTAAATATTAGCAAATTAACATGTTTTCACATATATCTAAAAGATTTATGACTTTTGTGATATTGTAGGCCTACTTGGAGATTCTATAAGGGTCCTATTTGGTCATCCAACCACAAATTCTAATTTCAAATTCCAACTCATAAAGATTTGTGGAATATTTCTAGAGGATGTGGATCAATAACTATGCACATTCAAAGGAGAAGAACCATGGATAAGAGAATCTTGAGAGGATATGTATCTTACATTTTTAAATGATTGGTTGTAACCACAAGAGATAAATGTGTATTTTTGAGATATTTGAGGATTTGTATTGATTTAATAGCTATCCTAATTTTTTGTATAAATAGGAGTGCACCCTTCATACAAAGGGTTCTGTAGTCAGTTGTCAATTATTAGATAGTGGCTAGTTGATAGTTGGAGGTTCCAAGTTCTAGATGTAATTTTTTAAGTGAGGATAGATAATTCTTGTAATATCTTGTAACTTCATTTTTATGAAATACATACTGCCACTTTCATCTCCAAGATGTGATAGTTGTTCAGTGTGCTTTCTGAGGAATGGATGGCCCCCATCAACCACAATTTGCACATCTTGGTACATACTAGTAACATAGTATAGTTTTTTTATTTCATTTATTTTATGAAAGTGTGCTTTTTCCTTTCAATAAGTGTGATTTACTTTCCAGCAGGTGTAATTTCAATTATGCAAGTGTGGTGTGATTTCATTTATGCAAGTGTGTTCTGATTTCATTTCAGCAAGTGTGATTTCAATTCTGCAAGTGCGATTTCAATTATGAAAGTGTGGTGTGATTGTTGGCAATATGATACAGAGTGTTGTCCTTGATGGAAACTGACTTGATGAGTTTACTAATGATGTAAATCTGATGTATCTACAGATCAGCTCAGAAGTAACAGAGAAATAAATTCAAGTAAGTGTCAGAATAATGATAAAAATGGTATGTCACAAAGCATACGTGGATTTGTAAAGGAGGAGTAGCGTATGTGCACGGAAAAGTGCGTACCAAGTAGCGTATGCCTATTTGCACTCTAAATTTATAAAACCAGGGGACATTACCATGGTATTGGCCCACAGTATTGAGCGTTGGATTATCTATTTGATCCCGTCCAGGAATACCATCGGAAGTTGTGTGGTTTTGGCTCATGGTATTGACAAAGGCTAAATCTATATAAGGAGAAGAAGATCATAGTGCAATTGTGTGCATAAGTCTGGGTTTTAATGAATACTTCACTTTGAAGTATATCTGCATGGAAGGGTAACAGTTTATTGATTGATCTGAATTAATAATGCACCTCTGAAGAAAATGATGAAGAGGGATCTCTAGATCTGAAATGACTATGTATTGTCTAGATCTATTTATGGAATGTTTAGATCTAAGATGAGGCGAATATTTTCTGAAGTGAAGGGTAAGATATGAGCTATTCATCTATTCTGAAGAGTTGCACAGCCCTACAATGTTTGAAGATCTATACGCAGGTTCATGGCAGAGAAAGCGCGTATATACGCAGGTTGGCTTCAGCAAAAGCGCGTATGGAATATGAGATCAGTTCTGAAATATGTGCAGAAGTATACGCAGGTTTGTTTCTATGAAAGCGCGTATATACGCAGGTTCAGTGAAGTAAAAGCGCGTATGAAATCTAGCGTTTTTCTGAAGTATGTGGAATGAAATTTCTGATCTGTTCTGTTATTTTACTGCTATCTGTCAATGATGTATTCATACAGATCTGGGTTGTTTGAATGTTGATTATGCTATTGATTATGTTGATTAAAGATCAAGTTGTTGGTTGATTGGTTGATGATTCAATGAATGAATTTATGGGGTTATAAGTTTTAGTTTGATATATGTTGAGCTTAAATGTGTGGAGTGGGTCCAATCTGAAAATCTGATGAAAAGTGGCCTAAAAGGTATGTTGTGTGGAAGCTGTTGGATCCAGTATGAAAATTGATGAAACATGGTCCGCAATGGTGCTGAGGGTCGAAACCTTCAGTGAGGGGGTTGTAGATCCCTTCCAGTGGTAGCTGGTAAACGAGAGCAGGGGGTAGTAGCTCCCTTCCAGGAGAGGTTGGTAAACGAGTGCAGGGGGTAGTAGCTCCCTTCCACGACAGGCTGGTAAACGAGAACAGGGGGTTGTAGCTCCCTTCCAGGAGAGGCTGGTAAACAAGAGAAGGTTGTAGCCTTCTGCAGGTGGGTGCCTGTGTGCTAGTATGATTCTGCACCAGTACAATGTTGTAATATTTTTTCTTTATAATAAATATTGAAGATTGAGACGACGGCAGCGGTGGTTTTCTCCCGAATTGGGTTTCCACCTTAAATCCTGGTGTTCATGTGTGATGATTTATTCTGTTCTTACTGCACATGTTTACTGCTTACTAAACATCTAATGAATGAATGATGCAATGATCTAAGTAAAGACTTATCTGCATAATGAGATCTCTGGTAATACGCAAGTTTTATTACGGACATCCGCGTGTATATGCGAGTTGGGTTCAGTAAAGTAGCGTATGGGTTTTAGAGAAAGAAAAAGTAAAAAATTTTAAGTCATCTCTAAATATTTTTTCCTCCCCCCCCCCCCCCCCCCTCTCAGTATTTTTCGCAACAATTGGTATCAGAGCAGGTCCTTCTGTAGAATCTTGATCGCTTGAAGGAGATCCGTCGCAATGGGAATTCATGAAGGAGTACTTTCTCTAAGGCCACCTCTATTCAATGGAAGTAATCTGTTATTCTGGAAGATATGAACAAAAGCATATTTGCAAAGTCTTGGTGCAGAAGTATGGGCAATCGTGGAAGAAGGTTATCAGTATCCGGCAATTATTCATACTGATGAAGCACAAAGGAAGAAATATGAAATCAATGCCAAAGAAGTCAATGTTTTATTAGGAAGCTTGTCTGAACCAGAATTTGTTAAAGTGATGCAGCTAAATTCAGCAAAAGAAATATGGGACAAAATCATTCTAAGCTATGAAGGAGATACAAAGGTAAAAAGTGAAAAACTCCAAACTCTCATAATTGAATATGAAAATTTAAGGATGCATAGTGATGAGAGTATTGCCAGTTTCTTTTTACGTCTAGATGATATTGTAAATCGTATGAGAAGTTTGGGTGAAACCATAACCGATACTACTCTGGTTGAAAAAGTCTTAAGATCTTTGACTTCAAAATTTGAGTCAAAAGTATCTGCTATTG
Source organism: Pinus albicaulis (assembly GCA_034641835.2). NCBI lineage: Eukaryota > Viridiplantae > Streptophyta > Pinopsida > Pinales > Pinaceae > Pinus > Pinus albicaulis. Next base: position 732,339,736 of record CM076579.1, read on the forward strand.
AAGAAAGACAAGATCTGCAAACTCTTACTATTGTTCAACTACATGGTATTCTAACTGCTTTTGAAATGAGAAAATAAGGTCCCTCTCAAATCAGAGAAGTTTCCTTTAAGGCATGTGCAAAAGGAAAAGAAAAGGAAGTTGTCAAGGAATCAAGTTATATATCAGAAGAAGAAGAAGCAAATTTTGTGAGAAGACTCCAACCAGGTACTGGAAGATTCAGAGGTAAGCTTCCCTTCAAGTGTTTTACTTGTGGAAGAGTTGGTCATTTTGCTGCTAAATGTCCTTATGAAGAAAATCATGATAAAGGGAAACAATTTGAAAAGGGAAAGAGTTATTATACAAATGAATATAATGATGGAATGTCAAATGAGGATGAAGAAGATTCTGACCAAGATCTGCAAGTACTCATGGCAAGGAAGCAAAAGAAGAAGGCTACTCAAAGAAAGGAGATACCTCAAAAAACATGTGCAGCAGAAAATGAAGAAGATGAAACAGGTATTGATTGTTGTTCTTGTGATTCACTTTCTTATGCATGCAATGGTGAAGATAGTGAAAGTAACAGTATAAGTCTAGAAGCAAATCTCAAAATCAATGATGGAGATCCATTTAAAAGGAAGGAATCTATATACCAAGATATGATCTCTAGAATGAATGGAAAGATAGAAACAATGAAGGGACAGATTGAAATATATCAAAGACAGCAGGATAAAGTAACCAATCGAAGTGAAAGACTTGAAGCAGAAATCATCTCTCTCAAAACAGATCTGGAAAAATCAAATAAGAAGAATGAATAACTTTTACAAACTTTTGAAGAACAATAAAATGGGTTGAAAGAAGAGATTTTAAAATTGAATGATCAAGTAGAAGAAGGAAGAAGGATCGAAGAAAGAATGAAGAAGCAATGCCAAAGATTGGAGGTTAAGGTAAACATTTTAAAAGGTAAATTAGAAGAAAAATATAAACTCTTAAGGTTTCAAGATAGCACTAAGATTCTGGACAATATTATTAGTAGTCAAAGGTCTCCTTCTGTTAAATTTGGTCTTGGTTTTCATGAAACTATTAAAGGAGAATCTAGTTCACAAGGAAGTGCTAAAGATTCAAAGGATATCAATGCAAAACCTGAAGTGTTGCAAGAAACAGAAGATCAACCGACAATCATGAACTCTCAAAAGAAATCATTCCATCCTTTGATTAATAATGTTGAATGATTTAAATTTCATAATTATGGGCATGTTGTAGCCAATTGTAGAAGCATATTGTTTCAGTCACAAACAAACAGATTCTACACAGAAAGGTACTTAGGTTTCTTTAAGGGATATTATTTTTCATGCAACAAGTTTGGTCATAAAGTAGCTGATTGCAATAGAAGAAAGAATAGAAAAACACATTATGATCCATATGCTTAATTTTCTGGTCACACAAGATGTTATGCTTGTAACAAGTATGGTCATGTAGAAAAAGAATGCAGGATGAATAGATCTGAGAAATTGGATAAATTTTAGCACACAATAAGAAACTTCAAGCAAAGCTGGAAAAAGGAGGAACAGTCAGAAACGTAGGAAACATTGACCCTACTGCAGTCATCCGATTCTAAAGCTTACTTCTCATAATGACTACAGGTGTGATGTGAGATACATTACAGGAATTAGTAATGTATCATCACAGGGGGAGCAATGTATGATGATTCCCATGGTTGGTTTGGTAATTCTGGATATGTTTATTTCTAACAGTGCATCTGATGTGAAGAATACAGGTACAGGTGGCATAATTTCAGGGGGAAGATGGAGCTGTGAAACTTTTAGTATTTCACTGTCCATACATAGGTTTCATGAACTAAAGCTGCGTATACATGCGAGTTTCGCTAGAGACAGAAGCGTATGTTTTTTTGATAAGAAAAACAGTGATTCAACTAAAGTTCAAGAGCACAGGTTCAGGGGGAGCATCAGTCTAACTACTAATGATTGCATTGTTGGAATTTGTATCTTTTTATTCCTTAGTTCTCGTAATACTCATGCTCAAATGATGGTGACATGATACATAGTTTCTTATGATGAGATTATGGATGAGCCTTGATTGCTTTAGTTTCTTATGATGAGATTATGGATGAGCCTTGATTGCTTTTTGCTGAAGAGTATCTTCTGTTTTCACACCTGGATGAGATGGAAGTCTTATTATTCAGAGATAAGGTTAGATCATGCAAAGTTTTTTGCTGATGACTTTTATCACGGTTGAGACCTTTTATACATAATTCCTACACATGTTACATCATGATTATGAATCATGAAGATCTCGGTGATATCAGATCACATTGATGATTTCTTGAAGTTGTTCTGGTATGATAATTCCTCTTGAGAATAATATTTTGATGCTAAAAAGAGCCTGAAGACTTGGTTACTGATGTGCTTATGCTAAAACTATTGCACGTCACTTGAAAACATAGCTACATTGTCCTATCTTTCTTCTCTCATATATTCCAGGGAAGCATTCGAATATCTCAGACAGAAGCTGGGAATTGTCTCTGCCTCTCAAAAGATCAGATCTGCTTAAAATCAGAAGATTAAGTTGGATACGCGGATTTCCTGAAGGACAGTTGTGTATATACACAAGGTTATACACAGAAAACCACGTATGGGTGTTTTCTGACAAAAAATTTCTGGGTCAGCATTTTTCAGCACCGTTGTAGTGCTGTTTGGTATCTCTGGTGATGTTTCAACTCTCATATTTCAATATTTGAAGAAGAAGCCTTGATGATTTGTTGTTGAAATTTTTCAGGATGCACAGGCTAAGGGGGAGCATTGGTCATGTGGAAAGGATGCATTGTTGGCATTATGATGGTTCTGAAATATGATCTCTCTCTTGAGGTCTTTTTGATGTTGGTCATAAAAAGTCATATTTGTAATTTGATGAAAAATTCATGTTGAGACCTATGATGTAAATTGTTATATTCATTCATATAAGGACTTCTTCAATTTTCTAAACCCACTTGGTTGGGTAGTTGAGTCAAAATGTGTAAACCCACTTGGTTGGGTACTTGAGTCACATATGTAAATCCACTTGGTTGGATCATTGTTGTAAGTATGAGTCCTTGGTGATAGGAAAGGTCATAGAGTCATGTACTTCATTGAAAAATATGTTTGAAGATTTAGCATGAACTCAGGGGGAGCATGGTAACTTCAATGCACATCAGATCTACAGAGCTCTACTTTCTACAAGAGAAGAAAAAAAAATTTTGGTTTTGATCCGCCCTTTTCCCTTGATGTCAAAGGGGGAGAGTATCATGGTGTTTGAATAGGAGGAGAGTATCATGGTGGTTGAATAATGGTTATAATCAATTTATCTATCTGTTGTGGTGATCAAACACCATCATGGTTGCCATCAAGTCCAAAGGGGGAGATTGTTGGCAATATGATACAGAGTGTTGTCCTTGATGGCAACTAACTTGATGAGTTTATTAATGATGTAAATCTGATGTATCTACAGAGAAGCTCAGAAGTAACAGAGAAAGAAATTCCAGTAAGTGCAAAAATAATGATAAAAATGGTATGTCACAAAGCATACACGGGTTTGTAAAGGAGGAGTAGTGTATGTACGCAGAAAAGTACGTACCAAGTAGCGTATGCCTATTTGCACTCTAAATTTCTAAAACCAGGGGACATTACCATGGTATTGGCCCACAGTATTGAGCACTGGATTATCTATTTGATCCCGTCCAGGAATACCATCGAAAGTTGTGTGGTTTTGGCTCATGGTATTAACAAAGGCTAAATCTATATAAGGAGAAGAAGATCATAGTGCAAGTGTGTGCATAAATCTGGGTTTTAATGAATACTTCACTTTGAATTATATCTACATGGAAGGGTAACAGTTTATTGATTTATCTAAATTAATAATGCACCTCTGAAGAAAATTATGAAGAGGGATCTCTAGATCTGAAATGACTATGTATTGTCTAGATCTTTTTATGGAATGTTTAGATCTGAGATGAGGCGAATATTTTCTGAAGTGAAGGGTAAGATCTGAGCTATTTATCTGTTCTGAAGAGTTGCACAGCCCTACAATGTTTGAAGATCTATACGCAGGTTTGTGGCAGAAAAAGCGCGTATATACGCAGGTTGGCTTCAGCAAAAGCACGTATGGAATATGAGATCAGTTCTGAAATATGTGCAGAAGTATACGCAAGTTTGTTTCTATGAAAGCGCATATATACGCAGGCTCAGTGAAGTAAAAGTGCGTATGAAATCTAGGGTTTTGCTGAAGTATGTGGAATGAAATTTCTGATCTGTTCTGCTATTTTACTGCTATTCGTCAATGATGTATTCATACAGATCTGGGTTGTTTGAATGTTGATTATGCTGTTGATTATGTTGATTAAAGATCAAGTTGTTGGTTGATTGGTTGATGATTCAATGAATGAATTTATGGAGTTATAAGTTTCAGTTTGATATATGTTGAGCTTAAATGTGTGGAGTGGGTCCAGTCTGAAAATATGATGAAAAGTGGCCTACAAGGTATGTTGTGTGGAAGCTATTGGATCCAGTATGAAAATTGATGAAACATGGTCCACAATGGTGCTGAGGGTCGAAGCCTTCAGTGAGGGGGTTGTAGCTCCCTTCTAGGACAGGCTGGTAAACGAGAACAGGGGGTTGTAGCTCCCTTCCAGGAGAGGCTGGTAAATGAGTGCGGTGGGGGTTGTAGCTCCCTTCTAGGACAGGCTGGTAAACGAGAACAGGGGGTTGTAGCTCCCTTCCAGGAGAGGCTGGTAAATGAGAGAAGGTTGTAGCCTTCTGAAGGTGGGTGCCTGTGTGATGGTATGAGTCTGCACCAGTACGATGTTGTAAGAAGTTTTATTTATAATAAATATTGAAGACTGAGACGACGGCAACGGTGGTTTTCTCCCGAATTGGGTTTCCACCTTAAATCCTGGTGTTCATGTGTGTTGCTTATGTGTGATGATTTATTCTGTTCTTACTGCACATGTTTACTGCTTACTAAACATCTAATGAATGAATGATGCAATGATCTAAGTAAAGAATTATCTACATAATGAGATCTCTGGTAATACGCAAGTTTTATTAAGGATATCCGCATGTATACACGAGTTGGATTCAGTAAAGTAGCGTATGGTTTTTAGAGAAAGAAAAAGTAAAAAGTTTTCAGTCATCTCTAAATACTGATTCACCCCCCCCCCCCCATCTCAGTATTTTTCGCAACAATGATTTCATTTCAACAAGTGTGATTTCAATTTCAAGCAAGTATGATTTCTTTTATGTGAGTGTGATTTCAATTTCTTTATGTTTGGTTTGATTTGGTTTGGATTAGATTAATTTATTATATTTTTTTAATTAGTTTTAATTGCATTAGATTAATCTAATATGAAAGATAACCACCTAGTACATATAGTATAGGTATACCTCTTTAGTTTACGAAAACCTCGGGTTGACAAACTAAATGACAAGGATTTAGCTTGCAATTAAATCACCCAAAAAGAGGTTTTTTAGTTAAATGAGAATAGAGGAGGAAGGAAGAGATAGTTGGTCTGACGTCCTAGCGTCAGCCCACTACCATGCCTTGAGAATCAACTCTATAATTACCTTCCCAAATGGTAGCTCTTTTCTCTCATTGGAATCTAGACTCAAGCACACACATGGAGAGAATGTTTAACAATAAGAGAAGGTAGGGATAGATGTCGGAAAGAGATTGTATTAATAAATTCAAGGATGGGGTATGTTTTGATATCCACATAATTGAATAATTTCAATCACACTTAAGGTACTATGACATAACAAATATCAGTGAGCTTTGTAGTGAATTCAACTCTGAATTTGAGTGTTTGGTTAGAGGGAGGTATGTTGCAAGTGAACACATAGTAGTTGGAAAGAAGATTAATGTCTAATTAGTGGCGGGACGACCTAGATATAAGGCATGAAAAAGCATCAATTCTTCAATTGTGATGTGACTATTGTTGTTAAATGTAGGGCAAAGAGAAAGGCTAATTGGGAGGTGAAAATCATGGTGATGTCATCAGCGATGGAGAAATAGGAATTTAGTAGCCATTTGGATTATCTCATAGCTACAATGGAACACATTTGTTTATTTTAAATAAGTGGGGGTACATGTAGGATATGGAGGTAAAGGCCCAGTTAAATATTTTGAATCAAAAGGTTAGTTTGCTCTAGAATAACTTTGAACAACTACAGTGGCACACTGAACTGTTGGATCTTAATCTTGTAAGGTTAGAATCTGTGGGGCGGGGAGGTATATAGGATATTAGTGCGGGCGATAGAGGAGAAGAAATGGCCAAAGAGCATCATTTTAAAAAATTGCAGTAGATGGAAAACACGTATTCATTGGTGAACACATCCCAAGTCCTAGCTTCAAGTTAGTCTAGGCAAGCGGATATGGGAATTTTTGAAGTCAACTCAGTCGTTGAAGAGGTCAACGTAAATTAATCCTTCTACAAATTATGCAGTGAAAATATGTTTTAATTTTAGGAGTTTTCTAGAAGGTATATAGAATATATCAGTGTATAATTTCGTATGTAGGAAGTGCATTAGGAAGTATTATCTTTTTTGAACATGTTTGAGCCTAGTAGAGGAAAACTGAATTGTAGATGTAAAAGGTTTTGGCCTTGAAACAAGATTCAAATTAATATAAAAATAGTCGTTTCATTTATAATAAAAAAAAAAATCTAATTAAAAAAGAAACCCTTAAATAAAATAACAATTATAGAAGTACTATTCTGTATTTTTGGGTTTAACATGACAATGTGTTAGATACTATGGCATGAAAAGCTATTACATACACACATACACACTTTTAAAATTGAAAATAAATAATAGGTTTAAGAGAGTAAAATCAAATTTAAAAATAAAGAACAATAATAATAATAAAAGTTAAAGTTAAACAAAAATAAGAAGAATGATAATAGTTATGATGATGATGAGTTAGACAAAGGGAGAAGAGAGGAAAAAGAATAAAATATCATAGATTAAATAAAAAATAAACACACACACACACACACACACACACACACACACACACATATATATATATATATATAATTTAAAATAATTAAATTAAATAATAATGTAAAAATTGTGTAGTCTATATCAGGTGATATGGAGGCATAATCATTCTATTAGAGATAAAACACCACACTCTCCTTTGTCACTCCACCACGGGACACATGGTGTGAAAATATTGCACCGTAACTCGCACTCTACATGGCCATGATTGTTCATAGAGGGATTCCTTTTGGAATTATAGTTCTTTCCATTATTATTACATTATTAGCTCCATCCAATCTCCATAGAATTGAATCAGCATGCTTCACATGAATGTCAATGATTATTACAAACTTTCCATCTCGCAATTTCGTATGTGTTTATGGATTTTAAGTTGAATTTTTTCAAATTTTGATCTCCTTATTATGTGAACAGGGCTTGGTAACTATTCTTTCTTCCAAATATCTCAACTCAACTTCATTGCTTTGGTTCCAATTAGATTTTTCCTATGGGCCTATATTGTGATGATTTCCTAATGAAATTATCTAGGTATAATTTCAATGGCACGATGGAAATGAAACTAAATTCAAGGACGTATTTATCGCCAACCTCTCACCTATGCCCCACATTGAGACTAAACCCTTTAAGGTCATACTCAATTCGTGCACCCCTCCTGCCAGCAACGAGTCTATTCAGTCTAATGGGGTTGAAGCTCAATTGGAATGGATTTTTCTATTTAACGAGGAAGATGTTATAATAATGATCATACTGAGAGGGAGGGCATGAATTAGTGTAGAAAAAAATTATATGAAATTAAACAATTTTACAATTTTCTCAAAACATAAAAACATGAAAAATCATCAATAAGCATTTGCATCACATCAACACTAGAAAACAACATATATACATGGAACCCCTTGTAGGATAAAACCACAAATATTTTTATCTACTTCAATCTTTATCTACGTAAATTTGTAGGCACCAACCACCAAAGTATATTGGCAGACACCAACCTACTCGAGGCACCAACCCCCAAAATAGATTTGCAGACACAAACTTGTTGCAAGCACCAACCCCCAAAGTATATTTTCATATACCAACCTACTGGAGGCACCAACCTATTGTAGGCTACAAATTGATTGAGGCACCAACCTCAAAAATATGTAAGCATTGACTTATAGTAGGCTCCAACTTGATTGAGGCCCCAATCTCAATGGAGAAGCCCACCTCCATTTCCAAACCATTGTGGACCAATTTTAAAAATCTTTCAAACTAGATACGCAACTTCAACACAAATCTAGCCCCAAGGGATAGCTCAAATGGTCGAGTTCCCGTTTCTAAAGTACCTTGCCATATGGAAGGTCACGGGGTCAAATCTCCTCGACGCCCTTGGGGTTAGGCCCCGAAATTAAAGCCGACGGCTGATCCCTTCGGGTGGATCTACCGGATTATTACCCGTGGATGTAGCGGCCACTCAGTGACCATGAACCACAGCTGAAAAAAAAAAACTTAAACACAAATCACTTCTTCCAAATATGATCATATCAACACATCTTCAACCAGTTCTTCATGCATCAATTATAGCCCATCCTTCATTATATCAACACTAAACATGCCCATATGGCTCAAAAAATTTTGCAAACAATGGAATAAATACAACTTATTTTCTTTCAAAACATGTCCTCATGAATTTTCATGTCCCTTGTATAGATCACAAGAAAATACAAGCCATTTCCCCCTTTTTCAAAAATCAAATTGCACTCAAAATAGCCCATAAAACATTATAAAATTAGTTTTTCTACAAACCGCACTTTCTATTCCACTACCTAAAAAATATACTTTTACAATGCATGTTATACAAAATGCACTTCTTTGTTCTATCAAAATGTTTTATAGAATTCACTCTTGAGGGGGGGAAGAATTGGTTATCCACACGAAACTCAAACTCATTACCTCTCCTGAACCAATCATAGTCAATACCAATTTAGATATAGTGTTAAATTTTCATGTCAAATACCATAATTATATTTATGGTTCACTTCACTCAAGAAAAAGCCATAGGGTGATGCCACGTTAGTAAAAATAAAGGGATATGACTTCGGGTTTAATCATACACCACATATATCTTTGTCCAAATTTGAACTTAGAATAGGATCTAACACCTTCAAGTCTCACAAAATAACATAGAATCAATGCTTATGGGACTCACCATATAATATATAGCCAATTCCTACAAGCCTTTCCATATAGAATAGATCCAATGCCTACGCGCTTCACCATATTGCATATATCCAATTCCTATGGGTTTGATTGTACAAAGCCAATGCCTTCGGCTTCATGAACTACACCTTCACACAACATTGTGTAACATAGATCCAATTCCTTCAGTTTCATGGACTATTTCATTAGGTATCATTACATATTGAATTCCAATCAAATTAATATTCCCTTTGGCCTCACTATACTTTGCAAACCAAAATGGCCTTAGGACCTCACTATGTATTGAATGAAAAACAAATCGATATTCCATCATACATCACTGTACTATGAAAACAAAAAAAACCTTTGAGCCTCACTGTGTATTGAAAAAAAAATTATATTCCTTCATGCCTCACTATGCTTTACAAACCAAAATGGCCTTCAGGCCTCAACATCCACTATAAACTAGACAACCTTTAGGCCTCACCATATATTGCAAATCAAATGGACTTCATGCCTCACCATCCACTACAAACCATTTGGCCTTTGGGCCTCATCATCCATTGCAAACTAGATGGTATTCATTCCTTACCTTCCACTGTAAACCAGATGACCTTAAAGCCTCACCATATATTTCAAATCAAGTGGCCTTAGATCCTCACTATCCACTACAAACTAGATGGCCTTCAGGCCTCACCATCCATTATAAACCAGACAACCTTTGGGCCTTGCCATCCATTGTGAACTTGAAAATATTTATTTATGAATGAGCACACTCTCTTGGCATCATGCCAAAATGCACACACACACACACACACACACACTTTTATATGTATAGGTTCCCCAAGTCTAGATTGAAGCCAACATGAATTTGAAACCCAGGCCAATGCAATATTGAATTTTGGCACTTGCATAGAACCTTCCATGTGATCACACTATGTGACCTGATCCTAGGGTCCAGATTCAAACCTATGATGACATCACCAATGACACATAGCACTCTCCGAGTGGTGCCATGTGTAACCCAAATTATTCTCTATTGGCCAACTAAAATCACCAAATCAGCATGTTGCATGACACGTTTTACTGTTGCCACAACATCGTCATATTTTTATATCATGTATGTCTACATCATCACTATGCTTCCAATCTCTCATGCCATGTGTCATTATGCTACCACTTAGTCACTATGTTCCCACCACTAGTGTGTCCATGTCATAAATTCGCGTCAACGATCACCTTTGTTGAGGGGTCCACTTGGCATATGTCTACATCTACCACGTGTCACATATTCATTGATCTAACATGGTGGAGGTTGAATGACATGGGGGTTGGGCACAACCTCCATTAAACCGTGCACAAGTTATCACTCCATCCACCATTCATGAAATCTTCAATGACCAAATTTTCCCTGAGATGCACGAACTTTAATATGGTTGAACAGTGTCCAAGTTCACGCGCCATCTTCCATTGATTTCTCAGGAGGACATGAATCTAATATAAATATGCACAAAAATTAAAAATTTTGATGTTTTTAATAACAAATTTCGTGTTTTTTCCCTTTTTTCTAATGTCACCTTCAAACTAAATTATCTTCTCATCCACGAAGAATTTGACCAAGTGTGATATATCATTGGAAATTTTTCAAAGAGTAATATCCAACCATACCATCTATAGATTCATTTGAACACAATATTTAAAATAAAAAAAAACCTCAATAAAATATCATCCACGATGTCATAATTTGATGTGATATTTCAAATCATCAAACTATCCTACTCAACAATATTCTTCCTTTGACTTACCCTTTCACATCAATGGCACTAGTTTTCATCAATGACAACACTTGTCCAACAATATCCCCCTTTGTCATTGATGGAAACACCACCAAGAATTGATGGTCATTGATGGAAATAAACTTAACTCCCCCTAACAATTTTTCGATCCAAAGTATGTTTTCTACTGTTTCTTTTCAATTAACTAAACTCCCCCTATCAAGCTACTAGTATTTCTCTTTCAATCTCTACTTTATCGACCCCTTTTACATAAATGGAAAAGGGACCTGCGACTACTTATTATTGGGCCAATGAAACATAATTTTTCATGTATATTCATGTGGAAATTTTCTTCTTTTGAATGGACTCTCCCCCTATGAATAAACTCTCTTCCTATAAAAACTTCCGTATATGTACATACTTCTTCTGTTAGAGGTTGGAGGGCATCCCTATCCTCTATATTCCTAAAGAAGCTTTCAACAATGGATTAGATATGGGTGATCATATGTATCATTGGTTCTTCTTGTTTCATTCTCCACGCATTTGTTTTTACTCTTTGGTCAATAAAGAGACCTTCTCACTTGAACCATCTCAAATTGATCTTGTAATCACATGTTATATTTCCTTCATTGTGGCACTTGTAACATTCTATATTGGGCTTGAATTTGATAGGGATGGTCGATATGGCATGTTGTTTTAACTTCTAATTTTATTTCCATTATATTTGTTCTTAAAATATTGATAATATTCTCTATTTCTTATATAATCATAGGTTTTGCAATCCCTTGATTTATTTCTAAATCTTGTGCATGAGAAACAATTACCAAGAAACATATTTTGATACTTGGATGAATGTAATTGTATTGATGAGTAATTTCTTCTAAATTTTTTCCTTGGAAGAGATTCAACATTATGTTGATATTGGACTCCTACTCCAATGTTGCTTGTAGATCCCTTGAGAATATTTTCTATCATGGTGGTATTTATCTTCATATTCTTGAGCTAGACGTAAATTGTTGATCCCTAACTTCCTTTTGGATGTCAAATGAGAAGAGAACATGCTTAGGATGTTCCTATACTTGTATTGTTTCTGGATCTTATGAAAGTATTCTAAGATGATTCTCCATATGATATCCGTGAGGGTGTTTCATCTTTGGATGTCCCAAATTTTTCCTAATATATAAAACCTTTCTTGATGAGGGGAGATCTCTAAGTATAGAATATGATCTAATTATTCAAAACCTTTAGGGATCTTCAAGTATTGATTGATATGACCTAAAGTTTTCTATAATTCTATTCTCAAACACATTATTTCTTCTCCTAATTTTTCAAAAAGTTATTCCTTTTCATTTAATTGTCTTAACAGGATCTCATTCATCCTCTTAGTTTATTCTAATTCAATTTTGAGAGAGACAATAAAATTTGCATCATGATCCCTATCTTCATATTCTTGGATATGTTTTTCCAATTTATCTACCATTTTTCTTATATATTTTAGTTATTCTAATGCACTTATGGGATCTCCTCCATAATATACTTTTTCCTCAATTTATTCTTCATTTATTAACAATTGCCCTTCTCTTTCATTATTAAACACGCTTCCATTGATTTCATAATCATTGTCTTTTTTGTAATACAAGCGTCTCTTTTTTGTATTTCATTTTCTTCTTTAATCATTAGATTTTAATTTCACTTCATCATCATTATCATTTATTTTTTCATATATATATTTAGAAGCATAATTTCCTATTCTTCCACATTAAAAACACTTAAATGGAAGCTTACCTTTCAACTGTCAAGTTCCCTTCTTTATATTTTTGACAAATTAGGCTTCTTATTCATCTGATTCAAGACTAGAGTCTTCTTGAGTCCCTTGGTTTCTTTCTTCCTTTGTTGCTTTGATTGTGGCTTCTCTAGTTCATGTCTTTTCCTCTTCTATCCTTGGTTCATAATCAATAATAGTTCCAAGAAGGATATCCATGTTTAACTTTTTCATGTCAAATAGCTCTTTAAGGGATGATACTTTAGGATTTAATTTTGAAGGAAGTGATCTCAATATTTTCAAACAATATCAGCTTCCCTGAATTCTTCATTGAGACCTATGATAGAGTTGACAACATTGTCTTTCAAAGGAAATATGAAGCAATATTTTCATCTTCTTTCATTTTCAAACTTTCAAACTAACCTCTAAAAGTTTTTCACTTTGCCTCATTTACTTTATATCCCCTTCATAGCATTTTTTGATCTTTTTATGTAGTTCTTTGGATAACCTGAAATGCCTTACTTTGACAAACTTAGTATCTAATAGGCGACTTAAGATGGAATTTTTTTCTATTGCATTGAATGTATAGAGAGCTTTAACAATTTTATCATTGGGACGAGGGGCATGTCCTTGGTAATAATTCTCAATAGAAACCCAAACATTAGTATCCAAGGACATGAATTAGTTTTCCATTCTTATATTCCATAAAACATAGTTTCTTCCATAAAATAGAGGAGGCTTTCCTAAATATCTAATAGTGGCCATCTTCCTTATGATAAACCTTCCAATGATTAATTGTTCCTGAAGGGACCTTCTCTGATACCAAATTTTATAATATTGATCAAACTAAGAGGGGGGATGAATTGGTGTAGCAACCAATTATACCAAATTAAAAAAATTTACAATTTTCTAATAATTGAAAAGCATGACAAAGCATCAATAAGCATCCTCATCACATCAACACAAGAAAACACCATATATATGTGGAAACCATTGCAAGGGAAAACCACAAAAAAATATCTAATTAAATATTTGTTTACGTTAGTTTGGAGGCACCAACCCTAAAAGTAGATTTACAGACAAGAAACTGCTAGAGGCACCAACCTCCCAAATAGATTTTCATGCGTCAACATGTTGTAGGTTATAATATGATTAAGGTACCAACCTCAAAAATATGCAAGCACCAAATTGCAGTAGGATCAAACATGATTGAGGCACCCACCTCCTTTTCCAAACTATTGTGGACCATTTTTCACAATCTTTCAAACTAGATCCACAAATTCAACACAAATCACTTCTTCCAAATCTGATCATATCAACACATCTTCAATCAATTCTTCAACCATCATTATTTTTTCCTACGCAAATCCTCTCTGTGGATAGAGACAATCTCTCTAGCCATAGGGTGGGTCTAGCAACAAAGGGAATAAGAAAACACCCACTTTCCTTAATTATAAATGAAACATAGATCGAAGGAGATGGCCTACCTCGGTTTGATGCTACGATGTTGCTCTTCATCAAATATTTTTGGTATTTCACTCTTCCAACCATGGTCTTTGCTACTCCCAACATTTTATTACCTGTGGTAGTGACAAAAAACAATAAGAAACATAGAAGTGAAACATGCATATAACAAAAATAATCTATCTAACTGATCAAGGAATGCTATAATTCTTATAATAAACATGGACAATAATGGAAAATAAATATCATTTGTATCATATTATTAATAAAAGAGGAGTTACAACCTGCACCTTGATGTCGAAGCTCTCCTTCGGTGGATCTGAATCCGGCAACGTCTCCAAAGAACTTTTTCAACTTAGTGTGAGAAGGCCAAGGGTCTCAAATATCTCCTTCAATACCTATAACAATCTTCAAACCTTTCTCAACTATTCTTCTCTCCTATTTTGTTCTAACTAGTAGAGGTATTAGAAGGTGATCAATATATAGTGATGGAGGAGGGGACATGGATCCACTTAAGGTGGGAAAAAGGCTTATCTCCTTGGGTGGTTCCTCTTTTGTAGGAACAAGAGGCCCAAGGGAGGAAGCTCATCCATATCTTGATCAACAAACATACAACTCTCTGCTCTCGAAGCTTTTAGGCCATGAAGCTTCATTTCCATTTTAAAAAATCTTCCAAAAGTAGATCGGCATGGCTATGGGTTCATACCAGTGCCAATCAGTGCTAGTGACAAGCTAATGATTTTCCATAAGATTTGGTGATACATTGAAGGGTCGCGCTGCTCCAAAACGGGGGGTTTTTAGGGAGCGAATCCAGGAATGATCAAAAGAGAGATTGATTTTTAGACTGTAAGGAATTCAAAGGAATGTTTTCATGATGGAAAAATTACACAAGGATCACTCTAGAGGTTCTCCAAGTTCTGGGAACAGGGAGTATAGGGACAGCGAAAAAATTTTGTATAACAAATGCCCCCTAAATCATGAGGGTAGATTGAGAGTGAGGGGTGAAATGCTTTACGAGTACATGCCAAGGCCAAGACGTCATCGTCGGACGACCTATGAATCAAGTACATATATACAACTGAAATATCTGATATAAATACATGAGTATAAGTCATGGACGCAACCATCCGTAAAAGAGATCATGTAATAGGATATGTGGTATGGACACAACCATCCATCAATAATAACGATCACAAATATGGACTGAGGTATGGTCGCAACGATCCATCAAAAAGAGTTATGTATACAATCATGAATAACTCATATCGCCTCACAACCTAGACTTTTTAAAACAAAATCTAGGGTCTTGCGCTTTTTCATGACCCAATCAAGCACAAATTCAGGCATGTGAATGAGTGATTTGAAGTCGAACATGCAAGAAAATTGCCTGATTACCATTCAATGATGTAAAATGTTAACAAGCATGAGAGAGACCACCAATAATGAAAATGGCCCTCAAGGTCAAGGCCTTGAACTCGAACACTCGTGAAATCACTCGATCGAAGGTCAATGAGGTGAACCTATCATCGAATGTGAAAAACCTGCCATTAGGGCATGTAGGCTCTAAGGTAATGAAAGGAGTCTCTAGATCAACTTCCTAGATAATGAGCCGATGTAGAAAGGAATATATTTTTAGAATAAGGGCCATGATGTATCCCACATCATCGACACGAGACAAATGAAACAATATGGTTGTGAATCAATACTGAACAGAGAATCAGGTAATGAATAAACTGCAAAAGGAACTTCTCTTGAACATATCGGTGACATGACTCTAGAGTTTGTTAGTATTGGACTCAATTGGAATCAGAGGTCATGTTGACAAGATTGGTAATAAAATGTGAGGCAAACAGATTTCCCAAATCCATGGAGGAAAAGTGAAGAATGTAGGATATCCCCAACCGACAGAAATTGCAGATAAGTGTCATGTTCAAAAGTGACATATTGTCGATAAAACTAATAAATACTTTCATTTCCCCCCACCATTTTTGGCGAGTACCCCAATTATTTTTTAATACAAGCTTGAAGGGGATAGCATATGCTTGTCATATAAGTTTTTCCTTCGGAAAAATCCATCATAGTACATTTTACGAGCCCTAGGAAGGAGGAACTCGATACCGTCATGGTGACGAGTCCAATGTCATTAAATTTTACTGATTCCAACAAAGGGGAAACTCGACACCTTTTCATGTTTAGAGAGTTTGAAAAGAGGCTGAAAGGAAATATCCATTGGGCCCTTTTCGTAGATAGTCCCTCAAATCTGAAAAGGTAGAAAAAAAAATTCTATAGAACCTCTTAGTCGTGATTGAATAAGGTATTCATTTTTCATAAATATTTTATCCTAGCTCGAAAAAGGGGTAAACATATACTGGGTAAATGATGTTTCGTTTTCTTTAACTAGTTCAAAATGACAAGTACTCAACAATATTTTCATGTTTCAAGAGTCGCATTAGAGCTGATTGTTGACTCTTCCTGGAGGAATGAGTGGGATAAAGGATAGCAACCGATTCTAGTGATGATTTAACTACTCAAAAAATTAAAGGTTAAGAGGCTGGATAACAAGACCACTCATTGTAGTGGTTCCTGAGGAATAGGTAAAACAACCAAGTTAAAGTGTATGATCGGCTAAGAAGATGGTGACGATGGAATGAGAAAACTGAGGTTCATCTAGCAAAACAGGCTGATAAAATGGAAATCAGGAGAGGTAAAATGAGAATGGTTTCATTTTTACAAAAGCTTGAAAACATGGAAAACTATGCTTGGAATTGGTTTCATTTTTACACAAGCTTTAAAAAGAGATAAACTATGCTTTGACACTAGTTTCATTTTTTACAGAAACTTGAAACATGGAAACTATGCTTGGAATAATTTTACATGTCCCCAACATGGTGTCTCAATTCGAGGTACTTTCCCCCCAAGCTTCATTTCATTCACCTAAGTAGACTATTGGTTACTAACAAGTGGATGGAATGAAGGTTTATTTATGAGATCAAGTGAAAGACTCAACTTGGATTTTATGAGATCTAATTAAAGATGCAAATTGAAACGGCATTTGTTTCATTTTTATCGAGGATGACACAATAAAAGAACTATCCTCATAGGGACCTATTTCATTTTTTAACGAGGTTGGAATAGTAAATAAATATCCTCATGACACCTTGTTTCATTTTTTAAGGAGCTTGACGCAAGAAAAGAATTTTTCTTTGAAGATATTGTTTCCAATTTTTAGGATATTGACACAAGAAAATGATCTATGCTCCGAAGAGCTTGTTTCATTTTTTAAGGAGCTTGACACAAGAAAAGGAAATATGCTCTGAAGAGCTTGTTTCATTTTTTAAGGAGCTTGACACAAGAAAATTAACTATTCTCCAAAATGCTTGATCATGACACATAAGAAGTCATTGCTTCCAAGAGGTTTTCATTATGGGACAACAACACTCTGGAAATCGAGGTCTAATGCCCCTAGGACACGGTACACTACATAACTGACTGAACCATCAATGGATATGAGCATGGAATAGGTTGCTATGTAATTAACCTGGGGTGGGGAAGATACCAATGGCGTGTAAGGACTATTAAGGGATGATGGTAGACAGCTAGGTGTCACATTAGGACCAATGAATGAAAGCTGATCAATGGTCACAATTCGACCTTCATGTGGAAAACACATCACATGAAAGAGAGAAGAGACAAGTGATCCCATGACATAATTATAGTCACGCCCCAGGAGTAAATTAAAATCCAAGGGGCCTTGGACAACCATCGTGTCTATATAGACAATAGTCCCTACCAAAGTAATAGGAACCTTTGGAAGGATCCCTAACGGTTGATTGGTTACTCTGTTAAAAGCAAACATATTTGGGTTGTTGGAACAAGCTGTGAAGAACCAAAATCCTTCTAGTTAGTTGAGGACAAAATACTAATAGATGTGCCTTAATCTATTATTGTGTTAGGTACAACCACATTATAGGCCTGTATTGTGATCTCAAAGGGCACGTAAGAAGGAAGACGATATCTCGTTATTCAACTCCAATCAAAAGAAGTGATCAAAATACTTGGAGGGGGTGCCATAGGAATGGGATGACTATCCCCCTCTATTATGGGAGCAGGAGGATCACCCTCTTCGATTCCGGGAGTGGAAGGATTTCCCTGGGAATCTAATGAAACAAAGAGAATCTGAGTGGTATGAGACTCACTCTCAAAGGGAAAGGCCTTATGAACTATAGGTGGAATCAAGTCAACCTTTTTCTCGACCAATGGTTGGTCGAGAATGGACTCATGAGATTGACTTTAGGAGAGAGTGGAATTGACCAGAGATGAAATTTGATCAATTGCTCGATCAACTAGGGGAGGATTCAGAGAAACATTCTGGTAACCAACTGGAAGACAAGACTCAGAAGTCGTAACAGTATCCAACACTTTAGAGGCTTCATCCATATAATGAAAAACATGAACGGTATGATTCCCGTTACATAACCTACAGGGAAATTTGACCTTACCCTATTTCTTATGAATCTTATTATCACTAGTTGAGGGTTCATCACCAACATGATATCTAGAAGCATATGATGAAGGATGGTTCAGGCCAATGGACCACACTTTTAAAACCCTGGGAATACCAGGAAAATCTCTAAGAATATGGTTACCCTTACATAACTTGCAAGGGAATGTGACTTTGCGGGATAAAGTGGAAGGTTTTTCAATGTCAGTCGCATGGGTAGCGATGGCCTCTAGGTTTCCCCCTTTCTTATTTTCCTTCTTCTTCTTCGAATTATTCTTCTTATTCTTACCCACCTGGCTATTAGAATCCAGACTTCCACCAAGATAAGAGGAATAACGGGGTGAAGAAATAGGCAAAGAAGGCGAGGGGTCAACCTTAGGATCAACATGGGGTTGAAAATTTTCAGGTGGAGGAGAACTTGGTTGAGAAGCGGTTTGGATGTTTGAAACCACGGGGGTCGAAAACAACCAAATTGGCAGACTAATGGTTAATCCTAGGAGGGGAAACATTACCATATAAGGAGCACCAAAATTTCAAAAATAAGGAAAAAGACCAGGATTCCCATCTGAGGGGATTCCTTGATTGGTAAACTCAAGAAATTTTGCCATTAATCCCAACCTAAGATCAGTTAAGGAGATGAGCACGAGTAAAATGTTATCGTGGACAATAAATTTTAGAAATTAAACAAAAAATAAACCAAAATAAGGGGTAACCTAGGCAAGAGGGTTTACCAAGTATCCTTGAACTACAGAATACCTCCTGGTGGACCAAGAAGTACGGGAAGACAATCTCCCTCAATGTTTTGTTAAGTGTATCTCGTTTATGAGGCGGCAAACTCGGTTACCTATGGCTAAAGGATAGCAACCTAGTCAGGTCTCCCGTTATATACTCGACAGTACGGGGAGCACAATTCCGTGTTGGTGATGTCTAATTGTAACCTTTCAGTGACAGCGTCCCCATATACTTACCATATGTGCCGTAGGTGATATATACTTTTGTATGTGGGACGAAGTTTCACTCCCGGAATGAAACACGAGTTGTTAGCGATAGCTACCAGGTTTATGGATGATGGAACAACGTCTCTAGCCTAAACCTCTAGATGTTTTGCGTTAGTTTCCAAATTCTCCTTATATTAATTGAGGTTCATTTTAAGTTGATCTTGATTTAAAGTTTCAATTTCAAGGCTCAAAACAACTATCACCTAAATACCTAAAATGCAACTAAAATGGAAAAATGATTCTTTCAATTTGATGAATACTATCTAGTTTAGGGAAGAGTTTCAAATAGTGATTCAAGACACAATAATGCAGCAAACGAATCTCTTTCCTATTGATATTGCAACAAGATGATGAACTTAGTGGAAAGAAGTCGCCTTCACTAAGTGGGCCCGCAGGCTATTTTTGGCACAAGTCTATTTTTAGACTATGTCTATTTTTAGACATGTCGATCATGTTCTATGAGTTGCAGGATGTTATTTGTGGATGGTTGGTCAAGTCGAAAAAAAATAGATGGACTTCTATTTTTAGACATACTGGGCGGAATCTATTTTTATATTACCAGTCTAAAAATAGATATGTCGAATATTATTAGCTCTTAATAATATTTGGATTATAAACATTATCTTATTCTCTTGGAGCACTTCAGTTAAGTGCACAGATGTGGCACGGGAGCTGACAGAAGGAATTACGCTATTCCTGAGGGTTAAGTGGAGCTATTGCATGGATACTTCAGTTAGAACTCATGTGACGAATTTTGGTGGAGTTATTGAGGTCATTGATGGAGTTGTGTTCAATTTAACTGAGTTAAACATAGTTGAGCTAGTTGTATCTAGTCTAACTTATTGATACACTAGTGAGAGTGGTGTGAATTAATTATTAATTAATTCACTAATTATTAACTCATTAATAAACTAAATAATACATCAGTTAACTACAGTGCATGGATAGTTTCAGTGGAGACCAGTGAAGAGGTAGGTGAAAGAGCGGTGTGACTATCAGTTGTGATTATACTGTTGCATGATTTGCAAAAAATAGTGATTGGAGATGCCAATGGGGATTGCGTGAGCAAGGTTGGACCAATTCAAGTTCATTCATAGCCATTCTTCAGCATTTATTGCGCAGTAGAGGCAGGCTATCAGGTGGCAGAGATTGGAGCATGTGATTTGCTAGATCGGGCTTGATTAGTGTGTAGCAATTGGAGATTATACTGAGAGCTTTGTGAGGAGATTTGTATAATGATTGTTACATGATCTCTATGACATATAATATACATATAGTTGGGGTTTTTCAGCTTTAAGCTTTCCCATAAAATATTGTGTTCATATGTGTGATTGTTTATGGTTTTAATGTGCGCATGCAATTGTTTTTATTTCCGCAATTAATGATCAATCGTAGAAGAGATTATGTATTGTGCATGAAGTTAAAATAGTGTGTGATCAGGAGAATCTCAGTGTATACCATATCAGTTATTAAAATTTCTACATGGTATCAGAGGGATATTGATCATTGAAGCAATTGAAAAACATTGAAGCGGTTGAGTTTTGTGCTGGTGGAATTCGAATTTGCAGCAGTGTTTTCTTGGTGTCGAAGTTGAGATGTCTTTCAACTGATTGTGATTGGAGTATGCCCTTGAGGGAAGCTCGAATTACATTGCATGGAAGGACAGGATGGAGGCGGTGTTGGATGACAATGGGTTGAAGGAGTTCATAGATGTAGAAATTTCAAAACCTACTTCTAGCGATGCTGCCGCACTTGACGCATGGCAAAAGAAGACAGCAAAGTGTCGAAGAATTTTGTTGGAAGGTGTAAAGGATTATATAGTGTCCAGCCTTCATGGTAAGGCTTCTCCATTCTTGATACGGAAAGCGTTGACAGACTTATTCCAAAGCAAGAGCGACCAGAGGAAGTTGGCGCTCAAGGATAAAATCAAGAACATAAAAATGGAGAAAGGTGACAGTATGCCCAAGTACCTCACGAAGTTCATACAATGCAGGGATGAGCTAGGAAGTGTGGGGGTGACTGTAAATGACGAGGAATTGGTGAGCTTGGCCCTCCTTGGGCTTCCACAGAGTTGGCATTCCTATCAGGACTCTGTCAATGGTCGGGAGAAATTGCCAGGATGGGAGCGACTTTGGTCGGATCTTGTGCAAGAGGAGATAAGGCGAAGTACCAGGGACGAATCTTCATCAAATAACTCAGATGAATAAAATTGTGCTTTGGCTACCAAAGCAAGGAATGGGAAGAGCAATAATAATTCTTCTCAATCTGGTACGAAAGGCAAGAAGCAAGACATGTCCAAGGTGAAGTGCTTTCACTGTCATCAACATGGACATTACGCCACTAATTGTCCATAGAAGAAGAAAAATAAGCAGGCTGCTGGAGAGGCATTAGCCTCATAGTTTGAGCTGTATTTTTCACTGATCGCATGCTTGGTCTCAAGTATGATGGGTTCAGTGTGGTTTCTTGATAGTGGTGTGTCTTTTCACATGACAGGAGACAAAGATTTGTTTACTGATCTGGATGAGAAAGATCTTGGAGTGCACATCGAGATGGGCGATGATGGTAGATATAGTGTGACCAGTATCGGTACCATTTCCTTTGAGAGGGAGTCTGGTAAACCCTTCATATTGAAGGAAGTGATGCATGTTCCAAGATTGAAGAAGAATCTGATCTCTGTGGCGATGTTAGAAGACAAGGGATATGATTTTGTCTTTAGCGAGGGAAAGGCTTTCCTTCGCAGTAAAGAAACTGGTGAGACCCGGAGGATAGGGGTTCGAGTTAAGAACCTTTATCAATTACAGTTATTTCATGGATACTTCAGTTAGAACTCATGTGACAGAGTTTGGTGGAGTTATTGAGGTAGTTGATGGAGTTGTGTTCAGTTTAACTGAGTTAAACATAGTTGACCTAATTGTATCTAGTCTAATTGATTGATACACTAGTGAGAGTGGTTTGAATTAATTATTAATTAATTCACTAATTATTAACTCATTAATCAACTAAAGAATACATCAGTTAACTACAGTGCATGGATAGTTTCAGTGGAGACCAGTGAAGAGGTAGGTGAAAGAGCAGTGTGACTATCAATTGTGAATATATTGTTGCATGATTTGCAACAACCAGTGATTGGAGATGCCAATGAGGATTGTGTGATAAAGTCTGGACCAATTCAATTTCATTCATAGCCATTCTTCAGCAGTGATTGCGCAGTAGAGGCAGGCTATCAGGTGGCAGAGATTGGAGCATGTGATTTGCTAGATCGGGCTTGATTAGTGTGTAGCAATTGGAGATTATACTGAGAGCTTTGTGAGGAGCTTTGTATAATGATTGTTACATGATCTCTATGACATATAATATACATATAGTTGGGGGTTTTCATCTTTAAGCTTTCCCATAAAATATTGTGTTCATATGCATGATTGTTTATGGTTTTAATGTGTGCATGCGATTGTTTTTATTTCCGCAATTAATGATCAATGGTAGAAGAGATTATGTATTGTGCATGAAGTTAAAATAGTGTGTGATCAGGAGAATATCGGTGTATAACATATCAGTTATTAAAATTTCTACATTCCCAACTATATCACTTTCACTATCCCAATTCAAAACAAATCATTCAAAAATGCAAATTATGCAATGTAATCTATGCAAAAAAAAATTGAAAACTATGCAATTGTAATCTATGCACAATTTTTTTTTCCTTTTGATGAATGAGAATGCACTTAATGCACTTTTCATTTTTCAATCATTAAACAATGTAATCTAAGTCCAATGATAAATCTCAAAATGACTTCTCCATGCAATTCAATCTAGTTCAATTTCGATGAAATGTAAGCGTTGAGAAGAAAACTAAATGAATGCAAAATCCTTTTCCTTTCTATGAACAAGATGAAAAAAGGATGGAAAACACATTAAAAATGTAATCACGTGTTTCAAGAACTTATCTAATGAAATTTCTCAAAATGCTACAAGATGCAATAATCAAATTACCAAAGAGAAATCTCAAATCATTTCCTCAAAACAAAACATTCTTCACTAATTGACACACAAAGAAGGATGTTTCAGTTGAAAAAAAACAATGTATTTTATGCTTGTGGATGGAAGAGAGAACCAAATCACATGGAATGGACACTTGACAACTCTAATCATAGAAATCAACCAAAAGGTTTGAAAAAGACGACAAAAATAACTCCACAACAGGCCTGGAATTCAACGAAGCATGCAACCATTCAAATGACACAAAGCACCTAGAAACCCTAGGATGATGAGAATGCACAATTTTGAAATAAAAGAGACGAAAGGTGGACTAATTGAGACAATCAAGTCACTGACAAAAAAGAGAATAAGAGAAAATTGAGAAAATAAGGAAATCTAGAAGGGTAAGACACACTGGCAAACAATGAAGGTAAACCCTAAAAACATTTACACATAAATTGGCACACCTATGAGGCTGCACCTCGCGCTGGAAGGGGATAAGCACTTCTATGTTAAAACATCTAACACTGATCAGCACGTCTGTCATAGAATTAATAGCTCCAATCAAGGAAATGACAAAAAACAAAAGGGTTTGTTCAAAAAAATCCAGGCTTGTCACTTCAGAAAAAAGATTGATGACTCTAAGTAGTCACAAATTCTAGAAACAAAGGAAAGATATACATTCGATAAAATATGGAGGAAAAATCAAAATCTCAAAGAGTGAAAAGAGACTAGAGGTAATGACTCCCCAATGGAGTCACCAATTTGTTTTCTAGGTAAATCCTCTCTGCAGACATAGACGATCCCTCTAGCCCTAGGGTCGGTCTAGCAATAAAGGGAACAAGCAAACACCTAATTTCCTAGATTATAAATGAAACATAGATCAAAGGAGATGGCCTACCTCTATCTAATTCTGCGATGTTTCCCTTCGTCGAATATTTAATTTGGCCTTTCGCTCTTCCAAGCCTGGTCTTCGCTACTACCAGCATTCGATTACCTGTGCCAGTGACAAAAAACAACAAGAAACATAGAAGTGAAACATGCATATAACAAAAATAATCTATCTAACTGATCAAGTAATTTTATAATTCTTATCATAAACATGGACAAGAATGGAAAATAAATATAAGTTGTATCATATTATTAATAAAAGAGGAGTTACAACCTGCGCCTTTATGTCGAAGCTCTCCTTCAGCGAGTCTGAATCCGGGCACATCTCCAAAGCACTCTTTTTCAACTCAGTGTGAGAAGGCCAAGGGTCTCAACTCTCTCCTTCAATGCCTATAACAATCTTAAAAACCTTTCTCTACTATTATTTTCTCCTATTGTTTTCTAACTAGCAGAGGTATTGGAAGGTGATCAATTTATAGTGGTGGAGGAGGGGACATGGATCCACTTAAGGTGGGAAAAAGGCTATCTCCTTGGGTGGTTCCTCTTTTATAGGAACAAGAGGTCCAAGGGAGTAAGCTCGGGCATATCCGGATCAACAAACATCCAGCTCTCTGCTCTCGAAGCTTCTAGGCCATGAAGCTTCATTTCCATTTTAAAAAATCTTCCAAAAGTAGATCGGCACAGCTATGCGGTTAATACCAATGCCGATCGATGGTAGTCACAGGCTAAGGATTTTCCATAAGCATTGGTGAGACATTGAAGGGTTGTGCTACTCCAAAAAGGGGGGGTTCTAGGGAGCTACTCCAGGAATGATCAAAAGAGATATTTATTTTCAGGCTGTAAGGAATCCAAAGGTGTGTTTTTATGATGGAAAAAGTACACAGGGATCATTGTAGGGGTTCTCCAAAATCTAGGAGCAGGAAGTACAGGGGAAATGAAAAAATGTTGTATAACAAGTTTTAGTTCATCCTTCATTGCTTATATCAAAACTAAACTTTCACATATGGACCAGAAATTTTTGCATAGAATGAAAGAAATGAAACTTTTTGTCCTTCAAAACCAATACTCATGAATTTTCATGTACCTTATATAGATCACAAGGAAATACAAGTCATTTCTCCCTTTCTTTAAAAATTTATTTTCACTGAAATTAGACCATAAAAAATTATAAAAATTATTTTTCCTATAAACTGCACCTTTTTGATCCATTGCCTACAAAATGTACTTTTTCAACATGCGTTCCACAAAATGAACTTCTTCAATCTATCAAAAAGTTTGACATAATGCACTCTTGAGGAGAAAATATAAATTTTGGTAATCCCCAACAAACCTGAACTCATGACCTCTCCTGAACTAGTAAAATTCAATAACAATTTGGCTACGGTGTTACGTATTCATATCAAACACCAACATTATAATTATGATTCACTTCACTCGTGACAAATCCATAGGGTGATGCCATGCTAGAAAAACTAAAAGGATATTCCTTCAAGCTTAATCATACATCACATGTGTCTTTGACCATATTTGAACTCACAGCAACATCCAAAACCTTTAGGCCTCACAATATAACATAGAACTAATGCCTACAAGCCTCACCATATAACATAAATTCAATGCCGATGGGCATCACCATATAACATATATCCAATACCTATGGGCCTAACCATATAACATAAATATAATGCATATGTGCCTCATTATAAAAATCCAATTGCTCTGGGCCTCACTGTAAAAATCCAACACCTTTGGCTTCATAAACTATTACTTCGAGCCTCACCATGTAATATATATCCAATGCCTTCAAATTCACAAACTGCACCTTCAGTCCTCACTATGTAACATAGAGCCAATGCCTTCATCTTCATGAGCTACACCTTCAAGCCTCACTATGTAACATAGAGCCAATGCCTTCGAGCTTCATTATGCAATGAACTCCATTCAAATTGATATACCCTTGTCCCTCATTGTACTATGCAAACCAAAATGGCCTTTGAGCGTCGGTTTGTATTGAATGAAAAAAAAAATTATATGCCTTCATTCCTCACTATACTTTTCAAACCAAATTTTCTTGCAAGCCTCACTTTATATCAAACTCCAAATAAATTGATATGCCTTCGAGCCTCACAGTGCTCTGCAAACCAAAATGTCCTTCAAGCCTCACCATCTATTATAAAACATACAAACCATATGGCCTTCAAGACTCATGTTCTACTGCAAAATAAACAAATTTTGAGCCTTACCATCCACTACAAACCAAACATCCTTCGGGCCTGACCATCTACTAGAAACTTGATGACCATCGAGCCTCATTTTCCACTAGAAACTAGATGGCCTTTGAACCTCACCATCCACTACAAACTATATGTCCTTCACGCCTTACTATCAACTACAAACTAGAATAGATCAATTAATGAATGAGCACACTCTCCTGTAATCTCACTGGCACACACATACACATGTGTGTGTGTGTGTGGTGGGGGGGGGGGCTTCCCCTGGGCTAGATTGAAGTTTATGTGAATTTGAAACTCAAGGTGAAGTGATATTGAATTTTGGAATTTTTGTAGAACCTTCCATGTGACCCATTCCTAGGATCCATAGTTAAACCTATGTTGATGTCACTAGTAACATGTGGCACTCTCTTAGTGGTGCCATGTGTCACCCAAATTATGCCCTATTTCCAACCAAAATCACCAAATCAGCATGTCACATGGAACCTTTTCATGTTTCCATGTCAACAACATAGTACCACATCATGTGCATCCATGTCATTACCAATTTTCCACTCTCTTGTTGCCACATGTCATTGTGTTTCCACTTGGTCAATACAGCCCCACCACCTTTGTGTTCATGTCAAAGATCCATGTCATTAGTCACCTATGCTTAATGGATCCACTTGGAATCCTTCTACATCTACCATATGTCACATATTCATTGGTCCAATTTTGCGGAGGTCGAATGACATGCGGGTTTGATGTAATCTCCATTAGACTTTTCACAAGTTATCACTCCATCCACCATTCATGAAATTTTCAATGGACATATCTTCCCTGAGTTGCACAAAATTTAATTCGATTAACTAATGCACAAGTCCACATGCCATCTTACATTAATTTCTCATGAGGACATGGATTCAATCTGAAAATGCATGAAAGTTAACAAATTTGGTGTTTTTAATAACCAATTTGGTGTTTTTTACTTTTTGACCATTTTCACCTTCAAACTGACTTATCTTCTCAACTACGAAGAGTTTGACCAAGTGTGGTATATCGTTGGAAAGGTCTCGGAGAGTACTATCCAAAAATACCATTTATAGATTCATTTGAAAATCATATATTCAAAAAATAAATCAATAAACTTCGATCTTCTTTATCATATTTTAATGTGATCATTCAAATTATCAAATTATCATACTCATCAATCTTTTTTCTTTGGCTTACCCTTTGGCATAAATGACACTAGTTGTCATCAATAACAACACATAGTCCAATAGCAGCATGTGGACTAGTTGCACCATGGGATCCAAAAAAATTTACCTCTAGAATATATGATACCAAATACTTCAATACACTCAATATATATTGATAGATCAAAACTATAATGGTAAACTTGTAATTGAAAGAAGAAGAAAAATATAATGTCATTCTTCTTCAATTAGATGAGTTCCAACTATAGGCCAAGGAATTGGATCATAATATTTTTATTGAAGTGCCAGCAAAGATGCACATTGGACCTCCAACACTCGAGGTTTCATTTTTCTAGGTTATAAAATTGGATGACAACTCTCCTCCAATTTATCCCTCAATATGGACATTATGTTCAATATTTTTTTTAGGTTTCTTATTATTGAAACTATTGCTTCCATTATCACTAGGCACATGCTTACAAAACTTATTTTTGGAAAATTAAAACCTCTCATCTTTGAAGCTTTCGACTCTATTTTTTGGACTGATAATGTCACTCAACCAATATGGATCAATCAAATTTTTTTTTGTTGGTTTTGTTTCCCTAGTAGCAAATCAATAGAACAATTAATATATTTTTTTATTTTTTTCAATTAAAACACCACCTCTCTAGCTTAAAAAAGTAATTATTAAAAAATTGTGTAATTAGAGGAAAGGGAGATTCCAATCTCCCCATTAATGTTTTTTATTTTAGTTTTGGTTTAGAGAATTTTAATTTTTAATTTACATTATTTTTCCTTTTTTTTAATTATTTATACATTTGGAGTTTTTAATTTTTTTTATGGTGTTTTTGTTGCTATGGAGTACCAAAGACACCTTCCTTTTAGTTGGTTGTTACCTACAAGGAATAAACAAGTAATTGGTTGTTATTAGTGGATAAACATGGGTAAACAAAGTATTGAAAGCGATGGAAACAATGCATAGTTTAACATAAACTACAAACTACAATAAATAACACATAACCAATGGTTAATGAAGAAAACATGTCAACAAATTTTAGTAAAAAGGTTCCCTTTATTGACTTACGAAAGTAGAAGAGATACAATAGATTAATTCATAGCACTTTGAGATAATTATTTGAGTAATTATGCTCAAAAATCCTCAACAAGGAATTTCCTTTCTCAATCTCCCTGCAAGCTTGCTCTCTCTCTCAAAGACATATGAAGACACTCTCAATGATGAAATCCTCTTCTAAATCAAATGGGTCATTGGTAGGGAGCAATTTTGACAACATAGCAATGCTCTAATTCTTCTTGATTTTTATCTCTCCTTGAATTTGTATTTATAGAGATTCTTGGGCACTCCTCTCCTCCTTGGCTCATTAATGTGGTGGTTCACCTCATAAATGAGATGAGAGCTACCAATTCATTGCCTTTAAGGCTTCTTGGGCTCAAGGCTCGAATTTTTTAGCCCATCATATCAAGATTTTGACTGTTTCTCAAGCAATTTCATGGCTCGAGGTGCTGACTATATTTTTCGCAATCATGCAGCAATCGAACAAATAGTCGCTTAGTTGTTAATTCCCAGTAATGGTGCACCTGCACAGTCCAATTTTTTAACTTGAACCTTAGGAAATATTTTTAATTTTTGGTCTTCATGGTGCTTCCAGCTAGAAATGTAACCTTTTTATGTGTTGATCACTGACTTTAAGTGTCTTCCAATGTGTACAGATAAGTGTACGATTTTCACATGATAATAGTCTCCCCTGATGTATGTTGTTAGGAGAAAGTGTATAGCCAAAATACATCACATTTTTTGTTGATCTGACTGAGACTCTTTCCAACTTCTTGAGAGATAGAGGAACTTATTGTGCATATGATTAGGGAAAATCATTGACTAAGAAATGAATAGAACCATGCTCTAAGGAAATACTAATACAAAGAGTGTTTATATGAGGAGGGGATATCCCATGATCGTTACGATAATTATGAATAAGTGTTACAATAACACATGGAATGGTCCTATAAATTTAGTGTTGATGTAGCTAATGTGTTGAATTTTGATTACGATAATTGATTGCACCCTTAAGGGCATCTCTAATAAATAGACTAAACTAGGTTCCCCCATGCATCAAAGGTGAAGCATTGTTGAATGAGGTGTTACGTGTGTTGGAAAAATACTAGAGGGGGGGGGGGGTGCAATGGTGAATCAATATTTTAAACACACATAAACATTTTCTTTTATTCTAAATTTTGAACACTAATTTACTGAAGTAAACATGCATATGTCCATGACTTTTATGCAGACAACTAGCGTATATCTAGTAAACTTATTTTTCAGTTAATTATTCATATTTTTATCTATCTATTAGTGTTTTATCATTTAATAAGAAGTAAAAAATTTTAGTAACAAAATAATAAATCATCACACATAATCATCACACATGAACACTGGGATTTTTAGGTGGAAACCTAATGTGGGAGAAAACCATGATTGTTGTCGTCTTTGTCTTATTATTTAATTAAAGAAAAATATTCTTTATAATCTTATGATGGTGTAGACTCATACCAACACGAAGGCACTCACCTGCAGAGGTCTGCAAACTTCTCTCATTCTTCAGCACCTACTAAAAGGGAGCTCCAACCCCCAAATATGATCACCAGCTGCTACTAGAAAAAATCTTCAACCTCCTCACTAAGGGCTCCAACCCTAAACACTTCTATGGACCACGTTTCATAAATTTTCACATTGGATCCACCTGATACAATTCAGCACAACTTGTAGGCCACTTTTAATCATATTTTCAAACTAGACCCAATACCATCAATAAATCCCAATACCAATTGTCAAAACTAAAAAATTGATCACTCTAACAAATCACCGAACCAATGAATCAACCAATCACTGAATTAACCAATCATTGAAGAAAATGGGACCCAAATTAATCATATGATAGAATATGTATGCTACTATGCTTAAGCATATCCACATATATATGCACTTTCCATGAAATAAACATGCATACAAATCTCAACATACCAAACCCTGATATTGAACCAATGTTATTCTAAAATAAACATGGAATTGCACACATACATACTAAATCATTCTTACTGAACCATCACAAATTTCACAACTAGCATCATCACATTTCATCATATCAATTCACAATCAATTCAACTTAAATTGTAAGTGTTTAAACCCAAATATTCAATTAAGACTTCATTGACAAACATCAGCAAACACAACAAATAGATTAAACTGATAAAACATAATATTTTGGGAAAACCCTAGAATATATACGCACTTTCCATGAATCACTTTCACGTGTATATGCTCTTTTCAATAATGAAACATGTGTACAGATCTTCTCAAACTACATAATTGATATGATACTATTCAGAAAGTTATCCGCGTGTATACACACCTTTCTTCAGCCAAACTCGCTTACAGATATACAGATATTGAGTTATTCCTTTCTTCAGCCAAACCTGTGTATAGATATACAGACATTAAGTTATACCTTTATTTCACATCAAAACTTCAAACATACCCATACCACGACATTCAAACATCAAAACATAATTATCCCAAATCAAATCAACCCAAAACATATTATTCAATACATAGTCATTTCAGGTCTATTGAACCTAATCATTGTTGTATTCTCGGGTGCACATTTATTTTAGATCAATAACCCAAAGCATACTTCAGAGTGAAGTATTCATCAATAACACATCACATGCACACATTTATCACTTTTATCTTCATCTCGTTATATAGCTTAGGCCTTAGCCAATACCACAGGTCAAAACCACACTAATGTCAATGTTATTCCTTGATGGGATCAAATATACGTTACTCTGCTCAATATTGTGTGCTAATACCATGGTAAATACCCTTGGTATTTAGAAACCATAGTGCGAAAATTGTGTGTCTTCTTCTTCATACCCACATGTGTACGTGGTTTTCCTTTACATAACCCACGTATATTTATTCAATTGTTCACTTCCATCATTCTTTTGTCTTTGAACTGCATGCATTTGATCAAATCTTGTTGACGTCTTTATTAAGGAGGTTTCCATTAAGGACAACACATTTTTCATAATTCCAACAATGTGATGCATGGATCTTCAACTAAATGAGAGAACTGCAACAGTCACATAGTACGATACTACCCTGCCATGAAAAAAATATGTTGGTGTCAAATGTTAGGGAAAAATATGACATCAATAGGAAATAATGATTCTCACTATGCCACCCGAGGTTTTTTCTTTAATGGGGGGGGACTAAGGTACTACTTCACTACTGGAAGATGGTGTTGAATTCGATAGGAGAGAAGTGTCAATCGCCCGAAGATTTGATTCGAGAAATATTTACGAAGCAATAGATTTGGTTGTAATATGTTGGGTCATAAAGGCATGATAACAAGAGCTGAAGCTATGGGTGAATATAGAAAACTACCCAAGGTTGGAGTTGTAATGTGATTGGTGGTAGTCAAAACAATATTTCTCAGGGAAATTCCTTTAAATTCGGTAGAACATCCAGGGTGGGTATGAGTATGTTCTGATTATCATGGTGGGTAATAAATGAATATGGGTCATGGTGTGGTGATGAAAGAAATCTCCAACCAAGGATGACTAAGTATTTTCGTCAGGTAACTGACAATAAAATATGGGTGAGAATCCTTTTCCTTAATTTTTTTTTTACATTTTCCAAAAGAATGTAAAAGTGGTTTGGGATGTACAAACATGGATATGACTGTCCCAAGAAAATGGCTACGTATGTGATGATGCAAGTGCATTTTTTGTTAAGGGTAGGGGCCCTTTTGGTTTGTCTCATTGTGAGGTTGATGAGGCATATGGAGCGACACTTATGGGTTATTTCCATATGGTGGGGTGATAGGCCAAATGTTGAATGTGGGGGCGTATTTGATTAAATCGGAAAAATAATAAAAGTGGTGACCTGGGAGTGGGGTTGGTAAGAAATGAGTAAATAAGTGGAGAATGAGGTTGATCTTCAATACATGCGTATGATTTGGCTCCTGGGCCTAGGGGAATGGCCATGGATCCCAATAATGTAAGGTGAATTATAAAATGAGTTGATCCATTTATGGTAAGTGATATCGACCGACATGGCTGTTTACCATGTGTAGCTAGAAGGTTGTGGGAAACATGGTTGAGATGATGGAATTATAAAATGAGGTGATCCATTTAAGGTAAGTGATATTGACTGACATGCATATTTACCATGTGTAGCTAGAAGGTTGTGGGAAACATGGTCGAGATGATGGAGCCTATGGTTGATTTTAGAGAAATGATGTCAGGATATGCAAAGCTTTCAAGGAGTCCTATCATGCTGAGTGGAGAATGATACCTTAACCGTTGATTGTCACCATGGTACTGATTTTGTTGATAAACTGCGTGGAACCTGCAACTTTGACAACCAATACCCAAAGTGAAAAAATATTGAGGAAATCATGAGTAAACTAAAATGTATTAAACAATATGACTCTAAAAACATGGAAAGGCACACCTGATGGGTACTCTTAAAAGTAAAATGGGCCCAAAAATGAGTATGATACTAAAAATAAATGGAATGGACGATTATTTACATGATGACGTCTTGATCCCAATGCCTCTTATGGTTTTGCAAAAATAGGTCCTGAGTTCCTTAAAGGGCCTCTGTAAAATGAAAAAGAAGGTGATAAATAAGGGGGTATGGGCCATATTCCACCTCATTTGTACTTGATGACATGGACTCCAGTGTAGAGTCTACGAGCTATTTTCTTATATAGCAGTCATCCAGAGCACCTGAGTAGCATGTGAGGAGATCCATGTAAGAGGTCGCAACCCTACCTTTGTGATTGGAGTATGAGTATCGACACTGAAAAATGATGAGAAAATGGAACAAATCAGGGCTCCTACATTCGAGGAAATGAATCATATGTGGTGTTATGTGTCATCAACACCAGGAGGTGGGAGAATTTTCATGATGGTAGGATGATGGTGCGTGGGAGAAGGTTCCTGTGATAATGTTGGAATTCTAGGAGCCAAGGCATCCTATATGAGATGAGTGGGTTTATGGATTTACTAAATTGGTTTGTGGCATATGTTAATATTTCCAATTTTTTGCAACATAGGAAATGTCTCTTAACTATGAAAATTGTTGGCATGAATATTATATGGGTGTATTGCACGTAATGCAGGGTTTGTGCCAATGTAATAAATGGTGTGTATATCATCATTTCTTATTATTCGTGATAGTGGTGCATGGTTTATGTCATGAGGTGAGGCTTTAACTACCTTATCTTAACATCGGCGATGTGGGAAGGATTTGTGATCTCAACGTCAGTTTGACAAAAGGATACTCTTGTTTCTCAAAAATTTTGGAGGTATTGACAGTTCTATAAATGATGAACTTGGGAACAAATGTGACAATGATTGTGTGCATGCCTAGACTGGTTTAAGTGGGTAGGTCAAGGAATGTGGACCAATGAAGAGAAAAATATCTTTTATTTTTCTCAATTCGCGACATTGAATAATCAAGTGGCCTGGTTTGTTGCATAGGTGCAAGAGTGGGGAGGTTTTGGAAATATTGTCTGAGGAAAATTTTCCATTCTTCTAGGTACCTACCGCAGGTGAGTGGTAAAATGAAAATGGGTGTAAGGATGAGCAGGGAGCGTATCTTCTTCCTTGAAGACATAATAAATGGTTTTTGACCTATCATCTTCCACTAGTGTGAGGGGATGTGATGATGTCATAGTATTGGCTTGATCCAGGGCTCCCAATGCATCTTAATAAAGATTTATTTCAGGATATTGATGTGTGTAACGCATTTACTCTACACATATATTGCATGCATGGTTGGTTTTTAATTCCATACTACGTGTTGGTGTGACTTTCTCTCTCAAATGTGGAGGTGGGGTGACTGGCATTTTTGGGGCATGGAGAAGATCTTTTAACTCCTCTAATTTTGGGCACAAATTGGTAGGTTACCTTGATAATTCACATAATGCATAGCGTGGTGGTATCCTGGGTGAGGAAGTGGTTTTGGCTTCCACCTTTCCTTTCTTATTTTTCCTTATGCTAGCACTTGTTGGTGTCGACCCAGGTTTTTCTCTTTTGTAGAGGTTTCCTGTGAGCTAGGTACAGGAATGATTTCGTTCGAGGTAATACCTAAGTTTGTTGACATGGCATATGGGGCGAGATACCAGAAAAGTATTAGGAAATGCATACTTTCCATGAGTTGGTGCAATAAAAAACCAAGTGGGGATATAATAAAGGTGTATGAGTGATTACATATGGTAGGATCGTTGAGTTAGTAGTCACAGCACTAGCGATATCTGGAACTGGTTCCTGAGGCTGAGCTGTGTTTGAAAAACTCATCATAAACATTGAGGTTGGAGAGGAAGCCTCAATTAATGGTGGATAACTAGGGTATGTTCCAAAGAGTGATGATGGTTTGAAAATCCCTATACCCGATTCAGTAAAAGTTGTGATCAACTCTCTATGGGTTCCTATTAAAGGTAATACATCTAGGGGGTGTTGGATGTCCTTTTCTCGTACTATGTAAGTTTATCTATCATAATGACTTTCCCATCATGGGGGAACATCATGATATAAAATTGATGATTCTGTTGTTTTCATGGCACACATGTAGCTACATCCTAATAGGATATTGTAATCTAGTTGGGCATCAAGGACCTCTATATCTATGAGAACAGTTTTGAAAACAATATCTAGTGGGACGTCCTAAAAAATTCCTACAGGGGCCGAGGGGCGACCATCGTATGCTCTAAGTGTAATGGGTGATGGTTTGAGTTCGAGGAACCCTAGTTTTTTCCAAACTTCTTTGGACATTATATAGGTGGATGCTCCCTCGTCAAAAATGCAACAATGTATGTTGATATTCTAAATGGTACCCAAAATATGGAAGGCAACTATCGATGGAAGGCATGGAGTAGTGTTATCCAAATCAAAATTCATCAAACACAAATTATTTGGGTTGATTGTGCCTAACGCAGAAAGAAGGGATTTACGTTGAATTAGGAAACTTTGTAAAACCTCCAGTGTTAACATAGTTGATGGGTATTTGGGCTAGATCACCAATGATGTTATAACTATGACCAAAATTTGAATTATGCCTTTCTCGGCATAGTGGCCCTTTTACCATACGTGAGATGGTTTCTAAGGGGGGTTGATGCAACATCAAAGGAGCCATAGCTATAATGGTAGTTTATGTTTAAGGGTTGGTTTCTGGAGGGGTTTCGTACTCTCAGTTTTGTGTTTGCAGAAGGATATATTCTCCTACCATTTAAATTTCATGATTGGTGGAATCCATGAAGTTTCCTCTAGGAGGGTTCTGATACTATTGTTAGGTATTCACCACTCCTTAGTGGGGGAAATGATTCTGTGAAATTGCAGTATGTTGGTTTGGAGTTAGTTATGTGTTATATTCTTTCCACGAATAGTCACAGGGGGGTGATAGCCCCCCCTGTTCATTGCGCTGAGCACAGTGGGGGGGTCACAAGGGGGTAAAAAACCCCCCTGTCCAAGGCTTTGGAGGGGGCGGGTAGCCCCCTGCACCGGGTACGGGGAAGCACCCTAGGAAAAAAAATTGGACCCTATTTTAGGTGGGTGGACTCGCCTATGGTTTTGTGCATGGGTTTGTACATGCTTTTGGGGCATGATGGTTTTCAACCCCTGGTATTTTGTATATTTGGTTAAGGAAACTACAGTTATGTTCTAATCCAGGGTTAATGTATTGGGGTTTATGATTTCTTCAACATGTGTATATGTGTGTGTGTGTGTGTGTGTGTGTGTGTGTGTGTTGTAACACTAAAAGGAATATAATGAAAAATCAAGTTGGTAGTCTCGATTTGGGATCCAGGGGAAAAATATCTATGTATATTTTTTTATGTTTTATGCTCTTGCTATTGTTTATTTTCTGTTCTTTAAGAATTCCTTTGCATATAATTTATTTACAAGGTTAAAACCTACATTTGGCTTGCCATTCCCCCTAGTGTCTTTCATCTTTTTCAATTCTGGGAGTTGAGAGAAATGGTGAATGTAATGCCCATATTCCCCATAAATAGCACAATTATGATTAATCCTTATACTAGAGTTTGTGTTTTGATTTTGTGGGTTTTTATTGCTCTAACACTAGTTTTAATTCCATTTAGGGGGATTTCCCATGGCTGGTACTTGCGAGGGTTTCTATTAGTTGTTTCCCCCTTGCCTGTGTTCACCATTTTTCTTGTTCTTTCATTTATTCTTGTTGGAATTATGTGGGCTTTATGTATTTACCTGTTCAAAATATTGTTGTTTTTACGATAAAGAGGGTTGCATGAAATTAACCCCAACGTTAGGTTGTGTTAGGGGGTTATTATTTTGGGTTGTTACAAAAGGGAAGTGGGGATTCCATTGTCCTGGGTTTGTGTAAGTGATGTAGGAGGTGTAACCCACCTCTACAGTACGTGGGGGGTACTAACCACCCTACGTGGGAAGGTGTTGACCCCCCTGCATGGGAGGGTATTGACTACTTTTCATAGAAGGGTTCTACAAGGGTGAAGGATGATTGGGATAATATCCCGTGTTGGATGATGGTGGAACTGCAGGTGGGGTATCATATGTCTGATAAGTGATTGAGCCATTTTACACATTTCTAGACTCCTAAAAATTCTTTACGAGTTGATTTTGGGCTTTGGTTCCAATCAACCCATCTGTAACACTTAATGCTCCTAGTATCTTTGATCTAAAACACTTTAGCCAAGGAGCATCTAGAAGAGAATTAGGGAGGTATCCAAACTAAGTATAGATTAGCTCAAATTTTAGAACTTTACTGATAGCATCTTCCTCATTTCGTGGTAACGTGATAGCCACATATTTTGAGATATTATTTGTAAGAAATTTGAAAAATAAGTCAAGGACAAGTTCCTCATCTACGTGAACCTTGCATGGGCTACGACATTTCCATCGTTCATGGACGTGGTATGAGATGTGTATGGCCAACATCTGCTGGAAATAGGTGAGAATATCTAAGCCAGTGTCCTAGTGTATTTGGAGCTGTAATAAAGTGATAAATGACCTATATATGAAGTCGAAGGTGACATGGGAACCAGAGGCTTCGCTTATGTGCCACTTTTTCATAGGCCCTGTGAGGGTGAGTTGAAAAAGTCATAGGCGAACTAAGTCATCCATGATTTTGTTGGATGAGATCCAAATATAAAAGGTTGTTATGTGGTTTCGTGGATATTCCCCCTATTTCCCTTCGAAATTTGGTATATCTGATGGTAACTTGGTTGGC
Source organism: Pinus albicaulis (assembly GCA_034641835.2). Lineage (NCBI taxonomy): Eukaryota > Viridiplantae > Streptophyta > Pinopsida > Pinales > Pinaceae > Pinus > Pinus albicaulis. Next base: position 732,378,017 of record CM076579.1, read on the forward strand.
ATAGAGGGCCAATTTTGATTATGAGCAATAGGGTCATTTGTCAACTTTCTTAGATCTATATTTAAGGAAGTAGAAATGGGATTTTGGTCATGTTCGCCATTGTAAAATAATTTTGAACTCCAATTTGCAATGAAGTTACTTGTGGGGAAGTGGGAGATGGGTTACCCGGGTGGGTAGCATGTCGAATCCCCGGAGGGGTGGTTTGTGGAATCCCCTAAGGGGTAGTGAAGGGAGTACATTGAGGGGGATGGGTGCCAACCAAATTTGTTCCAATAAATGTTGAACCAATAACAGTGGTTGTGTGATGTCTTCTATGTCAAAATGGTGAGAAACCTAGCACACCTCTCGACAATGGGGGGAGGTCTTGGAAGCGTCTACAGTGACAGGGTATCGTGGGGTCCCTTATGGTGTCAAATGGAGTGTGTATTAATTTTTTGGCAAGGGGGTAGGATATGTATCAAAGAAAAAAAATCACATACTTAAAACAAAACAAAACAAAAAAATGGTTACTTTTCATTTAAGTTACACTATGTGACCAATCAAACACAAAAGGGTATTTCTTCATTTTATGTATGATAAAAAATCCTAACAAGATTTATTCATTCTTCCACTCTCAAAGTAACTGGGCCTTGCGAAGATATATTTTTGATGGGTACTGGGGCTACGTTCTGAAAGAACTGACTACACTTCCAATAGCCAAAGAATCAACCAAGGTAATGATGAGGCTTTAGTGCTTCCCGCACCTCCACCTATCCTTAGGAAATATGTCCTAAAATTTTTCCATTAGGATACCTTCGTCTCAGGGGGGTAGTTGAGTCTTTATCTTCTTGCAAATTAGTCATCAGTATCGATCACTATGAAGGTCAGTTATCCCTGCATAGTACCACACACACTGGGACCTAAGCCAAACCCCCTTTTGAATTGGGTCTTTGACGTGTCTAGGTAGTCTTTTTCGTGAGATGGTGAAGGATTTGAAGCACCGTACAAGACAACTTCTAGGTTTCCAAATGTAACATGACCATGGTGTCTTATTGGATGCCTACCCCCAATGGTCCTAACTTGAACTATAAATTTTTTATGGCCCCTATAGGGAATTTAATGTGTTCAAGTTTATGGTTTCTTTTAAGGGATCTTACTTCACTTATGTTTTGAAAAGGTAAGCTAAAATAAACTAAGTTACAAAGGCTCCTGAAACTAGATGCCCTTTGTAACAAGGTTTCGAGTAGCTTAGTGTGTGAAGTGTAATGTGTGTGCAAGTGGCAAAGTGAACAAAACAAAATGTGTAATAATGTGGATATGCGATGATCCTTTACACAATCCCTTACTTACGCTAATTTTTGTTTGTTCCTTGCATGAAAAGAAATAATATGTGAGTAGTGGGCCACTTCCTTCCTATTACACTATGTGTGCCTAAAAGGGAGATGGAAAAACCAAGTGCTTTAAGAAAGCTTTCAGATGCAAGCTTAGGATCATCTAAAAGATGCAAGGGTAGGCAAGGGCTACTCCCTTTCCTTAATAACAAGTATTCCTAGTATCAATACTAATGAAGTAAAAATTCTTTGGTCAGTCAAAAATATGTGTGGATTATGAGCCACTTAATCTTCTCCTAATTAAGTTATGTGACTTGTAAAAAAAACAAAAAAACAAAGTGAAAGAGAGGTGTGGATTATGGCCACTTACCTTTTCCCTTAATTAAGCTATATGTGAAATATAAAATTTTAAAGTAAAGACTAAGTAACTACCCTACTAATAGTGACTAGTAAAGCAATTAAACAATATAGACTAATTGTAAAAAAACTGTAGAGGTGAAGGAAATTCACTAAAGGTTGTCTATCACCCAGGAAAGAAAAAATAAAATGGATTTTGAGCTCTTTGTAACTTGCACGGGTTATCCTCTACACATGTGTGTGGATCGCGCGTCTATCTGTGATTAAAGTCATGTGACCAGTGGAAAAAAATTAATAAATGGTCTTTTTCGGCCGAAAACGGGTCCAAGGGGTCTGGAAAAGTTCCAGAGAACTAACAGAGGCACAATTAAGTGACAATGCAGAGAGAAAGGTGTTGGAAATATGATGCAGAGTGTTGTCCTTGATGGCAACCCACTGAATGAAGATGAAGACATGAGATTGTTGACGTGTGTTGTCCTTGATGGCAATCCACCTGATGAAGTTATTCTTGACTTGATGGACTTGGTAAATGATGTAAATCTGATGTGATATGATGTTTGTTGACAATATGATGCTGAATGTTGTCCTTGAAAGGCAATCCACTTAATGAAGATGATGACAACTTACTTGGTGAAGTTGTGCTTGTTAGAATATGTTCTTGATGAGCTAAATATGATGTATCTACAGTGTGTATAGAAGGCAATGAAGAAAGGAATTCAGAATGTGCTCAATCTATGATAAAAAGAGTATGTCTCAAGGAATACGCGGATATGTCTAGGGGAAGTCGCGTATGCACGCGGGAAAGAACGTGCCAAGTCGCGTATGGGAAAAAAACGCCCAAAATGTGCAAAACCAGGGGCAACCACCATGGTATTGACCCATTGTATTGGGTAATGATCCGCCTAATTGACCTCGTCCAGGAATACCATCGGAAGTAATGTAGTTTTGGGCTCATGGTGTTGAAAGGGGCTCATGGTATTGAAAAAGGATAAACCTATATAAAGAGATGAAATTCATTGTGCAGATCATGATGGTGGGTGCAAGATGTCTGAGCTTGAATGAATACTTCTCTCTGAAGTAGATCTGAATGGAAAGGGTTACACTTGAATGATAAATCTGAATGTCTGATGCACCAATGATGAAGAAGGGGATCTAGATCTGAAATGTACTTGTATCTACTAGATCTGCTTATGGAAGGCTTAGATCTGAATTGAGGCAAACATCTGTCTGAAGTAAAAGGGTAAATCTGAACAGAATTGCAGATCTAAAGAAGTATGTTGTTTTATAATGATTGAAGATCTATACGCTACTTAGCCGCAGAGGAAGCGCGTATATACGCGGCTTCGCTGAAGAAAAAGCACGTATGCACAATGCAATTGGCTCTGTAATTTGTACAGAGGTATACGCGAGTTTATGTGGACGGAAGCGCGTATATACGCGACACCAGTGAAAGTAAAGCGCGTATGCAAACTAGGGTTTGCTGAAGTCTGTGGTAAGAAATGTCTGATCTAATCTGCTGTGTTGTTGCTATCTGTATTCTATTGTTCTAAGTTTCCTGTATCATTTTGGTTGTATGGTTGAGCTTGAAAGGATGAAAAGGGTCTAGTCTGAAAATATGATGAAACGTGGCCTACAAGTATTGTTCTATTGAAGTTGTTGGATCCAGTGTGAAAATTGATGAAACGTGGTCCAAGGTGGTGCTGAGGGTTGTAGCTTTCAGTCAGGGGGTTGTAGCTCCCTTCCAGGTGAGGCTGGTAAACGAGATCGGGGGTCGTAGCTCCCTTCCAGGAGAGGCTGGTAAACGAGTCAGGGGGTCGTAGCTCCCTTCCAGGAGAGGCTGGTAAACGAGCGCAGGTGGGTGCCTGCGTGCTGGTCAAGTCCGCACCAGCACATATGTTGTAAGATGTTTTCTCTATAATAAAATATTGAAGGCTGAGCAACTGCAGCGGTGGTTTTCTCCCGACTTGGGTTTCCACCTAAAAATCCTGGTGTTCATGTGTGATGCTTTGTGTGATGGTTTATTCTGTTCTTACCGCACATGTTTACTGTTTATAGAACATCTAATGAATGAATGATGGAATGATATAAGTGAAGAACTAATGGCATAATTAGATCTCTGTGTATACGCGAGTTTTATGAAGGATATCCGCGTGTATACGCTAGTTGGCTTCAGCAAAGTAGCGTATGGGTTTTAAAGGAATGAAAAAAGTAAAAGTTTGAATATGCAGTAAATAATGATTCACCCCCCCCCCCCTCTCATTATTTCAGTATTTTTCCCAACAATTGGTATCAGAGCAGGTCCTTGTGCAGAAGCTTGATCGCTTAAAGGAGATCCGTTGCAATGGGAAGTCAAGAAGGAGTAATGTCTATAAAGCCACCTCTATTCAATGGAAGCAATCTGATATTCTGGAAGGTACGAACAAAATCATATCTGCAAAGTCTTGGTGCAGATGTATGGGCAATCGGGGAAGAAGGTTATCAATACCCAGCAAGTATTCCTACTGATGCAGCAGAAAGGAAGAAGTATGAAATCAATGCCAAAGCAGTGAATGTCTTATTAGGAAGCATGTCTGAATCAGAATTTGCTAAAGTAATGCAGCTACATTCAGCAAAAGAAATATGGGACAAAATCATTCTAAGCTATGAAGGAGACACAAAGGTAAAAGTGCAAAACTCCAAACTCTTAGAATTGAATATGAAAATTTGAAGATGCATAGTGATGAAAGTGTTGCCAGTTTCTTTCTTCGTCTAGATGATATTGTAAATCGGATGAGAAATTTGGGTGAAACCATAATCGATACTACTCTGGTGGAAAAAGTCTTAAGATCTTTGACTTCAAAATTTGACTCTAAAGTTTCAGCTATTGAAGAAAGGCAAGATCTGCAAACTCTTACTATTGTTCAATTACATGGTACTCTGACTACTTTTGAAATGAGACAAGGAGGTCCTTCTCAAATAAGAGAAGCTGCTTTTAAGGCATCTACAAAAGGAAAGGAAAAGGAGGTTGTCAAAGAATCCAGCTATGTATCCGATGAAGAAGAAGAAAATTTCGTGAGAAAGCTCCAACTAGGTACTGGAAGATTCAAAGGTAAGCTTCCCGTCAAATGTTTTGAGTGTGGTAAAGTTGGTCATTATGCCGCAAAATGTCCTTATAAAAGAAAAGAAGTAGTAAGAAGGAATAAGAACCGATCTAGCTCTAAGAAAAGTTACTATGCTAATGAAGATAGTGATGAGTCATCTAATAGTGAGGAATAATGTGAAGAAGATCTTAGACTTCTCATGGCATTTGAACAAAAAGAAGAAAAGGATACTTTTATGGATGCTCTAGAGGAAAACGATTTTCTTGAAGAAAATAATCAACTCAAACTACGCTTAGAAGAACAAAAGATAATCATAGAGACCATTGAAAAGCAACTTGAAGAAGCAAAGAAACATATTGAAAAACTAGAATGTGAAGTGGTAAGTCAAAGAAAAGAAGTTGAGAAAGCAAAAACCTTGAATCTTAGATTTGCTAAAGGATCTGAAACCTTAGATGAGATCATCAAGATACAACGTTCTCCTCTTATAAAGACAGGTCTTGGATATACCGGAGAATCTTCTCAAACTTCAGCACCAAACTATCTAAAAGCAGTTACAGGTGGTTTACGTCATTCAGCCACTCAGCAAGGGAATAAAGGATCTCTACAGGGAAAGCAGGACCATCTCAATTCAAGGAACACTAATAGGGATAGCTTTCAAAGAAGCTACAACCAACAGGTAAATTCTAATAGAAGATTTCATGATCACAGAAATTTCTACTTCAATGGACAATGTTTCTCATGTCACAATTTTGGTCATAAAGCTGTTCAATGTGTTGCATATAAAACCATCATGACAAGAGAAGCAAGAAAGAAAGGGATGAATATTGAACCAAAGAAGAACACCTATAACAACTTTTCTCCTCTTCAAAACGAAGTTGAATGTACTTATTGCAATAACTTTGGTCATGAAGAATCTGAATGCAGGAGCAAGGTCCAGCCAAAAGGACATGTTCCCTCAAGCTCTAAAGTGTGGAAAGAAAAGAACCGCAGTTGTGAGGTGTGGGATAGCATTATTTGCGAAAGTGAAGAAAATCAACAGGCATATAATGAGTATGGAACATAGACACATGACGGTGACAAGCAAACTTCATACTTATAATGCTCTAGAAAAGAAGAAAAGTTACATTTGAAAATGATACTCTGCTTGTAATTAAAAGGAAAAGGGTCGATATTTAAGTTAAGTGAAGGCTAAGATGTCATGTATGTGGATGGATTAAGGCACTTAACTTTTGTTAATTGTTAGTCAAATGTGTGATCAAGGAGCGAAGTGGTCTTCGGTTCAAATAATGTGTGGTTCGTGATCTTGATACAGGTAAAATCATTATTAAAGGAAAAAGAAATCCAAGCAACCTGTATGTACTGAACAACATAGACCAATGTTACTTGAGCAAGTCTTCAGAAAATTGGCTATGGCATAGAAGTCTGGGGCATCTGAGTTTCTCTCAAATCAACAAAGCAAGCAGACTTCAAGCTGTTTGTGATCTTCCCAAAGTCAATCTTCCTGAAAGTATCATATGCAAATCCTGTCAATTTGGTAAGCAGACTAGAGTACGATTTAATGCCAAAGAAGGATCATCAAGTAAGCCTCTTGAAATAATTCATACTGACATCTGTGGACCTATGAGGAAAAATTCATTACGTGGGGAAGAATACTATATCTTATTTATTGATGACTACTCTAGAATGTAATTGGATGGTTCAGTAAACACAAAGATCAAGCACTTGAGACCCCCGAGCTTGAAAGCATTGAAAGCGAGAAAAATGAATTAGATCTAAAAATCAAGTGTCTTAGATACGATCGAGGAGGAGAATATTCATCTCAATAATTCACAGGTACAGCGAACAACATCGATTGGCATTAAAAGGCAGTTCTCTTACAGAGCCCTTTCACAACAGAATGGTGTAGCGAAAGAATGAATAGAACAATTGTTCAAATGGCTAGAGCTATGTGACGTACGATGTTCACGACATGTTACACGGACATACTTAACACATACGACGATTAACAAATTCGATAAGGCTCATGTTCGGGTAAATAGTGACAAAACTCTATATGAACTCTGGTATGGCAATTCTCCCACTGTGAGGCATTTTAAGGTTTTTGGAAGTAAATGCTTTATAAAAAATAATGATAAAAATCTTGGCAAGTTTGAACCTAGATCAGATGAAGGGATATTTCTTGGTTACTCATCGTCAAGCAAAACATTCACATGTTACAATAAAAGGCTTCGAAAGGTTGTTGAATGTATTGATGTTGTTATTGATGAGTCTCCTACAGCTTCTAAAGAAGAAAAACAAACAACAAAAGAAGATGATAGCAACATATGGCCTTCTACATCAGATAACTGTGTGTGTAAACTGATGGATCAATGAAGAACTTTTGAAGATGATCTATACGAAAAAGCTCCATCTAGATATGTTGAAGAATCATCTGAATCTCAAATTTTGGGTGACAAGGAATGCGGGGTATGAACAAGGAGAACTCTTGTGGGATGCCTAATCACCACCTAATCATATCCACTATTGAACAACACAATGTCAATCAAGCTAGCAAAGATGAATGTTGGATTCAAGCCATGAATGAAGAGCTTGATCAAATTGAAAAGAATCACACTTGGGAATTAGTACCAAGACCTCATGACAAAAATGTCATTGGAACTAAATGGATATTCAAAAACAAGCTAAATGAGAATGGGGATGTTGTAAGAAACAAAGCTAGACTGGTTTGTAAAGGGTATACTCAACAGGAAGGTATAGACTTTGAAGAAACTTTTGCTCCTGTAGCTAGACTTGAAGCCATCAGAATGTTCCTTGCTTTTTCAAGTTATCAACAAATCAAAGTTTATCCAATGGATGTCAAATCTGCTTTTCTTAATGGTGATCTAGAAGAAGAAGTATATATAGAACAACCAGAAGGATTCATTTTGGGAAATGATGAAAATCTTGTTTGTAGACTTAAAAAGGCTCTATATGGTCTCAAACAAGCTCCAAGGGCATGGTATTATTGTCTTGACAAATATCTTCATCAGCAAGGATTTTCAAAGGGGTCTGCTAATAGCAACTTATACACAAAAACTGAAAATGATAAACTATTGATTGTGGTTGTATATGTTGATGATATCATTTTTGGAAGTAATGAAGAATCTATGAGTCAGAAATTTGCTTGTATTATGTAGCAAGAATTTGAAATGTCTTTACTTGGGGAAATAACATTCTTTCTTGGCTTGCAAGTGCAACAAACAACAGACGGCATATTCTCATCACAAGAAAAATATCTTAAGCAAATTCTGAAGAAGTATGGCATGGAAGAGTGCAAACCTATTAAGTACACCAATGATAACCGGATGCAATCTCGGTTCTCATGATGATTCTCCCAAGGTGAATCAACCAGAATACAGATCAATGATAGGAAGTCTACTTTATCTCACTGGGACTAGACCAGACATTATGCATGCAGTTGGGATTGTTGGACGATTCCAAGCTAATCCAAAAGAGTCTCACCTTCAGGCTGTGAAAAGAATTTTCAAATATCTACAAGGAACTCAAGACTTTGGTCTATGGTATCCAAAGAATGCTGATCTTACTCTTCATGCTTACACTGATGCAGATTGGGCTGGAAGTGTTGATGATCGGAGAAGCACTAGTGGTGGTGCATTCTATATGGGACCCCGGTTAGTATCTTGGTTCAGCAAGAAGCAAAATTCTATTGCCTAATCTACAGCAGAAGCAGAATATGTGGTTGCCGCATCTTGTTGCACTCAACTCCTTTGGATGATGCAAACCTTACAAGATTTTCAAATCAAGTGTACACCTCCTGTCCCCATTATGTGCGACAATACAAGTGCCATCAGTATTTCAAAGAATCTTGTTATGCATTCAAAGACCAAGCACATTCCCATCAAGTATCACTTCTTACGTGAACAAGTGCTTGAACAAAAGGTGAAGTTGGAGTATGTTCCCTCCAAAGAACAAGTTGCTAATATTTTTACCAAACCTCTGCCCAGGGAAGCGTTCGAGTATCTAAGACAGAAGCTGGGAGTATTCTCTGCCAGTCAAAAGAACAAATCTGCATAAATTTAGAAGATGACTTGGGATACGCGGGTTTCCTGAAACACAGTCGCGTATATACGCTAGTTCCTGCAAAGAAAACCATGTATGTTTGATTGCTGACAATTTTTGGTTGGAGTCAGCTCTCTTCAGCATAGCTGTAGTGCTGTTTGGTATCTCTGATACTGTTTGGTATCTCTGGTGGTGTTCCAGTTCTCATAATTCTTTTTCTAATGATTTAATGAAGATGCCTTGATGATTTGTTGATGAAAGTGTTCAGGATGCACAAACTAAGGGGGAGCCTTAGTCTTACGAAAAGAATGCTTGGATGCACAGATTTAGGGGGAGCATTAGCGTTGCTGAGTATAATGCATTGTTGGCATTATGATGGTTCTTAAATATGTTCTCATTCTTGAGGAATTTCTGGTGTTGGTCTTAATGTCATATATGTAATTTGATGAAAAGGTCATGTTGAGACCCATGATGTAAATCTTGTAATATTCAGTCATGTAAGGACTTGTCAAATGTTGTAAACTCACTTGGTTGAGTAGCTGAGTCAAATGTGTAAACCCACTTGGTTGGGTAGTTGAGTCTCATATGTAAATCCACTTGGATGGATAATTGATGTAAGTATGAGTCGTTGGTGATAGAGTCATGTACTTCATTGAAAAATATGTTTGAAAATTCAGCATGAACTCAGGGGGAGCTTGGTCACTTCAGTATACATCAGATCTGCAGAACGCTTCTTCTACATGAGGAGAAAAGGGGGAGAGTATGTTGGTGTTGATCCGCCCTTTGCCCTTGATGTCAAAGGGGGAGAGTGACATGGTGTTTGAATGCAGATAATGGTGTCAAAGAATTGGGAGAGTGACAGGGTGTCAATGTACTTATCTGTTGTGGTAACCAAACACCATCGTGGTTGCCATCAAGTCCAAAGGGGGAGATTGTTGGAAATATGATGCAGAGTGTTGTCCTTGATGGCAACCCACTGAATGAAGATGAAGACATGAGATTGTTGACGTGTGTTGTCCTTGATGGCAATCCACCTGATGAAGTTATTCTTGACTTGATGGACTTGGTAAATGATGTAAATCTGATGTGATATGATGTTTGTTGACAATATGATGCTGAGTGTTGTCCTTGAAAGGAAACCCACTTAATGAAGATGATGACAACTTACTTGGTGAAGTTGTGCTTGTTAGAATATGTTATTGATGAGCTAAATATGATGTATCTACAGTGGGTACAGAAGGCAATGAAGAAAGGAATTCAGAATGTGCTCAATCTATGATAAAAAGAGTATGTCTCAAGGCATACGCGGATATGTCTAGGGGAAGTCGCGTATGCACGCGGGAAAGAACGTGCCAAGTCGCGTATAGGCAAAAAGCGCTCAAAAAGTGCAAAACCAGGGGTAACCACCATGGTATTGACCCATTGTATTGGGTAATGATCCGCCTAATTGACCCCGTCCAGGAATACCATCGGAAGTAATGTAGTTTTGGGCTCATGGTATTGAAAGGGGCTCATGGTATTGAAAAATGATAAACCTATATAAAGAGATGAAATTCATTGTGCAAATCATGAGTGTGGGTGCAAGATGTCTGAGCTTGAATGAATACTTCTCTCTGAAGTAGATCTGAATGGAAAGGGTTACACTCGAATGATAAATCTGAATGTATGATGCACCAATGATGAAGAAGGGGATCTAGATCTGAAATGTACTTGTATCTACTAGATCTGCTTATGGAAGGCTTAGATCTGAATTGAGGCGAACATCTGTCTGAAGTAAAAGGGTAAATCTGAACATAATTGCTGATCTAAAGAAGTATGCTGCTTTATAATGATTGAATATCTATACGCTACTTAGACGCAGAGGAAGCGCGTATATACGCGGCTTCGCTGAAGAAAAAGTGCGTATGCGCAATGAAATTGGCTCTGTAATTTGTACAGAGGTATACGCGAGTTTATGTGGACGGAAGCGCGTATATACGCGACATCAGTGAAAGGAAAGCGCGTATGCAAACTAGGGTTTGCTGAAGTCTGTGGTAAGAAATGTCTGATCTAATCTGCTGTGTTGCTGCTATCTGTATTCTACTGTTCTGAGTTGCATGTATCAGTTTGGTTGTATGGTTGAGCTTGAAAGGATGAAAAGGGTCTAGTCTGAAAATATGATGAAACGTGGCCTACAAGTTGTGTTCTATTAAATTTGTTGGATCCAGTGTGAAAATTGATGAACTGAAACGCAAGCTCAAGGTGAAAGCGAGGGTTGTAGCCTTCTACTGGGGGTTGTAGCTCCTTCCGTGTGAGGTCAAACGAGATTGGGGTCGTTGTTCTCCTCCGTGAGAGGCCGGCAAATCCAGCTGGGTTGGAGCCCTTTCCGTGGAGAGCCTGGTAAACGAGCTAGGGAAAAGCTCGTGCCGTCGGCTGTCTCATACCAAAGACATATGTTGTAATATGTTTTCTCTATCATAAAATATTGAAGGCTGAGCAACTGCAGCGATGGTTTTCTCCCGACTTGGGTTTCCACCTAAAATCCTGGTGTTCATGTGTGATGCTTATGTGTGATGGTTTATCATGTTCTCACTGCACATATTTACTGTTTATAGAACATCTAATGAATGAATGATGGAATGATATAAGTGAAGAACTAATGGCATAATTAGATCTCTGTGTATACGCGAGTTTTATGAAGGATATCCGCGTGTATACGCTAGTTGGCTTCAACAAAGTAGCGTATGGGTTTTAAAGGAATGAAAAAATTAAAAGTTTGAATATGCAGTAAATACTGATTCACCCCCCCCCCCCCCCCCTCAGTATTTTTCCCAACAAAAGGTCCTTCAAAAAATACTGTTATATTAAAGAAAGGAAACAAGTGGAGTCTCCATCATGTTATGGTGTGTTTTTTCCTATGGAGTACTAAAGACACCTTCTTTGTAGTTGGTTGTTACCTACAAGGAGTAAACAAGTAATTGTTGTTGTTAGTGGACAAACATGAGTAAACAAAGAATTGAAAGTGATGGAAACAATGCATAGATAAACATAAACTAAAAACTACAATAAATAACACATAAACAATGCTTAATGAAGCAAACACATCAGCAAAATTTATGAAAAGGGTTCCCTTTATTGACTGTTGAAAGTAGAAGAGATACAATAGATGAATTCAAAACACTTGGAGAGAATTGTTTGAGCAATGGTGCTAAAAAATCCTGAACAAGGAATTTTCTTTTTCAATCTCCTTGCAAGCTTCATCTCTCTCTCAAAGAAGTATGAAGATACTCTCAATGATGAAATCTTCTTCTTAATGAAATGTTTGATTACTATGGAGAATTGTTGATAGCATAACAATGTTTTACCTCTTATTTTTTAGCTCTCCTTGAACTTGTATTTATAGAATTTCTTGGACACTCCTCTCCTTCTTGGCTCATTAATGTGGTGGTTCACCTCATAAATGAGATGAGAGCTACACCAATTCCTTGCCTTTAAGGCTTCTTGGGGTCAAGTATCGAATTTTTCATCCCATCATGGTAAGATTTGGAGTGTTTCTCAAGCAAGTTTGTGGTATGAAGCGTTGACTATATTTTTCGTAATCGTGTGGCTATTCAAGAAATATTCACCCGATCACTAATTCCCAATGATAATGCACCCACGCGATCCAATTTTTTAACTTGAACCTTAGGAAAGCTTTTTAGTTTTTTTGTCTTCATGGTACTTCCAACAAGAAATATAACCTCTATATGTATTAATCACTGACTTTAAGTGTTTTCTAATTTATACATATAAGTGAATAATTTTCACGAGGACATATAAGTGTACAATTTTCACATGATAACAAGGTTTTGTTTTAATACATATAAAATCATTTCATGATGTTTTCTTCTCTATTTTTTAACTTGCTTTATTTGTTAATTTCATTGTGTATTTCTAAAAACTTGTTTTAATTTTTTTTTTTCAAATATTTTTTAATAGATATATATCATAATTTTTAATAAATCTATATTTTCAGTTTTTTTTTTTACTTACTCCTCCTTTTTAAACTTACTTTATTTTTTTATTTAACTACTTTCTTTTGAGGCCAACCAACAAAATTGAATGTTTTATGCAAAGAAATTTATTCATTTAAGTTCTTTAAAGACGTAAATATATACGTAAAGTAATATAATACTATTCTAATTTAATTCTATCTTACTTGGAAACATAAATTAAATGAAAACAAAGAGAAGACAAGATGATAAATTATAAGTTCTTGAAGAAATTTTTAAACATACTATTCTAATTTAATTCTATCTTATTTGGAAATATAAATTAAATGCAAACAAATATAAGACAAAATGATAAATTATCAAGTTTTTAAGATTTTTTTTAAAAGTATCTTTATAAATACAATCTCATTTCTAATCATAATTGATTGATAAATTTAAACAAATTATATAAAAAAACTTCACTTAAATAAATAAATGAATATGTTACATAAATTAAAAGAATGTTTGGTCTTTTAGTATGCCTTAAAAATTACTTATGTTTGGCTAAGAGTTATTTTTCTTTTGACATAAGGCTAAGAGGTCAACCAAGAGGCATCCCCTAGCATCCTCTACAAACCACCAGTTGATAATTACAAGTGGCATAGGTAAATGGCCCAAGGTCCAGAAGCATCCCCTACAAACCACCAACTAATAATTACAAGTGGCATACGTTAAGGGCCCAATTGCTAGAGGCATCCCCTACAGATCACCAGCTGATAATTACTGGTGGCCCGGTTTTACTGAATAACATTGTTAAGTCAACCTGTATTAGTGGAGAGCAACCAATGATGATTATCTTACTATTAATTTAACAACTAAATTATAATAAGTTTTGCCACTTGTTAGTGTCAGCTTTTGCAGCCTTCCTCTAGTGATCAAACATGCTCTTACAAAGTGATTTTAAGGTGTCAAGGTCAAATTTTGTCATTTCAGTGAGTCTTCAAGCAAAAATTTGGTCACTAGGTATTAGGTCTAGGGTTTTCTTTTACTCCTTTCAAAGTTGTCCAAATGTCGGTCCATGTCACCATTCAGCTGAGTGTACCACCATTCAGAGGGTTGTCATCATCATGTCAGGTTCCAATGGGTCATTTTACACCTTGTTCATGCTTCAGTTGTGCCTAGGTAAGGTTCATTTCCCTTTTCTAGGGTTTTGGAGGTAATTTCTCTTGGATGGTCAAATCATCCGCAAAACTTATATCTTGATGTTCATACACCTTCCCCTATCCTTAATGTACCTTATTAAGCACTTCCCATCACTGAGATCCCCCAAATTCCTCATTTTCACACAAACACTAGTTTCTTGCTATAACTTGGCAATTTTCTAGGCTAGGCCTGTGTTTCGCCCTTTTGGACCCCTTCCCCTCACTCAAATTATGAAATTCCACTTTCCCCTGCTTCCTAACATCCCTCCCTACTTCTCGAAATTTTCTCAAGAATTTAGAAGCCCCTTATCTCCTTCATTTCGCTTCATTTCGGCAAATCCCTTTTTCCACACATCGGGATAGGTTTTACTCCAATGATGTTTCTGAGCAATAAAAGATGAATTTTGGAAAACTAAGAGAGTTTTTTGTCCAAAATAGTCCAAGGAAGAAAAAAATCCTTCACTTTTTACACAGGTGTCATTTTTTTAGAGAAATGTCAAAAATATAGTTGCCTCGGAAGAATTGATGCACCTCTGAAGTGACCTTGGTAAAATCAAGATTTCTCCTAGCTTGGTTAACTAAATGACTTTCTTGATGATTCAAATGATAACTAGACACAAATATATTTCCAATGAGCTATCATGTGCTCAATTTGGAGTTGAGTAAGACCTTCAAAATTTGACTGCAACAGCACTCTTCCTTGAGGCAGCCTCATTTTTCACATTTTGACCAGTCTTGGGAGATTTGATTTTTGACAAGGAAAATGAAATCAAAATTGAAAATTCCAGTTGGGTTGGAAAGTAGACTCAATAATATTTCCAACGAGCTATCCCACGCCCAATTTGGACACCGGGAAGGCCTCCAAAATCCTCCTGAAAAAAGGTGCTACGCATTGGGTTGTGGCACTACGCATTGGGTTGTTGCGCGACGCACATGGCAGAAAGCAACTTCATTGCTATTTCTTCCAACTCACCAAATTTGCCCGGTTTATCTTGGTTCAAGTAAGTCCATGCAATCACTCCATTGCTCATGAACAAGTATTTGGTGTTGATTATGAGATTGATTATGAAGATTTGAATACAAAAACTCAAAACCCTATTCTCTTGTTTTAAGATTGCTCCTAGGGTTTTAAAACTTGTTTTGTGACAAACACTTCCATTCTCCACCTTGTTTTTTCCACCCCATCATTGTTATATTATCATATCAGCTCATCCCCTATCCCCTTACATTCCTAAATTCAAGCATTTCTCTCCCAGTCTCATTCTCATTTTTGTGTTAAACTCTTCCATTCCCCACCTTGTTTTTTCCATCTCCTCATTGTTCATTTTCTCACCATAGTCCCCTTTTCCTATTTCACCTTACATCCCTAAAGTCAATTATCGCTATCCTATTCCCATTTTCCCCATACCATTTGTGAATTTCCCTCAAATCCCAAGTTTATCCCAAGAAATCAAGTGGTTGTCCCTTGTCCCTAAACTTATCAAATCAGAGTTTTCAAAAGGAAAATTTCACTTGATAAAAGTTCATTATTCCCATTATCCTATTCCTCCATATTCCCTCCCATATTACCTCATATTTTTCAATCCAAACAAAAACACCAAAATTCTCATACAAGACAACATAGACCTTACATAGACTTGGCAAACATGGAGACAGATACCTCTTATGAAGGAAACACAGTGACTCTACAACCGAATTGCATGCACCAAGGTGACCAAAAGCTATTGGAGAAGGCCAAAAAGGAAAATAACATGCTCAGGCACATGAAGAGCCATTATTGGGTGCGAAATCATGTTTGCAAGGCGCGAATCAAGATCTTGAAGGCAAAGCTAAAGAGGGCACTAAAGCGTCGCAAAAGGCATGATAGACTCCAAATTTTGGCCGAAGCTTCTTTGTCCCAGCATAGTGCTTGATGGTGGACATTCAGCCCAAATTTCAAGAAATTTGGGAAACTTTTTGTCAATTTTGAATTTTTTGGCCTTAACACAGATTTTCCTACCCGACGCGTAGCGCCACATGGCGCGCGCTTATAATTGGCAGCTCTTTTGGAGGAAAACTTTGCATTTTTGGATTTTTCATGAAAATTAATGCATTCCTACCCATTACCTAAGGATTTTGACAAGTTTTGGGTTGCCTAAAGGGTCAAAAACACCCTAAAAATGGCCTTTCTGCCACTTTTTGGACACACAGGAAGCAGTGTTGGGAAATTGGATTTTTGGAGGGGCAAATGGAAACCAAATTCATAAATTCCACTTGGGTTTGAAATTAGACAGGAAGAGCTTTCCAAAGAGCTATCTTGCGCTCAATTTGGACTTCGGGAAGGCCCTCAAAATCAGCCTCAAAGTTGTACTACGCATAGAGATTTCAGGCGCAGCGCATTGGGAAATTTGGCCTATTTTTCACTCAGCAGCTCAGATTTTCACCTAGTTTTGGCTAGTTTGAATTTTTCATGTAACTCTTGATGTAACTTGATGTAATTTTATGACTATGATGTAATTTTGGCACATTTTTTCTCATCCTAGTAGATTCATTCACCAAAAAGTGAAATGTAAGTGAATGAATCAGTTTCCTATCATATAGAGGCAAGTTGTTTCATTGCCTATTTTCCAGTTCTTAGTTTAGATATGGTTGAAACAGCTCCTTGAATGGTGAGCTCGACCCCTAGAGGCATGGGGATGAGTTAGGCTTGTCTATATCATGTAATTCATCAATCATTTTCAGGGTTGGACATTTGGGATTGCTTAGCACTTCATTGTACATTTCATCTCTGCAATTTTGGCAAAGGAATAGACCAGGGTTTGCAGCACTCTTTGGGATCCATGTGGCTCTATTTTTTGATGGTTTGTTTCTCTCAGTGATTGTAAGTTTACTAATTTTTGATGTGTACCATTTCCCTTCCTATTTTCTCCTTAAATTAAATAAATGAGTGATAAAGGTGGAACTCATTAGATTGTTTTGCTCTGCCTTGAGTTTTGTTTAATTTTCCATGTTTTCATCTGTTTCAAGAGGATTCTTGAAAGCCTCTTGCCCTCTTCAGCTCCTCACCGGTCTGAACTATCCATTCATTCAATAAAAAGCATCAAAACAATTTCCTTCCTTGCCCCATTCAGAACTCTGCAAAAACTAGGCCTCATCCCCGGACCCAAAACTGCCTTTCCCTTTGATTCCAACAAAACCCCCAAAATCAAAATCAAACTCCTTTACTTATATACCTAGCCTAAAATTAGCTTTTATTTCAAGTCATCTCAAGCCTCATTGATTATCTTTGTTGAGATTGACCCGGAGAGAGCCCTCTCCTGATCTGGTAGGGCTAGCTACCAGACTGAGCGTGGTTTGATGTTACCCTGAACTCTGCCTTCCTTCAACCTGAGGTAGATTTAGGCAATAACACCACTATTAAAAAAAACACTAAAAACTGCTATCATATAATGATTCCATTATCGATAAAAACTCATCTTCCAAAATGTTGATATTCATTATGATATTCAAACAAATAGAAATATATAAACTTGATTTCCAACCCTCGCGGAAAACACCAGCGTTTTATTAAAACCAACAACAATCGAAATAAACTCGATAGATTGTCCTTTGTTTTTCCAAGATCCCAATAGTGTTACCTGCAAAATATATATCTGAAAACCATGATAGGATGGTCCTTTAGTGCAACACTTTTCACATCGATTTGGTATCTCCATTTGGTCAATTGAATAATAAATCACATGTCCCCGCATTAAAAAAAAAACTCATTGTGGATCTTGAGCATTCATTACTACGGTCTGATACATCAATTTAGACCTTTCTTCATGTCACTATGACAACTCCTTCTCCATTCTCATTTCCTTAATCGCACATGGAGATCAACCAAGCTTTCTCAATGATTTTCTTGGAAATTCTTAGCTATATTTCGAGAATTCCTCATTTTAAATAGAACGCTAATCCTAAAAAACCTATATTTTTGCATTCAAAAATCGAGTTATCTAACTATTTTATGTTTTGGATATTTTGGTCAAAATTTGGCACAACAATTTTGGGTCATATCGTGTGTTTTTGTCATATCACATTTTTTTGTTGTTGTTTAAAATTTATTTTTAATGCATAAATGGATTCATCACGCACAAAAATCTTTGGGGGACTTAGATTATGGAGATTTTAGATATCAAACTTTTGATTCCAACAAATTCCATAAATTTGACTAAAACATATAATAAAAAAACATCCACTTAGACTACGACATTATTAATTCCTTAACAAAAACATATTATGCCTTAACTTCTCCCAATATTTTGACAAGTCTTAAGACATTTCAACTCAATACTAATTTGGATTTTATGCTAGTGAAAGGACATGTAGACCCATCTTCCATGCTTGTGCTCATATGAAAGTAACTATCACTAATACCATAGACTTAAATATGGATTATAATTCTCACATTCACAAAAACCCAAGTGGCTTTTAAGCTTTATGAAAGCTCATAAGCTTTCTAGCTTCACAGCTAGAACATGTGTTATGCTTAAGGGTAATACCAACAGTTACTCACTAACATTCATTTAACCAACTCTATAGGTCCCAATTTAATTTTATAGTATACTTACAAACGTCATGCATTTATTAGCTATGTCTTCAAATAAATTAACTCATATGTTCTCTTAAAAATTTTACATATGTCTTCACTCTAACATATTGTTATTCCAAGCATTACACATTTTCAAAAAAATATTGGTATTCATTCCCTTCCAAGGGAAACATTCATCCATTCATACCTAAGATCAGTTTCCAACTCAGCACTAGTCATAAAACACTAAAAAACGAATATAAATTCATTAACGTAAAGGATTTTATACACTTATCTAATATACAATAATTTGTTGAAAAGTGATGAGGGTAGAGCCACTCTACACACAACCATATGCACAGCTACACATCAGTGTTTCTTGCAGTTGTCCACCCCCGAGCCGGATCTGATTCCTTGGAGAAGCTTCACTCAAAACCACAGGCATATGGTGAATGTGAAGGCCACTCTCCTTCACTTGAAAGGTTTAGGAATTCCACTTCAGTGGCTAATTTGGGCCTTTTAATACAACAGATTTGGTCATTAAAGAAAAACATAGCACAAAAGGGCTCATAATTCACTAATCCAACAATCCCTCAATGCCTCCCTCCTCCAATTCCTTATGTTCCTAAGTCAAACAACTAATTAAAATTCTTTCATGCCCCCAAAATCAGGTGAAGATTCCTCATTAATTCCCTGCACAACTCACTTTAGAATTCTCCTCCACACCAGGTGGTTGTGACTCAAGAGGCTTCTAATCACTTCCTATTGAAAGGCACTTATTTTCACTCTCTTGTGAGAATTTTATGTTCCCCCACAATTCACAGGGTTTCTCTAGCATGTATTTTTCTTTAGTTCTCCTCTCTTTTTATGTCTACTTTGTCCTCTTTCCCCTTGCCTCTCTTTACTACTCCTTCCTATATATATATATATATATATATATATATATATATATATATATGCACACTCCTGGTATGGTAATTTGGGGTCCCCCCTCGAGCTTTATGGTTCTTCAATTTTTTTAGAAGGGCTTTGTGGCCGATACTCCTAAAGCACCTCAGTACCACTTCCATAATTTCCCATAATGTGTTGGAAGTTAGGTGGTTCAAATATCAAATCAAATTATACTACATTGAATTCGGGTAAGAATTTCCATTAATCCCCCTTACAGTGTTCATGTTGATAAAATCTTCCCTCCCACGCATTTAGGTCCATGTAGGTTGTCATGTCCATCAATTTTCATAAATATACACATGCATAGATACATTTTAAAAAAAAATTTACATCATGGTAAAGTATAACATGATTTACATGTTGATCATGTACACTAATAGTCTTAATTACATTTGCAAAACTCAAGGATTTAAAAGGATACCAAAGGTCAATTCATGCATGTGACACGTTGAGCTCATAATCAATATTTTTTTGTAATGGCTTAAAACTTTTCTATCTAAGAGTCTTTTGAGGTATAAACACGTATATCCCTCATGTGTTTGTGTGTGAATTAGATGTAGCTCAGGTGGTTGGGAGAAATGTTGTTATCTTCTCCATCGAGGTTCAAGTCCTACATATGATATGTTGAGGACATAACAAGCATATCCTTGTAATGCGTTCGAGTGTTGATGTCTAAGAGTCCCTTGAGGAATGAAACATGTGTATCCCCTATGTGTATGTGTATGTGCACATGTGTTGAATTAAAAAAATGGTTTATCTTTTGATTTTGCATTGCATGCAAGTTTCTTTTACGAAGTAATTTTATAACTATACTGGCATTTTGTGTTATATTTCCAACCAAAAGCAAGGCATGTATTTGATGATTGAATGTGACAGAAGGCTAATAACTAGGACATGGAAATGACCATAATAATGAACTAACTCACTATGAAAGAGAGAAAAATATATAACCCCCCATATATACAAGTAGTATAGTGATGAAGATAGCCAACATTAAATTGGCCATGACCATGTAACATAAATTGAGGCTCCCTCTAATTATGATGTTGCAGAAGGGGAAGGTGAGGCTGATGAGAATGTTCCTCTAAAAAAATGGGTAGGTAAAAGGAAGCAAATTCTTCTCAAATATTACATAGAGGAAGTCTAAAAAGACGACGAAAAGGATAATGAGAACTTCAATATAATTAAAACAATGGATGGTAGGAAAATAATATTTAAAATATATATATTGATATATGTGAAAGTGTTTCTAAAAATATCTTTATATAAATATGAACAAAATGAACATGTAAAAAATTAACTAGAAGATATGAAAAATTAGGTTATATATTTAAAATTAAAAATACCTAATTTTTTTTTTGTAAAATAGGAAGGACTGGTTCTATAAAAAGCTTATAGCACAGAGGGAGTTACAATCAAGAGAAGCAGGAAACCAGGGGAGTTTGAAGAAATCAGCGGTCCCCCTCGGTTTCGTGGTGCTATCAAGAGATGCAGAAGAAGGACAGGAAGAGAAAAGTGAGACAGACAGACCTGATGGCTCTACCTAGAGTGGGTAGAGTCTGCAATACGACTTTTCTTTCCTTTATTTTTTGTGACTTTAACCCAACCGCCAGGGGGCGAGTGTACTGAAACCACTTGAAGATTGTTGTTGATCAAAGGAAGAGAATCTTTACCAGAGTCAGAGGAGGTGGACTCATGCATATGTTTCTGGATTTTGGAGGAGTTCGTGGGCCTATCAGGGTCCGGCAAGGAATGTGATTGCTACTGAGTTGCAGCATCATCTTCAGGTTCGCTTTCTTCTTCATCTGAGGTGGAGGACTCACTGTCATCTATAGGGTGCAGATCAAAGGGTTTCCAACTTTTATCTTTCAGTTTGCAAGTGCCTCTTTTCTTTTGGGCGAGGAATACAATGCAAGAGTTTTGAAGATTTCCTGTTTGATGGAAATAGCAGCAGCGGAACATTGTGTTTTCATAGTCTAAATTTTGAGGCCAAGTGAAATCCCCAACTTTGAGAATTATTTGGTTGGGTAATCCTTTTCTGATGTCAATCTCGGCACATATTATTTCGTAGGTGTAGATTCCTTTTAGGCCTCTCGAGGAATATGTTGCCAGGAAACATCCCAACGTGTTTCCAATAGCTTGGAAGACCGCACAGTGCCAAAGGTGAGCAGGTAAGTTTGGCAGACTTACCCAGATCAAAAGTTTGGTGATGACCGCCGTGGAGGGATCAAATTCTAGGAACCAGGGGGTTAGGAATAGTTCATCTTTTCCCCAGAACCAAGGACCACCTATAAGAGTTGTTTGGCAGTCCTTGCTATGAGAAAAAATGACGATAAAAAATCCCTTGGAGCAGAAGATGACCTTGAATTTTTTGTTCCAGGTGGAGTGGATCCATTGGTATAAATATTCTATGCGAGGCTAGAGTCCATTGAATCTGCAGATCAAGGAATTTTCTTCATAAAATTGGAGATGCTCGTCCAAATCTGGGTGGGAGATTTCTACAGATGGAACTTCCTCCATTTTGTCTACCAAGAAAGGCTTGGGAGCCTCCGGGGGTTGAGCAAATGGAGAAGAGGGA
The DNA here is from genome assembly GCA_034641835.2 of Pinus albicaulis. Lineage (NCBI taxonomy): Eukaryota > Viridiplantae > Streptophyta > Pinopsida > Pinales > Pinaceae > Pinus > Pinus albicaulis. Next base: position 732,400,056 of record CM076579.1, read on the forward strand.
TGTGCATGAACATCATTTTTGTGAGACAACCCCTTGGCAGCAGAGGTATGCCCATCAGCACCTCCCCGCAGACGGAGGGAATAAAAATACCTAATATATTTGATATCAGTCAAATGAATTTTTCTTTTAAAAATCAATATTATAAATTTATAATTTTTTAATTATAATTAATGGTATTTCTTACACTATTAAATATTTTTTCCTTTAAAATTGAAGTGTCATTAAAAAAATAAAAGTAATCACATAAGTGCTTCAAGGAAAATCACCTTTAATTTTCCAAATTTTATTTCATGATTTATGAAAATTTGTCTTTTGATTATTTATCACTTGTAATAAATATGTTTAAGATTTTTATTTTATAAAGTTTTATAATTGTTTTGGGCTAGCATGAGCAAGAGGGGTTATTGTTTACCCCGATGATCAAATAGAGATACAAGTTTCTTAGGGGTTGGGTGTTTCAACAAACAATCAGGCTTAATATATGGTCCTTTGGAAAGTATTAGAATTAGTAATTTCTAAAGATATATAAAGATTGATGGTTTTGGGAGATTCAATGCTTGTAATAAAACAAGTCAATAAGATAAAGGGAGAAATGCATGCTAATCCCACAATACTACAAATTATTGTTATGTGGTTGAGGACATTTGAAGAGATAGAATTATTCCATGTTTATATACAATTAAATGCAGAAGTTGATAAACTAGCCGAGAAAGAGGCAACCTTGAATCAAGTCATAGTGGAGATAGATCAAACGCATATTTTATTTTCCTCTTTTCCATGATGATTTTAAAGAAGTATAAAGTTTAAAACCATTTATCAAATCAATGAAACAAATCACTAGAAAATCATTGAGGGAAATGATAGGAACAACACTAAATATAATTTAAGTGAAAAACTAAAGTTTTTTCCAAGGAAAGTGACATCAATTAACTATGTAGGAAAGGAATGTGTATATGGGTTTCGTCGGTGCCCTCATTAAGAGTTGTGTTAATGGAAGTGCTAGATGGCCAAGAATGGGATAGTTATGGAGGACAATGGAGAATGAGCAATAAACATTACTAAATGCAAGGAGAGGAGCCTTAGATTTTGGCACACTAGAGTTAAATGTGACCCACCTGAGGAAAGATTGTGAAATTAAAGCTTTTGTTGGTGTTATAGGCCATTTTGTCACATATGGCCAAAAGGCTTACAAACTGGATCAAACAACATCATTTTACCCCTTGTCATCATCCTTGCATAAATCCCTAAACATGACTCTTTCTAATCCCTGAGTTTCTGCCTGAAACTGCCTCATTTCAGACATTTTAAGGACCAATGCACTCTACTGGCTTGGAGACATGTGTTCACCTACAGGTTGTCCCTTACTGGGGTGGGTTGATCTCTTGCAGGTTGTCTTATGTTGGGGGTGTGTTGATTCTAGAAATTCAGAAAAATAAAAAGAATCTCAAAGCTTCCTCCTCCATAAGCTTCCAATAGTTGTTATAACTATTTAACTCAAATAAAAGTCTTGAATCCTAGCCTACCCTACCTTGTATTTTTCATCCCTTATCCCTTGAGCTCATCTTCCCATCAAGAGTGTATCTCAAACCTAGATTGGTATATGGATAAAAACTCCCAACTTACCATCCTCTTATATATATTTTTGGCCATCCACAAGATAGGGGTTGGATTTTGGAGATAGATTCTACCCTCATGTTGTTGTTGTGAAAGTCATTATTCCATGAATTAGGGTGACATAGAGGTACACTTTGTGGTAAAGAAGGACAATTCAACTCATAGGATCTCTTCTACAAGATCAACTCCTATTTTCGGTTGTAGCTCACTCCATTTCTATTAATGCAAATAGTTCTTTGTTTTCCTATATGTGATGTTTTGATTTCATGTATTTCTATGCCATGTTGATCTATTGAATGAAGCGAGGAGATGGTGCTACTTAGATGTCGTAGATCATCAACATGTTTTGTTTAATTGTGCATGTTCTAATTATAGCGATTGGAGCTAGGATTGGAGCATACAAGCCAAGAGAGGAGAGAAGCATCCAACGGATTACAAGTAGGATTCATCTTGTTATCTATTTATGTTAAGGAAAAAATTAGCTTCTTTGTCCTTATGTTTTTCTAGGCTAGGCCACCTAGACTAGGGAAGATTATTTTATCTGCAATCGTATATTCTGTATAACCAATTTGCAACTCCTTTAGGGAATGGTGTATACCCTTGGTGGTTTCTTTGCCTTTAATGCTTGTTCTACCTCTAATTCGTACCTTCACAATCATATTCAATCAATAACAGACCTAGGAAGACCCTTCATTGAGTTTCAATTGTAATTTTTGTGTTTTAACTTTCTATTTCTTTACCAGTGCTCCCTCTAGTCTAGGGAAAAAGTGTTTCACCCCTGCAGAGCCTCCTCTGTGCCTTTGTTGCATAGCACTGGTGCCTCTTCTGCACCTGCGTTGGCCCCTATTCATGCATAAATTTTCTTTTTTTACACCAATTTTTGGTCATCTAACCTGTTACTATTAGATGGACCAAAGTACACCATGTAAGACCAATTTTACCCTAAGTAAAATTGCATTCACTATGAAAAATAACTTATTAAGTTGTTTATGGTCTAAACAGGAAACCCCATGAGGAAATATTGAATAAATCCATATTTTTTTTTATTTTCCTCAAGGGATAATTAATTAAACAACAGTTTAATTAATATTCCTAGTCATATTTAACCCAAAATAGGAAAATTAATTAGATAAATCACTATTTATCTTATTATTTTCTAGGAATAATTATTTGAACATTATTTAAATAATATTCCTTGTTAAATTTGACTAAATCATTTATGAATAATTGAATAATCACTTTTTATTTAATTATTACTCAACCACAGTCTTAAAATAATAATAAAATCATTTTTTATTTATTATTTACAAATAAAGAGATTTGACCAAATTCAAATTCTTTTTCCCTCCAACAAATATAATAAAATATTCCATAAAAGTTGGATCTAGATTTGGTTAATAATATTTTAACTATGCACCAATATCTAGACTAACACAATATTTTGTTATAAATAGAAGAGTTTTTTTCATTCATTCACTACCTTTTGTTGCCTAAAGATCACTTTGGATCTATACTTTTGGTCTGAATTCGATCCTCCATCATTGTCATATTTTGCTACCACTTTGCTTGTGAGCTCCCTTTAAGTTCCATTTTTGTCTGGGTTTTCTACACCATCAAGAGAGAGATATCTTAGATCTGAAGCGCTGAGGACATACAAGAACCTATCCCATTGAAGGGGACTAGTAACATATTTCTATGTTCCCTTCCCAGGTGTCATAAATACAAAATTCCTAAAAAAATATTCTTGTCTTGTCTATTGGATGTATGGAGCAACTCTTTCTTTTATTTGCTGTTTAATGTCTTTAACTGCATAGATCTAGATTTTTTAGCATTTTTCTTGGTCAACTAACTGCATATCTAAAGAAATTTCCAGCCATCTTTGATGTTAGGGTTATTTGTTATGTACAGCTAAAGTGAGTTTTTTCGTATGCTTGCAATTAGAATTCACACTAACGACTGACAACTCCAGTGGGACAACTAGTGACTCCACAAGGGTTTATAATTATGACCACTGTCATTTTTCAGACCCCTGCATGACCAGATACTTCAAACCCTAGGGTTTTTCCTGAGCTTCTTCTTTTTCTTTTCTTGATGTTGTTTTTAACCTTTAAAACCCTAAAACAATAAAAATTCTAACTTTAGTGTGTTTCTGGGCCTATTGCGTAGGTGATAGGTATCAGTGGCAGCTGAGATGACACTTTTTTCTGAAACCTGCTCCTGAGAGTGCCGGAAGTGCGGGTCACACTTTTTGGGCCAAAACCTTTGACCTCAACTGTCAGGACGCAGAAAACAGCCTCAAAACTACGGCCTCTGCTGAAAACAGGTAAAAAACTATGACCTGTACTTTTTACAGGAATTTTCTCTGATTTTTCTGGGTTTGTCTAGGCTACTGTTCAAGGTTGTATGACCTCTGTCTCCGCCCGTCTTGGACCTGTACTTGATATGTTTTATTTTTAGAAGTAGGAACCTAGCCCCCTAGGGCTTCAGTATGCTTCCACCCTTCTAGGAGGAGTTTAGTTGACGCAGTTCGTCTGAGATTTCAGTGTGTTCAGCGATTTTTCATATCTAACCCTGTATCTTCAGATCCTTTTCAAATTGGTTATTCATCCATCCAAAACACATCTTTTCAATTTTGTTTGGTCCTCCTCTAGGGTCCCCTCTGTTTCCCTTCAGGTTGTAGCCTTTCTCCACCTCATTTGCAACAATTTTCCCTCTAACTTTTTTTTGTTTTCTACACCTATCTCTAGCAGATCTGACCTTTAGATCCTTGTCCCTCCCGAATTTATATCCATTGGCCATTTTTTGTGTATTTTCACTAGATTTTTCCCACCGGTAGACTAGTTGTTGGGAAGCCCACCTCCTTGGGTTTAGATTGATACATCTTTAGCTATTTATTTTCTGTCATATTCAATTTAATTTACTGTTATTTGCAGATTTATTTATATTTATACAACACCCTTTTTCTTTTTTCTCTACACGCGTCTAGGTTTAAAAATTAAAATTAACACACTTAAAACGCACACGCTAAGTGAAGATCGCCTGGTTACACCACTAGGCCAACACTATAACATTTTAATCATTTGATCCCGCACCTCTCTACCCTTGTTTCAACTTTGTAATCATTTGATCCTGCACCTCCTTGCCCTTGTTGGCCTCTCTTCCTTTTGTGATCCATGTCTATTTTTCCATCATTGCGCCCCAAGGCATTTATCCTAGAGACTTCCTGGTCTTCATCCTCTATTTCCATTAGGAATACTTACTCCTTCGTGTAGGATTCGAGTTAGTCCTCCACCGAGTCCTCATTCTAACTCTGCTTCGGTTCATCGGGTTCCCCTTCTAGTTCTATCTCCGATTCTCCTCATGTCACCTTCACCATGTCTGGTTCAAGACTTAATGTTGGTGGTAGCCCTGGCCCTAATGTTTGGAATACTACTAGTGGACCACAACAGGAACTATCTCGGCTGCTCCCTTTTTCCCTTATATGGCAAGTCTCAGTCTTCCTGATTTTAACCAGTTGATCAATTACCCCATACAACATGATCCTGGTTGGCCTGTTATGCCAACCAAGCTCCCTTCTAAATCCCCAAATTTGAAATTATTGCTGGAAAAGATCCTACAAACCATGTTCGATCTGTCCACATGTGGTGTTCATATAACTCCATCACTGGTGACTATGTTCGTCTTCGGTTGTTCCAGCGTACGCTTACCAGAGAAGCTTCTAAGTGGTATGTTGGCCAGGCCTCCTCCTCTCATAATACTTTTGCGAATCTTACTAGGGCTTTTATCTCTTACTTCCAGCTTCCCCTTCGTTATGACACGGGTACTAAACTTTTGACCTCTTTCCGTCAATCATCTACAACCCGCCTATTCGATCATGTCCAAGAATGGTGAATAAGAAAGAGCCTATATCGATCCCCTACCTTCGAAGACCATGTCTTCATGGACTAGTTTCTCAGATCCCTTTTTCCTGCTATTGCCAAAGATGTCACATCTCATTTCCCTCAAAAAGAAGAAGCTGCGCTCCAAATTGCGTTGAAATATAACCTGATCTACGCACAGTCTGGTTATGTTTATACCGTCTTACCTGATCTCCCTAAACCCGGTGGTGCCAACGCATTAGGGGCATCTCATGCTGTTGACATTATCTTTGGAGCCCTTTCTCATCCATACCCTCATCCTCCCATGGGTTATGGTTTCCCTTAGGGAGATTCCAGCTTTTCCAGCACTTTTCCCCCTCCCGGTAGCATGTATCCAGGATACGGCATGCCTCCTCCCTTTTCCCAACCTATTTACCACAATTTTTCCCAACCTCCTTATTATCCGTATTCGCATCCTGGTGCTTCAGCTCCTCCAGCATTAGCACCTTAGCCTCCCTTGCCTTCTCAACCCCCGTAACAACATCCACAACCCCCCAGGGGCAGGTGTATGCACAGTAGGGTGAAACTAATACTCCTACTTCCAAAAAAAAGAGGAAAGGAAACCAAAACCAATATTCCCCGAGTAATCCAGGACCCAATCCCCAAAGGAATACACCTAACACTGCTAACCAGCAACAGGGCACTCAGCCCAAGCAGGACAGGCTTGTTCACATGAAAAAACCTTGTTCTTGTTGCGGTGTCTATAGTCGCTATACCCACGATTGTCCTCTTTTACCTCATATGCGGCATATGTTGGAAGCCCAAGCAGCATCCCGAGGATAGCAAGCCTCCCCTTCGGTTCCTCCCCATGCTACACCTATCCATCTGGTTGTGTTTACCAATCCTTTCCCCCAGCAAGGATCCGTGGCTACCCAACCACTTGAAGGTCAGGCGGCCATGCAACCTCCTCCATCTTCCACCTCTAACTACCAAATTCTCATGATGAACTCTGACCAACCCTTTATCATTGACCTCAACCTTCAGACCCGATCTCATCAGTACAACAAGCCTCCCGCTACGTCTGCCCTCGATCCCCCTTCTTCAGGTTCCAAAAAGCCTCTTTCGACAACCAATGGTCCTTTACTGATCCCTCTGCCTAAAGAAAAGGTTCGTACCAAGATCCCCAAATGACCATTACGCTGAAATGCTGCTTCTAGTAAAGCTTCCCATTCATATAATATATTAGATGATTTGGCACAATCCCTTGCTGCCATCTCAATGCTGGAACTCCTCCAGTTGTGCCCTTCACAATGAAAACTTCTACTAACTTCCATGGGCATTGTGGATCCTTCAAATGATCATTTGATCATCTTCGATGTTGACTGGTCAGAGCATCCCCCCCTTCCTGCTTCTGTTGCCTTCCAAATCCCTGTCAAGATCCAAAATTCCAATGTCTCATGTTGTATCATTGATGGGGGGCATCCACCTATGTGATGTCTGCTTCGGTTTGGCAGCAACTTGGATCTCCAAAGTTGGCCCCTTCCACTATCACCCTCCGAGCGTAGTATGGCCACTCTTCCCAGCCCATAGGCTTGTTCCGCAATTGTCCTATTACTCTTGTAGGAAAAATTGTTTGTGTTGATGTAGAATTCATTAATGCCCCCTCATCACACGCATTTAACACAATACAATAACATAAACCATAAAAATGATGCATATCCATTATATGTGTCGTTCAACATGTTTTAGAGTTTTTCAACTCTAATACATTTTACATGCCCATAGCATGTTACAAAAAACTCAAAACTGGGGGCACAACATGCCCCTACACCTAATCACTATCTAGAGGATCTCGGGCCAATGGCTCTGCTCCTACAGCGTGTAGATCATGCATCCCCTATCTGGTCATCGCCATGTATCGCATGACCCCTCACCACCCCAAGGGTAGACCAATACATGGCTCTATGTACTAGTCATCCAAGTCTTTCCAGCCGCGCTCTGAAACACCGATTATAATCCTCTCAAATCTACGATGGATGTCCTCCAGGAGGGCCACTGCATCCTCATTTTGCAGTGCTCTCAACCCACTATTTCTTGCAGTTTCTGCTACTGCAGGTCGTCCCATGTACCCGGCTGGTTTCACCGATGCTGTATATGCATACCAAAAGTGAATGAATCAGTACCATATGCAATCTTCTAAAACTTTAAAATGCACATAAAATATTAGCAACTTGTCACTTACCATCAAGCCCCCATACTCGACTAGGAAATAGTGGGAATTCTGGGTCATTTATGTACAATGGCATCTGATACCAATGAGTGAAAAACTCAGGTCGGAACACCCGTCCGACTACCCCACCTCCCCCTCTACACAGTAGCCACCCCCAGCGGCACATTCTGGGCTCTCTCTGGCCCCCATGTTGGTTCTATATGTGAGGTCAGAGTGTCGGTATCTTCTCAAAGAAGAGCGAGCACAACACTGTGCCATATGCACAGTCATGGTTCACTTGCCGCTTGCGTAGAGACAACTATCATTTCAACGACAACAACATCATTTGGGCCCACCCATAGTAGGTCCCACTCAACACACTCTCAACAAGCATCATCTGACCCCCAATGATGTGGTGGAGTTATTGGTTGCCCAGGATCTGTAACACCATTGCGGCCACAACACGGGTCTCTAGCCTCTCTAGATCCCTGATAGGTATCCATGTCCCCTTCACATGGAGACCTGGTTGGCAATGGTGCTCTACAAACTCCATGATGTTTCTCCCTCATGGTAACACTGGTTGTGTATTCCCCACCATCCCAAGTGGTGGGAGACCAGTTAAGAAATATATATCCTGGATAGTCAACTCAATCTGGTGCCCCTGCACTATAAAGATCTTGTGATCCAGATCCCAATAGCTGACAATCCAGACCAACAAGGGCTCCCCAGCTCTCATCAAATGGTTCTCCACAAACTCCAGGACCCCAAACCTAGCCAATTCACTATAGACACCATGCTCCTCTCGGCTCTCCAACTGTAATGTGTCCAGGTCTCTCTTTCTCCAGTTGATCCTCAATTCTGCCATATTTTCACAAAACCATCATATTTGTTAGTGTACAGAAAATAAATGTTGCATTCAACCATAAAAAAAAACCCCAACTCTCAGCCAAGAAATAGCATCAAAATCCCCCTCTCTGACAAGTCACACTTTTCAGGAAAATCCTAGGACAGGTCGTAGTTTTCTGCCCAAAACCTACTACCCAAGTCACAGATATTGCCCCAAAAAGTGCAACCCGGACATGAAGAAGAGTAGGGGTCTGTTCCTAAGCTCTGGTTGCCTAAACTGAACGTTCAATCCACTGAAATGAAAGAGTAGGGTTAGACCTCTTACCTGCAACTAACGGATCTCGATTCCAATGGTTGGTTTGTCTTCTACGTTTGCCGCAATATTTAGGGCCTTTTCTCCTCTCTACATTCAACACAGCTACACTTGAAAATGAATCAAATTGGAGGGAAAATTCCTTATTACAAGAGAAACCCTAATTTTTTCTTTTTCCAGTTGCGACCAAACCATAGCTTAGTTTGAAAAATTGTTAGCACCATTGGAAAGCTCTCACCAAGCTCTCAAATGGGTATCCTTTAGTTTTTTGTGATTTTATACTTCACCCGGACACATTTTTTCCAAGAAGGGTCACTTCACCACTCCTCAAAATCGAATTTATTCACTTGCAACACTTGTACTTTGGGCACCACTTTTCCTTCATACTTTTCCACACTCGTGTCGATTCTTTTCATGAGTAACCATCTTGTACTCATTTTTTTATGGTCCCCTCCAGACCTATTCTGTGTAGCAACATCATCGAGTCGCCCATGTTTAGAGCATCCAAGCTGAGTCATAATCACATCCATGGAGTCTATCCTAAGTCCCTTTGTATCCCGCTATAGTCCTCCATCCTTCATTGCTTGGTTCCTCTCTTGTGTCGCACATTTTTGCCTTCAGTCACACTGTCCCCTATCCCCTTTGATATTGTGTCAGTTGCTTCTAGGTCATCCATGCCCTTCATACTCTAACAAAGGAAGTCGTCAACCCGCTACTCAGTACCCCCATTCCATCATCATCCCTGATGTCATTCTATAATTCGCTCTACTATTATCTCTCATGCAGACCTCCTTCTGTCGACATCATCTCATTCATTCCATAAGAAAGGTCTAGAGGGTCGTGTACCTTGGTTCCAGCTTCCACTCTTGTTCAGTACCTCGGATCAGGAAAAGGAACTCTTTATTGCCCTTTGACTTGATTGTTTCTCAGCTCCATCTCCTTACGACATGATTGAGATCTGTATACTTGATGGTTCAGTGATACAACAGATTGTACCAATGATTCCCGGGTGTGTGTGAGATGTTTCAGACCTCATGATGGTGTGGCCCTTCAGGTAGCCCCCCACATACCTGGATGACTTCTCTATTACAGCCTTGGATGCATCTCCATAGATTTAATGGTTTCAGCCTCAGCTGCTTGCAGCGCCTTTTAGTTTGCATGTATCATTCATATTTTTAGAGCCCTTTCCTTTTTTACAAGGCCTCTTTGGTTGTACTTATATCTCATGTAATCAGATATTATTGTATAAGTCCTGGCTGTTGTCCCAAGAACACTATGTATGTGGGATCCATTATCATGTCTTTATCTGGCCCATGTTTATGCTAGCATGTACTATATAGTTCGGTCCCTTGTTTACTGGATGCATCATTCTTTGTACTTTGTTATCTTGGCGGGCATATGTATGCCTCCCCCGCCTCTTGTAAAACAGGTACTCACTCATAAAAGAGACTTAACGCACCTGTAAGTCTCGCCTGCTCAATGTCTTGTCCTCTAGCACTTTAGTCTACCTTATATTTATCTCTCTCTCTGAATCCCCCTTCGGTGTCTAGCGATTAAGTTGTTACAACGTACTTTGGTCATACAATTAGCTCCTAACGCTCATACACTGGGGGGAACCACACCGACCGCGGACTATCTAACTAGCTACTATTATTATATATATAATTACAGACTAATTTTACCCCTATGAAAAAAAATTATTAAGTGAAAAATAACTAGTCATCCAGAATTTATTAAGTTGTTTAATATTCAAATCCACCCCCCATGAATAAATCCAGCCTTCTTGATTTTCATGATACACTAATTAAACAACAAATAATTAATATTCGGTCATATTTAACCAAAAATAAGGAACTTAATTAAATAAATCCTTATTTATTTAATTATTCCCTAAGAATAAGTTATTTAAATCATTATTTAAATAATATTCTTAGTTAAATTTGACTAAATCATCCATAAATAATTAAATAAACCATTATTTATTTAATTATATTCCCATCATTTCCCTAAAATGATAAATAAAACATTTATTTATTTATTATTTATAAATAAAGGAATTGACCCAAGTCAAGAATCCTTTTCCCTCCAACAAATATAATAAAATATTCCTAAAAATTGACTGAGATTTTGTTAATAACATTTTAATTATACCAAATATCTAGACTAACTCAATATTTTTTTATAAATAGAAGGTTTTTTCCATTCATTCACTACCTTTTGCTGCTAGCATCCTCTAGATTCATACTTTCACCGGCTTTCATCCTCCATCATTGTCATATTTGCTACCATTTTGCTTGTCTTTGAGTTCATTTTTTTATTCGTGGTTTTTAACTATCAAGAGAGAGAGAGAGAGAGAGAGACTTTAGATCTGAAGTGCTGAGGACATACAAGAATCCATCCCATTGAGGGGGACTAGTAACATATTTCTATGTTCCCTTCTCAGGTGTCTTAAATACAAAATTCTTTAAAAATATTCTTGTCTTGTCTATTGGATGCATGGAGCTTTCTTTTATTTGTTGTTTAATGTCTTTAACTACATAGATCTAGATTTTGTAGCATTTGTCTTGGTCAACTAACTGCAAATCTAAAGAAATTGGCAGCGATCTTTGATGTTAGGGTTGTTTGTTATGCATAGCTAAAGTGAGCTTTTTTTGTACACTTGCGATTATAATTCACACTAACATCTTTTGTTTTAATTTTCTCTTTGATCAAATTTGTTCCAACTACTCTTCCTTAAGTATTTAAGTGTATTGTGGTCTCTCTGAAGCCCCCATTTGGTTTTATTTTATTTTTTAGTTCCTTTGATAAGGATTTATTTAGTTTTTCCTTTGTTCTTATCATTAGGTCATTAGCGAACCGATTTTTTTAATCATTGAGTGCTTGAATGAATTGGTATTTTAGTCAATGTTTTGAAAATTTTGTTTTAATCAGTGATTAGATGTGCCTCTTAATTTTCATTATATTTGAAAATTAAGAGGAATTGAAAAAAAAAATTGCATTGGAATATGGGGTTTTGTGTGTGCATCAACATTGGAGAAATTGCATTAAAATGGAATTCCACTTTGCATATTGTTTGATTCATTTTGTATGTTGCATGCTTTGTCTTTTCCCTTCCTTAGATACATTTTCATTGAAAGAGAAAGATTTCAATTTTTCATTATAGCTTTCATTTTAGGGAATTCAGGTGAAACTCGTGGTGAGCCCCAAAACTGAAACTTAATTGAAGATAAACGTTAAAATTTATTGAATTAACCTAAGGAGCATTTGTAACATTAACGCAGACATTTATAGGTCTAGGCTAGGTACGTGTTCTGATATTGTTAAACATAGGAGTTGTCATTGTTTGCTAGCATTGTATCCTGGGGGTGGTATCTTGTTCCATGTACATAAGTGTATCGGATCGTACTCTGCTTACCTTTGGGTATATTGGATGGCGCTCTATGCATAAAAAGTATATGGAGACGCTCTCATCAAATGGTTACGCATTAGACAACACTACTACAGACTACACTTCCACATACCATTGATTATATTTTGGAAGTCCCCTATAGGTTTCTATCCTCGTCATAGGTAACCGAGATTGTCACCTTGTATACTATGATACATCGAACACAAAATTCGAGGAGATTTCCTTCACGTACGTTAAGTCCTTGGTTCACCAAGGTGTCTATTGGATTTAACGGTTTCTTGGTAAACCTTTATGTCTAGTTTTACCCCTTTTTTATTTATTTTTGTGTTAATTGTTAAAATTTATTAATCCAATGTGGAAGAACAAACACCCTCTCTTCGTCGTTCACGTAGAATACAAAATTAGCCTCCTCTTCCACAAAAGGTAACTCTTGGTCACCGTTATAAGAATAAGAAGACAAAAAATACCGAATTAGGAACTTCGGGAACTAATTTTGGTCCTCCTCCTAAAATTCATCCACCAAAATCATCCTTCCCTTTGAGTTATAAGCCCGACATTACATCTACTCTTGTCAATGAATCTCACATAATCGAAACAGAAGTACCTAAAACTTCGTTTCTTGAGGTCATTAAACCTAAATTCATTGATTATGATATCTTATTGCCTTAGGTTATTCAACTTGAGGTACCTCAGTCATCTTCACCTATTACTTCAAGACCTTCCTCTTCTCTTCCTTTGTCTCAGACACAACCGCAAGATATATATCTTGGACCTAATGGTGAGCCTCTCCAATACAGCCTTGTGATTATTGAAGAGATCCCACAGGAATAACCTCATCCCTCGTCTCTTGTTGATTTGATAGAGTTACATATCTATCAAGATCATCGTTTTCCTCCTCTTAAAACTCCATCTGAAGCTCCTTTATCTGATTCTCTTCCTTTCAGTTCGTTTGTGAGTTTCTCGCAGCAATCATCTTTAGAATCATTAACCATGACTGAATCTACTATGGTTTCCCATCCTATCTCCACTATGGATGGGATATAAAATGTTTCTTCCGCGTCCATATTTGCGACATCACCAGAGACTCATCTCTAAGATGGCCCAACTATCCTGCCTGGTTATTAGCCATTGTTCGGTACCCTCTCTGGTGTGGCATCCAGTCCTTGGAATTCTCCCATGATATATGTTTCTGGAATTCCATATGGGACTTCTCTAATGAGAACCATACATTTTTCTCCTTCGACTCCTCCACCTATACCTACAGCTGAACAGTAGTTTGGTCCTTATATTAGTGGACACCTTCAACAACCCAATTCTCCTTATATTGGGTACTCTCCATCTAATAGTTAGTTACCTCCATCGTCCCCTCCCCCTTTGGCAAGGGGAAACATGTCTTCAGTATAACTCAAATTAGTGCTCAGCCTTCATTAAATCCACCTTATCCTAGTTTTACTACTAATTTTTGGCAATCTACCTCGCTCGTCCAACCTGGTTCGATTGTGGGTACATCTGTATATTCTCAAACTATACCATTTGCATCCCAAATTCCTACTCATCAATTTATACCTTTACAAGATCAAATCAATGTAAGCCAACCTTTACAGGTTTCTATTATGATTCAATATGTTCCAATTGTATCTATTACCTCCCAAATCATGTTCAATTGGCCTTTACAAGGTAACTTATAGTCTCAACAACTTGGACAAGATATCCCTAAAATTCTTGTAGGAAAAACTATGTATGGTATGACGTAGTTGATGAGCTCCATCATTAGGTATAATTGAAGAGATTAATTGTCACCTTTTTAGCCTTATTAGTCTCTTTTTTATTCAATTTTCTCTTTATTTTGATCTGGATTTTGGTTTGAAGCACCAGGTATACCATTAGAAAGTTTCTCCTGGGAACTTTTCTAAACCTGCAACCTGATCTAAACCGAACTTTATATGAAAAAAATCTCCCAAATAGTCAGACTTGTCCTGAACACAAAACTTCAAAAACTAAATGGCTCCTTAGATAAACAAACTTTTAGGCTATGACACCTAGTGATTCATAGGCTAAACTATACCAGTAGATTCCCACACTAGATAATTGCACAAACATATTGTCAATATTATAGGACCCTAACACTATCCCTGTGGTAATTTTTCTTACCGGAAACTCCCTTTTGGTTTAAAGAATGTTGGGGCTACATTTCAATGTGCCATGGATTATGCTTTCTACAACATTAAACATATTGTGCAGCCTTATTTCGAAGATTTCCCTTCTCATTCTAAACATTGGAATGATCACTTGATGCATCTTAGGGTCATTTTCCTATGGTGTAGATACTATAATATTCGACTTAATCCTCACAAATGTGTGTTATATGTTAGTTCTAGTTCACTTCTTGGTTTTGTCATTTCAAAACATGGAATTCGTATCGATCCTCTGAAATATCAGGAAATCATCAATATGTATACACCTTCTTCCCTCATTCAGCTTCAACGACTCCAAGGGAAGGCTAAATTTATGTTGAGGTTTGTCCCTAATTATGTTAAGTTGAAAAAATGATTCACTCACCTGCTAAATAAAGGGATTCCCTTCCATTTGGATAACGCTACTCAAAAGGCGTTTGATGTCCTAAAAGGTGTACTGGTTTGGGCATCTCTATTATATCCCCCTGATTACCAACGCGATTATTTTCTATATCTTGTTGTTGCCATTACTAATATAGCAATGGAATTGGACTAGGAACATGATATAGGGACTGAACATCCCATCTATTATTTGGTTTGGAATCTCAATGATACCGAAATCAAGTATACCCACATAGAAAAGTTAGCTTTGGAGGTCGTTCAATTCATCCAAAGGTTTCGTCATTATATATTGCTCCGGAAAGCCACATTCATTTCGGATTACAACCCTATGACATATATTTTGTCACGTAAATTTTTTTGGGGGGGGAATACTCTAAATGGATCGTTATCCTACAAGATTTTGATTTGGAATTCATCAAATCAAAATCAAATAAATCCTTAGTTTTTGTAGAGCTAATATCCGACCTTCCCTCTACTGATTCTGAATTGACGTCTGAGGATTCCATCCCAGACGAGTCTTTGTTTTTGATATCGTCATCTAACCCATGGTATGGAGACAATCTTATATATCTCTAGACCCAAACTTTATGGTCTCATATCTCTCACTCCGAGCAGCAATGTATTCAATACCAAGCTAAGAATTAAATTATTGTTTATGAAACCCTTTATCGCCATGGTATTAATACAATTTTTCGAAGGTGCCTCATAAATGAGGAGGTCGATAAAGTCCTCAATGAATGCCACTCAATGACATGTGGCATTCATTTTTCTAGTTATTCCACCACATAAAAGATCCTACGTGTTGGTTACTTCTAGTACACCATATTTCATGATTATATTTTTTTTGTCTAAAAGTGGCATGCATGCAAGATTTATGATCATAAAACTTGTGCTCCACCTGTTCCATTTCATCTTGTTATCACCGTAGGTCCTCTCGTGAAATGGGGAATGATTTCAGGACATGTAACCCTCACTCGACCAGGGGACATGGCTATATCATTGTAGCGGTAGATTATTTTACTAAATGGGCCAAGGTGATTCCCACATTCAATAATATTAGCAAAACAGCTGCATATTTTTTCTTCAATCATGTCATCGCACAGTTTGGTGTTCTGCAAGCCATAGTCACGGATCATGGGAAGCACTTTTGCAATCACACGATGACCAAACTCACTTCCAAGCTGGACTTTCTCATGAAATAAACACTCCCTACTACCCTCAATCTAATGGTCAAGTTGAGGCCATTAACAAAGTTCAAAAAAAATGTTTCAACACATGATAGGGGTCCACAAATTGGACTAGTGTTTTATTCTTTATGTTGCCTTGTGGGAATACCAAACCTCTGTTAGGACTGCTATTGGATTTACTCCTTTCCAATTGGTTTATGGTCTGGAAGCAATCCCCCCAATTGAATGTGAGATTCCATCACTGAAACTAGTTGTAGAAGTTATTCCTACCACTTCCATAGAAGAGGAATGTCTCTTACATCTAACCCAATTAGATGAGACTCGGCGAGATACTTCTATGGCTAATGAAGCCTATAAGAAATGTGTCAAGGCATAGTATGACATAAATGTCAAGCCTTGTTTCTTCTCGAAAGGAGGCCTTGTCCTTATATACGACCATTAGTCTAAAAACTTAGGATCACGGAAGTTGCAACCTATGTT
This sequence comes from Pinus albicaulis, assembly GCA_034641835.2. NCBI lineage: Eukaryota > Viridiplantae > Streptophyta > Pinopsida > Pinales > Pinaceae > Pinus > Pinus albicaulis. The sequence continues at coordinate 732,416,547 of CM076579.1, forward strand.
GTTAGGTTCATATATTTTCAAGCATGTTCTTTTTAAAGGGGCCTATGAGCTAGTCAGTTTTGACGGAATCCCACTGGTGCAGCCTAGAAATGGGTTGTACCTTCAAAAATACTATGATTTAACTTGTGTAGTACATTGTGTACATATTGTATATAGGTGTGTTGAATATGTTTGCAGTGTGTCTCTTCAGAGTTTCCTACAGTTTGAGTTGATCTAGTTTACATTTTATTTGTAGATGTCGACATCCCTTGAACCATATGTTGGTTATGCTGATGGTGCTAGTCGTAGTACTCGGAATGTATCCTTCGTAGTATGGGATATATTCGCTCCAAATGGAGAGTTAGTGAGTCTAAAAGGGAATTTTATCTGTCGCTCTACCAAAAAAATAGTTGAGCATATCAAAGTGGTTGAGTTATTTTTTGATGTTATTTCATATGGTATCCATCGTCTAGTCGTCAGGCTTGACTCGCGTCTTATGGTACTACAATTGGCTAATGTCTATTCGGTCAGAAGGCCCACCATAATTTTCATGTTCTTAAGGGTTTTACTTCTAGAAATACATTTTGATTTCATTTCAATATCAACATGTTTCTAGAAATCTAAATACACTAACAGATGCACTAGCTTATCATGTTTTAGATAGACATTTGGGACGAATGTAAATAAGTTTCAATACACATCACATCCATTGAAAGCAATAATAGGAACACAGAAAAACTGAAAATATATATATATAAAGTTTGGTTTTACAAAATTTGTGCCCAAGACATATATGGCCACACTGCCCACATAAAATTACATGTATATGCGACTATGAGCCCCCAATAAACTCATCATAGTGCTCATGATAACATGCCACTGCATGTCTATCTTACACAGTATCTAACCATTAGATCTAGGAACTCCAATAGTGTATCATTGAATTCGCATAGGAATCTGGTCGACCACGGTCTCATCGATCCTATATGTCAGGGCCCTCTATGTGGCGTTCCACTTCTGCTAGGGTCTCGGCTACATTGAGATCCTATAGTGCATCTCATCCTACTGCAGCAACATGTACTGGTGCTACTGCTTGTTGTGGATCTCCTGCACAATGGAGATATGACGCACCTATAGGTTGAAAGGTCCCAACATCTACATGAAAAAATCAATAGTTTAGTCTCGGAAACATCAAAAACACACAAAAATTGTAAAAATTAAAAAACTTAAATGGTTAAAATATCTTACCTGTAGCACCCCATTTCTCACCCTTGAGAAGAATGGGATCAGGGTCATCATGAAAATACACCCTTGCATATGTATAATCATCTATCATAATGAAATGTCTATGCAACCACCTGAAAAAGGCTAGTGAGAAGTTGATCGGTGATGGACCTGCATGTCGGGACATAAGATCTATCCACCTCCTCATCCGTGGAACCCTCAAATAGGCTCGGGCATGATGTGCTAAGGCTGTAATAATGGAATCCTATCTAGGGAAAAAGAGATCAAGATTTAACCATAGCCAAAAAAAATCAATTTTCCCTCTCTTACTTTAGATTGTTTTTCTTTCATATTGAACAACACCCCCTCACTTTAGTTGAATATTGTTGGCTCCAAACACTCTAAACCGTACTGCATGTATGATCTTATAGCTACATTAAGTGTTGAGCTACCAACCGATCTGGCAATGATGAATATGATTGTTCTTAATGGAAAAGGGTCACATCTCTTATGCTAATTTTTCCATCCCTAGTAAGTTGGGCTTGAGGTATGTAATGAGCGGCAATATAGGCTTTCATTGTTTCTCCACCCCTTCTCCCACATAGGAGAGAGATGGGAGCACCTCTCATGGATAAAATTTTCAGAAAAAAATATGTCCTCTACCTTTATCTCGAGAAGATGTTCCCATAACCTAAATGCATGTGCTTGCACATCCCATGAACAAACAAGGTACTCTAGTAATTCCATCTAATACCTCATGATAGGTAACCAGAAAAATTTCAACAATCCACAGTTTTTAAGTGCCTGAATGGTGGTAGGATCATTTTCTGCATTAAATTCTTGTTATTCATGTTCTCTTTCTCTCCATAGAAAGGCCATTTTGTGTTAATGAAGACCTGAAACATCAACAATATATTCATTAGGATTTTTTCCATGTAAAAAATTTGAAAAATTATGAAAGGAAATGCTAAATCAAACTTGGGATTTGTGCCCAATCCTACCCTATAAGGGGAGATAGTGTGTTGCACCCCTCTCTGTAGTGCATCATAACCTAGATGAAATTCTCCTTTCGACTTTAGGAGGTTTCATTGATCTAAGGGCGATTTTTTCAAACCTAGGGCCCTCAAAAATCCAAAAAACTTGCATGAAATCACAAAATGAAACCATGAAATGAAAGAGAAAGGTTTTAGCTCCTACCTGGAAGTGAAAACACTTGAAATGATCCAACAGAGACCACAATCAACTGCAGAATATCAAGGGAAAAAAATACTCAGAGCTCTCACTATTGAAGGCAAATCTAAAATGGTACAAAAATGAAGTCATTTTGATTTCTTATGGTCGTTTTTTCATTATTTTATCATATTTAATGTTTTGACCTATTAATAATTCATTTTTATCATGAAACAGGTAATTTTAATCCTTCTATGGTTTTTTGAGCAGGTCGACAGTTGTTTGATAGATTTTTTCATTTTTTTAACAAATTATTTTAACCGAGAAGCATACTTTTATCACTTTTTCGAGCTCTATAAACCCATGAAAAAGGAGCTCCCTAGAGTCATCTTTAAGCTCTTTTCAGACTCCCAAAATATTAAAATATTACCAAGCACTTGTCTTTTTTAACTTGTTAAAGTAAATGAAAATGTATCTACTCGATATAAGTGTCACCCTTTTCTGGACTAAGATAGACTATTTACGAAAATGGAATACCTTAGTCGAACATGGATAAGAAGCCCTCTTGGGTATTGTTTTCTGGATTTTTAGACTCAAGAGACTATCTATGAAAAGGAATATATGGACTTTTATTTTTTTCCTCTTTTTCAAACTCTCTAAACATGAAAAATATGTCGAGTTCTACCTTCATTGGACTCGCTAAAACATCAAATAGCGATGGACTTGTCAAGCATGACAAGGCCAAACCACTCCTTCTCAGGATTCGTTAAACATACTTGGAGTGATTCATCTGAAGGATGAACTTACAGATCAAGCATATGTTATCATCCTCAAGCTTGTTAAGAAATAAAGAGATACTGACTAGCATGGTTGGGGAAATTGGGAAAGGCTACTCCACTTGTTAATGATAGTAAGTCGCTCTTGAACACGACACTCTTCCACTTCATCTTTGTGGTTGTTGGGTTGGGAAATTTGTTTGTCTTTGGTTCATCATACCATTTTCAAATCCTCCATTTTTAGTTTTGGGTCAATGTTGTGAACTCCATTTAGTGTCGTTGTTGTGTTCAAGAGAATTCATTCAGTTAATATTTACTACAATACTCTTAAGTCTTCATTCCATGTATGTCGTTCCTGATCCAGTTCCGTATCATCATCATTTTGTTTCAAATCATGATAATTGTTTCTTGCAGTTGATGGGGGATACATCAATACATTCCTGTGATCCGTCGCTTCCTGTCGACATCAACTCATTATCCAGGAAGTTGATTTAAAAATAACCCTTTGGTACCTTAGTGTTTGCATACATCAATGGAAAGTTTCCTCGCTCTCGACAATGGGTTTACATCATTGACCTTCGACCAAAAGATTATGTGTAGTGTTTGATTACTTATTTATTCACACCATACGGGTTGTACTACAGTACCTTGAGAGCCATTAACATCAACAATTGTTTCTCTCACATATGTTAACGATTTACATCATTAGTCAGTAGTTATATGGTGTCTACTATGCTCGAATCCATCTCATTGATTCATATGGTTAGGCTCATACATTGGACGGTTGTGTGAATGAGATAGAAGACCACAGATCTAGATTCATCCATCTGGACTATGATTTCAAGATTAAAACAAGATTACAATGTATGATGACTATGATCATATAGACATTCATCTAGTCATGGGTCCATTATTTGTCATCAATGGACATGTCTTTTGATCATTGTACATGCAATGTTAGCTTATGTGTTGAGTATGGGTATGCCTCCCTCCGCAAAGAAGTCATGATGTAAATATATTATCACAAAATATGATCTCGTCGATTGTTCTTGATCCTGACTTGTCACAAAGTAAAGCACTTCAGTCATCAGTTATCACTTTTGACTTTTCTTAGGGGGGATCTTTTATAGGCCATTTTGTCACATCTGGTCAATAGGCCTACAAACCGGATCAATCAACATATTTTTACCCCTTGTCATCATCCTTGCAAAAATCCCTAAGCATGGCTCTTTCTAATCCCTGAGTTTCTGCCTGAAATTGCTTCATTTTAGTCATTTTAAGGACCAACGCACTTTACTAGCTTGTAGACCTATGTTCACCTACAGGTTGTCCCTTACTGGGGTGGGATGATTACCTATAGGTTGCTCTATGTTGGGGTGCGTTGATTCTAGAAATTTGGAAAATTAAAAATAATCTCGAAGCTTCCTCTTCCAGAAGCTTCCAGTAGTTGTTATAACTATTTACCTCAGATAAAAGTCTTGAACCTTATCTTATCCTACCTTGGATTTTTCATCCCTTATCCCTTGAGTTCATCCTCCCATCAAAAGTGTAACTCAAGCCTAGATTGGTAAATGGATAAGAACTCCCAACTTACCATCCTTTTCTATGTATTTGTGGCTATCCACAAGCTAGGAATTAGATTTTGGAGATAGATTCTACCCTCATGTTACTGTTGTGAAAGTCACTAAAAAAAAATTAAAACATTAAAAAAAAAAAAAAAAAATTGTTAAGAAATAATATATATATATATAAACAATTATAAAAATCTTTTAAAATAATTGAAAAAATAATAATAATAATAATAAAATAAACATTATAAAAATAAATAAATAAAACACATTTAAACATATTTAAAAATGAAAATTATATGTGTGTGTGTGTGTGTGTGTGTGTCCACACTTAATACATTAAAAAATTTAAAGTGTCAAAAATAAGTCCTCTAACGAAAGAGGTTGACATTGCATCAACGCTTTCTAAAATTAAGCCTGGGTCACACATGCTCATATGATTCCGAACCCTGGTGCTTCGTTTTTTGTTTTATTATTATTAAAATATTCTTTATAATTGTTTTTATTTTTTAATGTTTTTGTTTTTTATTTTTATTTTTATTTCTTAAATTTTTAAATTTATTTTTTTATTGTTTTTTTTATTTTTTTTCTTATTTCTTTAAATATTTTTTATAATTGTGTTCTTTTAATGGGGGTTATTTTTTGTTTTTTAATTTTTTTAATTTTATTATTTTGAAATATTTTTATTATTATTTTTTTTTTTCAAATTTTTTATTTAACGATATTTTTTTTCAATTTATTGGTTATTTATTTATTTATTTTAATGTTTTTTTATTAATTGTCCAATTATTTTTGGTTCTTTAGTTAATTTTTTTCTTATTTTTTTTTTATATAAGTTTATTTATTTTTTTACATTTTTATGTTATGTTATATATATATATATATATATATATATGATTTTTTTGGATTTTTTTATTTTATTTGTTTTGTTATAATATATATTTTATTTAAATGTTATTATTATTTTTTTTATTTTTTTAGTTTTCTTTTTCTTTTTCTTTTTTTCATTGTTTTAAATTTTGTTTTATTTTGTAAATTTTTGTTTTCAATTTTCTTTCGAAATTTGAAAGTCTTTTAGAGTCATGATATTTTATCTTTAACATCATTATTTACAAATGTTAAAAATTTATCCAAGAAAAAGACAATATTCCAACATTAACACTTTTCATTTTTAGGGTGTTTTTTGCACAAAAAAAATTGTTTGTCACTGTCATTTTTAAAAAATGTTGAAAATTTACCCTGAGAAAAAATAAAACATTATTCCAGCATCAACATTTTTCGTTTTCACATTGTTTTTCATGTTTTTTGGGTTTTTTTTGTCTAGAGTTCTCATTTTGAGTTTACAATTCTCGTTTGATAGTTTACATTGTTCATGGTGATTTGATCTCGGCATATTTGATTCTATTACTACTCAGGTCATATCATCTAAGGATTCAAGCTCTTCTTGATTATATAAAAGACAGCTCCGGAAAACATGATGCCAACATCGATTCGGGGTTGGTCTGGAGCAAACAATTCTATAGGAGTTTTGGGCTATAGGTGGGAGGAAATGGTGCCCGTAGAGCCATACTTATGAGTTGGATCATGAAAGTTTGTGGCAGATAAATAAGATGATGGATGCAGTGGTGTCACTATTGGAGTCACTGAAGCATCAAAGTGAAATGGAAAAGCAAGAGACAAACACAAAAATGGGTTTGCTGAAGAAAAAATGTGATTGGCTATAGGAGGGGTTAGACATGAATTGGCAATTGTGGAGTCATAAATTGCAGTTCTAAGACTCAAAATGGATAGAATGGAAGCATCATCCAATGAAGAGATCCAGAGTAGTCATGAGGAACCATAACCCGATGAATTTCAATCAAAGAAGACAGCGAGGGGAATAGTTGAGCGAGGAATGTGGTTGCACAACACTGTTGAGGGAAAAATGAACACAAATTCAGAAGTTGGGTCATTTGGAACAAGTTAACTTCCAATTTCTACTAATTTTTTGCAAGTATGTTTTGTTGCTAGGAGTTTTTGCAAAATTTATAGAAGATATCAGTATAGAGTAGTAGTTATAAGGTCTCTTAGAGACAAGAAAAGAAAATCTTGTGAATGTACCGGAACAATAATGCCTCTGAGAGATATGAAATATGTAAAATTTTGGCCTTGAAAGATGCTCTATTAATACAAAACCATAACCGTTTTGTTTAAAAAAAATAAAGTTTTTATAATTGTTAAATAAATATGTTCAAAAACTCTATTTTATGAAGTTTTTACAGTTGTTAAGATAAATTGTTCACTACTTAGTAAAGAGAATTTAAATTTGGCATGACATTAAAATATGATTCATTTATAATGATGTATGATAGAATGATTCACATTTTAAAATTCAATTTTGTCAAAAACTTTGAATAAATATTTTATAGATATTATTTCTCTTCCTTGATTATTTATGGTTGGGAAGGTAACTAAGCAAAGAATTTTCTCAAACGCTTTGCATGTTGAGAATTTCTTAAATTTCTATTTATGAAAAAATAATGTTCCTGCAAATGTTGAGATTCAAAAAGATGATGAGCTTAGTGAAAAGAGTCGCCTTCGCTAAGTGGGCCCACGGGCTATTTTTTGGCACAAGTCTATTTTTAGACATGGTGATCATATTTCAGAAGTTGTAGGATGTTATTTGTGGATGGTTGATCAAGTTGGAAAAATAGATGAAATTCTATTTTTATAATATTGGGCGAAGTCTATTTATAGATCGTTGATCTAAAAATAGATGCATGTCGATCATTATTAGCTCTAAGACCTAAACACCAAATGGGAAGAACTTATTCTCTTGGAGCACTTTGTTTCAAGTACGCATGGCACATCGTTGACCGAGGGAATTACGCAATTCCCAAGGGTTTACCGAGCTAATCTGTTATGGAGGACCGCTAGAACTCAAGTGGCGAGGATACGCTGGAAGAAGTAGTTATGGAGTTGTATTCGCTTAACCGCTAGACCCGCTGAGCTGGCCGTAATCTTAGTCTAACTAAATGATACACTAGTGAGAGTGGAGTGAATTAATTAGTTAATTAATTCACAAATAATAACGCATTAATCAACTGAACAATACAGCAGTTAACTACAGTGCATGGCAGTTTCAGTGGAAACCCAGTGGAGAGGTAGGTGAAAGGGCAAGATGGACTATCTGTTGTGACTATAGTGTTGCATTGATTGCATCACACACACATTGGAGTTTCCAATGAGGATTGCGCAGTCAAGGAAAGGGTAATTCGAATTCATTCAGAGCTATTCCTCAGCAAGGATTGCGCAGTGGAGGCAGGCTAGTAGGAGGCAGAGATCGGTGCATGGATTTGCAAGATTGTTCCTAATTAGTGTATGATGATTATATTGTACTGAGATCTTGATAAGCTTTGTATGAGGATTGTCATATGATTCCATGATACATAATATATAATTGGGGTTTTCAGCTTCAGGCTTTCCCGGTTAAAAACAACTGTGTTATGTGCGATTATTTTTATTTATGATTTACATGTGTGTGCAATTAATTTTCCGCAAATATTAACAAGTGGAATGATTCAGTATTTTGCATAAAGTTAAATAGTGTGAGATCAGGTGAATGTAGGACATATGCATGCTTTGTGCATATAATTTCTACAGCAAACCCCATCATTAGTAGGTTAGAGGTAAAAAGTTGATGTGTTGGTAATTAGGCATTCAATGGGTTATTTGTGCATAGTTAATTCTATTCAACCATGCTCAATCATATTTAAATATGGAGAACTATTTAACAATAGTTAACCAGAATTAATTATAATCATTCACCATGGGTTAGTGGGTTAGGGATTAGTATTTACTAGCTGAGTCAGTTAACATTTACTAGTTATAAATTATTAGGTTAAGGAATATGGATTAATGTGTTACTAAACATTCATAATCACATATATTCAATCATAGTCAACTATGGTCAATAATTTCAAAACGTTCTAATCAACGAGTCAATCATGGTCAATAATAAGCATCAATCATTGCTTAATGGATTAGGGGTTAGGTAGGTCATTAGATTTAGTGTTTGGGGTTAGGATTTACAATTTAGTGGTTCAAGTTTATGGGATACTTAGAGGCTTGGGGTTAGAGAGACAATAATCATTAATTCTGGTTGGTTAGGTTCTTGTGGACACTAATATTACCAAACAAAAACTAAAAACTAGCCATAACGTCTTTCAAAATCATCTCACAAGTTAGTATCCTTGTCATGACGGGAAACACTAAAGCTAGTGTTATTCTAAATGAAATAACATATATTTTGAATACAAATGCAATCACATTAAATAATTCCATAATATCCCTAAACACAACTAATGATGTAAGGTAACGATTTAGATAAGTTATCAGAGTTTTTTTCAACATTTCATTGGTGGAAAATCACACAAATTCTTGTAGTGGTAGTGGAAAAAAAGATAAATCCCACTTCTATGTGAAGCTCATTAACATGAGCTAGACCGCAAGGCAACATAGAAACTGAAGGGGTTATTAGAATATGTTAAAAGAGTTTCAATTACAACAATGTCTATGCATTCATCATCTTAAACTCTTAGTCAAATGCAGACTTTTGAAAAATTAAATAACTTAACACTAAATTGGATGAAAACCGTGTTCTAATTATTGAATCAAGTTCAAGGAATATAAAATTGGAACATATTCCCGAAACACACTTTGGGTGTTTGGAATGAATGATAAATGGAATTAATGTCTTGGAAGAAGATATCTCTAAGAATGATGTAGGGCACAAAATCAAAACAAGAAATACCAAAGAGGTTGACAAACCCCATCCTCTAAAGTGGGGAATGAGGAACAAATCAAACCCCTATTAGAAGAATATCAAGACTTACATCATGGTCAAGAAGGGTCAAATGTTATCAATGTAGATAGATATATATTATATACAAAGCCACACAATCTAGTCCCAAAGGTTTATCTATTTGGGTGATGTGTCATGTCTAGTATAACCATGTTGGGGAAGTATTTGCAATTTTTAGTTGTTAAGATTGTTAGGTCTCTATATTACTAGTATAGTCCCTTATTGTTGTTAGTGTAACTCCCTTATTGTTATTATTGTACCCTTGTAACCCCCATATTGTTATTATTGTGCCCTTAAATTATTATTGTTAGGTCAGCTAGGATTACATTGTGGCCCCATGGACTCCTTTATATAGAAATGAGGTTTTGTAATTTGTATCATCCAAGAATTTTTCATTCATGTAATGTATTGGATGCTGCCCCTTCAAAGTGGCTTATTTCTAAGGCGTTGATATCTCTTTTCTTCTATTTTTGGAGCTGGTTTCACAACATTTGGTATCAGAGCTTTGGATTCTACAGTTTTCGTTCCTCCAAACCGGTCATCGTGGCATTTTCGCTATAACTTTGTTTCTATGAAGGCTCAGAAGCTGAAATTTTTAAAGTGCGAAGCCAAAATCCTAAGGAACATCGTCACAAAATTTCAGAGCTTGGTTCGCAATATTTTCGGAGATATGGTCTGTGGAAGTTAGGGATTTTTGCAGGCTCTTGAATTTAACCTAAACAAGTCATCACGACATTTGCACTATAACCTTTTTTCTACGAAGTTTCAAAATCTGAAATTTTTAGAGCGCGAAGCTGAAATCCTGAGGAACATCGTTGCAAAATTTCAGAACTTGGTTCGCAATATTTTCTGAGATATGATCTGTGGAAGTTAGGTCTTTTTCAGGCTCCCAAATTACATTTCAAAGAGGTTATCATGGGAAAATCTTCATAACTCTCTCTCTGAGCATCGGATTGGAATGTTGGAAAAAGTGGCCGCAAGTACACAGACTGTAGTTTCTTGTCTATCAATTTCAGAGCCAAAGGAGGAAACAGTGACACGTGGAAAGTCGTACAAATTCGCTCTACTGAACTAGTCCATAATTGGGTCATTGTGGGATATTGGACATAACTTTGCCTTGAAGAATCCAAATCAGGTCAGACCTGTGACATTTGAAAAAAGCTTCAGAGGGATACTACAAGGCCGAATTTCAGATATTGAGGATCTACAATTACGGAGATAATTCAATTTTAATATAGAGCTCCTCCAAAGCAAGTAAAATATGTGTATTTTTTTCCCGAATTGCATAAGTCTTGCTTGAAGAATCAAGTTGAATTGATTCCAAGGACATATTGTAGAATATATATCAAATGGCCCCTAAAAAGAATTCAACACCCATAAAGCCTTTAGAAGGCTCTACTATGACTCATGAAGACGAAGAATGGCAACATGACATATCAAATTTACAATAACAAGTGCAACAAATTTTGCTCTCGCAAAGAGCAACAAAAAATGACATGGAATTTTTGAAGAAAGACGTGGAAACTAAGATGGATGGTTTGAAGAAAGGCGTGGAATCTAAGATGGATGGTTTGAAGAATGGCATGGAAGCTAATATAGATGGCTTGGAAGGTAGTATGGAATCTAAGATGGAAAACATGAAGAATGATCTAAAAGCAGACATGGAAGATTTGATAAAGTTGATACAACAAATGTTTCCTAATGGTGAAAAGATAGTAGAGGAAACTCATGATGAGAACAAAATAAACGTTAATCGTGATTTCATAAACTCTAATGTTAGCAGGAAGAACCACCATATTCCAAAAATGGATATGAAAAAGTTTGATGGAAAGGATCCTGTAACATGGATACTACAGATGGAGCAATATTCTGATCTCAATAATGTGCAAAACACACAAAAGGTACGCATTGCAACTTTACATTTAGAACAAAATACATTTGTATGGTATCGATGGCTTTGCTCCCGTAAAAGAATTGTCACTTGGTCAATTTTTACGGAGGAAATGATAGCACATTATGAGGATACAAAGAGAAACACCTTCTTTAGCCAATTGATAAATCTCAAACAAAAGGGTTTAGTGAGGGAGCACATTGAGGACTTCCAAAAATTGAATATAAGGGTAACTGATATTCCAGAGGAACACAGGATTGATCTCTTCATAGGTACTTTAAAGGATAAAATCCAACATGAAGTTCGCGTTTTGGAACCTAATTCATTGGAGAAGGCATTCAGGTTGGCAAGAAAAATTGAATGTAAAATTATGGCGACAAGGAAGCCTACCACTCACTTCTATAAAGAAGGAAGTGTTGCTACGCCTAGATTTCCACAACCTACAAGGTTGACACCACAACAATTGAAAGAAAAAAGAGCAAAAGGGATTTGCTACAGTTGTGATAGAAAATACACTAAAGGTCATAAGTGTGCTGAGAAGAAATTATTTTACATAGATTGTGAAGAGGAAGAAGAAAATGAACAAGAAGAGAATATACACTAGGAACCAACCCTAGAAGAGGAAGAAATGAGTCCGACCATATCGTGTAATGCATTGGCAGGAATTACCACTCCTCAAACTCTCAAGATAGAAGGACATATCAAGAAGAAAAAGGTAATAGTGTTGATTGATTCAGGTAGTACCCATAATTTTATTCATTGTAAGGTAGCCAAGGAGTTGAATTGTTTCCTATACCCAGCACCAGAATGTCAAGTGATGGTTGCAAATGGAGGAACTATAAATTGCTCTAGAAAATGCCATAATATCAAGCTAACCATGGGGGAATATGTATTGAATAGTCCAATTCTTTCCATTCCTATGGGGGGCGCTGATGTTGTACTAGGAGTACAATGGTTACAATCTTTGGAGATGGTAGCTTTTAATTTTCAAGAACTTTTCTTGAAATTTTTTTCAGAAGGAAAGGAAGTCGAATTACGGGGTATTGCAGGGAAGCCGGGAAAGATAATAAGCTCTAATGTCATGACAAAGCTTCTAAAGAAAGAACGTGGCAAAATTGCACAATTATGCTCACTAGAAATTCCAACATCAAAATCATCTATTTCTGCGTATCTCCAAAAAATCTTGCACAATCATTCCAAGGTTTTTGAAACTCCCAAAGGACTCCCACCTATTCGTGATCATGATCATGCTTTCATTTGATTCCAGGGAGTGTTCCTCCAAACATCAGGGCTTATAGATCTATGTGTGTCCAAAACAGCGAAATTGAACGTATGATTGTAGAAATGTTAGAGGCAGGTATAATTCAACCTGGTCAAAGTTCTTTCTGTGCTCCTGTAGTATTGGTACACAAGAAGGATGGATCATGGCGCATGTGTCCCGATTATAGGGAGTTCAATAAGCTCACCATTAAAGACAAATTTCTCATTCCTATGATTGATGAATTATTGAATGAATTACATGGAGTAATTTATTTTACCAAGTTGGATCTTCATTTAGGATATCATCAAATTAGAATGAAGACTGAAGATATTCCGAAAACAACATTTCGAACTCATGAGAGTCATTATGAATTTTTGGTCATGCCTTTTGGCCTTACCAATGCACCTTCTACATTTCAAGGGTTGATGAATTCCATTTTCAAACCCTTCCTTCAAAAATTTGTGCTAGTATTTTTTTATGATATACTAATCTATAGTAGGCCTTGGAAGGATCATGTTCAACATGTTGATAGGGTGCTCAAAATATTGCAGGAGAAACAATTATATGCAAAAACATCCAAATGTTTCTTTGGAGTACAAGAGGTGGAATATCTTAGTCATATTGTATCTCACAAGAGTTTTAAGGTAGACCCTAACAAAATTAAAGCCATTAAGAAATGGAAAGTCCCCACAACCATAAAGCAGTTGCGAAGATTTCTCGAGTTAACAGAGTATTATCGCAAGTTTGTTAAGAATTATGGGAGAATAGCAGCACCTCTAACAACATTATTGAAGAAATATGCATTTTCATGGACTCCTGAAGCAACTAAGGCCTTTGAACATCTTAAAGAGGCAATGTATCTAGCACCGGTCTTAGCTATGTCAGACTTCACAAAAACCTTTATTGTGGAATGTGATGCCTCAGGAAATGGAACTGGTGTTGTTTTAATGCAAGAAGGAAGACCCATTGCTTTTGAAAATCGTCCAATCAAAGGAAAGTATTTACAGAAACCTATTTATGAGAATGAAAAATTAGCAATACTGCATGCACTAAAGAAATGGAGAACTTACCTAATGGGAAGACACTTCAAGGTAAAAACTGATCATGATAGACTTAAACACCTTTTGGAATAAAGAATATCTTCAGAAGAGCAGCAAAAATGGGTCACAAAGATGTTGGGTTATGACTTTGAAATAATCTACAAAAAAGAGAAGCTAAATGTTGTTACAGATGCACTCTAAAGAAAGAATGAAGAGGTGGAAGCATTGCTTTGTGCCATTTCTATTATCCAACTAGATTAGATAATCGAAGCAAGAGTTGAATGGAAGAAAGACGAAGAAGTGTGGACACTCATTCAAAAGTTGCAGCAAGATCCTAGTACATCTGATACATTTAGTTGGAAAAATGATTCCTTATGGTACAAAGATCGCTTATATCTTTGTAAGAATTCCCAACTAAAACAAAAGATTCTTTTGGAATGCACACTTCTCCTTTAGAAGGGCACTCAAGATTTTTTAAAACTTACCACAGGGTGAAGAAAGAATTTTTTTGGAATGGCCTTAACTCTGATATTCAAAAGTTTGTGGCAGAGTGTTTGGTTTGCCCGCAAAATAAAGTTGAGACAATTAAGACCTCGGGTCTTCTATAACCTTTATCCATTCCAAGTCAACATTGGGAGGAGATTTCAATGGATTTTATCACAAGTTTACCTAAGTCCGAAGGAAAAAGTGTCATCATAGTGGTAGTTGATAGACATACCAAGTATGCACACTTTTGTGCATTATCTCATCCATTTAAAGCAAATACAATTGCTACTACATTTATGGACATAATTCAAAAGCTACATGAAAACCCAAGGGTTATTGTGAGCGACAGAGATCACATTTTTACAAGAAATTTTTGGACGGAGTTATTTTCTTGTTTGAGTACTCAATTAGCTCATAGCTCATCTTATCAACCTCAATCCGATGGTCAAATTGAGATAGTAAATAAATGTTTGGAAGGATGTATTCGTTGTTTTGTATCTGATAAACAAACACAATTGGTCAAGTGGTTACCTCTCGCTGAATGGTGGTATAACATTTCCTTCCATACTGCAGCAAAAATGACCCCATTTATGACACTTTATGGATATCATCCACCATCCATCACATCATATTTAAGAGAAAATTCAAAGATTCAAGCAATGGAAGATCACATCAAGCGTTAACAAGAAGTTTTCCAACTCTTAAAGGACACCCTGAATTTGGCACAAAATCAAATGAAACAACAAGAAAATCAACATCGCAACGAGAGAAGTTTTGATGTAGGAGACTGGATATTTTTATGACTACAACCATACAAACAAATGTCCCTCAAGCAAGCTAAGAAGGATAATAAGTTATCGCCCAAGTACTATGGTCCTTACGAGGTGTTGCAAAAGATTGGTACTATGGCTTACAAATTGGAGCTTTCTGCTTCTTCACGAGTGCATCCAATTTTCCATGTTTCATGCTTAAAGAAGGTTATAGGTGAAAATCTTCCAGTCCAAACAATATTGCCAGAACTTAATGAGGAATGAAAAATCATATTGAAACCTAAAGCGGTCACGGAAACAAGAACTCGACAACTACAGAATCGATCAATTTCAGAGTATTTCATCAAGTGGAAGTAATTACCCACTGAAGATTCTACATGGGAAGATGAGAATTTTATACAGAAGCACCCAGAGCAAATCGAGCATTGAAGACAACATTTTTTTTGAAGGAGAGGGACATGTTAGGTCCCTATATTACTAGTATAGTCCCTTATTGTTGTTAGTGTAACTCTCTTATTGTTATTATTGAACCCTTGTAACCCCCATATTGTTATTGTTGTGCCCTTAAATTATTATTGTTAGGTCCGCTATGATTACATTGTGACCCCAATCGGATTGGCCCCATGGACTCCTATATATAAAAAGGAGGTTTTGTAATTTGTATCATCCAAGAATTGTTCATTCATGTAATGTATTGGAGGTTGCCCCCTCGAACTGGCTTATTCATAAGGCATTGATATCATTTTTCTTCTATTTTTGGAGCTGGTTTCACAACAAAGATTTCATGTTTTAAGCCTTGATAATGATTTGTTTTCAAAAGAATGAATGATAAGTATTATTGGTTCATTGTTTACCCTTCAAATTTTGTATAATACACCAAGGAGTTCCACAAATCTCCAAAGAAATTCAAAATCTTGACCACGTGTTTGTAAAAGAAAAGAAAAAATGATATAATATGTTCTTATTTAAAAAATAATTATGAGATATTAAGGAACACTCATGTTTACAAAACAACAAATAAAAGAAAATCATTTAAGTTAATATCTAGAATCATTATATAAGCACAAGTAATTTTCAAATGTGAACTAGAAATCACTAACCACCTTAATTATGATTTCCATAATTAATGGAAAGATTACAGATGACTAAAAGATAATATTTTATAATGAAACAAAATAATTCAATCTCTAATATCATTGTAATAAACAACTCTAATGCCAATGTAATGAACCACAACTCATTAAGTGACACTCAACATAAAGATAAACAATGTAAATCCATAAAATAAAGATAAACAATGTAAATCCATAAAATATGAAATAATATATATAATTGATAAACAAATGATTATATATATAAATGAATTGATTGGTATATATACGATGCTCTGTGAAAATATATTTCTATACAATGACGGATATCATACCCATTAGGTTTATGATAGTTCTTATATAATTTATGTTTAGGTTTATGATAGCATTTATATAATTTGTGTTTATTATACTGTTTTTAAATTAATCTTTTTCCATTACATTGGACATAGTTTCACATCAACCACTATTTTGATGACACCGCAACATATAAAAGCACTTACAGGTTTCACATCAGCCACTATTTGGTTGGTCAATGACATCAACCTTTAACTACCCTATCTACCCTAAAACAAAATTCCAAGAACAAAATTATAATTTATTCGGCATTCACATACATGATAATGCTAAATATCCAAACATGTGCTTAAAATATTTGAAAAGAAAAAGCCACATACATTGTCAATGGATCTTGATTCAATTATAAAGGTAATGGTAACTTATGCCATCCATTATAAAATCTCCATCTCCCAACTATGTAGTTGGGCAAAAGTCCAAGTTGTAGGTGAATTTAGTGGAAGAAATACCCCCTGATGGCTCGGAAAAAAACTATTAACACCATATCAAACGAGTATTACAGATTCAGCATCTGCCATGCTTTGAAGTAAGTTTCAAATGACGAAGGAGATAATAACAAATAATTATTACTGTTCAACAACTGTAATAATATGGCATTTTGAAACCAATGGAATGGTTAGAAGTCCATTATATATATCAAATAATTATTACTGTTTCAACAATTGCAGTAACATGGCATTTTGAAACTAAAGCAATGGTTTGAAGTCCATTATTTCTAACATATTTATATAGGCTGCAGCCATGAACCATGTACAGAGCCTGGAGGGGTTACTTTGGTTTAATAGAGTTCTCGACATTGTTTGCTGATCGTAGCACGATCACCAACACAAAAGACTTCGTTGGTCATTCACTGAGTTTTCATGTCTCAGTGATGTTTCTGTAAAGCATGACAAGATAATTATATTTAAGCAAACAAATTCTCATTGGCTTTGAAAGTGAAACTAGCCATCCTCGTTTGAGTTTATAAAGTGTGGGGAATCTTCGTACTAGGTACAGCAAAAGCGGCAGCAGAAGCTGAAAATACTTATAATATTGGATGCTGCTTGGAATTCATCCAAAAAATACTGAAGGGAAGGTTCGACCAATCTACGAACTGTTTCTGGAAAATATCTGCATCCAACCACTGGCACAAATGTAAATCCATTTTTACCGCTGGAAGCGCACAACAATGCATGAAATATCATCTTTGCTCTTTCTTGCCACTGCATTTTCAGTCAGACACTTGGCTGCCACCTGAGGGTCCTTGATTTTTCTAACCAAATCAACAGCCTCTTGATTTTTCATCACCTAAAACATCACAAAAAGAGAAGATAAGCAAACTTCAGCAGTGGCATGCAACACAAAATTGCAGGGAAATAAGACAGATTCAAGCATATAATATATAAAAACATTTAGCTTAATATAATCCTGAATATTGAATAGTGAATAATGATTAATGAAAGAATGCAATTAAGATGTCCAAATAATAATAAATATGACTTGGAACTCAATCCTTGAAAATATGTATTTTCTCTCGTTGTCCCAATATCAGGCTCAGCATTGACACGTTTATGGTGGTTGACAGTGATGACGGCTCCTCTTCTGACTCTCCCTCTGACCTAGTTATTGCTCTTCCTCAACATCCCAAGTCTTAGCTACCTTCCATGGGACATTTGCTGGTGCAACACTGCTGCTGGAATGCTTTCCTCTTAACATACTTCATTGTCTAGGGTTTGTGCTTCTAGATTTACCCCTTTTGAGTCCACTCGGACCCCTTTCCTTTCTTTCCTTAACATAGATTTTAGACTGTTTCAGAGATGCTCTAGGCACTCCTTACTGCTGTTGTCAATCGTTGTTCTTCCCAGTCCTGTTGACCTATATTCGTCATTTGTGGGCATTATAGATTTTAGACTGTTTCAGAGATGCTCGAGGCAATCCTCATTGCTGTTGTCAATCGTTGTTCTACTTCTTCCCAGTCCTGTTGCTCTGTTTTGGTCATTTGTGGGCATTAATATAATTTTCTTTTCTTCTTTCCTTTTCTTTATTCACTGTCTTAAAATGACTTTCGGCAGGGATAGAGCTGTTTGCAACAATGGATGTAAAATCCATCGTTTTTACAATGCAACAAAGACTGTGCCAAGGTCAAGCAGGTTTTTGGTAGGTTTAATTTAGTTGACATAATTGAACTTGCTGTCAAACTGTTTTTTCTTCTGGAGAAACTGTGATCGCTATTGAAACTTCAGAGTAATTGATCTATATTTTTTGATGTTTTAAGAGTATTTATGTTAATAATTACATATTATTTCCATAGTTTTTATTTTCCCAACAGGCATTGATTCAACTGGTGAGGTCGAGAGAATGTTAAGCCGTCCAGACTCCACCTTACCTCCATTCTCACTACAGTTTTCCGCATAGTAATAGCATGAGTTAAGGGGTGATGCTACGTGCAATTCCAGGGATTGGGCAGATAAATACCCCTCGGTTCTGGCACCGTAGGGAAAGGAAATCCTCTCTTTGCAGTGCAGTTACTTGGGGCATGTTTTTTTAAGCACTTCAAAAAAAAACCTCTTGGGTATTCAGATGAAGTATTCGAGTAAAATTAATGACAATATAGTAACAAAAAAATTTCCTAGATGCTTTCTCCCATGAGATGAGTTTGCAAAAAAAAATATGCATCTAACAGTAACTATGCAAATAAGTCAATGATTGGAAAAAATGCCTTGCCTTCCACAATCCATCACTAGCCAAAATGAGAAATTCTGTGGTTGCATCTATGGTCGTATCTCTCACATCTGGTTCTGAACTTAAATGTTGCTTCAGGCTCCTGTCACCAAACGCACGAGCTACAGCAAGCTGACCATTAACTCGAGGTACATCTCCTAAAATATCAAAAAAGAACGCCATTAAGACTACAGTTTCTCCCTGTGACCATTCAAATGTTACTCTTGAGCTAGAACATTAAGCATAGAATTATACAGTTACAAATCAAAAAAATATTTAAGCATGTTCTCATTTAAATTAATTTCTGAACAGCATTTTTAGTGGTACCTGGAAGGAGTGTCACAAATCCACCCTTCTTCTCGATGTTTTGGCGTTCGATACTTGGCTCATGATCAACAGTCAGCTGAATAGCAGTGCCATTTTTACATATAACAGCCCTGGAATCCCCTATATTTGCTACAAAGAGATTTGTCCCATCAACTAAAATAGCAGTAACTGCTGTGGACCCACCAGGCCCTAAATCAGCTGCCTTTGCCAAAATTTTTCCATCAGTCCGGTTGTATGCATTCTTGATGGCACTTTCTGGGTCTGTCCAGAACTTCGGCTGCATTATTATCAGAGATACTTGTCAGTATTAAAATAATTAATTAGCATTTTACACCATACGAAGCTTTGAAAATAGCAAGTGACACCCAATACAACAAAATGACAGATCAGCTGTAAAAGCATTTTCCTGGATGTGCATCAGAGTCACAATACAATTTTTTTCTAAAGAGTCATTTGAGAACAATCATATTATATAAATGAAAGAGGAAATTATCAAAAATGATAACGATTTGTGGTAAATGCAATTTTTGCAATAAGGAAACACTATTGCTTTATGCCACGCCGTGAAATGCTACTACTGGAAGTTTTTTCTTTGGATAGGTGCAAGAGACACATGAACGTATAAGTATGGGAAACATATGAACAGTTTAAGCTATGTGAAAAATAATGGATTTACGCATGAAACATAACTAGAATATGATGTGGAAAAAAAGAAACTCATTATATGTTAGAAGTGAAATGTTGGAGAATCTTCGCCTTTGAGGTTTGAGAAATGGACATGGCCATATATCACAACTAGAAAAATCTTGTTCACAGGCCAAAGATAAAACACGGGAAATTAACCCATTAAGTCAATGCAAGTAGAGACACCATAACAGAACCAATATAGAGGAGAAAACGAAATTGTTTCACAAGTTAAAATCAAGTTAGGCAATTGAGATAAACATATACAATTTGGAAAATGGAAAGAAACTTTGAACCTCTTCCGATTTAGTCATGTCTAATTTTAATTTTTGATTGACTAGCAATAGCAAAACAATACATAAAAAATACATGTCATTTTCCAAGTAAATGGAGAAAACGAAATTGTTTCACAAGTTACAATCAAGTTAGGCAATTGAGATAAAACATATACAATTTGGAAAATGGAAAGAAACTTTGAACCTGTTCCAATTTATTTTTGATTGACTAGCAATAGCAAAACAATACATAAAAAATACATGTCACTTTCCAAGTATTCATAAATGGAGAAAACGAAATTGTTTCACAAGTTACGATCAAGTTGGGCAATTGAGATAAACATATACCATTTGGAAAATGGAAAAAAACATTGAACCTGTTCCAATTTAATCATGTATAATTTTAATTTTTCATTAACTAGCAATAGCAAAACAATACATTAAAAATACATGTCACTTTCCAAGTATTCATAAATGGTAAACCAGGTAGACCATCAGTAGTGATTAGAGTGCATAAACCCAAAGGAATCCAAGTATTCATAAATGGTAAACCAGGTAGACCATCAGTATTGATTACAGTGCATAACCCCAAAGGAATCACAGGAGTTGAACTCGTGACATCCCACTTCAAAGGAATCACAGGAATTAAACTCGTGACATCCCACTTCTGAGAAGTTCAATGTCCGACTCCAAGGCCAATCAAGTCAATCCTTGGGGCTCGAAAATAAGATAATAAAAAATATTTGTATTTGGTAACGACGCGTGATACCTATCATCCAGCTCAGAAAGGATATAGGTTGGTAACAATTGAAGTAGACTTACAAATTAGCTAATTTAGACAGTTTCATTGTGGGCAAAATCAAGAATATCATTCTAGATGATAATTCAAGTTGGGAATCAAACCCTACTCAAGGACTGAAATTTGCCAAACCCCTTTCCAGTACTAATTTAAATATGTAGACTATAGATTGGCACTTCCCAGGCACTCCCCAGCTGACATTATCAAGCAGCACATCGGTAGCTCCAGAGTGATTGATACAGATGTGGATGCTTCTTCTCCCTCTACTTTTTACATCTATCCCTAATGACAAGTAATGGGCACTCTCACAGTACGTTGTAACTCGTGTACTTTTGAGCCCCATTGACCTATGTTTTTGTCACCCACTGCCATTAATACAACTAGTCTTATCTTCTATCGTCCGTTAATAGGAAATGGTACTGTAATATAAAAACAATACCAAATAGCCAGGACTAAATCTCACCAATTTAGATCCTCATCTAGGAGTGAGCACTTAGTGCCTATACTTTCTTTTCTATATTTGAGGCCAATGTACAACGAGGAATTACACTGTACAATACAAGTATTCAAGAGACATCTGCTATCAATTCCATCTCAGCAACGCCAATCTCAATTACACACCATGAACCACGTAATCCAAATGTACATCAAGAAATTAAACTGTACAAAACAACTATTCGAGCGACACCTCCCATCAGTTCCGTTTCAGCAAAACAATCTCGATTATTTACCCTGAACCTCGAAATTTTGACGACATGGTTCATGGTATACAACTGAGATTGCTGTTGCTGAAATGGAATTTTTGGAAGGTGTCACTCGAATAATTGTTTTGTACAGTGTAATTTATCGAGGTACAATGGCCTCAATAGCAATTAGGTTCTAGGCTTATTCTACATTACATCTTTAATATCTGAAGCAGGATCCACAATGACCTGCTGAGGCTTCTTGTTTTTAAATGATAATTAGATTTACTTGCAGTTATTCTTAGCTGTAAAAATTTTACACATTTAGGGACGAAAGGCACACTCATTATAAGTTTTACTTCATGAATTGGAAGGTCAGTGTACCAAAAGAAATATATTATAATCTTGGAAATTGCACCGAGCGTAACAAGGTGCTCTAAAGCCTGTTATGACATAGATGTTGTTACATACATACTTGGCAACATCTAAAAAATAAAGAAAACTGCATAGATCTATCTTAAACCTGGATCTGTCAAACACCAAGAGAGATCAAATAATAATAAAAATTTACAGCTCAAGAAATTTGATCCCTCTCAGTGCTTGAGCTTGATGGCCCCAAGTTTAATAGATATACACTAGTTTTAATAAAACCCTTTAAAAATATTGTTTAAGAATGTATTAAAACATCATCATTAACAAAATTGAATAAAGTTGATCAGTTCAAAATTTTACAGAAACAGTTGAAATGCAAATTTACAGAAACAGTTGAATTGCAATACAAAATCTTGCAAAAAGGCCAAGAAAATTTGAGATGACCATCCAGGGCACGAGCACTTCATACCTACCTCATTTAAAATGTTGTCAAAAAGATTTGATTGCAAGTAACATGGGACGCCATGTCCCAAATGTCCGTCAAAGATAGCAAAAAGCCCCAAGTCATGATCTTCTGCACGCCTATACTCTGCGACATGGTAGTCCTCCATATCATGCCTTGTTTTACCCTTCACTAAATGAAATCCATGAATTACTTTATTGTTTGGTAACTTGCAACGTCCTTTTCCTGTATCAGATGAGGATGGAGTGAAGCCAGCTGCCATCTTAGGTAGACACACAACAAGAGAACATAATTACCAGTTAGCATCTATCATGAGTAAAATTATCTAATAAATAAAAAATGACTTAAATAGCACTCAAATTCCTCAGGAATGAAACCATTCATGCAACTATGAAGTAGACCATACAATAGAATATAGAAATCTTACTCAAAACTCAGGCACTCGTCCATTTTCTAATCCGTAAAAAGACTTATAATTATGGCACTTACCATATAAGAATCTCTATACAAGCAATTGCACATCCAATGCTTTATTAGTTATGATCCTTGGACAAAAAATTGATTGAATTAATGGGTACAGTAGCATTTCATAACTCATTATCCAAGTCCAAATTAAAGTGAGCACATGCACACAACCTATCGGCCCCAAACGCAAATGGGAAAGACAATCCATAATTTTCATTTATAATGTTCTCATGTATCAATGGCCTATACACTAGGGTTTATCTTTTCTTATTTTTCATGAGAACACATCATAGAACCCAAATGTGAAGTTTTACACAACCTAGCTTCTCATAACAACCAAGTTTTACACCATCTAGAGTGATATATTATGTTTCCTATTGTTGATCAGGCCTAGAAATGGAAAATTATATATAATATCCTAGTTTGAGTTCTCTCCTGGAGTCTAAACTAATGTCCAGTATAGTCAGAAAATAAAACTGCCCAATTGCTCAGCCAGATACAACAATATGATTAGAACCCAGATAATCAATTGCACACCGTCAGTTTGCTCAAGCAGCAATAGGGATGTCGTTCAAATAACTTAGGGATGACTCAAACCAGAGGAGAACATATCTAAATAGTCAATAATGGTGCACTAATACGCCCTATAGATCAAGAACATGGAATTGGCCTCTCGGCCTCTGCCTACAGTTGAGAGAGGTTTGCGAATGTGGCAATTACCTAAATAATTATTGGATTATAAAATCAGATGGAGCCCTACTGATTCCAGACTGGCTATCCCAAAAGTTCCACATAGGAAAGGGGAAGTTATCAATCAAGTTTGGGTTTATTGAACACTAACCACCCTCCTCCACAATTATCAAATTGGGACCTAACTTCTGCAGCCCACAATTACTGGCTATATGTAGACAAACTTATGAAATAACTTAGGAATGACTCAAACCAGAGGAGAACATGTCTAAATAGTCAATAATGGTGCTCTAATACGCCCCATAGATCAAAACATGGAATTGGCCTCTCGGCCTCTGCCTACAGTTGAGAGAGGTTTGTGAATGTGGCAATTACCTAAATAATTATTGGATTATAAAATCAGATGGAGCCCTACTGATTCCAGACTGGCTACCCCAAAAGTTCCACATAGGCAAGGGGAAGTTATCAAGCAAGTTTGAGTTTATTGAACACTAACCACCTTCCTCCACAATTATCAAATTGGGACCTAACTTCTGCAGCCCACAATTACTGGCTATATGTAGACAAATTTATGAAACAATTGTCAATTGGGTGTATCTTAGGTGGTTGAGAGGAATGATTGACAAAATAAACTTTGTTGTAATGACTTCGAGCCTTGTTGAGTTTGAGTTGTTCCCCAAAGACCAAAACATGTATAAATCAGAAAACAATTGTAAAGCTGTCTGTAGTAATTTTGGTTCTTTTTCTTCCAATTCTGGGTTGGCAAAGCTCTGGGTTTAAACGTAGTTTCATGCCTTTTCGGCACCCATGTTCTCATAATGGCTTAGGAGCTCTGCACTGACCACTTAAGAACTTTACAGCATCTAGAATTTTACAGCAGCTCATATTTCAGCATCTAAGCAACACAGACCAATCTTTAAACAAAAGGGGGAACCAAGCTTGGGAGCTCTGCACTGGCCACTTTAATTTTACAACTCTTATCCCACCATCTAACCAACATACATCAATCCTCAAACAAAAGAGAGAACAGAGCTCAAGCGCGGAGGGGTAGACTGCAGGCTACTGGTAACTGTGGCAAACCCTTTCCCCTCATTATTTTTTAAAATTATGTATTTATCATCCATTCATACCATATTAGTATTCAACTTCTCATCAGATTTGAACTACCAACATATCTTGTTGGCAATTGCCACCTAATAAGGACAACCATCGCTGGCAATTGCCACCTAACAAGGGCAATCCATCGCTCGACCCTTTATGCAAGAACAACCAAGAACTCAGACTCCAATTAACAAGACCCAAAGCTAATCATACAAAAACCCTCTTCTCCCGGACTCCCTCTATATAAAGTCGGTTCCAAGCATACTTGCAAAGCGCTAGTCCAGACCCACTACATCTGCTCCTCATGACTCACCCAAAATGCATCCTTTTCTTTCACACACAAGAAGAAGACGACTGTGTATTATGTGTCCATGGAAATGAAAAATTCATGAACACCGACTTCTTATGGACAAACTGCTAAACATTTCAAAACCTCAAACAAAGAAACAGAAGACAAAAGGAAAACTGAAGGCAAATCAAGCTAGAATACCTTAATCCTACTGAAGAACTCCTTCTTTCCTTTAGGCTTAGACGATGCCATGGAGCTATTCTCCGTGTTGGAGATCATAACAGATATGTGTGACACACCGCCAATCTCAATTGACACCGTCAAATTCTCTGCAGATACCCACTTTCAGAACTCGAAATATCTCTCCGCTATTCAACTCTTAAATCTTAAGACGAACCAACAATTGCAAGGGTATATAAGGTACATAAAAACGAAGGTGAGGAGGACACAGTATCATACAAATCTTCTTTCCTGGAAAGTCATATAACTCATACCACCAGAAGTCTCTGTCTTGACATTAAAAGGAGAAAGGCTGGCCTTGTATCATGCGCTTTCAATGAAGCTTCCTTTCCTCCAGCCTCTTGATTGATTGAGCCTTGTTCCAAAGCTGGTCAAACCTTCGATTTTAAAAACCAGAAAGAACCTATTCTGCCTCATTCCTTACATATATAGATGAATATTCAGACGGTGATATTGGCCCTTGGAATTCGGGGGAGGGCTTATTTGGCCCAATAGAATATTCATTCCTATTTGGTTTATCAAAGCTCAGCTCACTAACTCAGAGGTAGCACCTGCGTGTGTGGTATTGAATTTTTAAATTGAGAAATTTTGTGCATTAATTTTGTCTACATCAATATTGTTCAGATGAATTAGTTTATGCGGGATTTAGTTTTAATTAATTTATTGGTTTGAAGATAAATTGTGGAGTTTAATTTTAATTAATTTATTGGTTTGAAGATAAATTGTGGAGTTTAATTTTAATTAATTTATTGGTTTGAAAATGAATTAGTTTAGGTGGGGTTTGTTTTAATTAAATTATTTGTTTTTTAAGAGAGAAGTTGAAAATGAAATATAAAATGAAAAGAATTAAAGATTTAGAATTTAAAAAATGAAAATAAGAGAAAATTAAAATATCTCAACCACTTACACAATTCTAATAATAATATCTCAAATCCAGCATTAAAACTAATCCCATTTAAACTCAACGTAACATTAAAACTAATCCCAGTTAAATTGAAGGTAAAAAAAATATTCAAATATAATTTAACTTCTTCCATAATAATATAGTGAAGATGTGTGAAGATGTTTTTACACATATTTGCAAAACTGGAAAAATGTTTTAACTCCATATCTCATCTCCAAATTAAATACTTTTGACTCATTGGAAATTTGGTGACAAAATTTATGACAAGTGGGCATGCCATTAAATAATAGTATTTATAATATTATTATTTACATGTAGGGAGGATATGTACGTTACGTTGAATAAAGGGCACTTGTAAAGTCAAAGGCCGATGTCCATTTCATGTATTAAAATATCTGCAAATATCTTTAAAGTATGCAAGTTCTCTAGGGTTTCACACAGTCTTTGAGATGACGGTCATTGTAGGTCTTTGACTCATAAATGTTGGACATTTCAATGTGAAAGGGAATCAATAAATGCAAGATTCCTCTATATGAAGACAAACTTACGACCAGGGAAGAAGGAAGGGATTATAATGTGATTGTATGGATAAGGGCACGAAGGTAAGGTACGTTCGTGTGGATATTTATTGGTTGTATTCAATATGTGGGTTGATTTTGGTCTAGGTTTATGTTAAATTTGTAAAGATAAGATGATAAATCGATAGGGGTTTAGTATTATCAATGTATTTTTTTTTTAATATATATATGTATATAGTTTATGGAGGTGTATATATTTTATTTTTCATTATATGTGAGAGGAAGAGTTATTTTTAAATGTCATGTGTAGTTAGTTTTTTTTATTAATAGAAACATACTTAAAAGTAAATGGTGAAGTCTTTTTATAGTTGCAAACTAGGTTCACAAAGCATTTTATCTTATTTTGGTGTTTATAGTGGCAATTGTTAGGTTTGATCTTGGGCTTCGCCCAAATTACTTCAACGAGTTACCAATTCGTCATGGTAAAAAGAAAAAGAGCATCTTACCTACTATAGGTATGTAACATACTCCATACCAATTCTATCATAAAAAAAAGTTTATCTTGCCATTGGGTTAACTATGCAATCATCATTTTAAGATAATTACATTATAACTATCTTACTATCGAATTTACTTTCCTAAGGTCAATTCAACACATACAAAACATAATCATCACACCCTTGATTAATTATCTCACAATCATACATTATATATATATATATATATACTATTAAACTTCATTAAAAGTTATCATACCGAATCCATAACTTTTGGGTAACGCAAACAACTCTGGCATATAGAACCACGTATAACCTTGAAGTATGATTTCATTCGATTTATTTGTACCATATGATTTGGATATTTGAAGGGTTTGATTCCCAATCACCTCATCCCAAGGTGTCGGGCCTGGAAACATTAATAGCAGAGGTTTAATTCTTTAGTTTGCCATTTGCTTCCACCATCAGCATTTAATGGGTTCGGGCTAAGTTATGGCAACAACTGTGTTGGTTTTACATGGCAATTG
Organism: Pinus albicaulis; assembly: GCA_034641835.2. Taxonomy (NCBI): domain Eukaryota; kingdom Viridiplantae; phylum Streptophyta; class Pinopsida; order Pinales; family Pinaceae; genus Pinus; species Pinus albicaulis. Next base: position 732,444,537 of record CM076579.1, read on the forward strand.
ATCCACCATCCAATCTGCCTACCTCGTAATCCACAAGGTTGAGATCTTTAAGAATTTTCTAGGGTACACAACTGATTTTACCCCAAACCCTTGTTTTGGTTTTCATTTTCGTTTCTTCTCCATGGAAGGGTTGAGCTCTGCAACACCCTACTGGTTTTGCATGCCATAGAGGCTATGGCGGAAGCCTTCACAGCTTGATTTATGACTGAGATTCTATGTGAATCTGGCAAGTTGGTTTTCTACTTCCAGTTTATATTTCCTTCATTCGGCATGAGTCTGTTGTTTTAGTTCGTCCCCTTCTCAGTTGGGCGAGTCTTGAAGGTCTACACCGCTTCTTCTCGCAACTTCCCAAGTGCCCAGTTTAATCAACAGGTAAGTTATTGTTCATTCTCGGGATTTCAATTTATGATGTTTGCAGTTGTTTATTGTCTTACTGAAATTCCTTCAACGTAACCCAGCCGGTTATTCTTTTTATGAACTTATTGTTTACTATCTCTGGTTATTGTTTATGGTAGATTCTACTCCGCAAGTTCTGCAATAGTTCGACTACATGAAGATTCCACTTTGGCGGCTCTGCAGGGGTTCGAGTTACCTGCTTCGCCTTGTTATCACATCGGGTAAGTCAATTAAAGCGTTACACTCGTAATCTTTCATATGTTTCAGTTCATAATTCTCGCCTTTGCTTCCCTGTAGGCGAGGTTTATCTTTGTTATTAGTCGACCAGCAACTAAGGGCTTCTTGTTTATTCAGTCATTTACATTATGAAGCTATGCTTCCAAGTTTACTGTTATATGGAGTTTTACCCTTGTATAAGAAATGACATTCTTCTTCTTTTATTTTCGGTTCCCAAATATTATCATTTTTTGGTTAGGAACGAGGGTTTGTCCCTGCGTTCGAACAGTGCCCCTCAAGTAATATACCTTTCATGAAAGGTAGAATTTATCTGGCAAAACCATTAAATGATTGTAATTTTTTTCATGAATCAACATCGTTGGGAAACTTTTCAAATTTTTATGCAACATGTGGTTGAGGCTAGACCTTACCATCCTTACCATGTAACCCTAAGTTATCCATATCTTCCATATATTCCCATTTTTCTCTTTGATAAAACAATCCATTTTCTTGAACTAGTCTTAAGAATTTCTCAAGATGGATATTATGATCTTCTAAGGAGGAGGAGTAAATCAAATTCTCATCTATATATACAAGAATGAAAGGATACCAAGGGTTGAAAATACTATCCAGCCATCATTAGATAAGTTGGTGAATTATAAATTCCAAATGACATAGCTAGTCATTCAAATACTCTTTGAGTGTCGAATATTTTTTGTAGAAACCTTCATTTGTTGAAATCTATGTTTGCAATCAAGTTTGCTACAAATAATGTTTCCTATTAGATGATGTTGGAGTAGATTATCTTTATGAGCCCATGGATATCAAAATTTGACAATGTTTCCATTTAATGGCTCATAATTGATAACCATCCCCTTTGTTCCCCTTTTTATTTCATTATGCTTATTCATAATAAATGTTGGGCATAAGAAGTTGAATGTTTATAGTTGGATGAGTTTCTACTTTAGGAGTTCTTCTAAAACTACATGTGTATCTTTTCTATCCTCAACATTAACTAGGTGTGCCTTTCCGTATGTTATACTATGTATAAGTGTATTGATTTCACAAAATTCTTTGGCTAATGTCTAGGATGCTTGAGGATTTAGGTTGCAACAAAATATTTAATTATTTTACTAAGCTATTTATTTGATTTCTATGTATGGCCATATGTTCTCTAATGTTTTAGATTCTTGCAAACCTTGATTGATGCTAACTACCCATAGTGTGTTTGTATTTCTTCCAAACTAAGAGTTTCGTCTTTAAATTCAAATTGAAGCTAAGACACCATTAGAATATTCTCATAACTATGAGTGATTATAATATAGCTTTAAACATTGTTTATAGTAAATGTAGGAAGTATTGATTTGAATGGTTTCCCATATTTGGCATATAATAAAAGGGAAAATGAGACAATAAAAAGAATAGTATATCTACATACCTTTAAATTACGAGTAATTCACAATTGCAATCACAAGGATATTTTTGCATAGCCAAGATATAAGTTTGAGATTTCTGATTTCAGACTTTTGTGATCTCTATTTTGTAATAATGTTTTTTCTAGATCCATCGCATTAAGTAGATTTTACTGTCGACGTTTCGAACCAACTACCGAGGTTCATTATCACTCACTTTTGTCTTCATAATGAACCTCAGTAGTTGGTTTGAAACGTCAACAATAAAATCTACTTTATGCGATGGATCTAGAAAAAACATTATTACAAGATATAAGTTGTGATTAGTTTATCTAAATTTAAGCAAACACTATGGTGGAACTCAAATTTCATGAATTGTGTTATATATACACCTTGTATCGAAAAGGAAAATATGTTTTCTTAATTTACATGTAATTTGTCACAAAAGTTGTTTGAACTTTTGAAGTGAATGATAGTATCATGATCTTGCCAATTGATGATTTAAGTTGTACTTGTACTGAGTTACACTAAGATTTGCTACCACTTATGTTATCTTCTTTTATTCTCTTCGACTTCATACTTTCATACTATTCTCTTCTAGATACAGTTTTTTAATAACAAGACTTTCTTCATCTATAAATGTATTGTACCATTTAACTTTCCTAAATTGCTTCATATTAGCTTAAGGATCTCTTCCTCAAATTCGTCATAAAAATCCAATTCATAAACTTCATCTTCAAAATCAAACTTTTCTTCATTAATTTGGAAAGTCTCAATGTTCTCCAAATGCTTCACAAATAGAAAGAGCTTTCCACTTATGCTTTTTCTAGGGACATTCTCTACAAAAGCAGATTTGTTGATAACAAAGAAACAATTATTTCTTGTTTGATTTTTCTAATTAAACGACCTTTGTCTTTTCTTCCAATATTGTTTTCTAATTAATTGACCTTTTATGATAAAATAGTCTTTCCTTCCAGTAATGTTTTCTAGGCTTTCTATATTTGTCATGTTATTTTTTAAGCTCGTATTTCTTTTTGTTATGGAAATGATTCTTTCATTGCTTTCCAAAATGTTTCACATATGAGAAATATGGACTGCTCTTTGGATTAATATTAATGTTTGTTATCTTTTTGATGAAATTTTTATCCATATAGAAATCTCCAATACATATTCTAATGAATCCTGCAACTTTTGAAAGAGAAAATCCTTTAATATACAAATTCCTAGTTGCAAGCATGAGATGAACTTCATCACGGATTAGTAAAGGTGTTATGAAGATAAGATTTAGCTTGATTATGCCACCTTCAACATGCGCTTTTTTTTGGGAAGAGAGCTTTTCATGTCTTTCATGAATTCATTAAACCCTTTCAAACTACAAAGTTTTGTTCGGAATCATTAGTGACTTGTTTCCATAGACCAAATGTTGTGTCATTTGTCTTTCTAAGACGATGTAAACCAATGATTTAGAAAAATATTTTAGTTTTTAATTATAAGAGGAAGCCTAATACTTCAGTTATTTTAAAAAGCATGGACATCCAAAACATTAATAATCTTTTGAATTGTGCTACTAATGATACTAATTGTTCATCTTCTTGATTATTATTATAAAGCACTATTGGTGTTCCCCATTCTATGGTTGTTGAAATTTCAAAATCAAATTAAAGATTTAAAGATTTAAGTTAATTTGATATGTATTATTTCATATCTTTCATACTTATTTTCATTTAGATGGATTATATTTATGTCGTAAGTCATTTTTATTTGAAAACAATTCCCTTAGCTGTTAATGTGTCCATGTCTGAGTCATTGGTTCAAATGTTAGACGATTGAAATGTTTTAGGCCATTAAATTCACAAGTAAATAATTTTATATATATTTTTTTATGATGTTAGTTTTTTTCTTTTTTCTTTTTAATAAGTTAGATTGAATTTAGGTGTATAATAGAAATGTTGTAATGTCATGTTTAACATTTTGACTATGTCAAATTACACAAAAATAAAAATAAAAGTAAATTAAATAAAAATATTGACATAATGTAATGAACATTTTAACTAGGTCAAAATACAATAATAATAAACTATAAAAACAACCCATGGTATTCATGTAATGAAACTTTTTAAATTATGTGAAATTATTTCACAGGACATGATTTATCTTGAGCAATAATGATGAACGCTCATAATTTTCATTTCTTAAATAACACTAAATTTACTTTTAATTACTTAATTGTAATAGTTTGTAACTACATAACAGTTTATAACTACATACATACTCTTTCAATTTTTTTTATTTTTTTTAATGAATATCAAATTTCTTCTATTAAAAAAAAAACTATATACATATCTTTAATTACCTAATTGTAGCTAAAAAATCTTACATATTTTTTACTTCATAATCATAAACAAATTTCATATTATATGATGTCAAACTTACTCAACTTTTTATTCTAAATTTTAAACAAAGTTTTTCACTACATAATTTTAGCTTTTATAATTTTTTTTATTTTTCAATTCAAACAAAACTTACAAAAGAAAAAACCCACTTAGTCCTTATTGTAGATTATAGTTTTACAAAATTGACACTATGTGATTAACAATAGAGTAAGTTGAGATAACCCTAAGGGGTTCTTTTACAAGTTTTATCATAACCTTTCCCTCCATCCAATATATATTGTAGAGCCTTATGAAGAGAGAGTGTATTCTAGTTTATAACTTGATCCACAATCAAAGAAAATTGCTAGGGATTTCACAAGGTATTAGTTCGTAACCTGATCCACAATCAAATAAAATGGCTAGGGATGTCGCAAGTTATCATTCACACAATGATCTATTGACATTCTCAGTTGAAATGGATCCTATTAGATGCATGGTGGCCAGAAACACTAAAAATTCAAAGTAGATATTTGTTATGACATCCATATTCTCTACAAACCATTTAATACAATAATATATCTAATTCTATAAGGATATGAGATGATAACAATGTTTTGAATCATAATAACTAGGTGACAACCAAAAATTAGTTCTAGCCACAAGAAAAAAAATCACAACAACTCACAAAATATATCCAAGGTTGCAATGAAGCCCATACATAGTGATGGACATCATGGGAATTTTAGTGAACATAGAACACCACCCTAAAGATTCTATACTCTTGATCAATTTAGAATAACCTAAGATGTCTAGATTGGATGTCGAGGTGGGTGGTACAATAATTGAGGATGCTTCTTAAGGGGTAAGGGAATTTAGATACTCTATCCTTCCACCAAATCTATAAAAAGAGAGACTTGTAGATTATAGTTTTACAAAATTGACACTATGTGATTAAGAATAAGTTACAGACATCAGATATTTAAAAAGGTATTTAAAAATTAGTAAGAGGAAGGTACACGAGGACCATGGTAATTAATATGATTCTTTGTACTATTTTTATTTAAAATAGTATTTTGTATTTGTATTTTTTTAAATGAATATTGTTAAATATGTTGTAATATTTTTTATTTAAAATAGTAATTTATATTTGTATTTTTTTAAATGAATGTTGCTAAATGTGTAATTGAGTAAAATGTATTAAATTGATATTCTAATTTTTAATCACAAAACGAATCTACTCAAGTCCCAAACAAGACTCTCATGTCCCAAACAAGATTCTTCTTTGTCTTCTTATTCTATCTTGCACCTTGACACTCCTCTCCTCCCAAACAAGATTCTTCTTTGTCTTTTTATTCTAGCTTGCACCTTGACACTCCTCTCCTCCTCCCTGCACAAATTTAAACTATGAGGCACAAGGTAGTTGTTGCATATAGGAACATTTAGATACGATAAGAAAAATGTGATACTCTATTGTAATTTTCTCTACAAATGTGATGGCAAGTGTGCTCTAAATGTTGAAAATTCCATGGTTAATATAGTAAAAGCTACATTCAAATTTACAGTCTTGTATACAAGATCAAAAAAGCTATGCCCAATATCCAACACCATAGAGCAAGACATATTCACCAATTCAACAATTGCTTCCAAATCTCTCTCAGTGCTAGAGTTTTTTTCTCAGTAAACTTGTTTTTACTACACTTGAACTGATGAAAGCCATCATCTCCTTAGTGAGAGGATTATTTCTGATTCAGGGTGAAGGCGTAACGACCATGGGTTGCCTAGGATCTTGCAGGGCTGAAGAATCATGAGATGTATTTTCCTGTTGAGGGATGTCCTTCTTATTACTTGTTGTGTTCTTGACGTTTGAAGCTGCCTTCTGATCATGCCATCCATGGTTGGGTTTTTGTGGCATTGTGGATCCTCACACCCCTGTAGGGCATGCACTATGAAGATGCCTACGTTGTTGACAAGATCTGCATCTAAAAGTTGTGTTTTCGTTATTTTACTTCTCCTCATTCCATGGATATACACAAATTATTTGGCTTGCTTTCCTGGAGGTTTCAATTTTGTCTTCATGTGCATGTGTATTTTGTACGAAGCCTACATTAGGCCAAGATAAGGCATGAATTGTCTATATTGTTGTTGATTTTATATTTAATGGCTCAAGTTTTAGAGATAGTTTATCTCTAAATGATTTAATATTATTTATTGAGAAATGATCAAGATTCTTTCTATTGATATATTTTTTAATTGTTGTAAAAATATCCCTAATGTATACATATGTATAATATGATCCCTAATATAAACATATGTGTCATCCATTCACCTAATACTAAATTAAGTTTTGTCCCATTGTTGAGAACTTAAATCCTTGAGGCAAGTTTGTGTAGATTAGAAAAGTACTATGCAATCTTAAGATTTCATTGCCTCGGTTCCTTTACCTCATATAGATAGATGGATATGACATGTTTGGTAAAAAAGGCTAAGACCTTAATTATATTTTGTGGAAAGTAATTCCATTATATTGGAATTCAATTGTATATATATAGTTTGGATGGTTAAAAAAATGTTGTTATTCTTTTTATCAGATTTAATTTCCACATATAATATGTTGATTTCATAATGAAAATATCCTTACAATGACTTTGAGTTTAAGAATATTTCAAAAGATGTATATCCTCATACACACACACACACACAAAACAAATGTATTGAGTATTTCAGCTAATTTTGTGTTAATAGGTACTCTGTTTGAATCCCCTTGGGTTAGGTGCAATTATTTACTCTAATTGTTTTATTAGGGATGTCATTCACAAATGTGAGTATCATTTGGATTTTACCAAAAGGTGTGTTTGTGTGCTTAATGTTTCTCCTTGTAAGCATGTTTGATTTTAAGGTTTTTCCCTCATAAGCCTATTCAAGTTCAATATCAAATTTTAATTCATTTGCAAAATTTGAGGTGGGAAGGAGAAATTGAAACTTATATTATTGTGGATGGAGGTTACAAAGAGATTTCTTAAACTTTAAAGATATATAGTAGTCTTTCTCATAATATTGTATTTGTAGATGTCAAATCCTAATAACGCAACTGGATTTTGAGGGTTTCGTTTTATAAGGTGACCAAGGTTCAATACTTGTGGTAGTTGGGAATGGACAACAAGAGAAGTCCAACCATGTTAAGGGTTGGCGTGGTCCAAGCCAAATGTGATCCATGGATGATTTTGATAGCTTAAATGCCTCTAGGTTGTGGTTTCATAGACCACGAGCTAGTCTCGCAAGTCACATATATGCTAATAAAAAAAAACATTGTACATGTAAATGAATGATCGCTAAATTTAAAAAATTATTGTAACCATTAATACTTATAATAATATTATTATGTACATTAGTGAAATATTACGCGCGCACACACTCACACAAGACTAGAGGAATTTGCGATTAGGCTACATTCGTACTTAAGTGACACATGATTGACTCCAATTGCTAACACTATAAATTCTAGGTGTAATTACTGTACTCCTGTAAATGGATGTTAGTTAATTTGGAGATTGAACATGAGACTTTCATCACTCACATAACTTTACCTAACATGAACTTACCAAATAAATTATTCCTAAAAAACATATCATTATATATATTAATTCAATATATATAATTTGATTTTAATTTAACTAAAATATTTAATGTAAATTTTATTTACCTACTCCCATACATATATATTAATTAATTATTTAAATATATAAATAAGAATTTTACAAAATAAATTTTCTTCCCTTTATTTCAAAAATAGGCTTTATTAAAAGTTGACATCATAATTTTTTTATAAAAGTAAAATTAATACTCTAATAATTTATGAGAGCGTAAAGCAAAGAGTAACAAAAATATATTAAAGAGAAAAACAATATATTATAATATATCATTGTCATGGATGTTGTGTGTGATAGGGAATGCATGAATGTCAAATTTCAACACGGTATAAACCCCACCTCAACAAAAATAAAAATAAAAAAATAAATAATAGTAATATTTTTTTTAAACCATTAAAAAAATCTGAAGGTTATCAAAGTCACGCATTTCCAGATGTTTTCCATTGACTTCTAGAACTCTCTATTCATACATGGAAATTGTCTTTTTATTAAGTTATACATTCATATATCAAAATGATATTAATATTTATATAAATATTAATTAATTTTAATTTATATATCTCTATATATAAACAAATAGATTTTTAATTATTTAAAGTTTTTCGAAATAAAAAAAATCCTTACTTTATATTGGCAGTGGCAGAGTGGAAAGAAGTAATTTTTTCTTAAAATATTAATGCTTTTATAGCTTTTTGAGATAATATTTCATAAGATCATTATTATTTATTTATGTTATTATGAAAAATATATATATTTTATTATTGAAAGATTTTATGTTAAAACAAGTGTTACATAGTAGCTTCTTTTTATTTCTTTATAAAAAAATTAATGAAACTATATCATTATTGTTATAAATAATTTTAATAAGAGCGTAATTATATACATTATAGATTTTTCCTATAGACATTTTACCGAATTCCCAATTTTGAGAAAATTATATAATTGAATCTAACCAAAAAAAACATTAAGTATGTAGCATTTACATTGTGAGAATGGAAGTGGTAAATTCATCAAAATTAAAATTTAATATGGATATTTTTTTAAGATATTTAATTAATTTAATATTTTAATAATACATATCTATAATGTGTTAATTTCATTATTTTTTTTAGATTAAATATAAATTTAGTTTATCTAAAAACCTGGCAATAAAATTAACCACTCTCCAACTGGAATTTTGATCAAGTAAATAAAAATTGATACGACGGTCGCAAAACGCTTGTCGATATCGTCTTGTAATGGAAGATCGATGCTACGGTAAAAAGGCTTGGTGTTTTAAAGGAATTGGACTATTAAAAAGACAATTCAGGTACATCGTCGTTGGTTTTTACGGTTTTTATTTCACTAAGTACTAAAAGCCATGGTGCTTTTAAATTTAATCTTTTTTCTCGATGGTAGTGAAGAGGGAAAACATTTGTTTATTGATTTCTTTTCGTATCAATCTATTGAAAATAATATATGTCCACGTGCAAATTATTTGTTTAATCGCAAAATTAAATAAATGGTTATAATTGTGGGTTGTGGACCCGAAACCATACGCCACGTACCTCCTGTTTCATCATTTATGTCCTTTTCAGGATAGGTGCATCTCTTCCCACATTCGTTTATGATTGCACTGTAAATACATTTATGTCAAATACATTAAAATATTCAAAGGCTTGTTTTTTTATATAAATTTTTGATGTAATATAATTTCAAAAATAAAATTTGATATGAATTATGTTATTTTTAGCTCGGTATTTGAGATGTTGGGCAATAATATGTTCAAATTAACAACCAATCTAATCAAAGATAAATATTAATAAAATAAATTGCAGAAAATAAACAAATATTTTCCAAAGTTGCACTTTGTAAAAATGAAAAAATTTGTCATATTTGACTAAACTAATAGAAAGTCAACAAAAAACTGAGTGCATAATATCTGTCTGGAGTAGGGATAATAAGGCTTGAAGTCATTATACCAAAGTTTACAATGTCACTTGCAAGAATTAAAACTAGGTGGAGAGGATAACATTCATTCCTCCCAAATAGTAGAGATAAACCCAATTCACACAATCTTATGGAAAAAACATTATATTCAAAAGATGAATATACATGTTATGATTTGGGGAGGCTAGAAGGGGAGGGGTCATTATAGGCCCCAATGAACAAATGATGTTGCAGTATGCTTGGGGGCTTGGCAAAGCCACAAACAATAATGTTGAGTTTCTTTCCCTCTAGAAAGGATTGGAGCTCACCTTAGACTGAGGAATCAAGTAGATTATTGTCTTTAGGGACTCTCTATTGATTATAAAGCAATTCACTAAAGCAAAGAGATATATAAATATCGCATCTCTCATTGACAAAATTCGACAAAGTTAAATTTTTCCACATATATATAAATTTGAACTCAAGTTTTGATGAATTGGAAAAAATAGGTCCACTTTGTCTCAAGGGATCCTTGAAATTAATGAGAAATCATTCCTTTGTCTTGTTCCTTAAATGAATTGTAATCATTATTCTCTAAGGGTTGAGAGGAGGCAATTTATGGTCACTACTTCTCAGGCTTTATATATTTATGAAACGGAGGAAGGATCTTGTTGGCATGGATGGGCCCATCCATTTAATCGACCTAAGTCCAAGTGGAATTCTTTGATGAACAAGTGGATCTCGATGCTCACTCTCTGCTATCAATTCATAATTAATCTCTCTGTATATAATTTAATGCTTTCTCCTCTAGCTACGGTGAATCCTTCATTTCATAGTAGGGTTGTTCCAATTTTAATGTCCATCATGCTCATAAGGTCATTTATCCTTTGTCCTGGTGAGATATCCACCACGATGGGAGATATTTGGGCTCTGTCGAGCTCGCGTTTCAATTGTAAGTTGAATTATATATGGCTCTATGGAAATCGTTCGTATTTCTATCTCTTTTCTTAGGCTTTTGCGATAGGGGTTATGAAAATAAGAGTTACAAGAGGCAGTGCTATGGTTCTATTTATCCTCAGCTCTTCCTGGGATAGCTAGCATATTATATCTCTCTCCTCTGCGGGCATCATGGCAGGGATGGATAAAGATGAGGGGTTCCATGATACCATCAGTGCCTCAGAGTTGATTGATAAGTTGTTGAAACCCACACAAGCCTTGGTCTCTACCTTTAATAAATTGGATAACTTAATAGAGCATTAGCGATGCTCCTTTCAATCCTTCTTGGAGGTAATTTTTTTGGAGCATCACACATCCACAGAGTCTTTGATGGCTAGGCTAAATTATAAGGTCCAACAACTCATTGAGAGGGTGGCAGTTTCAGAGCTATCCAATGCACAGAGGATGCTGAGGAGGGTGGTGCCGTCGGTGCTCATGTTGGGTGTTGAAGGACTCATTGAGCTCGCAACATGGATGACATCGATCGTGGGCCATGGTGAAGTTTTTCTGGTCTTGAAATCAGTTCTTTGAAATTGGTTCCAGTTTTTTTTTGTTATGTAAGTTTTAGTTATGATAGCATGCAAGTTCTGCTTTATGTTAGGCTCTTTTTGTAGAATATATGGGGAACATCTTTTTTGTTTAAGGAGCATGACGTGTAATGGTGACACTAAACATTTCTATTACTCATTCGAAGATCTCCCTGTGTGGAAAACTGAAAATGTAAGGGTATTGACTCTATAACCAAACTTTTATTAATATAAAATTTCTAACCGTTCTATTTAATATATATGTATGTGTGTGCGTGTGTTATGATCCAAAAAGGATTGACCAAGCTCAAAAACTAATGTCATATCAACTATTTTTAGTAAAAAAGGACCCATAAGCCCTCACAAAAAGACTACAAATCAACTATAAGATAAAATAAAACCACTTATAACATCATAGCTCTTATTGTGGAGGATAACACTAATTAATCTATTTCAAATCAAACATGGACTTTGCAACCATTACAAAGAAAAAATAAATAAAGAAATGACTATAACCTAAGATTCATAAACTTATAAACTTTTTCATGAATAAATTATATCATCCCAAAAAAGTCTATAAAAATTAAAAAAAAAATTGTTTGTTTTTGTTTTTTTTGTTTTTTAACTCATTAACCTTTATGTGTATGTAAAACTAATTCAGTATATTTGCCAAATTTTATCCAAATAAATTCAAAATTCAACACATATGAAGACAGGTTGAATAAATTAGATGAAGTTTGATGAAACCCATTGTCTTTACATGAGGAAAAAATAATATATATATATATATATATATATATATATATATATATATATATATATATTATATTAATAAATTTTATATATAATTAATTTAATGGCGAATGGTATCTATTAGTTTCAATATTGTCGAACTCAAAAACTTGATAACTATGATATGGAGTATAAATTTAATTAATTTATATAAATTTATGGAAATTAAATTAACACTAAATAAATAACTTTTAAAAATGCATATCTGGTTAATTAATCATAAAATAGTTATTATAATAAAAATAGTATCTTTACGTCGAAGGTGTTTTATTGTGGAGGTTTATGTTTGAGACACTGTTCAGATTCATCGTCACTAACAAAACCTTGAATAGTGTCTACCAACCACTTCATGAGGACACTGTGACTTGTTGACGTAGCCAGCGAGCCCCCTCTATTTTTGTTTTTGGCTCCATTTGTGTTAATTGAAAGATATACACGATATATGATTTCATTGGACTCACATCAACATTTCTTTTCATACTACTATAAATTATTATGATTAAAATAAAAAAAATATTATCATACTGAGATGATGAAGGTGCGACTGATAGAAGTTTATGTCCTACCCTAAAAGAATCCCACTCCCTATATATTTGAAATATAAAAAAATCAATCACAACTGTGACACACTAGAATGAAACAAACTTTCACTTAAATTGTTTTTAATTTTTAATGATAACTTAGAAAAACAATGCATTGTCATTGTGGATCCAATTTCATTTTAATTATTTATATAGAATAATATTGTGACAAAAGCATCAATATTCCATAAAGTAACACTTGGGTTTTGTAGGCATTAAAAAATATAGCAACATATTATTATGTTTTGTAGTGCAGCTTTCTTATAAACAATGTCCATAACCTACCTTGTCAAAGAGAAATGTAAGCATGACAAACGAGTATGGAAGAGTGAGTCAGATGGTACAAAATGTATGTAGATTATGTAAGCATGGCAAACGAGTATAGAAAGAACAATAATATAAGCTTGACAAACAAATAGATAATAAGTTAGTAACCCACCACACTACAATATAGATGATAAATGTATGCACATGAGTTAGGATGAAACATAAAAGGTCTATAAATTAATAATTTAAGATGAGATCAATATTTTGTACTTATGAAGTAAAATATCGAATAATAAATGATTGATGGGATTGATGATGTTACCCTAAGTTTTGTGATGATATATTTATACATATGAATTAGTTATGAGATACAACATTTGTGATCTTTGATTTTTTTATCCCCTAACTATTGTCATTATCATTATCGTTTTATTTATTATTTTTAGCATTATTAACTTTTTAAAATTGTAATATAGTGCAGAATTCTTGTCCTTTAATTATTACTTTATGACAATTTCTTGTTTCCTCAACCTTTTGTCCATCAACGATCATAAAGATCCTTGGTGGAACACAAAAAGGTCGAATTCAATATCCCATCAACGATTATCTTTATGAGGTCCTTGGTGGAACACTAAAAAAAAAGTTTAGTTTCTTAGTGAATTCAATATCTATAAGGTTAAAAAGGTTTAGCTTTTTAGTGAATTCAATATCTATAAGGTTATATGATGTTATGAGCACTCCTAGAATGTATAAGCATCATTACATTTTTACTTTTTATGATTCCTTGAGTTTGAGTTTTAAGTTTTATGGTTATAGGTTGTAAATTTCCATCATGGTTCCAAGTGGAAAACTAAGTTTATTTTTCTCTTTCCTTAAGCCTTGGGTCTTATTAATCTTCCTCCCTCCTTTGATGAGGTGGAATATATTTTGTGGTTAGTTATTGTATATTTACTTTTATTAAGTAGTAATTTCTTCTTGTGTGATCTTTCTTCATTTCTATTTTAGTTTGTGCTTCATGTTAAAGCTAATGATATTTTTAGCACTGCTTTGTTATCAATTTTAGGTATTTTGATTTTTATTTAATTAAACTCACTTATTATACTCTAATTTCTACCATAACTTATGGTAAACAAGTTCGACTTTGAAGAGAGTGTGTCTAGAATATAATCAATAGTTTCATTTATAAGTTGATGTTTTGAGTCCAAAATAGAATCCAACATTAGGACAAAATGAATTGAGAGGAAGAGAAGAGCAAAGATATAAATATAAAAAAAGAGAGGGAAGGGTGAAGTCAAATAAGCCATCAGTTAAAAACCTAAAAACTAACGAAATATGTAGTATACTAACAAAATGAAAACCTAAAAAGTAATAATATATAGTATTATAATATTAATATAGTAATATATATTATTAATATATTGATATAAAGTATGATAATATAAACCCTTATTAGTCCTAATAATTTGGGGAATAATAAAGAAAAGTCTTATACCTAAATAATTGTAAAAAAAACTAAACCTAAAAATTGACACGGTTGTAAGTTAAACCTAGAATTAATTATTAACGATTAATAATTTTTAAGTTTTACCTTATTAGTAGATTTTTGTAAATTAAAGGTTCTACCATTTAACTCACCTCATATTTCGTGAGTCAGTCCTTAATGCTTTTCCCTTGCCATCATTACCTTGTATTAAGCCTTGCCATCATCATTCTAAATCATTCATTAACTTGTAATTTTTTTCACCCAATACTTTGGTGTGTCTTTAGTTACTTAACTAATTTTGTTTTCTAATTCCTTTTGTGACTTCTCAGTTCAATCCATAAGTTGCATGGTATTCTTGGATCCATCATTGTCATAGCAAACATCTACTTTTGGTTCGTCATTATTATCCATTTTAGTGTTTGTTTTATTTCTTGTGGAACCCAAATTTTAATCTTGGCACTATATATAATATATATAAAGTATTCTTTTATTTGAAAAGGTAATTTTTTCAAGTTAAAAACTAAAATAGGGCGAGGAAAAAAATTGAAGGGTGCAACCAAGTTGATTTTGTAGAACTATCTTCTTCTTCTTCTTTTTTAAGACATATTTAACAACTTATAAAAAAATTAGGATGTCAAAAATTATAGGCACATATTTATTAAAACCATCAATTTGACATTAAGATTCCCAAAAAACTCGTCAAATTTTTTTAATAACTAGCATCAATGTTAGGTCATACAGTTTGATTAAGACTTTGGTAGTTCCTTCCCCTACAGATCCTATTACATTAGGTGATGTGGTTTGAACTTTAAGTAATTAGGATAAGTAGATATAATGGTACTCTGTCATAGATTGATGGATTCTTAGTAGATATACTAGACTAATGACACTTGAATTAGCAAGGAGTTTAGTTTAACAAACTCTCTCTTTGGGAATTCAAGTAGCCTCATCAAATTTACATAAGAGTTAAAGTTATTGAGAGACTACCTTATAGCCTACATTTGATTTGGGCAGTAAAGTTATGACCTATTGATAGCAATTATTATAATTGAATTACTTTGATGATAAAATGGTGGAAAACTCATTTGTAGATAAAATTCCAAATTTGTTTTGGTGCCTAGCACTCATCCCCAAATAAAGAAATTAATCGTTGATAATTTACATAAGATGTGAAATGAAAGGCAAGGTAAACATTCACCCATTATGAAATTTTCATTTGATAGGAAGAGGATGTCAAAACCATAAGAAAAATACATACATATGTCACATGGGTTAAAAAAAACAACTGATTGATTTGAAAAGACAATTAAGTTGATGTGTGTATGAATAGCTAGGAAATTAAGGTTGTGTATAAAATAACGGTGGTATATGGATTTGTAGTGGCATATAACTTTATGATGTGACTATATGGATTAAATTGTTGTGGAAATGGATTAACTTGCATCGTATGAGTTGCATGACCTAATATAATTGGGAATTGTACAAAGTAATTTGTTGTGCAGTGGCAGTGATTAAATTGTTATGGGAGTGGTATGATAAATTGTTAATTGTATGCATTGGCTTGTGGTAGAGTCTATACAATCATTTAACATATGGTAAGTGCAACACAAAATTGCTCAAGTGGGTATGGTTGACTCAAGGTATGTTTGTGTAATTTACCCATGAATAAGCCAAGAATTTGGCTTATATACCAAACAAAATAAATGATTATTTTTTATTATAAGATTGATAGAATATTTCTACATCTATATAATTTAATATTGAGAAATAAGTGGTTGATATGAATTGAATATGTTACAATAAACTTTGTGTGAATACACTTATGTGCTTTAACTAGTCATGAGGTAAAGGGGTCAGCGACCCTTAAACTTTTCATTAACCTCATTATTACTATCATTACTATTTATTATTATGAGGTTTATTACACTCAATGTGCGGTGACTCAAATTAATAACATTACCACCATGGGTTTTTAAAAATCCTACAACATTAACAACCATAAGAGCCAATGTGTCATTAATTGTTCATATTATTCATGCTATATATATTGATAAATAAATAAGAGCTTTTATTTTTCTGTACACACACCCAAAGAGTGCAAACAAAGTCAATATTACATATGCAGTTGAAGTTATTGAAGACTACTACATGGGACCTGATTTAATTAGTTGAATGATCCAATGGTTGGAAAATAACAATCAAAATAATTGGTGTTCCACTTTGGCTTCTAGATACGTGAAAAGTGCCATGCTCATCTATGGAAATATTTGAGGGCAAACTACATTTGAGAGTGTGGATCATACATTCCTCCATATTTTGTAGGTTTTAACCCTATACAGAAATTACTTGCAAACGAATTCTTAAAACAGAAAAAATAAACAATGGCGAGAACATGAAACAAACATACACAAATATTTTCCCCTGGATCCCAAAAATGGGACTACCAGATTGATTTTCCATTATATTCCTTTCAATGTTACAATACATATATATATACATTTTGAATCATTCATAAACCCCAATCCAATAACCCTCGATTACAACATAATTGTAATTCCTTGATCAGATCTACAAACTACCATGGGGAGAAAACCATCATGCCAAAAAACCTGTGCAAAACCCATGCACAAAATCACGGGTAGGTTCACCCACCATCTTTGGGTCCACCCCCCATCCTTGGGTCAACCCAACTATTATTGGGTCCGCATAAAAACATATTTCTCAGGGCGCTGCCCCGGACCCCATGCAGGGGGTTACCGCCCCCTTGCAAACCCCTTGATAGGGGGGGCTGCCTCCCCCCCTATGATTCCCCCGCTACACCCGACACAATGTACAACGTGTGAAGCTAGTCGTGGAAAGAATATAACACATACCCAAGATATTTTTTGTTATATGATAAATATTTGGATTTTCATTATCACTATTGTAAAGTTAGTATCTTGCATTGATTTATTTGAAATCAACTTATTGCTATACAAAATCACATATTAATGCAATTTTTTAAGAAAAAAATCAACTTTTCTTTGGTCAATTTGTTCAAAGCTTGAAAATACTAATTTATTTTAAGTTCCAAACCATTTGATCCTCAAAAAGTTGTCAACAAATTTAATAATTTTTTGTGAGACAATCTTCTGAATAGTATAAATATATAACCTATGAAGCACTTCCATCAATCACCAAAGTTCGATGACAAAGTACAACATGCAAATCCCTTCCATCAAACCCTAAGGTATCATGAATTCGAAAATAACAAGATTAATAGCTGCAATGCATCAAAGTCCTTGCCTCTTGTTGTGAAGATAAATTCCCTCTACAGACAAAGGCAATCTCTCTAGCCCTAGAGTGGGTCTAGAAACTTACGAGACTATCTAATGTAAACTTTCTTACCTAATATCCAAAACAAGATGAGAAAGGAAATAAGCCTACCTCTTCCTGATGCTATGCTTGAATCCTTTGATGAAGGTCTTGATCCAAAATCCCTCAGGATTTTTTATCGCTACTAGTGGCGTATGATTACCTGCAGGAGACCAAGAGACAACAACAAACGTAATCTGATACAAAACATATATTGAATATGGAATATCTAAAAGATGAAGGAACATTTTACTATTTGCACAAATGATTAGACAAATATATAAATAAAACACCATATGTTTTATTAATAAATATGAAAGAGAGAGCTTACAACCATGACCTTGATGTTGGAGGCCTTCCTTTGGTGATGTCTGAGTCCTTCACCGAAACTTTTAATGTTATGAAACCAGCTCCAAAAATAGAAGAAAAGAGATATCAACGCCTTAGAGATAAGCCACTTCGAGGGGGCAACCTCCAATACATTACATAAATGAACAATTCTTGGATGATACAAATGACGAAACCTCCCTTCTATATATAGGAGTCCATGGGGCCACAATGTAATCCTAGCCGACCTAACAATAATAATGTAAATGCACAATAATAACAATATGGGGGTTAGAGGGGTACAACAATAACAATAAGGGGGTTACACTAACAAAAAGAAGGGACTATACTAGTAATATAGGGACCTAACATGCTCCTCTCCTTCAAAAAAGTGTTGTTTTCAATGCTTGAGTGGCTCCGGGTGCTTCTGTATAAAATTCTCATCCTCCCATGTAGAATCTTTAGTGAGTAAGTTCTTCCACTTGATGAGACACTCTGAAATTTACCGCTTTCATAGCTATCGATTTCTTATTTCCATGACTTCTTTAGGTTCCAATATGGTTTTTCCTTCCTCATCAAGTTTTGGAAATATTGTTTGAACTAGAAATGTGTCCCCTATAACCTTCTTTAAGCATGAAACTGCATGGAAAACTTGATGCACTCATGAAGAAGAAGGAAGCTCCAATTTGTATGCCATAGTACCAATGTTTTGCAACACCTTGTAATGACCTTAGTACTTTGGCGATAATTTATTATCCTTCTTAGCTTGCTTGAAGGACATTTGTTTGTATGGTTGTAGCCCTAAAAATGCCCAGTCTCCTACATCAAAACTTCTCTCACTGCAATGTTGATATGCCTGTTGTTTCATTTGATTTTGTGCCAAATTTAGGTTATCCTTTAAGAGTTGGGGAAATTCTTTTTGATGCTCGATGTGATCTTCCACTGCTTGAATCCTAGAATTTTCCCTTAAAGAAGATGTGATGGACGGTGGATGATATCCATAAAGTGCCATAAACGGGGTCATTTTTGCTGCAGTATGGAAGGAAGTGTTATACCACTATTCAGCGAGAGGTAACCACTTGACCCATTGTGCTTGCTTATCGGATACAAAAAAATGAAGATATCCTTCCAAAAATTTATTCACTATCTCAGTTTGACCCACTATGAGCTAGTTGAGTACCCAAACAAGAAAATAATTCTGTCCAAAAAGTTCCTATAAAAATGGGATATCTGTCACTTACAATAATCTTTGGGTTTCCATGTAGCTTTTTAATTGTTTCCATTTATGCAGTAGCAACTGTACTTGCTTTAAATGGATGAGATAATGTACAAAAGTGTGCATACTTGGTAAGTCTATCAACTACCACCATGATGACACTATTTCCTTCGGACTTAGGTAAACCTGATAAAATCCATTGAAATCTCCTCCCAACGTTGACTTGGAATGGATAAAGGTTGTAGAAGACCTGGGGTCTTAATTGTCTCAACTTTATTTTGCTGGTAAACCAAACATTCTGCCACAAACTTTTGAATATTATATTTAAGGCCATCCCAAAAAAAAATATTTCTTCACCCTGTGGTAAATTTTTAAAAATCTCGAGTGTCCTACTAAAGGAGAAGTGTGCAATTCCAAAAGAATCTTTTGTTTTAGTTGGTAATTATTGCAAATATATAAGCGATCTTTGTACCATAAGGAATAATTTTTCCAACTAAATGTATCAGATGTACTAGGATCTTGCTGCAAATTTTGAATGAGTGTCCACACTTCTTCGTCCTTCTTCCATTCATCCCTTGCTTTGGTTATCCAATCTAGTTGGATAATAGAAATGGCACAAAGCAATGCTTCCAACTCTTCATCCTTTCTTGAGAGTGTATCTGCAACAACATTTAGCTTACCTTTTTTGTAGATGATTTCAAAGTCATAGCCCAACATCTTTGTGACCCATTTTTGTTGCTCTTCTGAAGATAGTCTTTGTTCCAAAAAATTTTTAAGACTATCATGATCAGTTTTTACCTTGAAGTGTCTTCCCATTAGGTAAGGTCACCATTTCTTTAGTGCATGTAGTATTGCAAACATTTCCTTTTCATAAATAGCCTTTTGTAAATACTTTCCTTTGGTTGGACTACTTTCAAAAGCAATGGGTCTTCCTTCTTGCATTAAAACAACACCAATTCCATTTCCTGAGGCATCGCATTCCACAATAAAGGTTTTAGTGAAGTTTGGCATAGCTAAGACTAGTGCTAGGCACATTGCCTCTTTAAGATGTTCAAAGGCCTTAGTTGCTTTAGGAGTCCATGAAAATGCATCTTTCTTCAATAATGTTGTTAGCGGTGTTGCTATTCTCCCATAATTCTTAACAAACTTGCGATAAATACCCTATTAACCCGTGAAATCCACACAACTATTTTATGGTTGTGGGGACTTTCCATTCCTTAATGGCTTTAGTTTTGTTAGGGTCTACCTTAACACCCGCGTGAGATACAATATGACCCAGATATTCCACCTCTTGTACTCCAAATAAACATTTGGATTTTTTTGCATATAATTGTTTCTCCTTCAATAGTTTGAGCACCCTGTCAACATGTTGAACATGATCCTTCCAAGAACTGTTGTAGATTAGTATATCATCAAAAATACTAGCACAAATTTTCTAAGGAAGGTTTTGAAAATGGAATTCATCAACCCTTGAAATGTAGAAGGTGCATTGGTAAGGCCAAAAGTAATGACCAAAAATTCATAATGACCCTCATGAGTTCGAAATGTTGTTTTCAGAATATCTTCAATCTTCATTCTAATTTGATGATATCCTGAACGAAGATCCAACCTGGTAAAACAAATTGCTCCATGTAATTCATCCAATAATTCATCAATCAGAGGAATGGGAAATTTATCTTTAATAGTGAGCTTATTGAGCTCCCTATAATCCGAACACATGTGCCATGATCCATATTTCTTGTGCACCAATACTACCGGAGTAGAGAAATAACTTTGACTAGGTTGAATTATACCAGTTTCTAACATTTCTGTAATCATACGTTCAATTTCGCTCTTTTGGACATCAGGATATCTATAAGGCCCGATGTTTGGAGGAACACTTCCTGGAATCAAACAAATAGCATGATCATGATCACGAATAGGTGGGAGTCATTTGGGAGTTTCAAACACCTTGGAATAATTGTCCAAGACTTTTTGGAGACCTGGAGAAATAGATGATTTTGATGTTGGAAATTCTACTGAGCATAATTGTGCAATTATGCCTCGTTGTTATTTCTTCAGAAGCTTTGTCATGACATCAGAGCTTATTGTCTTTCCTGGCTTCCCCGCAATACCCCGTAATTCGATTTCCTTTCCTCCCGAAAAAATTTCAAGAAAAGTTCTTGAAAATTAAAAGCTACCATCCCCAAAGATTGTAACCATTGTACTCCTTGTACAACATCAGTACCTCCCATAGGGATGGAAAGCATTGGAATATTCAATACATATTCCCCCATGGCTAGCTTGATATTATGACATTTTTCGGAGCAATTTATAGTTCCTCCATTTGAAACCATCACTTGACATTCTAGTGCTAGGTATAGGAAACAATTCAATTCCTTAGCCACCTTACAATGAATAAAATTATGGGTACTACCCGAATCAATCAACATTGTTACCTTTTTCTTCTTGATATGTCCTTTTATCTTGAGAGTTTGAGGAGTGGTAATTATTTCCAATGCATTACACAATATGGTCAGACTCATTTGTTCTTCTTCTGTGGTTGGTTCCTGGTGTATATCCTCTTATTTTGAAGTTTCTTGTTCATTTTCTTCCTCCTCTTCACAATCTATGTAAAATAATTTCTTCTCAGCAAACTTATGACCTATAGTGTATTTGCTATCACAACTGTAGCAAATCCCTTTTGCTCTTTTTTCTTCCAATTGTTGTGGTGTCAACCTTGTAGGTCTTGGAAGTATAGGAGTAGCAACACTTCCTTCTTTATAGATGTGAGTGGTAGGCTTCCTTGTCGCCATAATTTTACATTCAATTTTTCTTTCCAACCTGAATGCCTTCTCCAATGAATTAGGTTCCAAAACATGAACTTCATGTTGGATGTTATCCTTTAAAGTCCCTATGAAGACATCAATCCTGTGTTCCTTTGGAATATCAGTTACCCTTATATTCAATTTTTGGAAGTCCTCAATGTGCTCACCACTGAACCCTTTTGTTTGAGATTTATTAATTGGCTAAAGAAGGTGTTGCTCTTTGTATCCTCATAATGTGCTATCATTTCCTCCGTAAAAATTGACCAAGTGATACTTTTTTTACGGGAGCAAAGCCATCGATACCATACAAATGTATTTTTTTCTAAATGTAAAGTTGCAATGCGTACCTTTTGTGTGTTTTGCACATTATTGAGATCAAAATATTGCTCCATATATAGTATCCATGTTACAGGATCCTTGCCATCAAAATTCCTCATATCCATCTTTGGAATATGGCGGTTCTTCAATCCAACATTAGAGTTTATGAAATCATGATGAACATTTATTTTGTTCTCATCATGAGTTTCCTCTACCATCTTTACACCATTAGGAATCATTTCTTATATCAACTTTGACAAACCTTCCTTCAAACCTTCCATGTCTTCCTTCAAACCTTCCATTTTTTCTTCCATACCATTCTTCAAACCATCCATCTTAGCTTCCATGCTTTTCTTCAAAACATCCATTTCATTTTTTGTTTCTCTTTGTGAGAGTGAAATTTGGTGCACTTTCTCTTGTAATTTTGATATGTCATATTGCATTTCTTCATCTTCATGAGCCATAGTAGAGCCTTTTGAAGGCTTAATGGGTGTTCAATTCCTTTTAGGGGGAATTTTAGAACTCAATATTGATATTTACTCTAAAATATGCCCTTGGAATCAATTCAAATTGATTCTTCAAACAAGACTTATGCAATTCGGAAAAAAAATATACACCTTTTTCTTGCTTTTGAGGAAATCGATATTGAAATTGAATTATCTCTGTGATTTCGGATATTCAATATTTGAATTCAGCCCTATAGTATCACTCTAAATATTCTTTCAGATGCCACATGCCTGACCTGATTTGGATTCTTCAAGGCAAAGTTATGCCCAATCTCCCTCAATGACCTAATTATGGACTGGTTCAATAGAGAAAATTTGTATGATGTGCCACATGTCAATGTTTCCTCCTTCGGATCTGAAATTGATACATAGTAAATTATAGTCCGTGTACTTGCGGTCACTTTTTACATAATTTTAATCTGATGTTCAGAGAGAGATTTATGACGATTTTCCCATGGTCAACTCTTTGAGATGAAATTCGGGAGCCTGAAAAACTCTAACTTCCACAGATTATATCTCTGTAAATATTGTGAACCAAGATCAAAAATTTGTACAGGAAGTTCCACAGGATTTTGGCTTCACTCTGTAAAAATTTCAGCTTCTGAACCTTTGTAGAAAAAATTTATAGCACAAATGCCATGATGACCTGTTTTAGGTTAAATTCGGGAGCCTAAAAAACCCATAACTTCCACATATGATATATCAGAAAATATAGCGAACCAAGATCTAAACTTTTTACATGACGTTCCTCAGGATTTTGGCTTCTCTCTGTAAAAATTTCAGCTTCTGAACCTTCATAGAAAAAAATTTATAGTGAAAATTCCACGATGACCTGTTTGGAGCAACAAAACCCTATAATCCAAGGCTCTAGTACCAAATGTTATGAAACCAACTCCAAAAATAGAAGAAAAGAGAGATCAACACCTTATAAATAAGCCACTTTGAGGGGGAAACCTCCAATACATTACATAAATGAACAATTCTTGGATGATACAAATGATAAAACCTGCCTTCTATATATAGGAGTCCATGGGGCCACAATGTAATCCTAGGGGACCTAACATTAATAATGTAAAGGCACAATAATAACAAGATGAGTGTTACAGGGGTACAACAATAACAATAAGGGGGTTACACTAACAACAATAAGGGACTATACTAGTAATATAGGGACGTAAAATTAAAGCACTCCTTCTCTTAGATAGATTAGGCATTATCACAATACATGGATGTAAGGAAAATGAATGAATAGACCAGCCCAACAATGACCAACCAGTAGTGGAAGGATGGGGATCAATTTATAGGAAGAGAGAGGGAGTTAGGGGCCCATGAAATAGGGAGAAAGGTCCAATTTTCAAGGGGTAATCCCCCATTGATAAGATTAAAAACTCTAAATGAGAGAGCTCGACCCTATCTCCACCGAATGACATCCAACTCATCATCCTGGAAACTTATAGAGGTCGAAGCTTCTCCTCCATTTGAGGAAACTTTGAAAGAAAGGGTTCAACATGATTTTCTCAGTTAAAAGAGCACTGGTAGTGCTAGGGTAGAACTGTCAAGCCGCCATCAGCACGGGTAGGCAACTAGATTAAAGCGTTGACCTAGAAATTTATGGTTTTAGCTAAGTCTCTTCAATCATCTTTCAAGGTATCTTTCTTTGAGTCTTTAGAGGATGTGTTTATGTATTTTTTTAGGTGGAAATGCTGCATAAGATTCGTCACAGGGAACTTCAAGATCATGGACTAGAAGTGATCAGCAGAGTGACAAATTACTGTGTAACAGATGCCACCTAAAGCATGAAGGTAGAACAAAGAGTGATTGGTGAAATGATTTACGAACCAGGCAAAGAACTCATAATACCACCAGGAAACTTGCCTGAGGTAGAACAGAGAGTGATTGGTCAAATGCTTTACGAACCAAGCAAAGAACTCATAATACCACCAGGAAACCTGCCCAATCAAGCATAATACAATATATGACATCTATGATATGGATATGCCTAACAACGTGTTTGTGGACTAGGCATCAAATAACACATGAACCCATGACATGGTTATATCCATTCGTCTGAAGGAGACCATGGAGATAAATCCACAATATGGACATAAACATCCATATAAACAGGATCATGTGTACAATCATGAATACTCAATAACACCACGCAGCCTGGATAATGAAAAATGTGATCTAGGGTCTTTGTCTCGATCTTGATCTACCCAATGTATGAATCTAGCCATGTGAATAGATTATCTGATGTTGAACATGGTAGAAGCTACCTGATTACTGGGCAATGATGAGAACCATTAACAGGTACGAGAGAAACCACCAATAATGAGGACGACCCTCAAGGTACAAAACATAATCTAAAAGTGCAAATAAATGAGTTGGATTCGAACACTTGCAGAACCATTCGATTGAAGGCCAATGAGGTAAACCCATTATCGAACATGAAGAAATTTCCATTGAGGCATGCAAGCTCAAACGTACTGAAAAAAAGAGTTTCTAAACCATCTTCTTGGAGAGTGAGCTAAAGTCGACAGGAAGTGATTCATCAAAGGAGGGCCATAATGATCCCCACATCATCAACACAAAACAATGGATATCTCAAGATAATAGGAGTGATTTAGGACAATTACAGAGAGGGCCAAATAAGAAAATGATGTTTGACTTTAACAAAAAGGACTTCCCTTGATCATATTGGTGACAACTCCGGAGTGTCGCAACATTAACTCAAATAGGATTAGAATTCATGATGACAGAAATGGTGATCGAATGAGAGGCAAATGTATTTCCCAAACCCAGGAGGTAAATGACGACTGAAAGATATTCCCAACCCAACACGAACTACAGATGAGTGTCATGTTTAAGAGCGACAAGCTGCCCAAAAGACACAAGATGTTCCACTTTCAAATTTTCCCCCATTATTTCTAACGAGTACCTCTTTATTTTTTATAGCCATTGTGAAGAGGATAACACATGCTGAGCGTGTATGTTCATTCTTTGAACGAATCCATCCTAGTAATTTTAATGAGCCCTAGGAAGGAGGAACTTAGTCTCGTCATGGTGACAAGTCTTTTGCCGTTAATTTTAATGAGTTTGGCGGAAGAGTAACTCAGTGTCTTTTTCATGTTTAGGGAGTTTGAAAGAGAAAAATAAAAGAAAACTCCATCATGTCCCTTTTCATAAATCGTCTCTCGAATCCGAAAAGGTAGAAAACAATATCCGAGAGAACCTCTTGAACATGTTCAATCAAGGTATTCATTTTTTGTAAATAGTTAATCTCAGCCCGAAAAAGGGATAAGCGTATACTGATACCAAGTAAATTCATTTACTTTAACGAGTTCTAAAAGACAAGTACTCAGTAATATTTTCATTTTTCGAGAGTTATAAAAGAGCTAAAAGATGACTCCAGGGTGGTTCCTTTTTCGTTTATTTTATCTAGTTTGAAAAAGAGATAAAATAAAACTCATTGCATCAGAAATAATCATTGTCGGTACAAGGAATCCTGTTGCTACATAAAAAATGACAAACATCACTGATATTGAGGAAAAATAATAAAATAATGGTCAAAATATCTTCAAAAATCTATAAATAGACAAAAAGTAAATCATTTTAACCATTCTAATTAGAGTAAATTGTAAAAAGTGCATTTTACCCCTTTTTCCTTCGTACTCCAGATCGGTGGTGTGGACGATCCAGGACATCATTCGGAAATCCATCAACTACATGTAAGAGCTCAAAATTTATCTTTGTTTTGATTCCATTCTTAAGTAGTTTAGCTTAGAAATTTTAGTTTTGGGGGGAGGATTTCAAATTTTATTTTCGTTGGCAATCAACGCGGGTTCGAGTTATTGGACCCACGCCGATCGCCCTTAGCCCGTTAGGGCAGCGCACCATCATCGCCTTTTTAATTTTGACATGCATGCTGACCGCAGGCTACCCATCTTAAATGATTTATTTCAAAAACTACTCCAATGAAAGCTCCTAAAATGTCATTTGAACATGTCACTTGCAGGTGTTTTCAGTGAAGATGGTCAATGAATGGAAAGAGAGGGGTCACAAGGTGGAAGACCAACAAGCTCTCCAAGACCCAAATTGTGTAAATTCACAAAGGAACTACAGATTTCTTAAGCTCTTCCAGACTTTAGGGCTAAGAGCTCAGCTGGAGCTACTCGAATATCTAATTGGGATATGGGATGTAGATTGCCAATTTTTCATAATTGGGGATTAAGAACTTGAGTTAGAGGTCGCAAACATCTACTTCATTATAGGGTTTTCCAGGAGAGGGGAGAGGATCCAACTCTCTAGAGCTCGTACTGGAGGGGAGAGCACTAGCATGCTCATCCAGAGACATTGTCAAGGTGCCCAAAAGACTAGCAGCGGGAAGGTAGACATCAAAACCATCATCGTTCTACCTTTGAGGATAATTTTACATTGTATGTCCCGAATAGTCAGGGCACAGGTGTTGCATGAGGCAAGGGAGTCCCAGTTCTATTATGCAGTGGATTTTCTAGCTCCCACAATGATTAACTGGTGCGAGGGGTTGTTGGCCAACATGAAGAGCCAACTAACCAATTGCAAGACAGGATGACTGAAAAAGTTCGAATATGGATCCATCCTAGTTACCTTCTTCTTGGAGAGGGTGCCTCTATTTCAGTACCAACAGTTAAAGATATATGATCTGGTGACGAGGGATCCAAGGTTGCTGAGGTGGTGCGAGATCATGCCCCGTCAGGGAGGGGGAAAAAAATTCACTTTTCGTCAAATTTTTTAAGCTGGTTGCATCATCAGCTGATTGTGGTTGAGGACTATGCATATGCAGGCACTGATTTCAGAGGAGATCTGAATCTATCTCTTCCGCCAGGCTCACAGTGGTCCGATGCAGGTAAAGAATTGTTCTTAGAAATTTTTGATTTTTAATGTTTTTGTCATGTATTATGAGATCTAAAATTCTGATGTTTTTACAGAGGTTGGACTTGAGAGACCAGTCGGTATGTCCTTTATTGCAAGGAGGATATCTCGCCAAATCGAGGATGCTCCTTATGACGAGGGATCAGACCCACTAGTGGAGGTGGAGCATAACCCGACAGGTCTCACGAGAGGCATCCCAGGGTATGCTACATTGGACAAGATTCCACTACGTTACCATAGGCATAGAGTTGGGGTCCCAGGCAGACTGCGTCAGTTACTCTAGCGAGTCATTCGAGCAGTCACATGTTATCATGAGCACCATGTGGGTGGATAACAACTTTTAGTTTACAATTTTTTACCAATGTAGGTTCACAAAGCCATATATATATATATATATATGCATGTTTTGATGACTACTAAGTGTTCATATATCACAATTATGTATTAGTTTTTTTACATGTTACGTAGATGTCTATCTAGTACATAGTTTGCTAATGTATCTGTTAATGTATTCAAATTTCTTGGAATGTGTTGATATGTAATGTAATCAAAATGCCTTTCCAATAATTGAACACATAAATACATGCACAAAATATTATGGTTTCTAACTGAATAATGACCATTTAATTGCAACACAACGAGTTGTGAGTCCAATTTGACAACCAAATCTCTAATACTAAGATCAGCTGCATCTGATAATAGCTCGATGACTACACTATATTCGACAATTTTATTAGTTTTTTGACCCAAAAAAATACCTTGTATATTAATCAACTCGCCATCAGGGGGAAAAAGTGCCCATGCTGCGGAAGATAAGCTCCGTGTGTTGTTGAGATTCAACAAGATGATGATCCTAGTGAAAATTAAGCAACTACACTAGGTGGGGCCTTCAAGCTATTTTTAGAATGGTGAGTATATTCTATTTATAGTGGGAGTCTATTTATAGATGGTTGATATAATTCTATTTATAGATGAGATTCTATTTTTAGATGCATGGGCGAAGTCTATTTATAGATTTCATGTCTTAAAATAGATCAGATGTCAATTATTATTAGCCCTTAGTAATAATTAGACAATAAATAATAATCTATTCTCTTGAAGCACTTGA
Organism: Pinus albicaulis; assembly: GCA_034641835.2. Classification (NCBI taxonomy): domain Eukaryota; kingdom Viridiplantae; phylum Streptophyta; class Pinopsida; order Pinales; family Pinaceae; genus Pinus; species Pinus albicaulis. Next base: position 732,473,681 of record CM076579.1, read on the forward strand.
TTTCAGTTAACTGATGTGGGAAACCAGTTGACTAAAGGAATTACGAGTTCTAAGGTTGGTTGGTGGGACATGCAGATTGGACTTCGTTGTAACTGAGTGATACAAAGTTGTAACAGAGTTGGATGTGTATTTATGTGAGTTGTTATTTAGTTTAACTCAGTTAAGTGAGTTAAACTCAGTTGTGCTAGTTGTAACTAGAGGTAACTAAAGATACACTAGTGAGAGATCAGTGAATTAATTATTTAATTAATTCACAAGCAGTGGTCTCACATGCAACTAAAGAAACACTACTATTAACTACATGCATATCAGATCCAGCGGAGACCCAGTTGAGAGATAGGTGAAAGGGCATGTTTGACTATTAGTTGTGACTATAGTGGTGCATTCAATGCAACCACACACAAATTGGAGATGTCAATGAGGATTGCGTAGTCAAAGCAAGACAAGATCGAATTCATTCAGGGATCTTCATCAACAGGGATTGCACAGTGGAGGGAGGCTGTCAGGAGGTAGTAAATTGGTGCATGTTTATGCCAATTTTTGTATGACATTGTGAGATGATTGTATATTGTACTGAGAGCTCTTGGAGTAGAGTTTTGTATGAGATTGTTTCATGATCCATGATATACATAATATATGATAGTGGGGTTTTTAGCTTTATGCTTTCCCGGTTAAAATCTGTGTTATGTGTGATTGATTTTTCTTCATGTGTTTGCAATTGGCGATTAAATTTACACAAATATTTAAGTAGAAGGATTTTGTATTTAACAGTTTATAATTGTTAGATTAGGAGAAACCGACAATATATTATTGTATTATAATTTCTACATGGTATCAGAGTAGAGAAGATTTAAAAATTGAAGCAGTAGCTGAGTTTTGTTGGTGGAAACAATTCGAATTTGATGCAAGAATTTCTTGGTGTGACAGTTGAGTAAACATCGAAATGGCTTTCAATGGTTTGCGACTAGAGTATGCACTCGAGGGAAAATCGAACTAGTTTGCATGGAAGGATAGGATGGAGGCGGTGCTTGAATATAATGGCTTGAAGGAATTCATCGACAGTGATATTCCTAAGCCCACTTCGACGGATGCTGCATTACTTGAGGCATGGCAAAAGAAAGTAGCGAAGACGAGAAGGATTTTGTTGGAAGGTGTGAGAGACCATGTTGTCGCAAGACTTCATGGAAAATCCACTCTGTTTTCAATGTGGAAGGCTTTGATAGATATTTTCCAAAGCATAAGCGACCATAGGAAATTGGCGCTGAAGGATAAAATCAGAAAAATCAAAATGGAAAAGGGTGACAGTATTCCAAAGTATCTCACAAAGTTTGTCCAATGTCGGGATGAACTGGGGAGTGTGGGAATCACGGTTGTTGATGATGATTTGGTGAGCTTGGATCTCTTGGGACTTCCTAATAGTTTTCACAGTTATCAAGACTCTCTCAATGGATGGGAAAAATTGCCGGATTGAGAACGATTGTGGTCGGATCTTGTTATGCGGAATTATGGATTACAGATAAAACATTCTTCCCTAGAGGTAGTGCTCATCTAGAACAACATGTTAAAGACTTTGTAACTAATTTTCTTAACTATAAATAAACACACATAATAGATCAAAGAACTTACTTGGAGTCTAAGCGCTTCCTATTCTCCTTCTATTGCTCTTGCTGTAGCTTCAAATCTGAGCTAAGTCGCCAAAATATTATCTGCAAAGATGAACACTAAACAACAAAAGATAGCAATAATATAGATGTCTATTCAAGTTATTTAGTTAAATCAATAAAACATGAACCATATGCATCAAATAAGAATTCATAATATGAAATACATGAGCTTATATAGATACATATGTGGGAAATTAAGCAATAATATTTATTAATGGATAGAAGGGGAGGTTACAACCCAGTGATTGATTTAGTGTCACCATCTCCAGCAGCATCCCAGCCTCATCACAATGCACATCTCTCCAGCATCATGTCACTCAAATCAATTCCTTAATTGAAATTCCACCAACATTTCTCTACTCAAATTCTTCCTTTTCAAACACTAAAATACGTGCTCAATTTATAGAGGAGCTGAAGGTAGTTTTACAATCAATGAATTTCCAATAATAGGCAAGACATTTTCCCAATATTTTAGATGTCAAATGGACACATGGATTTGAATTTTGACACATGCGAACTCTTATAGAAGGCACTGGCCAAGTGGAGATTCCGGAACAATGAGAATTTCGCTCCCAATGTGACCAACACACCCTTGAATGTCGGGAAGTACTTTGTAGAGCACCCTTGAATGGGGTTAGTTGCATATGCAATGCACTTAGTCCCTTTCGAGGCAGTGTTGGTGAGCTCTCATATGATATATTATAAACTTAAAATCTTGGAAACCTTTGTAGATGAAAGTCATGAATGATTTGTCTTGTTCTTTGTCTTAGGGAATATACCAACTGAAATGATAGGGGATGATAGACCCTATTCATTGGTCCTAGAGATGATGTCCAGTTAACAAGGTCATTGGGAATGGTTCCCAATTTGACCTATAACAATTTCCCCCTAAAGCATGAAGTCAAAATAATAATAACAATATTTTGATTGAGATGCTTTACACTGTGATGGGTTGGAGATGAAGTGGAGTGGTGACCTGCATCAATCTTACAATACATTACATCATGATATATCCTCTTGATTATAATTGCTAAGGGTAGGAATTTCCATGTTCAGCACATAAACAATCTAATAACATGTACATAATTCAAAAATTCATCTACATTGGAATGTTGCCCAATACAGGCATGCCTACAGATATAGGCCCATGTTCGGATGATGATCTATATGTAAGGTCACCATACAGATGATGTGTACAACAATCCTGAAATCGCAGCCCAGATGGCTGAAACTATATCTGGGGTCTTCTTATCTCGTTCACTCGGTCATTCAGGTACAAGTCTAGCCATGCGAATATATGATTTGTAGTCGAACATGGAAATACATCGTTTGATTACCAGCCAATGATGTGAGTTGTTAACAAACACGAGAGAACCACCATTGATGTAAATGGCCCTCAAGGTACTGCAGTACATTTCGTAAGGCATGAAGAGATGATTTGATGTCGAATGCAAAAAAAAATCTTTCAGTCAAAAATCCAGAAGTGAGGGTCTTGTTGATGTTGTAGCAAGCCTCATGGTACTGGAAAATAATATTTCTAAGTGAAATTCCTGGATAATGATTTGTCATCGATAGGAAGCCACCTTATTGCGAAATGAAAGTTACTGATTTTAGAGACAAAGGTATGACTTGATATAGCAATTTTCGGGGATGACGGTCATGAGAATGCAGGTTTATGAGTATTGCAGAAGGATGAGTATTCACTGGATGACTTCTCTTGAACATGTCGGCGACACTGAGATGAGTTGGCAGCATTGACCCAAAACCGAAGTGAAGGTATGATGAACCATAGGTATGAATGAACCGTCAAGAAGATTACCCAACCCAAACAATCACAGTGATGGAGTGAAGTGTCATGTTCAAGAGAAACCTGCTACCGTAAAAAGTTCTATTCACTTTCCCAATTTTTCCCCAGTCATTTGTCGCCCAATACCTCTTTATTTTTTAACAAGCTTGAGGAGGATAACATTTCCTTTATCTATAATTCAACCCTTCGGGCGAATAATGTATCACTATTTAATAATTTAACGAGTCTAGCAATGAATGAAACTCGATTCTTGCCATGATCAATAAGCCCGTCGCTATTTTATGTTTTAACGAGATTAACAACAGTGATAGCCCGATCCTTTTTCATATTTAGAGAGTTTGAAAAAAGAGGACGAAAGAAAACTCCATAAGTACTTTTTTGTAAAGTTGTCTCTCAGATCCGAAAAAGTGTAAAATAATATCTGAGAGAACCTCTTTAGTCATGTTTGACCAAGGTATTCATTTTTTGTAAATAATCTATCTCAGTCCGGAAAAGGGTTAAACTTATACTGAGTAGATATCAATTCATTTAATTTTATGAGCTCAAAAAGGCAAGTGCTTGGCAATATTTTCACATTATTAGAGTTTGAAAAGAGTTGAAAGAAAACTCTAGGGATTCATTTTTCGTTGTTATCGAAGCTCGAAAAAGAGATAAAAGTGTGCTTCAAATCCTTTTTCGTTTTTAACAAAGCTCTAAAAATAAGGAGAAAAAGTATGCTTTGTGGTCAAATCATTCTTGAAATAAATCCGCATGACTAATCCGTTCATCAGTTGTAAGAACATTCCATAGTTACCATTTTCATTTTGGAGCTCTGAACCTGATTTTTCCCCCGAACTTCAGCTGTTGATTGCGATCGTTTCTGTGGATGGATTTCATTTCCGTTTGATCCAGGTTAGTGCCATGAACCTCCTCTTTCCTTCAGTAATCATTTCATTTCCAATTTCTGAAATTTTTTAGGGTTTTGGAGTCCCTAGGGCAAATTCTACTCCAAAAGAGGGAAACGCACCCTTAAACATTGAAAAGTGCATAACAGCTAAATTGAAGGCTACTTGCATACACAACGCACTATATCTTGCTAGAGCCTACGTTGGGCGCAATCTACATTTTTGTTTTTTGCATTCTGCTCAAAATTTTCCCAATTTTTTGCATTGAATGGAATCTAATGGTTCTTATGGTTGTATTTCAGGTTTCCATCAAATTACAATGAAGATTACATGGAGGGAAAGAGAACATGAAGAACAGGATATGATTGCCTTAAATGGTTTGGGCATAGTAAGAGCCTGAAGAGATTGTGGACTATTAAAGTACTTCCGGCTGTCAAGGATGAGGCAAAAAATAGAACTCTTGGAGTTCTTAGTTCAAGCATGGGATCCAGTTATCGAGACATTTCATATAAAGAACCAAGTGGTTCCCATAACAGTTGAGGATGTATACTTTCTTACAGGTTTGTCGAGGAGAGGCTTGCCTATTTCGCTCTTAGGTTCTATTGTTGGAGGAGAGACTGTGAGAGATTATGTTTTGCAACATTGTTATCTAGGGGCAGAGCCAAGAAAATATGGAAAGATAAACATCCGTGATGTTAGATATTTGCCTTTGAGAACTATCTTTTTCACGATCAAAAAGCTTGCTGGCACCATTACACTACATGTGAATAAATCGTATATGCAGTACGCGCTAGAGTGTATGGAGCCAACAATATTTAACTGGTCTGAAGTTGTACTTTCTCAGATAAAAGAACAACTGAACAAAGCAAAGGGAGGAAGGAAGAAAAACTTCAGTTATGGTTCGATCCTCATATCATTCGCCTTAGAACGGATTCCATTGATGCAACCACAACATGTGACACTAGATGTTTCTAATCCTAGAGATCCATGGATGCAGATATGGGTATAACTAATGGGTAGGCATGCAAGCCAATCGCCCATTGTGTTCTCAACTGTGTTCTTTGCCTGGTTCCGGTGACAGATTTTCTCCATTGATGAGTATGCATACGCAGGCGTTGATTTTCGAGGAGATCCAGATTTAGCTTTACCAGAAGGTGCTCAGTGGGGTGCAATTTTATTTTCCTAAGGTTTATACAATGTTTTTGTATTTTTGATGTTTTCCCAAGACTAAAATAAATGTTTGATGTAATGAAGATGTTGGTCGAGTTCAACCGGTGGAGGAACCGGAGCGTGTAGTAGATGAGCCAGTAGGGAGGGCTGTCGGGAGAGAATTCCTTCAGGATCTTGATATGGCTGAGACTCAGGCTGAGCTTTCGCAGCACATAGAGGGGTTGACCTTCGGGATTCCAGATTGCTAGACCGAAGAGTTACCCATGTGACTGCAACGTCACACTATAGGTGTTCCTAACCGTTGGATGTGGTTACTACGTAGGATAGCTAGATTTATAGCATGTTACCGCAAGCACCACTAGTTTACTTTTGACATTTTGCATACATTTTGAGGTCAGATGACTAATGTTTCTTGGGCACAAATTTTTGTAAAAACCTATAACTATCTAGCTATTTGATTTCAGTGTTTTTCTTATGTTTATTGCGCAATATTATTCAATGACGTGAATGTTTCCTTTACATGTGTTGCAAATGTCTGTCTAAAACTTGATTAGCTAAAGAATCAGCCAATGTGTTGAAATTTCTGGAAATGTATTGATATTGAATAAAATCAAAGTGTCTTTCCAAAATTCGAACTCTTAGGAAAAATCTATGAAGTGTTTGATTTCTAACAGTATAAACACTAGTAAGTTGTAATACGACAAGTTGTGAGTCTAACCTTATGATAATGCGGTTAATACCAAATGAAATGACATTAGAGAGAAGTTCGATCAACGTGCTATACTCAGCGATATTGTTCGTCGATCTACCGATACAAATCCCTTGAAAACTCACTAACTCGTCGTTCAAAGCGAAACTGGCCCACGCTGCAAAGGATAGATTCTGCGTACTACAACTAGCACGATCAACATATCCAACAAATGGTTTCGAAGATTTAGACATTTGCGATGAAATGTAAAGTGGATTACTAACGTCAAGAAAAATCTAGAAACAAACTAAGATAGTGAATGCAAATAAAAAACATATATATACAATATAATACAAAAAATTACTACTCTAATGATTAAGCATAGTAACGTTTCAGATACAACCCATTTCTGGGTTGCGCCAACGGAATTCCATCGTAATCAACTAACTCATAGGCACCCTTAGCAAGAAATATTTTGAAAATATAGGGGCCATGCCATAATGGTTCAAATTTTCTTGTACCTATTACATCATCTTCCTGATCATAAAGTAGGACCAAGTCACCCTCTGAGAAAATACGAGGCTGGACATTTTTGTCGTATTGTGCCTTTATACGTCTCTTATGCACTTCGTTGGCAAACTGGGCTTCACGACGAGTTTCATTAAGATGGATGAGGTTAAAAGGACGCACTTCTTCTTCTGAGGTGTCAGGTAACAAGTCGATTGCGAGTTTTAACAGTTGTATTTCACATTGGATTGGTAAGATAGCTTCCAGACCATATACCAATTGGAAGGGGGTAAATCGGGTTGCATTTCTCACCGAGGTTCGGTATGCCCACAAGGCCAAGTACAAGATCAAATGTCAGTTTCTTTTACGAACTCCTATCATTCGTTGAAGCATATGTTTAAGAATCTTGTTGATAACCACAACTTGTCCATTTGATTATGGATAATAAGGAGTATAATTATCATGTGACAATCCTAACTTGTCAGTTAATTTAGTCATAATGTGGTTGCAAAAATGCTTCCCATGATCTGTAGCTATAGCCTGTGGGACCCCAAACCATGTAATAACATGATTAAAGAAAAATAATATAGCTGTATGTCCTATGTTGTTGAATGTAAGCATCGCTTCAGCCCATTTGGTAAGTTATTTGATTGTGACAATAATATATCCATGCCCCCCGGATGAACGAGGGCTATAGGTCATGAAGTCAATACCCCATTTCAAAAAATGTCCCACAGAGACAACAAGATCCATTGGCACTGGCGGTTTGCGGATTTTTCAATAAAAAATCTGGCACGCATGAAAACTTATGACCACGAGGATGAAGTCGCAAAATATGGTAGGCCAAAAGTAACCAGTGCGGATTATCTTGTGCGCGGTAGCGTATCCAGATAAATGTCCACCACAAGCCCCAACATGAAAATCATTTAAAACCTTTTTGACCTCCTCATGAGTGAGGCACCTCCTTAAAATGGTATCGACACCACGATGTTAAAGTGTATTGCCGACGATCAGATAATATTTTGATTGGTATCGAATACGTCGCTGTTCAGAGTGAGAGGTATCAGGTCGAAAAGTTTGAGATTGGAGATAAATGATAAAATCTCCATACCAAGGATCAGATGATCCGATCACAAACAGAGACTCATCAAGAATTGATGGTTCCGACATAGTTGCAGTACTATTAGAGGGAAGGTCATAGAGAATCTCAACCAAAACTAAAGACTTCTTTGACTTGGATTTGATGAATTCCAAATCAAATTCCTGCAAAATGACAATCCATTTTGAATATTCCCCCCCAGCAATTGACATGATAAGATATAATTCATGGGGTTGCAATCTGAAACGACAATGGTCTTTCGGAGTAGGATATAGTGGCGAAATATTTGGACAGATTGAACAGCTGCTAAGGCAAGCTTTTCTACGTACGAATACTTAACTTCCGTATCATTGAGATTACAACTCAAATAATAGATCAAATGTTCAATTCCATCTTCTACTTGGAACAAAACCATAGCAATGGTCGTTTTAGCTGCGATGATATATATGAAATAATCATTTTGATAATTAGGGGGATACATTAATGATGCTCGGACAAGAGTATCCTTGAAAACATCAAAATAAGCTTGTGCAACTTGGTCCCAATGGAAGGGAATCCCATTTTTCAAGAGTCGAGTAAATCCTTTAGCCATTTCGGCATAGTTTGGAATGAAACTTCTTAGGAAGTTAACATTTCCTTGAAGTTTCTGTATTTGAAGTAAGTTTGATGGCGTAGGAAAATAAAGAATGGCTTAAAACTTCAAAGGGTCAATTCAAATTCCTTCTTTTGAGACTACGAATCCAAGCAAATGACCAGAACCAACACAAAACACACATTTTTGTGGATTGAGGTGTATTTTATAATGTCGGTAGCATAAGAAAATGGCTCTCAAATGCATCGGGTGATCATTTCGATTTCGTGAATGCACGGGTAAATCATCTAGATAAGGTTGAACAATGTGCTTGATGTCATTGAAAGAAAAGTCCATTGCTCTCTGAAAAGTTTCCCCAACGTTCTTTAAACCAAACAGTAGTTTCCTATAAGCGAATGTGCCCCAGGGACATATGAATGCTGCCTTATGTTGATGCTCTGGGTGAATATTGATTTGATTGTAGCTGGAAAATCCATCCATGAACGAAAATATTTCACATCCAGCACAATCATCAATAATCTGGTCGATAAAGGGAGTAGGATAGTTGTCTTTTGGACAAGAAAGATTGACATCCCGATAATAGACACACACTCTAATGGTTCCTTGTTTTTTCATGATAGGAATGATATTGGAAACCCACTCAGTTAATGAAACAAGGTAAATGAAGCCAGCATGCAAAAGTTTTTCAACTTCTGCTTTGATGGTAGCGACTTTCTTTGGATGAACAGGACGAAGCCGTTGACTCACTGATTTGACATCAGGATACATATTAACAGTGTGTTCAACAATACTAGTATCTATGCCTAGCATTTCCTCGTAATACCAAGAAAATACATCACAGAATTCATAAAATAGAGAGCAATATGATTTGAGTTCTAATGGAGAACAAGATACATCGACATGAATATTTTCTACAATGCTAGGTTTGGTTGAAATATCGATAGAAATGGTTTCTTCAATATTTCACATATTTTTCTCGGAATCGATTGCATTAATAGGTAAAGAATTCAAAAAGAAATTTTTTATTGATGAGTGATATAGTTCACTAAGATGATTTTCTTCATAATCAGGAAGATGGGAACGATGATGATAATCTTCCCATGGTTCTCCTTCTAACATCATGGCTTCCAAAATATTCTCATCTGTCAAAAAAATTGAGGAAAGTGGATCAGATGGAGTACAAAACTCTAAGGAACGATCAACTTAAACAACTGGCGATGCTGATTTCGGATTCGCTGCCCAAGCCAGATAGATTGATTTCTATGCCAACTTAGTAGGGTTGGGCGGCAAAAAATCATCGAACGTAACCATTTTAGAATCATTCGCACTCTCCCTTATGCCAGATGGAGTGGAAGAGATCATGTAGCAGGTCTCTATACTTGCAATTTCTGCCGATGTCACAGGCGGCATTAATGCAAAGGTTCCCATAAGAGTGGAATCCTTTAAGAGTCCTACACCAATGTTCTGAAGTGATAGTTGGGGTGCGTGAACGAGCAGAACACTTCCAGTTACATGCAAGGTGGAGGCAAAGAAGGATAGTTGATTAATGACTGTGATAGTACCTTTATATGGAAAGGAAATCATTATAAAATATGTAGAAACAATTGCAGTCATTGCATATACCCATGGCCTTCCAAGTAGAATATTATAGTCAAGGGGTTTGTCAACAACTTCGACATCAAAATTCAGTGTTTTCCCCCCTAGTTCAACATGCAGGTTATTAATAATACCACAAGACTTATATGTATGTCCATCAAAGGCCTTTAACGTCATTGGTGATTGTGATAAGCACGGCGAGCCAAGTGACTTCTAACAATTTAGAGACATAATGCATGTAGATGCTGCCTAATAAATAATAGTATGATGAACAAGGTGATTGAGAACATTTACTTGTATGGAGAATGTCAATTCTGTTGGTAGTTGCGGCACATAGCCCGTATGATTAAAGATGACAAGATTAGAGTCAGTCAGATCAATTCCACCAATAGACGACAATAAAGCCTATTTTTGGGAGGGACAATTTTGTAATACCTCAAGAGCAGACATAGCTAAAGGGGATTGAGCGAAATATTCAACTATATTATAATTTTGAGCAGCTCTTGCTCGAGGATTATATGTTGATTTATGAATTATTCCCTTTGGTGGGTTAATTGTCAATTCAGGAATAGCAGTAGGTGGTACTGATTCTGTAGACGGATTCGTAGTTGAGGTAGTAGGTTGATTAGTGGCATGACTACCATAATATTTATTATGCGTTGACACCAAAATATCTGTTGAAGTTTTTTTGATAGATAACATAAGTACTTGGGAACTAGAAGTTGGATCCGAAGCAACCAAATTTGTGTCCGGATTCGGAAACGGATCTGTCAACACCACTGATGCATTGGAAGTTTTAATGATATTTGAGACTTCAGCGCAGTGAGTAAAATCCCAAACAAAGTGTTCCTCACTACAGATTATGCATGGATAATGAGGTTTCCTAGGTCCAGACGATTGATCAGATGATCTTTCTCGTGGGTTAGAAGTTTGCTTTTTCTTAGATTTCCCCTTTTTCTTACTTCTGGGTTGCTTGTCACTTTTTCCCTTGTCAAACAACACAAAATTATTTTTGGAAGAAGGTTCAGGATCAGATGCAGTATTATGATGTGTGCGTGTAGTTCCAATCAAGCTGTCTCTGGCATGAGAGTCCTTTAATTGAGGAGGAACATTAAAATTAGATCTCGGCGCGTTAGGAATTTTTTCATAGAGCATGCCAGACTGAGTATAAATCAAGCCTAAATATTGGGCATGAGTGATAACTTTCTCTTCTATGACGACACCACCCTTAGCCACATCCTCAGTTATAGATGGTAACAGGGACTTAATGAACCACTCAACAAGGAGCTAATCCGGAGCAAATGTCTTAACCATTCTACGACGACGACGCCACTCGTGAATATGATCAGAAATGTGAGTAGCATTATTCTATTTGAAATTGGTCACGAGTTCCGTTCCAGTTTCATATCTGATGGGTAACTGGAAGTGAGTCAAAAAGATAGTAGCTAGGGCAGTGAAATTATCAAAAGAAGCTCTAGGTAACTCAATATACCATTTTGCAGCCGGACCCGTGAGCGTACGTTAGAAAATATGTAGCCGAACAGAATCATCATTTATGGAATTTGATGAACACCATAAATGATAAGTCATGACATGAGTCGACGAGTCTTCCCCAGGGTTTCCATTGAACTTAGGAATATCTGAGGGTAATTTTTGAGGTATCACCGACCACCAAGGAGCATAGTTGATTGGATCATTAGTTAGCTGATTTAAATCTGGTAACTCTAAATTTGCAACAAAGAGAAATTGTCTATTAAGGTGAGGTTGAGCATAGCTAGGGTAAGATGGAATTGCTTGACCAACAGGCCTTTGGGCACCAACATAAGGAATCTGCTATTGGTAACCCATATAGGGGTTGTTTTGAAAAGAAAACGCTTGAGGATTCTGTTGACCAAAACCTGGATATGATATTTGTTGAAATGAAGTCTGAGGTATTTGTGCTTGAGGCTACCAAGGGGTCTGTCCACCAATGTTATAACCCAAATTAGAATAATTTGGATTCGGTTGATAGGTATAACCATATTGTGGCTGTGACATCCCATAAAATGGTAAAACAACTTGTGAATGAACGATTTCGGATACAGGTTTTTGTAAATTAACCGAAGGATCTAGAGTCTGTGGACCTAATATTTGAGGGTATTGAGTTGAAGGACCTGCTTGATAAGGTTGTTGTACAACATTTTGATTCTGTAATAGGGGCAAATATGTATTAACAAGTGGAAATGATGTGGGTGGAAAAGGGTGAACTGGTTGATATGAGTGTACAACCGTTTTTGGTTGGATAGGCAGAGTGGGCTGCCATTGACAAACATTCATTTCGACATTAGGTTGACCAAAAAGTGACGGAGTACTATCATAGTGGGTGACCAAAGCTTTCCCCCCAACATGAGGAGGATAATAAGATGGAAAATATTGCTCTCCAAATGCTGGGAGACCAGTTGATATGGTACTTGAAGGAATAGACCCAGAAGGAATGGCTTGATATTTCCCTGATGATGTGTATAAAGAATCAAGTTGTTCAGTACTCACTATAGGTTTACTAGTTATAATACCAGACGATGACATTGGTAAAGTCCATGGGTTTGAAGATGCACCAGAGAAAATTCCAGATAAAGATTTATAACCTGATGAGACCATAGGGCCACCATGAAAATATGACTCTAGTGAAGTTGTAAAAATCGACGGGGTAGCGAGGGTAGGTGCTGACGTAATTGGAACAGATGGCCCAACCGAAGATGTTGGTTCAGGCATGGTTACTTGATCTAATGTATAATTTTTGATCGACGGGAGTTTGAATAGGAACAGGATCAACAAAATTAGATGGTTATGTTTAAGGAAAAGAATCGTACAGGTAAAGGTCCTCCCCAAAATGGGTTGGAGTTAAAGGTGTCTCGTCTTGTGGGATTTCTTCAATCAAAATTAAATCAAGTGGAAGTATTTCACCATTAGGCCCAAATTATATTTCAGGTGGAATTATTTCACCGTCAGGCCCAAATTATATTTCAGGTGGTTGATTGTGTGATATGGGAGACTCAATGGCTACATAAATTTGTGGGATGACCAAGGCAAGAACAAATTCCAGTTGTTCGACTTCAGGATTCAGATGTTCTGGAAAATAAGAGACAGGATCTGGATCGACTTTTGGTTGAACAACGTCGGGTCTAGAAGGTATGGTCTCACTATTTGGATGGATCGTGACCATGGGTAGCTGTGAGGAGTCCGTTTCGACAATAGTAGACGAACTAGAATGTGTATAAACAGCTTGAGCTAACTCTGGTATATGGGAAGATGATTTTTCACCATAGGTACGAATAGTACTTGATTCGGTAGAGTGTTGTCGCCTTCGCTGACCAGGAGTAACTTCTAGTGGTAAAGGTGGTTTTAATGCTAATCTATGCGAACGACGGGGGAAAGGATTTTTTTTTTCCACGATTACTGATTTATTTGAACCAAAAACAAATAAACATAATAAAAGGGTATTGCTAGTTAAAATTTTTTACCAAGAAACCGTGAATTGCAGAATACCTCTTGGCGAACCAAGAAGTACAGTCAGGAAATCTCCCCGAATTTTGTGTTCGGTGTATCACAATTTACAAGGTGTCCGACTCAGTTCACTATGGATGGATATTTTTCGTACTGTAACACCGCCCGATATACCCGAAAGTATGTGGACGAGCTATGATATACTTACATACATGGAGTGAGGTATCACACTCGGAATGTATCGCAGACAAGTTAACAACAACTACTATGTTTTACGACGCCAGAACACGTATCTAGCCTAAAACTTCTAAATATTATCGTTATGGTTCCAATGATTTGTTAGGTAAATTGAGATAAATTTAAGTTGATATTGTTTATCAATTTTCCTTTCAAGGTTCACCGCGATGATGTATTGGAAATTCCTAAAATGAAAACTAAAATGATAAGCAATCTTTCACTTTTAGTTTTTCAATAAAAATCCTAGCTACTAGAGGGAAAGAGCAATCAATTTGAGAGCAAACAAATCAAAGAGCACAAACTAAATGCGGCTTTCCTAATTGTTCCTTTTGCAAAACACACAATCCACTACATGCAAATGTAGGTTTTTATTTTCAATTCCTTTAATATTATGAATGCAAAAAAGAAACTAAGTGCACCAAATCAATGAAAACAAATGCATTTTACTTTTGAGAAATGAAAAATTTAAACAACAATTTTTCTTTTGAAGGAAAAATGAGGAATTAAACAATAATTTCTCCTATCAGGAAATGAAGAATTTACGACAATTTCCCTTTCAAAAGCAAATGGATCTAATGTAGCAACGAAAATACTTTGAAATTATTTCATCAATGATAAAGAAAAATGATTTAAATAAACATTGAACAAAATTTTCTTTCAAAGGAGGAAGAGGTAGGTAAAGTTACTAGTCAATTTGAGGTATCAGGCTCTCTAAAACACAGCAGATAACAAACTGAAAACAAAATTGCAATGAAAAATTCAATGGAATTTGGAAGGTTTCAAGAGGCAACGCAGTCTCTAAAGAGAGATAGTGCATTGTAACGCAGGTATGAAAGGGAGACAGTGCCATGCAAAGAACTGTGTCCTGTCCAACAGTGCGTTGGGTGCAGTGTATAAGGAAAAATACAACTATTTAACACACTTCTAATGAAAATTTTGATTTCAAAAGGCCTAAGATTTCTGAGTAAATGCTACTGGGTGAATAAACAGAGAAAATCAGAGGAAAATACACTAAGGATGAAGGGTAGACTCCCTACTGGGTGAATAAACAGAGAAAATCAGAGGTAAATACACTAAGGATGAAGGGTAAACTCCCCAGCGGAGTCGCCAATTTGTTATGCGGAATTATGGATTACAGATAAAAAATTCTTCCCTAGATGTAGTGCTCATCTAGAACAACAGGTTAAAGACTTTGCAACTACTTTTCCTAACTATAAATAAACACACAGAATAGATCAAAGAAATTACTTGGAGTCCAAGCGCTTCCTATTCTCCTTATGTCACTCTTGTTGTAGCTTCAAATCTGACCTAAGTTTCCAAAATATTCTCTACAAAGATGAACAATAAACAACAAAAGATAGCAATAATACAGAGGTCTATTCAGGTTATTCAGTTAAATCAATAAAACATGAACCATATGCATAAAATAATAATTCATAATATGAAATACATGAGCTTATACAAATAAATATGTGGGAAAGTAAGAAAAAATCTTTATTAATGGATAGAAGGGGAGGTTACAACTCAGTGATTGATTTAGTGTCACCATCTCCAGCAGCATCCCAACCTCATCACAATGCACATCTCTCCAGTAGCATGTCTCTCAAATCAATTCCTCAATTGAAATTCCACCAACATTTTTCTAATCAAATTCTTCCTTTTCAAACACTAAGATCTGTGCTCAATTTATAGAGGAGCTGAAGGTAGTTTTACAATTAATGACTTTACAGTAATAGGAAAGACATGTTCCCAATATTTTCGATGTCAAATGGACACATGGATTTAAAGTTTGACACATGTGAACTCTTCTAGAAGGCACTGGCCAAGTGGAGATTCCGGAACAAAGAGAATTTTGCTCCCAATGTGACCAATGCACCCTTGAATGTCGGGAAGTGCTTTGAAAATCACCCTTGAATGGGGTTGCTTGCATATGCAACACACTTAGTCCCTTTAGAGGCAACATTGGTGAGCTCTCATATGATATATTATAAACTTAAAATCTTGGAAACCTTTGTAGATGAAAGTCATGAATGATTTGTCTTGTTATTTTTCTTTGGGCATATAGCAACTGAAATGATAGGGGATGATAGACCCTATTCATTGGTCTTTGAGATGATGTCTAATTAACCAGGTGATTTGGAATGGTGCCTAAATTGACGTATAGCAGATCTAGTGCAGGAGGAGTTCAGGCGGAACACCAGGGATGGCTCTTCATCAAAGCATGATGATGAAGAGGATTGGGCTTTGGTTTCCAAAGAAAGGAAATTGAAAGGGAAGAAATTACACTCAAAATCCGAGGCTAAAGGAAAGAAGCTGGATTTTTCCAAAGTGAAGTGTTTCCACTATCACGAAGATGGAAATCACGCCACTAACTGCGCACAGAAAAAGAAAAACACGAAGAGTGCTGGAGCTGTAGCTGGTGAGGCCCTTGCCTCACAATTTGAACTTGATTTCTCTTTGATCGCATGCTTAATTTCATGCGCAATGGGATCTATGTGGTATCTTAATAGTGGTGCTTCCTTCCACATGACAAGATATAAGGATATTTTCAGTGACTTGGAGGAGAAAGATCTCCAAATGCATATACATATGGGCGACGATGGACGATTCAGTGCGACTGACATTGGTACCATTACCTTTGGGAGGGAGTAAGGTAAACCATTTATGTTGAAATATGTTATGCATGTTCCAGGTCTAAAGAAGAACTTGGTATCAGTCGAAATGTTGGAGGACAGAGGTTATGATGTTGTTTTCAGCAATGGAAAAGCTTTCCTGCAACATAAAACAACTGGTCAACCCAAGAGGATCAGGATTCGAGTTAAGAATCTCTACATGATGGAGGTAGATGGGCGCGTTGCAATGGTGGGAAAATAAGAAGAAGTGGTGAGCCGAGATGAGGGTGAATTATGGCATAGGTGATTGGGCCATCTTCACCATGGTGCCCTGAAGATTTTGCAGCATATTTATACTGGACATCCCAAGGGTACAATTGCGTAGTTAGATTAGTGCAAGGGATGTACTATGGGTAAGTTTGTGAAGACCGCCTTTCATGAAAAGGAGAATCGTGCTTCAGTGATCCTGGAGAGAGTTCACACAGACATGTGTGGGCCATTATCGGTTGATTCAATAGAAAAACATAGGTATTATGTTATTTTTGTTGATGAATATTCTTGTAGATGTTGGATATTTTTCATGCAGAAGAAGGATCAAATATTCTCAAATTTATGTGAGTTTAAAGCATTGGTGGAGAAAGAGTCGGGGAAGCAAGTGAAGGCTATGCAGAGCGATAATGGTGGTGAATACATCTCGAACAAATTCAAAGACTTATATAGCAAAGAAGGAATTCGAAGAGAACTCATAGCGCCTCATAACCCACAACAGAATGGGGTTGCAGAGAGGAAGAATAGAATGATCGTGGGTGCTTCACGAGCTATGCTGCATGATCAGGGCCTACCAATGCACTTGTGGGTGGAAGCATGCAACATTGCAGTTTATGTGAAAAACTGTTGTCCTCATAGAGTACTTGGCATGAGTACACCTGAAGAAGCTTTTATTGGTAAGAAATTAGATGTTTCTCAGTTTAAGATTTTTGGCTCATCTGTTTATGTTCATGTGACCAAGAACACTAGGAAGAAGCTGGATCTGACTGCTGAAGTTGAGATATTTATGGGGTAGACAGAAACACCCCATAATTATCATGTGTATTTTCCAAACAGTCAAATGACCGCGGTGCGATGTGATATAAAATTCAATGAGGAGAAAGCCATGAAGTTGTCGCTTGAGAGGGAGCTAGACTTGCATGTAGAGGAGGAAGTACTTGTTCCCAAAGATGAGTCTCTAGATGTGGATCAGCCACAGGAGGAGGTTCATGGATTGGAGGAGTCCACTCACGTAGAGCCAAACATCAGAAATGGCAGAAGGCATACCACAGAAGCTGAGAGGTTGAAGCTTGATGCAGCACAAAATGTTGGAGTCCCTACTTCACAGCGCAGACAGAGACAGTCTCCTGAACGATTCACTAGATACATGGTTCTCCTGAGAGAATGTATTATGACTCGGCCATATTTCTTTCAGGAAGCAGTGTAAGAGCCCACATGGGTAGATGCAATGGTGGAGGAGTATGACTCCATTGTTAGACACAGTGCTTGGGAAATTGTTCCAAGGCCGGCTGATAAATTTGTGGTAGGTTCAAGATGGATCTACAAGGTAAAGCAATCTACTGATGGGAATTTTGAGAAGTATAAGGCAATATTTTTGGCCCAGGGCTTCTCACATATCAAGGGGATTGAATATGAAGAAACCTTTGCACCTGTCTCATGCTATTCTTCCATAAGGACCATCCTTGATCTCTCAGTGCAGATGGGTTGGCACATTCATCAGATGGATGTGAAGACTGTGTTACTTAATGGGATCATTGAGGAAGAAGTGTGCATTGAGCAGCCTGAAGGATTTGAGATCTTCAACAGTGAGTCACATGTGTGCAGACTCAAAAGAGAACTATATGGGTTGAAGCAAGCGCCCCATGCTTGGTACACTCGGATCGATAGCTATTTCAATGGACTTGGCTTCACCAAGAGTGAGGCGGATGAAAACCTATACCAGATTGTGGTGGAGGGTAAGATTTTAATCATTTTTCTTTATGTTGATGATTTAATACTGACTGGTGATGAGTAGCTGATACACTCATGCAAGGAGTATCTTGCAAAGGAGTTCGAGATGAAGGATATGGGCGTCCTTCACTATTTCCTTAGATTGGAAATATGGAAGTGAGAAGGTGAACTGTTTGTGTCTCAAGGAAAGTATGCAAGGGAGATACTCGGTAAGTTTCACATGGAGGGTAGCAAACCCATGGATACTCCTCTTCCAGGAAACTGGAGGAAAGAGGATGCTAATTCTGGAGAGGTAGTGGATGCTACTGTCTATCGACACTTGGTGGGTTCACTCATGTATTTAGTTAATACAAGACCGGACATATGCTATGCTGTGAACCAACTTAGTCAAACGATGGTTAAGCCTACCAAGCTCTTTTGGAAGGTGGGCAAGCGTGTCCTGAGATATTTGAGGGGCACATCTGAGTATGGCTTATGGTACAGACAAACGAATGAGGTGAAGTTGCATGGCTTCACGGATGCAGATTGGGAAGGCAACCCAACAAACAGAAAGAGCACATAAGGATGGGTTTTTAGTAACGGATCTAAAACTGTTTCTTGGTACGTCAGGAAACATAGATCTGTGGCACTCAGTTTAGTGGAAGCGGAATACATGGTAGCAAGTCAAGCTGTATGTGAGGCTATCTGGATGAGGAAGGTCCTGATCGGTTTGTTAGGTTCTCATTTAGATCCTGAAGTGATTCATTGTGATAATCAAAGTTGCATTAAACTCTTGATTAATCATGTGTTTCATGATAGATCTAAGCATATAGATATACAGTATCATCATATCAGAGATTATGTGCAGTGGAAGGTCATGTTGCTTCAGTACATTCATACAAAAGATCAGGATGCAAATATCTTGATGAAGGCGTTCACCAGGAGAAAATTCGAATACCATAGAGACAGGATCGGGGTGAAGGATAATCCCTTTCTTGGTGAGAGGGAGTGTTGAGATTCAACAAGATGATGATCCTAGTGAAAGTTAGGCACCTACACTAGGTGGCGCCTATAAGCTATTTTTAGGTGTATGTCTATTTTTAGAATGGTGAGCATATTCTATTTATAGCAAGAGTCTATTTATAGATGGTTGAGAAAATTATATTTGTAGATGAAATTCTATTTTTAGATGCATGGGCGAAGTCTTTTTATAGATCGCATGTCTAAAAATAGATCGGATGTCAATTATTATTAGCCCTTAATAATAATTAGACAATAAATAATAATTTATTCTCTTGAAGCACTTGATTTCAGTTAACTGATGTGGCAAACCAGTTGAATAAAGGAATTATGAGTTCTAAGGTTGGTTGGTGGGACATGCAGAGTGGAATTCATTGTAACTGATTGATACAAAGTTGTAACATAGTTGGATGTGTAGTTATGTGAGTTGTTATTTAGTTTAACTCAGTTAAGTGAGTTAAACTCAATTGTGCTAGTTGTAAATAGTTGTAACTAAAGATACACTAGTGAGAGATCAGTGAATTAATTATTTATTTAATTCGCAAGAAGTGGTCTCACATGCAATTGAAGAAATACTACTGTTAACTAGATCCAGTGGAGACCCAGTTGAGAGATAGGTGAAAGGGCATGTTTGACTATCATTTGTGACTATAGTGGTGCATTAAATGCAACTACACACACATTGGAGATGCCAATGAGGATTGCACAGTCAAAGCAAGGCAAGATCAAATTCATTTAGGTATCTTCATCAGCAGGGATTGCGCAGTGGAGGCAGGCTTCGGGAGGCAGTAAATTGGTGCATGTTTATGCCAATTTTTGTATGACAGTGTGAGACGATTGTATATTGTATTGAGAGCTCTTGGAGTAGAGTTTTGTATGAGATTGTTTCATGATCCATGATATACATAATATATGATAGTGGGGTTTTTAGCTTTATTCTTTCCCGATAAAAACATCTGTGTTATGTGTGATTGATTTTTCTTCATGTGTTTGCAATTGGTGATTAAATTTCCGCAAAGATTTAAGTAGAAGGATTTTGTATTTAACAGTGGATATAATTTTTAGATCAAGAGAATCTGACAATACATAATTGTATTATAATTTCTACATGTGCTACGACAAACAACATCAGAAAAATCAACATAATGGTTCGACGACATCTGCAAACCAAGTGGAACACTAGGTAAGCAAAGGAAACATGTCTGCAAAGCAAAAATCACACCAAAAAATATAAAAAAGCATAATAATGAATAACACACTAATGTACAAAGTAACATACTTATAATTAAGCATAATAATTCTTTAGATAGAGCCCATATATATATATATATATATATATATATATATATATATATATATATATATATATATATATGCATGTTTTGACGACCACTAAGTGTTCATATATCATGATTATGTATTAGTTTTTTTACATGTTACGCAGATGTCTATCTAGTACATAGTTTGCTAATGTATCCATTAATGTATTCAAATTTCTTGGAATGTTATGATATGTAATGTAATCCAAAATTCCTTTCCAATAATTGAACACATAAACAGATGCACAAAATATTAGGGTTTCTAACTGAATAATGACCATTTAATTGCAACACAACGAGTTGTGAGTCTAATTTGACAACCAAATCTTTAATACTAAGACCAATTGCATCCGATAATAGCTTGATGACTACACTATATTCAACAATTTTATTAGTTGTTTGACACAAACAAATACCTTGTAGATTAATCAACTTTCCATCAGGAGCAAAAAGTGCCCATGCTACAGAAGATAAAATCTATGTGCTACGACAAGCACCATCAGTGAAATCAACATAATGGTTCGACGACATTTGCAAACCAAGTGGAACACTAGGTAAGCAGAGGAAACATGTCTGCAAAGCAAACAATCACACCAAAAAATATAAAAAGCACAATAATGAATAACACACTAATGTACAAAGTAACATACTTATAATCAAGAATAACACTTCTTCAGAAAGAGCCCATTTCTAGGTTCAACCAAATAATTTCTTTCATAATCTACTAGCTCATAAGCACCTCTTTCCAATATGCATTGAACAATATAGGGCCCATGCCACATTGTCTTAAGCTTCCTGACTCCCAATTTATCATGGGCTTGATCATAAAGAAGGACCAAGTCACCATCAGAGAAAACGTGAGGGTTGAAAGATTTGTCATATTGAGCCTTAACTTGTTTATTTTGTGCTTCAATGACTAAAGTAGCAAGTCTTCGAGTCTCATCGAGACGCTCGAGGTAAATCAAACATTCCTATTTTTGCGAAGTACTAGGAAGTAGCTCAATGGCTAACTTCATAGAAGGGATTCCACACTCAATCAGGAATATGGCTTCCAGACCATACACCAGTTGAAATGGTATAAATCCAGTAGAAGTCTTAGCGAAAGTTTGGTAAGCCCACTAAGCTTAGAAAATCATGAGATTCCAATCCCGTTTGTGTCTCCCAATGGTTCGTGGAGGAATTGTTACCAAAGCCTTGTTAACAGCTCTGACTTATCCATTGGCCTGTGGATAATAAGGAATGGAGCTATTTTGATGTAACCCCAACTTAACAATAAGCTTTGTCATCATATGATTTCAAAAATGAGAGCCATGGTCAGGGAAAATGGCTTTCAGGACACCGAACCGAACTATGATGTGACTAAATAGGAATTGCGCCACAGTTTGACCTTCATTATCATATGTAGGCATCGACTCGGCCCACTTTGTAAAATAATCGACGACGACGATAATATAACCATGCCCCTCAGATGAGAAATGGTTACAAGTCATGAAATTGATTCCCCATTTTTCAAATGGCCCAACGGTCATAACGGGGTGTGAGGGTGGGGTGTACTCTTTCCGAGAATAGATTTGGCAATCATGAAAAGAATGCAATCTTTAAAAATAGACGGCTAAAAGTATCATGCTTGAAGGATTTCATGAGAAATAGCATAACCAGACATATGAACACCACAGGCCCTAGAGTGGTAGTCGTTAAGAACTTTCTCAGCTTCCTCTAGCGTTAGGCTACGACGGAGGACCGAATCAATACTAGTGTGATATAAATTATCTCCAATAATGCAATAGGTTTGGGACTAGTGATGAATCTGTTGTCTCTCAGACTGAGATATATTTGGTTGGAAGGTTTGGGTTTGGAGAAAAACGATGAGATCCCCATACCAAGGGTCAAGAGTACTGATGAGAAAGAGTGATTCATCTGGAATTGATTCTTCAAAGGGAGTGGGATCAACCGTAGTGGGAAGATCGCAGATCAACTCAACAAAGACAAGTGATTTATTCAATTTGGTTGTTTCAAACTATAACTCAAATTCTTGGAGAATAACAATCCATTTTGAGTATTTTCACCCAAGAAACTAACGTGTAAGAATGTAAGTCATGGGGTTGCAGTAAAAAATAACTATAGTTTTACACAGGAGAATTTAATGATGAAAACGCTGAACATCATGAACAACGACCAATGCGAGTTTCTCAACATGAGAATATTGGGTCTTGACATTGAAGAGATTGCAGCTCAAGTAGTAAACCACATGTTCTTGCATGTCATTACCGTCTTGAACCAACACCATACCGATAGTGCTATCTGAAGTGACCAAATACAGGAAGTAATCACGGTGATAGTTGGGAGGATGTAATAAAGGAGCACTAATAAGGGATTTATTTAGAACATAGAAAAAGGTTTGGGAAATTTCATCCCAAATGAATGTGATTCCATTTTTCAATAAGCGAGTGAATCATTTGGAAAGATTGGCGTAGTTCGGGATGAACCGACGGAGAAAATTGGCCTTCCGCTACAAGCTTTGCAGTTGATGCACATAAAAGGAAGGATGAAAATTGATGATTTTCTCAACGGATCTATCTAAATGCCTTCTTTAGACACCATGAAACCTAAGAGGTGACTCAGTTCTATGCAAAAGAAAAATTTATGAGGATTTAAATAGATATTATAGTGTCGACAGTGAAGAAAGATTGCTCTGTGATGTTTGGGGTGATCTCGGCGTTTCGCAAAATGGGTTGCAAAGTCATCAAGATATGGTTGAACTATGTTTCTAATATCATGAAAGGCATATGATATAGCTCGTTGGAAGGTGGCCTCAAAATTTTTAAAACCAAAAGGGAGCTTCTTGTAGGCAAAGGTTCTCCATGGACAGATAAAAGTGGTTTTATGTTGATCAACTGGAGTGATGTTGATCTGATTATAACCAAAAAAACCGTCCATGAAAGAAAATATCTCACTCCCAACACATTCGTCAATGATTTGATCTATAAAGGGGGTGGGGTAATTATCTTTAGGACATGTGTTGAGTCTCAAATCTGCATCTTTTCCATACACTTTTCTATACCTTTTTCACTCACCTGAACCTCCCAAGTTGTCAATATCATTGTATATTAATTGCAAAAGAGCATCTAACATGGTTTTTAATTATATTTTTGTGTCTGCTGTTTGATTTAGATTTTTCTCATTTAGCTGCAGAATCTTGCCACTTTCCGCAGCTGCTGCAACTTTCCACAGCCATTTTGTGAAACTATATGTTACAGGTGTCTACAGGAAAAACGAGCCACATGGGCAAGTCAGAAATGATGTGGACATGGTTCGTGTCCTATTGGCTCGAGCAAACTCATCTAAAGAAGCTGCGGTCAAAGGCATCCAAATGGAAGTCAACCGTAGAGTCTCACGGTGACAGGACTCTGTTTCGTGTCACGTGAAGGTTCATATGGCCGTTTCTGAATTGCGGAGGACAAATAAACATCTGTACATGGCTCCATAGCCGGATTCAAACATCCACTCCTCATAGATTTACTTTTCAATACGGCCATGATCCTAGATCTGTGGACGTAATGGTCTACGTGTTCTCCATCAGCATAAACTTTAGGAATTAGTTATGTTTCTTTTGTTATAAATAACGCGTTTGCATACACATATGAGATTAGTCTCGATTAGTCTCTGTTATCTTTTATTAGTCTGCTCTGTAATGTAATTACGTTGCACTTGTGCCGTAATATCACCTTTCTGTTATGAATGCATTTTAATATAAGAAGACTGTTTCCAAACGTAATTCGTACTTGAAGATTGTTGCCAAGGCTGGTGTAGAGGGCCCCTGCACTTGCCAAGGTTCTGTGCATTATTGTATGGTTCTTGTTTTATTTCTTTAAAGCTCATTGTGCCATAATCCATTCACATGTTTATACATTGCATCTTTCATGGTATATATGCTTCATTTCTGTTTATAATCTTTCATGCTTTCCATGTTACTTCTGTCTTTCATGTTTTATGTTATTAATCACTGATCAGTGTTCTTGTTTAAGGCTATAAATAGGCAGCCCGGACATTTGCATAACTTTTTAACTAATGACATGGAATTAACATTGTTCTGCTGCTAATTTGTTTTTCTTAGTTTCTGTTTAATTTCAGTACTGCTTTGTTTAATTCAGTTTTGCTCATTTGCTTCAATAGTTAAATTTAGATATACTAAACTGCTCATAACATCTTCAGTTGCCTCCGAAAGCCACAGCTGGATTGATGGTGAGGGATTGTATTATGAAATGTGTAGTTTGGTATTAGTTTCCTTTCTGCAAATTTAGATATATTAAACTGCTCATAACATCTTCAGTTGCCTCCGAAAGCCACAGATGGACTGATGGTGAGGGATTGTATTATGAAATGTGTAGTTTGGTATTAGTTTCCTCTCTGCAAGTTAGAAATATTAAATTGTGCATGACATCTTCAGTTACCTCCGAAAGCCACAGCTGGACTGATGGTGAGGGATTGAATTATGAATGTATGGTTTGATATTAGTTTACTTTCTGCAAGTTAGATATCAGTTACTCAAGTTGTTTATGGTTACTTCCGAAAATCATAGCTGGACTAATGATGAGGGATCAGAAGACAAGTTGATGTAATCTGATTTAGATTTACTTTGTTGCAATTTTGGATTTCTTTAAGCATAGTTTCTTTTGTGTTTAGACAGCAACAAGAATAGTTTGGTTTTCATGCTCAATAGTTCGATGTTTTGATTTATTAGACTAGAAGTACCTTTTCATTTCAGCAGCACATTTTCATTTCCTTTCAAGTTTTGTCATTGTAAGTTTCAATTTTTTTTTTTAAGTTTCAAGTTGGTAAATCATTATAGAGGATATCATTTCCTTGAACAAACATAACCATACTTGTTTTTATTTTAGAATTTCCATCTCACCTTAGAAAACCAAAAACGACAAAAAGTTAAGAAATAGGTTATCTTGCACATATAGTGCGCCCCACTTCATCATCTTACGAATCCCAGATTGATAAATTAATGTAGCAATTTAGGACATACTAAATTGACCAAACATTTTGGTGTCGTTTCCGGGGAAGTGTAACTAGGTAGCCAATTTCTTTAAAAAAAAAAAAAAAATCATAAAAGAAGGGAAAACTTGATAACTTCTTGAAGTATGCCCTCCTCTTGCACCTAGTGTGATCTGGAGGATCAGAAAAGAGAGTTATTGGTTCAGTAATTTCTTAAGTATGCTCTCTTCTTGCACCTAGTGTGACCTGGAAGATCAGAAAGAGAATTATTAGCCCAACTTTTTTTTAAAAAATAAAAAAAATGACATGCATAGAGCAAGAGATTCTAGGGGAAGGTTTATAGCTAAAGCCAAGAGTTCGATTTTCACAACTCCATCTTCTTCAAGGCATAGAACAGATTCACCACCATCTACCCCTAGCCTTAAGATTTTTGGAATTCAAGGAGCAACTGAATTAGAGGATTCTCTTATACCACCTACTAAATCCCATTTAGAAAACAAAGAGACTCTCTCTCATCCTCCCTTGATAGAAGAACTAGAGGACTTAAAGGACTCTAAAGAAACTATCATGGCAGAGGAAGTAATAGATGGAGGTAGAGGTAGAGGTAGAAGAGGAGGAAACAATGGAGACAACAATGGTGAAGGAAATAATGGTAGAAATAGGGAAGGAGACAATTTGTTTGGATTCCCTATAGTTTATGAGGAAACTCATGCAACAATGAAAAATATCTCACCATCTGTTCTCCCTAACTTTTATGGATTGCGAAGTGAGGATCCTGAAACATTTCTGTTTGAGTTTGAAGTAGTGTGCCGAACTTATGACTATATGGAAGATTCTCAAAAACTCAAACTGTTTCCTTCAACATTGAAGGGATCTGATTTGAAATGGTTCATGGGATTAGCCACTCAATCTATCAGGACTTGGAATGATATGAAACAAACATTTTTGGATAGATACTTGGACTATTGTATGCCCACCAATCACAAGGATGAGGTATTCAAAATGATGCAAAAAGAAGATGAAAATTTGGAAGACTTACTCGAAAGATTTCAATACAACTTGAAAAGAGCAAAGATGAGCAACTTAGATGATGAAACCTTGAAAGCCCTCATATTAAAAGCCATTAGAGATGAATGGATAGATATTTTAAACATGATGGGGAAAGGAGACATTTCTCAACTCCCACTTCGTGACATAACATAACTATGTGTCCATCTCTCAAGAGGAAAATCTAAAACAGGAAAAGGGCCTAGGGATCCTTCTCTTATTAGGGCTAACAAATCTGCAACTGGATCAGTAAGTAGGGCAAAGATTGGTAATATGCTTGATGAGTTCAAAACTGATATCTTAGGGAGCCTTAGTGAACAACTAGACACCCTTAAAATCCAAAACAAGCAGAAAGCAGAAACAGATGCTTTAGCCATATTTTGTCCGAAATGTAGGAAGAAACATGCTTTAAGGGAATGTCCCTTGGATGCAAAAGTTGTAGAAACATGTATGATTTGCTCCGAGAATCATGAGATCAAGGATTGTCCTTCAATTCCTGGACTCAAAGCTGTCTTTCAAGAAGACCCAAATTCAGTAGAATCTCTCTGTTTTGTTGCAAGGAGACCTTGGCAGGGACAACAAACTCAAGGGTTTAACAACCCCATGAATTTTCAAACCCAACCAAATTGGAATCCTTGGCAACAACCTTGGCCCCAACATCAAAATTCATATCAGCCATGGGTACAAGGGATGAAAAATCCTTATGGGAGATTTGCTCAATTTTATCAATATCCTCCATCTTTTCAAAATCAACAAGCTCCACAAATTCCAAACCCAAATCCACAACTTTCATTGCCATTTCCACAACAACAACCTTCTCAACAAAATCCAAATCCTCAATTCATGCTCCCATACCAACAAAAGACAAGTCAACTTCCAGCTCAGCCATTGCCAAATCCTAACAATAAGAATCCTCAGAATACTTACATGGTAGAAGGACAACAATTTCCTACCTATATGATTGTTCCTCTCAACGATGTACAACTCAGATCCGGTAGAGTTTTAGAAAAACCTTCTATAGATATTCAAGAGCAAGATACCTCTGAGGAGGACTCTCTTCAAGTCAATAAGGGTTCTGAGGAAGAATCTCTTCAAAATTCAAACATTCAAAAAGAAAAATAAAAGTCAACACCCACAACTCCTATAGTTGAGCAACCTGCATCTTTATCTACACCTCCTTTTCCTGAAAGACTACAAATTGACAAGGGGGTGGAAAAACAAATCTTGTTGCCTAACTATGACTTTCTATATGAATTGAAGAATGTTTGTATCAAGATTCCCTTGCTACAAGCCATTCGAGAGATTCCTATTCTAGCAAAAACAATAAAGGAGTTGAGTTTCAAAAGACCAGGAAGGAAACTAAAAGACACAAGAAGAATCCACCCGGTAGGAAAGATTGCAGATATTATGATGGGAAAAATTACCATGCAGAAGTATGTAGATCCAGGAAGTCCAATTGTCAAGACACATATAAATGGGATAGAAATTTCAAACACATTGATTGACTTAGGGGCTGCTATCAACATTATGAGTAGACAGACTATGGACCAGCTAAAACTTCCTAACCTTCTTTTTACACCTACTTTACTGCAACTTGCAGATCGATCCATTATTAAACTAGATGGTGTATTAGAAGATATTTCAGTCTCCTTAGATTCTTGGGAATATCTGGTAGATTTTATGATTTTGACTCCCAAGAGTAATCTAGGAGGGCACCCACTTATCTTAGGAAGACCTTGGCTAGCCACAGCTGATGCTTTTATTAGTTGTAGATCCGGGGACATGTACATTTCTAATGGTAATTCGACAAAGAAATTCAATTTGTATCCTCCAGCAAGAGCAATCACAGAAGTAGGAGACAATGAATGGGTTGATGATGAGGACACTATACAACCTGTCTTTACCATTTCTGAAATCAGTGAGGATAGTCAAATTCCGAACACATTAGAAAATTTTGAGATATCTTCAGAATATGACCCCACACAATTTCAGTTGGAATCTGACATAGAATATTTATCATCAAGACAAATGTCTCTTTACTCTATGGAAGAGTTTGGTAGTTCTACCATTGAGATTTTTCCAGAAAAAACATTGAATATCAACAAACATTTGGAAAAGTCACAACAAGAAGAACTAACCAAAATCTTGCAAAAACATTCTACTGCATTTGCATGGGAGTATACTGACATGAAAGGTATTGATCCTAAGACTTACATCCATCATATCTATATTGAGGAAAACAGTAGACCAATCAGACAACCTCAAAGAAGGATGAATCAAAATCTTAGGGAGATAGTGAAAGAAGAGCTCCAAAAACTACTCGATGTAAACTTCATTTATCCAATTTCAGATAGCCGATGGGTTTCTCCTTTGGTTATAGTACCTAAAAAGAATGGTAAATGGAGGGTATGCATTGATTACAGGGAATTGAACAAAGCAACTTTGAAGGATCACTTTCCTTTGCCTTTTATCGATCATGTATTAGACACATTAGCAGGTAAAAAGTACTTTTCATTTTTGGATGGTTTTAGTGGCTATAATCAAATTCAGGTAGCACCTGAAGATCAAGATAAGACCACATTTACTTGTCCATGGGGAAATTTTGCCTACCGAGTGCTTCCTTTTGGGTTATGTAATGAACCCGCAACATTCCAAAGAGTAGTACTAGGAATTTTTTCTGATCTAATCCATGATTGTGTAGAGGTTTATATGGATGATTTTACAGTTTATGGTAATTCATTTGAAGAGGCATTAGAAAATTTGGAAAAAGTTCTTAGAAGATGTAAAGAAACAAACCTTTCATTAAGCCATGAAAAATGCTTTATGATGTTTACTGAAGGGATTGTTTTAGGACATCATATTTCAGGAGATGGGATTAAGAAGGTTGATAGATCAAAAGTTGAAGTCATCTCCAAGTTGCCTGTTCCAAATTTTCAAAGAGATGTTAGAAGTTTTCTGGGATTTACTGGTTACTATAGAATATTTATAGAAAACTTCACTAAAATAGCATCTCCACTCTTCAAATTGCTTACAAAAGATTGTGAATTCAAATGGGATCCTGATTGTCAATCAGCCTTTGAAACTTTGAAAACAAGAATATCTAAAGCACCTATCTTGAGAGGACCAAATTGGAAACTCCCTTTCCATATTTCTATGGATGCTTCAGATACAGCTCTAGGAGCTGTGTTGGGTCAAAAATATTTAGTTCCTTATGCCATTTATTATACCAGTAAAAATTTGACTCCCACAGAGTTGAACTATACTGTGACTGAAAAAGAGTTTTTAGCCGTTGTTCATGCAATTAATAAATTTAGACATTACATAACAGGCTATGAAACTTTTATTCATACTGACCATTCTGCAATTAGATATTTAATGAACAAACCTGTTACTAATGGCAGAGTGACAAGATGGCTTTTACTTTTGCAAGAATTCAATATTATTGTGTTGGATAGACCAGGAAAACAAAATACAGTAGCTGATTTCTTGTCTAGGATTCAGAATACTAAAGAAGATTCTCCTATAGAGGATAAGTTTCCTGATGAATACTTGTTTGCAGTAACTATTAAAACTCCTTGGTATGCAGATATTGCTAACTATTTGGTTATAGGAAAACTACCTTCACATTTATTTCCAAGTGAAAAACGAAAAATTATTCAGGAGAGTTCAAAATATTCATGGATTTCTAACGAATTGTTTAAAACAGGGCCAGATCTTGTGATCAGAAGATGTGTCAGGGAAGATGAAATGCCTGATATTCTTAAGGCATGTCATGATGAACCATGCGGCGGACACTTTGCGGACAAAAGGACGGCCTATAAAATCCTTTCCTTGGGATATTATTGGCCTTCTCTCTTCAAAGATGCAAAACAATATGTCAAAAGGTGTGATAGCGGCCAAAGAGTAGGGAAACCTACCCTTTCAAATGAAATGCCATCATGAACACAGTACTCAATAACCCTTTGAAAAATGGGCTTTAGATTTCATCGACCTATTAATCCACCATCTAAGCAAAAGAAGTATATATTGGCTCAGGACGATTATGTTACTAAATGGGTAGAAGCCAAAGCATTAGTATCCAAGGCATCGAAAATCACATTGTTCATTTTCTTTATGAGGATATTTTTACTCGCTTTGGTGTTCCAAGAGAAATTGTGACAGACAAGGGATGCCAATTCACATCCAATTTGGTGGAGAAGTTGATAGGAAGAATACAAAAATCAAGCACAAATTTAAGATCTACTCCTTACCATCCACAAGCAAATGGTCAAGTGGAGTCCACAAACAAAGTTCTTGAAAGTATCATCACCAAAATCGTTCATCTACATAGAAGAGATTGGGCAGAAAGGCTTCCAGAAGCCTTGTGGGCCTACAGAACTACATGGAGGAATACAACAGGACATTCTCCCTATGAACTTGTTTATGGGAAAGAAGTCTTGCTTCCCATTGAGTTCCAAGTCAAGACCTTCAAGATAGCAGTTCAGTTGGGGATGGACTTATCAAAAGCCCAAAAGCATAGAATGGAGCAGTTGAATGAGCTAGATGAGATCAGACAAGAAGCAATTTTAAGAACTGATCTAGTTCAATATCAAAGAGCTAAATGGCATGAAAAGTACATCAAAGAGAAAAAGTTTCAAGAAGGAGATTGGGCATTGTTATTTGATTCCAAGTTTAAAGATTTTCAAGGAAAATTTCAGACTCATTGGCTTGGGCCATATGAGATTGACAAGATCTTTAACAATGGAGCGGTAAGAATCAAGACCTTTGATGAGTTTCAAACTCCTCTTATTGTGAATGGCCATAGATTGAAAGTTTTTCATAAGCCACTCTCAAAAGAGGATTTTGTCAAAATGTTTCAAGAAAGTTCTGCAATCAGGCTGGTACAGAAGAATTCTTCTTCTCTACCAACCTAGCTTTTGTTCTTTTCAGTTAAAAAAAAAATTAAAAGAAAAAAAAAAAAAAAATATATATATATATATATATATATATATATATAATTGTATAAGCCTGAAAACCAATCACTGATTGGCAGTCTTATACAGAAAATATAGGGTGAAAATAAAAAACACCTGACACTCTATATTTTCCAAAAATCTCTCTTTCATTTCACAAGTTTTGTGACCACCCACTCCATTCCATTCCATTTCATTTCACTTCATTTCACTCCATTCCACTTCATTTTATCTATTTCATTCCATTTCATCAATAAAATTATTTTTCATGACCATTTCCATCTGGTCATTTGTCATCTGTTCATCTCCATTCATCCAAATAATAGTTGTGTCAGTTTCCGCAGCTGACTCCAGTTTCCGCAGCCAGAAGCAGATTCCGCAGCTACAACTCTGTTTTCAAAAGAATGTACAGCCAGATGTTATTTCCATAATCATGAAATAAAATGCAGGTGAGAGGATCAAAAATGAAGACATGGAGCATTCAAGACACCAATAAAGAGAAACTAGTTGAAGACCAAGGGAAAAGGCAAAAGATTCCAAGGTATGAGTAAAATTCATTTCAAATAGCATTGAAAAACACATTTTTATATAGTTCTAAACCATAAGCTCCATCCATTATGTGCAATGATTATATTGACAACTTCCGTAACCCTTTCACGATCTCCATATGATCCTCCCGCATTCATTCTCAAACGATTCCATAATTAAACCCCCGATCTTCACTCATATTCCTATATTCCACCGGTGACAATGAGACGTAATTGATTTGACCACGGACTCTTACAGCCGCATAAATCCATAGCCGTTGTTTAAACGTGCTCACATTTATTTCGCAGCCACCAAATTTCAAAACACTGCCGGATGTGTTATACTCTGTTAATCTCACAGCCGTATCTCTGTCGTGCTCACGAAAACCCCTCTCTGTTCTGTTCACTCCATTTTCGTTCTCTATTACGCTATAGTCTGTATACCCACTCTCTGATATCTACCCACAGTCATTGTGCTCATCTCTGTGCATTCAGCCGTTCTATTTCCATTGAACCCTCACGCAGGCAAATTTGTGAAGAGCAGAAAGAAGAATGGGTAGATTGCTAAGAGCAGAACTGGAAGGACCTAAGTTCATGGAGGGATATCCGCAAGTAAGGGATATATTGAAGAAAGCAAAGTGGCTACGGTTTATCCAAAAAATCAGAGGCTATCATAAAGAAGTGACAAAAGCATTCGCAAGGTCGTTTAATGGCTTGGAAGTAGAGATTGGAGACCTTAAGTTTGCGGTGAACGAGGCATCTATAGCATCTGCCACGGAAATTCTTCAAGAGGGTGAGCATTGGTTTAAGAATAAAAGCATCAGTGATGAAGCCTGGAGAACAATCTTACGAAACCAAGGTATGAACATAACTATTTTTAAAAGAGGAATTCCTGTTCATGCATTGAAAGAGGAATGGGCTACTTTGCTGCTAGTTGTTCAAAAATTCATTACCTGTGAAGGCCGTTTTGGGTCCATGTATATGTACCATACCAGGTTGCTGATGAATTTTCTAGATAATCAAGCTCTCAATCTCCCATATTTTCTATTAAATATCTTGAAGAAAATGTCTGTGACTGTTCAGAAGCATTTAGGAGATGTAGAACCACATCTATATCACCACGGTCTTGTCAAAATTTTGATTGAAAAATATTTAAAGGAGAAGAAAGACACATGGGAACAATTTCTGATTAGAAATTTCTTTGAGGAACCTCAGGAAATTCCTGAAGGTAGTACAACAAGAAGGAGCAGAAGAAAAAGAATAAATGATGAAACTCAAATTACTCCTACTCAAGAAATTCCTGAAGGTAGCACAACAAGAAGAAGTAGGAGAAAAAGAACAATTGATGAAATTCAAAATACTCCTACTACTACAATTGAAAAAACTGATAGGGAAGAGAGACTGTCAAAGAGGAAGAAGAAAGAAATCAAGGGTAAGAAGCCAATAACACCAAAAGAGAGAAAAACTATTGAGGCTATACATCAAACCCCTTCTTCTGAAGAAGAAGATCATCAAGTGTTATCTGAAATATTAGTTTATCTTCAAAAACAGTCATCTATGGTCAAGAAGACAGAGAAAGGAAAAAAAAAACAAAAGGATAGTGTACCACAGCGTGTGAGAAGAAGCAGCAGACTTAAGGGGAAATTGAGGAAAACGCAAATGAAGGGTCCTCATTTCATCGATTTGGGAGAGGAAACATCTGAACAGTCCCCAGCTGACCATAGTCTATCTCAGTCAGTTAGTGAACCTGGTTCATTTCATTCTCAGTCAGACATTGAACATAGTCCATCCCATTCTCAGCAAGATGTTGATGTGAGCCCTTCTCAACCAGATTTTGAAGATAACTCTCCTTCACGGCATTTTGGGGACAGCCCAATAAAAATGACACCTGATATAGACCCCAAGCAGCAGGAAGTATATGATTATATAGAATCTTTGGAAAGAGCAGCTACGGGCCCCAGTACTTCGTCCATTCAGCCTCACACAGTACAAGATGATTTAGTCCAATCACTAAAATAGGAAGTCTTTGAGCTAGAGCTTTTAAATAGACACATCAAAAATGAAAATGAGACATTGAAGGAACAAGGTAAATTGGACAAAATCATTCATGATAATACCATGCTACATCTGGGAATATGGTAGAAGAAGAACAAGAAATTGGAAAGGAAATGCCAGAAGTTAAGCAGAGCACTGGTTAATATCAAATTTAGGTGCTTAATGAAGAATCCCAGGATGATGGCAGCACCAAGGAAAAAGAGGAGAGGGCTGGATGTACTGGCTGAAGTGTCAAGGCATATGAACTGAGGAAGGATTATCAAAATTTTGGTTTTTGCATGAGGACATGCAACACCTTCACAGTGGGGGTATGTTGAGTCTCAAATCTGCATCTTTTCCATACACTTTTCTATACCTTTTTCATCCACCTGAACCTCCCAAGTTGTCAATATCATTGTATATTAATTGAAAAAGAGCATCTAACATGGTTTTTAACTATATTTTTGTGTCTGCTGTTTGATTTAGATTTTGTTCATTTAGCTGCGGAATCTTGCCACTTTCTGCAAAGAATTTTGTGAAACTCTATGTTACAAGTGTCTACAGAAAAAACGGGCCACATGGGCAAGTCAGAAATGATGTGGACATGGTTCGTGTCCTATTGGTTCGAGCAAACTCATCTAAAGAAGCTGCGGTCAAAGGCGTCCAAATGGAAGTCAACCATAGAGTCTCACGGTGACAGGACTCTGTTTCGTGTCACGTGAAGGTTCATATGGCCGTTTCTGAATTGCGGAGGACAAATCAACATCTGTACATGGCTCCATAGCCGAATTCAAACATCCACTCCTCATAGATTTACTCTTCAATACGGCCATGATCCTAGATCTGTGGACGTAATGGTCTACGTGTTCTCCATCAGCATAAACTTTAGGGAATCAGTTGTATTTCCTTTGTTATAAATAACGCGTTTGTATACGCATATGAGATTAGTCTCTGTTAGTTTTTATTAGTCTGCTCTGTAATGTAATTACGTTGCACTTGTGCCGTAATATCACCTTTCTGTTATGACTGCATTTTAATATAAGAAGATTGTTTCCAAACGTAATTCGTACTTGAAGATTGTTGCCAAGGCTGGTGTAGAGGGCCCCTACACTTGCCAAGGTTCTGTGCATTATTGTATAGTTCTTGTTTTATTTTTTTAAAGCTCATTGTGCCATAATCCATTCACATGTTTATACATTGCATCTTTCATGGTATATATGCTTCATTTCTGTTTATAATCTTTCATGCTTTCCATTTTACTTCTGTCTTTCATGTTTTATATTATTGATAACTGATCAGTGTTTTTGTTTCAGGTTATAAATAGGCAGCCCGAGCATTTGCATAACTTTTTGACTAATGACATGGAATTAACATTGTTCTGCTGCTAATTTGTTTTTCTTAGTTTCTGTTTAATTTCAGTACTGCTTTGTTTAATTCAGTTTTGCTCATTTGCTTCAATAGTTAAATTTAGATATATTAAACTGCTCATAACATCTTCAGTTGCCTCCGAAAGCCACAGCTGGACTGATGGTGAGGGATTGTATTATGAAATGTGTAGTTTGGTATTAGTTTTCTTTCTGCAAATTTAGATATATTAAACTGCTCATAACATCTTCAGTTGCCTCCGAAAGCCACAGCTGGACTGATGGTGAGGGATTGTATTATGAAATGTGTAGTTTGGTATTAGTTTCCTTTCTGCAAATTAGAAATATTAAATTGTGCATGACATTTTCAGTTACCTCCAAAAGCCACAGCTGGACTGATGGTGAGGGATTGAATTATGAATGTATGGTTTGATATTAGTTTACTTTCTGCAAGTTAGATACCAGTTACTCAAGTTGTTCATGGTTACTTCCGAAAATCATAGCTGGACTAATGATGAGGGATCAGAAGATAAGTTGATGTAATCTGATTTAGATTTACATTATTGCAAATTTTGGATTTCTTTAAGCATAGTTTCTTTTGTGTTTAGACAACAGCAAGAATAGTTTGGTTTTCATGCTCAATAGTTTACTATTTTGATTCATTAGACTAGCAGCACATTTTCATTTCAGCAGCACATTTTCATTTCCTTTCAAGTTTTGTCATTGTAAGTTTCAAATTCCTTTTTGAGTTTCAAGTTGGTAAATCATTATAGAGGATATCATTTCCTTGAACAAACATAACCATACTTGCTTTTATTTTAGAATTTCCATCTCACCTTAGAAAACCAAAAACGACAAAAAGTTAAGAAATAGGTTATCTTGCACATATAGTGCGCCGCACTTCATCAGCTTACGAATCCCGGATTGACAAATTAAATGCAGCAATTTAGGACACACTAAATTGACCAAACAACATGCTCGATTGATATCACGCTAGTCAACATGAAGCCAAATGGTCCCTTGTTTCTTAGTAGCGGGAAAAATATTGGAGACCCAATCCATAAATGGTATGGGATAGATGAAACCAACCTTGAGAATTTTTTCAACTTCTCCCTTTATCATAGCAGCCTTTCTTGGGTGCACAGGACAAAGCCGTTGATGAATGGGCTTTGAGTCTGGATATGTAGGGATTTCGTATAATACTAGGATCTATGCCAGGAATTTATTCATAAGACCATGCGAGGAGATCACAAAATTCCTTAAAAAGATCGGTGTAGATATTGACCTCATAAGGAGAACAAGATGCACTGATATGGACATTCTCGATAATCCCTAGTTTGGCAAAGATGGTGATGGGAATGGTAGCAGAAATATTCCCGATGTTTCCTTCAGACAACACTTCATGAATCAAAATGGGATTTTGAAGCAGGCCAGTTGATTCAGACGAAACACGAGATGAAAGACAGGTGGAGATCTCCCTAAGGCTTGGGAGAAATGAGGAACGATGATGGCTATCATCCCATAGGGTTTCTTCAAGAGACATAACCTCCACGATACTCTCGTCAGTGGGGAATGTCTCTTTCAAGGGATCATCTGAATCCAAAGAACCAAACCGTGGAGACTACACATAAGTGTCCAAGGATGAAACCAATTTGTTGTTGGTTTCAGAATCAGTCTCAGAAGCCAAAAAAATGATCTGATACATTTTTTCTGTGGGACTGATAGGCATAAAGTCACCAAAGCTTTCAAGCTGGTCGGGACTAGGAATAATCCATGGATCGTGACCAAATGATAACATGTTGATAGTGGCAACATTAGGAGGCCGGAGTGGAAAAATTCCCATAAGGAACGAGTCCTTTAAAAGACCCAACCCAACGTTCTCATAGGGGGTAGAGGTATTCCAAACATATGGAATTTTTCCTGTTGAATAATCATAGGAGAATAAGGCAAGCTGATTGGTAGTCACAATCTTCCCTTGATGAGGAAAGCAGAGAACATGGAAGAGGGTGGAGACCACGCAAACCATCACATGGGTCCAACTGCATCCAAGACTGAGGTTGTAATTTAGGTTGGCATCCACCACCTCCACTTACAGGTTCACTTTAATTCCCTCTAAGAGGATGGGCAAAGCTTTGAGAATGCTGTACGATAGAGAACCTCTGCCGTCAAAATATTCCAAAGTGTTTGGGGATTGACTCAACGGATGAGAGCCAATGGATTTCCAACAAGCGATAGACACGATGCAAGTTGAAGCACCTTCATCAACGACAATCCTATGAATGATTTTCCCCATAATGGTGAATTGAATGAGAAAATGCATCTGACATGGGAACAAATTTCTCGAGATCGAAAGTAATGAAGATAGAATTCATCGTATGAATCCCTCCAATGGCAGATAATAGTGCCTTCCATTTTGATGGACACGACAGAAGGACTTCCAATAAAGACATCACCGAAGGCGCCTGAGCTAAATCCTCTATAATGTTATAGTGTTGAGAAGCTCGTGCATTCAGATTGTGAGACAATTTATGAAGAACACCTTTTGGAGGTGGTCTGAAGATGGAATAGCTACTAGGTCTCTCAATTTGGAGAGGACCAGAACTAAGATGTATGGAAGAGGAAGGGTTATATGTGGCATCTTGTTCCATAGGAGCTTTCGATGGATTCAGGTAATATTTCGATCACGTGGCGATATAAATAGGTTTTATGCCAGCCATAAAAAGTTCAGAGTTTTCGGATGTAGAGGGTTGCTCGACCATTTGCATCTATTGAGAGGGAAATGGCTCTTTCAAGACAACCGGAGTCCTGGGTACGCCCTTCAAAAGATGGGCAAATTCGGCATGCTGAGGACAATCCTTGGTGTAATGGTCATCATCACATATCAAACAAGGATATTAGGCTTGTGTTTGGAAACGTCGTCAGCAGATGAATTATTGGAATCCTGTTTAGGGCTATCGGTTTTGGATTTGCATTTTCCCATTTTATTACCTTTTGAGGATTTTTATGTTGTGGTCGATTAAACAACATTTATCTCAGAGGTTTTACTAGGATTCTTCTAGTTATTGGAAGGATTGGAGGGTGCAGTGGCAGTGGTGGACGTAGACTTTGAAGAAGCCTTGGGTGCACTACTATCAACATGGGCCACTAACCCAATAACGCTATCAACAGGAGGCATGGTAGGAGGTTGAGATGATATCATATCGGTTGAAGGTCACTGTGTGTCAAGTAGGAGCTCATACAAAGTTCCAGATTTGGAATAAACCAAATTGAGATACTGAGCTCGAGCAATGACTTCCTCTTTGGTCACACAACCACCCATAGCCAAATCTTTGGAAATTTTTGGAACAAAATATTTAGTGAACCATTTGGTCAACAAATGATCTCGTATCTCGAATTTGATGAGGCGACGTCTGTGCCTCCATTTGTGAATGTGGTCCAAAATATGGGTAGTTGTTGATTGATTCAAAGATGTGAGGAGTTGGGTGTCGGTCTCATACCAAACAAGTAGTTGGAAGTGAGTGAGGAAGGCCATGGATAAGGTGTTAAAATCGAAGAAAACACCTCGAGGGAGTTCAATATACCATTTTTTCGCAACACCTGTGAGAGTGCGTTGGAAAAAGCGTAGACGAATTGAATCTTCAACCCAAGAATTGGAAGAGAACCATAAGTGGTACGTCATGACATGGGCTTGGGGGTCTTCCCTAGATTTACCTTCAAACTTTGGGCAATCTCTCGGAATCTTGGTTAGATCTAGCGGCCAATGAAACATATATTGTATGTAGTCATTTTTAAGGTTAGGCACATGCAAAAATTCCAACGTAGCCAAAAATGGCAAGGGAGGATGGTGAGGAGAAAACGGTCTTTGGAAGTTACCCATATGAGGGTTCCAACCTTGTTGATATAGATTATGCCCCCAATAGGGTGGATTTTGACCTTGATATGCGTACTACCCCCATTGTTGGTAATGACCTTGTTGCAGATGCTGCTAAATGTAGGGACCCTACTGGGGCTGTTGATGAGGCCCCTGTTGGGTGAGAAAATGCAGTCCTTGCTGGACATAGGGTCCGGTATAAGGTCCTTGTTGAACATGAGGTCCACCTTGGGCTCCCGGTTGGGGTTGCTAGTACTAACCCTAGGAATTGGCTGGTATTGGACACTGGGCTAATTGGGGTGAGAACTAGGTTGACCCAAAGGGATATTCAGAACAGTTTGGGTGTAAGGACCAAACTGAGGGTTAGTCACAATAGCACCCACTAGTGGATGTTAGGGCTGTTGGACGTATTGCTACGAGATGTTTGGTCGAGGAACATACTGATACTGCATATTCGATTGTTGAACATATTGATGAGGTATGTTGGGTTGTTGAACATACATATATTATACGTTTGGTTGTTGGAGATGGGTTTGTTGAACCTGAGAATATTGAACGTGGGGTTGTTGATAGAAAAATGAAGCTGAAGTAGGTTGACCACTTAATGGAGCAGTTCCTATGACAGTATTTGTTGCTTGTGAAAGAAATGTTCCACCTAGACTAGCGTTATGTTTTCCTGCCCCCGAAATGAGTCCAGAGTTTAGATGTCCCCCTAGGCATGGATGAAACCGTATATTTTCCACTCAATGTTGGAACCGCAGTAATCATAGATAGGGACAGGGGGGTAGTGGATCCTATTGAAATGGTCATTTGACGTATAGTCACTGTATGTTGAACAACATGTTGAGACACGACAATAATATTTGAAACGAATGGGATGGAATATGGGGGAATGTTCGTTGACCAAATGAGATCCAGAAATAAAGATGTAGCTCCATAAGATCCTAAAACAAGGCTTTCAAGAGAGGTATAACCATGCGGAAGTGAAGATGTGACTTGAATAGAGGGTATTCCCATCCCACTTCCTATATCTTGAGTGGTGAAGTAAGGTTAGGCTTCAGGAGGAAACATGGATGAGATGTCTTCTCGAATGTGAGTTGTAGTGTTTTCTTATAAAGTGCTACGAGGGGCACTCACAAATGGAATATCATCAGCGTTAGATGCCATTTCATGAGGCAACAACCAACGGGTAGTAGTGTGAGATGCTATTGAAGAAGCAAAAAGGGGAACATCATGTTTGTCAAAATGACTATAATTCTGTTAAGGTGAGACCACTAATGGATTGAATAGTGGATTTGGAGGAAAGACCATAAAATCTACAGACGTTTCGAGACTTTCTGACTCAGGAGCCTCAGATGACGATGAAGGAAAATCATCAGGTGGTGGTCATGACGAAATAGGTTGTACACTTATGACAATTCCAAGTTCAACACCTTGAGCTTCAAGGGGTCCAATTGGAAATTGGGGGACCTTAGGAGGAGGGTATTGAGATCCTTCAGAAGAGGAAGGAGGTGAATCTGAAAATTCAACCATGATAAACTTTAAGGAAATATAAAAAATATAAAAGGTGAATCAATTTTGAGTAATTTAAAATTATAATTAACGAAGAAAAGATGAGGCCGGAGGACTACACAGGTAAGATGTTATCGCGTGTAGTTGATTTCAGAAATTAAACAAAAATATATCAAAAGGGTGAACTATGCATAAGGAGTACCAGGTATCCATGAACTGCAATATACACCTTGGTGATAAATGATAGAATAAATTACCAAGGACTTAACATACTACAACCAATGTCCCCAAATGTTGTGTTTAGTGTATCACGTCTACAAGGCGATCGACTCGGTTACCTATGGTAGGCTTGAAACCTAGTGGTGTCTCCCCATATATACTCGATGGTACGTGGGACTAAATTCCATAGTAGTGTTTTCTAATGTGTAACCTTATGATGAGAGCATACCCTTATATTTTTCATACTTGGAGCACAATCCTATATACTTCCATTCGTGGGATGGGGTTTCACTTCCAGAATTTAACACAGTCTGTTAGCGACAAATCCTACATTTAATGACATCAGAGCACGTCTCTAGCCTAGACCTATAAATGTTTTTGTTAATTTCAAATGATCCTTAAGGTTAATTGGATAAATTTTAATGTTGATCTTCAGTTAAGTCTCAGTTTAAGGCTCAAGATCGATGTCACCTGAACCCTATAATGTAGATAAATTCTAAAAGAGATTATTTCCATTTAGATGAATTCTAAACTAATGAGGGAAGAAGCACAAACAAGAGTGAAAGTAATGCAACAAACAATGATGCCCCCAAACTCGTTCAAAACTATTGAAATGAAGATTTTAAAGATCGAATTCACTTTCACTATTCCCCAAGATGCAAACTTACTGAAAAAATGAAATTGCTTCTCTTTTCACTAAGACACATAACAAATTTTTTTTTTCTTTTACTTTGAAAGCTCAAAATGCAAATGCAATCAGTGAAATAAAGTAAGATCAACCAAATGAACAAAGAAATGAAAAATAATTATTTTCATTTTTATTTCTATCGAATGGAAAGCAAGATCGCTTCAAAAAAATGCATGGATGAAAATCACTTTCACTCTTTGTCAAAACGATGAAAAACAAAAGAAATCAAAATTTCAAAATGAAAATCACTTTCAATTTATCCTTTTGAATTCAGAAACTAGATAAGGCACACTCTTCCAAACATGCAAATCAAACAATCACTATCCTAGGTTTGACACTTAATTGAAGGTGATTTCTAAGTGTAGTGATGGCCAGTGCAAACTAAAATAACTTCAAAAAAAGCTAAAGGAAATGCACGACGATGTTCGAGCCGACAAGAATAGAACTCTAAAGCATAGTCTATTAACTATCTGACTATAAACACAAGTGACAAGCGAAGATTAATTGACTGGGAAACCTAGATAATGTTTTAACTTCACTCTAACCACAATAAAGTGAAAGAAACAAAAAAAACCGTTCAGACAACACAAACAAACCAAATACAATGGAAATAGGTCATTCAGACTCGACAAAAATTCTTAGGGGTCAAGACACACTAGGAAGATAAGGAGAAACCCTAAATTTTCCTAGCCCTGGGATTAGCGTGCCTGTGATGAACAAAATTGTGCTGAAAGACAAATCAATTCGACTTCTTTGTATAAAACAACGCTATCAGCGCTATTGTAAGGGAAAAAAACGTGCTCAACGCTAAAAACAAGGAAAATTAAGAAACAATTCCACACAAAAACCAGACCTGGCACTAAAAGAACTATAAAATCCTATGCAGATCACCTATAGAGACCCAAGCAGACTTAGATCTCAATAATCAGTCAAAATGACCAGAAATCAACCCGGGAAAGGGAAGGCAAAGAGGCTAAAGCTCCCCAGTGGAGTCGCCAATTTTGTTGTGAAGATAAATCCACTCTATGGATAGAGGCGATATCTCTAGCCCTAGAGTGGGTCTAGCAACTTACGAGACTATCTAATGCCATCTTTCTTAGCTAATATCCAAAACAAGATGAGAAAGGAAATAGGCCTACGTCTTCCTAATTCTATGCTTGAATAATTTGATGATGGCCTCGATCCAAAATCCCTCGAGCTCATTTGTTGGAACAGGGTCTTCTACGAGCTACGAAACTGGTCCATTTTGAATACTTTTGATTAGATTTAGTCTAGCTCAGGGGTTTTGGGGCGGGTCAAAGCCTCGAAAGAATTGTAATGGGTAAAAGAGTAAAATAGGGGTTCGAAAACCATAGTTTGTAGACCATAGGAAAGTCTAGGCTAGATTATTATAAATAGAGGAACATTTTGTATTGTAAGGTAGAGAATGAAGAGCTATTGATGCGAATTATGGTTTGAGCTATCTGTTTGGGTTTTGGGGGAAAGGACTCCTACTGGATGTGTGCGCGGAGATCCAAGTCCAGCTGTGTGTGGACCCTACTGCTATGTGCGCAGGTTGGGAAGGGCATTGTAAGGAGTAATTGATGAATGAATGAATAAGAAAGGTTGATAGAGAACTGAATCCGTGAGTACTCTTTGTGTGAATCATTGATAATTGATACATTGTGTATTTTCTGTATTTAAGCTGCGAAGATCTGTGTAAGTGTGTTTTCTGTATCTGGATCTATTATGTTCTGTTTATGCAATACAGTGCTACTGTCATAAAAGCATATAATTATATATCTAGCGCACGTGGATGCGAATAGAGACCTAATTGACCCTGCGCAGAACGAGGTAATCTGGGAACCACAGGGTCTGGTGCAGCTCTGCTTGCCTTACCTATCCATTCTCAGGGTGCGGAAACCTAGTTCCAACACCCACCCATACTACTTTGGGTGAGACTTTGACCTGTGCAAGCAGGTCACTGCCGAAAGGGCCAATAGTATAGGGGTTTGCTGGCAAACCTTGTGCTCCAAACCTGGGTTAGGACCCCTCGAGCCAAAAAATGGTTCTGTTGCTGGGACCTGGAGAATCTTGAGAAAGGGATCAGGTAATGACAAGAGAATATTGGAATCCTGAAAGGAAGGAAATTGAAGACTGGTTTGAAAAGAAGATCCAAGAATTTGCGGTAAAAGAAAACTGCAGCAAAAATTTGACGGCGGAAAGGTGGGAAAATAGGTACATTCTTACAGAAAGCTATGAAATATTCTTTGTGAAATTTTCGATCGAGCTTCAAGAGTGGCTGGCTAGACGCGTAGAGTTCCAGAAGTGTTGGAAGGACGAGCGAGTCACTCAGTGGACCCCAGAGCTGATTCGACAGCTGGAGAGGACTGATAATACTATCACACGCACGGTCGATCATTGGGTGGACAGTGTGCTAAGAGGATTTGTGATAGAATTTTCCATTGATTAGTTTGTCTCTTACTTTGAGGCCGAACGACGATTCTTTAAAGGGTTCCGGGGAAATTTTTTGAGGACATTACCGTTGCTGATTAAGATATTACTGTGTGAAAAGAGCATTCTATGTAGTCATACCGACTGAATGACCCCGAATCTAGATGGAAGTGCGACGCACAGTGGTAAATACTATCGCACCAACCTTGACGGGGGGAGATCCACCTATAATCCGTTGCAATAACCAGCTGCACAAGAT
This sequence comes from Pinus albicaulis, assembly GCA_034641835.2. Classification (NCBI taxonomy): domain Eukaryota; kingdom Viridiplantae; phylum Streptophyta; class Pinopsida; order Pinales; family Pinaceae; genus Pinus; species Pinus albicaulis. The sequence goes on from CM076579.1 coordinate 732,518,243, forward strand.
CCCCTAGCTACACCACCGCCCAGGTAGCACAAGGGTAAGAACTCTCCCATACCACCAACCCCGCTGAACAGTGATATGGCTGCGCACCTGAGATTACCTACCTTCAAGGGGGTAGGGGATGAAGATATGGACTGATTTTGGTTTGTTGCAGACTCCATCTGGACTGTGCAGAATGTGGAAACCGATACGATGAAGAGGGCACAGCTGTCCCTGGCATTCGAGGATAGGGCATTGGACTGGCATATGAGATACATTGCCCAGAATGGGAGTGCATCTATTCAATATATCAAAGACGCTCTGAAACAACAGTTCCAAAAGCCAAAATCTTATTCTCAGCTGGTAGCGAAAGTAAAGGACTTTAAACAAGGTGCGTCTGAGTCGGCGTGGGAGGCTGATCAGTGATTGAAGAGAGAAATCAGGGAAGGAGGATTTGAGTATGATGATAGGCAACACACAGAGTGGTTCATCGCTATGTTGTTACCTCACCTGCGCACGCCAATGAGTCACCAAACCTTTGAATCGCAGGAAAAAGCTATGGAAGTTGCTATGAAACTAGAAGCTTCACCCAGAGAGGATATGTCGGTATGGGTACAACAAATTCAAGAACAGATTGGGGCTATGCATATGGAAATTCAGAACCTACGAAAGGAGTGAGGGAAGGACAACCGCATATATCTATGGTGCATATGATGTTGGGTATCTGGCCACATGAAGGATCAGTGTCCTCTAATGGCAGATTACATGCAGGTAGGAGGACCTAGTCCAGTACGCCCAGGAGCAAGCGGGGAACCCATCCTATCACGACCAGGTTCGAGCGGACCTGCGCTGTGGTGTGATGAATTTCATGTAGAAAGACTGCATGATATAAACCATTGCCCTCGGCTAGGTGCGTATTGGAAAACCTTGCGCTCCGAACCTGGGTCAGGACCCCTCGAGCCGAGCTAACAACGTTTCTCAATACTAGTGGCGTACGATTATCTGCAGAAGATCAAGAGACAACATCAAACATAATTCAATACAAAGAATATATTGAATATTGAGTATCTAACAGATCAAGTAACATTAGAATATTTGCGCAAATGATTAGACAAATATAGAAAGAAAAAACTAGATGTTTTATTAATAAATATGGAAGAGAGAGTGTTGAGCCCCGATTTTGTTCAGTTTTTATAATGTTTCTAAGGCCTTGATTCCCCCCTTTTGACCCTTAATAACTCTCATTTTTCCATATTATATGTGTTTTGACCAAAAGAGTGCTGTGAGCTTTAAGGAATGCAAATTATTCTAAAAATTATCATTTCACTTTGTTCTTGAGTATTTTTGAAGTTAAATGTTACCTAATCAAATTATCTACAATTTCAAGGGTGCTAACTGAATCTTATGCAGACTAATTATCTTTCGAAGCAGTTCCGTGCTTTCTTGCAGACATCTTGCGATTCGCTGATTTCTTGTAACCATTCCGATTTCCTGTAGCGATCTAGGCGGTTGAGTATGTTCCAGTCAACCTCAAGAATAATGGAAACATGGGTTTTGTTAGTAAATACACCTACATGGATGCTGTCCTATTGGAAACCTCAAAAATTCCACCGAAACTGCCCAGATCTCCAATCCTTTCATAGATGGCCGTATTGGGAAATAACTTTAGCAACTCTGTTGTGTAACCAACTCAAAAAGAGAAGAAAAGAGATATAAACGCCTTAGAAATGAGCCACTTCGAGGGGGCAACCTCCAATACATTACATAAATGAACAATTCTTTGATGATACAATTCACAAAACCTCCTTTCTATATATAGGAGTCCATGGGGCCATAATGTAATCCTAGTGGGCCACAATGTAATCCTAGCCGACCTAACAATAATAATTTAAGGGCACAATAATAACAAAATGGGGGTTACAAGGATACAATAATAACAATAAGGGGGTTACACTAACAAAAATAAGGGACTATACTAGTAATATAGGGACCTAACATGCCCCTCTCCTTCAAAAAAAGTGTTGTCCTCAACGCTTGAGTAGCTCTGGGTGCTTTTGTATAAAATTCTCATCCTCCCATGTAGAATCTTCAGTGGGTAAGTTCTTCCACATGATGAGATACTCTGAAATTGATCGATTCCGTAGTTGTCGAGTTCTTGTTTCCGTGACCGCTTTAGGTTCCAATATGATTTTTCCTTCCTCATCAAGTTCTGGCAATATTGTTTGAACTGGAATATTTTCACCTATAACCTTCTTTAAGCATGAAACATGGAAAACCGGATGTACTCGCGAAGAAGCAGGAAGCTCCAATTTGTATGCCATAGTACCAATCTTTTGCAACACCTTGTAAGGACCATAGTACTTTGGCGATAATTTATTATCCTTCTTTGCTTGCTTGAGGGACATTTGTTTGTATGGTTGTGGCCGTAAAAATACCCAATCTCCTACATCAAAACTTCTCTCGCTACGATGTTGATCTGCCTGTTGTTTCATTCGATTTTGTGCCAAATTCAGGTTATCCTTTAAGAGTTGGAGAACTTCTTGCTGATGCTCGATGTGATCTTGCACTGCTTGAACCTTCGAATTTTCCCTTAAAGATGATGTGATGGATGGTGGATGATATCCATAAAGTGCCATAAATGGGGTCATTTTTGCTGCAGTATGGAAGGAAGTGTTATACCACCATTCGGCAAGAGGTAACCACTTGACCCATTGTGTTTGTTTATCAGATACAAAACAACGAAGATATCCTTCCAAACATTTATTTACTATCTCGGTTTGACCATCGGATTGAGGATGATAAGATGAGCTATGAGCTAATTGAGTACCCAAACAAGAAAATAACTCCGTCCAAAAATTTCCGGTAAAAATGGGATCTCTGTCGCTCACAATAACCCTTGGGTTTCCATGTAGCTTTTGAATTGTGTCCATAAATGTAGTAGCAATTGTACTTGCTTTAAATGGATGAGATAATGCACAAAAGTGTGCATACTTGGTAAGTCTATCAACTACCACCATGATGACACTCTTTCCTTCGGACTTAGGTAAGCCTGTGATAAAATCCATTGAAATCTCCTCCCAACGTTGACTTGGAATGGATAAAGGTTGTAGAAGTCCTGGGGTCTTAATTGTTTCCACTTTATTCTGCTGGAAAACCAAACATTCCGCCACCAACTTTTGAATATCAAATTTAAGGCCATCCCAAAAAATTTCTTTCTTCACCCTGTGGTAAGTTTTTAAAAATCCTGAGTGTCCTCCTAAAGGAGAAGTGTACAATTCCAGAAGAATCTTTTGTTTTAGTTGGGAATTCTTACAAAGATATAAGCGATCTTTGTACCATAAGGAATCATTTTTCCAACTAAATGTATCAGATGTACTAGGATCTTGCTTCAAATTTTGAATGAGTGTCCATACATCTTTGTCCTTCTTCCATTCATCTCTTGCTTCGGTTATCCAATCTGGTTGGATAATAGAAATAGCACAAAGCAATGCTTCCACCTCTTCATTCTTTCTTGAGAGTGCATCTGCAACAACATTAAGCTTTCCTTTTTTGTAGATTATTTCAAAGTCATAACCCAACATCTTTGTGACCCATTTTTGCTGCTCTTCTGAAGATAGTCTTTGTTCCAAAAAAGTGTTTAAGACTATCATGATCAGTTTTTACCTTGAAGTGTCTTCCCATTAGGTAAGTTCGCCATTTCTTTAGTGCATGCAGTATTGCTAACATTTCCTTCTCATAAATAGGTTTCTGTAAATACTTTCCTTTGATTGGACGACTTTCAAAAGCAATGGGTCTTCCTTCCTGCATTAAAACTGCACCAATTCCATTTTCTGAGGCATCACATTCCACAATAAAGGTTTTTGTGAAGTCTGGTGTAGCTAAGACCGGTGCTAGGCACATTGCCTCTTTAAGACGTTCAAAGACCTTAGTTGCTTCAGGAGTCCATGAAAATGCATCTTTCTTCAATAATGTTGTTAGAGGTGCTGCTATTCTCCCATAATTCTTAACAAACTTGCGATAATACCCTGTTAACTTGAGAAATCCTCGCAACTGCTTTATGGTTGTGGGAACTTTCCATTCCTTAATGGCTTTAATTTTGTTAGGGTCCACTTTAACCCCCTCGTGAGATACAATATGACCCAGATATTCCACCTCTTGTACTCCAAAGAAACATTTGGACTTTTTTGCATATAATTGTTTCTCCTGCAATAGTTTGAGCACCCTGTCAACATGTTCAACATGATCCTTCCAAGACTTGTTGTAGATTAGTATATCATCAAAATACTAGCACAAATTTTCTAAGGAAGGGTTTGAAAATGGAATTCATCAACCCTTGAAATGTAGAAGGTGCATTGGTAAGGCCAAAAGGCATGACCAAAAATTCATAATGACCCTCATGAGTTCGAAATGTTATTTTTGGAATATCTTCAGTCTTCATTCTAATTTGATGATATCCTGAATGAAGATCCAACTTGGTAAAATAAATTGCTCCATGTAATTCATCCAATAATTCATCAATCACGGGAATGGGAAATTTGTCTTTAATGGTGAGCTTATTGAGCTCCCTATAATCCGGACACATTCGCCATGATCCATCCTTCTTGTGTACCAAAACTACAGGAGCAGAGAAAGAACTTTGACTAGGTTGAATTATAACCGCCTCTAACATTTCTGCAATCATACGTTCAATTTCACTCTTTTGGAAGTAAGGATATATATAAGGCCTGATGTTTGGAGGAACACTTCCTGGAATCAAATGAATAGCATGATCATGATCACGAATAGGTGGGAGTCCTTTGGGAGTTTCAAACACCTTGGAATGATTGTCCAAGACTTGTTGGAGATATGCAGAAATAGATGATTTTGATGTTGGAACTTCTAGTGAGCATAATTGTGCAATTACGCCTCGCTATTCTTTCTTTAGAAGCTTTGTCATGACATTAGAGCTTATTATCCTTCCTGGCTTCCCCGCAATACCCCGTAATTCAACTTCCTTTCCTTCTGAAAAAAATTTCAAGAAAAGTTCCTGAAAATTAAAAGCTACCGTCCCCAAAGATTGTAACCATTGTACTCCTAGTACAACATCAGCACCTCCCATAGGAATGGAAAGCATTGGACTAGTCGATACATATTCCCCCATGGTTAGCTTGATATTATGGCATTTTCCAAAACAATTTATATTTCCTCCATTTGCAACCGTCACTTGACATTCTGGTGCTGGGTATAGGAAACAATTTAATTCCTTGGCTACCTTACAATGAATAAAATTATGGGTGCTACATGAATCAATCAACACTATTACCTTTTTCTTCTTGATTTGTCCTTGTATCTTGAGAGTTTGAGGAGTGGTAATTCCTGCCAGTGCATTACACGATATGGTCGGATTCATTTCTTCCTCTTCTAGGGTTGGTTCCCGGTGTATATCCTCTTCTTGTTCATTTTCTTCTTCCTCTTCACAATCTATGTAAAATAATTTCTTCTCAGCACACTTATGACCTTTAGTGTATTTGCTATCACAACTGTAGCAAAGCCCTTTTGCTCTTTTTCTTCCAATTGTTGTGGTGTCAACCTTGTAGGTTGTGGAAATCTAGGCGTAGTAACACTTCCTTCTTTATAGAATTGAGTGGTAGGCTTCCTTGTCGCCATAATTTTACATTCAACTTTTCTTGCCAACCTGAATTCCTTCTCCAATGAATCAGGTTCCAAAACGCGAACTTCATGTTGGATGTTATCCTTTAAAGTGCCTAGGAAGAGATCAATCCTGTGTTCCTCTGTAAGATCGGTTACCCTTATATTCAATTTTTGGAAGTCCTCAATGTGCTGCCCCACTAAACCCTTTTGTTTGAGATTTATCAATTGGGTAAAGAAGGTGTTGCTCTTTGTATCCTCATAATGTGCTATCATTTCCTCCGTAAAAATTGCCCAAGTGACAATTTTTTTACGGGAGCAAAGCCATTGATACCATACAAATGTATTTTGTTCTAAATGTAAAGTTGCAATGCGTACCTTTTGCGTGTTTTGCACGTTATGGAGATCAAAATATTGCTCCATCTGTAGTATCCATGTTACAGGATCCTTTCCATCAAACTTCCTCATATCCATTTTTGGAATATGGTGGTTCTTTCCGCCAACATTCGAGTTTATGGAATCATGATTAACATTTATTTTGTTCTCATCGGGAGGTTCTTCTCCTATATTTCCGCCATTAGGAATCATTTCTGGTTTTAAGCTTGTCATCAAGCCTTCCATGTATGCTTTTAGATCATTCTTCATGTCATCCATCTTAGCTTCCATGCCGACTTCCATACCATCCATCTTAGCTTCCAAACCATTCATCTTAGTTTCCACGCCTTTCTTCAAAACTTCCATTTCATTTTTTTTTGTTCTTTGCGAGAGCGAAATTTGTTGCATTTGCTCTTGTAATTTTGACATGTCATGTTGCCATTCTTCATCTTCATGAGTAATAGTAGAGCCTTCTAAAGGCTTAATGGGTGTTGAATTCTTTTTAGGGGCCATTTCAGACTCCAATATTGATATCTATTCTACAATAGGCTCTTGCAATCAATTCAACTTGATTCTTCAAACAAGACTTATGCAATTCGGAAAAAAAATACACACCTTTTACTAGCTTTGAGGAGCTCGATATTGAAATTGTATTATCTCTGTGCTTGAAAATCTTCGATATCTAAAATTCAGCCCTGTAGTAGCCCTCTGAATCTTCTTTCAAATGCCACAGGTCTGACTTGATTTTGATGCTCCAAGACAAAGTTGTGTCCAATCTCCCACAATGACCTAATTCTGGACTGGTTCAGTAGAGCGAACTTGTACGACTTGCCACATGTCACTGTTTTGTCCTTTGTATCTGAAATTGATAGCGAAGAAACTAAAGGCTGTGTAATTGTGACCACTTTTGACGGCACTCCAATCCAATCTTCAGAGAGAGAGTTATTGAAATTTTCCCACGATCACCTCTTTGAGATGAAATTCAGGAGCCTGAAAAAGCACTACCTTCCACAGATCATATCTCCAAAAATATTGCGAACCAAGTTCTGAAAGTTTTTGACGAATTTCCTCAGGATTTCAGCTTCGCACCATATGAATTTCAGACTCTGACCCTTCGTACAAAAAAATTTATAGCGCAAATGCCACGATGACCTGTTTATGAGCCTGAAAAAATACCTAACTTCCACAGATGATATCTCCTCAAATATTGTGAACCAAGATCTGAAATTTTTAGACAACCTTCCTCAAGATTTCAGCTTCGCACCCTAAAAATTTCAGCTTCTGAAACTTCGTAGAAAAAACGTTATAGCGAAAATGCCACGATGACCTGTTTGGAGCAGCGAAACCCTAGAATCCAAAGCTCCGATACCAAATGTTGTGTAACCAGCTCCAAAAAGAGAAGAAAAGAGATATCAACGCCTTATAAATGAGCCACTTCGAGGGGAAAACCTCCAATACATTACATAAATGAACAATTCTTGGATGATACAATTCACAAAACCTCCTTTCTATATATAGGAGTCCATGGGGCCATAATGTAATCCTAGTGGGCCACAGTGTAATCCTAGCCGACCTAACAATAATAATTTAAGGGCACAATAATAACAAAATGGGGGTTACAAGGGTACAATAATAACAATAAGGGGTTTACACTAACAATAATAAGGGGCTATACTAGTGATATAGGGACCTAACAAACTCAACGAGATCAGTTTGATCCATGCTTTCAGTCATGGATCAAACTCAACGTAACCATTTTTATTGTCTTTTCCAGTTATTGTTAGCAAACCATTGCAGTATGTTAGTTTTCCTAATTCGAGCAAGTTTATGCCTCTGCACTTTTATAAATACTTTTATGTTTTATTTGCAAAAGACGCCGGATATACCAAAATTCTGCCCTATTGTAATATTTTTACAGATTAATGTAAAAATACATGTTCTGTTGATCTTGCTGTGTAAACTCCTTTAGAATTTAAAGGGGTTGTGAGCAAGGGAGGGCCCCCTTTACTCACAACTCTAGTAGTTGCAAATTTTTGTGTCTTTTAATTATTGCTCATGAATTAACAGAATCATTGCACATCTGTTGTTTCTCTTTTCTAACTTGTAGCAACACATGTATGATGGTTAGATGGTAAAGCTTATTTGATGAATATTTTTGGAGTCATTAGATCAGGCTTTAATTTACATTGTGAAATTTTAAATTGATTTAATTGTTGTTTGATTGGTCCCTTATATTTTTCTGATCAACATCAACAATTTTAAGTGTTGTAGAGGGATGATTAAATACGCTCCATAGCCTTTGCTGCTAAGTGTTGATGAGGAAAATAAATATTGAAGCTTTGTGTGTATGGTTTTGTTTAGAAAAACACTTAAAGTATTAGCTTGCATATATTTTGCACAAAATATCATAATATTACTTACCCCTAGTTGATGATTTATGTCTGTCAAATTATAAGTCTATAATTTACCCAAACATTTTGGCGCTATTGCTGGGGAGGTGCTAAGGGATGATACTGAAAGTGTTTAAGTATGATTTCTTGTTGTTTGAGATTTTAAGGACTAGGGGAGTCTAAGTGGTAAGATGTGGGGTAAGGCCTACACACCTGTGGAGAACAAAATTCGCCAAAGCCATTTCGTGATTGTTTCGTATGTATAAGATCTTAATTTTGTGCATAATATATGAATAGGGTCCAATATTTTCAAATGTTTTTAGTGGTGGTATGAGCACTACTTCGACCATTGATAAATTGGCTAGGACAAGGAAGTCTGTAAAGAACAATGTAACGAAGGAAGAGAAATCATAACATGAGGTTTGTAGTCTTGAAAAGATATCGGTAGTTGATCCTAAGAAGATTAATGCTCCCACAACAGACTCTTCTGTTCGAAAGTCTTTTGTTGTTGCTCATCTAAAATCTCATCTTGTAAGGAATACTACATCTCTGCTTAGTGATCAACCTGCAAAGGAATTCCCTGTCAATCCTATTTAGGAACCAAAGTTCCAGACTATTGACTCTGAAGAATATGTAACTTAAAAGGGTCCTACTCTCTCCTGGTTCGATATGGCTCATCTATAGGGTATTGGTACTACATATGGGGACTATAACAAGAAGGAAGAGGAACTAGTCACATTTGAATTTCCTATCAGGGAAACTGGTGGAGTTACTAAGATAAAAAACATTCCTCCCTCAGCCTTGCCTAATTTTCTTGGTATCTCTAGTGAAGATCCTTACGCCTTCTTATTCAAATTTTATGTATTGTGCAGAAGCTATGACTATTATTCCTATGCTCAAGAGCTGAAGTTGTTTCCTGCTTCATTAAATGATGCAAACCTCAGCTGGTTTATGGGGTTGGGCTCAAAATCAATTTAAACCTAGGATGAAATGAAAAAGGTGTTCCTGAAAAAGTATCAAGATTATTGTAAAACTAGGGACCTCAGGGAATAAATTTTTGGCATGAATCAAAAGGAAGGGGAGAGGCTCGAGGATCTGGTGGAAATATTTCAATATAATTTGCAAAGATCCAAGATGAATCAACTGAGTAAAGAGATCAAGAGAACAATTTTTCTCAAGGAAATCAGACTGAAATTTATGGAGGTTTTGAACCTGATGGGAGTAGGTGATATATCAAAACTAGGTTATTAAGATGTTCGTGAGTTGTGTCGACGTTATTCAAGGGGGAATTCTAAAGTTGGAGGAGGATCAAGAGATACTTCTTCCAGCCTCATCAAACCAGTTTCCAGAGCTTGAGTAACCAGAGCTGAAATGGATAATTTATTTGAAAATTTAAGACTGACATTATTAGCACTTTGTCTTCACAATTGGATGTTTTACAGGCTAAGAAGAAACAAGAGGAAGTGGAAAAGGCCATGGCTGCATTCTCCTCCATATGTATGGAGAAACAACCCTTGATGGAATTTTCCACAGACAGTATAAAGTTATGTCGAATTATGAGGCCGATCATTCTACTGATTAATGTTATTCTCTTCTAGAGATTAAAGCAACATCAATGCACTCTATGCAATGGCACTTCAAAAACCATGGCAACCACGTCCTACAAGTATTCCACAACAACGTTTTCAATTTACTTATACCCATAATCAAATGTGGAATATTCCAATTCCCTAGCAACCTTGGCCTCCATAATAACCTTGGCTTGGGAAATTTCCTTACCTTGCTGCACAAAATTTTCCATCTGAGAATTTTCATTCACCACAACCCATACCACAACAAATGGTTCAAACAAAAAAACATAAAATTTAGTTCCCTGCCCCACCAAATCAACCCCGTCCCACACAACTTCCTGCCCAACTAGTATCCAACCCCGACAATAGAGCCATCCAATCTGATCAGAGTATTGGAGTGGCATATTATCCCAATTTTCCTACCTATTGTATTGCACCACAACCTCGACAGGAAATTTATGTTCCAGCATTGTAGGAATTTCTTGTGTCGTTGTAGGAAATTAAACTTAGATCAGGAAAAGTGGTGACTCAACTCGGAAAAATTGAAGAGATTATAGAGGAAGACACTCTGGAAACACCTGAAGTAGAAAACACACCATAACCAACAAAAAAAACCATTCCAAAGTCACAAGAACCTTCCTCGTCCCATACTATCCAACCTCTTTTTCTAGAGAGGTTGGAGATGAAAATAAAACATCCTGAGTTCAATATTTTGTTTGAACTAAGAAATGTGTGCATTAGGATCCCATTACTGCAAGCAATTAGGGATATCTCGATTTATGACAAAACAATGAGGGAGCTATGTACCAAGAAACTAGGGAGATAGAAGAAAGAACCCCCCACAATTCAAGAAGGTGGTAAACTTGTAAGCCTTATGTCCAACGGATTTGCTACTGAGAAATATGTAGACCCTAGAATCCCTATGGTTACCACCTTTATTAATGGTATCTGATAAATAACAATCTAATCGATTTAGGTGCAGCCATCAATGTGATGAAAATGGAGACATTATCTCACATAGGATACTTTGACTTGCTTCCTACTCCTACCATGTTAGAATTAACAGATAGGTCTAAGGTAAAGCCAGAGGGTGTATTAGAGGGCATTGATATTTCACTGGATTCCTGGGAGTACCTTGTAGAATTTTATGTTCTTCAACCTAAGACCAACTTGGGAGGGCATCCTTTGATCTTGGGGAGACCTTGGTTAGCTATGACATATGCCTACATATGGTGTAAGTCTGGAAACATGAGGATCACTCATGGAGCTATGACTAAGCATATCAATTTGTACCCCCTGCTAAACCCTTCTTAAGATCAGAAAATACTCATTGGGTTGAAGAAGAAGAACATAATTCAAAATTTACCCATCCAGTTTTGACAATAGCCCAAGCCATAGTCCTTAAGGAAAACACGGAGGAAAATCTGATAGATTGTTATATTTCTAATCTTGATTTTTCACAGTATTTAGAAGGTCAGTCTAGTCATAATATAGATATCATTACTGACCTAAAAATATATTATAAACATAGTACATTAGCTTAATTACATTCAGCCCTCTTATCTGCATTCCATGGATATTCAATGACTGAGTGTGGAGGTAAGGTAATTGAAAATTTTCCTGGAAAAACTATAAATATCAATTCTGCCTTGACTCTTGAATAGGAGAAACAATTAATTCAGACATTGAAACAAATTTCAGACATATTTGCTTGGGAATATATAGACATGAGTGGTATTCACCTAGACACATGCATTCATCATATCTACATAGAAGGAGATTCCAAGACTGTGAGACAACCACAACGAAGAATGTACCCCACTTTAAGAGAAATTGTAAAAAATGAACTGTAGAAATTGTTAAATGTAGGGTTCATTTATTCTATCTCAGATAGCCAGTGAGTATTCCCATTGGTTATTGTCCCTAAAAGGAATGGTAAATGGTGAGTGTGTGTATATTATAGGGAATTAAACAAAGCTACATTAAAAGACCATTTTCCCTTGCCTTTTATAGACCAAGTGTTGGACACTTTAGCAGGGAAGAAGTATTTTTCTTTCCTAGATGGGTTCAACAAGTACCATCAAATTAGGATTGCTCCATAGGACCAGGAGAAGATGACATTCACATGTCCCTGGGGTACCTATGCATATAAGGTACTACCATTTGGTTTATGAAACACACCAGCCACATTTCAAAGGGCGATACCTGGTGTTTTCATGATCTTTTGCATGATTGCGTAGAGGTTTACATGGAAAATTTTGCAGTAATGGGTGATACTTTTGAATAATATTTACATAATATTAGGAGAGTTTTGCAGAGATGTAGAGAAACTAATATTTCATTGAGTAATAAAAAATGTTTTATTATTGTGATTGAGGGTATTGTTTTGGGTCATCATGTTTCTGTGGCAGGACTTAAAGTTGATCGAGCTAAGATCGAAGTAATTGAAAAAACTCCCCCACCAACCAGTCAAAAGGGAGTTCAAATTTTCCTTGGGCATGTAGGCTACTACTGCAGAAGGTTTGTTGAGAATTTTACAAAGGTAGCCTTTCCATTGTTTAAATTATTGACTAAGGAATCTGGATTTCATTGGAGTGACGAGTGTTAAGCTGCATTTGATACACTCAAGGAAAAGCTTTCTTCAGCACTTGCCTTGAGAGGTCCAGATTGGAAATTTCCCTTTCATATTTCCACTGATGCATCAGATTCAACTATAGGATTGACATTGGGCTAAAAGGAAAATCTCTTAACCCATGCTATCTATTTTTTTAGTAAAAATTTAACTCCTGCAGAATTGAATTACACTGTAAATGAGAAAGTGTTCCTTGTTGTAATTTATGCTATTAATAAGTTTAGACATTACATCACTGGTTACAAAGTTTTTGTACATACTGATCACTCTATTATTCTATATCTCATGAAAAAACCAGTGACTAATGGCAAGATTACTAGGTGGCTTTTGCTGCTATAGGAATTTGACATCATTGTATTGGAATGGACAGGAAAAGAAAACTAGGTAGCTCATTTCCTATCTAGGCTCAACCATGCAGGTGAGGATATTCCTGTTAATGATAGCTTTCTAGATGATAATTTTTTTTCTATTTCAGTCAAAACACCTTCATTTTCATACATGGCTAATTACCTTACTACAGGAAAGTTACCGCCCTACTTCTCATCTAGTCAAAAAAAGAGAATTATTAGAAAAAAGTGTTGGTTACTCTTGGATAAAAGGAGACTTATTTTGCATCGAACCTGATTTGATTATTCGTAGGTGTGTTAGAGAGGATCAGATATATGATATATTGAGAGCTTGTGACAATGAACCCTGTGGAATACATTTTGCAGATAAGTAGACAACCTATAATATCCTCCGATCATGGTACTATTGGTTGTGTCTTTTTAAAGATGCAAAGGAGTATGTTCGTAAATGTGATAGCTTCCAGAGAATAGGGCAACCTATTCAAGCATATGAAATTCCTTTGTAGCCACAAGTTCTCATAGAACCATTCGAGGGGTGTGCTCTTGATATTATAGGTCCCATCTATCCTATGTCCAAAGGTAAGAAGTATATTTTGGTTTGCACTGATTATGTTGTGAAGTGGGTGGAAGCAAGAGCACTACCTAGAGAAACAAAGAAAACAGTGGTACAATTTTTATTTTTTTTTGATATTTTTGTAAGATTTGGGGTACCAAGGGAAATAGTTACTGATCACGGTACTCATTTTGTGTCAAATCTTGTGCAGGGAATTGTACATAAATATCAGATTACTCATCGGAAGTCTACCCCTTACCATCCACAAGCCAATGGGCAGGTGGAATCAACAAATAAGGTGTTGGAAAAATCCTAACAAAGACGGTGCAATTACATAAGAAGGATTGGTTTGATCGACTTCCCAAGGAATTGCGGGCCTACAGGATCACATGGAGAAAAACCAATGACTTCTCTCCATATGAATTTTTGTGTGGAAAAAAAGTTTTACTGCCAATTGAATTTCAGATCATAACTTTTAAGATGGCAGCAGATTTGGGCATAGACATTAATCAAACACAACAATAGAGAATCCTGCAGCTTAATGAGTTGGATGAGATTAGGTAAGATGCTTTTTAGCATAATTATCTGATCTAAAAACAATGGGCTAAATGGCATGAAAAATACATTAAGGAAAAGCATTTCAAAAAGGGAGACTTGGCATTGCTGTTTGATTTGAAATTTAATAATTTTAAAGGGAAATTTAACAAACATTGGCTTTCCCCCTATGAAATTGAGAAATTTTTTGATAATGGATTTGTTTGGGTTAAAAACAATTGATTATGGAAATGTCACCTTCTAAGTGAATGGGGACAGACTCAAGTTATATCAAAAGCCCCAATCTAAGGAGGAATTTGTGGAAGAGTTTTTGAAGAAGAAGGAGTTGGAAATGGTGGGAAAGGGAGTCATTCCTTTCACTACCTCTTCTTGAGTTCCTACCATAATAAAATGAGCTCACTTTGTTCCTTCTCGTGCTCAGTAAACCATGAGAGGAATGTCTATTGGGTACATGTTTATTCATTTTTCTAGCCCTAATGGACTAATTACAGAAAATGAGCCCCCTTGGATTCTTCTTTTTTAGTATTTCAGACTCTCTAAAATTGAAATATCACGAGCATGAACTGCCATGGGATCATTAAAATCACAGGATAGTAGATCCTTTGGGATCCTTAAAATAAATTCTATCTTTCAGTTAATTTTTTATTTGCTTGTGTTGGACTGATGTGGGATCTCTTAAGGCCATCCTTCCAACAATGTTGGCCCATAAACATCAAGAAATTATCTGGATTCAAGATTAGAGACTTTTATGCCTTGAAGCTTGTATACCTTAGTGACTGGCTATATCATCACCATAAATGGAGATTCATCATGGCTCATTGATTGCTGGATGCTACAGGGGGTTCGAAAAAAGCTCATACATTCACACCTGATAGGATGAATCAGATGTACCTTGGTCCTCACTCTCATTAATGGTGATGGACCTCACGTTGGTTAACAACTAACCTTAATGGATTGTAATCCAATGATATCACTGCACATTCGACCTGAGAACCTATATTCATGTGCAGTGAACTATACGAAAAGGGGGAATACAGTAAAGGGATTTCCTGCATAAAATTCCAATAGTTGCATTTCCTGCAGCAACATCACTTATTTCCTGAAGATCGAATTTCAGACAGAACATTATCTTAAAGAATCTCACAAGTACTGATCATCTTCATCATTAGTTGAGGCCATGTAACTACACAATTTTGCATATGATATGGTTTCAAAGTGGTTTATTATTCCAAGGTAGGTTCACTCGTCACCCAAGGTACTTGACCGTTGTAAGGTAAGATTGAGCAGGTACGTTTGGCATCAAAATACTTAAGGTAAAAAGGTAATGGTACAAAAACTTGAATTTGCATAAGTATGAGTCATGGACACCCTTGCAGAATAAGGCTGCTATGAGTCGTTTGTGTCATAACATAAATTCATATTCCCGATTATTATTTTGATATGTACGTTGGTTATCTTCCCAAAATTTATCCCACATGACAGATCATGATTACAATCATGATCACGTTCTACGTCATTCGAAGTTGCCTCAATACCTCGAACTTTTCTTAATTTAAGCTATTCTTGTTTTTATCAGGTTTCAAACCCTCCTGCTTTGTCTTAGAAGCATAACAATGAACTGAATCAAAATCTGCTCTCTCCCACTCCCAGCTACTGTAAAAAATACGGTCCACCATCAGGTTCGAACCTCAGGGTCCTGCATTACTAGATGTCGACCCACAGAGTAAGGCAATTTTGGAGAAGGCAGGATGGCTGCCTCTGTTCCTAAAGTTTAGCAAGCATAACTCAGAGGCGAAAAAGTATTTTTCCCTAAATTTAAATTGAGACAGGGCGCAAGTGGGTAAAATTAAGTTCAGATTGATCGAGAATATGGTAGCCCAAGATTGTGGAATTCGACAGGAAGGGGAGAGCTAGTTTAAAAACTAGTGATTAAAAAAGGACATTTGCGCACCCTTCCTTAGAAAATATCGTGAAAGCTCGACCTAGAGAAAGGGAATTTCACAAGATTACCTTAGAAGTAAGTACCGACGTCTCTTATTTTTCCTGCAGAAGTATATCACCTGTGAAGTTCGTTTTGGGTTAGCTTTTCTGTTTCATATTCGTCTCCTTGGCCATTTCCGAGACATGCCCTTAAATTTACCATATTATCTTAGAATGTCCTTGTTGAATATGTCTACTTTTTCCAAGGAGAGGGAAACACATATAGAGGAGAACCTTTATTGTCATGGTCTTGTAAAAATTATCATGACAGATGTTTTGAATAAACAAAAAAAAACGTTGGAAGAATTCTTGGTGGAGAATTACTTTGTGGATGATGGGAAGGAGCCCGATTCACCAAAAACCAAAGAGGCAGAAACCCTGGACCCATAGTCAGTTGATAGAGGAGGTTAAGAAAGATGAGTAGGTGGAATCGGGGAAACTTTAGGGAATAAGCCTAAGCTATCGAAGGGTACTTCTACCCCTGCTAAGCACTTTATGAGAAGCCAGGCTGCAAATTTAGTGATAAATGAAACTACAGAGGAGGGGGTACAAAAATTTAAATATGATAAAAAGGATAAGAAGCCCCAAGACTTGTCTAAGGGGAAAGGGAAGATTGAGTTAGCTAAATTCATTGAAAAAGAAGAGTGGGAGGCTGCGTCTTTCTGAGACCCACAACTGCAGGAAAATGGGGATAAAACAGTCGAATATTTCCACGACTCATAGGAAGAACCAATTATGCCTTAGTCCTCTCAAGGAAAACATGGGGAGGAGGGAACTTATAAGAAACAACAGTCCTGAAAGGAGATGGAGGAAACTATCACCGAACTCATTGTGTCTGAACGGGTTCTTCGGAAGGAAAACATAACTCTAAAGGAGAATAACATACGCCTGCTGAAATAATTGGATGAGTGGAAAGGGAAGCATCAGAAGCCATGTCAAGCCATGAAGAAGAAACATGATATCTATAACCTACAGAAAAGGAATGAAAAATATTGGAGTAGGGTTCAGGAAGTTGAGTCTAGCAGGGTGCAATTGGATCACTTGGTTGCAGTAGCTACAACACAGGGCAAAGAGTAAATTTTCCTTTTGAGTTGGAACATTTTGTTAGGATATTTTGACACATTGAAAATAGTTAAGAATAACTTAGTCTAGTGTAGAGTTAGGTAAAGTGTGTTTCTTTACTATGTACATTTGTAAATTATAATCTGACAGTCACGATTTGTAGTGATTCGACGGTTTACTCTCTCCTCGGTATTAACGACACTTGATCCGTGGCTTAACACCTGAATGGTCCATGATATCTATTTAAAGGGAATGGAGGTTCATTTTTTCGGTAACCGTTTATGAGAGAAACATATGTAGCTTTTCTTTTTATATTAATAAATTTCCTGAAGTGGTTGCGTTGACTCAAGCCGTGGATTGTTTCCCTCTTCGAGGGTTTTAACCATGTGATAATACTAGTGTTCTGATTTGTGATCTGTTTGTGAGTAGTGACCTTTGATTTTTGATCTACGGAACTTACATCCTGTAAATTCCTACATGGTATCAGATTTATTTTGAGGGCCGCATCCGTTGTTGATCCAAATCCGAAGCCAGTTTGACTGCATGCGACTGTTGTTTTCTAGATCTACTATTTCTATACATTTTCAGGCTTGGAGAATTGCACTGTTGTGTCTAGAGCATCTATTATACTGAGGAACCCCTATTTTTTCATGCTAAAAGGTTTCTGGTTGCCGAAGTTATGAAAGTTTAGATTTGGAGGTATAAAGTATCTATTTTACAGTTATATTTGTTAATAGTTCTGCTTATTTTGGTTCCCTCTGTTTATTTAGGTTTTTAGGTTTTATTTATCTGCCAGATATATACCCTCTTCTCTGTGTATGCTCTTTTCTCTATGCTGTGTGTGATCTCGGCAAATCAGAAACAGGAATAAGGGATCTATGTGGTCCACTTCCTGTTGTTTCTTTCTCTAGTTGCAAGTACTTCTTAACTTTCATTGATGATTTTTCCATACGCACTTGGGTATACTTCTTAAAACTCAAGAGTGAAGTTTTAACATGTTCTTGGCCTTTAAGGCCTTTGTTGAGAAAAAATATGGACATCCAATTCTTAAGTTAAGATCAGACAATGGAAGAGAATATGTTAACAAGAAATTTATTAACTTTTTCACTGAGCATGGCATTCAATTGCAACATACTATTCCATATATGCCACAAAAAAATCGTGTAGCTGAAAGGAAGAATCACACCTTAAAAGAAATGGCTAATTGTATGCTTCAATCTAAAGGGCTTGGTCTCAATTTTTGGGCAGAAGCAATTAACTGTGCAAAATACATAGTAAATCACACTCCTACTAAGGTTTTAAAGAATATAACTCCAGAAAAATTTTGGAGCTCAATCAAACTAGATGTAATTCACTTTCGTGTTTTTGGAAGTGATGCTTGGGCCCATATTCCAGATGTGAAACATAAAGCTTTAGAACCTAAGAGTGAAAAATGAATTTTTGTTGGATATTCTGAAGATGTCAAAGAATATAGACTTCTTCAACCAAAATCCAAAAATATATTCATTAGAAGAGATGTAAATTTTGATGAAAATATATCGGCCTACGAGCCTAGTTCGGCAGGTGTGCCACCTTTGGCCTATGATCCTGATTCGAAATATGTGCCACCTCTCTCTCTCTCTTATATTTTTAATAGCATTCCTTCTAGTTCATATGATGACAACGAGGATGAAAACCCTCCTCCACCTCTTTAAATTATTATTCTTACTCCACAACTTCCAAGATGGGTTCTCTCTACTCGGGATGCAATAGGTTCTCTTGCAGGTGACCCTGCAGATCGACAACGTACAAGTTCTCATTTCTCAGTTCGATGGCTCAAGTTCCAGAAAATCCTGATAAAAAAAACCTTTGAAGAAGCCTCCGGTCATCCAGATTGGGATGAAGCTATGAATGAAGAATATTGTTCCTTATTGGAAAATGGTACTTGGGATATTGTTCCTCTTCCAAAAGGAAGCAAACTTGTCAGATGCAGATGGGTTTACAAAAAAAAGTTTGGACCATATGGAAGAGTGGATATACATAAATCTCGTCTTGTTGCTAAAGGATTTTCACAAGTTGAAGACATTGAATATACTGAAACCTTCTCCCCTATTGCCAAAATGAATTCTATCTGCCTTTCTCTTTCCCTTGATGCCTCCTTTAAATGGGAAGTCCATCATATGGATGTTAAATCCACCTTCTTACATGGAGATTTACATGAAGAAATCTACATGGAACAGCCCCCTGGATTTATCCAAAATGACTCTAGCCTTGTTTGTTGCCTTAGGAAGTCTCTCTATGGTCTCAAAAAAGCTCCTCAGGCTTGGTATGCCAAAATGGATAGATTTCTATTAGATAATGGCTTTTCTAGGTGTCATTCTGACAACACTGTATACACCAAGAAAGTGGGTAAGTCTTTCACCATCCTTGTTCTTTATGTTGATGATATTATCCTTAGAGGAAGTGATCCAAACCATATAAACCATGTGAAGTCTAGCCTCAAAAATAAGTTTGAAATGATAGACTTAGGACACTTGCATTATTTCCTTGGTCTTCAAGTCTTGGAATCCAAAGAAGGCATTAACCTTTCTCAGTCCAAGTATGCCTATGATCTTCTACACCACTTTCACATGGAAGACTATAAGCTAGCCCCTTCTCCCTTTCAGTTTGGAGTCAAGCTTTCAGTCACTTTTACTACCCCTGAAGTTAATGCTACCTTGTACCATCAACTTGTTGGTAAAATTATGTATCTAACCCATACCCGTCCTGACCTTTCCTTTGTTGTTGGTATTGTCGCTCAGTTTATGAACCAACCTCATGAAAGTCACTGGAAAGAAGCTAAAATAATACTTCGATATATTTGAGGTATAGTTCAGTTCGGGATTCATTACAGTGTAGGAGCATCTCCATTGTTGATTGGTTTCACTGATTCTGATTGGGCTGGTGACCCTGATGATCGAAAGTCTACTGTAGGATATGTTTTCACTCTTGGTTCAAGATCTATTACTTGGTCTTGTAAGAAACAAAGTGCCATATCTCTTTCTTTAGCAGAATCATAGTATCGTGGTGCAGTTGAAGCCAGCAAGGAATCCATGTGGCTTCGTCAAATATTGTTTGAATTTCGTCTTCATCAACAACATCCAACTACACTTTGGTGTCATAATCCGAGTGCCATTCAACTATGTAAAGATCTAGTTCAACATCAGCGTATGAAACACATTGAACCCACATACACTTCATTAGAAAGCTCATTCATGATCATGTTCTTGAAGTGCAATACTGTCCAACCAATGATCAAGTAGAAAATATATTTACAAAGGCTCTCACATAAGCAAAGTTTACCAAACTTCGATCCATGCTTGGAGTTCAGGAAAGTTATCATTAAGGGGGGATAGGCTCTAATGCCTCCTTCCTTCTCCTATCATGTCACCTTTGTAAATCCTTCAATCCCATCCCAAGTTGTTCTTAAGGGGGGATGTTAGGATATTCCGACACATAGGAAATAGGCTCCTTTTGTGTCAACTTTATAAATCCTTCAATCCTATCCCAAGTTTTTCTTAAGGGGGGATGTTATGATATTCCGACACAGGAAATAGTTAAGAATAACTTAGTCAAGTGTAGAGTTAGGTAAAGTGTGTTTCTTTACTATGTATGTTTGTAATTTATAATCCGACGGTCACAATTTGTAGTGATCCAATGGTTCACTCTCTCCTTGGTATTAACGACACTTGATCCGTGGCTTAACACCTGATTGGTCCATGATCTCTATTTAAAGAGCATGTAGGGTCATTTTTTCGGTAACTGTTTATGAGAGAAACATATGTAGCTTTTCTTTTTATATTAATAAATTTCCTAAAGTGGCCATGTTGGCTCAGGCTGTGGACTGTTTCCCTCTTCGAGGGTTTTAACCATGTGATAATACTGGTGTACTGATTTGTGATCTGTTTGTGAGTGATGACCTTTTGTTTTTGATCTACGGAACTTACCCTGTAAATTCCTTCACATTTTTGATTGCATAGGGGCCATGCAAGAAGCTAGGTGTGGGGGAGATGTTGAGCCCTGATTTTTTTCATTTTTGATAACATTTCTAAGGCCTTGATTCCCCCCTTTTGAACTCTTTTGACCCTTAATAACTCTCATTTTTCCATATTATATGTGTTTTGACCAAAAGGGTGTTGTGAGCTTTAAGGTATGAAAATTATTCTAAAAAGTATCATTTCACTTTGTTCTTGAGTATTTTTGAAGTTAAATGTCACCTAATCGAATTATCTACAATTTCAAGGGTGCCAATTGAATCTTATGTAGACTAATTATCTTATGAAGTAGTTCCACGATTTCGTGTAGATATCCCGCGATTCGCTGATTTTCTACAGACATCTCGTGATTTCCTATAAACGTTGATTTCATGTAACTATTCCTATTTCTCGTAGTGATCTCGATGGTTGAGTATCTTCCAATTAGCCTCAAGAATAACTAAAACATGGGTTTTGTTAGGAAATCCGCCTACATGGATGATTTCCTATTGGCAGCGTAAAAAATTCCACTGAAACTACCCAGATATTCAGTCCTTTCATAGATGGCCATATTGGGAAATAGCTACAACAGCTCAACGAGATCAATTTGATCCATGCTTTAAGTCATGGATCAAACTCAACATAGCTATTTTTATTTTATTTTCCAGTTATTGTTAGAAAATAGTTGCAGTATGTTAGTTTTCCTAATTCAGGCAAGTTTATTCCTTTGCACTTGTATAAATACTTTTATGTTTTTATTTGTAAAAGAGGCTGGATATACCCAACTTCTACACTATTGTAATATATTTCCAGATTAATATAAAACTACATGTTCTGCTGATATTGTTGTGTAAAATCCTTTAACAGTTAAAGGGGTTGTGAGTAAGTGAGGGCCCCCTTTACTCACAACTCCAGTAGTTTCAGATTTGTGTTTCTTTTAATTGTTGCTCATGAATTGACAGAATCATTGCACAACTATTGTTTCTCTTTTCTAACTTGTAGTAGCACATGTATGATGGTTAAATGGTGAGCTTATTTGATTAATATGTTTGGAGTCATTTGATCAGGCTTTAATTTACATTGTGAAATGTTAAATGGATTTAATTGCTATTTGATTGGTCCCTTATCTTTTTCTGATCAACATCAACAATTTTAAGTGTTGTTGAGGGATAATTATATTTGCTCCATAACCTTTGCTTCTAAATGTTGATGAGGAAAAAATACATTGAAGTTGTATGTGTATGGTTTTGTTTATAAAAACACTTAAAGTATTATATTGCATACATTTTTCACAACATCTCATAATATTACATACCCCTGGTTGATGATTTATGTCTGTCAATTTATAAGTCTATAATTTTCCCAAACAGAGAGCTTACAACCATGGACTTGATGTTGGAGGCCTCCCTTTGGTGATGTATGAGTCCTTCACTGAAGCTCATAAAGCACTCCTTCTCCCGGATAGCTTAGGCGTTATCACAATACAGGGATGCAAGGAAAATGGATGACCAGACCAACCAAGAAATGACCAACGAGTAGTGGAAGGATGGGGATCAATTTATAGGAAGGGAGAGGGAGTTAGGAGCCTATGAAAGAAGGAGGAAGGCCCAATTTTCAAGAGATAATACCCCATTGATAAGATCAAAATCTCTAAATGAGAGAGATCGACTCTATCTCCACTGAATGACATACATCTCGCTATCCTGGAAACTTTTAGATGTCGAAGATTCTCCTCCATTTGAGGAAACATTTCCAGAAAGGAATCAACGTAGTTTTCTTAGTCAAAAGAGTGCTCACAGTGCTAGGGTAGAATTGTCAACCTTCCATCAACATGGGTAGGCAATTGGAGAAAAGCGCTGACCCAAAAATTTAGAGTTTTAGCTAAGTCTCTTCAATGATATTCAAGACAACTTTCTTTGAGTCTTTAGAGGATGTCTTTATGTATTTTTTCAGGTGGAAATGCTGCACAAGATTCATCATAGGGAACTTCAGGATCAAGGAAAAGAAGTGAGAATAGTGACAAATTATTGTGTAACACCTCTACGACTAATTAATTGAGTAAGGTTGTGCCTCTTTGTGTGGGGTCCACATTTTTTCATTATTCGAGAATTATTGCATTTCCAGAATATGTCATTATTTCCACCTCCATGCCTTGCACAATTAAATCCACCTTCGCATAGATTTCCTCTGCACCTCTGTAATCTACACAATGAAAGCCACCTTTGCATAGCTTCACGTGCACCTCCACACTCCATAGATTTCCACAGTGCGCACATTGAAATATTTATCTACACCTTCAAATTTCGCATAATGAAAGCTAAATATTGAATGTGCAGAGTGTGTTTTTATTTGAGAACAATTTGTGTCTGCATTCCGCACAATGAAACCCTGATTGTGTGCAGTATGAAGAAAAAATTCATTGTGCATACTTCACACTCCACACAATGAAATTAATTCAAATAAAAATAAAATAAACAATCTCAATTAAAATTCATAGTAGGAGCAAGTTCATACGTACAAATTTAAGTCCCAAAAAGCTTATATATCAATTTCACTTTGATCATTTAAAATTGTGTGGAATGTGGAGGGGCGATGAACACTTTCATTATACGAAAGTGTGTAGGTGGGGAGGAAGATTTTATTGTGTGTAGTGTGAAGTGTAGAGGGAGCTCTTTTTGTAGTGAGTGCAGAGGAAGCATTGTGTACAATGAGATTAAATCAATTTAAAATAAAATATTAAAACATATAATTCAATAATCTAATGATGGATCAAAGCCTATGAACATAGTTTTGAAAATCGCTCATCAGATCATCAGACTCAACACCTAGTATTACAAAATTAAGGCTTATTCATATTATTAACATCTAGAATACATATTAAACAATTGGATTAAATGGAGGAGAGGAGCAAGTTCATACGCAAAAATTTAATTTCCAAAAAGTTAATATATCAATTTCACTACGAGGAAAGAAAGAATATTTCAATGTATAGATTGCAGAAATTTAGCTACATGTAAGTGTAGAAGTAGAATGAAAGCTTCTTCCATACCTCATATTATATATAATGAAAGCCAAATCTTGAGATATGCACACTTTGCAATCGTTATAGCAGTTCCCCTAGGTTCACTCTGAGATGCGGAGGAAGAATGAATGAAAGCTTACTCCAAAAATTTTCACTCTGCAAAATGAAATCCAAACCTTGAGATATACACACTTTGCAATAATTGTAGAAGTTTCCTCGAATTCACTTCGAGATGTAGAGGAAGCTTTCATTGTGCATAGTTTTTAGGTGCGACGAATGATTTCATTATAAAAAGTACAGAGGCGGGGAGGAATTTTTCATTGTGTGGAGTGCAAAGGTGTGGCAAACACTTTCATTTTACAAAGTTTGAAGGCAGGGAAAAGGCTCTTATTGTACGAAGTGCAGAAGAATATTTCATTCTACTTCTATTACACCTGATTCTTCTTGCACATATGCCTGTTCTACAAATCCTCTATTCCACGCACTAGAAAATTAAAATATTAAATCAATGAAATTAACTCAATGAAAAATGAAATATGAAAACAAATAATTCTCTGCACTCGACACATTGTATCAATGTTATGGCGAATAGGTTTTTTTCTTGAACTGAATTTCATCAAAAAAGGACATATATAAGGAACAAACACATGTTTAAAAATGCATAATTTAAAAAATGCCATCAAACGTAAAACTTTGGTTTTTTTTGTAGTAAATTTGATATAGGTTCAAGTATTTAAGTGTTTTGCATGAAGAAATCAATCCTTAAATTTAACTACAGATTTAGATGAACTTATCAAAACACTAAAAAAACAAATAAGACAAAAGCAAGAGAGCCAATAAATTCTTTGAGCCCTATCAAAGATGAGGTTTTCATATCTTTCAATCACAAATATTAATATAGGATCAGTGTTTTATTTGTACAAAGTACGTAGGGGGAGGGATGAAACTTTTATTGTGGAGAGTGCAGAGTAATTTTTCATTGTGCTTAATATTAAAACATTTAATTCGATAATAAAAATAATAAAAGTTGTTGTACATTATCCAATAATAAATAATTAAGATTAAATTGAAGTGAAACAAACACCATGGAGTATTATATATCAAACAAGAGTATACCCAGAAATCCAAGCCACACAAAATCAATATATCAATTTCATTCTAAGGTGAAAAAGAAGTTTTGATTATTCAGAGTGTGGAGATACGAGAGAATCACAATGAAAGCCTTTTCCGCACCTCTGCACTCTACACAAATTTAAAAGATTAAAACATATAACATCTTTCAAACTTCATAGTAAATAGAACTACAAAGCTTTGATGATGAAAATAATAAAAGTTGTTGCACATTATGTATTTTCATTGAATTTTTTATTGAGAATCAACATGTTATCCTTGTATTCATGAGAGATGTATGTATGATGTAATACAAGATCTCAAAGCATAAGTCTTGAACATTAAGCAACAATGAACACAATTACAATAATAAGAATTGTATCGAGATTTAAATTCCAATCATCATAACTATTATTAAAATAAATACTATACATGGAACATCTATTTGAAATCAAAAACCGTTCTCAAGCTTTCATTTTCATTGTGATCAATAACAAAAGATTAGATACAATATAAAAGTTAAAAGCATATCCTTGAAAACTTATGTTCTATTAATGTTTTTGGGCAACACTATATAATTCAAATCCATACAAGATCTTATGTAAAACATTAAGAACTTTGATTTACAGTGGAATTCGCTTATATTTGTAATGATAATGCTCAAAAAATCAACTCACCAACTCATTCACTATGCTATTCTGGCATCTTCTCTCTTTAACTATCTACTCCTGCACTCTAAGAAAAATTAGCAACAATTGCTCTCTAATAAATTAAGTAAAAATAACAAGTTATGATTTATCTCTGAAATAAATATATTTGGT
Source organism: Pinus albicaulis (assembly GCA_034641835.2). NCBI lineage: Eukaryota > Viridiplantae > Streptophyta > Pinopsida > Pinales > Pinaceae > Pinus > Pinus albicaulis. The sequence continues at coordinate 732,544,257 of CM076579.1, forward strand.
AAAAGGAAGACATATGTAGATGTAAGGGATTATGTACCTGAAACTACATTTATATTTGGCACCTAAAGCACTTATCAAAATCCTATTACTTAATTTCAAAATTAAATGCATTCATCCCAATGGGGACTACGATTTGGCTCCCATGAAGCATAATATGGAAAAAGGTAACTGCAAGAGAAAACAAGAAACTACATCCAACAATTAGCTTAGGTCATGATGACAAAACAAACAATCTCAATAATTAAATACTAGTAAACAAAAAAACAAATGTGCTAAGATTTAAAGACACTCACAATATGTGAAAGCATATACCATGATTGTTTGACTATCAATTCTATTTTGGATCAATGATTTCTTGAAGGAATTTCTCCAACATAGATTTAATGAAATATTTCATTGGATTGACTATAATCTCTAGATTCATGCACATTGAATATCTACTTCTCAATTTCCGTAGCCTCTTTTTGCAATAGGGAAGCCAAGACAAAATTTTCTTCATTAATACTAACAAAAATAATTATCCATTTTCTAATTTCTTCTATAGTAAAATCAATTATATCATCAAAATATCTTTCCTTTAACTCTTTTAACCTATCCAATTAAGTTATTAGTGTATCTCTTTAATTTAAATTACAATTGCATATGATGCATGGACCGTTTAGATCCTAAAAAATTGTATCGCCTTGAGAAAGGCATTGCCTCTTTTAATGTTTATGCTTTCACATTCAGAAATTATGTTTTCTAGTGTGTTAATTTTTTTTGACCATCCATCTTTGACCTGCTTCATTAGATTAACATTTGGGAGTCCTTTGTTTTTTGTCTAGATCATACGACCAACCAAGCCTTTGACTAAAAGTGAGTAAATTATTGTTAACGAAATTATTGTCTTCCTTAACATTACTTTTAACCAAATCAACAAATGAGTAAATTCCTTGTGCTAAACACAATAGATCAGAAGCTACTTGCCATGAATGTTCAATAATTTCCAATATTTGGCATATATAAGTGATAATATAAGATTTGACTACATTAAGGAGTTTTAGAGTTTTATTACACTTATGGGATGTGATAGGAGTAGAAATTTTTGATGGTGGTTCCTGTATTTCCAGTGGAATCATTAACAAAGGACCCAAATTTATAGCATCTTCTAGCTCTTTTATTCTTTCTTTCGGTATCATATTCTCTGCTTTTGTTAGCCAATAGGATCTGCAAGTGCATTACTAGTAGCTTGATGCAATTTCATGAGTCTGGTGGCTGCAACCCTAGACACATCAACATTTATTTCTACTATATCAATAACTTTGTTACTAAGGACTGTTACTTCTTCAATTCTTAATTTTTTACAGGGTGATCATCGAAAGTAGTGATTTCCTCAACAATTTTCTCCATTATGTAATATTCCCAATTAGCCCAAGCTAGTGGGAATATTCAATTTTGTTTCATTTTTTTGTTTCATGAATAAAAATGTAAAGGAGGATCATAAAACTCCTAAAACAACAAATAAATCAATGCCACATGTGAAAAAGGCTAAATATGGGCTATTTAAATAAGCACCCTTAGGTGTGAAAGGGGTTGAATCTTTTGATTGGGTCAACCATGAAAAAATCAACAACATTGTCTTGGAGGAGTGGCCATCAATAAGGCACAACGCAGTTTTAGTTGGAGGTGTTTCATGTGAAAGGAGCTATTCCATTGAGATGGTTTAGGGTTTTGCAATATTTCATACTTATAAAAGGAAGAGCAGATTAGCATGAGAAGGTTGTTGATGATTATGTTATTTATGAAGATTTTTTTTGTTTAGACATTTCTTATTCTCTTTGTTGCTTAGTAGAGAATAGTGTTGTTTAGCACTGGGTGTTCTTGATCGGGAATCCCAACTCTTTCCTTGAGAGGCCTCTTGGAAGAGTTTGTATTTCTTGTCCATTATCAAGCATTTGGCCAAGCTCTTCTTCCAAGTACAATGCAGATCCTGTTGAGGGTTTGGTTGTCTTTGAAAGCTGTAGCAAGTGGAGGCTATATCTACTCAGATCTAGGAAAATATAGTGCCTCTTTTCAGTGGGGAAGGCTTCTATCCCATTGAAAAGAGAGTATTGGATGGTTGGAGCTGCATTTTCAGATCTTGGCATTAGGCCAAACATGTTATAGAGCCTACAATGCAGTCTTGCTTCCAGAACTGTGTTATTTGTAGGGTATTGTTGCAGGGTATTTTGGCACACTTTTTGGAGGGTTGGATTTCATGTGTTGGGGATCTACCCTTCACATTTGAGCTCCATTGGAGGGGATATTCATATTGTATATTTCAGATCAGATCTGTATGTCACATAATTTTTGAATATTTCTGCAGATCTGTAGCATTAGATCTCAGATCTACTCCTTGTACCTCATGTTTTACTGAAAACCCCAAGGGGAAATTGAAGAAGAGCCTATCTAGTGTACAGATCTGATATAGAGATAAATTTTTTTACACAGATATGCTCTAGATATGAAGTGTAATCTACAACAGTTGCAGCCAATAAAATAATGTTGTCAAGCTCTTTTAAGTCTTAATACATGGTTGCAACACCTCATTTTGAGGATTTTCTTCCATAAAAGTCTTCTATTTCTTGTTGTACATCTCATGAGCTATCTTATTCACATATTTTGCTGATGTATATGTAAATAATGAGCCTCCTACTCTTACTTAGCCAATCTACGTTATTTCTCTGCATTATTATTTAATATTACTACATTTCCCATTTGGGAATATTACAGTGGTATCAGAGCAATCATCTTGGCACAGCCTATAAGAAGCCAATATGTCTTCAGAAGAAGAAGAGCCTCTTACTAACAGAGAGAAGAGGTATCTAAAAATAATACAGAAGAAATTTGATTACACAAATGATGATAAAGACAAGGGTAAAGCCCCTAAATCTAGAAGCGATGAAGAAGGAAAGGACTTTGCAAAGATCCTTTTGAGAGCCATGCAAGATCTTGCTAGAGAGACCAAAGAGATGAGAATGGACAGAATCATATAATATCCTAAGATATTTTATCTTAGAGAAGGCTCTAGCATGTCTCACCACTGGAATGATCAACCAGTGCATCAGCCACAAATTTCCCAACGCTTTACCATGCCTACCTTTTTGGCTGTGGGAAATGAAGGGTTTCAAGAGAAAGCATCCCTTGAATACTATTTTGAAGAATATTGGTCTCAAAATCAGAGATTCAAATATCACTTGAGTTTTCAAGAGTTCTGTCACCTCAAGGAAAAAAGAAGACCAAGGTATCAGCATAGAGATGGTGGATTCACTCAGAATCATGATCAACATCACTCTATGGGCAGATTCTTTCTACCCAATCTTGATGGGTCATCCAAGTGTTCTTCCAAAGCATGGGTAGAAAAAATTGACATCTACTTTCAGTTGAACAAGGTTCTAGAGATGGAAGCTATCAAGATTGCAGTGCTGCACTTTGAAGGTGAAGCACATGACTGGTGGTTCCATGACTTGTCTACATTGGGTCATGCCAATGTGATTGCTTATTCAGAGTTCACTAGATGGCTGGTGGAAAGATTTGACAAAATAGATCCAGAGGCACCATTCATGAGCCTTTCAAAGTTGAAGTAATCAGGTAATATAGAGTCTTATATTTCTGAATTTTTGAGATTATTTGTTATGGTTCTTGATTTGTATGCAGCAAGATGGGTGTACATGTTCATCGATGGTCTAGATGAACCTATTCATGGGTTGGTAAAATATACCAAGCCCACTACCTTTCATGATGCCATTGAGAGGGCTAGAGACCTTCAATATGCCTTGCCAAAAGCAAAGGAAAACTTCCAGCACAAGCCCTCTTTTCCTTCTAAAGGAAAGGAAGAGAAAGCCGCTCCTTCAAAGGAGAGCTGATACAAGAAGCCTCTTGATGACGAAGTCCGGAGAGATCTGAGGAAGAAGAAGCTATGCTTCACTTGCCAAGAATCATGGGCACCTGGACATTGATGTGCTATTAGAAAATCACATTACATAGAGGTCTTCTCAGATATTCAGGAGGAAGAAGAAGATGAACCAAGAAGAGGTCACACCGCTGACACTGCTGGAGGAGATCCAACACCATCAGGAGATGGGAATGGAGAATTTGATCCTATTGGAGGGACTCTTGCATCTTTGAGAGCAGTATCTGAGTACTTGAATTTAAGAGTTCAAGGTTCAATCTTGAATCAAAGGGCTTTTGTATTGATTGATAGTGGGGCCACCCACAACTTCATTGATGTCCATCTTGTGCAAAGGAGGAAAATACCCACTGATACTTTTGAGGGATTATCTGTTTTGGTCCCAGGAGATAGAACAATGAAATGCATGCATTATGTCCCATCACTTTCAGTCACCATGGGTACCTACACTTTGGTTGATCACTTCTTTATGGTTGACATACCGGACACCAATGTGATTTTGGGTGTTCAATGGTTGATTACAATGGGGAAAGTCACCACTGATTGGGAGGCTTTGAAAATGGAATGGGTGGACAAGAAGAGTGGTGAATGTCAAATGATCAAAGGCATGCATACATACCCCTCACATGCCACTTCCACACAGAAATCAGAGATGGATTTACGTAGTGGAAGAAAGGACTTTACAGTCCCATCTATCATGTTCATGAGATTTTTGCATGGGACACTCTTATCTAGTGGCAAACCACCTGGGTGGCCACCTGATTTAGATTTTGTGGGAAATATATCACAACATGAGGCTCCAAGCTTAGATCCAGGAGGGATTGGAGCCCTAGAAGACAAATCTACAGCACTGGGAGTCTTGGGTAAGCTCAAGAAGGAGGGATATCTTCTTCCCCTATCATCATCACCCACTCTCATTTATGGTTCTGCGCTGTGGGAGGAGAAGAATGGAAGGAATGGCCTTCCAACACACACCTTTGGCATGGGAAATGTAAAGGAGGAAAGCAACAATGTGACAGACATTTCTGTTGATACACCATCAGCGCTGTCATTTTTGAGCAGTTTAGATCTATATTAGAAATCCCAACTGTTGGTGGATTATTCCAAAGATCTTCACACTTGTATGATACTTGATGACCAACTGCATGAAGAGGTCTACTTAGTCCAATGATGAGTCATCTATCATCATGGTAGGATCTTCTTGTCTAGAGCCTCCAAGATCAAGAAGAAGTTGGTACAAAGTGCTTACAAAGAGTTCTATTTCAACCATATGTATTCCATGAGGATCTACAACATCATCATGAGGAGCTTTGATTGGGAAGGATTGAAAGAAGAACTACATCATCATTTTCAAGAATGCATGAACTATGTGGAGCTGGGGCAACAACATGACTCCAAGAAGGAGTTATTTCAGCCATCTCCTCCATTTTTTTAGAGAGGAGATAGATCCATGAACCACTCCATTTGTATGAGGAGTATTGTTGGTGAAAAATCTGATCATGTAAAGCATGTTTTATTTTTTGATTGTATAAATTATTTCACCATGTTTATGCAGATCATGGCTCCAAGGAGGAGAAATACATCTTGTAAATCTCGTGGCCAACAATGGGCCACACAAATTTATGAAAATTGGCCACTCCCTTGATGAGAAAAGGGATATTTTCTGTCATGATGGATGCTTTCCTAAAGCACCAAACATATCTCACCCTTTCAGCCATAGTGAGATAACATGGGCAAAAAGTAAGTGGTGGGGAAACCACTTACCATATCTTGATCTGATGCAGGCAGGAGATGCACTACGCTGGTTTCATATGTGGGACTATGTCCCACCTCCACATGCTCAAATTTCTGTTTGTATGTATGTAGTTTTACTCCCATACCTTGATGATATACTTGTACATTTTATGGGGATGTATGGAGGGAGAATGGGAGGCTTGTATGTACCACATGCAATGGAGACTCTCTATGTATCATATGCTACATGTTTCAAGGAGAGCATTGGTTCAACCATGTTTGTTTCATTTGAGTTATTGACTCCTTGTGGGATGGACTATGTACATCTCATGATGAATTTGGAGGAACAATTCATGGAGGGTTGGATTGGTGAACACTTGGCTTATGGAGGAAGCTTAACACATGATGGTGTCACCAATGGAGGAGGAGAAGAGTTGCAGTACTAACCTTATCAGTTTCTTGAGGTCAAGCAAAATTGTAGAGGGGAGGACTGTAATATTCCCAATTAGCCCAAGCTAGTGGGAATATTCAATTTTGTTTTATTTTTCTGTTTCATGAATACAAATGTAAAGGAGGATCATAAAACTCCTAAAACAAAAAATAAATCAATGCCACATGTGAACAAGACTAAGTCTGGGCTATTTAAATAAGCACCCTTAGGTGTGAAAGGGGCTGAATCTTTTGACTGGGTCAACCATGACCAAATCAACAATGTTTTCTTGGAGGAGTGGCCATCAATAAGGCACAACGTAGTTTTAGTTGGAGGTGTTTCATGTGAAAGGAGCTATTCCATTGAGATGGTTTTGGGTTTTGCAAGCTTTCAAAATTATAAAAGGAAGAGGAGAGCAACATGAGAAGGTTGTTTATGATTATGTTATTTATGAAGATTTTTTCTGTTTAAACATTTCTTATTCTCTTTTCTGTTTAGCAGAGAATAATGTTGTTTAGCACTGGGTGTTCCTGATCGGGAATCCCACCTCTTCCTTGAGAGGCCTCTTGGAAGAGTTTTCATTTCTTTTCCACTATCAGGAATTTGGCCAAGCTCTTCTTCCAACTACAATGTAGATCCTGTTGAGGGTTTGGTTGTCTTTGTAAGCTCCAACAAGTGGAGGCTATATATACTTAGATCTAGGAAAATCTAGTGCCTCTTTTCAGTGGGGAAGGCTCCTATCCCATTGGAAAAAGAGTATTGGATGATTGGAGTACCATTTTCAGATCTTGACATCAGGCCAAACATGTTTTAGAGCCTACATCGTAGTCTTGCTTCTAGAACTGCATTATTTGTAAGGGTACTATTGCAGGGTCTTTTGGCACACTTTTTGGAGGATTGGCTTTCATGTGTTGGGGATCTGCCCTTCACATTTGAGATCCATTGGAGGGGATCTTCGTATTGTATATTTCAGATCAGATCTGTATGTCACAAAATTTCTGAATATTTCTGCAGATCTGCAGCGTTAGAACTTAGATCTACTCCTTGTACCTCATATTTTGCTGAAAACCCAAAGGGGAAATTGAAGAAGAGCCTATCTAGTGTACAGATATGATATAGATCTAACTTTTTGTACACAGATCTGCTCTAGATTTGAAGTGTAACCTATAGCAGTTGCAGCCAATAAAATAACACTGTCAAGTTCTTTTCAGTCTTAATACATGGGTGCAACACCTCATTTTGAGGATTTTCTTCCATAAAAGTCTTCTATTTCCTGTTGTACATCTCATGAGCTGTCTTATTCACATATTTTTCTGATGTATATGTAAATAATGAGCCTCCATATTTTCCTCCTGTGCTTACTTAGCTGAACTCTGTTATTTCTCTGCATTATTGTTTAATATTGCTTCATTTCCCATTTGGGAATATTACACATTATTTTATAATTTTATTCTAAAAAATTACTAACCCAATCAAGTAGTATAGAACTCTCAATTTCCACTTTCATAATTTTTTCTTGATGCTTCTTGTTTTCAAGGGACTTTTGGATTTGGGTTATTTGTCCATGTGAATTCTGTCTAGAATGAATATTCAAGGAGGATATTAATCATCTCCACCTCCTAATAGTTTTATGTGAACTATTTTTTCACTTGAAGTATATTTTCTCTTTCTCTAACTGGAGGATTAAGTCAGACCAATATCGAATGTGCAAGGTGGAGATTGATGTGTAGGATTTGGACCTCTTTGCTTGTATTTTGTTTCAATGTTGATTTTGACTTCTTCAGAAAGTTGTTTTGTATCCATTACTAGTTCTGATTTTTACTTGGAGCATCGTGACTCCCCTCTCTTTCCTCTGTAACTCTTGTACACAAGTTCCTATAAATAACAATACCTAGGTGTGAAGTAAATAGGCATTATGGATCAATGCCTTGACGAACTTGAACTTTTCTTATTTATTTAAAAGAACCTAAAGACTCCTTAAGCTCTAGAACATGAGCCACATTCTTCACAATGACTTGTACAATAGTAAAGGGCAAAGAAATGATTTTTTTTTTAAATTTTTATGTTCAAATATAACTATCCAATCATATTATTTCCTACATACTTTAACAACAAAATACCTATCTATAACAATTTCTTGTAGCAACAATGGTTTACCTTTTAACCAATAAATTTGAATAATTGTATTATTTTGTCTTTCTTCATGCACCCCTTTTCCCAGTAAGAAACATTGGGCTTGGGAAAATATTTGATGGGGTTCTTATCCAATTATCATGTAAATGATCTACTTTACAAAGACATCTTGGATTAGAAAAAAAAAATAAAGTAGCTTCCTGCTTCCACATAATGGGATATCATAAATGCATAAGTTATTTGTTGAAATTGAATTTAGGTTTATGGGGTGAGTCATGAAAGACATGGCTTGAGACGAGGGTTGTTATCAAGTACACCATCATAAAGAATTTATTGATTTTGGATAAAATGACTAAATTAAAATCTAATTCATTTGAAATAAGGTCAACCGAGTCGAATAAAAAATAATTTTTATATGAGTAATAGAGGATATAGAGAATGGATTTCGATACATTCATTGTAGTTTCTCGGCCAATCAAATGGGAACAAAGCCTTTAGAAGTCTCTAAATGATAGTGTAAACAAAGAAATAGTTATAACAGAAAAATCATAAGGAGCCTAAGAAGTTGTCGAAATGAATTCAAAAATAATGCTCATATCACCTGCTTGTGACTCCAGAAATATATTTGTTTCTGACAGTTTTAAGCACATATCCAATTCCTGTTGCTTGAATATCCATATAAATACCTTGGGAGTCAAAGGAATTAAGGTATTCTTCACTGCTAATATAATTGTTCTTGTGTTTGAATAAAAATTGTTTGCGCACAAATAAACAATTTATCTGAAATCAAACACTTCTATAACACATGCAACATTCGCCAATCTGATAAACCAAAATCTTATTTATGTTCTTCTCTTCTGTTGGGAGGTTAAAATATTTCTCGTATTCAATAAACCACTGAAATTTCTCATTGAAAAGAGCAAGTGAGTTAATCGTATTAGTGTAAACAGCTTCTTTCCTTCCTCTGCTAGCCATTTCCACTTTGTACTTTCAAAATATTTTCTCAATTAGTGACATTTTCAATGCCCTTTAACTGTATATTTATCGATACGCTAAATAATCACCATATGTTACTATTTGGCATGTGAAATATGTTATACAAGACACTCTCAATAAATAACAATTCAAGATACCAAAGCCAACATTTACGGGAAGTAGTGGAAATAAATCTTGAAATTTCAAAACCATCTCCTCCATTTACTTCGCACTTTTCTCTTTCTTTAATATCATTGATATACATACCATAAGTGTCATAAATTTAGGAACTAAATCAAATTAAATGATTCGTGATAATGATAAATAGTGTATAGGATGTCAATAATAACTCCAAGTCGAAAGGTGTGTAAGGACAACCACAAAGAAATATTGTACGAAGACGTAGGAAGTTATCTATACTACGAAGCGAGTTGATGGTTTTGCTGGTATGCACTACTATGTCAATGTCAGTTGGCTCTATTTGATAGAAACAAATTTTTGTACGTGGAAACACTTCATGTTCCTCACTACGTGTCGATTTGCTGATTCGCCAAAAAAATTCCAAAATGTCTTACATTTTCTAATAGTGAGTCCTTTGTTTACTATAATGTTTGAAACGTGTTATATGTTTTTATCTTTTAAAGTTCGGAAGATGTTATATGTTTAGTATTGATTTAATGCCAATATGCGAAAGATAGAAATGCGGATGACACACTCTGCAAAATGAAAGCTTATTCCACTATACATGATGCTAATTTGTAATTTTGTGCTTCTTCCACAATCCTTACAATGAAATATTACTCTTCTCCTCCTTAACGGTGTCAACTGAAACAATATAGGTTAAAAATATTTCTTCTACAACTTTCAGAAACATTAAAATAATTTTGCTATTGATGAACAAAATCAAGGATCATGTTATATGTTCTTCCTAGCATATGTCTAGCAATTAAATATCATACGTAGAGAAATCAGATAAACGAATCCATAGACATCTATTGAAAAATATCCATAATTTATATTCCACATCGATATTTACACATTTTTGTTTTAAAAATTTGGTCAAAATTCTATAAAATATATTTTACAAGCAATAACAAATATATTTCCTCAAAGTGCATAGGTGCAGAGCAAGCTTTCATTGTGCTTCTTTCACACATCTGCACCTCAGTACCCCACAAAATGAAAGCTTCCTCCATACCTCATAGTGAAATTGATGTATTAATATTTTGGGGACTTAAATTTATGAGAACAAGATTTAAAATATAAACAATAAAAAGTAGAAAGAGAGCTTGATAAATCAATAAGAATTACAATTGGAGCCTTTGGCACCGACCATCATTTGGTATTGTTCTATAGTTTCCATGCAAATTGATTCACTAAGAAGCTTACACTGGATTGAAGGAGAAGTAGTGAGAATGTGAAACATTTGTTGAGATGATAAGTCTAATTGAGTTACTTTTATTGTGTAGAGTGTAGAGGTATGGAGGAAGATTTCATTATTCTTCCTCCACAATATGAAATCTTATACAATCATAAATGATTCTAATATATAATTTTGTAACTCAATGTTCCTATTATCGAGTTAAGTTGTATGTTGGTGCATCAATTTTCATGTAGTTTGTCTTTGCAAGTTGCACCTTCACATTCCACACAATGAAATTCATATTAAGAAACTAGATTAAATGGAACCAAGGTAAACACTCAAAAATATTATATATGAGTTTCTTCCACACTTCGCACAACCAAATCTTCATCTGCACAATAAAGCTTCTTTGCACTTATGGACCCGACATAATGATCATTACATATGCGTCAAAATAAATGCTATTAAGCACTTGAACAATGTATCGATTACGAATCAATTAAGCCTTATTTATTTTTTAAAATAGTGTTAGTCCTCACACTGAAATATTGATTAAGTTTATGGGAAATTTTACGTATGTGAAATACCATGGGAATTGACATTTTGAGGACATGCACAAAAAAATAGAGAAAGAGTAGATTTCTATGGTACCTGCACTGATCCCAGATTATGAAGAAGTGTGGGGGGGAAGTGTGTGGAGGGGAAATGTGTACAAAAATTCAAAAGTGGGGCATAAAGGCTCCTCCACACATGCCCTTCTTCCACACATATTTTATTCTGTACACTTCAAACCTTTGACCTTTGAATTTTGATTATAAAACATATAGTTTATACCATTAAAATGAAAATAATAAAAAATATTTTGTATTTTCAAAAACTTATTCCTATATCAAAAAATAAAATGGTAATTCGTTTCAATTGAAGTAATGCCTATTGAAGTACTATTTTGGAGTGCAACTATTGTGCTAGTGGAGTCATTAACAAAGGCCCCATATTTAGAGCATCTTATAGCTCTTTTATTCTTGCTTTCAGTATCAGGTTTTTTTGCTTCCTGTTAGCCAATAGACTCTACAAGTGCGTTACTAGTAGCTTGATGCAATTTCATGAGTCCAGTGGCTGCAACCCCAGACACATCAACATCTATTTCTACTTATCAATAACATTTTTATTATGTACCTTTACATTTTGAATTCTCAAATTTTTATTGCCCATGTTATAGTTTGCATATTACAAAGTGACATGACGATGAGTGAAAGTAGTGACTTCTTCAAAAATTTGCTCCATTATTTTCTAATTTTCTACTAAACAAGTACTAACCCAATAAAGTATTATAGTGCTCTCAATTTACATTTTCATAGCTTGTTCAATGCTTCTTATTTTTAGGGGACTTTTGGATTTTGTTGATTCAAATTCGTGCTTTCTATCTAGAATGAGTATCCAAGGAGGCTCTTCGTCATCTCCGCCACCTGATAGCTGACCATGAATTAGTTTTTCACTTGCAATATACTTTATCTTTCTTTGACTAGAAGATGAAGTCAGACCAATACTGAATGTGCAAAGTGGATATTATTGCATAGGATTTACACCTATTTTCTTGCATTTTGTTTCCATGTTGCCACTGGCTTCTTTAGGAATTACTTCAATATCCATTACTAGTTCTTGATTTTTTTCTTAAAGCATTATGACTCCTCAATTTCCTCTGTAACTCTTGTAAACAAGTTCCCATATCTAAAAGTACCTAGGTGTGTGGTAAATATGCTTTCTAGATCAAAGCCTCAATGTGATTCAAATTCTCTTAAGTTAAAAGAACCCAAAGACTCTACAAGCTCTACAATGTGAGCCACATTCTTCACAATGACTTGTCCAAAAATAAATGACAGAAATAAATTATTTTTTTCTTTTTTTTTTCTTCTCAAATATAACTACTCAATCACAACATTGCCTACATACTTTAGCAATAAAATAAATATCTATAACAATTTTTGGTAGCAACAATGGTTTACCTTTAAACCCATCAATTCGAATAATCGTATTAGTTCTTCTCTTTCTCTTTCTTCATGCACGGTTTGAGACCATGGTATTTGTGTGTGTTAGTCCTATATATATGTATGAGTCAAGTCAAGTTGAATATTGAGAATATATCGAATATTAATGAATTATCTGAAATATCTCATGATTGAATGTAATGTGATTTGATTTTGGGGAAAGTCTTTATTAGTCTGGGTTGAATAGGCTCCTTCTTGCTGTGTGCGTGGAGACCTAGTCCTGAGCTATGTGCAAGGAACCCGCTGCTATATGCACAGAAGAATATTACTGTACTGATTGAAGATCTATGAATAAAGAGAAGATTTTGGTTAATTTTGATCTACTTTTATGATTTTCATGTTTTTGTTAATGCATTGATTTATTTATATATCGGTTGCTGTTAGTGAATGCGCATTTATATGAAGTTGCAATCCTTGTATTCATGCAAGTATTACATATTGGTTTCTGTTAAAGGATAGATCTCTGTAGTTGCACAAGAGTTATTCTAGTTTCTATTGAATTAGATATGAATAAGGGTAATTGTCTGTTTTTCACAAGACTGTATAAAGGTTAAAGGTTTCCTGTATTAGATCTAAATTGGGCTAAGAAAGTCATTGCACAGGGCAGTAATCATTAGATTTGATAAGAAGGGATAAGATCCACATCATATGCTCCCTCGGGGTGTGGATACCTAGTTCCAATACCCCCTCCATACTACTTCGGGTGAGACTTTGGTATGTGCAAGCAGATCATTGTCGAAAGGGACAGTAGTTGGAGGGTTTTTTTGGTTGTGCGGAACACTCTGAACTTAGGTCAGGACCCAAGTTACACTCTTTGATCTCTCACTAGATCCTCCATCAGTTAGAACTAGTTAAACTGATTTTAACTCAGAGAAATTGAGTTAATTAATTACAAATCAAAATAAACTCAACTAGGGCTACTATTTTGTAGGAGACACTTGTTGGCTTGAGTGGTCTTGAACCAAGTTCAAAGTTTATTGCACAACCAAAAAACCCTCCAACTACTGGCCCTTTCGGTAATGACCTACTTGTGCAGATCAAAGTCTCACCTGAAGCAGAATGGGGGGGTGATGGAACCAAGTTTCCACACCCCGAGGGATAAAATGATGTGGTGGCCCTAAACAGATCGATTGCAGACTTATACAGATCTTAACATATGTGTGCAATTATTACATAATAGAATCATAGACTACTTCATCATAGATATATAACAGAACCAGATCCAAATATATATAATGCATAATCACTTAAGCAAATTTATCCATATATTCAACCATTAATATAACTTCATGCATAAATAACAGACATATTTGCACAGATGCAAGTAAGAAAAACAATAGTAAAATGATCTTAAGACAGAAACATGGAACATATAACTCAGATTGATAACAAAATTCTTTCGCCAAAATCAATCATTGCATTAATTCAAAGCAATTCAATACATCAGACTTTCCCTTACCCTTTACCCTTCCGCACATATAGCCAACGAAGTCTGCACACAGCCAGGACTAGGTCTCTGCGCACACAATCAACATGAGCCTTTCTACCCAACTGAGACTACAACCCTTACAAAAGTATCGCATATGCATAAAAAATTATATCCAAACATTAATAATAGTTAACTAATTCCTTAGAATCGATATATATATTTATATCCAATTTAGCGCGCAGATACTACAGTCTCAAACCATGGTTTGAGGCCCACAATATACCCCTAAAACCCCTTTTACATCAAATAGGGAGTTTGACTCACCCCAAAACCCCTTGACCTATCCGCGCAATGGGAATATACAAAACGTATACAAAAATATACCAAAAAGTGTACCCCATAGGACCCCGCTCTAACAGGCCCCCAAAACAAACATGTGACTCATCCAGAGTCACTATGGGTCTGCTTCTTCATCTTAGCTTGGAGCACACTAACAAAATATTTTAGAGGGAGCACCATTTCCAGACTCTGCGTAGCAACACCCTACACTTGAAGACAAAATTTCTCAGTGATGGTCCCTTCAGTGGCTAGCTCGATATTTATCTGCATTTGCTGAATGACCTTCAATGTGTTGTCCAAATTTTGTGACAGTTGGAGAGCCTCCTTAGCCCATGGTTTCATGCATGCCTCCAACAACTTCTCTTAGTGACGCAGGTCCTCAATCTCTATTTGAATTACCCGACCCTCCTGCAGGCGGGCGAGGCGCTGTGTAAGAACAAGGGTATGCACCACTATCTTGATCTCAACAAACTATTTCTCCTTTATGTGCAGCTCATTGCGCAGCTGCTGTACTACAGGGTAATTCTAAACCGAAGTCTATATTCCCATGGCCTCATCCAAAAACTTGTCACACTACATGACTGCGGAAAAAATACTATCAGTGGCCCACAAGTTCACTTTGGCAGCTTGCTTCACTCTAACTTCAGGTGGAGTTTCATGCTACAAATTTATTTGCAAATCAGCAATCTGGAGTTCAAAATCAGCCGGATGGTCTGAAATTCGACACACAAGGCTTTTAATGTGGTAGCCAGTCCTTCAAATTTCTCTTCAGGACTAGTTGTGGCTAGGACTGCGGGTACTTCACTGAACACTTGGTGGATCTTTGCTTCAAGCGAAGCGCGTTGGGATTCGGCTGTACAAAAGGCTTCCTCCACTGCTTCTTGTTTCTACTGTGCTTCTACAACCTAATTCTTTGATTCTATCGCATTTGTGTGAGCATGGGCCTCACATAACCAAAGTTCATTGAAAATCATACTGTGCATCAGGTGCAACTTTCTTGTAGGTAAAATAGACAAGTTAATATTAATATCACCTGCACCTCTAAAATGGGTGCGCCGGTTGGGGTCTACATGGTTGGACGGCACAGGGATTTGCACAAGACGAACATATCCGGTTGCTCACAAAGATATGCCGAGCGGCTGCATGCTAGTTACATGCACACTTGTCTGTATCTGGCTCACTTGAGTAACACTTGCCTAAATCAATCTTTCTTGCATTTTTAGCTGCTGGATACCAACCTGTGCTACCTCGAGCGTAGTTTTGTATTGCACCTCCATATTTGACCATTTGTCCTCTGTCAAAAATATGACCATGTTTGCAATTTCATTGAAGTCATCCTTGATCAGTGTCAGGACCTCTTCACCAGTGTCTTTAGATCCTTTTCTCTTCTTCCTCAATCCTATAACGGCCTGAGAACCACGCTTTGTTCCTTTAGAAGTCTTCGCTTCCACTTTATCTACTGTTTCTTTTGGGGCAATGCCATTTTTCGTTGGTTCAGTTGCCTTCTCCAAGTCGATAGTCTCACAGGTTTTTGTTGGCGTGGATTCTTTATTTGTTGTTTTCTTAGTCGTCTTCTCTATTTTTTTCTCTGGCTGAGTATCAGTGTGCCACTTCGTTGACGTTTTAGGAATGGATGTGGATGCACTCGGCTCTAACCACGCTGGTGGCCATTCTATAGTGGCAAGGATCAGATAATCTTCCGTGACTAGGTATGGTAATTCATACCAGACTCCCTCCACTACACCTTTCATGTAGATATGCATACTATGGAAAGTGACTTTGAAATATACTATCATATTATATTGGTTATACAATGTCGAAGATAGCCATGGCTTAGACTGTACTGCTTGATAAAGTGAGGCATCGATCAACACCCATAAAATCTTATTCTCCATAATGCGCGCAGGGTCTGATGAATTCTAGAGTGTAGCATACCAAAAGACGTCACACATTTATGGCTCTATCTCAAGAAATTGGGTTTCCTCAAGGGTATTCCACCCAATTAATGCGATAAAAAATAGCAGCCAAGCATAATGAAATTTATTGCCCTCTTCCTGTGCTTCACGCATATTCTCTAAAAATTCCTTGCACAAATTATGTGACCAATTGTAGATCACTCCCTTTTCACATCGTTCAATGAGAGCAATCACTTGAACGGGCACCTCCTTCGGTATACATTTGCACATCATCTTGTAGGCCAAGATGAACTTTCTGAACTGAACAATGGGATCATTAATCTCGCTCACCATAAATCCCATTCTCTTGCGTGAGACTTGGTATTTTTCTTTGATATTTTTTGCGACCACTTTATCTTGCACTTTTCCTGCAAAATCATCCATTGGATCTGCGCCTTGATCAGGTAGGCCAGTGATCCTATGGATCAATGCAACATCAATGGGAGTGCGCTCTCCCAGCCACAGTGCATCATCATTCATGAGCATGAGAAATTTATGGACACATATGTCATTTATTAAGCTACACCCAAAATGAGGGATCTGCAAAAGATTCGACAGGCATGCCTTGTGTAGACCCAACACCCATCTCTTCGGCTCTAGGCACACGATTCCTCCTTCATACTAGACATGGTCTAGGTAGAGCTCTGGCACAAGTTCAGGAATTTTATCCACATATGTGATGTCCTAATCCTCCATTCTGATCTGCGACACTTTTGCAAACATGTCCCCTTCGAATGGGACATTTTGAAGGATCAAAGGCATATTGATGCTTGATCGCACCTTGTCGAGATCTTTGGGAACCATTACTGATGGTTTGCACGGTGCGACATAGTTCATAAACCATGAGAATGGGGCCACTTTGACCACATTCTCCTCTTCCTCCATAGTTTTCTCAGGGAGCTCCGTCATTGGTCTTTTCAGGCACTCATCTGTCATGGAGTGGGACTTCAGAGTCTTTTCCCTCAGGGATTTCTTGTTCCTAGACGTTTGACCCTTCTTAGATTTCATGGGTACATAGGTTTCAGTAATCAGTGCAACAGAATCTTCTCTGCGTCGTGTAGTTGTCATACTGGGTGGAATTGTGTAACCCAACCCTCTACGTCACAACTCTTCCTCAAATCTCGGATCCAAACTAGATATAGACAATGAGTATGTCGCGTAAATCAAAGAGCTTAGGGAAAATAATTCCCTTAGAAAGAAAAGGGAACTATTGCGACCCCATAAGTCATATTTATACTTTTGGCGCATCTTCCATGGTTCCTTATGCATTAATGTGTCTTCATAAATGAAAAAATGGTCCCAAATTTGAAAAAATCCCTTCATTAAATGCAACCTAGACGCTCCCATAAATGGTAATAAAGTTGTCTTTTCCAGATTTACTACTCTAATGGCTAGTCTTTGGCACCTCTGCGACCTAGTCAACCTCCTCGCATAGCTACCATGCACTCGTTGCACCTTTTTTCACATCCGCCATCCCATCTGCGCAGATATGATACTCCAGCCATATAGTCATTTGGTATGCACAAGGTCATCCATGTACGGCTTCAATTGGCTTCCATTAACATACCTGGGAAGGTATTCTCCACTCAATGTGGCCAGGCACACTACACCTCCATAAATGATTTCCTTAACAACATATGGCCCTAGCCAATGCATATTCAACTTCCCTGGGTGGTGCACAAACTTGTTTTCATACAACAAGACTAAATCATCTTCCTCGAACACCTTTTGCCTAACGTGCCTATCATGCCATGATTTTTTCGTGTGCCTTGTGAACTTCTTGTGATAATTGGAAATAAAGCGATCTTCTTCCAGTGTGACCAACTACAGAAATCATTCCTCCATAGCATCTGCTTCTAACATATTTGTGAATGCTTCAATGCACAGACGAGGAATAATGAACTCCATCGACAACACGACTTCTTTCCCATATACCATCCTGAAAGGTGTCCTACTAGTCAACTTCTTACATGTGGTCCAATATTCCTAGAGAACTACAAGTACACACTCATCCCAATCATTTCAGCTAGTATTGCAGACCTTGGTAAGCACAGTCTCCAATATCTTATTGAATTCTTCAACCACAACATTTTCCTGGGGATAATGGGGAGAGCTCTTCTGATGATGCATATGGAATTCATCTATCAATACTTCAATGGTTTCATTCATAAAATGATTACCCTGATCACTTATCAGCATCTTAGGACATCCAAAGCGAGTCACAATTTTTTTAAATATGAACTGTGCAACTGTATCTATAGTACAATCCTTCACAGGCTTAGCTTCAGCCCACCGAGTTACATAGTTCGTTGCAGTGATTATGTAACGTGAACCACTCTTATTCCCTGGAGGATTGATAGGTACAAAAAAGTATATACCCATTTCTCAAATTCTTCCAGTGCCATCTATGGATGCAAGGGCATCTCGTCTCTGCATGATGGATTTCCAGTACTCTGGCATACATCACATGTGCGACAATGCATAAATGCATCATTGTGAAATGTGGGCCACCATAACCTAGCTCACAAAATCTTCTGTGCAGTTTCCTTACCTGTATAATGACCACTGACAACCCCTCCATGAGCTTCATCTTGGATTTCACGCCTTTCATACTCCAAAACATATCTCTGCAGAACTTCATTTGCACCCATTTTGTACAATTGTCCTGCAATAATAGTGAAGTCTACTATGCGTGCCACAAGCTATTTCTTCTAGTAAACTATATATTCATTAGGTGCATGTCCAGTAGTCAGGAACTGAATAATATCGAGGAAATTATCATCAAATATCTTGATCGCAAACAAATGTGCATATGGTAGTCCATCCTCCAAATTCATGGGTTCTTCACCAGTCTGAATGCACGACAGATGGTCTGGCCCAGCATTAATTCTTCCAGGTTTTACAATAATCTTAAAGTCATACTCCTGGAATAACAAAAACCACCTACAAATCTCCCCCCCCAACACAGACTTATTGACAAGTTATTTCAATTAGAATGATCAGTAAACATCTTAAAATCCCCCCCTAACAGGTAGTGGCAGAATTTCTGCAGTGTGTACACCATTGCTAATCCTTCTCACTCTATGGTTGAGTAATTCTGTTCGGCACTTGAGATTTTTCGGCTTGCATAGGAAATAGGGTGATCAATCTCTCCTACTCCTGGTTTCACTAAAATAGCTCCAAGTGCAATACACGAGGCATAAACATGCACATGAAACACCTTTGACCAATTTGGAAAGACTAGTATGGGCGTAGTGACCATCTTCTCCTTCAACAATTCAAAGATCTTCTAACATTCCTCATCCCAGTAGAATGTCACATCCTTCTTGAGAAACTTCTCCATGGGCGCAATTATCAGTGCATAACCCTGAATGAACTTTCGATAATACCCAGTGTGCCCCAATATTGAGCACAATTGCTTGACATTCTCAGGTGTCTCCAGATTAACTATCATTGTGATCTTCGCGGTATCTACCATCAACCCTTGCTGGCAGACAATGTGTCCCAATAGTATCCCAAATGGCACACGTAATATACACTTCTTCAAATTAAATGATATATGGTATTTTCTATAGGTATCCAATATTAAGCGTAGATTTGAAACATACTTATTTAATAGCCCAAACACATTCCAATCATCAAAGTATAATTCCAAGAAATTATGGATAAATTATTTAAAAGAAACCACTACTACGCACAAGAAAATGGCAGGCACATTCTTCAAGCCAAAGGGCATGACTGCATATTCGAAAGATCCCCATTCAGTTGCAAAGGTGTTTTTACTACGATCTTCTGGCACAACCCTGATCTGATGATACTGTGAAAACCCATCCATGAATGAATAAAATTCTTGTCCTCCAAAATTATCCAGGATTTCATCAGAGAATGGAGTTGGGAATGGATCATGCACACAAGCATCATTCAGTTTGCGCAAATCTACACAAATCCTAATTTCTCCTTTGGTATTCTTATCTCGTACTACCATTAGAATTACCCAATCAGACTCTTCTACTGGTTCTATGATGCCTAAAACAACCATATTATCCAACTCTTCTTTCACCTTCTGCTTATACCTTGGATTCAACATGTATGGGTGTTGCTTCACAGGGCACACATCAGGTTTCAAAGTGATCTTCATAACTCCAAGTTCTCCAATAATTCCTTTCAATTCTGAGAACTTTGTAGGGAAAGAGTCTTGATATTCAGTCAAAAAATCAACAACTTTTCCTACTATGTCGTTGTCCCAATAATCTCCAATCTTTGCCAACTTAGGTTGCTCTTCAGATCCAATATTCACCTGTCGAATCTTCAGGGGTTTTGTCACATATAGTAAAGGGATCAAGGGACCAACCACTATGCGCTATCTCTCAAATTCTGGAATCATGATATTCCTTGGGTTTTCTTCACTCTCTTCAACCATCATATTTTTTCAATTCACAATATCTTTCATTTGTGCATCCCATGCTGGTGGAGCACACTCGATTGCAGGCTTTGTTGCATAAAAGATCACTTCTTTAATATTATGCAATGCTTTTCCAATATTATCAAATCCACTCTCAAAGCTGAATGCCAGAATAAAACTCTTCATCAGCACATACCATTCACTAGTACCTCAACGTAGCTCTGTCTCCAAATACCAATCAGTAGGTACCTTCTCCAATGTGTGAATAAACATGTGGACCCATTCAGGTCTTGGTTCTATGCCCCATACCTGATTCCATCGAGCCAAATGTCTGCATGGATCATCCTTTCCAGAATAGACTTATTCCATTATGATGGATGGACATTCAAAGCGTAACCTCATCATGCACACACATTCATCCTAGTTTCCCATGTTTTCTTTATGAGTCTCCCACCATATTGCTGGAGTAGCGCATATTCCGAGGTCCAAAGCATGGAATCACTATCGTTATGGTACAGTCCTTTCAAGATCTCCTAAAAACATGTTTACATCAATGGAACCATCATAATGCGGTAATTCATGTACCTCAGATGTTATGCATTAAAGATATTTGGTCACACGATTACAACGCAGATACTTCATGCAATTGGTTCTTCCAGTTTTCTAATTCTTCCTTAGAATCCGAAAAACAAGAGATGTCCTTCTCCCAATTAAGATTTCCATCCTCCATTGGGTTGATCCAATCTTCCTCACACAAAGTCAAATTATAGATTTGATCAATATCATCATCAGCGCCCACAGGCTCTGTGTCTTTGTCCTTCTGCAAGATCTAGGGGAATGATGACTCTGATTCCATTACTTTCAATCTCCATTATTATTTTCTTTAGGTTTATGACACCATCCATATCAATAGCCCAATCCAATCTCAACAACGCAGGATAAGGATCAATATCATCTACAATTTGTATAACTTCAAAGTAGGGAAAATTTCAAGGATGGAAAATTATCTTGAATTTTAAAAAATTGGCGAATCTCACTAGTCCTTAATATGAAAACTATAAAATGTTTATTGATGTATTTGTAAAATTATTCAAATTTATAATGATTTTACATATACTCTCTATATAATTTTGGTGATTTTTAACGTAAAATAATTTTATATTGTAAAATTTGGGCGAATCATTTTGATAAAAAAGGGAAATTGGCGAATCATTTTTTTGGAAAAATCATAGAAAATTAGCCCACTTGTGAATATTAGCCCCTAAAATTTTCCATGCTTCAAAGTCTTCCATCACCTTCACACACTCAATACTAACTACGACCAGCGACAACCTTCCTAATGGAATGAAATTCTGTTGATTTTCCATGCGCAGTTGAATGGTAGACCACTCCAGCTTAGGGTCTCCCATACGCTGCTAGGTTTTCTTAAATAGAACATTTGCATCAGACCCCAGATCTTGAATAACCCGATCCATATCATAAGCACCAATCTACGTGGTCATACACATCTCTCGATCCATCCTCTTCTCATTCTTATAAATTTTGTTGACAACTCTCTATTCTACCATCAGTTGTTCCTTCTCTGTGTAATTATCTATCAGATCTTGAAGATTATCTACTGCCTTTTTGTTGCACAGTAGTTTAATGAAAGCTTGTAGGAATGGTTTTATCTCTTCATCTCCTCCTGCTTCCTTCATTGGTCTACTTGATGTTGATGCACTTCCTTCTGAGAATTCTTTCTGCGCTTCAATAAAAGTCTACTTGGAACACTATAAATTGAATCCATCTTGATTCTTAGGGGCTGTATGTATCCATAGATCAGTAGCCTGCTGCTTTCCCTTATCTTAATTAGTGGTTGTAATGCTCCCAATGACCACATTTATGCTAAGATCTTATTCATGGGTTTCTGATCTAACCATCTAAAGATTTTGCGTTGGAGTCTGCGTCTTTTTCTCCTGCATTTTAGCAATCAAAACAGGGCAATATTCTATCCCATGTTCAAACTGTCTACAATCCCTGCATGATTTTCGCACTATATTTGGACAATCATGCGCATAGTGACCAAAATCTTCGCAGTTGTAGCAAATAATCTGCCCCCTTCTTTGACCAACTGATCCACCTCCTCGTCCTCTTCCTCTGCCCTGAAATCCACCACGCCTAGAGGGGGATGTTGGTGAGGTAGGTTCGGCCTACATTGTATATATTTCATCTTTTTCCAACATCATATCATAAGTGCGACAATGTTGTTCATCATTTCCTAGTGACAAACATAAAATACATAATAACTACTTCAACTTAGTCTGATACTTTCCAACCCTTGGACATAAATTTGTGTCATGTAATACATAAACTTGACAGATTGTGCATCATAATGTGCTCTTCAATGGACTAGGACCTCTGACATTCAGATAATTATTGAAGGTAGGACATTGATCCTTATGGTGGCCAAAAAATTTACATTTTATGCACTATAACTTTGCGTAAACCTCCTTTCCCTTTTTATTTGCATAGGATTTGAATCTCTAAATGCATGGCTTCCAACTAATTCTAAATCTGTGGAGTTACAAGCGCAACAAGTGTTAGGGTAGCTTCTTGTTTCATTGCAATCTCCACAGCCTCAGCCCATGTGGAAATCTTCTGCTGACCCGAGGGCTCGCGCAAATGTGGAAGTAACATAGAAATAAACCATTCCTTATGTTGAGTATCATCAATGGTAAATCCATCATCTCTGACAGTGTGCTTCAGCCTTTGGTATACCTCCCACACAAAATCATTAACCTCCTGATGAATCTCTTTCATTTTTGTAACCAATTGCACATATGATTTAGGCTTCTTGAATTGTTCCTTTAGGGCATATTTTATTTGTTCCAAGGTGGCATTAGGGTTTGATTGAACATATTTGATTGTAATATTCCAAAAATTTAGCCTTCAGCTAAATGGAATATTATAGTTTGTTTTATCACTAAGTAGGTGAATAAGTGGGTGGAGAGGCCCATAATACTCCTTAGCAGCAATAAAAACACTTCAAGTGTGAAAGGAGACCTTTTTCAACAGCTAAATAAAGCACCTCCAAGTGTGAACAGGGTTGGATCATGTTGATTCAGTCAAATTTGACCAAGTCAACAATGTTGTTATGGAGGAGTGGAGATTAATGAAGAATAATGCAATTTTGGAGGGAGATTGATCTCATGAAGGAAATGACCTAATTGAGTGGGGCCAAGGGAAAATGAGTTCGTAATCTATATAAGGAAGAGGATGGAAGCCATATAGGTTCATGTTTTAGATAATTATTTTTATATTGGTCTGCTTAGACTTTGCTTCCTCTTGCTATATAGCAGGGTTGCTGTGCTGATTAGCATCGGGTGTTCCTGAGCGAGAATCCCACCTCTTTCCTTGAGAGGCCTCTTGGAAGAGTATTGTATTCATTTCCACATTTAGGTTTTCAAGCTGAGCCACAAATTTATTCATCAGCGCAGTTTCTGCAGGTTATTGTGCTGTGTTGCAGGGTGCAGCAGTGGAGGATTAGATCAGGTGTCTTCGGAGCTAGTTTTTAAGTGGAGGAAGGTTTCCATCCATTGGGAGGTCTGTAAAGAAGACCCTTGGCATTATTTCACACATTTGGCACTAGGCCAAGCAGTATTCATCCCCTATAGCGTAGTTTTAGTCTTGATCCACGTTATTTTAGGGAGGATTTGCATGGGTAGTTGCAGTGATTGTTTTTGGAGGAGATTTCTTCAGTGGAGGAGCCACTCTTTCATCCGGAGGGTCTGTTGGAGAAGGGCTGTATATTTCTACATCATCTTCAGCCATATCTTCTCATTTCTATTTTTGCAGCATATCTTCATCCCTGGGCTGCAACTTACATTGGCACATTGTGTGCATTTTCCGGAAACCCTCTTGGGTTGTCTTGGAAAGATGATCTAGTGCCCGGATCTGTATTTTTAGATTCTATTGGGGCCTATATCAGTATTTTTACATCATTGTGTCATCTATAGCTGTATTTATGCATAATATAACTATGATGTAACAACTCTCTGGCATTTTGTGTTGCAACAACATCTCAATTTTGAGAGTTTTTATGTATTGGAGGCTTGTATGATCACATTCTATGTTTAATGCCTCATTGTTTTGCACTTATTTGCTGTATCTATGATCAATAACATGGATTCATATTGGTCTCATGATTTTATGTGTTAAATAATTGTTGTTGCTTGCATTTTATGAGCTATATTGCTGTTATTTCCAATTTGGAATATTACAATGATATACCAATTTAATTCAGGATCTTGGAAAGCAGTGGCTAATAGCGCTTTCTTAATATCATCTTTGTTAACCTGCTAAGCTTGCCATACAAAATCAGTCACAAACCAAAATTTCTCAATATCTTCATTCCCAATACCTCTAAAATTAGGTAGCTTCATTTACCCGACCATATATACACCTGGGGGAGGTGGAGGTGGTGTGGAGATGGAGTGCGTGCTTTGTGAGATGAGTTGGGAAGTGGAGTAGATGGCGTTGGAAAAAGGATCATGAATCTTATCGTTCTGGTTTGATGAAACTTCTTCATATTTAGAGCACACAAATTCACTAGAGCTATTAGTCTATGGTTAATCGTCACTATCAGAACTATGCTTTAGAGTGCTATAAATAAATCCTTTCTCTGGATCTTCATGGTAGAGTTTTCCACTGGGCGCAGTCGGGAATCTTCACGGAATTCAAGCAACATGTTGACACCGAGAGACCTATTCACATAATAGAATCTTCAACAAAAACTTCAAAGAGCGTAGGAAATTACCTCTAGGTCCCCTAAAAAAAAATTCTCTCTGCTTCAGAATATGACACAAATTGATCAATGGGAAATTTTGTCACAAATCCTCCCAAGAGGCGATCAATCCAATGATCTACTACGTGAGTGATCTTATTTTCTAACTTTTCTAATTGTTAAATCAATTCGAGAGTCCACTTAGTGACTGCATCATCCTTCACACAGGTATTGAATTCAATCAATCAAAAAAACCAATCTTGTAGCTCAGTTTCAAAGGAGCAAAAGAATATCTCGTGAATTTCTATATGGATGTATTTCTATACCCAGTTTTCGTCAGATAGCTTAGTACTTCGATTCTCTTGGAGTGTGAATTCAAGGATGTTTCTATCTAGCCAATCCTACAATTTGTTTTGCTAAGGGTGCCACAACATAAAATATACCTCAAAATGATCTGGTCCCAGCAATAGAACCATTTGTTGGCTTGAGGGGTCCTGACACAGGTTCAAAGTTTATCGCGCAACCAACAAACCCTCCAACTACTGGCCCTTTCGGCAATGACTTGCTTGCGCAGATCAAAGTCACACCCGAAGCAGTATGGGGGGGTGCTAGAACTAGGTTTCCACACCTTGAGGGAGAAAATGATGTGGTGGCCCTAAAGAGATCGATTGCAGACTTATACAGATCTTAACAGATGTGGCAATTATTACATAACAGAATCACAGACTACTTCGTCATAGATATATAACAAAACCAAATCCAGATCTATATAATGTGTAATCACTTAAGCATATTTATCCATATATTCAACCATCATATAACTTCATGCATAAATAACAGATGTATTCTCACATATGCAAGTAAGAAAAACAAAAGTAAAGCGATCTTAAGAAAAAAACAAGAAACATATAACTCAGATCGATAACATAATGATTTCGCAAAAATCAGTCCTTGTATTAATGTAGAGCAATTCAATACATTAGACTTTCCCTTACACTTTACCCTTCCGTGCACACCACTAGCGGAGTTCACACATAGCCAGGACTAGGTCTCCGTGCACACAGGCAGCAGGAGCCTTTCTACCCAACCCAAACTAAACACTTACAAAAGTATCACAGATGCATAAATAATTAGATCCAAAACATCAATAATAGTTAACTGATTCCTTAGACTCGACCTATCTATTTATATCCAATTTAGCGCATAGATACTATGCTCTTAAACCATGGTTTGAGGCCCACATTTTACCCTTAAAATTCATTTTACATCAAATAGGGATTTCAACCCACCCCAAAGCCTCTTGACCTATCTGCATAACACGCATATACAAAACTTATACCAAAAGATACCAAAAAGTGTACCCAGGGGACCCTGCTCCAACAAAACTCTACATGACTTACGTTAGACCCTCAAATTGAATTAACTAAACCAAATAAGTCATACAAAGTTAGTTAACTCATACAGGTTGTATTGTGATGTGGAATTACAATTTTATTCTAATTTAATTCAAGGGAAAATTAAATTAGAATCCTTCTTATTTCCATTTTCAACAATATACGACCTAAAATTTAATTTTCAATCCATGAGTTCATAAACTTCGAGGCACAACACTGGAAACGATAGAGAAAGGCCCAAGCGATATGGAAATCAAGTTCCTATACTAAATTTCTCATAAATCTCCTTATAAATTCCTACAAACTATGATTAGTTCAAATATCATAATTAAAATCATTCATTAAAAATGAAAAAATGATTACTACAAACATTAACCCCGCAAATCACCAAAATTTGGAAGCAAACCTAATTATTTATCAATTGAAAATAAACCCTTCCTATTAAAAACTTAAATATCAAACCAAATATGAAACTTGAACATTAACTCAATGACTCAAAATGTTTCTCAAACATAAAATTATTCTATCTATATTTGTTCTTTATTCTGTCATGTAAACCAATCAAAGCCTCAGAAAGGAAATGAAAATAAATCCTCACACATTTCTAGATCAATCCTCAAAATATATCAAGCAACTGATCTAACAAAGTTACTGTATGCATAATCCCATTCAGTTGAAAATGAATTACTGCGTGCAAATAGAAAATTGCATGAACACAATGTTGTCAAACTCTTTCATTAGTCACAATAACTGCTCTCACATTAACATGAATAAATTTAAACCTTTGAATGAGAGCAAAATAAAAGATTAAATAAAATAAATTCAAATAGTGAATCCCAAATGAAACACAAAATAGAGAGCTGCAAATAATGAATCACTACACTGTGTTTTAACATAGTCTTTCTACAAATCCTAAGTTTCAAGCAAACGAGATTGCTCTGGGCCGAAGCCTCCCCTATGTAATCCTAGGGTTTCTGCAACCTCACAACAGAGTTGTCAGGGCTCTTCTCTGCTCTCACTACGGCCTTACAAGACTCTCACAACTCTCCTACAACACATGATTTTGCACTTCACTAATGGCAGCCCCAATGGGAGCGGAGAGCACCCTTCCCCCTCCTAAAAATTCCCCTTCTCACACCGCCAACATGGCTATGAATGAGCAGAACCTACTCTTTGACTCCGCAGGGCCATAGGTTGACCCAAAATATGAGAAGAAGAAATCTTCCTCTGCCACATGCATACCGATAGTAGCCGACTGCCCGAAAATCGACCTTCCAGGACATTGCATCAATGTAAAGATTCAGTATATGAAGGACCATGCCCTCATTGGTAAATTTATAGGCTTCTAGCCTATTGAGAAGGCTATATAAGGCTGAATCGTGTCGAAATGGAAACCAAAGGGACATGTCACTCTACATCTTAGACCAAAGGGATTCTTCAATGCCATTTACAACTGCATTGAGGGCAGAAATCACATCTTGGATGGTGGTCCTTACTTCTTCAACTCAAAAGGCTTGTATCCGAGAGATTGGTTTGAAAGGTTCAACCCAGATAAGGAGGACTTTAACTGGGCACTAGTTTGGATCGGAATGTATTCATTACCATTGGAATACTGGGATGAGGAATCCTTAAAAGACATTGGAAATGGACTGGGAGAGTTCATCAAGATAGCTGAAGAAACCAAACTCAGATGATACAAGTATTATGCAAGAAACTGCGTCTACATGCATCTATCTAAAGCCCTAACATATTTGGTAAGTCTCTTTCATGATGATTTTGAATGGGTTCAAACCATATATTATGAGCATTGTTATGTAGGTAAATCCTCTCTGCGGACAGAGACAATCCCTCTAGCCCTAGGGTGGGTCTAGTAACAAGGAATCATGCTAGAGTGTAGGTTCCTAGATATTTGAATGAAAGAGGATGTGATAAGATGGCCTAACCATGGTCCAAAGCTGTCATCAACGCTCATAGTGATGATGAGAACCTCTCGCTCCTAATCGAAGGCAAGTCACAACCCCTCCGCTTATCACGTTTGGACATCCGCACAAAGATCAGAAAATGATAACGACATACCACATACTAATTCCATCCAAAAACTACTAGTAAGTCAGAGAAGACTAGCATATTGCATTCAATAAAGACAAAACACAAGACAGGAACCAGACAATAGTCACTTATATTAATAGGTAGAAATAAGAGATACAACCGCGATCTAATGTTGCGGTCTCCTCCAGCAGGGCTAGGGTGAAGCATGTCTCAAAGCTCATCGGGGAATTCGGATGGAAAAGGGACCTCTCAATGGAGTTCCTTCTTGATCTACCTTCTCAATAACTTCGTTATTCAACTATAGCTTAGTCTCCAAGTTCATCACTTCAGCTGTATAATTCTCTTTTTTCACCTTCAACTAGTTTTCATAAAGAGAGAAGGTTTGTTTATATAGAGGCAAAGGAGGAGGTTGGGATCCCTACAAAGGTGGAAGGGAGGCCTATCCTTTAGGAGTGTTCCAAGGGAGGTGGAAACTACTAACTAAATGAGGGAGTCCATGGTTGTTTCAGTTCAACCACTCCCAATGGCTCATCCCAGAGGTGGTTGGAATGGAACCTCCGCCTCTATTTTTAAAAAAAATTTCATAAATAGCTTGGCGCAGGAATTACACTAGGACATAGCACCAGGTGGCGTGGGCCCTAGTGTTAATCTTCCACATCGGCGCGAGGGCAGAACTGGCTACTTGCGCCAAGGCGAAAACAGGGATTTTTGCTGTTCTATTAAGGGAAATTTTAACAAGAAGAATGTTGCCTTCATCAAAAGGGATGCAATGATGTTATTTGCAAAGAATGACACTGCATATTGGTCACAGAAATGACCCTCCAATGTGTGGGATGGGGATTGTAGGGACAGTGACAAAATGCTATGTAACATATGCCCCCTAAAGCATGAAGTTCGAGGGAGAGGGAGGGGTGAAATGATTTATGAGAACGCGTTCGAACCAAACACCGCTGTCAGAAAACCTGCAATTACAAGTAAAATTGATATCTCTGATACATGAACATGTGGCATGGGCACAGTCATCCATAAAAGAGTATGTAAAAAACTGAGATCTAGGTATGGACATAGCCATCCAGTAGTAAAGATAAACAAATAGACTCAGGTATGGTCGCAGCCATCCAATCAAAGAGTCATGCAATAAGTCATGATAATCCACAAAGAACACGTAGCCTAGATTTTATCAGACAAAATCCAGGGTCTTGCACTCCATCTCAACTCGAATAAGTACAAATTCAAGCATGCAAATATATGAGCTGAAGTCAAACATGCAAGAGAATCGTCTAATTACCAGCCAATGATGAAAGCTGTTAACAGACGCGAGAGAAACAACCAATAATGAAAATGGTTCTCAAGGTATGAAAGGTAATATCCATGGAATGTGAACAGTGATATGGCGTCGAACACCCGTAGAGTCAATCGATCGAAGGCCAATTATGTGGACCTTACGTCGAATGTGAAGAACCCGCCGTTGAGGCATGCAAGCTCCAAGCTGGTACCAGAAAGGAGTCTCTAGATCAGATTCCTGGATAATGAGCTAAAGTCGATAGGAAGTGACATGATCGAAGGTGGGCCATAATTTTTCCCACATCATCGACATGAGACAGAGGAATATGATGTTTGTGAATTAGGACCAACATAGAATCAGAGGGAGGTTGAAAACTTCAGAAAAAAACTTCTCTTGAACATATCAGTAGCACGGCACTGGATTTGGCAGTGTTTGAAATCAAAGGATTTGAGGTCGTGATGATGTGGAAAAGAGAAAATGAGAGGTAAAAAGAGATTACACAAACCCATGGAGGCAAAAATGATGAAATGAGATATCCCCAACCAGACACAAATGTAGACAAGTGCCATGTTCAAAAGTGACATACTGCCGACACAACTAAAATCTGGTTCCATTTTCCCCCACCATTTGTGGTGAATACCCCAATTATTTTTGAGAATAATCTTGAAGGGGATAGCATATGCTTGCATTGTAAGTTTTTCCTTCGGGCAAATCCATCCTAGTTCATTTTACGAGCCCTAGGAAGGAGGAACTCAAATAACTTCATGGTGACGAAGTCCGATGTCATCAGAGCTTAACGAGTCTGAAAAAGTTAGAACTCAACATCTTTTCATGTTTAAAGAGTTTGAAAAGAAGGCAGAATAGAAAACTCCAGCAGTCCCTTTTTGTAGGTAGTCTAACAGATCCGAAAAGGTAGAAAACTGTGTCTGAGAGAATCTCTTAGTCGCAATAGGCTAAGGTATTATTTTTTCGTAAATAATCTATCCTAGCCCAAAAAAGGGTTAAACATATACTGGGTAAATATCGTTTCACAGCCATTTATGAGTTCAAAACGACAAGCGTCTCAGAAATATTTTCAGTTCTAGAGAGTCAGAAAAGAGCTGAAAGACAACTCCAGTAGTGACTTTTTCGTGTTTTTACTGAGTCTGAAAAAGTATAAAATATAACTCGTTACTTCATCATTGTCGCATGAAAAACCTGTTGCTACAAAAGAGACATGTGTAAAACGTATTTTTTGAAAAAAAATGATAAAATAATCGAAAAATATGCCTTAAAACCTATTTAGGGTCGTGAAAAAGTTATAAATGCCAAAAATGGTAAAAAATAATTACTTTTCACTTTTACCTCTTGTGGAGCAATTTTTACCCTTTTTATTGTGTAATCTTACGGCGACGATAGCGGTCAATCCAGTACATCAATCGCAAATCCGTCAACTCCAGGTAAGAGCTGAGGTCCCTCTTGTCATTTTAAGCTATTTATTGCTTCCTACATTTGTAAATTTTGAATTTTGGGGGAGAAATTGAAAAAATTATGGCTGCGCAGTTGGCGTGGGTTTTAGGCACAAAGTCGCGCCAACTGGTTATTTTTTTTACACTGGGGCGCACCCATTGGCGCGACTATTTTAGAAACAGTTGCACCAACAGAATAAACCAATTTCTAACAAAATTATGCACCAAATTTCCCAATTGCTTACAATTTCAAGGATAAATATTGACTAACACCACTTGTATGTGTGTGTTTGCAAGTAGAAAAGAGAAAAATGGTCATAGAATGGAAAGAACGGGAACATAGTGAAGAAGATGAGTTGGCCATGGAAAATGAGGGAGTTATGGCAGCCCTCAGAAACTATGGTTTGCTAAAATTCTTTCTAACATCATGTCTCTGAGCCCAACCAGAATTGCTACAATATCTGATTAGCATATGGGATGAAAATCAAGAGAAGTTCATCATATGGGATCAAGAACTTGAGATCGATGTCTTTGATGTATATTTCATCACAGGATTATCGTGGAGGGGTGTAGCACCACTCCTAACCGACACCCGGCCTCGTATGGAAAACATGACAATGGTGATCGACAGGGTATGTCGAGAAGCACGGGAAGGTTCAGGTAGTGGGAAAGTTGATATTAAAACTATCCCTAATTTGACACTACGCATGGTATTGCATACCATCACACGGGCTGCGGGATCACAAGCACCACATGAAGAAACAAAGACAAAGTTGCTTCTTGCTATGGATTTCATGGCTCCGACTATCTACAACTAGGCAGAGGCCGTAACCATCAACATGAAGTGCCAACTAACCAAATTCAAGAAGACAAAACTGAAACAATTTGGTTATGGATCCATTCTGGTATCATTTTCTTGGAACGATTACCAATTTTTCAGCGACAGGAGGTTATAGTTCCGAATCCACCAGCGCGAGAACCACAGATGGCTCGATGGGCAGCACTGATGCCAAGGGCAGGGGGCGGCCAAAAAATGTCTTGGAGGTCAGAATTTTTTGATTGGCTCTGTTGAAAACTGATTGTTGTGGAGGATTGGCCCTATGCTGGCACAGATTTCACTGATGATCCAGACCTCCCAATCCCAGAGGGAGAAGATTGGGATGAAGATTTGGGTAAGACTCAATTTTTTTTTAAGTTTTATGAGTATTATGATATTTTTGTTTATTTATGTATGTTTTGACATTAAATCCATGTGATGTAGATGTTGGCCCAGAGAGACCTGCTAGTATGTCACTAATAGCGAGGCGAATCCCTCGCGATTTCGACCCTCAAGGTGAGGGCGACGAGGAAGACGAGATAGTGCGCAACCTGGAGGGGATCACCCGAGGAGTTCCAGATTATGCACATTTTGATGATGTTCCTTGTGCCTACCAGAGGCATACCATAGGGGTGCCCAATCGATTTCACTGCTCATTGAGGCAACTAGTACGGGCTGTGACATGTTATCATGAGCACCATGCTGATTAGACACCTAGGTTTATTTTATTTGCATATTTTGCGAGACATGATGTCTTGGGATGTAACAGAAACATGCATATAATTTTTGATGTTATGATTCACACAGTTGCAAACATGCGATATATATATATATATATATATATATATATATCTCTCTCTCTCTCTCTCTCTCTTACATATGATGATGATTTTACAAATTATGCAAATGTCTATCTAATACAATGTTAGCCACTGTATTAGTTAATGTGTTCATTCGTCTAGGAATATGTTGATAAGTAATGAAATCAAAATGTCTTTCCAACAAACGAATATGTAAATACAATCTCAAAATGTGTGGATTTCTAACTGAATAATGATTATTGAGTTGTAGAATGACAAGCTGTGAATCTATATTTACAAGCAATGCTCGTATGCCGAGGTTGATTGCCTCAGTTAATAACTCAATGACAATGCTATATTTAGCAACGTTGTTTGTAGTCCGTCCTAGACAAATACCTTGCAGATCTTTCAACTCACCAGTAGGATCATAAATTACCCAGGATGTCGAAGACAAATTCATGATACTGTGGGAAGCACCATCCGCGAAACCAACATAAAGGGTAATAGACATCTGCATAATAAGCAAGACCCAATAAGTAGGAAAACGCTCACAAAGCACACCAAACCCAAAAAACATGTACAAAAATGAAAATAAAACCTATGTACACCTATTATGCATGAAGGACTCATGCATAATATTTTTTGAGATACAACCCATTTCTGGGTTGTTCAAGAGGATGACCTTCGTAGTCAATTAACTCATAGGCCACATTTTGCATCACATGTTTAATGATGTATGGCCCATGCCACATAGGTTGAAATTTTCCTGCCCCTAGCTTATCATGTGCTTGGTCATACAGGAGGACGAGATCTCCTTCATCGAAGGAACGAGGAGAAACTGATTGGTCAAAATGAGCTTTGACTCACTTATTTTGTGCGTCGATGACCAAAGCGGCTACACGACGAGTTTCATCCAACCTCTCTAAGTAAAGGAGACACTCTTCTTCTGGAAAAGCATTTGGCAGTAATTCCACAGCTAACTTGAGTGAAGTTATTTCACACTCAATCGGGAGAGTAGCTTCCAGACCGTAAACCAACTGAAATGGGGTGAATCCAGTCGCACTCTTCACTGAGGTTCGGTATGCCCAAAGAGCCGAAAATAACATGAGATGCCAGTTTTATTTGTGGATCCCAATCATACGTTGAAGCATTGTGACAAGAACTTTGTTCATAGCTTCAACCTGGCCATTGGCTTGAGGGTAGTACGACGTTGAGTTGTCGTGACACAGACCCAACCTAGAAGTAAAATCCGCCACCATATAATGCCGAAAATGGTAACCATGATCGGTAACGATGGCTTGAGGGACACCAAACCTAGCAATAATACAATTGAATATGAAATGAGAAGCTGTCTTACCTTCAGCGGAAAGTGTAGGCATTGCTTCGGCCCATTTGGTGAAGCAGTCCATGGCTACGATGATATAAGCATGCCCCCCGGCTGAGTGAGGGTTACATGTCATAAAATCAATGCCCCATTTCGCAAAAGGACCAACGGTAATGACAGGGTGAAGAGGAAAAAGTGGTACAAGACAAGTAGACATAGCTCTGAGGCCAAGCATAAAAGAAGAATGATGATGAACATCATCCCACGGCAGGTCTTCGAGAGACATGGTTTCCACGATGGCTTAATCGGAAGGAAACACTTCTTGTAAAGGATCAGGCAAATCTGAATTTCCGAGCCAGGGGGATTCAAAATACACGTCAAGAGAAAAGATAAAAGGAGCACCATCAAATGATGGAGTATCAGATGTAGCAATGAGTTCACAATAATCGATTTCAATCGGACTCAAAGGCATTGAATCACCAAATTAATTGACTTGTTCAGGCGAAGGAATAATCCATAGGTCATTGGACTCAGAGATCATATTAACTTGAACAGTCTTAGGTGGTGGAAGGGGAAAAATACCCATGAGGGCTGGATCTTTGAAGAGACCCAACCCAACACTCTCTAAGGGAGTAGAGATCTGATCCATATACGAAACATTGTTCTCAGAGGAAGAGGTGAAAAAAGACAATTGATCGATAGTAACAATCTTGCCCTTGTGTGGAAATTTAAAAACACGGAAGAGGGTGGACGGAACGCAAAGCATAGCATGAGTCCAACTACGATCAAGTAGAAGATTGTAATTGAGTTTAACATCAACTACTTCTACTTCAACATTGAATATCTTCTTGGAGGTGGCTGGAATGGAGCCTCCGCCTCTATTTTAAAAAAACATTTCATAAATAGCTTAGCGCCAGGATTACACTGGGACAGAGCGCTAGGTGGCACAAGCCCTAGTTTTAATCTTCCACATCGGCGCGAGGGAAAAACTGGCTACTCGCGCCAAGGAAAAAACAAGGATTTTTGATGTTCTGTTCAGGGAAATTTCAACAAGAATAATGTTTCCTTCATCAAAAGGGATGCAATGATGTTATTTGCAAATCATAACATTGTGTATTGGTCATAGAAATGACCCTCCAATGTGTGGGATGGGGATTGTAGGGAAAGTGAAAAAATGCTGTGTAACAATCATGTCCCTTTTAGATGTAGAAAATGCCATGAACATGGCTATATATTTAGGGATTTCCCCTTAAATCAGCCTCCCAAACCTTCCCCTAGCCCTAAAAATACTGATGCTGAAGGTTTCACCAAAGTCCCCACCCACAGAAAGAACTCAAAGAAATCTATTTTCATCCCCAAATTTTCTTCCACCCCTCCGACCAGCAACAACTTCGATATCCTCGGCAATCAACCGATCCTAGAAGGAGAATCCTCACGTCCCTCATCTAAAACATCCAAACCTTCCATTCTTGACCCCTCCATCTCTCCTCTGATCTCCCCCACCCCCCCTCTCCCTCACTCTAACCCACAAAGATCCACCCCTCAGCCTAGTATAGGGACAGCCTTGGTCCTTTGGAATCCCAATCTAATGGAGATTGATGGAAACTCTCAAACGACCTCTCAGAAAGAAGAATCTAGGGAAGAAATGAATCAACCTATCCATATGGATGAAGAAATAGAGAGTATCGATATAGGCAATCTAGACATCTTAGCTCTTGGGATGGCATGCAAACAAAAGGAATATGAAAAGATACCCCTTAGGCAAATCGAAAGCCTAGAAGTAGTACTATTTTGGGCACGGCAACACAACTCTCTGGGTATTCATGCAGGAAGCCCTTGGGATGGAAAAAAGATAATCAAAGAGTCAAAGAAAAGAGGATGAAGAATATATTTTCAAAGAATTATCATTGTAGGAGAAATTCTTATCGAATCTGGGCGATACCCTAAGCTGACCAAGTTCTTTCGGCTGATATCCCAGAGATCCCAGAGTTCTCAATGAAGCTCACCTCATGGAACATCAGAGGGCTCAACAACCCCGGCAAGCACCGAATGATCAAGAACATGATTAAGAAAGAAAAAACAACTGCAATATTTATACAGGAAACTAAATGTACCAGTAATACCCTCAACTCCATCACCACCAAGATATGGTATGGTTGTAGTA
Source organism: Pinus albicaulis (assembly GCA_034641835.2). NCBI lineage: Eukaryota > Viridiplantae > Streptophyta > Pinopsida > Pinales > Pinaceae > Pinus > Pinus albicaulis. The sequence goes on from CM076579.1 coordinate 732,581,033, forward strand.
CCACAACAGTTGATGCCTTTGGTGCCTCGGGTGGTTTAGCCATAACTTGGGATCCTCACATCATCTCCCTTTCTGAAATTCACGCTTCTCATAATTTCATTCAAGCTTCCTTTCACTTGATAGGCTCCAACATCCATGGTCACCTCACCAATGTTTACTTCCCTCAAGCCCCTCTTCAAAAAGTAGCCCTACTCAACACCTTGGACTTCCTTAACTCTTCTAGGCACTATCCTCTTTCGATCGTTGGAGGTGACTTCAATATGATCACTAAGCTCGAGGAAAAAAAAGGAGGCCGATCTAGGCTTGAGATAGATAGTCTCAGCTTCAAAGATTTCATTCAAAGAAACTGTGTGATTGATCTCCCCTTCTCTAACGGGATGCACACTTGGAACAACAAAAGATATGGCTCACAACATATAGCCTCAATATTGGATCGTTTCCTCATCTCAGACAATGCAATTCATCTGGGAGGTGAAATCCACTCCTCCATACTTACATTTACTGGCTCCGATCACTGGCCCATCCTCTTACAGTGATCCCATCCAGGAGTAACTAACAATCGACCATTTCGTTTTGAACCCTTCTGGTTTTCTCACATATACTTCAAAGATTTGGTTACCACTTGGTGAAGCAGTTTCATTCCACCTGTTGGCTCTAAAATGTCAATTTCAACAAAAACTCAAGAATCTCAAATAATTGCTCAAGAAATGGAATCATTCCACCTTTGGGAACATCTTTCAGCATCAGAAGGAATTGGAGTAGCAAATGTATGAGATACAGTAGTGTATCATGAAAGAGAGTAGATCAGAATCTCTAGCAGCCCAAGAAAATATCCTCCTCACTAAACTGGATGAGCGATGTATGCAAGAGGAAATACTATGGAAACAAAATTCAAGGATCCATTGTATCAAAGAAGGGGAGAATAATACCAAATTATTCCATCACTCCACCATTCAACGACGAATGCACAATCGTATTGCCATTATCAGCAATAGTAAAGGGGATCGATTAGAAGGACATGAGGATACAGAAAAAAAAATCCTCATTCACTTAAAACATATCCTTCAAGAACCTTCAAGATGTCAGAAACAAGCTATTAGCAAGATCACTCAGCACATCCCCAAGCTTATCACTGAGGAACACAATCAAATGTTACTCAAACTAGTCTCCCTCCAAGAATTTGAACATGCAATGGCTCAACTCAAAGAGAGTAAGGCTCCTGGTCCTGACGGCTTCACCTCAAATTTTTTCTATTTCTTCCGGGAAAGCATCAAATTGGATGTCTAGGACTTGGTAGAGGAATCTAGAAGTATGAATTGGATTCTCCCGTCTCTCAATGCAATCTTTCTAGCCCTTATCCCCAAAGAAGAGCACTTAGTCACTCCAGACAAGTACAAACCAATCACATTGTGAAATTTCATCTACAAGCTAATCTCCAAAGTCATAGCCAATAGGCTCAAACATCTTCTCCCTATGCTCATCTCCCCCAGAAAAACATATGTGGAAGGATGAAAAATCCTGTATGGCATTATTCTCACTCATGAAGTTATTCATTCTTTGAAGCATCTGAAGAAAGTAGGTATGGTCTTAAAAATTGACCTCTCCAAATATTTTGATAAGCTAAGCTGTGAATACATCAATCAGATTCTCTTAGCCTTTGGATTCTGCCCTACCTAGACTCATTGGATCATGAGCCTCATCTCATCCCTTTTCTATTCCATTCTAATCAATGGGGCTCCTTCTCCCCCTTTCACCCCCTCCAGAGGTATTCGTCAGGGAGACCCACTCTCTCCCTTCCTCTTTGTCCTCATGGCATAAGGTCTTGGTCGTCTCATCCAACATGTAGCCTCTACCCAATCTCTTTGGGGTATCACTATCCATGACAATCATCCCATCACTCATCAACAGTTTGTGGATGATAACATGTTCTTCGGTCACCCCTTAGTTCAAGAAGCCAACACCTTCAAGTCTCTACTGGACATCTTTTTTGAAGCCTTAGGCACCACCATCAATGCTGTTAAATCTCAAATCTTCTTTTTCAACAATGCAGCCATAGCTCAATGCAACATTTCAAAACTTCTTGGCTTCTCCATTGCTACTTTTGCCTCCAAATACCTTGGAGCTCCTCTCATTGATTCACCAATCAAGCAATCCTCATGGAAAGATATTTTGGATAAATTAGAAATTCGTTTATCATCTTGGACCTACAGATCACTCAACATCTCCAGCAGACTGGTCCTGATCAAATCATTCCTCCAATCCATGCCCTTATACCTCTTTTCTGTGTTGGCGATGCCAAAATGGGTTCTAAAAAATATCAGAAATCTGCAACGCAATTTCCTTTGGGGAACTTCAGGATTAAATAAAAAATGGGCATTAGTGAAATGGTCAGTGGTGTGCATTCAAAAAATGAATGGAGGAATAGGGCTGAGGGATCCACACCATAGAAACGTGGTCATGGGAGCACGTATTTGGTGGAATTGGCTTTCCAAGCCTCACACTCCCTGGGCCCATTTATGGACTACCAAATATGCCAACATTAGGCCGCCCGTAGATCTTATTTGGCTCACTTCTGTGGACTCTGGCTCTCTCATTTGGAACATTTCCAAACAAAACAGGGCTATCATCCAAGCACATAGTTTCTGGGAGATCAGATCAGGTCACTCTGCTCATTTTTGGGAGGATTCATTGCAGCAATTGCCTAAATTGGCAGACCTTGTTCAAAGACCCAGATGACAAGCTATTCTTCAAGCTCAAGTGAACAACCAAGTTAATTTCTTTTGGAAACCCCTACCCATCTTGGGCTACTGTCAATGGATCCTAGCTGCTCAATGGCAAGAGAACTGGAAGGAAGCATTATATAAGGAAATTGACAAAGAACTAAGTAGAAGAAAGATCAGATGCTCAAAAGACTCGGATATACTTCGATGGGTCCACACTCCTCAAGGTACTTTCTCTACCAAAGAATCTTATCACCTGGTCTTCTCCACAGTTCAAGAACCTCACGACATCATCTGGACTCAAATTTGGAGACCAGGCATCTGGAAAAAAATATCCATATTTTTTTGGCTTCTTGGCAAGAAAAGGATTCTCACCTGGGACAATCTACTCAGGAGGGGATTCATAGGTCCTTCAAGATGTCCCAATTTCCTAAAGCATGGTGAAACTATCTCTCATTTAATGGATACATGCACGCTATCCAACAACTTATGGGAGAATATAAACATCGGATGCAGAAGATCTAGCAGAATTAAAGGTGACATTGCTAATACTATTAGAAATTGGCCTACTAACCCTTTCAACAGAAAGATGCTCGACACTCTTTGGACCTTTCTTCCCGGGTTCCTTCTCTGGTCAGTCTAGAAAGAACGGAACAAGTGAATCTTCAAAAATAAAATCACTCCCTTGGATACCATCTAGACCAATCTGTGTATTAACCTACAAGAGACTCTGGCACTGCATCATTGGAAGGATTTTGACATTCCAATTCAACCTCCAGAAAGCACTATCTAGGTGAATTGGCACCTTTCCATCCCCAATCTCACTTTGAGTTCCCACACCCCCTCCAATCATTTAGATTCACCTAGCTCATGGATTCCCCCTATATGTGGATTGATCAAGATGAATTTTGATGGAGCCTCTAAAGGAAATCCTGGTGCAGCTGGTTTTGGTGGCATCTTCAGAGACTCAGCAGTGACCTCCCTTGGCATTTTCTTTGGCTCAATAGGTCGGGACTCAAAAAAATCTGTAGAATTGGAAGGCCTATTGCAAGGGCTCTTTCTAGCTTAGAAGCACGATTTTTATCCCTTAGAAGTGGAAGGAGACTCTCAAATTATCATCAATGCAGCTACGCACCTCCTCATGGGAGCCTTTGCCTCCAAGTTCTCCAAGAGTTGGCATCTTGAAGCAAGGTTTGATCAAATTGAACAATGGCTTAAGACTCATCATGCCATCTCCTTCAAGCATGTTAGACGCTCTGCTAAAAAAGTAGCGGATCTCATCGCCAAAAAAGGAGTCAAACAAGATCTCCCTCTGTTTTCTGGGCCTCTCTCGAGTACCAATGATGCTTCTCTCATTCAAGAATGCACGCAACTGGTGAAAAATGAAGCTATGCCCCCAGATATGGGTGTATGATCTAGGACAAGAGGTGGTAGCCCCATTGCATGACACATGGCCTAGCCACATGGCCACACATGGGGCCTGTCCTGCAGACCATAATTGCTCCAGTTGCTTGCCTGAAGGTGACTTAACTGCCTCTACCATCTGCATTTACGCATGTTCAGTCTGTAGCCCTGAGCTCTTCTTCATGGCGTCGCACCCTCCATTGCTACCATTCTCATCATGCCGCCTTCGATTCTCTATCGTCTCTACTCTAAGCTCTCCCTCGCTCTCAGAGACACATTGTGACATTCACCTCATGTTAGCCTTGTTGCTGCATTGCAACGATTTCCATTCTGTCTTGTAGAATCTACATGCCAACACTCACCCGACCCCTATGCCTCCTCTAGCTATATTCCCTCACACTCATTCCTGCTCTAGAATGCCGTAGAGGCATAGAATGTGGTGCCGCCGTGAAAGTTGAAGGGGCTAGTCCTCATGCCCGCCAATATCCATTCACTCTGACAGTCGCTCCCCACCTCCTGAAGAAAATTTGGCTCATTTCCACCATGACTGCTCCCTGGACATACCTTGAGTTACAAATACCATTACTGTCAGCTTTTAGGAGGCTCCCTTGAGCTCAGCTGGGTCAGGCTCCACAAAACGTCCCAGGAAGTCTACATTCTCTCTAGTGCCTCCTCAACACTCTCAAAAATCTGAAGGTCTGCTGGTCAAACCAGAAGGGAACTCCCCCAACAGTGAAGGCACCGAAAGTGAAAGTCCAGAATGATCGATGGGTGAGAAGAGGAAAGAAAGTGCCAACCTTGTGTGCACCGCCACCATGCCAGAACCCACAACTCAACACTCGAATTAAGATGACGATTCTTCTGATGATTACATGTGTCTTATCATTGAGGAGCCACTGCCACAACCTCATGACACTTAACACGACAGGAAATCACTACAATGAGAGGTTTCCTCTCTCTGTTTTGATCAATTTCTCTGTTAGCATGTATTTCCTGAACAATTTGGAAAACCATTAGTCTTTTCTAGTTAAAGCTGGTTTCCCTACTAAGGGCAGCATTTTTTGGACCGGTTTCCCCATCTAGGGCGGTCTTATTTTTGTCATTTTTGTCTTTTTAACTATGATCCCTCCGGAATTGGCTAGCACAAAAATTCCAGAGGCAAGCTTCAACCTGTAAACTATGTTCATATTAATAGAATAGTCTAATTTAGAAAAAAAAAACGTAGTCTTTCTACACTTAATAGGCTACCTGTACTCAACGTGATTCCTGCACTGCGCCCATACCAGAGGAAGCTATTTTTAGGTCACTATATTAAATGACTAGAAATTAAAGCTCCAAAATAAAAGTGTTAATAATAAATTAATATGCAAGCTCAAGGATTAAGCAAACAATGATTTTATGTTCAAACTCTGTTTCTTGTCATCAAAATAATCAAATAAAATAATGCCATTACAAAGTTTGTGTTATAATATGATCCAAGTGGTTGCATACCCTATAATTATATTGTAGGATGGATGAATAATATTCAGGTAAGATCTATATAAATTGAACTAGATATATAATCTTTCAGTTTTGAGTAAATTTATCCATTCAATAAATACAAAACCTATGATATTGTTGGGAATCCAAGTTGTAGTTTTCAAATGACGAGAGATATATTCTTCTTTCATGATGAAAAAGGAATGTAGATGAGTAAGATATCCAACTCTTGTACCATGTACCAAGAGTTGTAGATATAAATTATGATACCCCTGTTTCAATACCCCATGGATCACTATAGATCAGTCACAATGTTAAAACCATAGATCAAATCCCACACTAAAGCATAGAAAAAATGGATGTCTTCAAAGCATGTAAGAAATGAACTTTACAACCTCTAATAAATGTTCACACAATGATATATGTTAAGCTTCTAGATCCAAATTCAAGCAATGCGTTGTGTAGTATTTTAAAAAGAATAGAGCATCAATCATGCGCACAGATTAAATACATGTATAGGTAAATTCCAACAGTAAACACACCAAGATAAAACATCTCATACTACTTCAACAAACTAATCAATTCACCCTAAGAACCAATATACAAGACGGGTGATGAGTTGAGTCATTTAGGCCCAAACCAACTAGCTTTTCCCCTATATAAGAAATCTAAATTATAGAGGTAAGATTAATCATAAAGTGCACAAATAAATGAACGAAAACCTGACTTGAGTTTGTATATTAATGAAATCAATTTTTTACATATAAAGCCATCTTCTCAAGGTCTAAAGTGGAAATAACACTAGAATAATATCCTCCCATACACATGCTATGGTTGGGAATTTTATTCAAGTTACAGGACGTGTTTTTGCTCTGACTACCTAATTTTTCAATTTAGGAAAATTTTTCATTTTTAACAAATTGTCCCCAAAGAACCCTTTGGATCTCCCAAACCGATGCGAATTTTGTAACAATGTATTAATGAGGACTATTTTTCCACATTTTCATCAAAATTTGTGCTTCATAATTTTAGGATTCACCCTCATTTGCACCCAAATCGAGGAGGAATTTGGTAGTTTGAAAATTGTGCAAATTTAGGTTTGTGTTATACAGAATTTTCACGATTACAGAAAAAGGTGAATTCCCTAGATCTAGTGGTCTGATCTAGAAAAAATGGGTACAAAAAGCATGAAGTTTTCCTTAGAGAAATTAGTGTATGGTAAAGAAGCCTACTTGGAATCTGTAGCAAGCCTTTCTTTCCTCCTCGCTTATAAGCTCCAATTCTTGCTCCAAGTGCTATAATTAGAACTTGCACACACGACTAAAAAAAGAAAGGATCCAAAATATATATGTAGCATAATATAAAATCTCTATTGAATGAATCAACATGGAATTGAAATACATGAGTGAAAACATAACACAACAAATATAGGAAAATAATATACTCTTTGTATTGAAAAATATAGGAGAGAGTTTACAACCATAAATAGTAGCTGACTTTGTAGATGTCTCCCCAAGTTGAATTTTCATTCCTTTTCACAAAGAATACCTCAAAATCAATCCTAATGCATGAATATGATGACTCCTTCAGGGTCAAAGTAGCAACATGAGGGCACTATCAATATCCAAAAGCCAACCCTGACACTATGGAAGGTTGTAAATTTATAGGATGAGTGTGGTAGTTTAGGATTTACCATTATGGGCTTGAGATCCACATATGATGGGAGGATGAGCTCAAGGGATAATATATAAGATCTCCAATATAGGATCAGATAGGAATTCTAGCTCTCTATCCATGGTAAATAGTTAAAATTACATTGAAAGCTTCTAGAAGAGGAAGCTTTGGAGATATTTTTTAGGTTAGATTATAATTAAATAACATTTAGGTTTGTCAATTAAAAAATGGAAGCTATAAAATAATTAATTAATTATTTAAATTATTAGAATTAAGAATAATTAAATTATAATATTATGTACTATTAAAATTATATTAATATAAGAATTTAATTCAATTTATCAAAATTAATTCATAAAATTTAGATTAATTAGATTATTTGTTTATTTTAACTATTAAAATTAAAATGGATTTAGTAGTACTATTAAATAGGTGATATTATAATTATAAATGAATTAAAATTATTGTACTATAAAAATTAAATCAAATTATTAAAATTAATTTATAGATTATTAGTTTTAGTTCATGTCGGCCCTTGTCATTTTCATCTTTCACTATTTATAACATGTGTGTCCTTATTTCACTCTTCATTCTCATCTTGTCCTGAAGATGGATCCCCGTTGGGATTTGAAACGTCGACCAATGTTTTTCGATACTGTGGATAATCCGGAGAATTTTACAATGAATAATAACCACAGAAGCCTAAAACCATAGATATTTTTTATTTTCCCGAATTTCTAGAATCAACGCACCTACAGAAGGGAGAAACATGTGTTGAATAACACTGGTGAACAAGCATGCAACGTGCACTGAATGATGGTGGTCAAGAAGGCAATGTGTGCTAGGGCTAAAAATAATATTTTTGAGAAATTAGTCCGAGAAACTCAGACATTTTTGAGAAGTGATGATTAGGGATTTTTGAAGGGATTGTGACAAAGTGTTCATGGATTTTGATTGATTTGGTTTGCATACCTTTTGGGAAGATGTGACAAAATGGCCTGTAAAATATTCCCCACTAAAGTACAAAGTCAGAAGCAGTAGCTGATGATTGAAGTTCTTTACCTTGTTACAAGTGCATATCAAGAAAAATTGGTCGAGATCATCATCTGTTACAATATATTTTCAACATGATATGATTGTTAAGGGATGAATACCCATGCTCAACATATAAGCCAATATTACATGTACAATGATCAAGTAGTGTCGTCCACTGATGACAGAGTCTAGACCCATGCTTAGATGTCTGTCTGAATGATCATACCCATCATACTTTGTAATCTCTTATTAATCCTAAAATCACATCCCGGATGATGAAACTAGATCTAGCGCTTCTATCTAGTGCACTCGATTGCTTAATGTACGAGTCAAACCATGTGAATAAATGATATGAATTCTAACATGGTAGACACCATCTAATTACTGGCTAATGATGTAAGGCATTAACATACATGAGAGAAACCATCGATGATGTTAATGGCTATCAAGGTACCATAGTACAATCTATGTGGTGTGAATAGATGAGCTAAAGTTGAAAACCACACATAATATTTCGGCCTAAGGATAATGATGCAGACCTGTCACCAAGAGCGAGGGAAATTTCCATTCATGTATGCAAAATCCAAGGTACCAAAGGGAGTTTTTAAGTCAACTTCCTAGATAATGAGTTGATGTTGACAGGAAGCAACCCATCACAGGAGGGCCTTGATGTATACCCCACCAATGACACAAAACATGTATCAATATTTGAGACAGAATGATGAAAATGTGGAATTGGTTTAGGAACAAAAGACATGAAATGAAGGTTTAGGAGTACCATAGCAGATATCATCTGAAGGACTTCTCTTGAACATACCAGCGACACTTTATGGAGTTGGAAACATTGACTCAAAATTGATTATGGAGGTTTTTGATATGGTGTGATGAACCAAAGAGGCAACATATTTCCCAACCCAACATTCACGGAGATGAAGTGAAAGAGTGTCATGTTCAAGAGTGACTCACTGTCAATAATAGGTCAAGTACCCCATTTTCCCAATTTCCCCAACCATTTCTGGTCAGTACCTCTTTATTTTTGATAAGCTTGAAGATGATAACATATGCTTGATATATAAGTTTGTTAGGTCCCTATAATACTAGTCTAGCCTCTTTATTGTTATTAGTGTATCCCCCATATTGTTATTTTTGTGCCCATATAACCCCAATATTTTTATTATTGTGCCCCATAGAAGCCCACTATTGTTATTGTTGTGCCCTTACATTGTTATTTTTATGTAGGCTTTGATTATATTTTGACCCCTTAGACTCCCATATATAAAAAGGAGGTATTTTCATTTGTATCATACAAGAATTTCTCATTTATGTAATGTAAATGAGGTTTCCCCCTCGAACAGGATAATTTTTAAGTCGTTGATCTATCTTTTCTTCTATTTTGTGACCCGGTTTTCGTATTAGAGCATTGGATTCTAGGGTTTCGTTGCTGCAAATAGGTCATCTTGGCATTTTCTCTATAACCTTTTTACTACGATGTTTTAGAAGTTTACATTTTTAGCACTAGGATCCGAAAGCCAGATGAACTTCCTGTAAAATTTCGGGGCTTGGTTCGCTATATTTTCATAGATATGGTTTGAAGAATTAGGGTTTTTGCATGATCTAGAATTTTGTCTCAAATAGGTTACCTTTGGAAAATCATCATAACTTCCTCTACTAGCATCATATTTGAATTTTGTAAAAATTGACCAAAATTTCATGGACTGTAGTATCTTTTGTATCATTTTCAGGGTTGAAGTTCGAAACAGTGACACGTGTATATCCGTACAATTTCACTATACTGAACAATTCAATAATTAGGACATCGTGGGATATTAGGCATAACTTTACCTTGAAGAATCCAAATTTGGTCTAACTTGTGGCATTGGAAAGAAAACTTAGAGGGGAAAAATTTCGGATCTTGGAGATCCAAAATAACAGTTCTACAATAGTTTCAATAGCAAGATCCTAAAAAGAAAGAAAAACATGTGTATTTTTTAATTTTTCATAAATTTTGTTTGAAAAATCAGTTTAAAGTGATTTAAAGGGCATATTGAAGCAAATATATGAGTATTTTGTTCTAAGAAACCTCAAAAAAAAAAACTCTACACCAATTAAGCCCTTAGAAAGATCTACTATGACACATGAAAAGGAAGAAATGCAACATGATATATAAAAAATATGAGACCAAGTGCAACAAGTTTTTCTCTCGCAAAGGGTAACCAAAAATGAAATGGAAGCTAAGATATATGGTTTAGAAGAAAAAATGAAAGGAAACATGGAACATTTGAAGAATGGTTTAAAATCAGACATGGGATGTTTTAAGGAAGGTTTGAAAATTTTGCTAGAAGAAATGCTTCCTAATGGCGAAAAGGTATTAGATGAAACTCATGATGAAAAGAAAATGAATGTTAATAATTATTTCATAGACTCTAACTTTGGATTGAATAGACACCATATTCCAAAGATTGATATGAGGAAGTTTGATGGCAAGGATTCAATAACATGGATACTAAAGATGGAGTAATATTTTGATCTCCATAATGTGCAACACACACAAAAGGTACTAATTGAAACTTTTTAGAACCCAATCAGTTTGAATGGTATTGATGGTTTTGTTAACATAAACCACTTGTCATTTGGTCAATTTACGGAGGAAATGATAGCACATTATGAGGATAAAAAGAGAAACAACTTCTTTAGCCAATTGATAAATATCAAACAAAAAGGGTTCAATGGTGGAGACATTAAGGACTTCCAAAAATTGAATATTAGGGTAAATGATATTCCAGGGGAGCATAGGATTGATGTATTCATAGGGAACTTAATGGATAAAATTCAACATGAGATTCAATGGAACCAGATTCATTGGAGAAGACATTCAGGGTGGCAAGAAAATTTGAAGGAAAAATTATGGCAACAAGATAGTCTACCACTCACAACTATAAATATGGAAGTGTTGCTGCTCCTATCCTTCCACAACCTACAAGGTTGACACCACCATTAGTGGAATTTTTAGGTCTAAAATAGGCCCCCTAATGAAATTATAAAAAAATATTGGAAATAATAAAATAATATTTGATTACATTATCAAATTTTAGAGGGAAAAAAGAAAAAACTACCTTTTCAACTTATCTCCCTATGGGTTTACTAAAATTTAGAGCGGGAACACTCGTCGGATGCATAATTTGACTCCTCATCCAATGAGTAGCCATGTTGCATACTTTAGATGGACCCTGATACATGAAAAATGATAAATACATGAAAAATGTGATTGCAATCACATTTTTTTCAGGTATTTCTCGTTTTTCATGTAGTAGGGTCCATCGAAAGTATGCAACATGGGTATTCCTTCGATGAGAAATTAATTTTTTGATCCAACGAGTATTCCCACTCGAAATTTGAGTAAAACCTTAGGGAGATAAGTTGAAAAAATAGTTTTATTATTCTATTAATTTTTAATCTTTTTACGTTTTTACGCAAAAAATGGTGAATCATCCCTCATTATTGACATCGTCATATTGAATCCTATTAGTTCTTATAAATTTGATTTTAGTTGTACATTTTTCTTAGGAGGCCCATTTTAGAACTCAAAAGTTCTCTAAAAAAAATTGGAGGAAAAACGAGAAAAATGGATTTGTTATAGCTGTCATATTAAATACACTAAAGGTTATAAGTGTGCCGAGAATAAAATATTTTACATAGATTTTGAAGAGGAGGAAGAAAAGGAGCAAGAAATATCAAAATAAGATGATATACAGTAGGAACCAACCCCAGAGAAAGAAGAAATGAATCTAACCATTTCTTGTAATGCATTGAAAAAAATTACCACTCCTTAAACTCTTAAGATAGAAGGACATATCAAGAAGAAAAATGTAATAATGTTGATTGATTCAAGTAGTACCCATAATTTTATTCTTTGAAATATAACCAAGGAATTGAATTGCTTCCTATATCCAACACCAGAGTGTCAAGTGATGGTTTCAAATGGAGGAACTATAAATTTCTCTCGAAAGTGCCATAATATCAAGTTATCCATGGGGGAATATGTACTGAATAGTCCAATGATTTCCATTCCAATGGGTGGTGCTGATGCTGTACTAGGAGTCCAATGGGTACAACTGTTGGGGACGATATATTTTAATTTTCAATATTTTTTTCTTGATTTTTTTTGGGAAGGAAAGGAAGTTCAATTAAGGGGTATCGTATGAAAACTAGGAAAGATAATCGGCTCTAATGGTATGAAAAAGCTGATAAAGAAATAACAAATGGGGTTAATTGCACAATTATGCACAATAGAGGTTCAAACATCGAAACAATCTATTTATCTAGATCCTCAAAAAATTTTGGACAATCATTCCAAGGTATTTGATACTCCCAAAGGCCTCCCACATATTCGTAATCATGATCATGCTATTCATTTGATTCCAGGAAGTGTTCCTCCAAACATCATGCCTTACAAATATCCCTATGCTCAAAAGAGTGAAATTGAACGTATGGTTGCAAAAATGCTAGAAGTTGGTACAATTCAACCTAGTCAAATTTCTTTCTTTGCCCCAGTAGTATTGGTGCACAAGAAGGATGGATCATGGTGCACGTGTCTAGATTATAGGGAGCTCAACAGGCTCACTATTAAATATACATTTCCCATTCCTGTCATTGATGAATTATTGGATGAGTTACATGGAGAAATTTACTTCACCAAGCTAGATCTTTGTTTAGGATATCATCAAATTAGAATGAAGAATGAAGACATTCCAGAAATAGAATTCAGAACTCATGAGGGTCATTATAAATTTTTGGTCATGCATTTTGGCCTTACTAATGAACCTTCCACATTTCAAGGTTCGATGAATTTCATTTTCCAAGCCTTCCTTAGAAAATTTGTGTTAGTATTTTTTGATGATATACTAATATACAACAAGTCTTGGAAGGAACATGTTCAACATGTTGAAAAGGTGCTTAAACTATTGGAGGAGAAACAATTTTATGAAAATCCTCCAAGTGTTTCTTTGGAGTACAAGAGGTGGAATATTTTGGCCATATTGTATCTCATGAGGGTGTTAAGGTAGGCCCTGACAAAATTAAAACCATTAAGGAATGGAAAATCCCCACAACCATAAAGCATCTTCGGGGATTTCTTGGGTTGCCACGGTATTATCACAATTTTGTTAAGATTTACTAGAGAATAGTGACACCTTTAACATCATTAGTGAATAAAGATGCATTTTATTGGACTAGAAGAAAATAAGGCCTTTGAACATGTTAGCACTGCAATTTTTCAAAAAATATCAAAGTCTGGTCGTCATTGTAAGTCGTGTCTTTGATCTTCTCTTATCTCCTAACCTATGGTGGAGAGCCCTGGAGAGTCAAAATGTATGAGGATTTATCACTTTTTAACAAAATCGAAAACGAATTCAGAGTCCAATAGTTTGTTTACGTTATAAAGTCATTAGGGTAAAGTCCCTTTAAAAAAAGAGTCTTTTAACTGCTTTCAGTGGTTATGGTCATGATTTTAACTTGAAAAGTATTATTCATTCACCATGATTTTTCTATTCGAGGCTAAAGGTAGAATGATAGAATCATTAGTTTTGTTAAAAATAACATAGGTATAGCTTCTCTTTGCTTGAGAGGTAACTATCTTATTCAAAAGTTCTGGTTTTACAAATAACACAGGAATAGCTGTCTTTTTCAAAATGTAGCAATTACCTGCAAAAATGGTACAAGGAGACAGAGGAAGCATTATTCAAGTGAAACAAGCAATGTTGTTTGAATATTGAAGACCTGTTAAAACAAGAGGTTTTTATCACCTGAAAGATCTTCTAGTTGGTTACTCCTTTCAGTTAGTTGCTCCTACACTTTTGCAGATAAGGGTACAGGTGTTCTTTTTAGTTGGTAGATTTCAATTTTTGTGGAGCCAGTTTTTTCAAAGCAACGAGGAGCACTCAGCCACCTCGAGCTCCATGCTGCCATGATCTGTATTAATTTCTATTTCAGTTTTATTTTTATGTTTTGGATAAGCTCTAATATATGTAGAGGGTTATAATAAAGTCTCAGAAATAGATTTTCACTTTTTATGGAGGATTTTTACAGAACTCCTTATGTATATATATATAGATATGTGTATGTATGTATATACATACATACATACATATATATATATATATATATATATATATATATATATATATATCCGTATATATATATATATATATATATATATATTTATATATATATATATATATATATATATATATATATATATATATATATATATATATATATATATATATATATATATATATATATATATATATATTTATATATACAAGGAGAAAAGTGTTCGTTGGTCGTACATTTCATTGCACACTATGTTATGTTTTCTCAACATATAATATATCCAAAAGTACCGCAGCCATTCACAAATTGTATGGTGTGCATATTTTTCATCTTCTTATGTGTTTTTGTTATTCATTATTTCATTATATATATATATATATATATATATATATATATATATATATATATATATACACACACACATGGAGAAAAGGGTTCATTGGTCGTACATTTCATTGCATACTGTGTTATGTTTTTTGAATACATAATATATCCAAAAGCACTCTTGAGGATTCACAAATTGTATGGTGTGCATATTTTTCATCTTCTTATGTGTTTCCGTTATTCATTATTTCATTCTAGATTATGATTTACACAGTTCTACCTCATGCTACTATCAATATTATAAACCTTCATGCCATCTTAGTTTGTTTATATAAGTCTTGTTATCAAGAATTCCAGACTTAGTATTAACTGAAGATAGTTCATGGTCATTCTTTGAGGTTGAATTGAATCATGTTTCATATTCTTGTAAGTCTTTTAAGTGAACATACATGAGAAATCTGTTTTTGTCAGTCTTTATGTTTCAAGCATTCCTGATTGGTTTTTTCATGTTAGTTGGAAGCTTTCTATGTAATGGTATCCTTCAAATGTAGAGTGAAACTTTTATAAGTCTTTTTATAGCTTTCTTTCACTGTACATTACAGGTCTAGAATTTGTGTCATCATTTCCTCTTAACTGTAGACCTATGTTTTACATAAGTACTATTATCTTCCATTTTCTAACCATTAAGCTACAAACCTAATCCTGCTACCACATTATACATCGGTTCCCTTATATGTGTGAGAGATTACTAGCTGTTCAAACTATATTTTAGTGTGTGTGATAACCAATCAGTTTCCAAAAAACTCAATCAAGTCATAAGAAAATTCCTTGAGATTAAGATGTGTCTGGTCAGGTGCTTGTCACAATCCAAGTGCTAATTCCAACGCTAACATATTTTGGTGCATCTGTTGGGAGACGAGGATTCTGAACTTGGTATTCTCCCAAAGTTCTTACATGAATGCCTAGTACTAGTTTTTAAAGGTGAATAAATACTAGTCACTATTTCTGATTGTAATTGGTTCACCCAACGACTCCACAAAGAGGACAAGGGGTTTCAAGACCGCCTACTAGAAGAAGAAATCAGAAATCACCTCCTGTAATTCCAATTCCCGACCCAGAGAATATTATAAAGAATGCAAGAGGGAAACATAAATCAGTTGAAGCTGCATCACATTCAGTAAAGAAGTTGCATTCAAAGTAAATTCCAAAAGAAAAGGTACCATCATCTGTCTCACAACCTAAAGAAATTTCAGTTTCAAAGCAATCTCCTGAAAAAATTCAAGTTGAAACAACTTCCACAAAAGGCAAAGTAGATGATGTTAGCCTAGACTCAACTGAAAATATCTCTCAGTCATCACTTAGTAAATCAGAAACAAGTATTATTCCAGTGAAATAATATAAGTCAGAGGTTTTAGGTGTCAGTGAAGAAAACCAAAAATCAGAAACCTTTGTGCTGATAGAATAGGAATTAGAACAAGTGTTGGAAATTGCACCCTTCCAAGATAGAGCTATTTTAACTGAGGAAGACATTAAAACAATTCTGATTTTTCTTCAAACTCATCCTGAATATTAGTCTTCTTTTAGCCCACAATAAGAGTATTTTCTTTTGTCTCAAAACCCAACTGGTGGATCATCTTCTTCTCTTCAAGGGGGAGTTAAATTTCCCGAAAATTTGACTTTTAATCTCTTTGAAGTTTTAGTTCAACAAAACAAACTTGATGCTGACCCAATCCTTCAAGAATCAACATCTAAAATTTATTCTCTTGGAGAGGTTGAGATAAAATGTTCTGTTGTCCATTTCTTTGAAAATCCGTTTTTTTTGACTCCGCAAACTGAAATTTCCGGCATCCAAACATCTACATCAGCTAGTTTTCCACTATTTGTACCTAAGAAAATCATGGCCCAATCTCCTCCTACAAGGATAAAACATATTATTGCTACAATATATTTACCACTCACCCTTCCTCAACCTTTTCATCCTCTTCCTCAAGGGGATTATTTGAAATATTTTCCCAAATACACGAGAGAGAGAAAAGGAGTATCTATTGTAGAACATTTAGTTGCCTTCTATAGTTATGCTGATAACCAAAACATTGAACATGAAGATGTCTGGTCAAGACTTTTTGTTCAAAGCATATATAGAGAAGCTCGAAAATGGTTCAGAAATTTTCCACCAAATTCAATAATAGGAATAGATGCTTTGGAGGAAGTGTTTGTCATGCAATGGGGTGACCAGAAGGATTACCTGTATTATCTCATAGTGTTTGGGGCTTTGAAGAAGATGACTAATGAGTCATTGGCAAACTTTACAAAGATATTAAATAAATTCTATCAAAATATTCCCGTAGAGGCCAAACCCCATGAAACCACAACCATGATAACCTTTTCCAATGCCTTAGACTCCAAATTTGCACTATGGTTGAGAGCTGAGAAGCCACAAACATTGGTGGGTATGCAGGAGGCTGCTATTGGATTGCAGTCCAATCTTATGGCCTCAAACAAGCTGAAAATTGAAGAAAGGAAGGGGGAAAAGGATAAAAAGAAAATGAAAGAGGAGAAACAATCTTCCTCCTCTAAAAATTTCACAATTGAATAAAATCTTGATCATATTTATAATTTTATTAAAGATCTTGCCTCCAAAATGACAAAAATTGAGTTAGAAAACATGCCTGCCTCTAGGCCCATTCAAAATGAAGGAAATAGAAATCAGGCTCCTTTTAGGAGACCCTTTCAGCCCCAACAAATTTTACAGCATCCAAGGAGAAATTCTGAAGATCAAAATGTTCAACCTCCACTGAATAATTTTGCTGAAGAAAATCAACAAGAGGAAGAAGAGGAAGATGAAGATATCAATCTTGCTGGGGAGACATCATAGTCAACTTGTTTGAATTTACAAGAATATGAAGATTAGTTTAGGATAAATCTATTTTCAGATGATTAGGAGGCTCATATTCATGTTCAAAATGAGAAGAATCAACATGAAAATAAGATAAGAAACTATCCTTTAAGGTCAAAAGGGGTTGTCCAATAGGCTCAACAAAAACAAGATGCTGAAAACATTGTTGCCAAACAAAAAGCAAAGATTAATGATGTTCCTCCATCACCTAACCTAGCCCCAATCATCAAAAAAACTATAGAAAATAAAGATTTGACTCCACTTAATTTCAGTTTCAAGTCAGAATTGAATAAAATCAAGATTCTGGTCCCACTCCTAGAATTGTTGAAAAATCCAACCTACAGTGAGTCATTCAAAATCCTGTTACAACCATCTCTTTCTCCTGATTCTGTCAACCTTGAAGATGAACATCCTACAATTTTTTTAGGTAGTCATGTCCAAGATCAAAATGATGATAATTCTCCCCCTTTTTATTTTTCGGTCAACATTCATAACAAATTGCTACACAACTTCCTATTAGATTTTGGGGCCTCTCACAATCTGATGCCTAAGAAACTGATGGATGAATTAGGACTGGAAATCACTAAACAATACCATGACCTCTACACTTTTGACTCCAAAAGGGTAAAGTGTTTAGGAGTGATAAAAGACTTGGTAATTTCTCTTACCCAACTTCCTATGAAATGTCTAGTGATGGACATATTGGTTGCTAATATACCATCAAGATTTGGAATGCTTGTTTCTAGATCTTGGTCCAAAAAACTGGGGGGCACTCTTCAAATGGATATGACATACACCACTATCCGAGTCTTTGGAGGATAATTTAGGAGGATGTATAGAGAAAAACAGATGGATTATATCATAAGTGATCAACAAAATCCATCAAATCATCTTATATATGCGGAGGAGAAGGAGTTAGGATCATCTATTTTACACCTTGCTGCTAATGACAACAATTTTCAGCCTTAAATTACTAGAAAACAACAACTACTCATCTCAAAAGAGCAAGATTTAGAAGTAGGACAGCTATGGAAATTGTATTTTTATGGATCCTCATCAAGAGAGGGATCAGGGGATGTTTTAGTTCTTATTTCTCCCACTCATCATATAGTGACTTTATCATATAAATTACAATTTGTTACTACTAATAACACTTCTGAATATGAAGCACTGATTCTAGGAATGAAGGTAGCAAAAGATTTAGGAGCAGAGCAATTGATCGTTTTTGGTGATTCAGGGTTGGTGGTACAGCAGGTGAAAGATAATTATCAAGTAAAAAATTCAAAATTGAAGAATTATAGAAATGAAGTTTGGGATTTGATTGAACATTATTTTTCAAAATTCAATTTTAATTTTGTTTCCAGAGAAGAAAATGAAATGGTATATTCATTGGCCATTGCTGCTAGTAATTTTAAGGTCCCTATTGATGTCAAAGCAACCTATGATATTCAAATTAAAAACAAACCTTCCATCCCTGACAATATCAAATAATGATAAGTGTTTGAAGATGATAATGAAATTGATAAATTATTAGAATGTCTAGAGGAGTTTTCAGACATTCAAATTGACAATGAACAAGACACAGCTAAAAGTCAGAACAACAAGTCATTCAAAAAGACTTTGGCTAGAAAGACATTATTGATTTGAAAACAAACTTCATTCCTAAAGGCTTGGTTCCTTTAGAAAAACTGTTTGAAAATAATTATTTCTTTTTAAAGAATTATAGCAAGAAATATGGAGAAAGTACAGTTGATTGCAATATTGGTACTAAAAGTCAACCTAGATATGTTAGAGTTTCTAAATTTCTTCCTCAATAAACTTAAACTAAATATGTCAAGTTGCTGAAGCAATATGCAAACATTTTTTCTTCGTCTTATAGTGATTTGAAGACATATTATAGAAGCATAATGGAGCATAAAATCCCTCTTAAATCAGAAGCAAAACCTGTGGCACAGAAGATAAGGGATATTAATCCTATGTTGTTCCCTATTATTGAAAAAGAAATAAGAAAAATGTGGGAAGCTAAGATAATTCTACCCTTAAGATTTTCCAATTGGGTAGCTTATATAGTCCCGGTTCGAAAGAATAATGGTGAAATCATAATTTGTGTTGATTTTCGCAATTTGAACCACTGTTTGCTGAAGGATAAATACCCTTTTCCCAAAATGGATCATATTTTGCAAAAATTTGTAGGTTCAAACAGATTGTCAATGATGGATTTTCAGGATACAATCAAATTTCAATTGACAAATAAGATACGGAGAAAAAAACTTTTACAACACCCTGGGGGACTTTTATGTACAATAATATGCCTTTTGGTTTAATGAATGCAGGTGCAACATTTCAGCGGGCAATGGATATTGACTTTGCAGGGGAAAAGGAAAAAATTGTTGTCATTTATTTATATGACTTAACAACCTTTTCAAAATTTGATCATGACCATTTAAAGCATTTGCAACAAGCATTTGATAAATGCATAAAATATGGTTTATCTTTAAACCCAAAGAAATCATCCTTTGCTGTTCAAGAAGAAAAACTGTTGGGACATATAGTAATAGAAAATGGTATTTGAATTGACCCTGGGAGACTTGAAGAAATTCAGAAAATTGGTTTACCCAGAATTAAGAAAGAATTACAGTCATACTTGGGCAAGATTAATATTCTGAGGCGTTTTGTTCCAAATTTTGTAGAATTAACTAAGCATATAAATGTCTTGTTGAAGAAAGATGCAAATTTTAGGTGGTAAGATGAAGCAAAAAAATATTTCTTAGCAATAAAATCTGCTTTGACTGAAGCCCCAGTGTTAATCAGCCCTGGTTTTGAGAAATATTTTTTGCTTTTTAATTTTCTTATGAAGAAACTATTGCAATAGTTTTACTTCAAAATAACAAGCAAGGATTGGGGCAGCCAATTTCTTTTTTCTGCCGTGCATTAAGGGATGTCGAGTTAAAGTACAGATTGGTTGAGAAACAAGCATATGCACTGGTGAAGGCTTTGAAGTCTTTTCGAATTTATGTACTGTATTCTAAGGTCATTGATTTTGTGCTAGATATTACTGTCAAGGATGTATTGTTTCAACCCGGCACATATGGTAGGAGGGGAACATGGTTGAAAAAGATTATGGAATTTGACATTGAAATCGGACCTACTAAGTTGATAAAGGGTCATGGTTTATCCCGCTTGATGCAAAAAAAAATTTGCAAAGCTCTGAATCTGAATATGGAGATAGCTGAAGAAATAGATAAAGAAGGTACAATTGATTCTCCCGAAATGATTTATTCCAACTAGTATAAGGATATAGTGTACTTTTTGTTAAATTTCAGTTGTCCTCCAGAAATGGAAAAATCAAAGAAGGGATTTTAAACTAAAGGTTGTCCAGTATTGCATAATGGAGAATCATCTTTTATTGGAAATACCTTGTAGGAGTTTTGTTGAGATGTTTAGATGAAGCTGATTTACAAGAAGTTATAGCAGAGACACATGTAGGGGTATGTGGTGGAAATTTGTATTGGAAAGCTACCTCAAATAAAATTTTGAGAGCTGGTTATTATTGGTCAACTATTTTCTCTGATGTTTTCGCTAAATTCAGAGCTTGCACTGAATGTCAAAAATTTGCTGGTAAGAAAAATTTGCTCCCACTACCCCTCATTCCTATTTTAGCAAATGCTCCTTTCCAACAGTGGGGGCTAGAATTCATTGGTGAGATTCACCTGCCATCATCAGGACAACAGAGGTGGATTCTTATAGCCACAGACTACTTCACCAAGTGGAATGAGGCCATTCCAACTAGAAATGCCACTGACATGGTAATAATTAAATTTCTGTTGGAAATTATTATGTCTAGATTTGGCTGCCCTTAAAATTTGGTGACTGACAATGCAATGGATTTTAAATCTGCCAAGATGAACAATTTTTGTCAGAAATATAACATTGATTTGACTCATTCTACACCTTATTACCCCCAGGGTAGTGGGTTAGATGAGTCATCGAATAGAAGTCTGGTAAGAATTATAAAAAATATGATGACATAAAACAAAAGAAATTGGGATACTCAACTAGTTCATGCTCTTTGGGTAGATAGGGTGAGTAGTAAAAGATCAATTGGAGTATCTCCCTTTCAACTTATTTATGGTGCTGATGCTGTGATTCCATTACATTTGGCCCTTCCTGTCATGAATTTTTTACAAGATGAAACTGATAGTTCAAATCCCATTCAGAGAAGGATGCTGCAACAGATAGAAGCTCGTAAAATCCAGGAATCCCTGATGGATAAAACACAAAGGTACAAAGCCAAAGTAAAATTTGTCTTTGAAAAAATGGAAAATCAACAGATATTCCAGGAAGATGATTTGGTATTGCGCTGGGATTGAAGAAGATAAAACCATGGGAAGCATGGTAAGTTTGATAAATTTTGGTTTGGGCCATTTAAAGTTGCTCAAGTTCTGGAAAATAATACTTTTATCCTGAAACATTTAGATGATGATTAGTTAACTGGAGGTCCAGTCAATGGTCATTATCTCAAAAAGTTCTTTGTTTTCTAAGTCAGTCAGTATGTCCATTGTAAATATCCAGGGTGTTGTTTCAATAAGACTCCATGTCCAATGGTGATTATGTTTGTAAATAGAGTTAGTTTCATTTTAGTTAATAAAATCCAGTTTCTCTAATTAGCTTCTAAAACTTAAAAGTCCTGAAGGTGAAGGCACTGAATCTACAGTTCTTGAAGCCTCACAGGGAAGAATTCACCCCCAATAGGAGCCACTGTTAGCACTGCAAATTTTCAAAAATTTTCAAAGTGTGTTTGCCATTTTAAGTTGCATATTTGATCCTCTCATTTCCTAACCTATGGTGGAGAGCCTTGGAGAGTCAACATGTATGAGTCTTTATCACTTTTTAACAAAATCAAAAAATAATTCTGAGTCCAATATTTTGTTTAGGTTATAGAGTAATTAGGGTAAAGTCTCTTTAAAAAAAATTCTTTTAACTGCTTTCAATGGTTAAGGTCATGAGTTTAACTTGAAAAGTCTTATTCATTCACCATTATTTTGATATCCGAGGCTAAAGGAAGAATGATAAAATCATCTGTTTTGTTAAAAATAACACAGGGATAGTTGTTGTTTCCTTGAGAGGCAACTATCTTCTTCAAAAGTTCTGGTTTTACAAATAACACAAGAATAGTTGTCTTTTCAAAACAAATGAATTACTTGAAAAATTTGTACAAGGAGACAGAGGAATCATTATTCAAGTGAAACAAGCACTGTTGTTTGAATATTGAAGACCTGTTAAAACAAGAGGTGTTTCTCACCCGAAAGGTGGTTATCTTCCAGTTGGTTACTCCTTTCAATTAGCTGCTCCTACACCTTCGCAGATAAGGGTACATGTGTTCTTTTCAGTTGGTAGATTGCACTTTTTGTGGAGACAATTTTTTCAAAGCAACAAGGAGAAGTCAGCCACCTCAAATCAACCACCTTGAGCTCCATACTGCCATGATTTGTCCTTATTTCTATTTCCGTTTTATTTTTATGTTTTGGATAAGCTATACTATATCTACAGGGTTGTAATAAATTCTTAGAAACATATTTGCACTTTTTATGGAGGCTTTTACATAAATCCTTTTATATATATAATCTGTAATGCAAGGAGAAAGGGTTTGTTGGTTGTACTTTTCATTGCATACTATGTTATATTTTTTGAATACATAATATATCCAGAAGAACTCTTGAGGATTCACAACTTGTATGGTGTGTGTATTGTTCATCTTCTTATGTGTTTCCATTATTCATTATTTCATTCCAGATTATGAGTTACACAGTTCTGCCTCATGCTACTATCAGTATTATAAACCTTCATGCAATCTTAGTTTGTTTTTGTAAGTGTTGTTTTCAAGCATTCCAGACTTAGTATTAACTGAAGATAGTTCATGGTCATTCTTTGAGGTTGAATTGAATCTCGTTTCGTATTCTTGTAAGTCTTTTAAATGAACATACATGAGGAATATGTTTTTGTCAGTCTTGATGTTTCAAGCATTTCTGATTGGTTTTTTCATGTTAGTTGGAATATTTCTATGTAATGGGATCCTTCAAATGTAGAGTGAAGCTTTTATAAGTATTTTTACAGCTTTCTTTCACTGTACATTATAGGTCTAGAATTTGTGTCATCATTTCCTCTTAACTGTAGACCTTTTTTTTACATAGCTACTATTATCTTCCATTTTATAACCATTAAGCTACAAACCTAATCTTGATACCACATTATAGATCAGTGCCCTTATATGTGTGAGAGATTCCTAACTTTTCAAAATATCTTTTAGTGTGTGTGATACCCAACCACTTTCCAAAAAACTCAATCAAGTCATAAGAAAATCCCTTGAGCTTAAGATGTGTCTGGTAAGGTGCTTGTCACAATCCAAGTGTTGATTCCAGTGCTAACAGAACATATTAAAGAGACAATATTCTAGGAATCGGCCTTAGCTATGCCAGAATTCACAAAAAACATTTATTGTGGAATGTGATGCCTCAGGAAATGGAATTGGTGATTTTTTATTTCAAGAAAGAAGACCCATTTCTTTTGAAAGTCATTCAAAGGAAAATACTTACACAAACCTATTTTAGAGAAGGAAATGTTGGAAATACTACATGAACTAAAGAAATGGCGACCTTAGCTAATGGGATGACACTTCATGGTAAAAAAAATCATGATAGTATTAAATACTTTTTGGAACAAATATTATCTTTAGAAGAGCAACAAAAATGGCTCCCAAAGATTTTGGGTTATGATTTTGAAATCATCTACAAAAAATGGAAGAAAAATGTTGTTGCACATGCACTCTTAAGAAAGGACGAGGATGTGGAAGCATTTCTTTGTGCCATTTATATTATCCTTCCTGAGTGGATAATAGAAGCAAGGGATGAATTGATGAATAATGAAGAGGTGGGGACACTCATTAAAAATTTGCAACAAGATCCCAATACATATGACACTTTTGTTGGAAAATGATTCATTATGGTACAAATATCGCTTATATTGTTGTAGCAATTCCCAACTCAAACAAAAGGTTCTTTTGGAATTTCACACCTCCCCCTTAGGAGGTCACTTAGGATTTTTAAAAGCTTACCATAGGGCCAAGAAGGATTTTTTTTGTTATGGCCTTAAATATGATATTCAAAAGTTTGTGGCAGAATTTTTGGTTTGCCAAAAAAATAAAGTTGAGTCAATTAAGACTCTGTGTCTATTACAACCTTTAGCCATTCCAAGTTAGCATTTGGAGGAGGTATCAATGGATTTTATCACAAGTTTGCCCAAGTCTAAAGGAAAGAGTGTCATCATGGTGGTAGTTGATTTAATTACCAAGTATGAAAACTTTTGTGTCTTATCTCATAATTCTAAAGCCAATACTGTTGCTACTTCATTTATGGAAATAATTCAAAAGCTTCATAGAAACCCAAAGATTATTATAAGCGATAAATATCCCATTTTCATTAGAAATTTTTGGACGAAATTATTTTCTTGTCTTGGCACTCAATTAGCTCATAGCTCATCTTATCATGCTCAATCTGATGGGTAAACTGAGATAGTGCACAAATATTTGGAAGGATATCTTCGTTTCTTTGTATATAATAAACAAACACAATGGGTCAATTGGTTACCTCTATTTGATTGGCGGTATAGCACTTCATTCCATACTGCATCCAAAATGACCCCATTTATGGAACTTTATTGATGCTCAATGTGATCTTCCAATGTGATCAAAGCACAAAGTATACTGTGCAACAAAGCATTGTGGATATACTATGCGGTATCTTAGGGGCTTCAAGGTGGGTCGAAGCCCCTCTTTTTTGTAACGGGTTTGGGCTAGATTTAATTATTTTAGGAGCCCATGGTATTTGGACCATGGTTTTTTAATGATTTAATACTATAAAAATGGATGTAATGCTAGAAAATATCAATATGCCAATTGTAAGTTCTATGATTATGGGCTAGTTTTGTATATGTCATTTGTAGCGAAGGAAAGGCTCTGCATCTTAGTGCACATAGACCTTGGAAGAGTCTGTAGCTTAGTGCGTAGACCACCTGCAGCTGTGTGCGTAGGTCAAAGAGCTAAATGTACTTAAAATATCAATCATAATAGCAAATAATAAGTTTTGTGAGGATATTCTGTGTTCTTATGTGTTTCTTGTCTATTTTCTTAATATCAGCTGTTGCGAAGTAGTTGTTACAGATGTGCATTATAAAAATGTAGTTTATGATGATGTATAATTTTTTATATTGAATGTGGCAAAGTAATAGTAGCACATTAGATTTTCCACATCGCGTAATCATTGAAGGCTACAGAAACCTGGTTCTACAACCACCCATAGTCACCTCGGGTGAGACTGTGATTTACTTGCAGGTCATTGCTGAAAGGGCTAGTGATCAAGGGTTTTTTTGATGCGCAACATAGATCGAACCTGGGTCAAGTCCAACCGAACCAAAAAATGGTTCCTTTATTGGGACTGAGATATGTTTGAGGGATATGTGGATGTGGTACCCGTTGAAGAAGGAAATTTAAGATTGGATAGTCCATAAGGAGTGAGAATTTGCAGATCAATAAAAAAAAACCTTCGTTTGACATCTGAAGCATGGTTACAAAGGTATGTTTTCACCGAACACTATGAAATATTATTCGGATCATTCCCTTGCGAATTATATGAGTGGGTATCGAGGTTGACTAAAAGGAAGGATTGTTTTAAGAACGACGAACCTACAACGTGGACTCCTGAGTTGATACATGGACTTAAGAGAAATAAAAACAAGATTTCAAGGGTTATTGATTTTTGAATTGATAGCATCTTGGGTGGATTCATTACTGAGTTTGCTATAGACTTGATTGTGACCTAGAACAAAGCAGAGTTAAGATTCTTCAAAGGACAACGAGGTAAGTATCTGAATTATTTGAAACTATGGATTAAGACGATTTTGTGTGAAAAGGGAGTTTTGTAGATGCAATTAGACTATTAGTTTACTAATGTTTGGAGTAAGAAGTAAATATGAGTGAGAAAATGGTACAACATGAAGTGGAAAAAGGTATAGAGTAGATACCAGAAAGAGATATCGTGAATAAGATTCGAAGACCTTCAGAGAGACTAATTATAGCCCTTTACTGAGTGAATATGAAGGAGAAAAAGAATAAAAATACCCAGAGAACTCCCAGGAAACTTCGTAATATACCCCCTTCTAGCCCGAGACTTCACCGAAGCAAAATTTCGATAGTAGTCAGGGTGATCATGGTCTCCCTGATCCCCGTAGCCCTCCTACCACCCATTCTTCTCCCCATCCCCCTCCCCCTTACACACAAAAAATAGGTATGACTGATGTCATTAAGTTACTTGTTTTCATAGGAAATGGGTAAGAGGAGCCAAAAATTTTATGATTTTTAGCTGAAGCTGTATGGACAACAAAGCAGATCAATGATGATGCTATAAAGAAGGTACAACTCATTACGATGTTGTGAGATAGAGCACTGACATGGTATATGAAGTATTCAACCACTCACAATGGTACATTTGCAGATATTAAGCAAGCACTAAGACAAGTGTTCAAGAAGACGAAGTCTCAATCACATTGCATTACTGAGTTAAAGGAGATCAAACAGAAAGTAAATGAGTCTCTTTGGGAGCTTGATAAAAGGTTTAAGGTGTTATTGGATCAAGTAAGTTTCAACATACTCCTAGAGTAGCATAAATAATGGTTTATATATGCGTTGCTGCCACATATTAGGTTTCCATTAATGCAACAGAAGATAGCAACTCAAGTCAAAGATTTGGAAATTGTGATGAAGTTGGAAGCTTCGCCAATAGGGGACACTAATGGAGGTGTGCAATAGATTCAGAGTCAGTTGGAAAACCTGACCTTGCAATTGCAGGATATCAAGAAAGGAATAGAATTTAGAGAACAAGTGTGGTGTATAAAGTGAAAATCAAAGGGCCATTCTAAGGAACAATGCCCTGTTGTCAGAGACTGCATGGATAGTGGAGCACCTAATACATTAAATGTAGGATCCAATCAATGGTGCGAGATATGTAGAACGAGAGGCTAACATCACTCTGAATATTGTTATTTGTTTCATAAATATGTGCAAACCCTAATAAATCTATTTTTTAATTTTTCTAAGTCAGTAGGACATGATGAGAATAATTTTCGGAGTTACGACATGATGATAGAGCGCATTGCTGATGCTTATATAATGCAAGAAGAAGAGTGTGAACATGAGGCCAGTGGACAATGTGGTGGTCGAGGAGGCTATGAAGGAAAAGGTTGAGGCCAAGGTGGAGGTGGAGCTGGCCGAGTAAGAGGATAAATCATTTGATATAACTGTGGCCAAGAAGGCCATTTTGCAAGAGATTTCCAAAATCCTACTACGATATGTAAGTATTTAAAATCCATTGATCATGCAATTGAAGACTGCCCTATACTAATGGAAAATATGCAAGAAAAAAAAAACTAGCAGCCCACACTGAACATCCAAATGATGAAGGCTGAAAGAAGGATCGATGAACCTTCTATTAATATTGTCACTAGAAGTGGAGCTACAACTAGAAATGATAAAGAAGATGAAAAGAAGGAATTTGAAAATCTAGGTTCATGGGTTAGAAAGAATAAGGAGAAAGTACCCATTTTTTATGTTCAGAAATAAAAGAAAGAGTTTATGGAAGTGAAGAGAAGTTTTATGGATGTGAGAGCTTTGAATTCTACTGCACTGTAGAAATTTTAATACAATTATGTATTGCCAGATTCTCCTGATCTAAAAATTATATGCCACTGTTAAATACATAATCCTTTTACTTAAATTCTTGCGGGAATTTAATTTCCAATTGCAAACACATGAAGAAAGATCAGTCACACATAACACAGATGTTTTACCGAGAAAGCATAAAGCTAAAAAACCCACTATCATATATTATGTATATATAATATATCATGAAAAAATATCATACAAAACTATAATCCAAGAGCTCTTAGTAAAATAAACAATCGTCTCACACTGTCATACAAAAATTGGCATATTCATGCACCAATTTACTGCCTCCTGACAGCCTACCTCCACTGCGCAATCCATGCTGATCACAATCCCTGAATGAATTCTATCTTGCCTTACCTTGACTGCGCAATCCTCATTAGAATCTCCAATGTATGTTTGGTTGCACTTGTGCACCCACTATAATCACAACTAATAGTCAAACTGTCCGTTTCACCTACCTCTCAACTGGGTCTCCACTGGATCTGACATGCATATAGTTAACAATAGTAAATCTTAAGTTGCATGTGAGATCAGTCCATGTGAATTAATTTAATATTTAATTCACTGATCTCTGACTAGTGTATCTTTAGTTACAACTAGTTACAACTAGCACAACTGAGTTTAACTCACTTAACTGAGTTAAACTACTTTACAAATCACATAACTACACATCCAACTCTGTTACAACTTTGTATCACTCAGTTACAATGAAGTTCACTAGCATGTCCCACCAACCAACCTTAGAACTCGAAATTCCTTCATTTAACTTAAATCAAGTGCTTCAAGAGAACAAATTATTATTTATTGTCTAATTATTATTAGGAGAGAACAATAATCGACATGCATTCCACGAAACAACTTCGCACATGCATTCCAAAAATAGATGCCCATCCATCCATCCATATAATTTTCTCAACCATCTGTAAATATATTACTGCTAAAAATAGACTTTGATCCAAATTCTAAAAATAGACATATCACCTAAAAATAGCCTGTGGGCCCCACCTAGTGTAGGTGCTTAATTTTCACTAGGATCATCATTCTGTTGAATATCAACACTCCCTCTCAACAATAAAGGGATTATCCTTCACCCCAATCCTGTCTCTATGGTATTCGAATTTGATCCCAGTGAGTGCCTTCATTAGAATATCTGCATCCTGATCTTCTATAGGAATGTACTAAAGCAACATGAGCTTCTGCTGCACACAATCTCTGATATGATGATACCGGATATCTATATTCTTAGATCTATCATGAAACACAGGATTAATCAAGAGTTTGATACAACTCTAATTATCACAATGAATCACTGTAGGATCTAAATGAGAACTGAACAAGCCAACCAGGCTCTTCCTCATCCAGATAAGGTCACATGTAGCTTGACTTGCTACCATGTATTTTGCTTCCACTGGACCGAGTGCCACATGTCTCTGTTTCCTACTCTACCAAGAAACAACTGTAGATTCGATACTGAAAACCCCTCTTGATGTGCTCTTTCTGTCTGTTGGTCTACCTGCCCAATATGCATCTGAGAAGCCATACAAATTCACCTCATCCGTCTGTCTGTACCATAAGCCATACTAAAATGTGCCCCTGAGATATCTCAGGACATTCTTGCCTACCTTCCAAAAGAGCTTCGTAGGCTTAAGTATCACTTCACTAAGATGGTTCACTGCATAGCATATGTTCGATCTTGTATTAAATAAATACATGAGCGAAACCACCAACTATCGATAGAGAGTAGCATCCACTACCTCTCTAGATGTAGCATCCTCTTTCCTCTAGTTTTCAGGAAGAGGAGTATCCATGGGTTTGCAGCACTCCATGTGAAACTTACCGAGTATCTCCCTTGCATACTTTCCTTGAGACTCAAATAGTTCACCTTCTCGCTGCCATATTTCCAATCCAAGGAAATAGTGAAGGAGGCCCATATCCTTCATCTCGAACTCCTTTGCAAGGTCCTCCTTGTATGAGTGTATGAGCTACTCATCACTAGTCAGTATTAAATCATCAACATAAAGAAAAATGATTAAAAGCTTACCCTCCACAACAATCTGGTATAGGTTTTCATCTGCCTCACTCTTGGTGAAGCCAAGTCCAGTGAAATAGTTGTCGATCTGAGTGTACCAAGCATGGGGTGCTTTCTTCAACCCATACAATGCTATTTTGAGTCTGCACACATGCGACTCGCTACTGAAGATCTCAAATCCTTCAGGCTGCTCAATGTACACTACTTCCTCAATGATCCCATTAAGGAACACAGTCTTCACATCCATCTGATGAATGTACCAACCCATCTGCGATGAGAGAGAAAGTATGGTCATTATGGAAGAATACCGTGTGACAGGTGCAAAGGTTTCTTCATAATCAATACCCTCGATCTGTGAGAAGCCCCGGGCCACAAATCTTGGCTTATAATTCTCAACACTCCCATCAGCAGCTTGCGTTACCTTGTAGATCCATCTTGAACCTATCAATGATATATCAACTGGCCTTGGAATAATTTCCCAAGCACTGTTTTTGAAAATGGAGTCATACTCCTCCACCATTGCATCTACCCATGTGGGCTCCTGCACTTCTTCCTGAAAGGAATATGGCTTAGTCAAAATGCATTTTCTCATAAGAGCCATGTATCCAGTGAACCGGTCAGGAGACTGTCTTTATCTGTGCTGTGAAGCAGGGACTCATACATTCCGTGTCGCATCAAGCTTCAGCCTCTCAGCTTCTGTGGTACGCCTTCTGCTAGTTCTGATGTTTGGCTCTATGTGAGTGGACTCCTCCACTCCATGAACCTCCTCCTGTGGCTAATCCACATCTAGAGACTCATATTTGGGAACAAGTAGTTCCTCCTCTGCATGCAAGTCTAGCTTGTTGAGATTCAACAGGATGATGATCCTAGTGAAAATTAAGCACCTTCACTAGGTGGGGCCTGCAGGCTATTTTTAGGTGTATGTCTATATTTAGAATGGTGAGAATATTCTATTTATAGCGAGAGTCTATATATATATGGTTGAGAAAATTCTATTTATAGATTAGATTATACTTTTAGATGCATGGGAGAAGTATATTTATAGATCGCATGTCTAAAAATAGATCAGATGTCAATTATTATTAGCCCTTAATAATAATTAGACAATAAATAATAATCTGTTCTCTTGAAGCACTTGATTTCAGTTAACTGATGTGGCAAATCAGTTGACTGAAGGAATTACGAATTCTAAGGATGGTTGGTGGGACATGTAGAGTGGACTTCGTTGTAACTGAGTGATACAAAGTTGTAACATAGTTGGATGTGTAGTTATGTGAGTTGTTATTTAGTTTAACTCAGTTAAGTGAGTTTAAATCAGTTGTGATAGTTGTAACTAGTTGCAACTAAAGATACACTAGTGAGAGATCAGTGAATTAATTATTTACTTAATTCACAATCAGTGGTCTCACATGAAACTGAAGAAATACTACTGTTAACTACATGCATGTTAGATCCAGTGGAGACCCAGTTGAGAGATAGGTGAAAGGGCCTGGTTGACTATCAGTTGTGACTATAGTGGTGCCTTCAATGCATCTACACACACATTGGAGATGCCAATGAGGATTGCGTAGTCAAGGAAAGGCAAGATCGAATTCATTCAGGTATGTTCATCAGCAGGGATTATGCCCTGGAGGCAGGCTGTCAGGACGCAGTAAATTGGTGCATGTGTGAGCCAATTTTTGAATGACAATGTGAGACAATTGTACATTGTACTGAGAGATCTTGGAGTATATTTTTGTATGAGATTGTTTCATGATCCATGATATACATAATATATGATAGTTGGGGTTTTTAGCTTTATGATTTTCCTATAAAAACTTCTGTGTTATGTGCGATTGACTTTTTTTCATGTGTTTGCAATTGGCGATTAAATTTCTGTAAAGAATTAAGTAGAAGGATTATGTATTTAACAGTGGATATAATTTTTATATTAGGATATTCCAGTAAAACATCACAGTATTTATAAAATTTCTACATAGCTCCCTCTCAAGCGACAACTTCAAGGCTTTCTGCTCATTGAATTTATATCCCGTTGCACCACATCATTCGACTATTTGGAAAATACACACGATAATTATGGGGTGTTTCTGTGTACCCCACAAATATCCCAACTTCAGTAGTCGGCTCCAGCTTCTTCCTGGCATTCTTGGTCACATGCACATAAACATATGAGCCAAAAATCTTAAAGTGGGAAATTCGGGTTTCTTACCAGTAAAAGCTTCTTCAGGTGAACTCATGCCAAGTACTCTATGAGGACAACGGTTTTGCATATAAACCACAATGTTGCATGCTTCTTCCCACAAGTGCATTGGTAGGCCCTGATCATTCAACATAGCTCGTGCAACACCCACGATCATTCTATTTTTCCTCTCCACGACCCCATTTTGCTATGGGTTATGAGGCGCTATGATTTCTCTTCAAATTCCTTCTTTGCTAGAGAATTATTTGAATTCATTCGAGAAATATTCACCACCATTATCGCTCCGCAGAGCCTTCACTTGCTTTTCCAACTCTTTCTCCACCAATGCTTTAAACTGAGAGAACTTTGAGAATGTTTGACCCTTCTTCTACATGAAGAAGATCCAGCATCTATGAGAATAGTCATCAACAAAAATAACATAATGCCTGTGTTTTTTTGTTGAAGCAACCGAGAATGGCCCACTCACATCTGTGTGAACTCTCTCCAGGATCACCAAAGCACGGTTCTCCTTTTCATGAAAGGTGGTCTTCAAAAACTTACCCATAGTACATCCCATGCACCGATCTATCTGCACAAGTGTACCGTTGGGAAGTCCAGTAGAAATCTACTACAAAATCTAGAGCACCATGGTGAATATGGCCCAATCACCTGTGCCATAATTCACCCTCATCCTGGCTCACCACTTCTTGTTCTTTTCCCACCATTGGAGTGTAGCCATCTACCTCCATCTTGTAGAGATTCTTGACTCAAATCCCTATCCTCTTGGTTTTACCCATTGTTTTATGTCACAGGAAAGGTTTTCCATTGCTAAAAAAACATCATAACCTCTGTCCTCCAACATCACGACTGAGACCAAGTTTTTAACATCTTTCAACATAAATGGTTTACCTGACTCCCTCTTAGAGGTAATGGTACCAATGCTAGTCGCACTGTATCATCCATCGTCGCCCATTTCTATATTAATTTAGAGATCTTTCTCCTCCAAGTCACTGATAAGCTCCTTATCTCCCGTCATGTGGAAGGAAGCACCACTATCAAGATACCACATTGATCCCATTGGGCTTGAAACAAAGCATTAAATCAAAGAGAAATCAAGTTCAAATTGCGAGGGAAGCGCCTCACCAGCTGCAGCTCCAGTAACCTTTTTTTTTTTGTGGGCAGCTAGTGGCGAGATGTTGATGTCCGTGACAGTGAAAACACTTCACCTTGGACAAATCTAGCTTCTTGCGTTTAGCCTCAGATTTTGAATGGGATTTCTCCCCCTTCCCTTTCCTTGCTTTGGCAGCCAAAGTACAATCCTCTTCATCATCATGCTTTGAGGAAGATGCATCTCTGGTGTTCTGCCTGAACTCCTCCTGCACTAGATTTGACAACAGTCATTCCCAATCCGATAGTTTTTCCTGTCTATTGATAGAGTATTGATAACTATACCAAATCTTAGGAATTCCCAAGAGATCCAAAATCACCAAATCATCATCAACAACCGTGATTCCCACACTCCTCAGTTCATCCCTACATTGGACAAACTTTGTGAGATGCTTAGGAATATTGTCACCCTTCTCCATCTTGATCTTTCTGAGTTTATCCTTTAGTGCCAATTTTCTATGGTCGCTGCTGCTTTGGAAAAAATCCGTCAAATCCTTCCACATTGAAAATGGAGTGGATTTCCCATGAAGGATTGAGACAATATGGTCTCCCACACCTTCCAATAGAATCCTTCTTGTCTTCGCTACTTTCTTTTTCTAGGCATCAAGTAATGCAGCATCCGTCAAAGTGGGCTTAGGAACATCACTATCAATGAATTCCTTCAAGCCATTATCTTCAAGCACCACTTCCATCATATCCTTACATGAAATGTAGTTTGAGTTTCCCTTGAGTGCATACTCTAACCGCAAACCATTGAAAACCATTTCGATGTTTACTCAATTGTCGCACTAAGAAATTCTTGCAGCAAATTCGAATTGTTTCCACCAAAAAAATTAGCTACTGCTTCAATATTGCAATATTCTTTGATCCGATACCATGTAGAAATTTTAATACAATTGTGTATTTCTGGATTCTCCTGATCTAACAATTATATGCCAATGTTAAATACAAAATCCTTCTACTTAAATTCTTGCGGAAATTTAATTGCTAATTTCAAACACATGAAGAAAGATTAATCACACATAACACAGATGTTTTTACTGGGAAATAATAAAGCTAAAAACACCACTATCATATATTGTGTATATATCATGGATCATGAAACAATATCATACAAAAATCTAATCCAAGAGCTCTTAGTACAATATACAATCGTCTCACACTGTCATACAAAAATTGGCATATTCATGCACCAATTTACTGCCTCCTGACAACCTGCCTCCACTACGAAATCCCCGTTGATCACAATCCATGAATGAATTCAATATTGCCTTGCCTTGACTACGCAATCCTCATTGGCCTCTCCAATGTGTGTTTGGTTGCACGTGTGCACCCACTATAGTCACAACTGATAGTCAAATTGTCCCTTTCACCTATCTCTCAACTGGGTCTCCACTGGATTTGACATGCATATGGTTAATAGTAGTAAATATTCAGTTGCATGTGAGATCACTCCATGTGAATTAATTTAATATTTAATTCACTGATCTCTCACTAGTGTATCTTTAGTTACAACTAGTTACAACTAGCACAACTAAGTTTAACTCACTTAACTGAGTTAAATTAATTTACAACTCACATAACTACACATCCAACTCTGTTACAAATTTGTATCACTCAGTTACAATGAAATCCACTAGCATGTCCCACCAACCAACCTTAGAACTCTAGATTCCTTCAGTTAACTGGTTTTCCACATCAGTTAACTGAAATCAAGTGCTTCAAGATAATAGATTATTATTTATTGTTTAATTATTTTAAGAGATAACAATAATCGACATGCATTCTATTTTTAGACATGCATTACACGAAACAACTTCGCACATGCATTCCAAAAATAGATGCCCATCCATCCATATAATTTTCTCAACCATCTATAAATAGATTACTGCTAAAAATAGACTTTGATCCAAATTATAAAAATAGACATATCACCTAAAAATAGCCTGCAGGCCCCACCTAGTGTAGGTGCTTAATTTTCACTAGGATCATCATCTTGTTGAATCTCAACATGCATAGATAGGGCCTAGTAACTGTGACATGACAGTAGTTCCGATGCAAAACCAAGCAGTGACGCAGGATCAAGCTGTGACAAAAAATTCAGCAGATCAAGTAAGAAATTTGAGATCTTTTCTACAGACTTGTATGAAGTCATTAAGAGATAAAAAAGCTGTAGAAGGGCTTTATGAATTGATAAATTCCTGCACATCAAAAGAGACACCATGAAGTGAGGCGCAGACAGTTATAATGTACATCCACAGAAGATAACTGGAAAAGAGATGAGCCTTAATGCAGAGATTGAAGAATATGAAATGGATCAAGTTATTCTGGATTTGAGCTCTGATGATAATGTATTGACAAAGAAGACATGGGAAATAATGTGTAAGCCGAAGCTACAATGGTGAAATATTCTGTTACAACTGGCCAATCAACAAAATATCTTTCCTATGGGAAGACAATCAGGTGTCACAAGAGATATTGAAGGAGTTCACACTATAGGTTATTTTTAAGTAATAGAAATTGTTTATTACACCAATCCTTATCTTGATTTTCTTGGAATTGATTGGGAAATTGATAATCTGACCATTATCAATATAAAGAAGAGACAAATGATGTTTGAAGGAAGCAATATGAGGGTGATTGTTCCTTTAGATCCATTAGAAGGAGTAAGATATATAGAGCCAGTAAGAGAAGAATACAACACAACAAACATAGATAAGATCTATCAATTAACAACCAAGGAAGAATATTATATTAAGCCTCCCAGAGATGGAAAGTTGAGTTGGGATAATGATAGTAATTGCACATCAAATTCATAATA
The DNA here is from genome assembly GCA_034641835.2 of Pinus albicaulis. Taxonomy (NCBI): domain Eukaryota; kingdom Viridiplantae; phylum Streptophyta; class Pinopsida; order Pinales; family Pinaceae; genus Pinus; species Pinus albicaulis. Next base: position 732,617,646 of record CM076579.1, read on the forward strand.
AGAACTAGAGAATTTGAATAACATATTGCATGAAATATCCACAAAGCGTTGTGAAAGAATAAAAAAATAGTTTGTTGTATGACATCGGAGATATGCAACCTACCTTATTATGATGGTTTGGGTAATGCAAAATTTTTTCTTAATGATTATGAAGAGAGGGTACCAGAAGATCGAATATTTTTAGCTTTGGATACAACCCTAAGATCTACCCCTACTAGATGGTGGGGCACATACAAGAAGAATATAGGAGATTGGAAGGTATGTTGAAGATTAATGTGGATCATGTTTGGACAAGTGGAAATAGAAATGCATAAGAAATATGATGGTGAAACTGACCCAAGAAAGAATATCCAGGTCTGCACTATAGCATGGAAGGAGATTCCACAATAGGAATGGGTACATGGATTTATTCACACATTGGAGAAAATTTCTATGGATTGGTACCTGGAAATAGAGGAGCAACACGGTACTATGAACGGGGAAAACTTGGTTGATGGGTTTATACTAAAATTTAGCTTTGAGGATGAATGTCAAGGCATATATTCGGCCCTGTAGATAGTAAAAGAGAATATCTTTGAAGGTGTAGCCACAATGACATGGAAGAAACCTAATTGGATTGCGTAGATGGAGTATGCACTGGAATTCTATAATATTGCTGTAGAAGAAGAAGAATACCCATGAAACATTGACATGGTAGAATCATAAGGGAACCCCAAAGTGCATGGACCAAATATAAAGATGTCAGATATCACATATCCATTGAATACCAAGAAGGTGAACATTGGATTAGAAGAAGAGCCTAGGTTTGCAACAGTAGGAGATTACTGGGATGAAGAGATAATAAAAAAAATCACAGAATTACTGCATGAATATAAAGAACTGTTTCCCACTAAATTTTTGGATATGAAGGGAATACTAAGAGATTTGGGAGTCATGAATATTCCCCTGAAACCTTAGGAGAAGCTAGTGAATCAGAGACCGTATAGGTTTTGTTAGAGCTAGAATAAACATTTGGATTATGACAAGTGCTTGAACAGACACATCTTAAGCTCAAGGGCTATTTTATGATTTGGATTGGATTGTGGAAAGTGATTTAATCTTACATCTGCTAAAAAGGCTTTAAATAGATAACTCTCTTTCAAACATATGAGGGTACTAAGGCTTGATGTGGTAGCAAGGGTTAATTGGTAATCCGTTGGCTATGAGAATATGAAAAAGGACAATTGGTCTATAAGATAGAATTCCACTGTTTGGATAGAAAAAAAACACAAGATACAGATTGATAGTGCATCAATGAAAGAAAGCTTCTAGAAGTCTTTGAAGAATTTCATTGTACACCTAAAGATATATGTTACAAGGAATGCTCATAAATAATTTATCACACATGTATTATCAAGAAATATTTCCAAGAAAGACTGAAAAAATTAGATAATCATGCATAGATATAATGTGAGACTAACAAAAACATGGAACAGAGTTAACATCACAATCTGGAACTGAAGAATTTAGGTATGAAAACACATAAGATAAGTAGACAATACACAAACAAGCTGTCATAAGTGCTCAAGAGTTCTTCTGATATTATATATTCAAAATGTGTAACACAATATGCTCTGTAAAATACAATCAACGAACCCTTCTGGCTTTGCATTACACCACATTTACACAAAATAGGAGCTTTTTACAGAAGCCTCCAATAAAAGTGGAAATCTGTTTTAGGAATTTATTACAACTCTCTGCAAATGGTAGAGTTCATATAAAACATTAAAGAGGAAACTAAAAATAGAAATAAGATAAAGTGTGGCATCATGAAGCTAAAGCTCGCTGAGTAAATGTGGTTGAGTGCCCTCACAACTTATCAAAATTGTCTCCAAAAAAGGTGGAATCCAACAACTCAAAGGAGTACATGTGAACACCTATATGCATATCTGTGAAAATATAGGAGTGGATAACCAACTGGAAGCTATCTGACACCTAGAAAAAATTATTCATGATAGAGATCACATTGATTTCATCAACTTTAGTATCATCCTTGTGAAAATACAACCAAAAAGTAGCTTTTCTTCCCCATATACTAAATCCAAAAATATTAGCTACCTCCTCTGAAAAAGGGTAGCTATATTTGAAAATAAACCAAAAATGAAAAACTACTTCAGATTTTCAAGGCTCTGCATCTTCATTATTCAGAGGTCTAATATGGAGGCAAAGATTTTGATAGCCTCATATTTTTTCACCCTTTTGTTTGACCTCCTTTTCTATGTTTGATTTTTTAGCTGAGTCTTTTTCTTCTTGGTTTTATTTTCTAGGATTTCATCAACATTTATGATCTCTTACCTGAGAGCAGGGTTAGAAATCAGCTTGCTTGTTAATCTGAGTTTGTTTTTAGGCCTAGTGTGAGGCCTTTGGATGTAGGGATTTGGAATATACATAGATATTTTTCCACCATGTCTGAATCTGCTAGATTCTCCCACCTCAAACTCTGACTCAGTGTATTCTGTATCACTGCTATTTTCATAAGATGAGTATGAATTTATCATAGTCTTCTTCCTCTTCTTGTCTAAAGAGACAATAGATGAGAAGAGTTGAGCTAAGTAGGATCTTCCTTTGTGATAGTCTCTGACACTTTGTTTTTCCCTTTCTTAAGTGATGAAAGAACCTACGAAAGAGTAGGCTCTCTGAATGAAATATCACTATTTTGTTGAGTCTCCTAAGTAGTTTTTAAAATAAGGTTTGTTCTCATGGCTTCAGGGTTGGATTCCTCTGAAGGTAGAACAGGGCTGGATGTTAGGACTTCAGGTTTGAATTCCTCTTAAAGTTCCTTTGTTATGATGAGCCTTCTCCTGTGTTTACCTCTTGAAGAGGAAGCTGCATGTTAGAAATTTACTGGAGAAATAATAAATTTACCGAGAGGAATAATAACCATCAAAAGAGCCAACAACAAATCATTAACATAAAAAAATATGTTTATCTGGGAAAACCCCAAATCCGAGGCAAAACCCAACCAATGAAATTTCATTAACCATTGGCCAAAACCCTGGCCAATCCGGCCAAGTGAGTCTTCACCGCTCACCTCCAGGCCTACATTACAATTAAGTCTTCCCAGCCTTTCATAGGCTCCATTACATGCAATACCATGGGTGCACAATACCATGTTCCCCAAAACCACTACTATATACCCTAGTCAACATTTACTCTATCTCGAGTCAAGTTTACCTAACAATTCCCCCCTTAAACTTGACTTGGGGATTATTGGCTAAATCCAGCCAAAACTGCTAAGTGAGACAACCCTGCTCACTCTAGCTCTTCCCCCCTCAAATTTTTAACCAGGGTAGTTGTTAACTTAACATCCCCCCTATCACCTAGGTCTAACCCAGAATTTACTAGTGATTACCTAGGGGTGCACATACCATACCAGGTCTTACAACAGTATGCCCATTTACATGTAATAAAATTAACTCCATTATAATAATAGTATTTTTTTTTTTCTTTCATTGTTACTATCTTTGTACATATGAAATCAATGTCCATATATAAAGAACCCATATACCGGATTACATGGGTCACTAGCCTCTATAACCGCCAGTCCTCTAGGAGTTCTCTTCATATACATGGTTCATCAATTAATTAATCCACGTGCACATATCCTATCTCATTTTGACGTTCTTCAAATCATTTGATTGACACATTTGTCAAACACTTTGCATGTAACCAATCCCCATAGTTTCTTACTCTATGGATTTATAGACCAAGAACTCTCTAAACCAACAATATAATTCCATAGGCTGCATTTCCTCGTACGCAAATAGCACCATGAGGCCAACATGATCACAACAACGCCAACATGATTACAAGAGCAATGATCTTCGTATCTGTGGTGCTCCACATTCACATTCATTGCCTCCGGAAGCATAACCCCTTTGATCGCCATAACAACCCCAAAATTTATATACTCGTGTGAAAATACTATAAGCAGAATTCACCAGGCTCTTATGCTTGCTCTTCATGGATTCCATGGAATGATCCTTGTGAAGCCAGACATTCAAATTCTCACGCCACAGTGCCAGTATATGGTTCCTCATGACTAAGTAATTGGCCTGCTCGATTCCCCCAATCGATGAAAAGAAGTCAAATAAGGACCGACCTGCTCTCTGTCGATCCATGTTCGGCTCTCCACCAAAAGCGTCGTGACATTCGCCATGTCCGGAAGCTCAAAAGACTGGTACCTCAGGTAACTCCTTTGGCTGTGGTAGGCTTGCTCAGGTCCCAGGTGGTTCTATCGGTCACCATAAAATTATCTTTACTGCCTCTTTTCTTCCAAATCTAGGTTTCTTTACTGTCCAACTAAGAAACCAGCTCTGCCCCGTGGTCAGAGGCCTGCTCTCGTTCGCTATCGTAAAGATAACGCAAAGCATCCAGGCCGATGTAGTAGGGTATGTAGAAAGAATCTGCCAAGTTGGGATCAGAGACAAGGCACTGGTATTTCTTTATCTGGCTATGGAGACAATCTCTAGCATGTACAGATCTGTGGCATACCAGCCTGTCCGGTTCCTAATCTCAGTCCCAAAGCCCTCATTCTCAATGTGCTGGCAGAAATCGATCCATGAGACTAATTTGCCGCTGCAATTGCACAACAACTACGAATTGAACTTTGCAGGCAAATCATACATGTAATTATTTCTGCCTTCACAAGAATTTGTGGCAGGCGAGGAGCCATTATCCTTCCTTGAAATTCTGTAAGATCTGTGGCCATTCAGGGCCACCTGGTTAGTTATCGGTAGATCTACGAGAAAAAAAAGAACTGCGAGCTCATGATTATGCCCATGCAATCTTCATATTGATCTTGTTCATTCGTTCATGTTCTAGAGCCTCTGATATGGTTTCCTCTAATTTGAAAGGCGGCCAAATGAGGATTCATAGCCATTTTCTCTGGAGGATTAGTAGTTGTGGCCTCCACATCAACCATCACCAACCAAGCTACCTTGTGCTTCCTGATTAAGCCATTCTATTGCAGTTGATCACTCAAGCAAAAATCTACATGTACGTGGTACGCTACACTCACCGCACCATCAATCCCCTTGTGTCGAAAAACTGTACACAGATTCTGCAGTCAAAGAAACCATTGACAACAGAAGCGTCCTTCTGAAATCAATATTTGGCTCTGATACCATTTGTTAGAAATTTACCAGAGAAATAATAAATTTATCGAGAGGAATAATAACCATCAAAAGAGCCAAAAAAAATCATTACCATAAACACATATGTTTATCCAAGAAAACCCCAAATCTGGGGCAAAACCCAACCAATGAAATTTCATTAACCATTAGCCAAAACTCTGGCCAATCCGGCCAAGTGAGCCTTCACCGCTCACCTCCAGGCCTACATTACAATGAAGTCTTCGCAGCCTTTTATAGGCTCCATTACATGCAATACCATGGGCTAAATACCATTGGTGCACAATACCATGTTCCCCAAAACCACTACTATATACCCTAGTCAACATTGACTCTATCCTGAGTCAAGTTTACCTAACATTAGACACAATATTTTTATGAAACCGGTTATCTCTTTACTTAAAATTCTTTCTACACTCCTCCATGAATGAGCTTAAGGTCTGTGGTTCCTTGGGTGAACTGCTAGCGTGAACCTCATTTGTTGGTTGTGTTGTTGGTGTAGATGTAGTGTTTCCAGCCTTCTTGGCCAAGGTCCTAGTCTGCCTCCTATATGACATGGGGGATGGGTCAGATTGTGAGGGAGTTTATGAATGAATAGGTTTGACTATTGTTTTTCTATATCTCTCAGTTTTTTGGGCCTCCCTTCTCTTCTTCTAGAATAAGCAGTGTTAAATCCCTCCTCTGTTATAAATTTCTCCCACATAGTCCTTTTCCTCTTCAAGTGATAAGATATCAATATCTTAATCAGGCTTCTATGGTATAGATTATATATTGAGTAACCTGAGGTCTTATGTATCCTCCGAGACATTGATAACAAGGATATATGGAGAAAAAAGGGTAGGTTCATGGGTTTAGCACTTGAAATATGGACTAAAAACTTCATTTGGTATTTGTGAACAGTTGAAAACCTTCCTTCACAAGTTATGTAGTGTTTCACAGTAGCAATAACATGCTGCCACTTAGGTTTGAAGTATTAAATATGTATGGTAGGGGTCCATCCAATGTGTTCATGCTTAGGCTTCAAATAAACATTTTCATTAGCTTTAAGAAAATTTTTATTATTATTATGCCAAGGCTCACCTGTTGCAGAAGTATGAGTTGCGCTTGCAATGATGGTTTTTGTAAAATTGAAGGTCTGAGACCCAATCTTAACCTTCTCTCCATCAAATGTCTCAGCAATTGCTTGAGCGAAGACCACATTCTCACCAGAGAATTTTGTTAAGAACTGGCACCACCTTGCAGCCTTGAGCTCGGCCTTAGCACAACTATCCACAAAGCGAGTGTTAGCTGGCTCGGAACATTTTAAATTACCTCCTTTTCCCATACTTCTTGTTGTTAACCTTACCTCCAACACAACTGTAAAATGAGGACTAGCCTCCAAAAAAACCTACCTGCTGGCACATGTTAACAAATGATTTAAAATGGAGAACAAGAATTGCTAATTATAACTATCACAGGAGCGGATGGAACTAGGTTATGGATTCCCTAAGACTCAATGAATAAGGATGACACAAACATAGGAATGATTTTAAAAAACTGCCAACTCATTTCACCAACTCCATCACCATTTTTCATAATTTCTACGTGTACTGTGCTTTTGCCACTTATAGCCTTTAGTAAGTAGCAATACATTTGCATAAGCTTATCATAAAAATTATCAACTTTTTAATTCATCTCTTAATGAAAGATAAATATTATTTGGGTACACAAGACATATTACTTCAACATCTCCCCAATCCTTGGATATCAATTCCGACTTTAGTTGAATATTATTTCCTCTAATCCTTTATACTAATTTGCAAGAAATTGTTACCTTTTTGAAAAAGACTGCTTTTCTGTAAAACCATAGCTTTTGAGAAAGACAATTTCCTCTCATGGAAAGAATAACTAATTCTTGTGTTATTCTTAACAGAACTCACGATTCTAACACTCTTTCTTTGAACTTGGTGTTGTAGAGGTAAATCCCCTCTGCGGACAGAGGCGATCCCTACTAGCCTAGATCGGGTCTAGCAACAATCGTATCACGCTAAGGCACAAATTCCTAATTGCAATAGAGCAAATTGCGAAGAAGGCCTACCTTAAGTCCAACGCTGTTGTTCGTAGGGAAGATAGTGCTCCATTTCCTTGCTCCTACAGATCGTAATTCTCCCACTTGTCGTGATCAAATACTTTCACATACAAGAAACACGATAAACACACAAGCGTAAAAACCAATATATAAAATTATGTAACAGTTAGAGAAGACACAACTCATGATCACAATGTATGAACAATACGAGTGGAACCATAACCAAAGTCGCTTATCATTAATTAATACGAAGAAATATACAACCTGGCTCTGAAGCTTGATCTTCCTTCGACGGGTCGACAGTGGAATATGTCTCGGTAAAGCTCGTCGAGAATGGGACAAGCCTCTCTCTTCGGTTGTCTTGAAAATAATCTCCTTGCTACTGATTTGGCTCTATGAGGACTATCAAGGCTCTTGCAACATTCTTTAAGCTATGAAGTCTCTTGGAGACTTGCTTGCAAAGGAAAATGGCAAGTTTATATAGATGGTGGAAGGGGAGTTGGGATCCCTACAATCATGGGATTGGTCCTATCCTCAAGGAAGCTTCAATGAGAGGTGGAAAACCACTTCCTCTACATGGAGATCCGGAGCCAAACCTCCCAACTCAATTTGGAGACCAGTTCAGGAATTGGTTGGAGTCAATCTTCCACCATTTATTTTTAAAAAACACTCCTTAATAAGCCTGGTGCGGGTATAACACTATGACAATACGCCAGCTGGCGTGGCCTCTTTGGAGGATTTCCCCCATTGGTGCGAGGGCTATATTGGCTAGTCGCGCCAAGGACAAAAACGTTATTTTTAGGGTTTTTCACAAGGAATTGTCTTCAGGGGAATGAATGTCCTTATCTAGGGGGATGCCATGAAAGTGGTTTCAGGTCATGTCACTTCTCACAGGTCACAGAATAAGCCCTCCAATGTGCAGGATGGGGAATTGTAGGGACGGTGACAAATTGCTGTGTAACACATGCCGCCTAAAGCATGAGGCTCGAAAGAGAGAGAGGGGTGAAATGCTTTACGAGAATGTGTCCAACTAAAAACACTGCCGTCGGAAAACCTGCATAGACAAATACAACTAATATCTCAAATACATGATATATGTGGCATGGGCGCATCCATCCATAACAGAGTATACAATAATCAAGATCCAAGGCATGGACGTAGCCATCCAGTAAGGATCATTAAATAGACTCAGGTATGGTCGCAGCCATCCTGTCAATGAGTCATGTAACCAAACATAATAATTGACAAAACCCGCAGCCTGGATTCCAACAGACAAATTCCAGGGTGTTGCAATCCATCTCGACCCGAACAGAGTACAAGTTCAAGCATGTGAATATGTGAGCTGAAGTTGAACATGCAAGAACATCGTCTGATTACCAACCAATGATGAAAGCCGTTAATAGACGTGAGAGGTACCACCAATGATGACAATGGCCCTCAAGGTACTATAGGTACAATCCACAGAATGTGAACAGTGAGCTGGCGTCGAACACCCGTAGAATCATTCGATCGAAGGTCAATAATGAAAACCTTACGTCGAATGCGAAGAACCTACCATTGAGGCATGCAGGCTCCAAGGTACCAGAAGGGAGTCTCTAGATCAGCTTCTTGGATAATGAGCTGAAGTCGACAAGAAGTGACCTTGATCGAAGGTGGGCCATAGTGTTTCCCACATCACCGAAGTGAGACAGAGGAACATAATGTTGTGAATCAGGATCAGATGAGAATCAAAGGAAGGTTGAAACTGCAGAGGTCAATTTCTCTTGAACATATCGGCGGCACGACAGTGGATTTGGTAGTATTTGACATCAAAAGATCAGGGGTTATGATGACAAGGCAAATAGCGGATGAGAGGTCAAAAGGGATTACCCAAGCCCACGGAGGCAAGAAGAAAACGAGATGATATGTCCCCAACCCGACACGAATGCATACAAGTGCCATGTTCAAGAGCGACATACTGCCGACACGACGATGATATTGGTTCCATTTTCCCCACCATTTCTGGCGAGTACCCCAATTATTTTTGAAAACAAGCTTGAAGGGGATAGCATATGCTTGTAATATAAGTCTGTCCTTCGGACGAATCCATCCTAGTACATTTAACGAGCCCTAGGAAGGAGGAACTCGAATTTCGTCATTGCGACTGAATCTGATGTCATCAGGGTTTAACGAGTCTGAAAAAGGAAGAAATCGGCATATTTTCATATTTAGAGAGTTTGAAAAGACAACAGAAAAGTAAACTCCAGCAGTCCCTTTTCGTAAATAGTTCCTCAGATCCGAAACGGTAGAAAACTATGTCTGAGAAAACCTCCTAGTCGCGATAGGCTAGAGTATTCCTTTTTCGTAAATAACCTATCCCAGCCTGAAAAAGGGGTAAACGTATACTGGGTAGATGTTGTTTTATAACCACTTTAACAAGATCAAAACGACAAGCGACTCGGAAATATTTTCATGTTTAGAGAGTCAAAAAAGAGCTGAAAGATGACTCCAAAATGACTTTTTCGTGTTTTTACCGAGTTCGAAAAAGTATAAAATACACCTTGTATCACCATCAAAGTTGTGGAAAAACCTGTTGCTGCACAAAAAAGCGAGTGTAAAATCCATTTTCCGACAAAATATATTAAAATATTGAGAAAAATGACTTTTAAAACTTAATTTTGACTTCAAAAGTTATAAATATGCCACAAATTGTAAAAACACATTTAATTTTACTTTTTACCTCATTTGGAGAGCAACAGTGGTGTTTTTGTGTGCGAACTTGCGGCGGTGATTGCGACTGATCCGGGACACCATTCAGATTCTCGTCAGTTCCAGGTAAGAGGCGCTCCCTTAAGCTCTGTTTTGATCCATTTTTAATGAATTTCCATTGTGCATTTGACCTCTGGGGGGAACCCTTTGGAATTTTAGGGCTCGGCCCATTGGCGCGGGTATCGGGCATGGACCCGCGCCAATGGACTTTTGCTCACAAAGGGGTCGTGCTAACTGGCGCGACTGTTAGGAAAACAGTCGCGCCAATGGCGCAACACAATTTTCTACTTTAAATTTTCAAAATGTGAGTCATCCATATGGATTTTTGAATGCAACAAAGATCTAATAAGGCATTTTTAATCATGTTGATGCAGATATTTAGGCATAATGGTTATTTAATGGAAAGAGAGGGAACATAGAGAAGAAGATGAAATGGCCATGCAAAATGAAGCTTGCATGAATGCACTCCGAAAGTGTGTTCTCAAGAAATTCTTCCTCACGCCATGCTTATGAGCTCAACCTGAGCTATTAGAGTACTTGGTCAGCATATGGGATGGAAACGAGGAAGTGTTCAAACTTCAGGACCAAGTGCTAGAACTTGAGGTCTTTGATGTCTATTTCATAATCGGACTGTCGCGTAGAGGCCCAGTGCCCATTATGACAGGCAGTAGACCTTCTGGAGAGAAGATGGAATAGGTAATGGTGAGAGTGTGCCCAGGGGCACAGATAGGATCGGGAAGTGGGAAAGTGGACATCCACACCATCCGCGACCTAGCACTCAGAGTAGTGCTTCACACCATTACGCGGGCTGCGGGATCGCAGGCACCGCATGAGGCAACCAAGGCACAACTCCTACTAGCCTCCGAGTACATGAATCCTACACTGTTCGATTGGGCCACCACAGTGACAAACAACATCAAAAGGCAGCGAACAAAGTGAAATAAATCCAAACTGAAGCAGTTTGGATATGGTTCCATTCTGGTGTCGTTCATCTTGGAACGACTACCCATTTTTCAGGGCCAAGGGGCAATAGTTGCCGAGCCGACACCAAGGGATCCGAGGATGGCTCACTGGGCAGCACTTATGCCCAGGTCAGGAGGGGGCCATCAGATGTCCTGGAGGCCCGAGTTCTTTGCATGGTTACGGCGTCAACTAATCGTAGTTGAGGATTGGCCCTATGCTGGGACCAATTTCACTGGAGACCCAGATCTTCCGCTCCTGGAGGGGGAGGACTGGGACGAGGAGCTGGGTATGAATATTTTTTGATTTTTTATGTATTTATGTTTTTTTGTGATACATGCCTATTCTAACAACAGTTCTATGTGTATGCAGATGTTGGCCCAGAGAGACCTGCTGGCATGTCGCCTATTGCACAGAGAACTCCTCTCGTGTATGACCCTCTGGCAGAGGGTGCCAAAGGAGGAGAGCTGATCCAAAACCTTGAGGGCATTGCCCGAGGGATTCCAGACTATGCCCGGCTAGCAGATGATTCGATGGCATATCAGAGACACATGGTGGGGGTGCCTAGTCGCCTCCACCGACTCCTGAGACGCTTGGTGCGCGCAGTGACATGTTACCATGAGCACCATGCTGATTAGACATCTAGGGATTTTTCATGCATATATTTTTGAGAGACATGTCGTCTCTGGCTGTATTAGGATGAACATGTATATTTTTGATTTTATGTGATGCACACTCTGCAAACATTTCGACACACACACACATATATATACCTATTTCTGGATGGATCTTTTTACATGTGATGATGTTTTTACAAGTTGCGCGAATGTCTATCTAGAACCATATTAGCTACTGCATCTGTTAATGTATTCATATGTCTGGGTATATGTTGATATGTGATATAATCAAAATTTCTTTCCAGTAAATGAATACGTAGATACAGACGTAAAATGGATGGGTTTCCAACTGAATAATGACCATTAAGCTATAATACTACAAGTTGTGAGTCTAGATATACAAGTAATTCACAAATACCGAGGTCCACAACCTTGGTTAATAGTTCCAACATGGCACTATATTCGGCGATATTATTTTTAGTAGGCCCCAGACACACACCTTGCAGGTTGACAAACTCACCAGCAGGATCGTAGATTACCCAGGTTGTCGAAGACAGATTCCTGGTACTGCAGAAGGCACCATCCGCGAAACCAACAAATAGAGTAATGGACATCTGCACAATCAGGAAGACCCGATCAGCAGAAAGATGCTTACATCGCACACCACACCACACATGCACACAAATGAATATACACACCTATGTACACACACCACACCAAAAATAACTCAAGCGTAGTATTTTTTAAGGTACAGCCCGTTCCTAGGCTGCGTCAACGGAACTCCTTCGTAATAATTAAGCTCATAAGCCCCATTTTTCAATACTCGTTTTACTATATAGGGCGCATGCCACATGGGTTGGAACTTGCCTGCTCCAAGTTTGTCGTGCGCTTGGTCGTATAGGAGGACGAGGTCCCCTTCGACAAAGGAACATGGAGAAACTGATTGATCAAAGTGAGTTTTGACCTGCTTCTTCTGTGCTTCAATGACTAAGGCAGCCAAGCGGCGGGTTTCACCCAGCCGTTTAGAATACAAGATATGTTCTTCTTCAGGAGAAGTGTCGGGAAAAAGTTCCATAGCCAACTTTAAAGAAGGAATTTCGCATTCAACTGGAAGAGTTGCTTCCAGACCATACACCAATTGGAACGGTGTGAATCTGGTCGCACTCTTTGCTGACGTCTGGTAAGCCCATAGAGCTGAGAACAATTGGAGATGCCAATTGGACTTATGAATACCAATTTTTCGTTGAAGCATTGTGACCAAAAATTTGTTCACAGCCTCAACTTGGCCATTTTCCTGGGGGTAATATGGCATTGAGCTATCATGTCGCAAGCCCAATCTTGATGTCAGCTCGGCCATCATGTAATATCGAAAATGAGTGCCATGTTCGATAACAATGGCCCGAGGGACCCTGAAACGTGCAATAATGTGGTTGAAAATAAACTAGGGAGCTGTCTTACCGTCGGCGGCTAGTGTAGGCATCGCTTCGGCCCACTTAGTAAAGTAGTCTACAACGACGATTATATATGCATGCCCCCTGACTGAATGAGGGTTAAATGTCATGAAATCGATGCCCCATTTCGCAAAAGGGCCTACGGTAATGATAGGGTGCAGAGGGAGAGGTGGTGCGCGCATCTTGCGTTGAAAAACCTGACACGAATGACATTTTCGGACTGCAACAATACAGTCTTTGAATATCGACGGCTAGAAGTAGCCCGCATGCAGAATCTTCTGGGCGGTGGCATATCCGGACATGTGACCACCACAGGCACCACTGTGACAGTCATTCAAGACTCTTTCAGCCTCTTCTAGGGTCAAGCACCGGCGGAGCACTGAAGCTACTCCAACCCAGTATAAGGTATCTCCTACAATGTGGTAGGGTTGAGACTGATGCCGAATCTGACGTCGGGCATATTTGGTCAACTCAGACCAGAACGTCGAATTTTGAAGATACAAAATGATGTCGCCATACAATGGATCGTGAGTGCTGATAAGGAAGAGTGTTTCGTCTGGGATATGATCCTCGAAGTGAGATGAGGTGGAGTCTGTCGGGAGGGAGCAAATGAGATCCGCAAAAACCAGTGATTTGGTCGAATTAGCAGTGGTAAACTCTAAATCTAACTCCTGAAGGATGACGATCCATTTGGAGTATTTCCCCCCCAGTAATTGTCAAGATATAATGTACGTCATGGGGTTGAAATCCAAAACCATGGTTACTATACGTAACAGGATGTAGTGGCAGAACCGCTGCATAGCTTTCACTGCGGCTAATGCCAATTTCTCGACGTGAGCATAACATGTTTCTGTGTCAAGAAGATTCCGTGATAGATAATAAACAACGTGTTCACTTCCATCATCTTCATCCTACACCAGAACCATAGCTATGGTGCTAAACGCGATGGCCAAGTGTAGAGTGAAGTCACGGTGATAGTTTGGAGGACGAAGCAACAGAGCATTAACGAGTAACGTCTTGAGCTTCTCGAAGGATCGCTGAGCAATCTCGTCCCATTGAAAGGGAATTTTTTGCTTTAAAAGATGCATGAATCCTTTGGCGACTTCCGCGTAGTTCGGGATGAAGCGTCGTAGGAAATTAGCTTTTCCTTGCAGACTCTGAAATTGGTGTAATGAATAGGGTGATGGGAGATTGACAATAGCCTCGACCTTTAGGGGGTCAAGGCGAATCCCATCCTTGGAGGCTACGAACCCCAGAAGACGGCCAAAATCCACGCAAAAGATGCATTTATGAGGGTTAAGCCGGATATTATAGCGTCTGTATCAAAGGAAAATCTGGCGGAGGTGTTCGGGATGGTCCTCTCACCGAGATGAATGAGCTGGCAGATCATCCAAATAAGGCTGAACGATATGGCGTATGTTGTGGAATGCGTAAGACATAGCACGCTGGAAAGTAGCTCTGGCGTTCTTTAAGCCAAGCGAGAGCTTTTTATAAGCAAAGGTACCCCACGGACAGATAAATGCAGTCTTGTGTTGATCGACAGGTAAAATATTTATCTGATTGTACCTAGAAAATCCGTCCATCAGGGAATAAATCTCACTCCCAGCACATTCATCAATGATTTGATCTATTAAGGGAGTGGGGTGATTGTCCTTAGGACATGCCCAATTAATATCACAGTAATCAACGCAGACTCTTATAGTACCCTGCTTCTTATCTACAGGGACAATATTTGAGACCCATTCTGTGAGGGGAATAGAGTAAATGAATCCCGCGTTCAGAAGTTTTTCAACTTCTGCTTTAATGGCAGCGGCTTTGCGAGGATGCACTAGGCATAGGCGCTGGTGCACGGGTTTTGCACCGGGATAGGTAGGAATCTGGGATCAATCCAAGGCATCCAAGTGAACACATCTCTAAATTCACGGAAAAGATCGGTATAAACTTGTATCTCATCAGGAGAACAAGTCACTCCCACATCTATGTTCTTGACTATCCTCGGTTTGACGGAGATGTCGATCAGAATGGTTTGAGTAATGTTGCTCAAGTTCCCCTTTGAAAGGACCTCATGAGTCAATATGGGAATCTCGAGAGGTGGAGTAGGAACCTGAGATGAAAAATGCTCTAGACAATCTGACATTGCCCCCAGGATGGGCATGAAGGAGGAATGATGGTGTCCATCGCTCCAAGGCAGGTCCTCAAGAGACATTGTTTCAACAATGGCTTCGTCAGAAGGGAAGATCTCTTTTAGAGGATCAGGCGAGTCGGCCTTGCCGAGCTAGGGGGATTGAGAATAGATATATAAAGCCATGCTTGAAGGATCATGTTGAGGAGGAGGAGGATTGGATGTGGCGACAATTTCATAGTAATTAATATCTACTGGAGTTAAGGGCATCGATTCTCCAAAGTAAATCACCTGTTCAGGCGAAGGGATGATCCATGGGTCTTAAAACCTAGAGATCATATTAACTTGAATGGTGTGCAGTGGTGGCATGAGAAAAATACCCATGAGGATGGGGTCCTTGAAGAGACCAGGTCTTACACTGTCAGGGGGATTGGGGATTTGATCCACGTAAGGAACGTTGTTCTCGGAGGATGAGGTGAAGAAAGACAACTGATCCATAGTAACTATTTTTCCCTCATGAGGGAACTTGAGAAGCTGGAAGAGGGTGGACGGTACGCATAACATGGCGTGGGTCCAACTGCAGCCGAGAAGAAGATTTTAGTTAAGATTGGCGTCAACCACTTCTACTTCTACATTGACTGTCTTCCCTTGTAACGTAATCGGAAAACTCTCGAGAACACCTAGGGGATTTGATTCCTGACCATCGAATGCCTCTAAGGCATTGGGAGACGATGAAAGATTCAGAGAGCCAGTGGCCTTCCAGCAGGTGGATGACATGACACAGGTGGAAGCACCTTCATCCACAATGGCCGTATGGATGTTGAGGCCATTGATCTCGACTTGTATCACAAGAGAAATTTGATGCAGAAGTCGGGGGGTAAAATTTTCTAGGTCGAAGGTGAGAAGATTAGAATCAGTGGGATCGATTCCACTGATTGCGGACAATAGAGCTTTCCGTTGTGATGGGTAACTTTGAAGGACTTCCAATGCATACATGGCATAAGGTGCCTGTGCAAAATCCTCAACAACAATGTAGTGTTGAGTGGCACGGGAATTTGGGTTGTAGGAAGATCTTCGCAGAACACCTTTATAAGGTGGCCTTACAATAGGTTCAGCGCTGGGCTTCTCAATTTCCAAAGGACTAGAGACAGGAGGGGGAGGTGGGCCATCCACGAATTCCTTCCCAGCTGCCTGGCGTGATCCGATATAATCCTTCGAATGCGTAGAAATTGAGACAGGTGCAGCACCATTCATCATAAAGACCTGGGACCCAAATGGTGCAGATGGTGATGGCTGTTCAACCATATGGGTCTGCTGAGATGGGAACGGTTCTTTGAGAACTACCAGAGTCCCTTTGGAGCCTTTGATAAGTTGACTAATTTCAGATCGTTGAGGACAATCTTTGGTATAATGATCTCCTTCACAAATATGACAGAGGTACTTCAGTTTACGTTGGGAACTGTCATCAGTACGAGGTTTAGAAGACTCTGGTTTAGTGGCGTCGGGTTTGGATTTTCCTTTGCCCTTCTTCTTTCCTTTGGAGGCCTTTTCCATAGGATTAGCCTGAATGGTGTTGACCTCTGCAGTTTTTCCAGAATCTGGAGGGGCGGGAAGAGAAAAATTATTAGAAGAATTGGACTTCTGCTTCCCATTCGAGGATTTTCGAGAATTTTGAGAAACAGAACCAATAACACCATCCACCGTTGGGGTAGGTGGTGCTTTAGAGGTTCCCAGCTGCAGAGCATCAGTCAAAATGTCATAAAGCGTGCCAGATTGAGAGTACACCAGATCCAGGTACTAGGCACGCACGATGGCTTGTTCTTCAGTCACACATGCCCCCATAGCAATATCTTTTGCGATTTTTTTAACGAAGTAGGTGGTGAACCAATGAGTTAGTAGCTGATCAGGTATATCAAACTTTATCAATCTACGATGATGTTGCCACTCATGAATGTGATTGGATATGTGGGTGGCTTTATCCTGCTTCAAAGAAGTTGGGAGATGCGTCTCGGCTTCGTAGCGAACCGGTAACTAGAGGTGAGTCAGAAAAGCCATAGCTAACGTATTGAAGTCTTGAAAGATGCCACGGGGTAACTCTATATACAACTTAGCAGCAGCACTGGTAAGACTGCGCTGGGAGAGACGTAGACGAATTGAATCATCCACCCAAGAATTAGACAAACACCACAAATGGTAGGTCATTACATGAGCTTGGGGGTCCTCTCCAGCTTTACCTTCAAACTTAGGATAGTCACCGGGTACCGTGGTTGAAACCGGGGGCCAATAAGGATTGTGAAGAATTGGATCATTGGTTAATTCAGAAATGTCCGGTAACTCCAAGGTAGCCAAGAACGACAACTGCGGATTGAAAGGAATACTAGGCCCTCGATAAGGACCTGTACCTATACTCCATGCTGGTTGAGCATATCTTTGCCCCCATGGGTTTTTTCCCAAAGGGTTCTGACTATAGGGGGTATAAGCCATATAAATAGGTTGATACGGTTGCTGGTAACCAGTGTACGGGGGTTGATAACCGGGGTATGGACCCTGATTATATGTCGGCTCTGTTTGAGCAGTCTGTGGATTTGGCTGCTGAGTATAGGTGTAGCCGGGTTGTTGGGGATAATAATGGGAACCTTGGGGCGGGTTATAAGTCAGTCGAGATTGACCTTGAGGATAGTAACCGCCTTGGGGTTGAGCGGGCTGCTGATAGGTGGGACCCTGCTGAGCCTGATAATTAGGATGCACCGGTTGATTCGGTTGGGGCATCGAGTAAATTGGCTGTTGATTAGGGTTGAAAGGATGTGCAGGTTGGCCTGGTTGGACAGGTTGAACTGGTTGAACGGGCTGCTCTGGTTGAATAGGTTGACCCGGGTAAACAAGTTACACAGGTTGTACAGGTTGACCTGGTTGATGTCGGACACCAGGATGAGCCGGATGGGCCGGTTGGCCTGGTGGTGGAATGGGGCGAGGTTGTGCCTGATAACTGGTTTGACCTGAAACATGACCATAAGGGGGCCCTGGCTGTGCAACATTCAGACCAATAGGATACTGAGGTTGCACCATAGGTTGAGAAGGTTGGACTTGCCCCCCCAGGAATGTACAATGACCCCGGTTGGTACCCTGGTTGACTTGTGGGTCCTTGAGGTTGCCCTGGTTGGACCACAGGGTGAGGCTGGATAGGTTGACCTGAAGGGTTGTAGGACTTTCCTTATGGACCATATAAAAACCCCTACGGGCCCAAAGGTTGGCCTTGTAAGGGCTGACCTTGTGGGTCATAAAGATAACCAGGCTGTCCTGAAGGCTGGCCCTAGAAAGGTTGCCCTTACGGGTTGTAAGGTTGCCCAGCCTGGTTAGACAGAAAACCTTGACCATGGAGATAAGCCTCGGAGCGGGTAAAAGTAAAGGGTTTCCATGCTCATCTTATTGATATGGAAAAATGTAAACAGGGGTACCATCCTGTGCATAATGTGAAAAATACAGACGGTTGGGATCTTGGGAGGACTGATCGACCTCGGGGTTTGATTGTTGTAGGAACAATCAATACTCCTCAGGAGAAATGTTCTCAGGCATAGCAGATGCTATATAGATGTCTTGGGAAGCGACGTGGTCCTTACGGAATGAGTGGTAACAGTGGGTGTAGATGCGGCCACACAGACAGTGGGCCTAACAGGTACTGAAGTGACCTGAGGGGATGACGTGATGGGTGTCCTCGGAGACATCCCCAATGAAGGAATAACCAGCCTCGTAGAAGGAGTTTATATCCCCATAGAGGCAACGACGGTC
Organism: Pinus albicaulis; assembly: GCA_034641835.2. Classification (NCBI taxonomy): domain Eukaryota; kingdom Viridiplantae; phylum Streptophyta; class Pinopsida; order Pinales; family Pinaceae; genus Pinus; species Pinus albicaulis. Next base: position 732,636,569 of record CM076579.1, read on the forward strand.
ATGATCTGACTCAAAGATATATATCCCGCTGGAAGTGAGGGACCGGGCGAAGACATGACAAATAAATCGGGGTTGTCTTCTGGGAACAACTGGTAATCTTCACCAGACATGGGGATTTCCTCACTAGGGGAATGGCTGGATGCACCCATATCTGAACCTGCCGCTAGATCTTGTAACAGACGGTGAGGACTAGGAGGAATAATAACAGCTAAAAAAGGCGAACCCGATGTGAGAGGAGGGAAGTATTCCCCTACTCCAAATACAGACCAAGCATCGGATAAGGGCCAATTGAACTCAACTGGTCCTCCAAAGGGAAGCTCAGATAGAACCGGTCCCCCGTCGGGAAACTCGGAAACGATACACTGCTAAGGTTCAACAGAGGACTGAGAGACCTCTGATGAATCATCTGTATACAGACTACCAGTAGACGAAACTGAGGGTTCCGCCACTGTGACAATAATGACAAGAGAAAAAGATCAAACAAACACACGGGCTGAAAAATCAAGGCACACAATCAAACGAACAACAAGAAAATTCTAACAGGGCGTGTGATCACAGGTGATTTATTGTACCACATTGAAACTTAGAAACTTCACCGTTTCATGTTTTAAGAGTCGAGAAACGGATGAAAGATGACTCTATCTCTTTCAGTTTTGAAGCAAGCATGAAAGGACAAGCGCTTGGTGATCTTTTCGAATTTAAGGAGTCAGATAAGATCAAAATGACTACTCAAGAATTCTAGGCAAAGGGCGTACCAAATAACCATGAACTGCAATATACACCTTGGTTTCAAAATGAAAGAGAAATCAACCAAGGTCTTAACGTACATGCAGGAAATCTCCCTGAATGCTATGTCTAGTGTATCATGGGTATAGGGCAGCAGACTCGGTTTCCTATGGATAAAGGATAGCAACCTAGTGGGATCTCCCTTTATATATGCGACGGTACAGGGAGCACAAGTCCGTACTAGTGCTGTCTAAAGCCAAGAGGCGAACAACAACTATTAGGTTTAACGACTCCGGAACACGTCTCTAGCCTAGACCTATAAATATTTCATTAATGTTTCAATGTTGCCTTAGTGTAAATTGAATAAATTTTAACGTTAATCTTCAATTATGTTTCAATTTTCAGGCCCTGACGAGTGTTATGTCTCAAAATCTCCTCAATGCACACTACATGCCACAATATATCATTTCATTTGATGAAAGCTAATTACGAGAGAGTTAAGAGCTTTTCATACAATAACAAAATGACCAGAAAACAATCACTAATGTCTCTAATGCAAGCTAATGAAAACAAAAAAATCCTTTTCTTTCAGAGTTATAAATCACTAATAACACATAAAAGATTCAATTTGCATTAACTAATCAAGAGCAAAAGAGATTTTTTTTTATATTTTCAGTGTTTAAGAGAAAAGTGCACTAAACAAATGAAAACTAATGAAACGAGAAATTTGAGAAGCGATAGCAAAGGAGTAAAATCAAGCAAGTTTCACTCAATGCAAACGCACAATCAGACCTCAAATTGACAAAACAATCCCTCAAAACCAAGAGAATCCCAAAGACTCAAATGAACCATGTAATCTAGGCCCAAAATGAGACAAGGTGGAATTCGAATGAGGAAGAAACCAATCACTCAAACAACGCAACAAAACAATAGAAAACTAGCAAATGAATGCAGAGAAGCAATCACAAAGTTGACTGAACAGATAGAAACCAAAAACTCCCATGGGAGGCTCGACACACTATAGCACCTAGATTCCCTAGGGCTAGAATGCAAAATCAATAGATGAGGGAAAATAACGAAAGGATGAAGGTCACAGTCAGTCAAACAAGGCTCTAGAACACTCAGGTAGTCGTAAAAATGAAACCAAAATCACAGATCAAGCTCTGAAAGCTCAAAACAGAGCAAACCCTAGCACCTTACAGAATTGGCTTCACTGTCAGGTTGAATCTAGCGCCAGAACAGGATTGGCGCGGGTAATACACTGGAAACATGCGCTAATTGGCGCGACTGTCAGGCTAATAAGCGCGCTAGTCGAGTTTACTAAGCAAAAATAAAAAAGAGAAATCCAAGAAAAAGAATAGTGATGGTGAAGCTAAACAAAAGCCAAACACACGAAAAGAGCCAGCCAAAAGAGAAGTTAATTGACACAACTTGTTATGAGATGAAATTACAATTTGTTGTCCAATTTATTTAAGGGAAAAATAAATTAAACGCCTCACATTCCTCACTCCTACTACATAAAAATTTCTCACCAGTGTGCGTGCATTTTTTTTGTCTTTTCTAGTCGCCAATTTGACTGTTTCTTGTTGAAAATTTCAACACTCCCTCTCAACAAGAAAGGAATTCAATCTATCCCCATCCGGTACCTTTGGAATGTTCTGCATGATACACTTCTCTAGTGTTGTTTGCACCTGCAACTCTTGAAACTGAATAGCCTTTGAACAACTGAATCAGTATAATGCATCTGTCATCAGAGTCTTCTGACTACTACGAGCTACTGCACCTGTCTAGTACTGGATTCTCTGCACTGCTGCTGACATCTGCATTCATGCCCTTTGAACTATTGCTAACTCTATTTGTGCTCCAGTATTTGACATCTGTCACTATGATTTCTGTCTTGCTGACATCTGTCTACATCAATCTAACTGATCCTTCCTACTACTGTTGTACTGTGGGCTCCTCGTAGCCAGGTTCGATCCATGAGACACGCCATCTCAATGGACCTTGCCCAAATTTCTTATCTTGGGATTATGTCTACACATAACCCCACCTTACACCTCAAGGTATGGTTTCTCCCTCTTCCCATTTGGCTCGAAATTTCCCCCTCATGGAGGTCTCTTCTTGAGTGGACTTTTCCACTCGGTCTCCTCTGTGCTTCTCCAATTGTGGCAGCTACTCCACAACCTTCTGAGACTGCTTCTCATGAGGATGCATGTTGAGAGGTAATTTATGCTCCCTCTAAACCACCAAGTCTCTAACTTCTACCTTTCTCCTCAAAGCTTTGCATGCATCAGGTACCTCAAGTGCATATAGGTTCTTGACTCGTGCACAGTGTAATTGTCCCGAAGTTACAAAAAGTTTCTAGAAAAGAGTTGATTTTAAATCGATGATATCTCCCTCATTCGAGCTCTGATTTGACTGATTATTTTTCCATTTGGCTATATTTTTGCAAGGAATCTAAATATTCTATTTGTTTTCGAAAATTTTACACCAAAATATTCAAAGATTCTCTACAAACTCGCCGCCCAAAAAATTCTTGCTATGATACCATGTAGAAAATCTAACCAACGAGATTCAATCTGATCTTGTAATCTACTAAAACAAGATACTGAATCCTTCCTAGAATTTACGGAAACAAAACACGATCGCACAATCATATATAAGTAAGAGAAATAAATTATCAATCGCACAACAACATGATGTATTTGGGGAAAGCAACTAATAAAAACCCCTCTATCTCTATTGTGTATTAAGTCAATGAATCATGAAAAAATACAATGCTTAATCTCTCGTGAGATTATCCAGCACTCTGTCAATTGTCTCCCATTGATCTAGGAAAACTTGGTCTAGTACTTAGCCAATTATAATCTTTACTTCAACCTGCCTTACTTGTGCAATTCATAGGGAATTAACTCCTTATTAATTAGGAAAATCAGTCTTCCTTGATTGTGCAATCCATCATGGCATCCCAATGACTTTATAATTACACATGGGAAAATTTCTCTAAATAAAAATGATAGCTATGTTCCCTTTAACCTCTGTCTCAACTGGGTATTCCTAGAAACTGACATGCATGCAACTATTAATAGTGAATTATCATTTATTTGATTGATCACTCATTTTGAATTAAATATAATTTAATTCACTGGACCTCTCACTAGCTCATCACTCAGTTAGAACTAGTTAAAATGATTTTAATTCATTTAATTGAGTTAATTACACTTTCACACCACTAATGCATCAACTTCAACTGGACCCCAAAAATATTAGAATCCCTCTAGATTCCTCATATTAGACTCTCAACTCGAATTTTTTGAGCTAACTCGGTCATCGTGACTTAATTAACTGACACAAGTTGTTATGAGATGAAAATACAATTTATTGTCCAATTTATTTAAGGGAAAAATAAATTAGATGCCCCACATTCCTCACTCCTGGTGCATCAAAATTCCTCACTAGTGTGGGTGCATTTTTTTTTTCCCTTTATGTTTTCCAATCTCACTGTTTCTTGTTGAAAATTTCAACATTTCAGAATTTGATGCAACCTTCACACAAAGACACCATTGAAATCACATGCCCAGATTCTCATGAGAAACCTCTCTTAAGCTTGATCTACCAGAAGAGAACCAGCAATATTCCATCCTACTTCCTAGCGCAAACTGACCATTAAGGTATGCAACATTCTTTTGAACCCTCACATGATGATCTTGCTCTTGGAGGATGATCATGACCTCCCTTTAGCAACCATTACTTTTCCCTCGTACTTGACTTACTTTAGGACTACATCTCTCTTCACCCCCTTGATGTGTCAGATAGTGGGAATACATGTCAAACATGCTAAGATGTGCCAAGTGATAAGGCATGCCAAGATGTGCAAGGGTGTGTCAATGCGTGTCAGGGAATTTCAAGACAAAAAAAGGGACAAAAAAGTTAAACTACAAGGAAATGAACACATAAGAGGGTTAATAAGTCATCAATTACCTTTTCCAAGAGAGGCATGCTAGGCACACTAACACTAGGTGGCAATAGGTTCCAAGTGCAAAGTCTTAGTGCATTCTAAGTGCCAAGTATTCTTTTGTTTCTTCTCATCTACTTTCCAACAATTGATCATCACAAATAAATTTAATATTAAACCATGCTAAATCATACCAAGGCATCTCAACGTATTCCATACATGCTAAGACTTTCCAAGCGCTAACACGTGCCAAGTGCCAATATGTGTCAGGGACTAGTGTTATGCATGTTATGAAGTGGAAGGGAATATTGAAGAGTGCTAAGGTGTGCTAGAGAGTGATAATACATGTTGATGAGTGTTAAGGAGTACTAAGAAAAAACATTAAGGGAGCACTAGGTAAAAATTCATGGAAGTTAATGAATATGAGGAACATGTACTGCCAGAGACTAGTGTTAATGGTCAATGTTAGTTTTCATGCCAAGGAGGGAGTGACAAGGTATGCTAAGCATTGGTAAGGCATGCTAGGGAATATCAAGGCATGTTAATAATTCCCAAAGTGTGCTTGGGAGTTCTAGGGTGTGCTAATTATATCATGTGCCAATTAATAGTGCCAAGATATGCCAATACATGCTAGGTGCTAAGGATGTGGCGCAGGGTGCCAGGGTATATCAATATGTGTCAAGGCAACAAAAGGAAGAACCAATAAGAGGGTTAATAAGTTAGGACTTTATCTTTTTGAAAAGGGGCATGCTAGGCACACTAATAATAGGTCCCAATATATGCCAAGTGGCATTGTGTGCCAAGTGCTAATGTATGTCAATGCATTCAACCAAGGTGTTCCAGGGCATGCTAGGGACTATATGCAGCATGCCAACACATGCTAGGAGAGTTCCATGTTGTGCTGGCGCATGCCACCATGTGCTTGGGCGTGAATGTCATCAAAATATGTTCTAGGTACAAAGATGTTCCAATACATGTGGGGTAATAAGAAATGTTAGTGTGTGCCAAAGAATTAATTTAAGGTGTGCCCAGATTGTTGAGGATTGTTAGGTATTTCTCATTAATAGAATTTTCAGAGCTCGATTATGTATTAAATAATATGTTTCCTACACACAATAGTGGAACTTTATCTAAATGGAATTTCCTAGATAATAAGCTTAATCGATATGAATCATGTGTTGACTCATAGGAAATCTCTATTTGACTAGTCATTACTTGAGGGAAATGATACATGCTTATTACTTCTTAAAATATTGACTGACCCTAACCACTATGGCCTTGGACATATTATAAAAAATGCTCAACAATAATGGTTTTAAATCGTTATCTTTTGAAAAAAAATATATTAACAGGCACATAGCATCATCAAAAATTCATTGGAATGATCAATGATGATGGACATTTTTTTATCGTCACCAAAAGTAACAGAAAGAGCATTGGTGAGGGTCATTAAAAGTTCGTCACTAGAAGTGTCACCAAAGAGATAATTAGTGATGGGCCTTTAATGACCCTCAACAAAAGTGAAATGTCTTTAGTGACAAACCATAAAGGATCATCACTATATACACTTACAGTGATGGTTTTTAGTGATCAATGATGATGGACATTTTTTGACCGTCACCAAAAGTAACAAAAAGAGCGTCAGTGAGGGTCATTAAAAGTTCGTCACTAGAAGTGTCACCAAAGAGAGAATTAGTGATGGGCCTTTAACGAACCTCACCAAAAGTGTCATTGAAAATGTCTTTGGTGACGGACCATAAAGGACCATCACTATATACACTTACAGTGACGGTTTTTTAATGATCGTCACCATATGTGACATTGGTGACAGACCTTAAAGGTCTGTCACAAGCATGACCCTCACCAATGTGCTTTTTTCTTGTAGCGTTTGATTGTAAGTGGTTTTAGACTCAACCCACGTGATCCAGTGATTGAAGGGCGCATGGAGGAGATATATAACAGTTAAACCATCCATTTCGTGCAGGTTTGATGGTTGGGTGATCATGCATCTTATCTGCGCGATATCGGATCTATGTCGTAGGATCTGTGCTTTGAAAGTGAAGGGTTCATATTGGTTTGAGAGATGCGCCGAACTGGGAGGTGGGGCCGGGCTATGTTATATGTAGCGGAAAAGGACTTTAAGATTTATCATGTGTGTTTTTAATAAAGTTTTAAGCCTTTAGGATTTATTAAAATGGGCGGAGGGGTTTATATAACATGTATTTAAAACATTTTTTATGAAATGTTTTAATAATACATATATGGGCCCTGTTATAATATATAGTTTTTCAATCCTTTTAGCATTTGTAAAAACCATAGGGGGCGGGAATATTTAAATAGGGATAGGTTTAGACCAAGTGGTTTGGAGGGCGGGTTTTATTTGTGCACATGGGGATATATTACTTTGGTCTAAACGTAAAATAATGGGTTTTTGGGGGGTTGATTTAAATATAATGGTATTAATATATATGGGTAGGTGTAGTTTTAGGGATTTACTACAATAAGTCAGATGTTAATATGAATAAAGGGATAGTAAAAGGGAACAAAACACATATTATCTCTAAGTAAAGTATACAAATAAAGCATTTCTCATCTTTTATATTACTTCAAAAATACTTCGGATAAATGTATTTTGAGGGTTTTATAAATGTTTTTGAAAAGAATGAAGTTAATTATTTTAGGGTTCCAATTTTACTAAGTAAGAATGTGCCTTTACTTAGGAAAAAGAGGTTTTGATATATGAATGAAGGGTAAACGCTGATAAATGTGGGTTTAAGGTAGGAATTCAATATTTTTAACTTATCAGTCATCGAGCCTTGGGTCCGGTCCCAACAAAAGTCAGAGAAATGCTCTGAGCCTTTTTGACTGAAAGTTTAGAATACTGGATACCTATAAGGGAGGGGAAATTAGTGATTTTTCCCGATGATGTCTTATTTACATGATTTCTCAACTGCTTTCTACCTACCCAACTTTATTTCTAACATTTTTTCTTCATTTTGTATGTGCATTTAGGCTTGCAACCTTAAAATATTTTTCTTTGAAAGCATAAAACTATCTAGATCTACCTTATTTCATCTGAGGGCTTAGATTAAACTGTTGAGCTCCTCATTATTCTCTACCTATCCACTGATTTGTCAAATTTAAACTATTTGAAAAATCTTTATTTACTATCTAAAACATGAAAAGTTAATATTAAACTGTTTAACTAATCATGGATTATGGCATTTATTGACACTTTGCACATAATAATTATTCTTGTAGTAAAAAGTAAAAGTAGTTGCATTTGGACTTTCTCACTTTTAGATCTTATTTCTTTTCTTTTGGGGTTTATATTTTTCTAATTCTTTTGATCTTTCTTTTAGGACTTTTTACCCCCTTTTTCGCCATTTTATTATTTTTTCATTTTTTTAAAATATGGGAAAACAACTTGCAGAAATAAAGGTATGTACATATTTACAAGACTATTAAAGTCAATTCAAAATTTATGAACCCTATTATCCACATGGGTATGATATTTACCTCCCAAATATTAAGGCCTTCTCTTCGGGCTTCAAATTTGTTAGGGAAACATCCAATCCAATCTAAACTCTGTAATGTATATGTACAATGATCAAAGTGAATAAAAACTAACTATTTATTAACTTAGGAGAGTAGTAGTGCTTCAACATTCTGCCATTTATTGGTCCTTCTTGCAGATCTGTTACATCAATTTCTTTAAGAAAGAAAGCATTATTACCTCTATATCCATAAATCACATAAGGTCCTTTCCACAAAAAATTAATTTTTCCATGTTTTCCTTTGTCTTCTCTTCTGGAATCCCTCTATAACACTTTATCTCCTATGTAGAAATAATCTTCTCTAGTCTTTTTATCAAAAATTTTCTTGATCTTATCCTGAATGACTTGAGATTTGATATAAACTTCTTCCCTTGTTTGTTGCTAGTGAATAGTTTGATTGTTCCTTCTTTGAATGTCATTTGTTTCAACTTGTAACTCTTGGATAATTTTCATCACTGGTACACCTAGAGAGGATGGAAAAACAACATCCATTCCATAAACTAGTTGGTAAGGGGAAGTACCAATGGATTTTTTAGTAGTAAGTCTATCTGCCCACAAGGCATTGACTAACTTCTTATTCCAAGTCTTTTTATTATCTTCAAGTAAATTTTTGAGGATATTTACAAGGCTCTTGTTTGAGGATTCAGCTAGGCCATTACCTTGGGGGTAATATGTAGTATAATGACCTAAGGTAATATGGTATTTGTGGAAAAATTCAATCATTTTCTTGGATTTGAATGTTGCTGCATTGTCAAAAATTATCTTTTGGGGGCATCCAAATCTTGAAATAATGTTGTTTTCTAGGAAGGAAATAATGACAGTATCTCTGGCTTCTCTGGAGGGTATGGCTTCAATCCACTTGGTAAAATAATCAGTGGCTGTCAAAATCCACTTATGTTGGCTTTAAGAAGGAGGGTGAATTTCACCAATGAAGTCTAAGCCCCATTGTTGAAATGGAATTTCAGTTGAAATAGGCTTTAAGGGGAGGGGTAATAATTTCTTCTTACCCTAAAAAATTTGGCACTTATGACATGAAGTTACATACTTTTTGACATCAGCAAACAAGGTAGGCTGGTAAAAACCAGCTCTAAGGATCTTATCTATTGTATTTTTCCAATATAAGTGTCCTCCATAGTCACCCGCATGAAATTATTCAAGTATTTTTTCAGCTTATTCCTTTAATAAACAATTTAATAAAATCCCACTATGATCTCTCCAAAAAAGTACATTATCTAAGATGCAAAATCTTACTGCCTTTAGTTTTAAGAATCTGCCTTTAGTTCTTAACAATCCAGGAGAAGCTTGTAAGTTTTGTAATACAAATATGATATCTGTATACCAAGGTGAGTCTGAGAAGGCTTCACTGATCGTTGGAGTCACCAGCTCTTCCTCATCATCTACTTGGGAAATAAAATCTATGTCTAGGGCATTGCAATTAGATTCAACCACAATTCTGGCTAATCCTTGACCTTTGATGAGTTTTGTGAGTTTTATCTCTATGTCATATTATAAGATAGTGGCAATCCACTTACCTCTTCTTCCATCAAAACCATCTTGTGTAATAATGTCTTTTACTACAAAATTTGGGACATAGGCAATGATATGAGAGTAGAGAATATAAACTATGAAGTCTTTAATGGCCTTAACCAAATATAGGGCTTGTTTTTCCATAATGTTGTACTTCAAAGGGGAATCTCTAAGGGTCTTACTGAAAAAATCTATAGGTTGTTCAAATCCTTGGTCATTTTTCTACAATAAAACTATAGCAATGGTGTGTTCTGAAGCAAATGAAAAAATGATGAAATATTTCTTAAAGTAAGGACTTATTAGGACTGGAGTTTTGGTTAAGGCTTGTTTGATGGAGTCGAATGTTTTTTTAGCCTCAACAGTCCATTTAAGAACTGAATATTTTTTTTCGCATGTTTTTTAGTTCTCTAATTCTCTCAGCTAAATTAGATATGAATCTTCTTAAAAAATTAATCTTACCTAGAAAGGCTTGTAATTATTTGATGTTTCTTGGTGGACTGATGTTCAGAATTGCTTCTATCCTAGCAGGATCTATCCTGATTCATTCTTTAGAAACTATGTGTCCAAGTAAATTGCCTTCTTCTAATCCAAATAGAATTTTCTTAGGGTTTAAAGAGACGCCAAATTTCCTGCACTTAATAAAAAATTGTCTCAAATGATCCAAATGTTCATTATTTGTTTTGGAAAACACAATAATGTTATCTAAGTAAATTACTAAGAAATCATGTATTTACTTTGCAAAATTTGTGTCCATAGCCCTTTGAAAGGTTGCCCCTGCATTCATTAGACCAAAAGGCATTTTCACATACATAAAAGTGACCCAAGGAGTAGTAAATGTTGTTTTAGATTGATCTTTTTTTTGGACTAAGATCTGGTTGTATCCTGAAAAGCCATCTAAAAGAGACATCCTAGAAGAGCCAACTACCCTTTGTGATATATGATCCATTTTAGGTAAAGGGTAATTATCTTTCAAGGACACTTTTTTTTCAGATTCCTAAAGTCAACACATAATCTTGTCTCTCCTATTTTCTTCCTTGTTGGAGCTAGGTTGGAAATCCAATCAGAATATATGATTGGTGCAATGATCTGTGCATCATACATTCTTTTCACTTATTTTTCTATAAAAGGTAATAAAATAGAGTTAACTCTTCTCAAATTTTGTTTAAATGGTTTTTGATCTTCTTTTATTGGAATTTTATGTTGGATTATGCTGGTGTCATAGGATTTGAGATCCTCATAACTCTAGACAAAAACATCTTGATATTCTTTTAAAAGAGTAATGTATTTTTCTTTCTCTTGTTGAGGTAAAATTTTGGAAAGTTTGATTGTTTTGGGTTTTAACTCCGTTTCAATATTGCATTCTTCTATATCAGATCTAACTGGCTCCATTTTAGGTTTTCTAGCTACATCATTTGAGTCAAAAAGATCTTCTAAGGGAGTTAAACCTTTAGGTAAGAAATTATCCTTAAGATTAAATATGTCTGATTCATCATCAATAATTTCTTCAATATCTACTTTCTCTAAGCTATCTATATCAGCTTGACTAAATATAGTTGGTTTATCAAACTTTATTCTATTTACATCTAAGGTATTCAAATCTATTTCACAATCTAAATCTTGATTTATAGTACAATCTGTATCTATCTTACAATTATGAAATTCTCCTTAATTGTTCATAAACTTGTAAATATGTTCATCCTGGGAAAAAATTTGCCAATACTTAAGGTTATCTGGAATTATTGGCCTATGTTTGACTTCAGCAGTATATCTGTGATTAGGTTGGAATGGTAAATTGCATGTACTAGCAAAGGTTGCAAGACAATGAGCTTGTATATTTTGTTTTCTAAGTATAGCAGCAAATTTACATTCCAATAAATCATCAGTTAAATCTATCACATTGTCTCTTTATTTTCTTAGTCTAGGATTGTAAACAGAATAAATTTCATTTACTTGTTTTATGATCAACTCCGAATCTCCCATGATTAATATTATTTTTCCTCCTTTCCAAATGATTTGGAGTCCTAAGATGGGGGCTTCATACTCAGCCATATTATTGGTACATTTGAAATTGAGCCTGAAAGCATAGCCTTTTGAGTGATTAGTCTCCATGTTGGTTATCCAAACTCCTGCTCTTGCCCCTAACTTATTTGCTGAACCATCAAAGTCTAAATGTCAGAGAGATTCATGAAAAAAATTATCATTATTTGGTGCTTTCTTTTTCTCTACTAGTTTAGTTTGGATTTCATTAGTTTCAGAGTTGCATAGGATAAAATAATCAAGATCAGTTGGTGTAGCGAAAATTGGGTAATTTATAGATCTTTCAACACTACTGACCATGTACTTCATCAATGTTTCCCTATATAACTTTTTAGGCTGGCCAAAAACTGATATAGTAGCATAAGACATGTCCAATTATAGAGATCCCTGTAACTTTGCTCCCCATGAGCGAGAAAGTAATATTCCATATTTAGGTGGGATATCAGCTACTACAATTTCCATTAATATACTCTTACCAGGATATTGAACTAGTGTTACACACAAATCTTTGATTAAACCTAAGCATTTAACTTTACTTGAATCAAAAGAAATCAAATCTTTGTATGACCTTGTAGTTTCTATATTGAGAGTTTCTATTATGGCTTTAGGCATTAGATTATGGGAAGCTCTTGAATCTACCATGGAATTGTGTAAAATTTGATCATGAATGGTAAGAATGATATAAAATGGAGGAACTTCTACATCTGCATATTTTCCATTTACATCTAGGCCAAAAATCAACTCTGGATGATCATCATTTAGATTTATGGAGTCTTCTCCATCATTCATATTTAATGTTTCAGTTATGGTTGATTTATACAAGTCATTTTTTACCAATTAAGTCAAGGGAATTGGTATTTAAGCTTTGCAATTTATGATTGTATGTTGAATGTAATTTGAGTTTTACTGATTTGAATCAATTCTTCTTTAGTAACTGTAGTTTTTGTTGGTTTGTCTAGTTTTTCTACAGTTATTTTTTCATTTTCAAGTGGTTTGACATTATCTGTTTGTGTTTCTTGTGTTTCACTACTCCTAACTTTCTTTTCAGGGATTATTTGTGAAGCAGTAGATGCTCTTTCAGACTTAGAATTATCAACAGATGTTTTTGAAGTAGCAATTTTTGGATCTACTGATTTAGGATCAGGAGAAGCTTTTTTAGGATCTAAATTTTTTGTTTTAACAGAATTAGAAGCTTTAGCAGCAGTATATTTCTGTGAATATTTTGTAGCTTGAGAAACTTCATCAGTAATATCAACAATTTTTGGGCTTGAAGCTTTTTTAGGACTAGAAATGATTTGGGAAGAACTTAAGTTTTCCTTATTTTCCCTTGGGAGAATTTGCAGAACTTTTGTTTTGGGAGCTTCTACTGTTTTCTGATTCTGAGTTTGGGAATTTTTCTTGGTATAAGACTCATTATTTTTCTTATTTATAAGGTTATATTGGCTGTGTATTTCATTTATAGCATAATCATAACCTTGTTTATAATCAAAGGATTCACTAGAATCTAATTTGAGTTGTTGGAGTTCAAATAATTCCTGATCTTCCTTAGTAAGGAAAATAGTATTATTATCATCTATTCCCATTAGATTTATTGCATCCTCATCATCATCATTATTATGAGAACTTTCATCATAGTTCTCTTGGAATGGGGGCCTTATTTTTTGGTCTGGGGCTGTTTCTTTTGCTTTTCCAGAATTTGTGTTTTTTCTAAAATTGGGATTTCTAATTTTTTGTTGGCTATCCCACTGAAGTATTCTCTCTATATTATCTAGTATATCCATCATCCTCTCTAAGGTTTTAGCTAACATATCTATTTTTGTGTCTGAATTGGTAGTTTCTTCTTTAATGGTCACTCTTCTTTCATTTCTAAGTCTAGCTTTTTTGGCTAAAATGTTTACTTCTAAACTAACAACATCTATTTGCATTTTTTCTAAGGTACATGCATCTATTTCCCTTAATTGATAAGCCATATCTACATAAAATCCATCAGGGAATTTGAGAAGAACAGAATAAGTAATGGGTTTAAGATTTGCAAGGATAGAATTATAGACACTATTATATCTGGTGTAGTAATCCTGGACTGACTCATTTGGAGCTCTTTTGATGGAATCAAATTCATACAATATTTGGAGGGGATTATTTTTCTTTTCCCATTTATTTAAAAACAATCTATGAAACACAACTAAATCAGTTACACTACCAACAGCTAAATATTTAAACCACCTCTTAACTTCTCCTGTCAAAGTTTGTGCAAGCAGTCTCATTTTAACATCTGAGTCATCAATCTCATAAATTTCAAAGAAGTCTATCATCTTAGTAATGTGTTTCTGAGCAGTATATTGGGTAGTGCCATCAAATAGTGGTATTTTATTTTGATAGTATTGAGGCATGTCATGAAGCTGTTGTGGTAAGACTAGGGGAGCATATCTAGTAGCCATAGCTTGAAGCTTAGCTTGGCTAGGAGGTAAGGTAGAACTGCTTGGAGCTGTGCTGGAAATGATAATTGATGAACTAAAAGTTGTAGTTGAAGTGTTGGGAAATGAAACTGGAATATATATGGAACTACTAGGGAATGAGGATGATGTGTTTGTGAAATCAAAAGGTGAGTTGAAGGATATAGCGGATGAAGTAAGAGGTGGAAATAATACTCTAGGTTGTAAAGTTAATCTAGGGATAAATGGATCTGTAGATGAGATGGTAGTGGAATTTATAAATGATGTGACAACATACATAGATGAATCTCTAGCTGGTATTATTGTGGTATGCAATTGAGAAACTGGATGTTTGTTTGCATAAGTCAAAAATTGAGCTAATTCAATAAATTCATCAATATCTTTGAGAATAGTAAATTTTAGTTCTTCAATTTTAGTCTGATCTTGAACTTTCAGTGATTCATAATCTGCTGTAATATTTTTCTGTTTTTTATTCAGGAATGAAGTGAAAACAGGGTCTAAAATAGTAATTTTAAGATCACTTTCATATTTTCTTCTAAATAAAGAATGCTTAAATTTCAAATCAAAATCAATATCTTGCAGACTTACTAACTCTTGTGGTAATGAATTGACTCTTCTTAATGATACTTCAACTTCTAAATTTTCTAACTATTTTTTCTTTTTACCAATTCGGTCTGGGTTGTCTACTATAACTGCAGGCTTAAGATCTAGGTTAGACCTAGTATAATAAACTTTCCTATAAGCCATAATTACTATTTTCAATATACACAACTTATAAAAGCAATCTTAAAGTAAAAGGATGTATAAAAAGATTTTCTTTAAGACTAGTTTTAAGACTGAGGATTGGTTAGGTCTGCAATATGGTCGCCAGTAATGTTATCACTCAGTAATTTCTCTAGGTTCAAGAAAGAACTCACCGAGGTAACCACAAACTAACTTCAAACTCTAGGATCTAGCCTTCCTAGGGTTCAGAGATGGCTCTCTCTTTAAAGTTTAACTTTGTTTTAATTTGTAAATATTAGGCTAGTTATGAAAGTGCATCTTTAGTTTTGTTTTGGTAGATTTGGTGGGAAAAATCACTTGAAGGAAGGATAGTGGGAAATCCATTTTTCCATTGGGCTATGGAGTCAAAATCAAGAAAACAGGACTGGGATCAAGGGCAAAAAGGTCAAATGTCTTCAGGGAAAGATAGATAACCCTTGGAGATCTTGGAAATTTATTTTTTATGAGGTGGTATGATTGGGATAAAGGGCACTTAAAAATCCTTAAATCTGAAAAAAGAAGTAGTAGGAAGAGGTAAAACGAGAGAGGGATAAATTAAGGGTTCCCTACACTGGAAATTAGAGGAAAACATATAAATGATAACTAGTTAAAAACAAGGTTATTTTAACAAATCCTGTAGTAATACTCCTAGTTATACATTCAGATTTAGCATAAACATAAATGGATGTATGTAACAATGAAAGGAAACAATGGCAAGTGAAGAAAATACTTCACTCCAAATAGCTCATCACATGAATCCTGAAGTATGATGCCAATTTTCTTTGATCCAGCCTGCTACTCGAAGTTTTGATGCACAAAATCTTTAAAATCCAAGAAGAAATGACTATAAGAATCCCATCAATTTTATTCCACACAAAATACTTCTAAAGATGAAGTATATACATAATGTTTTACAAAATATCCTAGAAGAGTTCTAGGAATTATCTTAGGAAAATAAAATATCTTTACAATAAAAATAGAGACAGCTCCTTAACAAATCATCAAGCTATCCTATTTTATCCATAAGAAATAGAAACAGTTTTGAGGATAAAGTAGTTCACTGCCTTAGTGTCCTCCTTACTGGCTTTTAGATATTTTTTGAATCTGATCTGTCTTGTCTGATACTCTTTCTCGGATATTCTTTATTCGTTGATACTCTATAACTGATACTCTTTAACCATTAGTCAAAAAGTGTTTACTGCTATAAATAAAATCTATTTTGAGTGTAATTTAGAAAACAACTTTCTTCCTTATTTTCACCTACTTGTCTTTTATCCTTCATAACAAATCAATAAGTGACTGCCAATCCTCATTTTTAGGAATTTGAATATTCTTTGATTTCCTAAAATTCTCATCAGCTTCTGTATATTTAGCATAGGTTGGCTTGATGACAAACAAGTGTTTGATCTCATATTGTAAGTAAAGTAAATCTTCAAAACTTTTCAGTAACACTTTTCCTGTGGGGATGCCTTAACCTGTTGGCTTTTTTACCCGTTCCTTGGCAAATTCTCTTATTTTCTTATCATAGTCATTTTGAGGCATCAATTTATCATTAATAACCATGATATCAAGAAGTTATATTTGCCTTAAATTTGTGAACTTAACCATGAACCGGGTTATGGCAGTATTCATGCCTTCACATTTTTCTTCAAGTTGCCTCATCAAATATCTCTTTGTTATGACTTTCCTAATTTCTAGGATTGTTTCAGTTCTATCTGTTATTTTGAGCTCTTCCAACTCCTGTTTATTCTTGCTGTTACGGAAATTGATTAGCCTTACAACTTGCTCTGGTTTGTCAGCCAAATCAGTTTGAGTCTTTTGAATTTCTTCTTGGGCTGCTAATTATAACTCTCTTTGCTCAAAAATTACCTGAATTGAATGCCATACATCATGGACAACTTCAATGATATTATTCCAAAGGTAATTTTTGATGTATGATATCTGATCTTTGAGAGTTAATTATTTTTGCAACTTTTTAACTCTTCACTCAATCTGCGGGCATTTTTTTCATGTATCTTAGCATTCACGTGAGTTGATTTATTTGACTTTTCAATATTTTCAACCATTTTTTTCAATCTTTTAATCTCATTTGTATTTAAAGACATCTCTTCCATTGCTTTCACCATCTTGTTGGCATCATCTATAGGTTGTACTGCTGTGGTAGATGATTTAGTGGCTGATGTAGTGGAAGAAGTCACTGGCACTGCAGTAGTTGTGGTTCTTTGGGTGCCAATTTTTCTCCTAAAGTTGAAGGCACTATTGCAGTTATGACTGGGATGACTGTAGGAATCATTGGTTCTTTTACTATCTCCTTTTCTTGGACAAGTTTGTCCATCTATATTTCCATTTCCTTAACTTGGGCTGTCAATTGAAGAATTAAACTAATCATTCCATATTTTTCCTTCTGTTCCTGTATGACTTCCTTTGTTTGAGGATGCTTACTTTGAGGAAGTTTGAGTTGTTTCCTCAAGGCTGCTATATCCTCATTTTTATTTTTCACCAATGCTTCTGCTGATTTGACGTTAGTAGGATCATATCTTACCTGTAATACTAATTCTTCTAAGGCTTTTATCCTAAGATATTTGGCATATAATGAAGCTTTGTCCATATTCATTTGATCTTGCATATTGGAGATGGTATTTTGAAACTTTTAAGAACTCATAGCTTTTGTTGTAACTGTGGAATATAACATCTCTGAGATTTTCCTGTGAAACTCTATTAGATCTAATTCATGGATACTATCTGTAGCTACTTCTAGATCAACTTTCTTATAGTCAGCAACTATCTTTGGAACTAATACTGTGAGCTGTAATATTGACATATTCAATTTTTTACTTGAGTAATCAAATGTTGATAGGAATCTGTTTTGATTACCTAGATTTTGTTTCAAGAGCTGAGAGTAAATTTCAGTTTTGATTTTCTCATTCTTTAGTTTAATTTGCTTATATTTCTCCTTAATATCCAAATCCTTTTCCTCAGTTGCCTGTGAGGAAGAAGCTTCCATTATTTTTTGTATTTCCATTAACTGTGTGTCTTCATTATTGAGTTGTTCTTCATTCTGATTTGGCTCATTGATAATTACAATAGCTACATTTGTCTCTGGCAAATCTGTGTTGGTATTTAAAGGCTCTGTTTCTTCCACATCTATTGTTAGTTTTCCTTTACTTGTTGTATCTAATTTAGGCCTTTTGTTATAAATGATCTTGAAATTTGTTTCTGTTGTAGTCTCTGCCACATAGGCTCCTTCTTCCCTTATTCTTTTGGTGGACTTCTCTGGCTGATTTGCAATCTCTAAGGTATGACTAGTATTACCTTTGTTTACTGCATCTATTAATGTGTTTTCAATCCATTCAAGCTGATTGGAAAACTTTCTATTTCTGGTTTAGCTTCATGGATAAAAGGTGCTAATTTTCATTTTACCCTTAGCTTGCTCAAGATCCCTTATGGATCATAGTTCCAAGGGAAACTCTCTTCAAATTTATATTGCAATAATTGATCTGCTACTTCTTTTTATGCATCCCTGTGATTTCATATGAATGGCCCAATTTGATTTTTAAGTTTGAATTGGGTCTTCTTCTTAGCTGGCATGAAATTGATTGAATCAGAGTTTAGGATCTGCCTGATATACTCCAAGGAAAATATCCTCATTGAAGGATGTTTGGGTAACTTGTAAGGTAACAAGTTTGACCCAAAGACTCTAATTTCAATATATTTCTCATACAAATACTAGTCACCAACCTTACTCTACTCTGATAACTGCAATATCTTCTTCATTTCCTAATTTATTCTAGGCTGCTCTGTTTTGGTCAACATGGTGATCACTGGATGTAAAAATAACTCTGAAAACTCTGAATAACTGAAATCTATACATTCTTTTCTGAGCAATGATGTCCAAAAAATGACAGATAGAGGATTTTCCTCTATGTCAAATTTTTGAAGAGTGATTGGGAAATTATCTGATTGGAAGTACAGAAACATATGGAAAAGGTAGGAGGTATATCTGAACACTCCCTCTATTTCCAAATTTGTCAATTGATAATGAATACTATCAGCAATAAAACAAACATAATCAAAGATTACTAAAGGTGGCTGATTTGGAGAAAAGGTGGACAAGAATCCCAAGATGGATTCATTAGTGTGTTCATTAGTGAAATATCCAAGGATGAAAGAAAGCATGGAGATCGCATGTCTTGAACCTTCAGGGAATTTAGCAGTAGAATATGGAGGATTTAACTTGCAAATTTCTACATGCAGAGGCATAAAAGTCTGAAAAATCATGAACCTTTTAGGAAAATCTAGGCCAATGAATAGCTTAGTGAGGGCCTCAATAGAGAAAGGGACTGCTTGGAGGTTAGGATGAATCTGCAACATTTGGTTAATTTATTCTACAGTGATGGTAAATAGGACTTCTTTACTGGCATTTACAGGCTCTTTGTTTAGGAATATAGTACTGCTGACACAATCTAATAATCTCCTAACATGGGTGAGTCAATGGGACAACATATTTAGGCAAATGGGATTCCCAAATATGAACTTCTTCATGTTCATCTAAAGACTTCTCATAGCACCAGTTATGGATATCTATCGGGTTGAATTCAACTATGGGATCTGCTATCTTGTAATCAGTATTAGCTAGGGGAATGTGTTCAATATCAACAACTGGGGGTTGTAATGGATTGACAACAATAACAGTGTTTGAAGTCATGGCAGGGGTAGGTTTATGTGCTTTAGAACCTTCAGGATTTCTTGCACTTTGTTTTTTAGGCATTTTGATCTAATTCTGCAAGTTTAGACTATTTGCAGATGCAATTTACTTTTAGCAGAGGCTTAATTGGGAAAATTTGGCAAAGTATAGGCTTTTATTTGGGTTTTCTGTTCAATTAGGCCTCTCAAAGAGGTTTGGAGGCTTTAGAACTGGTTTGAAACAGAAAACAAGGGTTTTCTGAGTCTCTTAATGGAAATAGGGTTGAAAACTCCTTTAAAAAGGATCACAAAGGGTTTGGGGTACATGCAGAGGTTTTCTGGCTTATTTCAGGGCTTGCAATAGGCTAATAAACTGTGAAAACTCACCAATTTCTTCAGAAATGGTGCACAACAGAGAAACAAGGTTTCTAGGAAACTTTTTCCAAAGTTTGGCCTGTTTTTGGGATTTTTTGGCAGTTTATTTAATCAATTTTTTAAAACTCTGAGACTGTTTGTTATTTAAAAGGTCTTGAAATTGACTGCAGGTTTGATTTTTTTTAGAAAAATACCTATTGTAATGCAGGTATTTGATTTTTGTAATGGTTTCTGAGGTTCTGGCTGAGTTGACAGCTTTAGTGAATTTTTTGGATCACTGTGCAGCTCCTCAGCAGTCTTCAAAGGTTGCAGGGCAAATTTTTACAGGCTTCGGGCATAAAAATGGCTTAAAACTATGTTTTTACAGTCGAGGAAAGGTAGTGTATTGGGTTTAAATGCGCAATAATGATATGAAATGAATGTATTTTCAATGGTTTATTATGTATCTTGGTCGTATTAATTTGGCATTGAATGTAGGTCGCATCAAGCGGGAGGAGTGGTTTCGGGATTTCAATGGATCTAAAACTGGTGGTATCACGTGGTGTTTTGATGGTAAGTGGTTTTAGAGTCAACCCACGTGATCCAATGATTGAAGGGCACGAGGAGGAATTCAATATTTTTAACTTATCAGTCATCGAGCCTTGGGTCTGGTCCCAACAAAAGTCAGAGAAATGATCTGAGCCTTTTTGACTGAAATTTTAGAATACTGAATACCTATAAGGGAGGGAAAATTAGTGATTTTTCTTGACGGTGTCTTATTTACATGATTTATCAACTGCTTTCTACCTACCCAACTTTATTTCTAACATTTTTTTCTTCATTTTGTAGGTGCATTTAGGCTTGCAACCTTAAAATATTTTTCTTTGAAAGCATAAAACTATCTAGATCTACCTTATTTCATCCGAGGGATTATATTAAACTCTTGAGCTCCTCATTATTCTCTACCTATCTACTGATTTTTCAAGTTTAAACTGTTTGAAAAATCTTTATTCACTATCTAAAACATGAAATTGAAAACATGAAAAGTTAAGATTAAATTGTTTAACTAATCATGGATTATGGCATTTATTGACACTCTGCACATAATCATTATTCTTGCAGTAAAAAGTAAAAGTAGTGGCATTCGGACTTGCTCACTTTCAGATCTTATTTCTTTTCTTTTGGGGTTTATATTTTTCTAAGTCCTTTGATCTTTCTTTTAGTACTTTTTACCCTCTTTTTGGCCTTTTTATCATTTTTTCAAAATATGGGAAAACAACTTGCAGAAAGCAAGGTATGTACATATTTACAAGACTATCAAATTCAATTCAAAATTCAGGAACCCTATTATTATAGGACCCTAACAAAATGCATGACAAGTATGATGTGATAGGCATATAGTTTGGAGAATATGCCCTCACAAGTGAAATATTTCATGATAATCTTCATCAAGGGACAAAATCTATCAAGTAGGTGACTGAAAGGAAATACCTTCTTTAATTTGTCATTTTTGTACCTTGGATTGAGAAATGGTTCATAATGTTGGGCATCTACATATTTGGCCTTAAACCATTTTTCACCGACATTGGGTATCCCTTTGGCTGCAACAATGATATCTATGGAGATGGTGAAGGTTACTCCTGTAATGTTCACTTGGTTGTCTTTGAGGTTAGAGATGAAAACTCTGGTCAAAGTAGCCCACATGTTTGAAGCAATTGACTATCATGGGTGAGGCCAAAAATTCTCTAGTTTTGGATGGATCAAGCCTCAAAATTCTCCCTCCTTTATGGTGTCTCCTCTCCTCTTCTATGTTCATTTCCTCCTCTATAATATATCTTTCCTCCTCCATAGAGTTTGTCTTGTTTCGAATCCCTAGGGAAGGGGAAGGGAGAGGGGGTAGGATAGTAGGTTTAGGGAATCGGGATTAGTGCAGGAAAATTTTAGGGAATTGAGGAAGGGAGTTAGGGAGCTTAGGTAAGTGGTGGGGGATAGAAAAACTTAGGGATATAGATCCGGGAATTTGATTACAGGGATATGGTGGGATTGCCTAGGAAAGTGCAGTTTACGATTATGGTTTTAGTAAATGTGATTTGGCGATAAGGGATAAGGTAATATAGGGATGAGGGGAGTGATTTTAGAGTGTGGGAAGGGAGAATAAGGTCTAGGGGAAGCCACCTTGGCTTGCAATGGTGAAAACTAGGGTTTCATAGCTCGAAACTTGAAATGGTAAATGAGGAGGGTTTACACCATGAATTCAAATTTATAAACTCAAAGGAGGGTTTAAAGAGGTGTAACCTACTTGAAATTGAATTAAGAAACCATTTTTTGATGAACGGACCACCTGCAATGAAGATTTGGAGCTATGGGAGAAAGCTGAAAAAAGTGCAGCACCTCCCAGGTAAAAGCACAATGTCTTAAGAGGCATATTGAGAAAAGATATAAAGAAAAAAAGAGAAAAGAAAAAGAGAGAAAAACCCCAAAAATAATAATACTAAAAGTGCTACAAATCAAAATTCCACTACTGATTAGATTATATTTTTCAATCATACAGTCTAAGCATGACTGAACAATTTTAAATTTTTGTTGGATAGGTTAGAAAATAAGGATTTTCCAAAAAGTTCAATCTTGGAAAATCAGCAATTAGGTAGAAAATAAAATTTAATCAATAGTTTAATCTGAGCCAATAAGAGAAATAAGGGATAGAGTAGGTTAGAATTTCATAAAAAAATATATATTTGGGTCTGCAAGCCTAAATGCACCCTGCAAAAGAAGGAAAAAATGTTAGATTAATGAAATGGGTATGTAGAATGAAAGAAAATAAATGTGAAGATACATGAAAGTTATTCCAAAGTGTTATTCAAAGGATTTCTTGTATTTTCATATATGGAGGAAAAATAAAAAAACAAAAGAAATCCTAAGTTTCGGAGATTAGTTTATTTTGGATTTATTTGAAATATTTCATGTCATATCATAATATCCTAAGTACCTAACCTTACACTTCACCTGTTATAATTCACTTAATTCACCCGACCCAACTATCCATTCACCTATCCCATCATCACTAACCTCCCATCACCTTCCGTCTCATATCCACCCCCACCATTACATCTAATAGCTCATACCTTTTTTCGGCCCCCCCTCATAATCTCAAAGTTAACGTCGGGGGGTGGTCTGAAATGGGTAGTTTACCAAACTGGCCCATCCACTACGTGTCAATCGATGATCTTTTCTCACCCCCCCCCCCCCCCCCCCCCCAACTCCATTCCGCTTACCGGCCTACACCCCTTGTGAAAAGCGTCTTCAACCAATATTAAGCCATTGACTGTTAATTCCCCTCCATACCCATTGCGCCATGTCGGCCACTCCTGTCATGTCCACCCAATCACCTCTGTTCCTACCTAAAGACCCGTTAAACAATTAATTGTTAAATCCATTACCAAATGGGACCGCGCCATGTCAACGGAAACCCCCGCCACTCTACAAATCACACTTTCTCACCTGTTTCAAAGGTTACTATGTTTCCATGCATTCTATTGTTACATTTGATCACATTCAAATTTTTACAGATCTCAAGAGAACGCAGAAAATATATCAAATGTCTATCGATTTAAGAAGAATTCCCCTTCTTCAGTTCCCCTTTCTCCCATTTCCCCTTCTGATCAGCAGAACTCCTTTTTATTTCTTCCCCTCTTATTCTGACCCCCTTTGAGTAAAAACACAATCAGTTTCTTTTTCTATGAGCAGTAATGCCTCCGAAGAAGAAAGATAAGGAACCATTTAATCCAATGATTCACCCTCAAGTGGACCTTGACCATGTGGCCCTGATTAACAGAGATGTTAAGACATGAAATTCTTTCAGAGTTTGACCTTTTTGAGCTATATTGTTGGTTGGGAGACAATATTATTGATGAGGTTGATGATATAGGGTTGTGGGACACAAAATTACGATATTATATATTCCTAAAAACCCACAGCTGCCCTAAGTTTGTTAGAAAATGTCATGTTTGTTATGATATAAACCAGAGAGTTGTTGTTGCCCCCACAGGAGAAGTTATTTTTACCATTAGTTCCTACTCCATCATGCAAATGATGCAAGCTCTTATTTTTGAAGAAACCATACCTTTTTCCTATGAATCCCTCAGATAATTATACTAGAAGTTGGATTTTGCTAGTAGAGCCAAAATACTTGAGTTATTCATGGCTATAGACACTCCATTGCCCAAGAAGAATCCTCCATATCTCTCTTCTACATTCCTTTATATGACTCAACATATAGTCATTGTCCTTTCTTACCTGCTAGGATACCATTCAAATTAGTGGATTGATGAAGCAATGATAGGTTTCCTCTCCATACTTTATTCAGAGTCTAAACCCTCAATTATGTTTAATTTTAGTCAATTCTTGGAAAATTCCATTCACGACGACTTAGTCAAATTTCACATAGAGGAAGTGTTTAAATACACTTCAGCCCTTGTCTAAATGTTTTTATATTTTCAGGAAAACAGGTTCCAATTCACAATGAGGAAAGTGAATGAAGATTCTCAACCTCAGTTTTTCATCTTCTGGACACAAATGTTGATGAAATAACAGAAGGATTACACCTAAAAAATATTTTTTGAAATGTTTTTCCATCTGGCTATGAGTGTCTTCAATGGAATAGTGGAACCCAGGATCAATGAAGAGATTAGGAAGATCTTGCAGCTGTCAGACCAAGTAAAAACTGGAGACTGGTACTTGTACCAGAACTACACAAAACTTAGAATATATGGATGTAACTTTCCCCCTTACAAGCTACCAAATTTCCTCCCCATGAGGATCTTTTCCCTAGAGTACATCAGGGACATGATCATTGCAGATGAGGTACGTTTTGTATCAGCCAAAAATAAGTCTCAGTTTAGGATCAAATCCAAAATTGGTCCTTTCATTTGCAACAGTAGAGCAATAGGAGAGGAAGCTGATAATATGTTGAAGGAGATGAAGTTTACACATAGTTTCACTTGGTCTCATGACCCATTGGGCATCATATCTAAGAATAGGGTTGAAAACAAATCAACTCCTTACATTCACACCCACATGCCCGAGATCGAGAAATTCATGAACCAGATAGAGTGGGCAGCAAACATCTTGCAGGAAGCTAAAGAGAAGGTGATTTCATCTTCAAGTATACAGACACCTAATCCACAATAAAATCAAAATACAGAAGATAAACAAGAAAAGGAAAAGGAGCAAGAGAAAGAGGCAACATGGAAAATGCCAAGAGATGATCACTCTACTTTGGAGATTGATACATCTAGTAGAGAATTTAAGAAGAAATATAGGACGAGAGGAAGAATTCACATGTAAATAGATCAAAGCAAGGAAACAAAGCAGAAAACACTCCTAACTATTAGATATTCTCCTAGTTCTTCTCCAATAGGTGGCCAAACTATATTTTCTCCTACAACTTCAGCTACAATTCCATTTTAGTAGAAAAGCCTTCAAACACCTACATTTACTGCTGCTACAGGGGAAAAGGAGGAAACCATATATGAAACCTTCAAGGAAATTAAAAAGAAAAATGAAATATTGAAGACCAACACCTACAACCAATTTTGGAAACAGACCACCAGTTCACAAAGTAGGCTTCTATCAGCCTTCAATTCAAATAAAGGAAAGATGTGCATGGATTTCCTAGAAGCCCAGATTTCGCAGCCAAAATCACCTGCTGATTTCAAGCATACAAATTTTGAGTTTAATGTCAAGTACATACACCCAATAGATCAGATGGAAATGCAGAAGTAGACTGGAGAAATTATCTCATCCACACTGACTAGCACTGCAATCAGCCTATCTAAATTGCAGGTATCACTGGTTAATATTCAATAACAACTTAAAATGGAGAATATTTATTCTGTTGCAAAAGATACCAGAGTCAAATCCCTGGAGGATTTAGTTGTGAATATTGGATATGATCCAACAAATGTAGAGGAAGTAGAGGATATTTTGAAGAAGAAAAATGCAAACATAGCATCCCTAAGAAAATAGCTTAAATTGTTAGCTACTGAAGACCCTCTAACAAAGGACATCGAGGAGAATGAAGCACAAAAAGTAGAGACGATGAAGTTGATAATGGAGCAGTCAACACAGCTAAAATAGATGGAAATAGAAATGGAGAAAATGGTCAAGGAAAGGAAAAGGAAGCATAGATGGCCATTATTCCTTTAGATGTTGCTCCTATTGCAGTCATCCCTTCAGCTACATCAGCAACTACAGGAAAACCAAGTGGTACAAAACAACTGGCTAAATCCATGGATAATATGTCCATACAAAAAAAGGAGATTAAAAATCTTGAAGCACAAATTAATACCTTAAAGGATCTAAAGGTAAGATCTGATAATGCACATGAGATAGAAATACAAAGAGCCCAAAAATAGATCGAAATATTGATAAAGGCAGAGACAGAAGCTTCCATTGGTCAGACCATTGTCCAGGAAAAGGAGATCATTTGGACAAGCATAATTTATTCTATGAATGAAATATGGCCTTCTATTCAAATCATATTTGAACATAAATAACTAATTGAACAAGTAAATGATGTCATAGCTAAAGCAACCAAGGAGCTTTGGGATATGCCTAAGACAACAAATAATATTATCAGATTTTTAAATTACAAGAATAGTTTCAAATTGTAGGCACTTGGAGTTGAGGACAAAACAACAAAAATTCTAGACAAGAAGGTGCTCACTAAGAAAAGCTTGGTCACACAGTTAGAGGAAAAATTCCATAATTTAGAAATTGGTGTTATTAGATTCTTCAACAGAATTGAGCCACTGACTAAAAGAGGGTTACCCTCACTATTTTTAATAAATGATAAGCTTATGGCCAAACAATACTATGTGAATAAATTGAAAGAAATTTCTAAGGAAAAAACCAAGTTTGCAGGGCTTAAAGGAGCAATGACTAGAAAAGCTTTCCTTTAATCCATGAACAATGATATATTCATCCAACATGGAATTAAATACATTTTTGTGTTAAGGGTAATTTTTTTTAGATTCATAGAGACATATGAGATATATCGAAAGGTGATCAAGATAAAGATTCCTAATGAGTAGCAGTGGGAAAATTTATGTGATTACCAAGAATGGTAAAGGCCAGCGCATCAACTATCAGCGTATCAGCCAGATCAACACTACATCAAATCACCCAAATCTGCCATAACAACAACAGATCAAATCAAGCAGCAACGAACTTCTAAAGAATAGGGCCAGATGTCAAATTATTTCATCGTGTCCACTTCGTGGTCACACTAGTTAAATTTTTATTATTATTGTAATTAATAACCGATTTCCTAGTAGATACGGCAATCGTTGTAGAGTTTAGTTAAATACTGCATACATTCTGAGTATCAGGGGTTGGACCTTGGATTGTAAAACTTTTCTATTGGAGCATTGTATTTTTGGAGCTGGAGCATCAATAATAAAAGACATTTTACAATATGCTTGAGCTATGTTTATCTGGTGATGTCATTTCTTTTTTTCTGTTAATGTTTTCCATTGTTTTTATATAAGTGCATCATTTAAATATAATTGTAAAGTAGAAATCTGAAGATTAAGATTTTTTTCAAGAGCACCTTATTTATGGATGTATTTACAATATAAATATTCTTCTTCTGAAGTGTGGTTAAGAAATTCTTAATTTATTTTTAACCACTATTGAATTCAATTTTTCTTTCATTTCATAATTCATTATGTTTTAAGATCTTGTAAGTGTAGTTAGCTTTCCTTGTGGATGCTCTTGAAAATTTGATGCAACAACCCAGCATTTTATGACTCCATAGCCCAATGGAATTATTTTAAATAGATCTTTTAATCCAACCAAACAATTAATAAAAAAATCAACCCCTCTAATCATTATAACTAGCCTAATATCATAATCACAAAACAAAGCTAAATCTAAAAGGGAGATCCCTCTCTGAGTCTATGAGGGCTAGATCATAGGCTCCAAAGTGGTTTTGATGTTGTCCTATATAACTATTCTTACCAATCTTAAAATTATAGAATGATAATAGAACTTTATGTTGGTTATTTTTTCTTTTGTTAGAGAAAATAACTACTTTCATTTTTCTGATATTGACTTGCATCCCCACACTTCTACAAAAAAGTTAAAGGGAAAGTAAGTGCTATTGAAAATGAAGAGCAGATTTAGAAATTAGAATAATCTCATCTGCGTACGAAATAATCCTTATAACAAACTTTCCCAAATGAATATTGTCACCCCCTTGCGAATTTATCCACTCTTCAAGCTTGCCAATCTATAAACCAAAGATGGTAGGAGACAATGGGAAACCTTTTTTGACCCCGATATCGCTTCTAAAAATTTCAAAAATTCTGGTTAAAGTTATAATTTTTACTTTCATCTCTTCACAGAGCCTATGTACGGCTGCTTTCAAATGACTCCTTTACTTTTCCCTCCAATAAATTTATGCTTCTATACTATATTTAAAGAAGATTTTAAAAAGTAATGTGTACAATTATTTATGGGTAGCAAGATTTAAGCGCCGCAATGTTAACTCAACATCATACATAACATATTAGAGCATAGCCTAATAAATCTTTCAAAAATTAGGACCATCAACATTGCCACAACTAGTATTCAACAACTAAGTATAACGGTTTAGGTTTAGGGATAATCTAAAACTAACGAGTGGTGGAATAACGAGTTAGGTTTCGAGTAAGCCTGAAGTATATGGATGAGGGTAGAGGAATGGAGGTTTACTGGTTAGGTAGAGTAATGAGGAATATGAGGTTATGTTTAACTAAGTTTTGAAGTAGCAAAGACAATAACAAATGTCACAAATTTTGTGGTTTCTAGCTTCCCAGAAACGGGGAATTATTTTTCAAATAAATAAAGTGTATTCATAGACAAAAGAGAAATACTCTATTTTTGGTTGGTTTAACCTTTGATGGGTAGTGTGAATCCCTTCAAATATTTCCATTACATTAAGTGATTCCATCTTTCTTTCATAAATGAAATGCAAAGCTATGACAGTAGCATTAAAATGGACAACCCTTATGAACTCTCTTTACCAATGTTGTATATATAAAAGTACTTAATAAAGAAAGAAAAGAAAAAGGACACTAAAAATAATTATCCACTAGGAAAACCTTTTATTCAAAAATAATTTTTAACTAGATATTAAACAAAAATTTAAGAGAGCAATGAAATTTAACATCTAGACAATAAATATGAATTTGAAATAACATAAGCATTCTCAAGAAGATATTAAATATAAGATAATTTTTTCAATCTCTTCCAAAAGGAAAAATATCTCTAATACTTAAGCCCAAATTTCCTCCTTCTCTGTATCTTTTTTATGCTCTTCAAATCCAATCCATAACCTATACTAGAAAATCCAAATGAGGGCTTACAATTTCAACCCCTTCCCTTAAACCTCAGACTCAAAAAGATAAAATTTAAAATGAAGCAATACAACTCCTAAACACAATCGAATCCTGCATGGATTCGATTACTTCCAAAATGAAAATACACATGGTGAAGACAAAAAAATGGTATAAGAGAAGAAATATTGTGAACTAACTTATGAGAAATATGATGGGCATATATACCTGAAATTTTAGATTATAAATCAATTACTGAATTCCTTGATAATTCTTTTCTTACCGAGATGAAGCTCAAAGATCAAATCAAATTCCTTTACTTTCTATACAACTAATTTCTCATTTTTGAACTAACAGATGAGAAATATGATGGGTATATGTACCTAAAATGTTAGATTATAAATCAATTTTGAAAAAAAATAGTTGCATAAAAAGTAAAGGAATTTGATTTGATCTTTGAGCTTCATCTCAGCAAAATCAATGCCCATGGAAATAATGTAAAACAACAACACTTTAAGGAGTAGAATGTTTATCAAGAACATGTACATGTAAAGGCTCATCATGTTTTCTTCTCTCATTTCTGATGGGTATATTTCACAAACGAGAAATATACCCATCATATTTCTCATTTGTGAACTAACTGATGAGAAATATGATGGGTATATATACCTGAAATGTTAGATTATAAATCAATTTGGAAAAAAAAGTAGTTGCATAAAAAGTAAAGGAATTTGATTTGATCTTTGAGCTCCATCTCAGTAAAATCAAAGCCCAGGGAAATAATGTAAAACAACAACACTTTAAGGAGTAGAATGTTTATCAAGGATAGGACAAATAACAAAAAACATTTAAATATGGGAAACCTACCTAAAATGAAATCTTCATTTGACCTGAAATGCTTCAAATGATTCATAATTTAGCCTCTTATAGCTAGATATCCACTTAAAATATTTATAAGTCATCCAAGGCCTCTGCAAAATGATGGAATAGTGCACCCATTAGGAAAAGAGACTCCATGGATATATTTTTCATAAGCTTTTGAGTTGGCTAATCTCATGAGTTGAATGAAACCAACACAATATAAACTTCAAAATTGAATTGATATTGAATCTTAGAAGCCTCATTCCCATACAGTCAAATGTCATGAATTTTTCCTTTCAGAGCTTTGATGATAGAAACTTATATTAGAAAGAAACTCAAACCCAATAGGGTAATCTCCAAAATGATATCAGAAATAACATAAATTTATCGCAACTACTTGAGTGTTTGGATATATTGACTATAAAAATAATAGAAGGTAGTGAAAGAGAAGAAAAAGGATCAACAACTCAAAGATTAAACATTAGAAAGGACACAAATTGGATAGAATAGGTTTCCACCTACATTAATTAATGAAACCATCTATCTCATTGTTATATAACTCTATGTCATGTTTTTCTTTAAGGCTAGTGTATAAATTTGGAAGTCCAAATTCCTTCACCATTTTTGCAAGTGGCAGAAAAATCTAGAGGAGTTTTTCTTTTAGTACAATAAACCCATAATTATTTACAATAAATTTATATTAGTATATCTTTGTATTTATTTTATGACACGACATGAAATATTTGCATTTATTTTTTTCCAGATTGCAAAGTTTACTTGGCAACTTTTGTTTTTTTCTAATTAAAAATATATATTTTTTAAGTTTTTTTTTTTTCTATGTTGTGAAATCCAATCATATTAAGTGTCATATTTTTATTTCATTTGATTATTAATTTTTTTTAGTAAATGTCACATTTGGCCAGAGGTAATTAGTCCAATCAACAATTGTAATTAATCAAAAATCGTTTTTTTTTTAATTCCCAAAAATATTTTAAAATTTCAAAAGATATAAATTTAATAAAATAATACCCAAAAATATTTGAAAACATTGGATAATTTTTTGTAAAAAACGAAAGTCAAAGAAAATTGACTTGATTTATATACTTCGTGCCATGGCTGAAACTAATAATTATTATTATTATTAATGATAAAAAAAAATTAGCATATAAGTTACTAAACATTTATAGATTTAAATAAAACATGTAACAAGATTCTTAATCGTGGATATTCACCCCCATTTTATCATGGAATTTCTTAATACGTAAAATAGGCTTTGTTACAATACCATGGCTTATCAATACCACATGCCCAAAAACACCTTAATGCATTTTACATGACAATTTTTTTAATTAATGAATCTAATTAAAAGGGAAAAAATGCATAACTACTTTGAATATAAATCTCACCTTTGGTCTACAACTAAGGACATTCTAGAATATTCTGTGGAAGTTAAATCCTTACCATCCACCTAATAACTAGTGCAACAATATAAATTAAATGAATCATAAATTCCAATCGACATCAATCCATAATAAGCATCAAAACAATTACTTTATCATCAATCTCAAGTTCCGAAAATTAAAATAATCCTAAAAATTAATGAAATTATAACTTTATTATTATTATTATTATTATTTTAACATGTACAATTGTCCTTGTATTAATTCCAAAAAAGTATGGCTAAAATTCCTTGATATAGATTCACATAGAAAAATGGAAACTCTATTGAAAGAGCTCCTTGTACATACTTCCCAACAACTAAAGAGTCAAAAGTATATCCATCTATTCTTACAACACTAACACTATAAATTCTTACAAAATGGCAAGGGAGAAAGTTATATCTGAATTTCATTGGTCATTACATCAAAAATGGTTGAATATTGATGCACCTTGAAAATGGAACTTTGCTTATCCTTTCTAGGCCTAGTTGATGGAGCTCTCCTTTGTCGAGGGTTGGTTGAATTTGCAGTTGTTTGATCTTGAGGTTTCAGAAAAATTCCTTTCCTGGATCGCAATGTGTTGTTCCACCCCTCCTATACAATTGTGATGTGCATAGATTACGTCATGCAAGACGTGCAAAGCCTTCTTAATGTGAAGTAAATATTGATTTTTTTTATTGATAACCTCTCTAAGTAAGGCTAATCCAACATGAAAATACCCAATCTTCATTTGAAATTCTTCATTGCATTTTTTTTCAATTCCTTAACTTGTTCCAGCTCAGCTTTGGGGGAGGCACAGTGGTCACAAAAGGGATTGAAGGCCATAGGGACACTTTCAAGGAGGGATAAAGGAGTATAGGGTAGCAAAGGAGTAGGGAGTGGGAGAGATAACTTGGGAAACTGAATGTGAGGTGCGATTACAAGGAGTTTAAATGAAAATAATCACTGAGCAATGTGAGATATGAGAGATTGAATTCTCTGCATAATATCAAAGGAGATGATGTAAAATGGATTGTCTTCTGAGTAAATCATCCTATGAGGATGCTCATATATATAGAAAGGGATGTGATTTGAAATTGAAGGACTCTTGAATTATTAGATATTTTGTGGGTGTCATATTTGATGTGAGATCTTGTCTCAATTTTGGAGGAGGTTGAGATTGTTTTCACAAGGAGAAAGTGATCATAACACATGGTAAGGGAATTTTAATATACCAAAGGTCATCATTTATTTGGGCCTCTCCTTGGGGTTGTTAGCAGGCTTAATTTTCATGGTGATCTACTGCTACATTGTTTTCTCTTAGCACATGGAAGAGAGATATATTCCCCAGGTGAGCTAAGTGATGTCGACCATTAGCTAGGATTTCCTAGATCTCTACATTTTTATGATGGGTGCCTTTGACTAATTGATCAATGATGAGGGAAGAGTTCCCTATTATAGTGGGATTATTAATGCAAAGATCATGTAGATTTATGACTCCCATTAGAAGACCATACACTTCCACTTTGTTGTTTTATTAATAGTTAAAGCCCCATTCATAATATGCCTTTTCTTTCCCTTCAAGAATAATAATGACTTCCCCTACCCCTGTTATACTTGGATTACTCTTTGATGCACAATCAAAGAAGAGACACCAATTTTGTTCTTCTAACCAATTCTTAAAATCCATGTCTTTCAGTGTAACTTTCTAGTTAAGGAGAGTGGGAAGGATTTTAGGGGGATTGTGTGTGATATGAGGAATTTTATTTAGAAAAAATTGAAGTGACATTAATTCTTCCACCTACAAGCTTTGTTGGTCAAACTTGTTGTTTCATTTTGAGAGAAGGGCCTCAATTGTGAGACCGCGCACCTTGGCTAGGATCTTTCTTTGCTTTGGATTCATGTAATGGACTATGATTTTGTTCCTTTCTAACCAGAACTGCCAACAAAGGAATATTGGAAGGCTTTCCCATAATCACTTTAACAATTTTTTCCTTTTGAGGGAATAGGGATAAATTAAGTTCCACTGTGAAAATAATTCAGTGATGTTCACTTCAAAATTTGTATTCAGAGGGAGGGGATGAAACAAATTATTCCAACACTTTTTAGAGTAGGGAAATGAAAGGAATATATGTTGGATTTTTTTCTCAACGCTCATGTAGAAGGAGCATCTTGATGGGCCCTGTATTTTTTGTTTTCTAGGTTTATCAACTTTTAGAATTTCCCTCCCGAGGAGGGTATAAATAAAGAGCTTGACCTTGGGCATATATTTTTCTTTATAGAAAACCTTAAAATAAGGTCACATCGGTTGCCTCTCTCGATCCCCTTGAAGTGCATTGTAGCAAATTTTTACTAAGTAATGTTTCCCAATCAAGTTCCATTTGAAGTTTTCTTGTTGCTTGAACTGAATAGGATATGCACCTTTTAAATGATTGATAAGAAGATACCATTGAGGTATGATATCATGTGGGATGAATGGAGGTTTCCATTCCTTCTAGAAATAATCATTTTGATCCCATGCTGATATTTATGCCAACTTTATTATGCTTTTTCTTTCACACCAAATCTTTAGTTGCTACATTTCCTAGATATAGGATAATTTTGGTTTTCTCAACATACCATCTTTCAAGAAATTGATCTCATGCTCACCCCAAGGAATTATAGATGTGTGGAGTTGAATGAGGGGAAGGATTTTTTTTTTTTTTAATTTCCAATTAGAGTATAGGGCCTGATTAGGATCCAAGTTTGAATAATTTGATGACAATAACTCTTCAAATATTTTCCCTCAATGACTTTCTTCCACCAAGCAATCCCTTCGGTGATGAGTGTCCATACAATTTTCACTCCCATAGCTAAATTCATCATATTTTTTTGCTTTATTTCTATCACCCATATTTCATATGGGGCTACCACATTTTTCCAATTAGAGAGGCTGAATTTTTTGGAGTATGTGCTACCTCTTTTCCAACAAAAAATTCTGAGGATGAGCTATATTTGTTTTTGAATGTTGGTTGGTGTTTGTAGAATTGCATATTGATATATGGGGAGGGTTTATAATGGATTTGATTAAAATTTCCCCATTGGATAATTTAAACCAACACGTTCCCCATTGTTTTAGTTTCCTCTTCATTTTATATATGGTCCCTAACCAAACCTCAATCTTCATATTTTTCTTAAAAATTGACATTCCTAGATATTTGAAATGAGTCCACTTTGATTTGTAATGGACCTAAAGGATTTGTGAGATGTGCCTAAGGTATCTAGGAGAGGTGTTATATTCATATATAATGCTCTTTGGCTTGTTGAGCAGTCCTCCCAATGCTTCTAAGAATCAATCCAAAGTGTTCTTGCATCTTCTAGACACAATGGTATAAGCTCCTCTTATTAATAGTGTATCATTGACGAACTGGGAATGATTTATGTTTTTAACTCCTCTCTTGTAGTTTATTCCAATAATAAACCTATTTTATCTTTCATGCTCAAGTTTCCTACTAAGGAATTATGTCATAATGGTATAAAGGAAGGGTGATATGGGACATCCTTGCCTTATTCCCCATGTTATTTGAAATAATTTCCTTGGTATTTCATTTATAAGGGGAAATATAAAAGTATTATGAATCCAAGATTTCATAAGATCAACAAACTCGTTAGAAAAACCAATTGTTTCTAAAACAACATAAAGGAATGAGTGCCTTACTCTATCAAAGGCACTCACCATGTCGAGCTTGAGAATGAAGCCTTGCTCTTATTGGGAGAGTATGGAATGGATAGCTTCTTGTTCTCGGAGAATATTGTCAACAATTTGTCTTCTCTAGATGTAACCCCCTTAATTTTCAAAGATCCATTGAGGGAGCATAATTTTGAATCGATCTGTGATAATTTTAGTTAGAATTTTGTATGAGGAATTGCACAAAGAAATAGGTCGAAATCTATTGAAAATGGTTGGTATAGCTTCTTTAGGAATTAAAGATAGGAAGGACAAATTAGTGTTTCCTCCTACTTTTTAATTATTCTAAACCCATTGAATCATCTTAAGGAGATATTTTTTTGATAAGATCCCAACAGAAATGATAGAAAGCTATGGTAAATCCATTTGGCCTTGATGCTTTGTCTAGATGCAGGCTCCAAAATGCCCATTGTAGTTTTTCTTCTTCAACCGGCATTGTTAAAGATGCATTGGTTTCTTCAAATACCATTTTTGGAATTGTCCTAAGTATTTACTCAAAATTGGTAGGCTCTGGTTTTGTTGTCAATAATATTTCGAAGTGTTGGTGTGCTTCTTCTTTGACCTCTTCTTGCGCTTCAATGAAGATGTTTTTTCCTCCAAATATCGAATTGAACTGGTTCTTATTCCTTCTGGATTTTTCTTAGTTTTGGAAAAAAAATATGTTATTATCACCAACTTGAATCTAGAGGCTTCTATATTTGATCCACAAACTCCTCTCTTCTTTTATTATAATTTGGTATAATTTATAATAAAGTGTTGGAAAATCAAGAGTTTAAGAGATTATTATTGAATTTCCTTACTTGATTATTACTTATGATGTTAGTTTTCATTTTATTACTTATTATTTCCAAGGAAAACCCCAGAAATAATTATTCTCTTCTTATATAATATTCTTACAATGAGACTTCCAAGACCCAAATACCAAAGCCGAAAATCCTGCGAAGCACCAAGTCACCCCCCAGCAAAATCTCTCCAAGGAATCTTTAAAAATTCAACCTTGAAACTACTCGTCGGAATTTGGGCCCTACAATTTTTGCCTCCTACAACTGTAGCAACATAGAAATCTTAACTTCGCACGTGTGGAAAAAGAGAGAGACATAGATTATCCCAAGAGACTTTGATTCTTCCTTCATTTCCTCTTCTTTCTAGCACTTCTTATCCTTCTCTATTGAATATAAAACTTGAGATGAATCAGCAAGACAAATGAGGTCGAGTTCCTTGTATTTATAACCTTCTTGAGGGGTTAAATGGCCCTCCCTTAGGCTGACTAGTCCTTGATTGGGGCCAACCTAGCCCTAGAAGAATAAATGGATTTTTCTTGACAAAATGAATATTTCTCTTTGTTACAATGAGTCCAAATGGGACTATAATACATGACATAATTTATTTTTTGTCCTAAAAATACATAGAAATACCAACAAGCACAAAGAACATGCTTTTGACCTAAACTTGAGCATGAAGCCCATGCTTTACACACACACACAGACAGATATATATATATATATATATATATATATATATATATTATTTATTTTCTTTTTTTATACAAAATTTACAATGTCATGATTACACATAGGTCATTATGAAGACCAAACCTAGTCCAATTTCCAAAACTCCCTCTTAACTAGGGAAGTATTCATAATCCCATCATGAATTACAGGGAATATCATCCTTGAAGCATTCTCATAATAAGATTAAGATTTATAGGAAAGCTTTATCAAGAATCTGTACCAACAAAGAAAATGTTCATTGTAGGCCTTAACTAGAAATAATGTAGTGAGGCTTTACATGAGCTACCACAATACATCTAGGGTAGATACCCCATATAGATGTTCATCAGGTAGGTCCTTTTAGGAATATTTGTATCTTGTATTCCTAATATTAAATCCTAGAAGAATTTTCATCTTATTTGAATACTCTTATCTTGGATTCCCTACATGTTGGAGCAAGATCCCTTGGGTAAAGAAATTTTGGATAAATTTTGGTTAAGTGTTTTTTGTAAGCACTGCGTGCAGAAATCAAGGAGCTTTTGTGTGGGCCAAAGTCCATTAATTATTGTAATGGGTAAAGGGAAAACCATGAGTCTCAAACCATAGTTTGAGACCATGGTATGTGCATGTTTGAAAATATATACATGTGTAATAATCAAGTGAAGAAATATATAGATGAATATATTGATAGATGCTTATGCTTACGTATGTTTTGATCTAAGTTTTGGGTTGGTATGGATAGAAAGGCTCCTGCTGGTTGTGTGTGTGGAGGCCTCATCTTGAGTTATGTGCATAGACTGTGCTGTTGTGTGCGTAGAAGGGACCTTAATGACGATCTCTTAATAAAGAAGGAAATTTTCGTGAACTCAGACTTTATGTGATTCTTATAGTTATTGTCTTATATTTTTTATGTGCATTATCAATTTCTTATTATAGATCGTGATATGTTCTATTGAATGCATATGTGTTTCCATAATTGATAGTCAAATTGGTACATGGAATTTATGTGCGAGTATTTTTTTTATTAATTCTTAGATCTGACGTATAATAATCTATCTGTGTAATGGTTTATTTTGTAACAATCTGTGAATACGCAAGGTATAAGTTTGTTTATCACCATCTAGCTGCGTGCAACTGCTTTACTATTTTTCTACAATTAGATATGGTTTTGTTAAGTTGTGCACAAGGAAATAGGTATCATATCTATTGGATCCACATCAAAAGCTCCATCAGGGTGCAGAAACCTAATTCCAGTACCCCCACATACTACTTCGGGTGAGACTTTGGTCTTCGAAAGTAGATTACTGCCGAAAGGGCTAGTATTTGGAGGGTTTTGTTCATTGTGTGATTACTCCGAACCTGGGTCAGGACCCCTCAAGCCAACAAATGGTTCTGTTGTTGGGACTAGGATAATTTTGAGTGAGAGTTTATGTGGCACTCGACAAAGAATGAACTGCAAGATTGGCTTGAAAAGAAGGTGTGTGAATTTGTGATCCAAGAAAAAATAACCCCTAAATTGTCTATCGAATATTAGAGACAAAGGTATATCTACACAGAGGTCCATGAAATTTTCTTTGCTTCCTTTGGAACCGAGTTACAAGAGTGGTTGTCTCGGCTTGATGAGTTCTAGACCTATGCAAAGGACGATGCGATCACCAAGTGGACCCCAGAGTTGGTACAACAATTGGAGAAATCTAGCAACAAGATTATCCACTTCGTAGATCACTGGATTGATAGTGTTCTGGGAGGATTTGTGACTGAATTTGCTATTGATATGTTTGTATCATATTCTGAAGCCGAAAGGATATTTTTGAAGGGCCCTAGAGGTATGTTCTGGCACTCACTAAAACTGTGGATTAAAACACTTTTGTCTAAAAAAGGGCACTTTGTGCAACCATATTGAGTGAATGTTCCGTAAAGGCTTGACTACGCATAGTGGATAAACTTACAGATTAGATTTAAGAGAAGATTTTATTTATAGCCCTATCAAAGGTAAATATGACAATGATGATGAGTCAGTAGCTCTGGTGAATTTGCGCACTTAGAAGAACCTCCAAGAATTAATATAAAAATTTTTAGAGAAGGAAAAACCCCTAATAGATAAGAAGGATGTTAATAAAATTTATGAGAATAAAATAAGAACTAAACAAGAAATGTGTTTGAATACTCAAATCGATGCATACCAAATGGATCAGGTTATCTTGGATTTAGGGTCTCATTCGAATGTCTTACGAAAGCAGACTTGGCAGAAAATGGGAGAACCAAATTTGGAGTGGTCCACTATTCAGTTGCGCATGGTGAATCAGCAAAATATTATCCCATTAGGAAGATTATCGCAGATAGTAGTGGATATTGAAGGAGTCTGGGTGCTCACAGACTTTGAATTTATCTATATTGTTGATGATACTGACCCCTATCATACATTTTTGGGTCTGGGTTGAGCTATTGATATGGATGGCATCATTAACCTCAAGCGTAGAATTATGGTGTTTGAAAGTAATGGAACGAGGGTTGTGGTCCCTCTAGGCCCTGTAGAAGGAGAAGATATACTGAGACGGTGCGTGCAGACCATGATGTAGACCATATTTATAAGTTAACTGTGGGATGAAACTGGATCAACCCAAAAATAGATGGTCGACTTAATTTGGAGAAGGATATTTCATGTTTTTTAGATTCAGATGAGGAGATGGAAAACTAGCAAAACTGTGTGCACGAAGTATTTGCGTTGTGCTGCAATCAAGTCAAAAAAATATATATGGTGCATATCCTCACATGTACGAGATTTTCCTTCTTATGATGGCATGAGTAAAGTTAACCTCTTCTTAGAATAACTTGAAAAAATTGTTCCAAAAGCACAATGGTTCCATGC
This sequence comes from Pinus albicaulis, assembly GCA_034641835.2. Taxonomy (NCBI): domain Eukaryota; kingdom Viridiplantae; phylum Streptophyta; class Pinopsida; order Pinales; family Pinaceae; genus Pinus; species Pinus albicaulis. Next base: position 732,676,365 of record CM076579.1, read on the forward strand.
ACTTGATATAGCTTTGCGCTTGACCCTAGCACATTGGTGGGAGATGCACAAAGGTAACCTGGCTAATTGGGGAGAATGTACCCACATGATGCATCTACAATTTGTGCATCCCAATACCGGAATAGGAGAGACCTATTCCAGAAATGGTGATATGCGCAAACATTTGGCTAGATGGACTGAAGCATGGGGTGAAGAGCCAAAGCCAAAATGGGTGCACATATTCATCCACACTTTGGGGAAGGTGCCTACGGACTGGTACCTTGAAACTGAGCTACGGCAAGGAACTAATGAATGGAATGTGCCAACAGAACGTTTTACCATGACTTTTGTTTTTAAAGTGGGTTTGAATTCCTTGATGAGGCACTAGAGGATATTTAATAAGTCATCTTTAACATGAAAAATTCATTGGTTGAACGCACCTTGCCAGCATGGGACGCACAAATGAGGGACAACTTGGGCTATCGGAATCAGTCAATCAAAGATAACAAAAAAGACCCAAGAAACATTTCTATTCTTGAGTCAGAAGGACAGTGTGTAGTTGGTGGGCCTATGGTTGAGTTATTTAATGTAACTAAGCCTTTGAATATTAAACAAGTCAATATTGGCTCATAGGAACATCCAAAATTAGAAAAGATAAGGGACTAATGGGATGATGATATGGTAGGAAAAGGCATCAAGCTATTAACTGAATACCATGAGTTGTTTCCTATGAATTTTTCTGAATTAAAGGGGATGATAGGAGACCTCAGGGTAATGAAGATAACCTTGAAACCAAATTCGCTAGCTGTAAAGTAGCATTCGTATAGGTTGAATCCAAAATACAAGAAGAAGGTTATAGAGCAGTTGGAGAAAATGGTTTCTAGAATCTAGAGGGATCATTGAACCAGTAGAAAATTCATATTGGGTAAGTTCTATGGTGGTTTAGGACAAGAATACCAAGGGAGAAATAAGGATTTGTGTATATCTACGAAAATTGAATGATGCTTATGTGCATGACCCGTTACCAACTCCATTTTTTGATGAAATACTAGACAATGTGGGTGGGCAAGAGTCATACTCATTCACTGATAGATTATTTGGATACCATCATATAAGGATCGCAACGAAGGATAGACGAAAAATAACATTTGCGACAAAGTGGGGATCCTTTCAATACACAGTCATGTCATTCGGTCTAAGGAATGCACCAACTGCGTTCAAGGAATACATCCAAAAATTCTTAGAAGTATACTTTGATGACTGGACTGTATTTGGATTATTAAAGAAGCATGTGTTGAGCATGCGCCTAATGCTAGATACTTTTCGGAAATATCATATCTCACTCAACTTGAAGAAGTGTATATTCTGCATCACTTTCGGGATCTTTCTCGGTCATATTGTTTGTTAGCAAGGATTGATGGTAGATCTTGTTATCACTCCCCCCCGCTTTCCAAGGCTAAGAATGGAGCTGAAGCAAGGTAACCACAAACCAAAATTTAGGTTAGGTATCTAGCCCTACCAAAACCAGAGATGGCTCTCCCAATGTCACTTTGCAGCCAAATATATGATTGGATATAATGATCCTAGGCTAGTTATGATGCTCAGTAGATTAGGGTTTTTGTTTGTTTGAATTTTTGCTGGACAGGAATGAGAGTTACGGAACTAGGTATAGGGTTTAGGTATGATTTCAAAGGTTTAGTTGCAAAGGTAAGGGTGAGGCCAGGTAGGTAAACTTAGAAGAATGATTAATTTGTCACTGTGTATAGGGTGAACAGGGAGAGGGTCAGAATGTACATTAGAATGAATTCATTCATCATAAGAGCAAGGACATGTTCATGTAAATCTTATAAAAATAGAGCATGGAAAGCATGATTTATGTCTATAAATTGGAAAGACTTAACATAAAGAAGCATATATATATATATATATATACATATACATATATATATATACATATACATATACATATACATATACATATACATATACATATACATATACATATACACACACACATATATATATATATATATCAAATGTATAACATAACATTCAACATGATAAGTTTACAGAGAAAAACAAATTCTCAAAGATATACCACTGGAGTCTCAACACTATGTCTACAACATTGTCTTTGATTTCATTAACAAAATATTATACAATAGCTCCACTGCAAATAACAACTATCCAACCCTTCAAATGGCTTGAGTTGGACTACATATAGAAAATATAAGTGATGCCACCTCATTGGGTCGAAATCTGATTCAAAAAACTTCATAAATGCCCCCTATGAGTCATTTCCTATTTTCTAGGGAAGTTAGAAACCATTCCCTCAAATTTAACTATTAACTAAGAGTGTGTGTCTCTTGGATTAATTAAATTATTCATCCAGAAAGAGAGGGAAAAAAAAATATACCACCCAAAATACACCTCATGGGACAACTACTCCTTGAAATTTGGATTTTTTTCGAGTTGGCAATTATCCAAGGAAATCCAATGACAAAAGCGTCGCACCTCCCAGCAGAAGCGTCATGCCACTTTGGAGCTGGATTTTACTGAATTTTAGGCATCCATTTGAAAATATGAAAGTTATTCTAGGTATCCCTATGTGTCGTCTATCCATTCCATTTTAGAAACTAAGAAAATACCCATTGGAAGGCCTTCAAAAACTGATTCTCCCAACCTCGCTCTAGAAGCATCACGAAGAGGTAAAAAAGGTGGTAGAAGCATGAAAAAAGTGGTGTTTTTTGCATTTTTCTTCCAAATCATAGGGTGACATATTGAGCCGATATCATATTTTTGATGTAAAAGTGAATATGCGTCCATCCATGTAGATTTTTCCTCATTTGGATCCTTTGAGGAAAAGCGTCGCGCCGCTGCACGATGCTTTTGTAATGAGCAATTTTCCAGAATTTTCAAAACAATTTCTGCAAAAATAGGGCTCAAAGATGGATCAATATCTCTCTAACAATAAATTTTTTTGAGAATATGGGAGAGGTTTTTTTTCATTGGCATGTTATGACCAAAAAATTCCACCAAGTTTCCAAAATAATTTCCTATTTTCTCATAATCCAAGTTTTAAGTTGATCACTGAACTTTTGCAGAAGCGTAGCACACTCTTAGTAGAAGCATCATGCCTACTTTGAAGGGGGATTTAAGAGGCCTTACTAGAGGATTTTTTGGATGGAAGTGGTATGGTTGTAAATCTTAGTATGTCTGCTACAAAATGGAGTCATAAAGCACTTCAAACCCCTGCTCCAAACCCCTAAAAATTTGACTTGAAGACAACTTGTCCAAAAGTGCATAAAATGACTTGGAGTAATTGTAGTTTGGGAATTTATATCAAATAATAACACACGTTCATAAACTGAAGGAGGTTTTTTTTCCTTAGTCTATGATGGACAAAAAATATTTCACTTTTTTCAAATTCATCTTCATTTGTTCATAAAGTAAATTTGAAGGAGGATTGTCTCTGTGTGTGATGTAAACCCTATCTTGATCATAATACTCTGAAAATGATGCCATGGGTATGAGTTGGCTCAAACCTAGAATTAATACCTCCCTTATAATAATTTATCTTCTCACCTTCCATGATGTTTGTCAGCAAAAAGAAACCCTAGCTTGATATGAAGGAAAGGAAGGGTGAAAACTAGGAAAATAGGGGGAAATGGGGCAACAAGTTTAGGGAGGGAAATGGAGGGCATAAGAGTTGGGGAAAAATCTAAAAAAAATAGGGGAGATAGGGTAGTGTGTTACGAACACAGGGTAGCTGGATTTTTTGGAAATTTCTAAGAGAAATATGGCAAAAGGGCCTAAACACAAAGTTTCCTTAGTATTTCTGCAAAAGAGTAGTAAAGATTAGGGTTTGAGTGAAAATGTTAGAAATGAGAGGTATGAGCGATATGGAATGACTTTGTAAGGTATATGAGTCATGTGTGAAGGTTACTAGATGATTAAACTGGGGGTTTTCTTGCTAAAACAAGCTAAAAGTCAATGAAACCAAAAATGCACTTGAAAAGCCTAGAAGAGGGAATCCACCCTTTGTTGAAGAAATTGAGGTGAATGAAAGGTGAGGGATGATCACTTACTGACTTGGAAGCCTTTGAAACTTGAGAAATGATGAACTGACCCTTTTGATGGATTCTTGGAGCTTGAAAGGAAAAAATGTAGCAAAATTCCAATCTTTTGATGGTTGTGGAGATTTGTGAGCATGAGAGAGGAGATCTTTTGACCATGTAGCATAATTCATTTGATGAAATACAAAGTGCCTTTACTTGTTTACCTATCTTTGCTATCTCCCTATGTAAATGAATTTTATGGTGAAAATGAGGTTTTGTTCACCTTCTTTCATGACATAATTGACTCTTATGGTGGTGAAACAAATGAGACCTACACCCTGACATAGATGAAGGTGTGGTGAATGACCTATGAACATAGATGATAATGGATAACATGACCTATGAAATGATGATGAGCATGAATTGAGTGAAGGGAGTAGCATTTAAGACCTAGACAACATTCAGTGAACAAAATTTTATGAGAATTCTTTCGAAGGCATGAAATTTTGACCTAGAACCATTACTAACTAAACCTAAAAGAGTATATTTGATCGCTAAAAATTAAGACACTAACGTTGGCTCCAGATGGGAATGGCGTCTCCTTCAACAGGTGTCAAGAAAACTATAGACCAAGTAGCCTCATCCATTGGGAAATGGAGTCACTGCAACTACAATCCTTAAACTGACTCAAACCAAACTGAAAGTTGAACCGTAAACCATCAACTGCAAAATCTACTGGAAAATGACATTGAAAAAGTTGCTCAGAATGCTTAGCTTATTCATCACACCTTACCTAATCTAACTGCTCCATAAATCACTTGATCAAGTGAAGTCGAAGATCCAATGTAACCAATCAAGTAAATGACTACCTAACTGATGCTTGTATTCATCTCCACCAGACATAAAGAAAGATTGAATATATGGAAACTCAAAATGAAATCTGAGCCCAAAACTAGTGTTGGTGAACACAACAAACTCCACTTTTTCTGATGCTTGCAAAATACTACCCAAGGGGTCTTGAAAATCATGATACATTACCTCTTGTTGATAAACAAAAATAAGGGAGATGCTTTCAGATATAATGGATGATTGTTCTTGTTCATTTGGTTGATCCTTCTTAAATAAAAATTCAACAATGTTATCTTCCATATCATCCAGGTCAGAGACAAGATTTTTATGTTCTTGCAGATCTTCAATTGAGGTAGCCAAATCAACATCAACAAAAATATCTACAAGTAGATTTTCATGCTTATTAGAAAGAGAATTGTCTCGGTTTTGAAAAAATTATATATCTTGATCATTTGAAGAAAGATTAACTTGTTCATGAAACTCAAGGAAACAAACATGTCTTACACTTTTTTTTACCTCAATGGATAAATCATGACTCTCTAGAGTTTCTATAAAAGAAAAATCCAAATTCTGATTTGCACATATTTCTTCCTGAATTAAAAACTTAGAAGAGGAAAGGTATGAAGGGTAGCTAGAAAAAAATATTCATATATATCTTGATCACTTGAAGATTAACAATACTGCTGAAGATTATCATCAACTTCGAAATATGGAAGATCCTTTCAAGAATTATGCTCAAGTTTGTTGTCATCCAGGGTAGAATCCATGATATTCTCATGGCAATGAAAAGGGTTTTCATTCAAAGCATTCAAGAGTTCATCATCCATTTACTCTTCATCGCAATAATTACTTTCTATCTCTTGAATAAAATTATCAAAGTGATCACAACAAACCTCAATCAAAAGAAAATAAGGATAGGTTTCTCTATACTTCTCAAAAAATATTGAGTGAAAATCCTTGAGAGAATAAACACAAGCAAGAGGCAAGATTTCATACCAAAACTGTGTTTTTTCTTCTAATGTGATCATGAAAATATTCTTTAAACAATCTTCATGAAAACTAATCTTAAACTTACGCACATGCATATGAAATCTTATTAAATGAAGTGTAGCATCATCACCTTTTCTGTCTCTGCATTTTTGCAAGTATGTTTTCCTGTCTACTTGAGGCATACGATTTGGAAAGTCTGGAACATGATCTCAATGCATAGAAGAATACCTTCTAGCAGTTGAATCCATCTCAAAAATAGTGAAGTCACCAAAAAGTTCTTCAAGCTACCGGTTTTTGAACAATTGAGTCGCCATGAAATTTTTTAACTTTTGGATTCTTTGACACTCGAGTCGACAGGTGAATTATGCACATCCTTCTTGTGCCTGACCATTTTTCACCATCAGCAATCAGAACTAATATTTTCATTCTTTCCCGAGAAATATTTAACCTTCTCTCCCCGACAATGATGCCAAAAATTTTATCACTGCCCCTCGCTTCCCAAGGTTTAGAATGAACTAAACAAAGGTAACCACAAGCCAACCTTTAGGTCAGGTAGCTAGCCCTACCAAAACTAGATAGGGCTCTCTCAATGTCACTTTGCAACCAAGAGATGACTGGATATAATTATATTAGTCTAGTTATGATGCTCAGTAGATTAGGGTTTTTGTTTGTTTGAAGATGTGTTGGATATGAATGAAAGTTAGGGAACTAGGTCTAGGGTTTAGGTCTGAATTCAAAGGTTTAGCTGCAGAGGTAAGGGTTACGCCAAGTAGGTAAAATTATAAGCATGCTTAATTTTTCATTGTGTATAGGGTGAACAGAGAGAGGGTCGGAATGATAATTACAATGAATTCATTCATTAGAAGAGAAGGGACATGTTCATGTAAATATTATGAAAACATAGCATGGAAAGCATGATTTCTTTATATAAAATGATAACACTTAACATAAAGAAGCATATATAGGAAATATGGATAACATAACATTCAACATGATAAGTTTATAGAGAAAAAAAATTCTCAAAGGCATATTACTGGAGACTCAACACTATGTCTGCAACACTATCTTTGATTTCATTAACAAAAGATTGTACAATAGCTCCACTACAAATAACAACTATCCAACCCTTAAAATGTCTTGAGTTGGACTAAATATAGAAAATAGAAGTGATTCCACCTCATTGGGTCGAATATTATCGAAAAAACTTCATAAATGCACCTTATGAGTCATTTCCTAGTTTCTATGGAAGTTAGAAACCATTCCCTCAAATTTAGCTATTAACTAGGAGTGTGTGTCTCTTGGATTAATTACATAATTCCTCCATAAAGAGAGGGAAAAAAAAACTCTACCACCCAAAAGAAACCTCATGGAACAACTAAACTTGGAAATTTTGAGTTTTTCTGAGTCGAAAAATTTCCAAGGGAATCCAATGACAAAAGCATCGTGCCTCTCAGCAGAAGCATCGTGCCTTCGAACAAAAGCGTCGCACCACTTTGGAGCTGAACTTGACTAATTTTTAGGCATCCATTTTCAAATATAAAATTTAGGATAGGTAGCCATGTGTGTCCCATTTCCATTCCATCCTTAAAACTAAGAAAATACCCAATAGAAGGCCTTCAAAAACTGATTCTCCCAACCTCTCTCCAGAAGCACCGCGCAGAGGTAAAAAAGGTGGAAGAAGCATGAAAAAAGTGGTTTTTCTTACATTTTTCTTCAAAATGATAGGGTGAAATGTTGACTTGATGTCATACTTGTGATGTACAGGTGAATATGCATCCATCCATGTAGATTTTTCCTCATTTGGATGCTCTAAGGAAAAGCATTGCGTTGTTTCACCACGCTTCTGTAATGACCAATTTTCCAGAATTTTCAAAGAAAATTCTGCAAAAATAGGGCTTAAATATGGATCAATATATCTATAACCATAATTTTTTTTACAAAAATAAGATATTATTTTCTTATTTGGCATGTTATGAACAACAACCTCCTCCCGGTTTCTAAAATACTTTCCCATTTTCTCAGAATCCAAGTTTTAAGTTGATCACTAAACTTTTAAAGAAGCGCCACGCCTACTTTGAGAGGGATTTTGGGGGCATTCCCAGAGGATTTTGGGATGCAAATGGTATTGCAGGAAATATTAGGATGTCTCCTACAAATGGAGTCATCAAGCACTGCAAACACCACCTCCAAATCCTTGAAAATTTGACTTGAAGACAACATGTCCAAAAATGCAGAAAATGACCTCGAGAAACTGTATTTTGGGAATTTATCTCAAATCATAACACCTGTGCATAAAATAAAGGAGGTTTTTTTTCCTTGTCTATGATTGAAAAAAAAAATTTCACTTTTTTCAAATTCATCTTCATTTCTTCAAAAAGTAAATTTGATGAAGGATTGTCTCTGTGTGTGATGTAAACCCTAGCTTGATCACAAAACTCTGAAAATGATGCCATGGGTCTGAGTTGGCTCAAACCTAGAATGATGACCTCCAATATTATAATTTTTCTTCACACCTTCCATGTTGTTTTTCATAAAAATGAAACCCTAGCTTGATATGATGGAAAGGAAGGGTGAAAACTAGGAGAATAGGGGAAAATGGGGCAACAAGTTTAGGGAGGGATATGGAGGGGATAGGAGTTAGGGAAAAATATTAAAAAATTAGGGGAGATAGGGTAGTGTGTTAGGAACATAGTATTTGTGGAATGTTGGGAAATGGATAATGGAAAGATGACAAAAGGGCTTAAACATAGAGTTGGCCTAGTATCTTTGCAAAAACGTAGTGAGGATTAGGGTTTCAGTGAAAATGGGAGAAATGAGAGATATGAGTGATATGGAATGACTTGGTAAGGTATATGAGTCATGTGTGAATGTTACTAGATGATGAAACTAAGGTTTTTCTTGTTGAAGTGAGCTAAACATCAATGAAACCAAAAATGTAGTTGAGAACCTTAGAAGAGGGAATCCACCCTTTGTTGAAGAAATTAAGTTGAATGAAAGGTGAGGGATGATCACTTACTAACTTGGAAGCCTCTTAAACTTGAGCAATGATGAACTGACCCTTTTCATGGTTTCATGGAGTTTGAAAGGAAAAAATTTAGTGAACTGCCAATGTTTGGATGGTTGTGGAGAGTTTTGAGCATGAGAGAGGAGCTCTTTTGACCATGTAGCATACTTAATTTGATGAAATACAAAGTGCATTTACTTATTTCCCTATATTTTTTAACTCCCTATGTAAATGACTTGCATGATTAAAATGAGGTTTTGTTCACCTTCTTTCATGACATAATTGACTCTTATGGTGGCGAAACAAATGAGACCTAGACTCTGACCTGGATGAAGATGTGGTGAATGACCTATGACCCTAGATGATAATGGAAGACATGACCTATGAAATGATGATGACCATGAATGGAGTAAAGGGAGTAGAATTTCAGACCTAGACAACATTCAGTGAACAAAATTTAATTTGAGAATTGGTTCGAAATCATGAAATTTTGACCTAGAACCACTACTAAGTAAACATGAAAGAGTGTATTTTATCACTGAAAATTAAGACACTAACATATCCAACAAAGATTTATGTTATTTTAAACTTGGAGGTTCCCACAAATGTAAAACAATTGCACTCAATTTTGGGGCACAGAGGGTATTACAAGAATTTTATCCAAGGTTATGCGTTGATCACTGCACCAATGGAAAATTTGCTAAAGAAGGATGCATCATTTTTCTGGGACGTGGATTTTCCAGAAGAGATTTGAATTTCTTAAGGAGAAGATGGTCAATACGCCCATATTGGTTTTTCTAGATTGGACAAAGGAATTCCATGTACATGTCGCTGCATGCTTCATCGCCTTAGGATTTGTCTTAGTGTAGCCCGGAGCAAGTGATATTGACCACCCTATTTTATTTGTGAGTAGGAAATTGTTAAGAGCGGAGCGCAACTACTTAACCACAGAGAGGGAAGGATTAGCTATGGTTGCACAAATTCTATCACTGTCTGTTGGGATATCATTTTAATATGTTTATTGATCACTCTGCTTTGACATACCTGGTCAACAAGCTTGTGTTGGGGGGAAAGATTTGTAGATGGATTTTATTATTTCAGGAGTTGACTTTGAATTAATTGTGAAACCAGGGAGACTAAACGCTGGGCTAGACTATATGTCACACATTGAATATAGAGAAGAGCCTACTAACTTGGAAGAAGGACTACCCAACGTACATCTATTTTTTATTAAGGTAGTAGATGATCACTTCGCTGATATTATTCATTTACTGATAACTGAAAGTGCACCCACGAAGTATACGGTGAAGCAGAAAAAAGAGTTTCTCGCGCGCAAAGTTGATTTTACCTAAATTGTTGGCTAGCTTCACAAAATGGGGGTAGATGAAATATTGAGAGGACATGTGTTGGAATTTGAAAGACATGATATATTAGCAAAAGCTCACGGAGGGATTGCAGGAGGTCATTATGTAGGGAAAACAACCGCACAAAAGATCTTACGGGTTGGGTTGTGGTGGCCCACCGTGCACAATGACACACAATCATATTGTCACGCTTATGACATATGTCAGAGGATGGGGAGACCATCGCGTAGGGATGAAATGGCCCTGTGCCAACAAATCACTTTTCAAGCCTTTGAAAATTGGGCCAATTACTTCGTTAGACCCATAAACCCTCCAGGAAAGGTGCGCGATATAATCATTGTGACAGATTATATGACTTGATGGGCCAAGGATGTGCCCGTAAAAGGATGCAACGTAGAACTAAATGCACACTTCATGTTCAAAAATATCTTGACATTTTTTGGGTGTCCTAAGATCTTTATGAGTGACCAAGGAACCAACTTTGTGAATGAAACAATTCAATCTTTGACCAGAGAATTCAAGATACACCACCAGAAGATTACACCATATCACCCTCAAGAAAATGGTGCAGTGGAAGATTTTAATAAGATAATGGAGAAAAAAATCACTAAGATTTGTAATGCTAACCAAAATTATTGGGATGTGCATGTACCTACAGTTTTGTGGGCATACAGGACCACATGCAAGAGTTGACATGGAAGACACCTTTGAGAATGGTGTATGGGTGGGAAGCTGTTATGCCAATGGATTATATTGTCCCAAGGTTGTGCATTGCAGTGATCACTAACATCACTGAGAAGGATCTTATGGAAGAATGATTGTCACATATGGTCACACTGGAAGAGGACCAATTCATTACAGGTTTCCATCAGCAAGCACAAAAGGTGCATGAAAAGGCTTGGCATGACAGGCACTTTAGAAAGAAGATTTTTTAGGAAGATGATTTGGTTTTGTTATATGATAGCAAGTTTTTGCACCACCCGGGGAAGTTCAAAATGCATTCGCTCAGACCCTATGTGGTTAAGGAGATCACATAGGGAGGTGCGGTCCAACTAGCCACTTTAGGAGGTGATGACCTTCTGAGGTATGTAAAGGAAGTTGGCTGAACCCATACATGGTATCCATATCCCTGCACGCGCTAAATGGATATATGGCCGAAGGAGTGTCTTAGCGCCCTAGATAGTTGTGAGAGGGTGCATGACGATCAAAAAGTCTTTCAAGCATTGGGGAATCTAGTTTGTGTGACAAGGATGCCAGATGCGCAGACAGGTGTGACAGTCATGCAGATGCTGCATTCGGAGGGTAACCAAGTCACAAAGCTGCCAAAAACTAGCCGTTGCAACAGTAAATCTGGATAAGACATCTTTCTTACCATTTGGAGGAGAAGCTAAACTGCATTTAATGAGGAATTTATGCCATATTTGGAGTTGTTTTAGCATTTATGGGTCCACGTTAACAAACATCATACTGTTAAGGCCATGCCAATGTTATAAATATAATAGGAAGGGTCGCATTAGTTCCCTTTTCTTTCCATGTGATTTGTGAGCTGTCTAAAGATTATGCCTAGAATCAAAACATTGTTCTATGAAGAGCTGCACAACCAAGAGTTGAGGTACTTAATTTCACCAAGTATGACTACTACTAAACCTACCCCTTCTGTGATGTTTGCCGATGAGAAATATGCGCAAGCCATTAAGACCCCTGCGCAAGCCACTGAGACCCCTGTGCTGGTTGCTGGAACCCCAGCCATAGAGATCTAAGAATGGACAGCCTTCGAGGTCCCGAAAGTCACCATGACAGAAGACCCTGAAGCCTTTCTCGACCACTGCCGAGTGCCAAAAGAGACCTATGGCCAACCTACCCGAAACAATTATGGAGGAAGATGAGGTCGCAGAGGTAAATCTGATCTTGCAATTGTCCAAGTATATGACACCATGCAAAGCTTCTGTGAAGATCTCGAAGGGCTTGGACAAGGTTTGGTCATACATCAACTCCCCACTAATCCCTAAAGATGTGCCATTCAAGTGGGAGATGTTTGCGAAGGTACCCCAGTTGAAGATGGAAGACTAGGACCTGGTCGACCAGGAGCAGTTCCCTGAGCTCACACCATCTATATACTTGGATTTGGTCCCCTATGATGAAGGCATAAGCAAGTTCGAGCCAAAGCCCTGGGTGTTAGGTCTGCAGAAGTCAAGGCTGTTGAATTTTTTGAACGTCCCACACTTTGGATGTAGTTCGGTTAATGATATTTGTGTGCACCAACTACTCACCCTGGTGTATGATGAATTTTTGTGGCTTGGAAAACACATTCCAATTGATGTTGATTTGATACATCGTATCACCAACCTACCTAGTCAATAGGTGGACCCTATGGCAGCCTTTGGTGGAAAAGGCCAGGAGACGAAAGTGACAGACAAACTTAAGAAATATTATAAGGTATCGCACAACACTCAGGGATTAATTGTAAGTGAAATAAATGACCTTGCAATACAATTTGGCACAATAATCCTCACCCGCAAGATGATGAATAAGTGTCAGCCAAAGGAAGTCCCAGCCCATGTAATTGATTTAGCTGGGCAGTGAGAGAAGGGAGTACAATATAACTGGGCTCATTACTTGTGCACAGAGTTCCTGGAGAATGTGTGTGAGGCGCAAGAGGAGGCTCTACTATGCTTGGTTTCTACTTTTGTTTACACTCACTTGTTGGAAGACGCCAAATGAGGCCCAGTTCCAAAATCTTGAGTCGGATCTGTGCTAAGCTGCATGCTTTGCAACATTGTGGAACTCCAAGGTTCCTTCCCAAATCATAGAGAACAAAATTTTCTAGGTTTTTTTTGATTAAGAGGTATTTCAGGTACTACAATCCAAGCCGTGCTTATTTCCAACATTGTACGCGTAGTACAAACACATTGCCAATTTTAAATCCTCTTTCCATAATATTCTGTTGGAAATATGATGCAGGATGTTGTCCTTGATGGCAACCCACTGAATGAAGATGAAGACATGTGACTGTTGACATGTGTTGTCCTTGATGGCAATCCACCTGATGAAGATATTCTTGACTTGATGGACTTGGTAAATGATGTAATTCTGATGAGATATGATGTTTGTTGACAATATGAGGCTGAGTGTTGTCCTTGAATGAAAACCCTCTTGATGAAGAGGATGGAAACTTACTTGATGAAGTTGTGCTTGATAGAATATGGGTTGATGAAGGAAATCTGATGTATCTACAGTGTGAACAGAAGGCAATGAAGAAAGGAATTCATCATGTGTTAATTCTATGATGAAAAAGAGTATGTCTCTAGGTATACGCGGATTGGCCTAGGGGAAGTCACGTATGCACGCGGAAATAAACGTTCCAAGTCGCGTATGGGCAAAAGCGCTCAAAAAGTGCAAAACCAGGGGTAACCACCATGGTATTGACCCATTGTATTGGGTAATGATCTGCCTAATTGACCCCGTCCAGGAATACCATCGGAAGTAATGTAGTTTTGGGCTCATGGTATTGTTTTGGCTCATGGTATTGAAAAAGGGGCTCATGGTATTGAAAAAGGGTAAACCTATATAAGGAGAAGAAATTCATTGTGCAAATCATGGTGTGGGTGCAAGATGTCTGAGCTTGAATGAATACTTCTCTCTGAAGTATATCTGAATGGAAAGGGTTACACTTGAATGATAAATCTGAATGTATGATGCACCAATGATGAAGAAGGGGATCTAGATCTGAATTGCACTTGTATTTGCTAGATCTGATTATGGAAGGCTTAGATCTGTGATGAGGCAAACATCTAGGCGAACATACATGCGAGAAGCAAGGGTAGATCACAGCAGGCTGAATAGGTGATGAAGTATAACATACATAATGATTGAGGTCCTGTTACTTAGCGCGGAGGAGCGCGTATATCTGTGAGGATTCAGGCTAGAAAGGCAGCATGTCATAACCAATATATCTCTTGGAGTATATCTTGGTTTATTATTATTGAATGAGGAACGTGTGTATACGTGACATCGGTTAAGAAAGCGCATATGAAAACTAGGGTTTGCTGAAGCAAAGGGTATGAAATATCTGATCTGTTCTGCTGTGTTTCTACTATCTGATCTGTGTTGATAAGTATCTGTTGGTGATGTATGTTTGTGCTTAAATGTATGGAAAGGGTCCAGTCTGAAAATATGATGAAATGTGGCCTGCAAGTGTTGTTCTATTGAAGTTATTGGATCCAGTGTGAAAATTGATGAAACGTGGTCCAAGGTGGTGCTGAAGGTTGTAGCCTTCAGTCAGGGGGTTGTAGCTCCCTTCCAGGTGAGGCTGGTAAACGAGATCGGGGGTCGTAGCTCCCTTCCAGGAGAGGCTGGTAAACGAGTCAGGGGGTTGGAGCTCCCTTCCAGGAGAGGCTGGTAAACGAGCGCAGGTGGGTGCCTGCATGCTGGTAGAAGTCTGCACCAGCACATATGTTGTAAAATGTTTTCTCTATAATAAAATATTGAAGGCTGAGCAACGGCAGCGGTGGTTTTCTCCCGACTTGGGTTTCCACCTAAAAATCCTGGTGTTCATGTGTGATTCTTTGTGTGATGGTTTATTCTGTTCTTACTGCACATGTTTACTGTTTATTAAACATCTGATGAATGAATGATGGAATGATATAAGTGAAGAATTAATGACATAATTAGATCTCTGTGTATACGCGAGTTTCATAAAGGGTATCTGCGTATATACGCGAGTCTGTATCAGGAAAGTAGCATATGGGTTTTAGAAGCAAGAAAAAGTAAAATTTTTGAATATGCAGTAAATACTGATTCACCCCCCCTCTCAGTATTTTTCCCAACAATTGGTATCAGAGTCGGTCCTTCTGCAGAAGCTTGATCGCTTGAAGGAGATCCGTCGCAATGGGAAGTCAAGAAGGAGTAATGTCTATAAAGCCACCTCTATTCAATGGAAGCAATCTGATATTCTGGAAGGTACGTACAAAATCATATCTGCAGAGTCTTGGTGCAGACGTATGGGCAATCGTGGAAGAAGGTTATCAATATCCAGCAAGTATTCCTACTGATGCAGCAGAAAGGAAGAAGTATGAAATCAATGCCAAAGCGGTGAATGTCTTGTTAGGAAGCATGTCTGAATCAGAATTTGCTAAAGTGATGCAGCTACATTCAGGAAAAGAAATATGGGACAAAATCATTCTAAGCTATGAAGGAGACACAAAGGTAAAAAGTGCAAAACTCCAAACTCTTAGAATTGAATATGAAAATTTGAAGATGCATAGTGATGAGAGTGTTGCCAGTTTCTTTCTTCGTATGGATGATATTGTAAATCGAATGAGAAATTTGGGTGAAACCATAACTGATACTACTCTGGTGGAAAAGGTCTTAAGATCCTTGACTTCAAAATTTGACTCTAAAGTTTCAGCTATTGAAGAAAGGCAAGATCTGCAAACTCTTTCTATTGTTCAATTGCATGGTATTCTGATTGCTTTTGAAATGAGACAAGGAGGTCCTTCTCAAATAAGAGAAGTTGTTTTTAAGGCATCTACAAGAGGAAAAGAAAAGGAAGTTGTCAACGAATCCAACTATATATCCGATGAAGAAGAAGCGAATTTCGTAAGAAAGCTCCAACTAGGTACTGGAAGATTCAAAGGTAAGCTTCCCTTCAAATGTTTTGAGTGTGGAAAATTTGGTCATTATGCTGCTAAATGTCCTTATAGAGAAAAGCATGGTAAAGGGAAACAATTTGAAAAGAGAAAGAGCTATTATGCAAAAGAAGATGATGATGAAGTGTCCAGTGAAGATGAAGAAGATTCTGACCATGATCTGAAAGTGCTCATGGCAAAGAAGCAAAAGAAGAAGGTTACTCAAGGAAAGGAGATACCTCAGAAATCATGTATAGCAAAAATTGAAGAAGATGAAACAGATTCTGACGAAGCTCTACAAGTACTCATGGCAAAGAAGAAAAAGAATAAGGCTACTCGAAGCAAGGAGATATCTCAGAAAATAGAAGAAGATGAATCAGATAGTGATTGGGGTCATCCTTTGCATGATCTTGGTGGTACAAACGATGATGAAATTTGTGAAAGTAGTATTCTGGAATTAGAGAAAGCTTTCAAGATCAAAGATGAAGAACAACAAAGAGCAATTGATAAGAAAGATTCTATCAACAAAGAGATAATCTCTCAAATGAAAGAACAAATAGAAATGCTGAATGGACAGGTGGACAAGTATCAAAATCGTATTAAAGAACTAGAAGTAGAAATCAACGATCTAAATGCAGATCTCGAAAAATCAAGCAAGAAGAATGAAGGACTTGAAGCTGCAATCATCTTTCTACTAACAGATCTTGAAGCATCAAATAAGAAGAATGAAGAGCTGCAACAAACATGTGAAGGAAATGAAGATTGGTTGAAAGAAGAGATTCTAAATCTGAAGGATCAAGTTGAAAATGGAAGAAGAAAAGAAGAAAGCATGACAAAGCAATGTCAAGCCTTGGAGGTTGAGGTAAACATTCTCAAAGGTAAATTAGAAGAAAAGGTTAAACTTTTGAGGTTTCATGATAGTACTAATATTTTGGACAATATTCTGAGTAATCAAAGGTCTCCTGCTATCAAACATGGTCTTGGTTTCCATGAAATTGTTAAAGGAGAATCTAGCTCACAAGGAAGTGCCAAAAATTCAGAGGATGTCAATGTAAAACCTGATGTGTTGAAAGAAACAAAAGATCAACCAACAATCATGAATTCTCAAAGGAATTCATTCAAGAACATTGAATGTTTTAAATGTCATAATTATGGGCATGTTGCAGCAAATTGCAGAAGCAGAACAATTCCGCCACAAATAAACAGGTACTCTGGAAGCTTCAAGGGATATTGTTTCTCATGTAACAAGTATGGACATAAAGCAGTTGATTGTAAAAGAAGGAAGATCAGAAATACTCATTATAACTCTTATTACTCTGGACACATAAGATGTTATTCTTGTAACAATTATGGACATGTAGAAAAGGAATGCAGGCTGAATAGATATGAGAAATTGGATAACTTCCAGCACACAAATAGAAAGTTTAAACAAGTCTGGAAAAAGATGGAGGGATGGAATAAGAATCAATCTAGAGAAGAAAAGGATACTTTTTTGGATGCTCTAGAAGACAATGATTTTCTTGAAGAAAACACTCAATTCAAGGACCGATCAGAAACATAGGGAATTCTGACCCTACTGCAGTCATCCGCTTCTGAAGCTGACTTCTCTGATTGACTGCAGGAATGATGTGGGATACATTATGAGATTTAGTAATGTATCGTCACAGGGGGAGCAATGTATGATGTCTCTCATGGTTGATTTGAATATTTTGGTTATGTTTACTTCTGACAGTGCATCTGATGTGGAAAGAACAGGTACAGGAGGTACAAGCTCAGGAGGAAATGAAGGAAGATGAATTTTTTCTATGCTTCACCTTCAATACGCGGGTTATATTAACAAAAGTCGCGTATACACACGAGTTTCATCAGACACAGTCGCGTATGCATTGATGATAAGAGAATTTGTCTGATAGCTGAAGATCTGGAGCAGAGGTCCAGAGGGAGCATCAGTCTGACTGCTGATGATTGCACTATTAGCATTATTCTGGTTACATTCATGATAATGAAATGATACATGGGTTCTTGTGTTGAAGATTATGGATGAAGCCTGGTTGCTTGTTGATAAAGAGTATTCGTTGTTGAGATGAAAGTCTTATAATTCAGAGATGAGGATAGATCATGCAGAGATTGTTGTTGATGACTTGCTATTGAAGGTGTTTCAGATTGCACAAGTTAAGGAAGAGCACTGGTTTAGGGGGAGCAACAGGTTGAATACTAATGATTGCATTGTTGGCAATATGACTGATTATTCTTGGCTATTGTGATACTCATGCTTAAATGATGATGACTTGGTATATGGTTCATTATGATGAGATTTTGATCCTTGATGCTCACACATAGATGAGTTGGAAGTCATTTGATTCAGAAATAAGAATAGATCATGCAGATTTTATTACTATGGTTGAGATCCTTTTCCTACATATGTTCCTTCATGTTAAATATTGAAGATCATGGTGATATTGGACCACATGGATGATTGCTTGACTCTGATGTGAAGATGCTGTTCTGATATGATAATCTCCCTTGGAAAGATTGTATTGATGCTACAAATAATCTGAAGGCTTGGTTACTAATGTGCTTATGCTACAACCGTTGGATGACGCTTGAAAACACAACTACACTGTTCAATCTATCTGCAGTCCAGGGAAGTAGTCAAATATCTTAGAAAGAAGCTGAACACTGTCTTTTCTTCACACAGGATCAGATCTGGTCAAAATATAGAAGATGGTAGTGGATACGCGGGTTTCATGAAACATAGTCGCGTATATACGCGAGTTCCTGCACAGAAAACCGTGTATGACTAATTGCTGACAATTTTTGGTTGGTTCAGCTCTCTTCAGCACAGCTGCAGTGTTGTTTGGTATCTCTGATACTGTTTGGTATCTCTGGTGGTGTTCCAGTTCTCATAATTCTGTTTCTAATGTTTTGATGAATATGCCTTGATGATTTGTTGGTGAAAGTGTTCAGGATGCACAAACTAAGGGGGAGCCTTAGTCATATGAAAAGGATGCATGAATGCACAAATTCAGGGGGAGCATTAGTTTTGCTGAGTATAATGCATTGCTGGCATTATGGTGGTTCTGATATATGATCTCTCTTGAGGTCTTTTTGGTATTAATTATGAAAATTCATATTTGTACTTTGATGAAAAGGTCTGGTTGAGACCCATGATGTAAAATTGTATTATTCAGTCATGTAAGGACTTGTCAAATTTGTAAACCCACTTGGTTGGGTAGCTGAGTCAATTTTTGTAAACCCACTTGGTGGGTAGCTGAGTTGAAATGTGTAAACCCACTTGGTTGGGTACTTGAGTCTTATATGTAAATCCACTTGGTTGGATATTTGATGTAAGTATGAGTCTTTTAGGTGATAGGAAGTTCATAGAGTCATGTACTTCATTGAAAAATATTCAGCATGAACTCAGGGGGAGCTTGGTCACTTCAGTATACATCAGATCTGCAGAACACTTCTTCTACATGAGGAAAAAAAGGGGTGAGTGTGTTGGTTTTGATCCGCCTGTTGCCCTTGATGTCAAAGGGGGAGAGTGTGTTGGTTTTGATCCGCTGGTTTTGATCCGCCCTTTGCACTTGATGTCAAAGGGGGAGAGTGACATGGTGTTTGAATGATGCCAAAAATGGAGAGAGTGACATGGCAAACATGGAGAGAGTGACATGGTAAATATTTGGGAGAGTGACATGGTGTCATTGTATTCCTAATGAATCTATCTGTTGTGGTAACCAAACACCATCGTGGTTGCCATCAAGTCCAAAGGGGGAGATTGTTGGAAATATGATGCAGGATGTTGTCCTTGATGGAAACCCACTGAATGAAGATGAAGACATGTGACTGTTGACATGTGTTGTCCTTGGTAATCCACGGTGAAGTTATTCTTGACTTGATGGACTTGGTAAATGATGTAAATCTGATGTGATATGATGTTTGTTGACAATATGATGCTGAGTGTTGTCCTTAAAAGGCAACCCACTTGATGAAGATGATGACAACTTACTTAATGAAGTTGTGCTTGATAGAATATGTCCTTGATGAAGGAAATATGATGTATCTACAGTATGAACAGAAGGCAATGAAGAAAGGAATTCATCATGTGCTAATTCTATGATGAAAAATAGTATGTCTCTAGGTATACGCGGATTGGCCTAGGGGAAGTTGCGTATGCACGCGAAAAGGAACGTTCCAAGTCGTGTATGGGCAAAAGTGCTCAAAAAGTGCAAAACCGGGGGTAACCACCATGGTATTGACCCATTGTATTGGGTAATGATCCGCCTAATTGACCCCGTCCAGGTAGTTTTGGGCTCATGGTATTGTTTTGGCCCATGGTATTGGAAAAAGGGGCTCATGGTATTGAAAAGGTTAAACCTATATAAGGAGAAGAAATTCATTGTGCAAATCATGGTTGTAAGAGCAAGATGTCTGAGCTTGAATGAATACTTCTCTCTGAAGTATATCTGAATGGAAAGGGTTACACTTGAATGATAAATCTGAATGTATGATGCACCAATGATGAAGAAGGGGATCTAGATCTGAAATGCACTTGTATCTACTAGATCTGCTTATGGAAGGCCTAGATCTGTGATGAGGCAAACATCTAGGCGAACATCTGTCTGAAGCAAAAGGGTAGATCTGAACTGAATATCTGATCTGATGAAGTATGCTGCTCTGTAATGATTGAAGATCTATACGCTACTTCGCCGCGGAGGAAACGCGTATATCTGAGATTGATGTGAAAGTGTAATTCATTGCGCGATAAATGCCACAACATCGAGGTATACGGCGGTTTGTGTGGACGGAAGCGCGTATATACGCGTGTATCGGACAAGGGAAAGCGCGTATGCAAACTAGGGTTTGCTGAAGCAAGGGGTATGGAATATCTGATCTGTTCTGCTGTGTTTCTGCTATCTGATCTGTGTTGATAAGTATCTGTTGGTGATGTATGCTTGTGCTTAAATGTATGGAAAGGGTCCAGTCTGAAAATATGATGAAATGTGGCCTGCAAGTGTTGTTCTATTGAAGTTATTGGATCCAGTGTGAAAATTGATGAAACGTGGTCCAAGGTGGTGCTGAAGGTTGTAGCCTTCAGTCAGGGGGTTGTAGCTCCCTTCCAGGTGAGGCTGGTAAACGAGATCGGGGGGTCGTAGCTCCCTTCCAGGAGAGGCTGGTAAACGAGTCAGGGGGTTGGAGCTCCCTTCCAGGAGAGGCTGGTAAACGGGCGCAGGTGGGTGCCTGCGTGCTGGTCAAGTCTGCGCCAGCACATATGTTGTAAGATGTTTTCTCTATAATAAAATATTGAAGGCTGAGCAACTGCAGCGGTGGTTTTCTCCCGATTTGGGTTTTCACCTAAAAATCCTGGTGTTCATGTGTGATGCTTTGTGTGATGGTTTATTCTGTTCTTACTGCACATGTTTACTGTTTATTGAACATCTGATGAATGAATGATGGAGTAATATAAGTGAAGATTTAATGACAGATCTAGATCTCTGTGTATACGCTAGTTTCATAAAGGGGATCCGCGTATATACGCTAGTTTACTGAAGGAAAGTAGCGTATGGGTTTTAAGGAATGAAAAAGTAAAAAGTTTTGAATATGCAGTAAATACTGATTCACCCCCCCCCCCTCTCAGTATTTTCCCAACATATTCACATGCGTGCAAAAGGGGATGTTGAGGGTGTTTGGTAGGAGCTACCCTACATGATCATGGAGAACGATATTGTGCATGTAACGATGAATTGGCCCGCCTTATGGTTAAAAGTGCAACACACTGGTAGGGAATCCTCTTTAGTTCTTTCCAAAAATATGACAAAGTTGTGCACGACGAAGGATAAGGATCAATAGAAAGATATAGGTAAAGAGACGCAGAAATATTCGAAGGAGAAGGATACAGAGATATATGAATGGTTCATTTCCATGCTATTACCACATCTGAGCAGACCTATGGGTCAACATAAGATTGATTCGCAGGAAGAAGCCCTGGAGATTGATATGAAGCTAAAAGTTATGTGAAGTGACGACGCTCAAGTTGGGGTGCTACATATCTAGAGCCAATTCGAAGCAATGCACTTAGAAATTTAGAATTTATGAAGAGACAAGGGAAAATAAGTTGGCATAGATGTCTGATGCATACGCTGCATGGTATCAGGCCACACCAAATATCAGTGCCCTCTGCTGTGAGGTTATAGGCAAGATGGGGGACCAAGTCCACCATGCCCAAGAGATATTATTAGACCAAGTACCCCCGAGCTATGGTGCACCAACTCTCAGGTGAATGGGAGTCATGATACAAACCACTGCTTGCGGTTAGGCACCTATGTCCCAAAACTGAAGCAACAGTGGTGTAGATTCTGCTCACCAGTGGGTCACGATGAGCACAATTGTCGAACGCATGACCTGCTGATATATAGGGAGAGACTATATGGATTACATTTTTACCCTTCATCACTGGTATCTACCTTCGGACGAGGAGGATACCCTGCAAGAGGGCGGCAAGGGGGAAGAGGCGACGCAGGTCGAAGAAAAGGGAAACTAATTTGCTACAACTGTGGGGATTTTGGAATTTATGCAAGAGACTAATCGAACCCTATGTGCCAGTATTTCAGGTATTGTAGACAATTCTATCATGTAATTGAAGATTTTCCCATGATGATAGCTAAAATTCAGGAAAAGCAGTAGACGCCAAAAAAAATGCACAACGAGTTAAGGTTGAACCACGCGACGATGGGCCCAGTGTAAATGTAATTACACTCAGTGGAATTTCCACTAGAAGAGTTGAGGATAAAGCCACGGTCGAACCACTAATAAGGAAGGAATCTAACATAAATAAAATCCTAGACCTGTGGAAAGAGAAAGAGACTTTCATCGAAGCTAGGAAGGATTTTACTAAGAGTGAAGCATCCACCTCAAGCACTTCCGCAGACCCAAAAGCTGACGAAGTAGTCAAAACATTCCTTCAATCATGTATGAAGTTACTACACAACTATAAGGTGGTGGAGAATCTCCAAGTATTGATAGACAGTTGCACAGAAAAGGAACCCCCCCGAATAGAGATTACGGGGGTGAAAAAGATTTATAAGAACAAGAGGCAGACCGGTCGAGAGATGTGTATGACTATGCAGATTGGGGAGTATGAAATGGATAAATTCATCTTGGATCTGGGGTTTTATGCCAATTTACTACCCAAAAAAACCTGGCAAAGGATGGGAGAACCCAAACTAGAGTTTTCCACCATTCAATTACGTATGGCTAACGAGCAGAAGATCATTCCAGTAGGCAGGTTGTCGAAGGTTGTGGTAGACATTATGGGAGTTAAAGTATATGAAAATTTCGAAGTAATATATATTATGGATGATGCGAAACCTTACCCTGTGCTGTTAGGACTAGATTGGGCTATTGACATGGGAGGTACTATTAACTTGTAAAATTTGGGCGAATCATTTTTTATAAAAAATGGAAATTGGCGAATCTTTTTTTTGGAAAAATCATGGAAAATTAACCCACCTACGAATATTAGCCCCTAAAATTTTCCATGGAGGAGCATGGTCATTGAGAATGATGGTATGCAGGCAATAGTCTGTCTGGATCTAGCAGAAGGTGAACGATATACAGAACCATTGCACGAAGAAGAGGATGTTGACCATATTTACAAACTGACTGCGTGGGATGAAAATTGGGTCAAACCTACAACCTATGGATTTTTTGTTGGGAAAAAGACAGCTCATGTCTCTCAGACTCGGATGGTTAGATGGAAAATTGCCAGAATAGGTTGCATGATGGTGTCTATGTTGTGGTGCCTCAAGATCACGAAGATCTTCTAGTGTATTTCCTTAGAGGTAAGAGAACTGCCTTACTTTGATGGTTTTGGTAGTGTTAAGGAATTTATTAAAGAATTAGAAACATATGTCCCTAAGGAACGAAGATTTTGGGCACTTGATTTGGCTATGCGCATGACTCTTGCCCAATGGTGGGAAACCCACAAGGGGGCTTTCCAGGACTGGGACGAATGTCGAAAAATGAAGATTCTATGCTTTTAAACTCCATTCAACCAACCCATGGAGCTGTTTTCTGGCCGTGGGGACCCACACAAGCACTTGGATATATGGATGGAAGTGTGGAATGAAAGAACATGGAATGAGTGGGTCCATATGTTTATTTATTCATTAGGGCTAGTACCCACCACTTGGTACTTAGAGGCGGAGCTTCACCAACGCACTCACCACTGGATCCAATGATAGAGGATTTCATGGAAACTTTTGGATTAATAGGAGGGTCGAAGAAACTGGATGAGGCCTTGCAGAATATAGATGCCCTTGTCTTTGATGAATCTTTGCCTCGGAAGGAATGCGCTGTGCCAACTTGGGATGCGCAGATGCAATATATAATTAAATGTAGAAATTTTTTAGTATAGGACATTGAAAAAGATCCCAAGAATGTTATAATCCAAGAATCTGAAGGAGAATGCGAAGTCGCAGGACCTTCACTGCAGACAGTGGACGTTACCAAACCACTAAAGTTGAAGGATGCGACAGGAAGCATTTTTTCACACATCTCCAAGGGCTTTGAATTGCTAGACACTGCAATGGAGTTGTGGTATACAGTGAAGCACGACCCTCTTCTTTGAAATTTCACTCAGGAGTTGTGCCAAAAATAATAGGAAGTTGAGCAGATGGAAATCACCACACCAACCCTAGTTACAGCCCAATGCCTTGCACGCCTTCATACCATTCGTGCTCTAAGGAATGAGATCGATTTTTTCCATCACAAGAAGAATTTATTAGTGATCATCTCAAGCCCTAGGTAGATGAATTGCTGAAGCTCTCACACCTCGACGCAATAGTCAAACAATTGAATCAAACATTGGATATTTTCAATGCAGTTACTGAGGGGATGACTTCACAAAAACTGGTCATGATCGCACATAATGTAGCCGCACAGAGTGAGGGCGTTCTCCCATTTTTTTTCACTGCCATCGAATAGCTCTAGCACAAGATAAAAAACCCCATTGCCACTGTGATTCGGGACGAGTCACAAGATTGTGTTGGGGGCCTGCTGGAGTGGGGTCCCCTGACTGAAATTTTGATATATTATTGTAATATTTTGTAATATTTTAGTCTGGCGCAGGGGCTTCAAGGTGGTTCAAATCCCCTAATAAATTTTAATGGTTCAAAGGGTATACCAAGGGTCCGCAGACCACGGTTTGCGGACCATAGAGTAGTGCAAGCTATAATAGTATAAATAGATGAATAAATCGAGTCTATAAGTAATTTTAAGTTAAGTCTGGATGCGAATGTTGGATCATGTTGGATCTGTGATACTTTTTGCGTGGATTTTCTGGGTAAGGGCTCCTGCTGGCTATGCACGCAGAGACCCTAAGTCCTACTGTGTGCGAATCTCGTTGGCTGTGTACACAGGTGTATGAAAGAGTCTGTAGGTGGAATCTGAAGTATTACTGAATGAAAATATAATTTAATGATATTGGAATATCTCTGTGTTCTGTCATGGTTGTGCTATATGTTGATGTCCAAGTTATATCTGTGTACTGAATATTGTTAGTTGATTGATGCGCACATGGATGTGATGCTTTCAAGAGTAATGAATGCTTAGATCTGGTTATGTTTGGTCATATTTCTTCTTTTAACTGGTTATCTTATGATTTATAGGCTTCACACAAATTATTTAGTCAAGTATATTGTTCAGTGTTTCTTGTTAGGGATTCCTCGGTGTAGGCCTTTCGAGATCTAAGGGCACCCACATCATTAAACTCTCTTTCTCTTTAGGTGCAGAAACTTGGTTCCAGCACCCTCCCATACTACTTTGGGTTAGATCTTGACTTGCGCAAGCGATTCATTGCTAAAAGGGCTAGTAGTACAAGGGTTTTTTAGTAAAACTCAAATTTGAAACTAGGTCAAGACCCCTCAAACCAACAATCCTTACTTATCTTCTAGCTGCTTGTTCTCTTGTTCAAGGAATGATATGCCAAATTGGACTCTTGCCATGTTGTCTTGAAATTCTTTGATCATGGAATCCTTCTCTTTGATGATCATCTTTGAAGCTTTATGATCATCTTAGTCATCCAAATCTATCAATTCAAAGTCTCTTTCTTCCTCATGAAGATTTTCCTCTTCATAGAAAACTGTATCTTCCTGCTGCTCATCTTGATGTACCTGATTTTTTGATGAATAAGGAAAGGCTCCTTCCATAATTTATGGAGAAAAAACTTGACTAGGTCCCCTTTGGTAGGTTTTGACCTTTTTTGGTTTATTAGAATTCTTTGGCCTCTTTGACTGTAGCCTTGCTAGATGACCCTGTTTTTCCTTGAGGCACTGATGCTGGTGGTGGAATTGTTCTAGCAGAGCGAGGAGGTGGAGTATTGAAGACATCATTCTCAATGAAGGTCTCCCATGAAATATTTAGCTGATTCAGATGATGAAGGACAATTATTTTGATTAGAGAGTGATGGAAGATGCTATTCATCTAATGTTCATACTTTATGTGCTGCACTATATAGGACATCTTATTAATACTCATGTACAAATAGTGTGGGACGTTGAGAAATTTCACCCTAGTGAAATGCATGAGTAATCTGATGTGATAGGCATATAGTCTGGAGAATCTGCCATCACAATTGAAATATTTCATGATAATATTCATCGTGGGAGAAAATATATCAAGTAGGTGACTGAAAGGAAAGACCTTCTTTTTGTCATTTTTGTACCTTGGCTTGAGAAATGGTTCATAATGTTGGGAATCTATTTGGCCTTAAGCCATTTTTCACCCACATTGGGTGTCCCTGTGGCTATAGCAATGATATCTCTAGAGATGGTGAATGTTACTCCTGAAATTATCACTTGGTTGTCTTTGATGTTAGAGATGAAAATTGTAGTCAAAACATGGTGATGTTGTACTCTTTGGACCATTTCATAGAAGCCAAGACAACCCACATGTTTGAAGCAATTGACTGTCATGAGTGAGGAAAAAATTCTCTAGTGTTGTATGGCTCAAGCCTCAAAATTCTTCCTCCTTTATGGTGTCTCCTCTCCTCTTATATGTTGATATCCTCCTCTACAATATCTCTTTCCCCCTCCATAGTGTTTTTCTTGTTTTAAAACCCTAAGGAAGGCGAAGGGAAAGGGGGTAGGATAGTAGGTTTAGGGAATTGGGATTAGTGTAAGAAAAATTTAGGGAATTGGGGAAGGGAGTTAGGGAGCTTAGGGAAGTGGTGGGGGATAGAAAAAATTAGGGAGATAGAGTAGGGAATTTGATTACAAGGATATGGTGGGACTTCCTAGGGATATGTAGTGTAGGATCAGGGTTTTAGGAAATGGGATTTGGGGATAAGGGATAAGGTGATATAGGGATAATGGGAGTGATTTTACAGTGTGGGAAGGGAGAATATGGTCTAGGGGAAACCAACTTGGATTGCAATGGTGAAAGCTAGGGTTTCATAGCTCAAAACTTGAAATGGTAAATGAGGAGGCTTTACACCATGAATTCAAAATTATAAACTGAAATGAGGGTTTAGAGAGGTGTGACCTACTTGAAATTGACTGAAGAAACCCTTGTTTGATGACTGGACCACCTGTAATGAAGGTTTGGAGCTGTGGGAGAAAGCTGGCAAAAGCATAGCGCCTTAAGGAGAAGTGCAACGCCTCCTAGGTAAAATCACAACACCTTAAGCTAAAGCGCAGTTCCCTCTCTATCAAAAGTGCAATGCCTTAACAAGAAGCACAATGCCTTAAGAAGAAGCACAACGCCTTCCAAAAAACTCGACTTTCTCGCTCAAAATTCAATTTTTGACTTGGGATTTTGAGAGATCAAGGTATGAGGATGAAAATTAGTGTCTTTTTGGTCTTTGATGACCCTTTATACTTGGTGAAATTTCATAAATTGGCTTTGGGACCCACATTTCCTTTTGAAATCAACTTTGTCATTGCACTTTACCTTTTTAATTTGATCTTTGGATTTGACCTTTTCATGGATTTTGAACACTATGGCTTTTAGAACATTTGACTTAGTTGGCTAATTGGAACCTTGAGTATGCAACTGCCTTGGAACCATGAGAACTTATTATATATTAGGAAAAATAAAATTACATATTGAATTGAAATTACATTTACAAATCAAACTTTCATAATGAAATGTGTTTATTGTCACCCTATTACTTGTTGACCTTTTATGCATGCAAATGGTGATTTGATGGACCTTGAAAACCCTAAGACCTAATTGAGACTCTGATTGAATGAAATTCATGATGAAAGGAATAAAATTATTATGACCACTCATGAATGATGTACATTCAACAAAGTGGTGAAATGAGCTAGCATGTAATGAAATTTCTGAAAAGAGTGAAGCTTGACCTAAATCTGCACCAAGTGACCAAATTTTGCATGATGACCTAATGGAATGACAAAAATTTCAGAATGGGACCATTAACATGACATGAAAGAGTTTATTTGATCGCTGGTGGAAGGATGCAAATACTAACACTAACATTGGCTCCAGTTGGGGATGGTAGTTCCTTGGAGGTGCCAAGAACACCGTAGACAAAGTACCTATCCATTGGGCATGGAGTCAAAAGCTAAAAGACAAATTAAAAAGTGAAATCTTAAATTGATTTGAAACAAACTCAAACTCACTAAAAATTGACTAAATATTGACTTAAAACTAAATTTCAAATTGACTTGAATTTATTTTGAAAGCAACAGAAAACTAATGAAATTTTATGACCTTCACCTCAAGCTCCAAGCTTAAGTGATTCTTCGCTTCACACTTTGCAGAAATTAAAACTAATATCTACAATGGATTTGAGAAATTTGAAGTTTGCATCAGAAAAGATAATTCTTAAGGAGCCTACCATTGACTGGTCCTCCTAAGCATTCTTCTCCATTTATCTCCTTCAATATGAAATCATTTTTCCCGTGGAATTTTGAGATCTTGTATGGCACTTTCCATAAGTTTTCAAATTTTTCTGTGCTTTCCTTTTTCCTCTTTCCTTGCATCCCACCGGAGGATTACATCTTCAAGCTTAAAATCACCCACCTTGATTTTGTAGTCATACACCTTCTTTATCTTCTCATGAAGCTTTGGGGTGTTTTGAAATACCTCATCTCTTGTCTACTGAAGATGGTCATGGATCATATGATTTATTCGGCGTTGTACTTCATTATCCTCACTTCCTACTTCTTGCAACAATTTCATGATCAGGACAACAAGTGATGTAGGAAAAACAATGTCTACACCATAAAATAACTAAAAAGAGGACATTCCTATAGATTTCTTACTACTCACCCTGTCTTCCCACAAGGCATTCACAATTTTTTTGTGCCAGTTATTCTTGTTGGCCTCTAGCATCTTATTTATGATATTAATCAAAGACTTATTAGAGTATTTTTCTAAGACATTACCTTGTGGATAATAGGAGGTTGAGTGCTTCAACTTGATGTTATATATGTCACAAAACCCAACCAACCTTTTTGATTTGAATGTTGTCCTATTTTGAGTAATAATATTATGAGGAAAACCAAAACGAGACAATATGTTAATCTCCAAAAACTGAATAATTACTAGGTCTGTTCCTTGCCTTGTTGGGATCGGCCCGATCCATTTGGTGAGGTAGTTGGTGGCTGTTAATATACATTTGTATTGTGCAGATGATTTAGGATGAATCTCTCCGATGAAGTCAAGTCCCCACCGCTGAAAAAGTGCATGTACTGAAATAGGCTACAAATGTAAAGGAATAAGTTTTGTTTTACCTTGAAACACTTGACACTCATGGAAACTCATCATTGTTTTGTACAAGTCTGCAAAAAGAGTTGGCCAGTAGTACCCCCCTCTCAATACTTTATTAGTTGTATTCTTCTAGAATAGATGTCCCCCGCAGTCTCCTCTATGAAAAGCATTCATAACTTCCTGGGCTTCATTTTTAACTAAAAAATTTATCAAAATATCTCATGGATATTTCCAATAAAGGGAACTGTCTAAAATGCAGTATTTGGAAATCAACTTTAAATACCTACCCTTACTCTTATTCATGCATGCATGAGTGTGTTACCACTCCACTAAATCTCTAAGGTTGAGAAAGAGTCCAAACAGAGGTAACCACAGAGCAATATTTTAGCTTGGTAGCTAGCCCTACGAAACTGGAGAGGCCTCTCTCCACAAAATGACAGCCAAGAGGGTTGGATGAATTAGGGTTTTAGACTAGGTATGAGTACAAGGGTTTATTTGTTTTAATTTCTTTTCTGGATGGGTGAATTAGGTAAAATAAGGCTAGGTCAAGGAAAATAAGATTAGGATTACAGTCCATTCAATGGGGAAAGGTAGGTAGGAAGGCTAACAATTTATGGTTTTTAAGTGGAATGGATCAGACAGATGAGGTGCTACAAAGAGCAAGACAATGCATGTATTCTTTCTAAACTGAAGAATTGAGACAAACTATGAATATTTTCCGAAAACAGAGCATAGAATATGTATTCTGCTTATCAACTTGAAAATAAACATATAATATAAATGAAATGGATCATGGAGAGTAAAAAACATTCATACATATGAAACAGAAGAAGAAACAATGTTACATTTCCATACCACAGGTATCCCAAAGAAATAGATGCAACTCTTTCATTAAATTCTTGCCAAATATTGAATACACTAGAGTCTCTGATCAATAAAACAACATCCAACCTCTAAAATGAGTCAATAAGTGAAATATATAGCGATCAAACAACTTCTTCCAACCTCAAGGGTCGAATCCCTTAGTTGAGGAGTTGTTCCACCAAAAAGTGAACTGCATACCTAGAGTGTAGGGAGGTCAAACTGACTCATACCTCACTTTTTGGAAACTGATTCATTACATCTCATCAACAATTTTTACATAATTTATTTACCCCTAGGTAACTTAAAAACATTATTATTACATTTACATCCTTGAATTACATTGGTAATAACATCATTTTCCAAGGTGAAGATGAGAAAACTACGAAAGTTTGCAAATTTCAAGAAACAAAGAAAATTGATAAAAAGTGCAGCGCGAGTGTAAAAAGTGTAAAAAGTGCAACACCAACTTCAGATCCACTTTTGAAGGAGTTCCCAATGTCCAAATTGAGCTTAGGATAACTCATTTGAAATAATGTCATGTCTAGTTTCCATATTTGTTCTTAGTTTCCAAAATGGTGTTGAGTTGACACTCTAAAACATCATTCTCCCAAGATTGGTCAAAAGCACAACGCCAACCTTAAAAACTGGGTAGAAACATGTTTTTTGACTTTTTGTCTGATCAGTTGGCCAAAAAAATCTTAGAAAAGTTGCTAGGGTGACTGTATTTGGCCTTTTGAATCCAATGGTGCCTTCATTTTTTTCATTGGAGGTCCTTGTAAAAAGTGCAGCGTCTCGATTTTGATAGTGAAACTATGCAAAAACTATCCAAATGTGCAAAAACTCAAAAAAAATTAAAACTTTCGCAATATTTCTTCAAAATTGTGCTATAGAAGCTTGATGTAGTATGCTATGCAATGAGGGATGCCTCTGCAAGGATGTCAATCTTGTCTCCCTCTTTTTTCTTGGCTAGGTTTTTCTTGTGTTTCTCCTATAATTGCTTAAGTTTGATGCTACAAACATTGTTCCTTGTGATGTACTTGTTTGAAACATTTATGAGCATCTTGTTGTCCTTGTTTTCCTTGTGGAGTAGATTTTCAATATAGATGTTGACCCTTTCAAGCCATGTCTCTTTTTCATCCTCAACCTCCTTGGCAATCCTTTCCTCAAAATTCATTTTTCCATCTTCAATTCTCTATAGTTGTAAATCCGTCTTAAGACCTCTTTTTTTTGGTCTTTTTCTGCTGCTTTGGATGTCATGCTGGTCAGGGTCACTAGGTGGCATCATGAATTTACCTTTATTTGTTTTAAGCAGCTCTAGCTCCAGAAGACTTTCCTGATCCTTCAGCTACTTATTCTCCTGCTCAAGAAAATAAATAACAAACTTATATATCTCTAAGTTAGTTTGAAGTTCTCTAATTTGGTCATCCTTCTCTTTGGTAATTAAATTAGAGGCCTCATGATCATCCTGCTCATCCAAGTCAACAAGGTCAAATTCTGTCTCTATCTCATGGAGGTCTTCCTCCTCATGGATGACTTCCTCATGAAAATTTCCCTTTGTCATATTTTCCTTTCCCTTATGTACCTTCTTTTCTGATGAAGGAGGAAAGGTCCCTTCCACTTTCCATGGAGAAAACGCTTGCTTATACCCTCTTTGTTATGTTCTAGCCAATGTTCCCATTTCAATCCTTTTAGTCTTACTAACCATATCTCTACTAGGTGACCCAATCTGAACCTGAAATTGTGATGATGGTGGTGAAATAGGTGTAGTAGTTTGAGATGATGAAGAAGTAGGTGTTGTGGGCCAAGATGGAGGAATTCTATCTTCAGCATGTTGATCAGTAGGATGAGATGAAGAAGGCATATCTTTAGCATGTTGAACCTGTGGAGCTATGAAGATATCATTGGCAATGAAGGTGTCCCATGAAATATGCAACTGGTTAATGTGATGGAGGAAAATGATATTGATGAGAGAGTGGTTAAAGAGGCTATTCATCTTCTGGTCATAATCTCTCCTTTTTACAATGCATGTTATTTTTTCTATGCTCCTAAATAGATAATATGGAATATTAAGAAATTCAACTCTTGTGAAGTGCATAAGCAGTCTAATATGATATGTATAGAGTTTGGAGAACCTTCCTTCACAAGATAAATATTTCATGATGTTCTTCATCATGGGGGTATACCTATCAAGAAAAAAGATGAAAGGAAAAACTCTCCTTATCTCATTTCTATACCTTGGCTTGATGAGTGGTTCATAATACTGGTCATCCAAGTCTTTGGATTTAAACCACCTTTCACCCATGTTTGGAATCCTTGTGGCAGAAACAATGATAGATGTAGATATGGTGAAGGTTACACCTACAAGGTTCACCTGATTGTCTTCGAGGTTTGAAATGAAATGTCTACTCAAAATAGGGTGATGTTAAACTCTTTCAATCATATTGCATAAACCAAGGCAACCAACATATTTAAAGAAGGAGACTTTCATTGGTGAAGCCATCAGTTATATGGTGTTGGTGGGCTCAATCCTGATGATTTTTCCTCCTTTATGTGGCCTTCTCTCTTGTCTATCCTCCTCTTCTAGTCTATCTTCCTCTTCTAGTCTATCCTCCTCTTCCTCCATGTAATCTCTGTCTTCTTCCATGGTGTTTTTTCTCTATAAACCCTAGGGATGAGGAAATGGGAGTGGCGATAGGTCTAGGAAAAATTATGGAGATGGGGGAAGGGTTTATTGAACTTTTGGACGTGATAGAGGGTTAAAATGCTCATGGAATTAGAAATGATAATTTTATTACAGGTTTTAGGTATGGGTGCCCAGGAAATTTGAAATACATAGGTCTTAGGGTTTAGGGGAAAAGGGATTTAGGGAAATGGATATAGTGTTGTAGGGGTAGGGATGGGGTTTATAGTGATGTAGGAAGGGAATGCAGGGTTTATGGGCATCAAATTGGGAATGAGGAGATGGGATTAGGGTTTTCAACCAGACAGACTGCCATTTTTTCATGAAAACTTAAACACCATCAAATTGCTCTTGAAGAATGCAAGGAGGAGGAAAATATGTCTTACTCAATTGATAATAGGTGATAAGAATATTTTCTGGAGTTTAGAAGCAATTTGGATGAGTTTTGGTGCTTGTTGGGCAAACTGGGAAAAATCACATCGCCTTACCCAGAAGCACAACACCCTTCGGCAAAAAACGGAGCACTCTTGTCCAAAAGCGCAGTGCCTGTTCAAAAGACACAGCTCCACCCTCTAGAAACATAGTGCCAACTGAAAACTCAAATTTTGACCCTGAAAATCGGTTTTTTGAGTTGAGGGAGTGTGAGCTCAATGGTTACACTAGAAAATGAGCTTCTTCTTTATCTTATGGTGGTCTTTATACTTGATGAATTTGATGTTTTGGGCCTTGGGAACCACTTTGTCTTTTCTTCTCTTTCACTTTACACTTTGAAACTATATCTTTTCTCTTTTTGACTTCATTATTTACACATTGAACATTTGATGATTGAGAACTCTTTACTTTTCGACTTTTGATGCTTTGTTGGCATGTTCATCGCCATGCATAACCTAATAAATCTTTCAAAAATTAGGACCATCAACATTGCCACAACTAGTATTCAACAACTAAGAAGCCTCATCCCCATACAATCAAATGTCATGAATTTTTCCTTTCAGAGCTTTGATGATAAAAACCTATATTAGAAATCAAATCAAACCCAATAGGGTAATCTCCAAAATGATATCAGAAATAACATAAATTTATCGCAACTAGTTGAGTGTTTGGATATGTTGGCTATAAAAATAATAGAAGATAGTGAAAGAGAAGAAAAAGGATCAACATCTCAAAGATTAAACATTGGAAAGGACACAAATTAGATAGAATAGGTTTCCACCTACATTAATGAATGAAACCATCTATCTCATTGTTATATAACTCCATGTCATGTTTTTCTTTAAGGCTGGTGTATAAATTTGGAAGTTCAAATTCCTTCACCATTTTTGCAAGTGACAGAAAAATCTAGAGGAGTTTTCTTTTAGTACAATAGACCCATACTTATTTACAATAAATTTATATTAGTATATCCTTGTATTTATTTTATGACACGACATGAAATATTTGCATTTATTTTTTTTCAGATTTCAAAGTTTACTTGGCAACTTTTGTTTTTTTTCTAATTAAAAAATATATTTTTAAAGTTTTTTTTTCTATAATGTGAAATCCAGTCATATTAAGGGTTATATTTTTATTTCATTTGATTATTAATTTATTTTATTAAATGTCACATTTGACCATAGGTAATTAGTCCAATCAACAATTGTAATTAATTAAAAATCAATTTTTTTTAATTCCCAAAAATATTTTAAAATTTCAAAAAATATAAATTTAATAAAATAATATCCAAAAATATTTGAAAACATTGGATAATTTTTTGTAAAAAATGAAAGTCAAAGAAAATTGACTTGATTTCT
The DNA here is from genome assembly GCA_034641835.2 of Pinus albicaulis. NCBI lineage: Eukaryota > Viridiplantae > Streptophyta > Pinopsida > Pinales > Pinaceae > Pinus > Pinus albicaulis. Next base: position 732,711,307 of record CM076579.1, read on the forward strand.
ATACTTCGTGCCATGGCGGAAACTAATAATAATAATTATTATTAATGATAAAAAAAATTAGCATATAAGTTACTAAACATTTATAGATTTAAATAAAACATGTAACAAGATTCTTAATCGTGGATATTCACCCCCATTTTATCATGGAATTTATTAATACATAAAATAGGATTTGTTACAATACCATGGCTTATCAATACCACATGCCCAAAAACACCTTAACTCATTTTACATGAATTTTTTTTTAACTAATGAATCTAATTAAAAGGGAAAAAATGCATAACTACTTTAAATATAAATCTCACCTTTGGTCTACTACTAAGGACATTCTAGAATATTATGTGGAAGTTAAATCCTTACCATCCACCTAATAAATAGTGCAACAATATAAATTAAGTGAATCATAAATTCCAATCGACATCAATCCATAATAAACATCAAAACACTTACTTTATCATACATCTCAAGTTCCTAAAATTAAAATAATCATAAAAATTAATGAAATTATAACTTTATTATTATTATTATTATTATTATTTTAACATGTACAATTGTCTTTGTATTAATTCCAAAAAAGTATGTCTAAAATTCTTTGATATTGATTCACATAGAAAGATGGAAACTTTGTTGAAAGAGCTCCTTGTACATACTTCCCAACAACTAAAGAGTCAAAAGTATAACCATCTATTCTTACAACACTAACTATATAAATTCTTACAAAATGGTAAGGGAGAAAGTTATATCTGCATTTCATTGGTCATTACATCAAAAATGGTTGACTGTTGATGCACCTTGAAAATGGAACTTTTCTTATCCTTTCTAGGCCTAGTTGATGGAGCTCTCCTTTGTCAAGGGTTGGTTGAATTTGCAGTTGTTTGATCTTGAGTTTTCAACAAAATTCCTTTCCTGGATCGCAGTGTGTTGTTCCACCCCTCCTATACAATTGTGATGTGCATATATTACTTCATGCAAGGCGTGTAAAGCCTTCTTAATGTGAAGGAAATATTGATTTTTTTATTGATAACCTCTATAAGTAAGGCTATTCCAACATGAAAATACCCAATCTTCATTTGACATTCTTCATTGCATTTTGTTTCAATTCCTTAACTTGTTCCAACTCAGCTTTGAGGGAGGCATGGTGGTCACAAAAGGTATTGAAGGCCATAGGGACACTTTCAAGGAGGGATAAAGGAGTATAGGGTAGCAAAGGAGTAGGGAGTGGGAGAGATAACTTGGGAAACTGAATGTGAGGTGCGATTACAAGGAGTTTGAATGAAAATAATCACTGAGCAATGTGAAATCTGAGAGATTGAATTCTCTGCATCATATCAAAGGAGATGATGTAAAATGGATTGTCTTCTGAGTAAATCATCCTATGAGGATGCTCATATATATAGAAAGGGATGTGATTTGAAACTGAAGGACTCTTGAATTATTAGATATTTTGTGGGTGTCATATTTGATGTGAGATCTTGTCTCAATTTTGGAGGAGGCCGAGATTGTTTCGAAAGAAGAAAGTGATCATAACACATGGTAAGGGAATTTTAATATACCAAAGGTCATCATTTATTTGGGCCTCTCCTTGGGGTTGTTAGCAGGCTTAATTTTCATGGTGATCTATTGCTACATTGTTTTCTCTTAGCACATGGAAGAGAGATATATTCCCCAGGTGAGCTAAGTGATGTCGACCATGAGCTAGGATTTGGTAGATCTCTACATTTTTGTGATGGGTGCCTTTGACTAATTGATCAATGATGAGGGAAGAGTCCCCTATTATAGTGGGATTATTAATGAAAATATCATGTAGAGTTATGACTCCCATTAGAAGACCATACACTTCCACTTTGTTGTTTTATTAATAGTTAAAGCCCCATTCATAATATGCCTTTTCTTTCCCTTCAAGAATAATAATGACTTCCCCTACCCCTGTTATACTTGGATTACTCTTTGATGCAAAATCAAAGAAGGGACACCAATTTTTTTCTTCTAACCAATTCTTAAAATCCATGCCTTTTAGTGTAACTTTCTAGTTAAGGAGAGTGGGAAGGATTCTAGGGGGATTGTGTGTGATATGAGGAATTTTATTTAGAAAAAATTGAAGTGACATTAATTCTTCCACCTGCAAGCTTTGTTGGTCAAACTTGTTGTTTCATTTTGAGAGAAGGGCCTCAATTGTGAGACCGCGCACCTTGGCCAAGATCTTTCTTTGCTTTGGATTCATGTAATGGACTACAATTTTGTTCCTTTCTAACCAGAACTGCCAACAAAGGAATATTGGAAGGCTTTCCCATAATCGCTTTAACAATTTTTTCCTTTTGATGGAATAGGGATAAATTAAGTTCCACTGTGAAAATAATTCAGTGATGTTCACTTCAAAATTTTTATTCAAAGGGAGGGGATGAAACAAATTATTCCAACACTTTTTAGAGTAGGGAAATGAAAGGAATAGATGTTGGATTGTTTCCTCAATGCTCATGTAGGAGCATCTTGATGGGCCCTATATTTTTTGTTTTCTGAGATTATCAACTGTTAGGATTTCCCTCCCCAGGAGGGTATAAATAAAGAGCTTGACCTTGGGCATATATTTTTCTTTATAAAAAACCTTAAAATATGGTCACATGGGTTTCCGCTCTCGATCTCCTTGAAGTTCATTGTAGCAATTTTTTACTAAGTAATGTTTCCCAATCAAGTTCCATTTGAATTTTTCTTATTGCTATAACTGAATAGGATAAGCACCATTTAAATGATTGATAAGAAGATACCATTGAGGTATGATATCATGTGGGATGAATGGAGGTTTCCATTCCTTCCAGAAATAATCGTTTTGATCCCATGCTGATATTTATGCCAACTTTATTATGCTTTTTCTTTCACACCAAGTTTTGAGTTGCTACATTTCCTAGATATAGGATAATTTTGGTTTTCTCAATATACCGTCTTTCAAGAAATTAATCTCATGCTCTCCCCAAGAAATTATAGATGTGTGGAGTTGAACGAGGGGAAGGATTTTTTTTTAAAATTTCCAATTAGAGTATAGGGCCTGATTAGGATCCGAGTTTGAAGAATTTGATGACAATAACTGTTCAAATATTTTCCCTCAATGACTTTCTTCCACCAAGCAAGCCCTTCGGTGATGAGTGTCCATACAATTTTCACTCCCATAGCTAAATTCATCATATTTTTTTGCTTTATTTCTATCCCCCATATTTCATATGGGGATACCACCTTTTTCCAATTAGAGAGATTGAATTTTTTGGAGTATGTACTACCTCTTTTCCACCAAAAAATTCTGAGGATGAGCTATATTTGTTTTTGAATGTTGGTTCATGTTTGTAGAATTTCATATTGATATATGGGGAGGGTTAATAATGGATTTGATTAAAATTTCCCCATTGGATAATTTAAACCACCACGTTCCCCATTGTTGTAGTTTCCTCTTCATTTTATCTATGGTCCCTAACCAAACTTCAACCTTCAGATTTTGCTTAAAAATTGACATTCCTAGATATTTGAAATGAGTCCACTCTAGTTTGTAATGGACCTCAAGGATTTGTGAGATGTGCCTAAGGATTCTAGGAGAGGTGTTCTATTCATATATACTGCTCTTTGGCTTGTTGAGCAGTCCTCCCAATGCTTCTAAGAATCGATCCAAAGTGTTCTTGAATATTCTAGACACAATGGTATAAACTCCTCTTGTTAATAGTGTATCATTGACGAACTGGGAATGATTTATGTTTTTAACTCCTCTCTTGTAGTGTATTCCAATAATAAACCTATTTGATCTTTCATGCTCAAGTTTCCTACTAAGGAATTATGTAATAATGGTATAAAGGAAGGGTGATATGGGACACCCTTACCTTATTCCCCATGTTCTTTGAAATAATTTCCTTGGTATTTCATTTATAAGGGGAAATATAAAAGGATTATGAATCCAAGAATTTATAAGATCAAAAAACTCGTTAGAAAACCCATTTTTTTCTAAAACAACATAAAGGAATGAGTGCCTTACTCTATCAAAGGCACTCACCATGTCGAGCTTGAGAATGAAGCCTTGTGCTTATCAGGAGAGTATGGAATGGATATCTTCTTGTACTCGGAGAATATTGTCAACAATTTGTCTTCTCTGGATGTAACCCCCTTAATTTTCAAAGATCCATTGAGGGAGCATAATTTTGAATCGATATGTGAGAATTTTAGTTAGAATTTTGTATGAGGAATTGCACAAAGAAATAGGTCGAAATCTCTTGAAAATGGTTGGTATATCTTCTTTAGGAATTAAAGATAGGAAGGCCAAATTAGTGTTTCCTCCTACTTTTTAATTATTCTAAACCCATTGAATCATCTTAAGGAGATATTTTTTTGATAAGATCCCAACAAAAATGATAGAAAGCTATGGTAAATCCATCTGGCCTTGATGCTTTGTCTGGATGCAGGCTCCAGAATTCCCATTGTAGTTTTTCTTCTTCAACCGCCTTTGTTAAAGATGAATTGGCTTCTTCAGATACCATTTTTGGAATAGTCCTAAGTATTTATTCAAAATTGGTAGGCTCTGGTTTTGTTGTCAATAATATTTCGAAGTGTTGGTGTGCTTATTCCTTGACTTTTGTTGTCAATAATATTTCGAAGTGTTGGTGTGCTTCTTCCTTGACCTCTTCTTGCCCTTCAATGAAGATGTTTTTTTCTCCAAATATCGAATTGACCTAGTTCTTATTCCTTCTGGATTTTTATTATTTTTGGAAAAAAAAAAATGTTCTTATCACCAACTTGAATATAGAGGCTTCTATATTTGATCCACAAACTCCCCTCTTATTTTATTATAATTTGGTATAATTTATAATAAAGTGTTTGAAAATCAAGAGTTTTAGAGATTATTGTTGAATTTCCTTACTTGATTATTAATTATGATGTTAGCTTTCATTTTATTACTTATTATTTCCAAGGAAAAGCCCAGAAATAATTCTTCTCTTCTTATAGAATATTCATACAATGAGACTTCCAAGACCGAAATACCAAAGCCGAAAATCCTCCGAAGCACCAAGTCACCCCCCAGCAAAATCTCTCCAAGGAAGCTTTAAAAATTCAACCTTTTGCAACTTCGCTATGTAATTTCAACCTTGAAACTGCTCCTCGGAATTTGGTCCCTACAATTTTTGCCTCCTACAACTACAAAAACATAGAAATCTTAACTTCACACGTGTGGAAAAAGAGAGAGACATAGATTATCCCAAGAGACTTTGATTCTTCCTTCATTTCCTCTTCTTTCTAGCACTTCTTATCCTTCTCTATTGAAGATAAAACTTGAGATGAATCAACGAGCCAAATGAGGTCGAGTTCCTTGTATTTATAACCTCCTTGAGGGGTCGAATAGCCCTCCCTTAGGCTGACTAGTCCTTGATTGGGGCCAACCTAGCCCTAGACGAATAAATGGATTTTTCTTGAAAAAATGAATATTTCTCTTTGTTACAATGATTCCAAATGGGACTATAATACATGACATAATTTATTTTTTGTCCAAAAAAGACCTAGAAATACCTACAAGCACAAAGAACATGCTTTTGACCTAAACTTGAGCATGAAGCCCATGCTTTACACACACACACATACACACACAAACACACACACACACATGCAGATATATATATATATATATATATATATATTATTTATTTTCTTTGTTTATACAAAATTTACAATGTCATGGTTACACATAGGTCATTATGAAGACCAAAACTAGTCACAATTTCCAACACTCCCTCTTAACTAGGGAATTATTCATAATCCAATCGTGAAGTACAAGGAATATCATCCTTGAATATTTCTCATAAGAAGATTCAGATTGATAGGAAATATTTATCAAGAATCTAAACCAATAAAGAAAATTTTCATTGAAGGCCTTAACTAGAAATAATGTAGTGAGGCTTTACATGAGCTACCACAATACCTCTAGGGCACATACCCCATCTAGATGTTCATCGGGTAGGTCCTTTTAGGAATATTTGTATCTTGTATTCCTAATCTTAAATCCTCGAAGAATTTTCATCTTATTTGAATACTCTTATCTTGGATTCCCTACATGTTGGAGCAAGATCCCTTGGGTAAAGAAATTTTGGATAAATTTTGGTTAAGTTTTTGTTATAAGCGCTGCACGCAGAAATCAAGGAGCTTTGGTGCAGGCCAAAGTCCATTAATTATTGTAATGGGTAAAGGGAAAACCATGAGTCTCAAGCCATAGTTTGAGACCATGGTATGTGCATGCTTGAAAATATATACATGTGTAATAATCAAGTGAAGAAATATATAGATGAATAGATTGATAGATGCTTATGCTTATGTATGTTTTGATCTATGTTTTGGGTTGGTATGGGTAGAAAGGCTCCTGCTGGTTGTGTGTGCGGAGACCTCATCCTGAGTTATGTGCATAGACTATGATGTTGTGTGCGCAGAATGGATCTTAATGAAGATCTCTTATTAAAGAGGGAAATTTTCGCGAACTCAGACTTTATGTGATTTTTATAGTTACTGTCTTATATTTTTTATGTGAATTATCCATTTCTTATTATAGATCTTGATCTGTTATATTGAATGCATATGTGTTTCCATAATTGATAGTCAAATTGCTACATTGAATTTATGCGCGAGTATTGTTTTTATTAATTCTTAGATCTAACGTATAATAATCTATCTTTGTAATGGTTTATTTTGTAACAATCTGTGAATATGCAAGGGATAAGTCTGTTTATCACCATCTAGTTGCGTGCAACTAATTTAATATTTGTCTGCAATTAGATATGGTTCTGTGAAGTTGTGCACAAGGAAATAGGTATAATATCTATTGGATCCACATCAAAAGCTCCATCAGGGTGCATAAACCTGGTTCCAACACCCCCACATACTACTTTGGGTGAGACTTTGGTCTTCGGAAGTATATCACTGGTGAAAGGGCTAGTAGTTGGAGGGTTTTGTTCATTGTGCGATTACTCCGATCCTGGGTTAGGACCCCTCAAGCCAACAAATGGTTCTCTTCCTGGGACTAGGATCATTTTGAGTGAGAGTTGATGTGGCACTCGACAAAGAATGAATTGAAATATTGGCTTGAAAAGAAGGTGCATGAATTTTTGATCCAAGAAAAAATAAGCCCTAAATTTTCTATCGAAGATTGGAGACAAAGGTATATCTACACAGAGCTCCATGAAATTTTCTTTTCTTCCTTTGGAACCGAGTTATAAGAGTGGTTGTCTCGGCTTGCTGAGTTCTAGACCTATGCAAAGGACGACGCGATCACCAAGTGGACCCCAGAGTTGGTACAATAATTGGAGAAATCTAGCAATAAGATTATCCAATTGGTAGATCATTGGATTGATAGTGTTCTGGGAGGATTTGTGACTGAATTTTCTATTCATATGTTTGTATCATATTCTGAAGCCAAAAGGATATTTTTGAAGGGCCCTAGAGGTATGTTCCTACACCCACTGAAATTGTGGATTAAAACACTTTTGTGTAAAAAAGGGTACTTTGTGCAACCATATTGAGTGAATGTCCCGTAAAGGCTTGACTACACATAGTGGATGAACTTACACAGTATATTTAAGAGAAGGTTTTATTTATAGCCCTATCAAAGGTAAATATGACAGTGATGATGAGTCAGTAGCTCTAGTGAATTTGTGCACTCAGAATAACCTTCGAGAATTAATATAAAATTTTGTAGAGAAGGAAAAACCCCTGATAGATAAGAAGGATGTTAATAAAATTTATGAGAATAAAATAAGAACTAAACAAGAAATGTGTTTGACTACTCAAATCGGTGCATACCAAATGGATCAGGTTATCTTGGATTGAGGGTCTCATGCGAATGTCTTACCAAGGCAGACTTGGCAGCGAATGGGAGAACCAATGTTGGAGTGGTCCACTATTCAGTTGCACATGGTGAATCAACAAAATACTGTCCCATTAGGAAGATTCTCACAGATAGTAGTGGATATTGACGGAGTCCAGGTGCTCACAGACTTTGAAGTTATCTAGATTGTTGATATGGATGGCATCATTAACCTCAAGCACAGAACTATGGTGTTTGAAAGTAATGGAATGAGGGTTGTGGTCCCTCTAGGCCCTGCAGAAGGAGAAAGATATAATGAGCCAGTGCACACAGACCATGATGTAGACCATATTTACAAGTTAACTATGGGATGAATACTGGATCAACCCAACAACAGATGGTTGACTTAATTGGGAGAAGGATATTTCATGTTTTTCATATTCATATGAGGAGATGGAAAACTAGAAAAACTATGTGCACGAAGTATTTGCGCTACGGTGCAATTAGGTCAAGAAATATCTATGGGGCATATCCTCACATGTACGAGATTTTCCTTCTTATGATGGCATGATTAATGTTAACCTCTTCTTAAAATAACTTGAAAAAATTGTTCCAAAAGCACAATGGTTCCATGCACTTGATATAGCTTTGTGCTCGACCCTAGCACATTGGTGGGAGACGCACAAAGGTAACTTGGCTAATTGGGGAGAATGCACCCACATCATGCGTCTACAATTTGTGCATCCCAATACCAGAATAGGAGAGACCTATTCTAGAAATGGTGATATGCGCAAACATTTGGCTAGATGGACTGAAGCATGGGGTGAAGAGCCAAAGCCAAAATGGGTGCACATATTCATCCACACTTTGGGGAAGGTGCCTACGGACTGGTACCTTGAAACTGAGCTATGGCAAGGAACTACTGAATGGAATGTGCCAAAAGAACGTTTTACCCTGCCTTTTGTTTTTAAAGTGGGTTTGAATTCCTTGATGAGGCACTAGAGGATATTCAATAAGTCATCTTTAACACCAAAAATTCATTGGTTGAACGCACCTTGCCAGCATGGGACACACAGATGAGGGACAACATGGGCTGTTGGAATCAGTCAATCAAAGATAACAAAAAAGTCCCAAGAAACATTACTATTCCTGATTCAGAAGGACAATGTGCAGTTGGTGGGCCTATGGTTGAGTTATTTAATGTAACTAAGCCTTTGATTATTAGACAAGTCAATATTGGCTCATAGGAACATCCAAAATTAGCAAAGATAAGGGACTAATGGGATGATGATATGGTAGGAAAAGGCATCGAGCTATTAACTGAATACCAGGAGTTGTTTCCTATGAATTTTTCTGAATTAAAGGGGATGATAAGAGACCTCGGGGTAATGAAGATCACCTTGAAACCAAATTTGCTAGCTGTAAAGCAACATTCGTATAGGTTGAATCCAAAATAAAAGCAGAAGGTTAAAGAGCAGTTGGAGAAAATGGTTTCTATGACATGGAAAATTTTAGGGGCTAGTATTCGTAGGTGGGCTAATTTTCCATGGTTTTTCCAAAAAAAAAGATTCGCCAATTTCCATTTTTTTCTAAAAGTGATTAGCCCAAAATTTATAGTATAAAATTATATTATCCTAAAAATCGCCAAAAATTTATAAAAACTATATAAATTCATTAGAAATTTTGACATATTTAAAAAAATATCACCAAATTTTTTATAAGCTGCATATCACGGACTCGTAAGATTCGCTAAGGTTCTAAACTTTAAGATAAATTTCCATCCTTAAAATTTTCCCTATTCTACAGCGTCAATGAACCAGTGTAAAATTCATATTGGGTAAGCCCTATGGTGGTTTAAGACAAGAATACAAAGGGAGAAATAAGTATTTTTGTATATCTATGAAAATTGAATGATGCTTATGTGCATGACCCATTCCCAACTCCATTTTTTGATGAAATACTAGACAATGTGGGTGGGCAGGAGTCATACTCATTCGCTGATGGATTATCTAGATACCATCATATAAGGATCGCACCGAAGGATAGAATAAAAATAACCTTTGCGACAGAGTGGGGATCCTTTCAATACACAGTCATGCCATTCGGTCTGAATAATGCACCAACTATCTTCTCACGCATAGTAGTCGTTGTGTTCAAGGAATACATCCAAAAATTCTTAGAAGTATACTTTTATGACTGGACTGTATTTGGATTATTAAAGAAGCATGTGTCAAGCATGCGCTTGATGCTAGATACTTTTCAAAAATATCAGATCTCGCTCAACCTGAAGAAGTGCATATTCTGCATCCCTTTCAGGATATTTCTCGGTCATATTGTTTGTTAGCAAGGATTGATGGTGGATCCTACTATCACTCCCCCCCCGCTTTCCAAGGCTAAGAATGGAACTGAAGCAAGGTAACCACAAACCAAAATTTAGGTTAGGTATCTAGCCCTACCAAAACCAGAGACGGCTCTCCCAATGTCACTTTGCAGCCAAATATATGATTGGATATAATGATCTTAGGTTAGTTATGATGCTCAGTAGATTAGGGTTTTTATTTGTTTGATTTTTTGCTGGATAGGAATGAGATTTACGGAACTAGGTATAGGGTTTAGGTATGATTTCAAAGGTTTAGTTACAAAGGTAAGGGTGAGGCCAGGTAGGTAAAATTAGAAGAATGATTAATTTGTCACTGTGTATAGGGTGAACAGGGAGAAGGTCAGAATGTGCAATAGAATGAATTCATTCTTCAGAAGAGCAAGGACATGTTCATGTAAATCTTATAAAAATAGAGCATGGAAAGCATGATTTCTCTCTATAAATTGAAATGACTTAACATAAAGAAGCATATATATATATATATATACACACACACACACACACACACACACATATATATACATATACACATACATATATATATACATATCAGATGGATAACATAACATTCGACATGCTAAGTTTACAGAGAAAAACAAATTCTCAAAGATATACCACAAGAGTCTCAACACTATGTCTACAACATTGTCTTTGATTTCATTAACAAAATATTCTACAATAGCTCCACTGCAAATAACAACTATCCAACCCTTCAAATGGCTTGAGTTGGACTACATATAGAAAATATAAGTGATGCCACCTCATTGGGTGGAAATCTAATTCAAAACACTTCATAAATGCCCCTATGAGTCATTTCCTATTTTCTAGGTAGTTAGAAACCATTCCCTCAAATTTAGCTATTAACTAGGAGTGTGTGTCTCTTGGATTAATTACATTAGTCATCCATAAAGAGAGGAAAAAAAAAATCTACCACCCAAAATACACCTCATGGGATAGCTACTCTTTAAAATTTGGATTTTTCCTGAGTTGGCAATTATCCAAGGGAATCCAATGACAAAAGCGTCGCGCCTCCCAGAAGAAGCATCATGCCACTTTGGAGATGGATTTTACTGAATTTTAGGCATCCATTTGAAAATATGAAAGTTAGTCTAGGTGTCCCTATGTGTTGTCTGTCCATTCCATCTTAGAAACTAAGAAAATACCCATTGGAAGGCCTTCAAAAACTGATTCTCCCAGCCTCGCTCTAGAAGCATCGTGAAGAGGTAAAAAAGGTGGCAGAAGCATGAAAAAAGTGGTTTTTTTTTCATTTTTCTTCCAAATGATAGGGTGAAATATTGACCCGATGTCATATTTTTTATGTACAGGTGAATATGCATCCATACATGTAGAGTTTTCCTCATTTGGATGCTCCGAGGAAAAGCGTCGCGCCTCTGCGCGATGCTTTTGTAATGAGCAATTTTCCAGAATTTTCAAAACAATTTTTGCAAAAATATGGCTCAAAGATGGATCAATATCTCTCTAACCATAAATAATTTATTGAGAATATGGGAGAGATTTGTGTTCATTGGCATGTTATGACCAAAAAATTCCACTAGGTTTCCAAAATACTTTCCCATTTTCTCATAATCCAAGTTTTAAGTTGATCACTGAACTTTTGCGGAAGTGTAGCACACTCTCAGTAGAAGCATCGTGCCTACATTGAAGGGGTATTTAAGAGGCCTTCCTAGAGGATTTTTTGGATGGAAGTGGTATGGTTGAAAATCTTAGGATGTGTGCTACAAAATGGAGTCATAAAGCACTTCAAACCCCTGCTCCAAACCCCTAAAAATTTGACTTGAAGACAACTTGTCCAAAAGTGCATAAGATGACTTGGAGCAACCGTAGTTTGGGAATTTATCTCAAATAATAACACACATTAATAAACTGAAGGAGTTTTTTTTTCCTCGGTCTATGATGGACAAAAAATCTTTCACTTTTTTCAAATTCATCTTCATTTGTTCAGAAAGTAAATTTGAAGGATGATTTTCTCAGTGTGTGATGTAAACCCTAGCTTGATCACAATACTATGAAAATGATGCCATGGGTATGAGTTGGCTCAAACCTGGAATTATGACCTCCCTTATAATAATTTATCTTCTCACCTTCCATGATGTTTGTCAGCAAAAATAAACCCTAGCTTGATATGAAGGAAAGGAAGGGTGAAAACTAGGAAAACGGGGGGAAATGGGGCAGCAAGTTTAGGGAGGGAAATGGAGGGGATAAGAGTTGGGGAAAAATATAAAAAAATTATGGGAGATAGGGTAGTGTGTTACGAACACATGGTAGCTGGAGTTTTTGGAAATTTCTAAGAGAAATATGGCAAAAGGGCCTAAACACAAAGTTTCCTTAGTATTTCTACAAAAGCATAGTAAATATTAGGGTTTGAGTGAAAATGGTAGAAATGAGAGGTATGAGCGATATGGAATGACTTGGTAAGGTATATGAGTCATGTGTTAAGGTTGCTAGATGATTAAACTAGGGATTTTCTTGCTAAAGCAAGCTAAGAGTCAATGAAACCAAAAATGTAGTTGAAAATCCTAGAAGAGGGAATCCACCCTTTGTTGAAGAAGTTGAGGTGAATGAAAGGTGAGGGATGATCACTTACTGACTTGGAAGCCTTTTAAACTTGAGAAATGATGAACTAACCCTTTTTATGGATTCTTGGAGCTTGAAAGGAAAAAAAGCAGCAAAATTCCAATCTTTTGATGGTTGTGGAGAGTTGTGAGCATGAGAGAGGAGCTCTTTTGACCATGTAGCATAATTCATTTGATGAAAGACAAAGTGCCTTTACTTATTTACCTATCTTTGCTATCTCCCTATGTAAATGACTTGTATGGCGAAAATGAGGTTTTGTTCACCTTCTTTCATGACATAATTGACTCTAATGGTGGTGAAACAAATGAGACCTACACCCTGGTATAGATGAAGGTGTGGTGAATAACCTATGACCCTAGATGATAATGGATAACATGACCTCTGAAATGATGATGAGCATGAATTTAGTGAAGGGAGTAGCATTTAAGACCTAGACAACATTCAGTGAACAAAATTTTATTTCAGAATTGTTTCGAAGGCATGAAATTTTGACCTAGAACCATTACTAACTAAACCTAAAAGAGTATATTTGATCACTGAAAATTAAGACACTAACATTGGCTCCAGATGGGAATGGCATATCCTTCAATAGGTGTCAAGAAAACTATAGACCAAGTAGCCTCATCCATTGGGAAATGGAGTCACTGCAGCTACAATCCTCAAACTGACTCAAACCAAACTGAAAGTTGAACTGTACACCATCAACCACAAACTCTACTGGAAAATGACACTAAAAAAGTTGCTCAGAATGCTTAGCTTATTCATCACAGCTTACCTAATCTAACTGATCCATAAATCACTTGATCAAGTGAAATCGAAGATCCAATGTAACCAATCAAGTAAATGACTACCTAACTGATGCTTGTATTCATCTCCACCAGACATAAAGAAAGATTGAATATATGGAAACTCAAAATGAAATATGAGCCCAAAACTAGTGTTAGTGAACACAACAAACTCCACTTTTTCTGATGCTTGCAAAATACTACCCAAGGGGCCTTGAAAATCATGAAACATTACCTCTTGTTGATAAGAAAAAATAAGGGAGATGATTTTAGATATATTGGATGATTGTTCTTGTTCATTTGGTTTATCCTTCTTAAATAAAAATGCAACAATGTTATCTTCCATATCATCTAGATCAGATAAAATATTTGTATGTTCTTGCAGATCTTCAACTGAGGTAGCTAGATCAACATCAACACAAATATCTACAAGTGGCTTTTCATGCATATTAGAAAGAGAATTGTTTTGGTTTTGAAAAAATCCTATATCTTGGTCATTTTAATAAATATTAACTTGTTCATGAAACTCAAGGAAACAAACATGTTTTACACTGTTTTTGACCTCAATGGATAAATCATGACTCTCTAGAGTTTCTATACAAGCAAACTCCAAATTCTGATTTGCACATATTTCTTCCTGAATTAAAAACTCAGAAGAGGACAGGTATGAAGGGTAGCTAGAAAAAACATCTTCATATATATCTTGATCACTTGAAGATTAACAATACTGCTGAAGATTATCATCAACTTCAAAATATGGAAGATCAATGCCATCCTTTGAAGAATTCTACTCAAGTTTTTTGTCATCCAGGGTAGATCCATGATATTCTCATGGCAGTGAAAAGGGTTTTCATTCAAAGCATCCAAGATTCATCATCCATTTACTCTTCATCGCCATAAGCACTTTCTATCTCTTGAATAAAATTATCAAAGTGATCACAACAACCCTCAATCAAAAGCAAATAAGGATAGGTTTCTCTATACTTCTAAAAAAATATTGAGTGAAAATCCTCGAGAGAATAAACACAAGCAGGAGGAAAGCTTTCATACCAAAACCGTGCTTTTTTTCTAATGTGATCATGAACATCTTCTTTAAAAAATATTCATGAAAATTAATCTTCAACTTATGCACATGCATATGAAATCTTATTAAATGAAGTGTAGCATCATCACCTTTTCTGTCTCTGCATTTTTGCAAGTATGTTTTCCTGTCTACTTGAGGCATACAATTTGGAAAGTCTGGAACATGATCTCGATGCATAGAAGAATACCTTCTAGCAGTTGAATCCATCTCGAAAATAGTGAAGTCACCAAAAAGTTCTTCAAGCTACTGGTTTTTGAACAATGGAGTCGCCATGAAATTTTTTAACTTTTGGATTCTTTGACACTGGAGTCGGCAGGTGAAATAAGTACATCCTTCTTGTGCCTGACCATTTTTCACCATCAGAAATCAGAACTAGTATTTTCTTTCTTTCCCGGGAAATATTTAACCTTCTCTCCCCGGAAACGAGGCCAAAAATGTTATCACTACCCCTCGCTTCCCAAGGCTAAGAATGAACTAAATGAAGGTAACCACAAACCAAACTTTAGGTCAGGTAGCTAGCCCTACCAAAACCAAATAGGGCTCTCTTAATGTCACTTTGCAACCAAGAGATGACTGGATATAATTATATTATTTTAGTTATGATGCTCAGTAGATTAGGGTTTTTGTTTGTTTGAAGTTGTGCTGGATATGAATGAAAGTTAGGGAACTAGGTCTAGGGTTAAGGTCTGATTTGAAAGGTTTAGCTGCAGAGGTAAGGGTGACGCCAAGTAGGTAAAATTAGAAGCATCCTTAATTTTTCATTGTGTATAGGGTGAATAGATAGAGGGTCGGAATGAGAATTACAATGAATTCATTCATTAGAAGAGCAGGGACATGTTCATGTAAATATTATGAAAACATAGCATGGAAAGCATGATTTCTTTCTATAAACTGATAACACTTAACATAAAGAAGCATATATAGGAAATATGGATAATATAACATTCAACATGATAATTTTATAGAGAAAAAAATTTCTCAAAGGCATACCACTGGAGATTCAACACTATGTATGCAACATTATCTTGATTTCATTAACAAAAGCTTGTACAATATCTCCACTAAAAATAACAACTATCCAACCTTTCAAATGGATTGATTTGGACTAAATATATAAAATAGAAGTGATTCCACCTCATTGGGTCGAAATATTATCAAAAAAACGTCATAAATGCACCCTATGAGTCATTTCCTAGTTTCTATGGAAGTTAGAAACCATTCCCTCAAATTTAGATATTAACTAGGAGTGTGTGTCTCTTGGATTAATTACATAATTCCTCCATAAAGAGAGGAAAAAACAAACTCTACCACCCAAAAGAAACCTCATGGAACAACTACACTTCAAAATTTTGAGTTTTTCTGAGTTGACAATTGTCCGAGGGAATCCAATGTCAAAATCATCGTGCCTCCCAGCAGAAGCGTTGCGCCTCCCAACAAAAGTGTCATGCCACTTTGGAGCTGAACTTGACTAAATTTTAGGCATCCATTTGAAAATATAAAATTTAGGCTAGGTAACCCTGTGTGTCCCATTTCCATTCCATCCTTAAAAATAAGAAAATACCCACTAGAAGGCCTTCAAAAACTGATTCTCCCAACCACTCTCCAGAAGCACCGTGCAGAGGATAAAAAGGTGGAAGAAGCATGAAAAAAGTGGTTTTTTTTACATTTTTCTTCAAAATGATAGGGTGAAATGTTGACTTGATGTCATATTTGTGATGTACAAGTGAATATGCATCCATCCATGCAGATTTTTCCTCATTTGGATGCTCTAAGGAAAAGCGTTGTGTCGTTTCACCACGCTTCTATAATAACCACTTTTCCAGAATTTTCAAAGAAAATTCTACAAAAATAGGGCTTAAATATGGATCAATATATCTATAACCATATTTTTTTTTACAAAAATAAGATATGATTTTGTTATTTGGCATGTTATGAACAACAACCTCCTCCTGGTTTCTAAAATACTTTCCCATTTTCTCAGAATCCAAGTTGTAAGTTGATCACTAAACTTTTACAGAAGTGTCGTGCCTACTTTGAGAGGAGGTTTGGAGGCATTCCCAGAGTATTTTTTGGATGCAAGTGGTATGGGAGGAAATATTAGGATGTCTGCTACAAAATGGAGTCATCAAGCACTGCAAACACCTCCTCCAAATCCTTGAAAAATTGACTTGAATACAACATGTCCAAAAATGCAGAAAATGACCTGAAGAAACTGTATTTTGGGAATTTATCTCAAATCATAACACCTGTACATAACATAAGGGAGGTTTTTTTTCCTTGGTCTATGATTGACAAAAAAACTTTCACTTTTTTCAAATTCATCTTCATTTCTTCAAAAAGTAAATTTGATGAAGGATTGTCTCTGTGTGTGATGTAAACCCTAGCTTGATCACAAAACTCTGAAAATTATGCCATGGGTCTGAGTTGGCTCAAAACTGGAATGATGACCTCATTATATTTTTTCTTCACACCTTCCATGTTGTTTGTCATAAAAATGAAACCCTAGCTTGATATGATGGAAAGGAAGGGTGAAAACTAGGAAAATAGGGGAAAATGGGGCAGCAAGTTTAGGGAGGGATATGGAGGGAATAGGAGTTAGGGGAAAATCTTAAAAAATTAGGGGAGATAGGGTAGTGTGTTAGGAACACATTATTTGTGGAATTTTTGGAAATGGATAATGGAAAGATGACAAAAGGGCTTAAACATAGAGTTGGCCTAGTATCTCTACAAAAACGTAGTGAGGATTAGGGTTTGAGTGAAAATGGGAGAAATGAGAGAAATGAGTGATATGGAATGATTTGATAAGGTATATGAATCATGTGTGAATGTTAGTAGATGATGAAACTAAGGTTTTTCTTGCTGAAGCAAGCTAAACATCAATGAAACCAAAAATGTAGTTGAGAAACCTAGAAGAGGGAATCCACCCTTTACTAAAGAAATTAAGTTGAATGAAAGGTGAGGGATGATCACTTACTGAATTGGAAGACTCTTAAAATTGAGCAATGATGAACTAACCCTTTTGATGGTTTCATGGAGTTTGAAAGGAAAAAATGTAGCGAACAACCAATGTTTGGATGGTTGTGGAGAGTTGTGAGCGTGAGAGAGGAGCTCTTTTGACCATGTAGCATACTTAATTTGATGAAATACAAAGTGCATTTACTTATTTACGTATATTTTTTAACTCCTTATGTAAATGACTTGCATGATTAAAATGAGGTTTTGTTCGCCTTCTTTCATGACATAATTGACTATTATGGTGGTGAAACAAATGAGACCTAGACTCTGACCTGGATGAAGGTGTGGTGAATGACCTATGAAATGATGATGACCATGAATGGAGTGAAGAAAGTAGAATTTCAGACCTAGACAACATTCAGTGAACAAAATTTAATTTGAGAATTGGTTCGAAATCATGAAATTTTGACCTAGAACCACTACTATGTAAAAATGAAAGAGTGTATTTTATCACTGAACATTAAGACACTAACATATCCAAAAAATATTTATGTTATTTTAAACTTGGAGGTTCCCACAAATGTAAAATAGTTGCACTCAATTTTGGGGCACAAAGGGTATTACAAGAAGTTTATCCAAGGTTATGTGTTGATCACTACACCAATGGAAAATTTGCTGAAGAAGGATGTATCATTTTGCTAGGATGCAGATTTTCTAGAAGAGATTTGAATTTCTTAAGGAGAAGATGGTCACTACGGCCATATTGGTTTTTCCAGATTGGACAAAGGAATTCCATGTACATGTCGCTGCATCCTTCGACATCGCGTTAGGATTTGTCTTAGTGTAGCCCAGAGAAAGGGATATTGACCACCCTATTTCATTTGTGAGTAGGAAATTGTTAAGTGCAGAGCGCAACTACTCAACCATGGAGAGGGAAGGATTAGCTATGGTATACGTGTTGCAGAAATTCTATCACTATCTGTTGGGAGATCATTTTAAGATGTTTATTGATCACTCTTCTTTGACGTACCTAGTTAACAAGCTTGTGTTGGGGGGGGAAGATCTACAGATGGATGTTATTATTTCAGGAGTTTAATTTGAAGTAATTGTGAAACCAGGGAGACTGAACGCTAGACCAGACCATATGTCGCACATTGAATATAGAGAAGAGCCTAATAACTTGGAAGAAGGACTACCTGACATACATCTATTTTCTATTAGGGTAGTAGATGATCACTTCACTGATATTATTCATTTACTGATCATTGTAAGTGCACCCACGAAGTATACGGTGAAGCAGAAAAAAGAGTTGCTGGCGTGCAAAGCAGATTTTACCTTAATTGTTGGCTAGCTTCACAAAATGGGGGCAGATGAAATATTGAGAAGACATGTGTTGTAATTTGAAAGACATGATGTATTAGCAAAAGCTCATGGAGGGATTGCAGGAGGTCATTATGTAGGGAAAGCAACCACACAGAAGATCTTACAAGTTGGGTTGTGGTGGCCCACCGTGCACAATGACACACACTCATATTTTCGCGCTTGTGACATATGTGAGTGGATGGGGATACCATTGCACAGGGATGAAATTTCCTTGTGCCAACAAATTAATTTTCAAGCCTTTGAAAAATGGGCCATTTACTTCGTTAGATCCATAAACACTCCAGGAAAGAAGAAAGGTGTGCGCGATATAATCATTGCGACAGACTATGTGACCTGATGGGCCAAGGCTATGCCTGTAAAAGGTTGCAACGTAGAAATAAATGCATAATTCATGTTCAAAAATATCTTGACATTGTTTGGGTGTCCTAAGATCTTGATGAGTGACCAAGGAACCAACTTTGTGAATGAAACAATTCAATCTTTGACCGGAGAATTCAAGATACACCACTAGAAGATTACACCATATCACCCTCAGGAAAATGGTGCAGTGGAAGATTTTAATAAGATAATGGAGAACGAAATCACTAAGATTTGTAATGCTAACCAAAATTATTGGGATGTGCACATACCTACAGTTTTCTGGGCATACATGACCACATGCAAGAGGTTGACACAGAAGACACCTTTGAGAATGGTGTATGGGTGGGAAGCTGTTATGCCAATGGATTATATTGTCCCAAGGTTGTGCATTGAAGTGATCACTAACATCACTGAGAAGGATCTGATGGAAGAATGATTGTCACATATGGTCGCATTGGAAGAGGACCAATTCATTGTAGGTTTCCATCAGCAAGAACAAAAGGTGCATGAAAAGGCTTGGCATGACAGGCACTTTAGAAAGAAGAATTTTTAGGAAGATTATTTGGTTTTGTTATATGATAGCAATTTTTTGTGCCACCCGGGGAAGTTCAAAATACATTGGCTCAGACCCTATGTGGTTAAGGAGATCACATAGGGAGGTGCGGTCTGGCTAGCCACCTTAGGAGGTGACGACCTTCTGAGGTATGTAATGGAAGTTGGTTGAACCGATACATGGTATCCCTATCCCTGCGCGTGCTAAATGGCTATATGGCCGAAGGATTGCCTTAGCGCCCTAGATAGTTGTGAGAGGGTGCATGACAGTAAAAAAATCTTTCAAGCGTTGGGGAAGCTGGGTTGTGCGACAAGGATGCTAGATGCTCATACAGGTGTGACAACCGTGAAGATGCTACATTTGGAGGGTAACCAAGTCATAGAGCTGCCAAAAACTAGCCATTGCAACAGTAAATCTGGATAAGACATCTTTCTTACGGTTTGGAGGAGAAGCTAAACTGCATTTAATGAGGAATTTATGCCATATTTGGAGTTTTTTTAGCATTTATGGGTCCACGTTAACAAACATCAGACTGTTTAGGCCATGCCAATGCTATAAATATAATAGGAATGGTCGCATTAGTTCCCTTTTATTTCCATGTGATTTGTGCTCCTTGCTATTTGTGAGTTTTCTAAAGCTTATGTCTAGAATCAAACGTTGTTCTATGAAGAGCTGCGCAACCAAGAGTTGAGGTACTTAATTTCACCAAGTATGACTACTACTAAACCTACCCCTTTTGTGATGTTTTTTGATGAGAAATCTACGCAAGCCATTAAGACCCCTGGGCAAGCCACTGAAACCCCTGTGCTGGTCGTTGGAACCCTAGCCATAGAGGTCTAATAATGGACAGTCTTCGAGGTCCCGAAAGTCACCATGATAGAAGACCCTGAAGCCTTGGTCGACCACTGCCAAGTGCCAAAAGAGACCTATGGCCAACCTACTTGAAAAAATTATGGAGGAAGATGAGGTCGTGGAGGTAGATTTGATCTTGCAATTGTCCAAGTATATGACACCGTGCAAATATTCTGTGAAGATCTCGAAGGGCTTAGACAAGGTTTGGTCATACATAAACTCCCCACTGCTCCATGAAGATGTGCCATTCAAGTGGGAGATGTTTGCAAAGGTACCCCAATTGAAGATGGAAGACTATGACCTGGTCGACCAGGAGAAATTCCCTAAGCTCACGCCATAAATATACTTGGATTTGGTCCCCTATGATGAAGGCATGATCAAGTTCGAACCAAAGCCCTAGGTGTTGGGTCTGAAAAAGTCAGGGCTGTTGAATTTGCTGAATGTCCCACACTTCGGACGTAGTTCGGTTAATGATATTTGTGTGCGCAAACTGCTCACCCTGGTGCATGATGACTGTTTGTGACTTGGAGAGCACATTCCAATTGATGTTGATTTGATACATCTTATCACCAACCTACCTAGTCAATAGGTGGACCCTGTGGCGACCTTTGGTGGAAAAGGCCAGGAGAAGAAAGTGGCAGACAAACTTAAGAAATATTATAAGGTATCGCACAACACTCAAGGATTCATTGTAAGTGAAATAAATTACCTTGCAGTACAATTTGGCATAATAATCCTCACCCGCAAGATGATGAAGAAGTGTCAGCCAAAGGAAGTCCCAGCCCATGTAATTGATTTAGCTAGGCAGTGCGAGAAGGGAGTACAATATAACTGGGCTCAGTACCTGTGCATAGAGTTCTTGGAGAATGTGTGTGAGGCGCAAGAAGAGGGAAAAAATTTCTACTATGCTTGGTTTCTAATTTTGGTTGCACTCACTAGTTGGAAGACACCAAATGAGGCCCAGTTCCCAAATCTCAAGTTGGATCTGTGCGAAGCTGCATGCTATGCAACGTTGTGGAACTCCAAGTTTCCTTCCCAAATCACAGAGAACAAAATTTTCTAGGTTTTTCTCGATTCAGAGGTATTTGAGGTAGTGCAATCCAAGATGTGCTTATTGCCAACATTGTACGCATAGTACAAACACATTGCCAATTTTAAAGCCACTTTCCATAATATTCACATGCGCGCAAAAGGTGATGTTGAGGGTGTTTGGTACGAGCTACCCTACATGGTCATGAAGGACGATCTTGTGCATGTAACGATGAATTGGCCTGCCTTATGGTTAGAAGCGCAACACACTGGCAGGGAATCCTCTTCAGTTCTTGCCAAAAATCCAACAAAGTGGTGCACGACGAAAGATAAGGATCAATAGAAAGATATGGGTAAAGAGACACAGAAAGATTTGAAGGAGAAGGATACAAAGACAGAATCAGACCCAACCACAACGAGTGAAACTATTGACCTGGAGAAGGAGGCAAAGGATAAAAACACTGACAGTGTTGGGGAACCTGCGAAGTAGATAGGCTGACAAAAGGGAATAAGTGAGGATCTCAGGCCTCCTCGGGCCCACACAAAAATAGGAAGGGATCTAGGTAGACAGGGACAAAGGCCCTGTTCCTCACAAAAGACAACCTCAATGAGATTTAAAACTTATTCAAGAATGCAACAAGGACCTCTAGAATGATGTGGAAACTCAGTACAAATCGGTCCTTGCATATGTATAGTTGTGTCTTCAGGAGTTGAAGGTGCAAGCGAGCATGATTCAAGAGAGCGTGAAGTAAGCAAGACTGCAACAAGTGAGCATGAAGCCAACAAGCAGTGGACAAATGAGTGCACAACCCATCAACACTACACTTCAATTCGCTATAGATATCCAAGTGTTTCAGATTTCGGTATTTACAGTTACAGTGGATCAGCTCGACTTGTGTGTTAATTTGCATGCCTGCATAGAGGTTTTCATCAACATGGAAATGTTGCCTGGAGGAAAACTCCACAACATGCACACAATGATCGTGGATGAGCTACAATACTAGAAGGTTCATGCCTCCAAAGTGGCTACAGAGTCTCAACAGCAAGTGGCGAGGATGTAGAAGGAGTCGACTCTGAGGTGACTCTAAGGTCACAGTAACTACCCCAACTGTGCCAATAGTTAAGCTAGAAACCCTGGTAGATGCACCAATATTTAATCTAGAAAGCCTAGTAGCTGCGCTCAAGGCATCGCTCTCCGAGATCAAGAATCAACTGCTCTGAGGTGACTTTCCAAAGGTCACAGTACCTTCCCCAACTGTGCCAATAGTTAAGCTATAAATCCTGGTAGTTTCGCTCAAGGAATCAATGATCGATCGAATCTTAGGTGACTTGCCAAAGGTCACAGTACCTGCCCCAACTACGCCAATAGTTAATCTAGAAAGCCTCATAGCTGCGCTCAAGGCATCGCTCTTCGAGATCAGGACCATCCACGCAGAGCTAGAGCAAAATATTGTTGATCTCCATATGAAGCTGTATTTAGAAACACCACCAAAAGTACCTACACAACATGCCATAGTTGTCCAAAAATCGACTGCTAGCATCACTACTGCCATGAATGTTGGAAGCTAGTCGCTTGAAGAATCCTTGGGTCTTTGGACTTCCATCCAAAACGACCTCGTCATCCTGCAGCTCAAGGTGGAGCTAAGGGCCAAAGAGCAGCAATTTGATGACATTCATGTCGCAACACCGACCCTTCTGCCCACCAAAATACTAGGTCAGTTGCAGTAGAGCCGCTCCAGTCCAAAAGAGATCGAGATGGTGTGCCAGTGAGAGCATCTATTGGAGGACATAATTAAGCCGTGGGCAGATCAGACCATGCAACTCTCCTAGAACATTGATATCACCCTTAAAAAACTGCATTAGACATAGTGAAGCATTAGCCTGGATACTAAAGGTCCAAAAACGCAGAAATTGGTCGAAGAAGCACAGAGCACTACAACACAAAGGCGCAACAATCATTTTGTTGTTTCAGAGTTAGGTATAGGCTTTCAAAGATAATATGCACGCAAATGGACTAGAGTGACTCAGGACGAGTCACTAGATTGTGTTGGGGGTTCGTTGGAGCAAGATCCCTTGGGTAAAGAAATTTTGGATAAATTTTTGTTAGGTGTTTTTTGTAAGCGTTATGCACAGATATCAAGGCGCTTTAGGGCAGGCCAAAGTCCCTTAATTATTGTAATGGGTAAAAGGGAAAACCATGAGTCTCAAACCATGGTTTGAGACCATGGTATGTGTGTGTTTGAAAAGATATAAATATGTAAGAATAAAGTGAAGAAATATATAAGATGAATAAATTGATAGATGCCTATGCTTATGTATGTTTTGATATAAGTTTTGGGTTGGTCTAGGTAGAAAGGCTCCTGTTGGATGTGTGCACAGAGACCTCATCCTGAGCTGTGTGCACAGACTTTGCTCTTGTCTGCGCAGAAGGGAAAGATTGTATTGACTGAATATATCTTAATAAAGAAGGAAATTTTGGCAAACTTGGACTTTATGTGATTCTTATCGTTACTTTCTTAGATTTGTTGTGTGCATTATCCATTGCTTACTATAGATTTAGATCTATTTTTTTGAATGCATATGTGTTTCTATAATTGATAGTCAAATTGGTACATTGCGTTTATGCACAAGTATTGTTCTTATTTATTTTTATATTTGACGTATAATAATATATCTGCGTAAGGGTTTATTCTGTAATAATCTATGAATATACAAGGGATAAGTCTTTTTATCACTATCTAGGCGTGCACAACTACTTTACTATGTGTTTGTAATTAGATTTAGTTCTTTGAATTTGTGCACAAGATAGTAGGTATTAGATCTGTTGGATCCACATCAAAAGCTCCCTTAGGGTGCATAAACTTGGTTCCAATAGCCCCCCATCCTGCTTCAGGTGAGACTTTGGTCCACGCAAGCAGATCACTACTGAAAGGGCTACTAGTTGGAGGGTTCTTTTAGTTGTGTGATTACTCTGAACCTGGGTCAGGACCCCTCAAGCCAACACTACCTCATCCTCAAAGAGTATTGATCTCTAACTTATTTCCTAGATTCTACAATCCATAAGAAGTTACAATATTAGATTCTTATATAATCCTCTCAACTCCATTCTTTCTTGATGGCCTTCACTAAGGCTTACAATTGTTAGTCTTGGTCTAGTCCATGACCCATAAAGACAATAACTATCCAACATCACTCCCTCTCAGTTAGGGAAGAGATGTCCACCAAACCAATCTTACCTCTTAGTTATTCAATATTCTTGTTCGATAATGCTTTTGTCAGAATATCTAATACATGTTCTTTTGTAGGTAGATAACGCAACTCCACAACCCCATCTTGTACCAAGGTTTTGACGTAGTTGTACTTATTATTTATATGCTTCATCCTAGCATGAAACACTATGTATTCAATCAATATTATGCAACTTTCATTATCACAATGTATGCATGTAGGGATAATAATTCCTTAAAAAAATATGATAATAGCTTGCTAAGCCAAACTGATTCCTGATAGAATCTGCTTGGACCAACATACTCATCTTCAACACTACTCAAAGCAACCATATGTTACCTTTTTCTCATCCATGAGACCATGGAAGTTCCTATGTTGAAGCATCCACCTGTTGTGCTTCTTCCAGCTATCCCACTGCCACCCCAATAAAATTTTGTGTATCCCATGTGTTGAATCTCATGACCATTATAATGATGGAATTTTTGTATAGTTCCATGAAAATATATTGGGATGTGCTTAGACGCAATCCAATGATCATGTTTTGGCTCCATATGAAACTGAATAAGGATATGTACTGCAAAAAAAAATATCCAATATATTATTTACCAAGTACATCAAGGACCCAATCAATTGTATATAGCCAGTAGGATCCACTGGACTAGAATAAGAACTCCTCAACTTATTCAAGTTGGTAATCATAGGAGCCATCATAGTTTTGTTATCCATCATTCCAAATTTCTGTAGAATCTTGATCACATATTTCCCTTGACTAATATATATTTCACCTGGCTTTTGGAAAACTTCTAACTAGTAATGCATAATTGCTAGGTCCTTTATATAAATATAGGATGTTAATTGCTTCTTGACTTCAAAAATTTGATGCTCTACACCTATAAAAAGTAGATCATCCACATACAATAATATGAATACTAGTTCACTATGGACCACCCTAATGTATAGGTTAGGATCTTCATAACTCTTGGTAAAACCAAGAGTCATTAGGTATGCATCCATTCTTTCATACCAAGCTCTAGGTGCTTTCTTTAATCCATATAGATGTTTCTTTAGTGTGCAGACATAAGTCTCCCTCTAATTTATTTAAAATCCTTGAGGTTGCTCAATGTGAACCTCTTCATCAATAGCCCCATTTAGAAAAGTTCTCTTAGCACCCATTTGATAGATGTTCCATCCCATAGAAGCAGCCAAAGAAACAAGCGATTTAAGTTTTGTATATCTAGTTGTAGGAGGAAAGGTTTCTTCTTAATCAAAACCTTATTTGTATGAGAAGCCTCTTTCTACAAACCATGATTCATATTTATGAGTGCTCCCATCCATATCATGCTTTGTCTTATATATCCATTTTGAAGTGACTATTGATTTGTCACTTGGTCTAGGAAATATTTCTGAGACACCATTCTTCACAATTGACACGTATTCTTCCTGCATCACATTCCTCCACTCTTGATGTTTAGTTTCATGTTCATAGGAGGAATTTTAGCATCAATTAGCTTCATCATATATGTTAGATATCCAAAATACCTTTTTGGTCATTAAATTTCTCTAAAGGTCCCTTTTATGTGTGTCCTTCTGCTTCTTATAGAGTCACTCTCAACCAATAAGGCCTCTTTTGATTTTAAGGAACAATCACTTGTTGCACATGATAGGATAGGACCTTCAACATATTCTTGAGTTAGATCTTGATCATCACTTTCCCTTAAGATATCCTCAAAGATAGTTATCTCCTCTTCATCAGAGTCAACTAGAAAATATTTTGATTTTTTTTAAGCTATAATTTCATCAAATATGATGTATCTGATTACCTTGATCCGAGGATCCTTCTTGATATATATTTTGTATGTTTTTGATGAAGTACTATACTCAAAAAATGTTCCCTTCATACTGGTAGGATCCAACTTATTCCTTTTATCCTTTGATATGTGAACATAAACAGGACACCCAAATATTCTAAGATGATCCACACTCAACTTATTTCTTGTAAATGTTTCTTCCAGAGTCATGTTGTTAAGAATATTGTGAGGACTTCGATTTTGTAAGTATGGATTTAAACACAAAGGTGAAAACCTGAGATCATAGAAATACTTTGAACTTTCAATGCTTCGGCATCCAAATTAAGGGAACTTAGAAAGATTCAATTAGTTGAAAGGACCCTAGTGAGACAGAATTAGCATTGTAACTCCCAGTATCCCGATTCACTCAATTAAAACCCAGCAAGAACATCTAAGCACGGATTCGTCAATTCATACATCAGCTAGCAGTAAAACATTAGCTACTACACTGGTTAAATTAACTTAAATCAGTACTAAGATAACACATATATGAGAAAACATTGAAGGTAGGGAGAGCAGAAACATAGGCTACCATACAAGGGTAAATCCTATGCCAGATTTCTGATGCGTACCAGAAGAAATGAAATGTGACGAATTACGAAGGAGAACATAGACAGAGATAGAAAGACATCACCGCTGCTTTAAATCAAGATCTAAAGAAATGTGCTTGACATATTAAAGAGAAACACCAGTCATGTACAACATTCTACAACAGCTTGATATTCAGTCTGAAAACATCTCCTCGGCCTATCTTACAACTTTACACATAGAACTATATCTCAAGAGAAACAACTTACAATTCACAGATATCTGATCAACAAGCCTTACAATGAGTTTCTTCATGAGTTTTATAGCTGAAAGAAAGGCAGAAGGGGTAGATGAAACACTAAATGAAACATTAAAATAGATGCAGAAGAAGAGGGTTGAAACCCATTATGTTTTAATATCTGAGCATTAATCTTCAGCACTCTTTGGATGAAAGAGTGGTCTTCGACAGGTTGAAATTTACTCCAGGTATGTTCTTGATGTATTTTTGCTGCAGTACTTGTAGTACTCTGGTGAATAAAAAAAAGGCAAATACATGACTTTAGGGTATACCATACTATGTAACAAATGCTCTAGTAGCATTAGGATTGCTGTCACAGTGGAAATATTCTCAGGGACATGTTGTAGAATAAAGCAGTATGGGTACTGTGTTCTTTTCTTGGGAGGAAACCTCTTCTGATGTGAAACACTGTCCATATAGTTTTCTATGCATTAGGCCTCATTAGGCCTTCTGGGTGATTTGTAACGTCTTCAATCTGGCACATTTTCCCTTTGAATGCTGGATTAAGGCTCCAAATCCTCAATTACATGCCCTAAACTCTCTGATATTTTACTGATACTCTTTGTCGCTTCATTACTATCTCTGTCTATGAAATTTGAGCTTTAATGCCGCTGGGGAGTTTTAACAAGGTCAAACACTGTACTTTTAATGAAATATTTCCTGTAGAAACCCTCCCAACATTTCTGTAATATCGGGCTCTGAAAATGCTTCATTTGCGCTCTGTCACTGTAACAGTGACGGTGAGCAATGGCGGTTTTCACCGCCTATACCCTGCAAAAACACATAAATATGTTAAGAAATCTATGCATGGGGGAGGATGGATGCAATGGAACGTTGTGGAATTGGTAGCGCAACAATGGTGTATGTGATGGATGCCTGCAAATTGTTGTGGAATGCAGCTAATGGAGGTTGGGTAGGGCATTGCATGTGGATCATATGATCATATGGAGTGGCGATGATCGACAGCTATGATTAACTGGCGGAATGGTTCACGAAGGTTGGGAAAAATGGAAAACTTTAATATAAAACATTAATGTTTTAATGTTTTGGGCAGAATGATATAACTTTCCAATGTAAAACATTAAAAAATTTGATGTGGGCGGAGGAACATGAATTTTATTGCAAAATACGCAGTTTGGACCTTGGAACGTAGTGCACGAGAAAAACAATGAATATGTAACGAAATCATATGAAATGGACTGAAAAGGTGGGACCCGGTCAAAAGGCGGAGGGCGATTTGATTAGGACCGTCGGATCTCAGGGGATCGATGACTGCGATTGGATCAGAGGAGCCCAATCGGGGGACACGGGGTGGAGGTGAGAGCGAATCCTGGCCATTGGTTCTTGTGGATTCAACGGCCACGATTGCATAGGGAGATTGCAATCGGGGATGAGAAGGGTTTGCGACTGGTGCAACAGAAAGCTCTGACGATGCGCTAGCCGTCGGATTGCTTTAAGGTCAATGGTGGAGATATTAATTGGGAGGTAACATAGGGGTGTTATATGGTGCAATGGAATGGGCGCGGGCCATTAGATCTATTAAGATTAATGGTGGAGATCCCTCCCGAGACCAACAGAATAATTACACTATCGCGTTGGAGATTTTGTTTCGCAAAGAGAAAAAATGCTTCGACAAATCCTCAAATGTGATTAGCGCTCTTCGACTTAGTGCTTCGTCTCAGCACTCAGGTTTATGGAGGGGAAGTGGTGGGGGCTGGACGAAAAGGGATAAGCTTTTCATATGGTAAAATATGGGTTTTTTGGCCAAAAAACAGGGTTTTTGAGGCCAAAAAGAGGTTTCAGTAGGTAAATAAAGGGGTTTTAAAACCAACTTAAGGGATTTCACTTGGTTTAAAATGAGGAAAAATATGGTTTGGAGGACTTGGGAGGGATTTTTGGGAGTTGAAGGGGAAGCTTTGAAAAGGGTTAAAAATGGGAATTTTGCAGAGATACAAGGGGCAAATGAAGGCCTTTTCGAGCATAAATTTGTCACAGGCAGTGAGGCTTTTTTGATGGAGACAACAGTGAAGATCTTCTCAAAGGAAATGGACACACAGAGACTTCAAGGATGAGAGATTTTCATAGGAAATGTATCTCTTGAAGGATCATAAAAACAATTTAGCCACCTATTTTCTTGACAAAAATTTCATAGGTGGCTAACAGTGGCTCCACATGGGGATGGCTTCTTCTTGAAGGAGTCAAGAATTCAAAAAATAAATCTTTAGAATAGGCCAGATGCCTGATCTTCAAGCCATATTTCTCCTTTGATCTAGCTGTTACAAACATAGTGGAATTTGATCAACAGAAACATTCCCCAAACAATCTACCTACCCATCCTACAATCCTAACATTTTTCTTCAAGGTGCATTTGAATTGGCAGACCTTCTTCATCATTTGAAAATAGAAAACACACTAATCTAATTCTACCCTTATCACTCCATGAGACCAGATTAAACTGTTGGCCTCATATGTTTATCTACCTAATCTAATATCTACTGGGATTAAACGGTCCAACATATTTCTTCTCTACATTCTACAACATAAATTTAAAAGCAGTCAGACTAGGATTAGACAGTCTAGTTTGTTGTGGATCCAAGGCATAAAGACAGTTACACATGCACTGAAATTGCAGAAAGTTGGAAAAAAAAATTGAAGGCTTGAAATCTGAAACTTTTGAAGCATCCTTCCTTTCTTTGCAACTCAAGTTTTGAGCTTGTTAGAGTCACTGTCTTCCCTTCAGCTCTGGTTTTGGGCTTGTTAGAGCTGATGTTTCTTTTTTCTTAGCTAGTGCAGATTTTGAGCATATTAGAACCAACTTCTTTGACATCCTTTGGCTGAGATTTTGGTCATGTTAGAGCCAATACTTTTGCACTTCAGAGGTCCAAGTATTGAGCATGTCTGAACCTCTCCTTCTCTGTTTTTTGAAACATTTTATCTTTTCTTTGAAAATAAAACACAGCAATGGTATTTACATGGAAACGAAAATCGAAAATTGGACATCAACAATAGTAATGCTTGAGCATCCTGCCATTGGCAGGACCCCCAAACAGCTCTGTACCATCTAGATTTTGCAGAAAAAAGGCATTTGGACCCATAGTGGCCTATATGATGTAAGGACCTTGCCACAAACTGTCGAATTTGCCATGCTTTCCTTTGTCCTCTCTCCTGGAGTCCCATTTTAACACTTTATCTCTGATTTTGAAGTCACAAGCCTTTGTTCTTTTGTCAAACAACTTCTTTATGTTTTCCTAAACCTCCATAGCTCTGTTATAGACCTCTTCTCTTGTTTTTTGGAGATGAATTGTTTGATTTATCATCCTTACCATACTGTCCTCTTCTTTCTGAATCTATTGGACTATTTTAATCACTGGTACCCCAAGGCTGGTAGGGAACACTGCCTCTATTCCATAGACAAGCTGATATGGTGACATGCCAATGGATTTCTTTGTTGTAATCTTGTTAGCCCATAAAACATGCACTAACTTTTTATGCCATAACTTTTTGTTCTCTTCAAGCAGCTTTTTGATAATGGTCACCAAGCTCTTGTTTGATGATTCAGCTAACCCATTACCTTGTGGGTAATAAGCAGTTAAATGACCGAGTGCTATTTGATATATGTGACAAAAATCAATCATTTTCTTGGATCCAAAAGAAGCAATGTTATCAGTGATTATTTTTCTTGGGCAGCCAAATCTAGAGAGGATGTGGTCTTCTAGGAACTTAATGATGATAGAATCTATGGCATTCCTAGTGGGTATGGCCTCTATCCACTTCATGAAGTATTCTGTGGCTGTAAGGATCCACTTGTGTTGTACAGAAGAAGCAGGGTGTATCTCCCCTATGAAATCTAGGCCCCATTGCAAGAAAGGACCCTCAACAGTAATGGGTTGTAAAGGTAAAGGGAGGAGCTTTCTCTTGCCTTCGAAAATCTGGCATTTATGGCAGGCAATTATCATTTCGTGTATGTCATTGAAAAGTGTAGGCCAGTAATAGCCAGCTCTGAGTATTTTGTTAGCAGTGGCTTTGTAGGTTTTAACCCTGAACAGAAATATCTACACACGATTCTTATAACTGAAAATAAACAATAGCAAGAGCATAAAACATAAAACAAATGAACACAGAGATTTTCCCCTGGATCCCAAATCGGGACGACCAGCTTGATTTTTCATTATATTCCTTTTAGTGTTACAACACATATATATACATGCCGAAGCATACATAAACCCCAATCCATTAACCCTGGATTAGAACATAACCGTAGTTCCCTTGACCGGATCTACAAAATACGAGGGGCCGAAAACCATCGAACCCCAAAACCATGTGCAAAACCATGCACAAAACCATGGGCGGATCCGCCTATGAGTGGGTCCGCACAAAAAACAAATTTTGGTTGGGGCGCTGCCCCGGACCCCAACGGTGGGGACTGCTTCGCCCCTCGTGACCCCCCAGCTACGCCCGACGCAACATACAGCGCGTGGGGCTAATCGTGGAAAGAATATAACACATACCCAACATTCTCCCACTTGTTGTTTTCTTTCCACAGGAGAGCTTAGTCATTGGGCCAATTCTTCAACACCCATTGTTTCTCTACACCAAGAGAACTTCTGAGTGCTCACAGACTTCGTCAATGCATCTGCAACATTCTTCAAAGTGTCCACCTTTACCATCAACACCCTTTTAGCCTCAACCATATCTCTAACAAAGTGATATTGAACATCAATGTGCTTTGTCTTTGAATGATAAGCAGGGTTCTTAGCCACGAAAATTGCACTTTGGCTATCACAGTCTATCCTTATAGCTTGTTGTACCAACCCCATACTTGAACACAATCTCTGCAACCAAACTGCTTCCTTGCTTGCATGAGTGGCTGCTATGTATTCTACCTTTGTAGTTGAAAGAGCCACTACAGACTGTCTTTTACTCATCCAACTGACTGCGCCTCCAAATAGGCTAAACACATACCCACTTGTAGATCTTCTTTGGTCCGGATCTCCAGCCCAGTCAGCATCAACAAAACCATGAATGTCCAACATTCTTAGTCTGGTTACCACTGGTAGCACGATCATAATCACTAGTGCCACGTAATGTCCCCGAAAACCTTCCTTCTTGTCCAATGCCCCTTTGCCAGGTTTGACATAAACACACTCAATACTCCCCTTTGCAGTACACATGGTGCAGTGCAGTACAAACCATTGCATACATCGCTTCTTGCACTTGCATATGGAACACGGGACATATACTCCTCTTCTTCTTGTGTCTTGGGGACCCATTCGACGAACTGACTTTACACCTCCAGGAATAGGAACCTTCACCGGTTTACTATCCTGCATATTGAACCTCTGAAATATAGTCTCGACATACTTCCTCTGGTTTAACCAGAGCTTCCTCTTTGCCCGATCTCTCTTAATTTCCATGCCCAAAATATAGTTTGCAGCACCAAGATCCTTCATGTCGAATTTGGAGAACAATTGGGTCTTCGAATCTTGGATAATTTCTTTGTCATTTCCAATCAACAACATATCATCCACATACAAGACCAAATAAATAACACGGTCACCAATTAATTTGAAATAAACACAGTGATCCTCCTTGCTTCTGGTGAAGCCAAGTCCCCGTATATAGGTATCAAATTTCTGATACCACATCCTTGGTGACTATTTTAACCCATACAGAGACTTCTTCAACTTGCATACTAGTTCTTTCTTACCCTTCACCATAAAGCCTTCAGGTTGCTTCATGTAGATCTCCTCTTCTAGATCCCCGTGAAGAAATGTTGTCTTCACATCCATCTGTTCTATCTCAAAAGCAAATGCAGCAGCAACAGATAAAAGTAATCTAATAAAAGTAACGCTGGCAACAGGAGAAAAAATATCACCAAAATCAATTCCCGGCACCTGGGAATAACCTTTTGCTACCAACCGAGCTTTGTATTTCTCCACCTTGCCTTCTACATTCATCTTCCTTTTAAACACCCATTTTCTCCCGATGGGCTTCCTTCCAGCCGGCAACTCCACCAGATCCCATGCCTCATTTTTGTGCAAAGATGCCATTTCATCAACCATGGCCTCCTTCCAGAGTTTTCCATCCTCTGAATCTACTGCCTCCCTGACAGTTCTGGGTTCATCATCAGTTATAGTTAAGGAAAAACCTGAACAGAAAGCAGATGGACTACACCTTTCTGGTTGCCTTCTTTCCCGAACTGATCTTCTCAAAGCTAGAGTTTGTGGCTCTTCATCTTCTGAGTCTTCTTCTGTTGTAGAGTCTGATTCATCCTCTTTAGCTCAAACTCTATCTTCTCAGGTTCCTTTGGTAGGACTTCATGTTTAACAACATCTTTCACTTCTCTAAACACCACATCTCGGCTGTACACAACCTTCCTTGTTTCTGGGTTCCAAAGCTTGTAACCCTTTAAACCATCCTTATACCCAATAAAGATGCACCTTTGAGATTTATTATCCAACTTGGTCCTTTTCTCCTTTGGAACATGTACATATGCATCACATCCAAATACCCTTAGATGTGAAAGAGAGGGTTTCTTACCGGTCCATACCTCATGTGGAGTCTTATCCTCCAACGCTGATGAAGGTGATCTGTTAACTAAGTAACATGCAGTCTCCACTGCCTCTGCCCAGAATTCTTGTCCTAACCCGGTACCACTGAGCATGCTTCTTGCCTTTTCCATTAGCGTTCTGTTCATTCTTTCTGCAACTCCATTTTGCTGAGGTGTGTATGGAGTAGTCTTCTGTCGTGCTATACCACACTTCTTACAGAACTCTTCAAATTCCTTCTTGCAGAACTCCCCACCATTATCTGTCCTCGATGCCTTTATCTTCTTCTCTGTCTGGTTTTCCACCAGAGCCTTAAATTCTTTAAATTTGTCAAAGACTTCAGATTTCTTCCTCAAGAAATATATCCATGTATTCCTTGAGAAGTCATCTATGAATGAAACATAGTACAAAGACTTTCCCAGTGATGGAACTGACACAGGCCCAAACACATCACTGTACACAAGTTCTAATATCTTGTTTGCCCTCTTAGCACCAGAAGGAAAACTCACCCGATTCTGCTTCCCATATACACAATGTTCACAGAAATCGAAATCCAGAGAACAATTAGACATACCTTCTACCATACCATCTCTATGCAATATCCGAAGGCCCTTCTCTCCAATATGTCCAAGCCTTTGATGCCATAGCATGGTCTTTTCTCCAGAGACAGCTAGGCTTTCCGTCCCACTTTCAGGAACCACAGAACTGTTACACCCATCAATAACAGTACTACCTTGTAGCTTGTACAGAGTTCCAGTCTGAACTCCCCGCATTAATACCAGTGCTCCACGAACCATCTTGCAGGCATCTTTCTCGAACACTGTTTTTACACCTGCATCATCCATCTTGCTTACAGAAATCAGATTTCTGGCCAATGCAGGAATATGCAGAACACCAGGAAGTGTTCTAATCCTCCCACCTTGCAGCTTCAACTTGACCTTTCCACGTCCGACGATTCTGGCCTTCCTATCATCCCCTAGGAAGACATCACCACCATCATATTTTTCATACTCGCAGAACCACTCCCTATGGGGAGTGAAGTGAAAGGATGCACCTTAGTCAATCAACCATGACTCATGATCTACATGTGTATTTGAAGAAGAAGCCAAATACACATCCCCACCTTCATCCGAGGTGGTTTTTGCCTCTGCAGAAGGAGCTTCATCAGATCCCTTTCCTTTCTCAGGAGCTTTAGATCTGCATTCTTTTTTGTAGTGTCCTTCCTTTTCGCATTTCCAGCACACCTTTACAAACTTTCCGGGAGATTTAGATCTCCCACTCGAAACCTTATTCTTGTTTCTGTTCTGGGACCTTCCTCGTACAGATAAGGCATCTCCATTCTGACCCTCCATATTTCTCCGTCTCATTTCCTCCGACAGCAAGGCTGAGACAATGTCATCAAAATTCAAGGTGGTTGTATTGCTACCTATTGCAATAACCAGACTGTCCCACGAGTCTGGTAGAGAACACAACAAACTGATGCACTTATCTTCATCTGAGATTTTAATATCAACAGATGACAGCTGACTTACCACGGTATTGAAGGCATTCAGATGCTCTGTCACCGAGTCTCCATCCTTCATCCTCAGGTTATACAGCTTTTTCCACAGGAACAACTTATTCACCAGAGACTTAGATTGGTACAAAGTCCCAAGTTTTTCCCACAAATTCTTCGCCGTAGCTTCCCCCGAGGATACATTCAACAATGCGAATCGACACACACAATAGTGACACCATTCTCTTAATATTAGATCCAGTTTCTTCCAGTCTTCATCTGACATTCCTGTTGGCTTAGTACCTGGATCTACCACGATCCACTGATCTTTATCCACCAGCAGATCCTCCATCTTGAGCTTCCACAACTCAAAACTCCGACCATTAAATTTCTCGATCTCTATCTTTCCGCCGCTCGCCATATTCTTTCACCGCAAGAATCGATCCCGCAGATCTCCCACTGCACAGGGTCTACCACAGGCCCGAGCAAAAAACCCTCAACAACAAAGGCGTCCCCTTGAAGCTGAAATAGCTTTGATACCAAATGTAGGTTTTAACCCTGAACAGAAATATCTACACACGATTCTTATAACGGAAAATAAACAATAGCAAGAGCATAAAACATAAAACAGATAAACACTGAGATTTTCCTCTAGATCCCAAATCGGGACGACCAGCTTGATTTTTCATTATATTCCTTTTAGTGTTACAACATATATATATGCATGCCGAAGCATACATAAACCCCAATCCATTAACCCTGGATTAGAACATAACCGTAGTTCCCTTGACCGGATCTACAAAATACCAGGGGCCGAAAACCATCGAACCCCAAAACCATGTGCAAAACCATGCACAAAACCATAGGCGGATCCGCCTATGAGTGGGTCCGCACAAAAAACAAATTTCGTGTGCCGGTTACGGTGGGGACTGCTTCGCCCCTCGTGACCCCCCAGCTACGCCCGACGCAACATACAGCGCGTGGGGCTAATCGTGGGAAGAATATAACACATACCCAACAGGCTTTCCAGCTTAAGTGACCTCCACACTCTCCTGCATGGAAATCTTGTTTAATCCTCTCTGCTTCAGTTTCAGGAAAACATTTAAGCAATAGACCATTTTCTTTTTTCCAATATAAACATTCATTCAATATACAATAGTTCCTATGTTTTAGCTTCAGGAATCTGGCCTTAGTCTTTGATAGATCTGGAGGGGCATTGAGGTTTGTGAGCACATACAGGATATCAAAATACCATGGAGAGTTTTGAAATTTTTCCTCAACAGTCGGATTAGGCAATCCGTCATGTTCATCCAAGGCATCTACCATGTTAATGTCTAGGGCCTGAAAGTTTGATTCAGCCATTAGTTGGGCTAAGCCTTCACCTTTGATTAGTTTTGTGGGTTTTATTTCCAGGTCATATTCTAGAATCACAGTGATCCATTTTCTCCTCTTTCCATCTAGATCTTGGGACAAGATGTCTTTAACCACTATGTTTGGCACATAGGCTATGGTGTGAGAATGCAGTATATACACCCTAATTTCCTTCAAGGCCTTTACCAAGGCATAGACCTATTTTTCCATTATGTTATATTTCAAGGGTGCATCCATCAGAGCCTTGCTGAAGAAAGCAATAGGCCGTTCCATTCCCTCTGGATTTTTTTGCAGTATAACTGCAGCCACTGTATGCTCGGAGGCAAAGGAAAATATCAAGAAATCCTTCGTGAAATCTAGACTGATTAACACAGGAGCCTGGGTGAATGCAAGTTTAACTGATTCAAAATATTTTTTAGCCTCAACGGTCCACTTAACCCCCACACCTTTTTTCAGCATGTTCGTCATATTCCTGAGGTGTTCAGCTAAGTTGGGAATAAACCTCCTTAGGAAGTTAATTTTCCCAATAAAGGACTGTAGCTCTTTAATGTTTCTCGGGTGTGTGATTTGAATTATTCCCTCAACCCTCTGTGGGTCTATCTTAATTCCCTTCTCTGATATAATATGGCCGAGAAGCTTACCTTCCTACAGCCTGAATACAATCTTTTTGGGGTTTAATGACAGATCGAACCTTCTGCATTTTTCAAAAAACCTTCTCATATGTTTTAGACGCTCCTCATCAGTCTTGGAATAGACTGTTATGTCATCTAGATAGATGACAATGAAGTGCCCTATTTCCTCTAAAAAGGCTATGTCCATTGCTCATTGTAAAGTCGCACCAACGTTCATCAGTCCAAAGGGCATTTTTACGTACATAAAGGTGCCCCATGGAGTGGTATAAGTTGTCTTGAGTTGGTCTTCTGGGAGTACTAAAACTTGGTTATAGCCTAAAAAACCGTCTAGCAGGGAGATCCTTTTTGAGCCCACTACCCTCTGTAGAATGTGTTCCATATTTGGTAAGGGGTAATTATCTTTAAGGGAAGCTCTGTTAATATTTTGGAAGTCAATGCACTGTCTGATCTCACCTATTTTCTTTCTCACAGCTACAAGGTTGGAAACCAAATAAAAAAACCTCACAGGAACTATAATTCCTGCCTTGTACATTCTCTTTATTTCCTTTTCAATTGCAGGTAGTTGTTTCGGGTTAATCGAAGTTTCTGTCTGAAGGGCTTTTTATTCTCTTTCAAAGGTATTTTGTGCTGTATAATGTTTGTGTCATAGGCCTTTAAGTCCTCGTAGCTCCAGGAAAACACTTCGATGAATTCTTTAAATAAGTCAATGTATTTCCTTTTCATGTCTATGGGTAAGGACTTAGCCAATTTAATCATCTTAGGCTTATCTTCAGTGCCTATGTTGCATTCCTCGACATCAGAGTCTGAGTTCTCTATGGTGGGTTTTTTTGCTACATCGTCGACATCAAATAAGTCCTCTAAAGGTGCCAGACCTCAGGGCATATTATTATCTTTTTCCTATAGCACCTCTATTTCCTCTTTATCTACATTCTTATATTCTTTGGTTGTATTTCCAATTTGTTCAGTTAAAGTGTTTATTTCAATGCTATGGGGTGATTTTTCTTCGTCGGGGGGGGGGGGCCCTCACTCAGGCAGCTATCGTCGGATTTAGGGTCTGAATCAGAGAATTCAAACTCGTTCCTGCCAATCAGGAAATCTTCTATGTTCTTGTTGCCCTCAAAGACCTACCAATATTTCTCATTATCAGGCACTGCAGGCATGTATTTAGTCTGAATGATAACTTTTTTTTCACTGGGAAGCTTATGATATGAACTATCTATGCAGCCTAATCCGTTTTCAATTACGTTCTGACTCCTAGGAACAAACACCAGTTCATATTCCACAAAGGTTTTCAATAAATCCATAGCATCATTCCTGTACGCTCTCAACCTGGGGTGTTTCACTGTGTATTCTCCATTCACTTGTTTTATGATTAACTCAGAGTCTCCATGCACAGCAATCCTACGAGCTCCTAATTTTTTCAACAGATTCAAGCCTAAGATGGGAGCCTCATACTCTGCAATATTTTTTTTACATTTAAAGTTCAGATTGAAGGCATGACTCTTTGCATAGTCACTCTCTGTGTTAAGTAACCACACCCCTGCTCCTGCAGTTTTCCTAGTGCAAGACCCATCGAAATTCATTCTCAATAAGGGGTCGTTTTCGTGTTCATCATTGTTTTCCTCCCTAACGTTGTTTTCATTGTTACGTTGTAATATGAGGCCTGTATTGTGGTGTGGATGGTTTTTTTCCTCATGTTGTGTATGGGTTTCAGGGAGATGACTAGTCTAATGTTCACAGTCTTGCTCTTGTTCGCTCTGACTTTCAAACTTAGTGTACGGTCCCAAGTTTTCTTCTTAGTTTTCTTCTAAGTCTATAGCAGCCATTATGTTAAAATCTATGGGCCCGGTCTCATCATTGGTATCTCTGTTTTCTTGTTCTGGCTCTTCTAAGGATTCATCATTGCAAAGGATAAAGGAGTGTAGATCCATGTGTACGGAGTACAGAGGTGAATTTTCAGGCTTTTCAGGGCTGCTGACCAAGAATTTCATTTTTTCCTCTCTATACAGTCTCCTAAGTTGGCTAAAGACAGGGATTGTGGAAAATGCCCCATCCATCTGCATTGTACCTTGCATCTTGGCTCCCCATGACCTTGATAATAGCATACCATACTTAGGTGGCACATTTGCCACTACAACATCCATAACCATACATTTTGCTGGAATCTGGGTCAATTTCACACACAGGTCTTTGATTAGGCCAAATAATTTTACTCTGCTAGATTCAAATGAGTATAAATATTTATAAGGACAGGTTATCTCTAGGCCTAACCTTTCCATAACTACCTTGGGCATTAGGTTGTGTGAGGCCTCAGAGTCATGCATTGCGTTGTGAAGGATCTTGTCATGGATATTGAGATTGATATAAAAAGGAGGTACTACCCCTTCCTGAAACTTCCCTTCTATCTTTGGACCAAACAGAAGGGCTGGTTGATCATCACTCAGATTGACAGTGTCACTATTTTCACCTAGATTTAGAGCTTTCAAAATTTGGCCTTTATAGACATCCTGAGTAGCCAGCTCAGAGAGTGGGATAGAGATTTTAATTTTTGCAATCTCACTTTCCAAATTTAAGGTGGATTGACTCTTCGTAACACTCAACTCTGTTTTTTTAGCCACTACTTTAGTGGCAAAATCAGTGTGCTGATTCTCACTATGTACAGTGTTAGTAACTGTTTTATCAGGAGCACTAACTGTAGTGCTAGTGCTTCTAGTGGGTGTACCTTCTTTATTAGTATTTTGGTTGTCTTTTTCTTTGTTCCTCCTAGAACTCTCAGCTACTGATTTGCTACTTTTAGCAGTAACTTTAGAAGTTTTCTCAGGCATTTTATTAATGGTAACCTCAGAA
The DNA here is from genome assembly GCA_034641835.2 of Pinus albicaulis. Lineage (NCBI taxonomy): Eukaryota > Viridiplantae > Streptophyta > Pinopsida > Pinales > Pinaceae > Pinus > Pinus albicaulis. Next base: position 732,751,890 of record CM076579.1, read on the forward strand.
GATTTAGGTTTGGAATTTTCTAGGCTCCTTTTGCTTATAAGTTCATACTATTCTCTGACCTGTAGGATGGAATTTTCAAATCCTAGCCTATAATCCTCAGATTCTAATCTTTCCTCATCCCAATATGAGGGAGAGGGATGATCTTCTTCTATGGAACAGTTGTGGACTGAGTTTTCGATTTCAAACATATTTATTGTGTTACCCTCGGACTCTTCTATTATCCCCTCATCTTCATCAAGGAAATTCTCCTGAAATGGGGGTATGATTTGCTGATATGAGTCTCTTTGTCTATTGGGAGTGGTATTGTTTCTCCTAAAGTTCTGGTTCTGGTTATGATTTTGGTTTATGTTCTGATTACTAACTGTGACAACCATTTTTTCCATCATTTGCTGTAGCTTTTCCATATTTTTGGCTAAATGGTCATACTTGGGACCAGATGTGGAAGCTATAGTGTCATCCATATATCTTACCCTTTTCTCAGCCCTCATTCTAGCTTTCTTCTCAATCAGGTTAGCCTCTACACTCACTGCTCATTTTTTCATATCTTCCAATGTGTTGTAATCTCTCTCCCTAAGTTGGTAGACCATGTCAGCATCAAAGCCTTCGGGATATTTCACTAAAGCCATACCTTAGGGAGGTTTCATATGTGGAGGAAGAGAGTTGTAAACGTTGTTGAACCTTGTAGAGTAATCATGGACACTCTCTCCTACGTTTCTTTTTAGATTCTTGTATTTTGCTAAGATTTGGAGAGGGTTGGTCTTGACTTCCCATTTGTTTATGAAGGTTTGATATAAAGAGGGAAGGTCATTGATACTACCAGGAGGCAGGCCTTTAAACCATTTCTTCACATCACCTCCCAAAATCTGGGCAAAGATTCTCATCTTGACTATATCATAATCTATCTCCATATTATCAAAGGAATCTTCCATCCTATCTACATGGTGTTGAGCCGTGGTAGACTCTTTTGCAGTGAAATGTGGGATTTTTTATTGATAATCCTTGGGTAAAGGCACTAGAGGCTGAGGTAACACCAGAGGTGAATACCAGGCTACCATAATGATGTTTTGATGAGGTAAAGGATTTTCTTGTGTAGCAGGTATGTGGATGACACGAATACTGGGACCAACAATACTCTGTTGAGCTGATTTAGGATGACAGAGCCCCAAGTTCTGAATGAAATGAATATCCGGAGGTGTAGATGGAGGCGTCTCTCTATCCCTATTATGTTTAGGTGTAGATGGAGGGTTCTCTCTATCCCTACTATGTTGACCATTGTGAGATGATGCACCAGGGAGCTCAAGGATTGGCTGGTCTAGAACACTGAATGACCTAGATCTAGGTAAACCGTTTTGCAAATCTAAGTCAAACATAGGGTCTGATAGAGCTGCAAAGTCTTCTGGTACAAAGTTAGCTCTATGGGTATGTCTGGAAATATTTGGCTTTCTAGGTGTAGGAGATTTCCTGAGAATGCTCTCAGGGTTGTTAACTATTTCAGGTGGGTCTGGGTTAGGATAAGATCTTGTTTGAATGGTTCTTGAAGCCAAAATGTTGTCTTAAAAAAAATCATCTTAATCCTACTTGTTACTTCTAATATGGCTCATGTTTTTATGAAGGCTGGTCTCCCAGTGGAGTTTTATTATGTGAAAACGAAGATAATCAGTGGCCTATTGATCACCAGTGGAGTCTTTAAATCGTGAGGGAACTATGGAGTCGCCAGGTGGAAGGTTTAGAATATGTCGAGGAGGTGTACCGTCCACCACAGTGACTTACCACCAAACTAAGGTTACTGTGATCTACTTTGAGTCATTGAAGTGTTTAAAGGTGTGTTTTACTCAAAGAGTTCCCCAGCGGAGTCGCCATTATGTTGGGGTTCCCATGTTTTGGCAAGTTTGGTAATACCAAAAGATGAGACAACATCAGAACCACTTTCAGACCTCAGGATCTAGCCCTCCTGGGTCCAGAGAGGGATCTCTCTATAATTGGCAAAGGTATATGTCTTTGAAGCTTGATTTGAAGGTGTTAAGCTAGTTATAAGGCACGATGGATTGTTTAGTTTATTTGGTTGTTGGGAAACTGGAAGGAAGGGTTCAATATAAGGAAAGGACGAGCAAAGATGATTTTAGGCAAAGGAGAAAAATTCAAAGAACACTCGAGACCATTAGGCAATGGAGTCAAGAAAGGGTTTACTTGCTTTTCAATATGCAGGCTTTCAATTGGGCTAGTCATCTAAAGCGTTGGATCTTAAAGATGATAGTGTGGTATGAAATGGTAAGAAAGAAGGTGAAAGGTAAGGAAACCTCCAAGGTGACTATTTAGGAATCAGGTCCAGGGACAGGACATGCCATTAGACACCTGTGATCCAACTCTTAAAAGGTTAACTCTTCAGACAAAGGAAACATTAAAGATTTAAACACAAAAGTGAAAACCTGAGATCATAGAAAGACTATGAACTTTCAATGCTTCGGCATCCAACTTAAGGGAACTTAGAAAGCTTCAATTAATTGAAAGGACCCTAGTGTGATAGAATTAGCATTCTAACTCCTAGTATCCTGATTCACTCAATTAAAACCCAACAAGAACATCTAAGCATGGATTCGTCAATTCATACATCAACTAGCAGTAAAACATTAGTTACTACACTAGTTAAATTAACTTAAATCAGTATTGAGATAGCACATATAGCAGAAAACATCGAAGGTCGGGAGAGCAGAAACATAGGGTACCATATAAGGGTAAATTCTATGCCATATTTCTGATGCGTACTAGAAGAAATGAAATGTGACGAATTATGAAGTAGAACAAAGACAGAGATAGAAAGACATCACCGCCGCTTTAAATCAGGATCCAAAGAAATGTGCTTGTCATATTAAAGAATAACACCAGTCATGTACAACATTGTCCAACAACTTGATATTCAGTTTGAAAACATCTCCTCAGCCTATCTTACAACTTTACACAGAGAACTATATCTCAAGAGAAACAACTTACAATTCACAGATATCCGATCAACAACCCTTATAATGAGTTTCTTCATGAGTTTTATAGCTGAAAGAAAGGAAGAAGGGGTAGATGAGACACTAAATGAAACATTAAAACAGATGCAGCAGAAGAGGGTTGAAACCCATTCTGTTTTAATATCCGAGCATTAATCTTCAGCACTGTTTGGATGAAAGAGTGGTCTTCGACAGGCTGAAACTTACTCCAGGTATGTTCTTGATGTATTTTCATTGCAGTACTTGTAGTACTATGGTGAATAAAAAATAGGCAGATACATGACTTTAGGTTCTGCCATACTATGTAACAAATACTCTGGTAGCATCAGGACTGTTGTTAGGGTGGAAATATTCTCAGGGACACATTGTAGAATAAAGCAGTATGGGTACTGTGTCCTTTTCTTGGGAGGAAACCTCTTCTGATGTGAAACACTGTCCATATATTTTTATGTGCATTAAGCCTCATTAGGTCTTTTGGGTGATTCGTAAGGTCTTCAATCTGGTACATTTTCCCTTTGAATGCTGGATTAAGGCTCCAAATCCTTAATTACATGCCCTAAAATCTCTGATATTTTACTGATACTCTTTGCCGCTTCATTACTATCTCTGTCTGTGAAATTTGAGCTTTAATGGTGCTGGGGAGCTTTAACAAGGTCTAACACTGTAATTTTAATGAAATATTTCTTGTAGAAATCCTCGCAACATTTCTGTAATATCAGGCTCTGAAAATGCTTCATTTGCACTCTGTGTCACTGTAACAGTGACGGTGAGAAATGGTGGTTTTCACCGCCTGTACCCTGAAAAAAAACATAGATATGTTAAGAAATATATGCATGGGGGAGGACAGATGTAGTGGAACGCTGTGGAATTGGCAGCGCAACAATGGTGTATGTGGTGGATGCCTGCAAATTGATGTGGAACGGTGGAGAATGCAGCTGATGGAGGTTTGGTAGGGAATTGCATGTGGATCATCCGATCATATGGAGTGGCGACGATCGACGGTTATGATTAACTGGTGGAATGGTTCACGAAGGTTGGGCGAAATGGAAAACTTTAATATAAAACATTAATGTTTCAATGTTTTGGGTGGAATGATATAACTTTCCAATGTAAAACATTAAAAAATTTGATGTGGGCGGAGGAACATGAAGTTTAATGAAAAATATGCGGTTTAGACCTTGGAACGCAGTGCACGAGAAATGCAATGAAAATGTAATGAAATCATATGAAATGGACTGAAAAGGTGGGACCCAGTCAAAAGGCAGAGGGTGATTTGATTAGGACCGTCGGATCTCAGGGGATCGACAACTGCGATTGGATCGGAGGAGCCCAATCAGGGGACATGGGGTGGAGGTGAGAGCGAATCCTAGCCATTGGTTCTTGTGGATTCAACTGCTAGGATTGCATCGGGAGATCACAATCGGGGATGAGAAGGGTTTGCGACTGGCGCAATAGAAAGGTCTGACAATGCGCTGGCCGTCGGATTGCTTTAAGGTCAACGGTGAAGATCTTCATCAGGAGGTAACATAGGGGTGTTATATGGTGCAATGGAATGGGCGTGGGCCATTAGATCTATTAAGATCAACGGCGGAGATCCCTCCCAAGACCAATAGAACAATTAAACTATCGCGTCAGAGATTTTTTTTCACAAAGAGAAAAAACGCTTCGACCAATCCTCCGATGTGATTAGCGCTCTTCGACTTAGCGCTTGGTCTCAGCACTCAGGCTTATGGAGGGGAAGTGGTGGGGGCTGGCCGAAAAGAGATAAGCCTGTCATATGGTAAAATATGGGTTTTTTGGCCAAAAAACAGGGTTTTTGAGGCCGAACAGAGGTTTCGGTAGGTAAATAAAGGGGTTTTAAAACCACCTGAAGGGATTTCACTTGGTTTAAAAGGAGGAAAAAGAAGGTTTGGAGGACTTAGGAGGGATTTTTGGGAGTCGAAGGGGAAGCTTTGAAAAGGGTTAAAAATGGGAATTTTGCAGAGATACAAGGGGCAGATGAAGGCCTTTCCGAGCATAAATTTGTCACAGGCAGTGAGGCTTTTTTGATGGAGATAGCAGTGAAAATATTCTCAAAGGAAATGGACACACAGAGACTTCAAGGATGAGAGATTTTCATAGGAAATGTATCTCTTGAAGGATCATAAAAAAAATTTAGCCACCTATTTGCTTGACAAAAATTTCATAGGTGGCTAACAATACCATGTTGGAAAATGAAGGGTTTTGTAGATTATTATTAAATTTCCTTCATCGATAAGTTAGTTGGCCTTTTATTACTTAATTTTTCTTGTTCATCAAGCAATTATCAAAATAATTAATAACACAATGAAAGAAGGTACACATGGTATAGGATCCAAGCAAGGGCGAAAACCCTCAAGGGGAAAACCTAGAAATAATGCTTCTCTTCTTACAGAATCTTATTAGAATGAGAGTTCCAAAACAAAAAGGCCAAAGCCAAAAATCCTCCCAAGCACCAAGCCATCCCCCTAGAAAAATTTCTGTAAGGTAGGTTCAAAACTTCGACCTTCTACAACTTTTCTTTATAATTTGAGACCTACAACTCCTCCTCAAAATTTGGGCCTCCTACAACTATAGCTACACATAAACCATATATTTTCAGTTGTAGATAGAGAGAGATATATTATCCCAAGAAAATTTTATTGTTTCTTCTTTTCCTCGTCCTTCTATCTCTTCTTCTCCTTCTCTATTACATATCAAACTTGAGATGAATCAGAGAGACAAACAAGGTCAAGCTCTAGGTTATATTTATAGCCTTCTTAGGGGGCCGAATAACCCTCCCTTAGGTTGGCTTTTCCTTGATTGGGGATGACTTGGTCTTGTATAAATTTATAGTTTTTTCTTGAAAAAATAAATATTTCTCTTTGTTACAATTAGTATAAATGGGACTATAATACATGACATAATTTCTTCTTTGTCCTAGAAATACCTAGAAAGACATACAAGCATGAAGAACATGCTTTTGACCTAAACTTGAGCATGAAACAAATGCTTTACATGAAAAAAAGAATATTTTCTTTATTTTTGTTTCTTTATACAAATTATACAATATCATGATTACACATAGGTCATTATGAAGACCGAACCTAGTTATAATTTCCAAAATAAAGGTCTTTTTTTTCCTTATAGATTTGCTATTTCATCCTTGTTTATTACCTTTCATGCATAGTAACTAATTATTTTTGAAGGTCAATATTATCCTGAGTTGGATCTCTAAAGATTGATTTTTCCTAGCTTTTTAATGCAATTTTAACAAGTTTTAGCCTTTTCTCTCAAACATAGTTGAGGGAGCCATTGACTCTGGTGCACCAAGATAGATAGACAAGTTGTTTGGTATCCTAATTGGTGGAAAAAATAGGGTTATATTGAAATTGGAGTGACTCAAATTTGATATTTTCACCTACTATTAAAGTGATTAGTTTATGATCATATGCACTTGAAATAATTCTAGATGATGTCGTTCCAAAACATGCAATGAGACTAGTGTGGATTAAGAAGCAATCAAGTATTTCTTTTATATTTCCTATGCCTCTGCACCTATTGCTTCAAGTATACTTTCCATTCTTTGGCTTGAAATCCATTAAACTATTTTCAATTGTTATTGCATCTAGCTTGTATCTACTTGGATCTAGAAGGAATTATATCCTGCCTTGCTTTTCTTCCACATTCATAGCTAGGTTGAGATTGCCACCTACTATGACATGTTGGTTTACTTAGCTTCTAGATTGATTTCTAATGAGGTCCAACACTATTCTTTATCTATATAATGTGAAGGGGAATATATGATGTATACTTTAAGATCATTCCCATTTTCTTTGTTATGAAGATCAATCTTAATCCAATGTTGATCTCTATAAATTCTTTGTATATCCATAGTTGTTGGTTACATATAGTGCAGATGCTTCCTGATGCCCCTCTTGCACTAATTGTTACTTCTTTGTAGTTCATATTCATCTTGATTATTGATGAAATTTCCTCTTCTCTAAGCTTATTCGCCTTGATAAGCATAACTATAGGGCTTTTCGATTTGATTAGGACTTCTATTACATTTCTTTTGGCTGCATGCCCAAGGCCTCTTTAGATCTAGGAGACTAGGCTCATTATTTACCTTGCGAGGCGGTGGCAGAGCCCTTGCCTCTCCTTTTCTACGTCTATGTTACCATCATTACTAGCCCTTTTTCTAGATATGTGTCCGTTAGTTTCTAAAAACCCATTGCATTAGAGGAAATTTCAGTCCAAAATTGCCCATGAAATTTTCACGTACATAATATGTAAATCAATCAAAATCCTTTAAATTTAAAAAGAGGTAAAGGTAAATATTTTGGAGGGAAAATAAAAAAAATATTTTTTTAACTGTCTATTTGGCTTATATCCTTATTCGTTTATGTAGAAATCACTTTCAGATTTAAATTTATAATTTTAATTTACTAAAACAATAGACCTGAATCGACTCTAATCATAAGCGGAAACAATTTAAACAATCACGAAATCACAAAGCATACATGAGAAATAATTCAATCAACACATTATACAATGATTTCCTAGGGAAAGCCATAGCTAAAATCCTCTTCTATCTGTATATTGCATTAGTCAGAAAAATGTGAGAAGATTACAATAATTTTCTCAAGCCCGAGCAACCTCTGCACTGTCTCTATCTATCTCACTACTTCCTAGACAAGCCTTGGCCAATAATTAACCAATTTTCTGCTTGCTCAAGTCCCTATTTCCTTGCTATTTTTCCTGGGGAATTATACCATATTAATTAGGGAAATTACTCATCTAAAAATACACAATCCATCATAGGCCTTCTTCTCACTACAAACACCACCTCTAAAATTTGGATGATTATAAAACTAATAATACAATTCCATTGAAATCCAATATCAACTGGGTAACTCGTAGATCACTCATGCATCAATTATTTATGGTTGATTTATCAGTTAACTGGTTGATCACGAAGTACACAAACCACTACTTTAACTCCCACTAGAATTTCCTCCAATAGTTAGAAGTAGTTTAACTAGCTCTAACTCAAAGTTATTGAATTAATTAATTACAACCCAAAGTAAACTCAACCTGGACTCCTAAAAAGTAGGATACACTCTACATGCCCCACGCTAGGCCCTCAACTCGAATTAACTGAGCTAAATAAGTCAAAATAACTTAGTTAACACATTCTTGTTCTCTTGTGATGTGGAATTACAATTTTCTCCCAATTTAATTCAAGGAAAATTAAATCAAGATTTTCTTATTTTCGTCTTTCAACAATTTACTCAAATTTCAAGTGTCGACGCACATTGGATGCATAATTAAATTTCACATTCAACGAGTACCCATTATCCATAATTTTGAGAAGACCCACACTGACAAAAGTTGAAGATACATTAAAAAAAGTGTTGAACACATTTTTTAATGTGCATTAAGATAGTTTTGCTCCCTCACTAGCTCAACATAATCAACTTTTTCTTACGTTTCTCCATATACATGTAATATTATTTTGGTACATTAATGTATTTGAACTTCTATTTTAAATTTTATCTACTTCAAACCCCCAATATTTTATGTAGAACAAAATATGATAATTCATTTCTTTGCTAGGATTTCAAAAAGAGAATGCTTAGAATGATTCCATGAGGTTTGTTGTTGTATTTTTTGAAATGACAGAGATTAAATAATTGATTTTAATTAGAAAGCTTGAAAGAAATGAGACGTCAAGGATGCTATAATGGCGAGGGGAGATTTTGATCCAGAGAACCTTTTGCAAGTTGATGAGGGGAGATTTTGATCCAGAGAATGTTTTGCAAGTTGATATCCCCACTAAGGTTCCATGCACACAAACCCTACATCTTGGATTGCATGTTGATATACCCACTGAGGTTCCGTGCACAAACCATACATCTTAGAATTTTTTTACTTGCAAATAATTTTATTACATAATTTCTATAAAATAATTATTTTGTGGTCAGTGAAAAAAACCCTAATTTCTTTTTGCCTCAGTTTGTCCTGATTGAAATATTAATTGTGCTTGGTTTCCTTCATTAAAACCTAATTATGCTTAGTTTCCATGAATAAAAATTTGATTTGGTTTTGTCCTTCTGAACGTTAGTTTCCAGTTAAAGCGAAGCATCGAGTTTTATGGTCTTTAAAATTTTTTTTACCCAAATTCTTGAGTAGCATAATTTTATGAGGGAAAGGAAAATATTCACACAGAGACAATATTTTTTCGAAATTCTACAAGAAGGAAATTTTCCATGCAGAAGATATCATCATTTTAACATTATGTTGCTTAAATTTGTATGCTTTATTTCTCACCCCAGATCCATAGACCATAATAATGGTTTATATGGTTGTCTCAAAAACTATGGAGAAATCACTACATGCAGCCAACATATTGTCAGGATTTGATCACATTTTGAGATAGCTCACTTTAGTGATGCATTGATGGCTCATGGTTTGTTGAGTATTTTTCCATGAGCATTAAACTCTCAATGTATTTTTTATTAGTTTTTTATTGGTTCACTTATTAGGGGAATAATACCATAGTTTACAATTTGTCTTCTTTTTGTATTCTTCTGAAATACACAAAGTATACTGAGATTCCAAGATTTAAAAAATAATTTGTTTCTTTCAACTGAATATACAGATAGATTTATGGCTTATAACCTTTTTGTAGTTTGGTTTTTAAGAACTTTTTTACTTTTCCTTTTATTGAGACATAGAAGCTTGTTCTTTTAAGAAATAATTTATTTTCCTACAACATGACATGTATAATTGAGGAGTTCTCTTCAAATTAACAAGCTAATAAGTATATTATTGTTCTTGAACCTTGAGACTATAAACCATGCCAAATTCATTCACTTATGATATGGAAGCCCAAATCAAATACCTTTATCCACAAAAAGACTTGTTTCTCTACATTAGTAGGAAACTTGGGAGGATCTCTAAATTTTCAGTGATAGCAATGTTCTATGAATGTGTTGTTAAAAATAAGAAGAAAATCTGCTAAAATATAGATAAAATACTACTAAATGTTTTTTTCACCCATCTAATAGAATGGGTAACATCTATATTTTTGAAATTTACTTCAAAGAAGTATATAGCTAAAATGCTTGAAACTATCATTTTTGGTAATGCTTGACTAGTAGGTTTCTAACAAATAATGAGGGGAACATCTATAAGATGTTGCAAAGACTTAGTAGAAATTCCAAAACTATGGTCTCCCTAATTATCCCTTGTTTTTGTAGTAAAAGGAAAATTGAAAGAAATATTGTAGTATATTGCCTAGAAGTTGTTCAATGGGTTTACTCAACGCATAATATATAATATCTCAAGGGTATTTTAAAGATTCCTTCAAGTTAAATTCAATATACAAAACTATAAGTTAGAACCACAGATATGTGGCACATAGTTGTTTATGTTTTTCTTATGTTTTAGTTTTTCTATGTGACTGGGTGGGGGATGGGGGGGATGTGGTGTAATCTCAAACTATTTATTTTTAGCTTATTTTTCTTTGTCTAATAAACTCATCATACTAATAGATCTATTTAGGAGGTAGGTGCATGCTAGTAGGTTCAAATCTGTAATAGAAAACATGAATTAGGATTACTTGAAAAAAAGAGGTCAATATTCCCTAAGCCCTGAAGGAATTATTTTCTTGTGGAAAGTTGCCAATAAAAGATCCAGTTTGGTCTCCTATAACCTCTCTAAAACAATATTGTATCAACTTGGATAAGCTATCAAGTCTCCCTAGGAAAATATATGACTTTAGTGTGTTGATCGTGTTGGAGGTCTTGGTTGAGGAGATACTATTTTCATGTATGCACATGCAAGAACATTAATTGGAAAGTTCAATGGAGTGGCCTTTCTGCCTTATGTGATGGAATGATGAGATGCACATCTACCTCAAAAAAGAGTGGTAAAGGGAATATTTCTCTTTGAACATAAAGGGAAAGGAATTTTCAGCTTGGAATTTCAACTACAAGAGTATCTTAAATGAGTACAATGGGGTTCCATGGTTCTTAAAGAATAATGTTTTTTTATTTAGCATGAGGTTCCCCTTTATACCCCTAATGAGGTAGGTTCTTAAAATTTTTCTTGTATCATCATATTGGCTTATTTTCTTGATTATTTTAAGGTTCAAGAACTATTCGAAAAGATACATGGGTTGGATGAAGGAAATTCTTTAAGTTACTGGATGATTTATTTAATATATTTAAATAAAAAACAATTGTATATTCTCAATTGGTTGGTTATTTCCTCAAATATTTGGCTAAGTGAAAGTGACCCACCACATGAAAAAACCCATATCTAAATGGTACTCTCTAATGGTTAAGTTTTTGAGTATAAGCTTCGTTTCCTCAAGGATGAATTTTTTCCATCCAACTATATATATCCTTGAATTATTTTTTCCAACCAATTATAGTTAGTGTATTAACACCATTTTCTGAAAAATGTTTATAAATTCATCATTTCATGTGATATGATTTTGTTTTTCCTTGATGAGAAGTATCATGACATTTTATTTCATGTTTCTATAATTTCAATGGTTGGTACATTGTACGTAAGTTTTGATTTATTATTTTTCTCCATTATGGTATATTGGGATTTTGGACATTATGCTCACTTTTTTGTCCATGTTTTGTAGTTATGCACTAGAAATATGCATGGTTGTGAGTTAAAGACAATGGTTATCAAGAAACAGTTTGAGATTTAAACATGTTGCTCCATTAATGGGAAAATCTCCTATCACAGTTCATTAGATTGGTGGCACTATGGATAGCTGAAATTGACCAATCCAAAATTTGATCAATGTCATTTTAATGTACTATGGATGCCAAATTTGTTTAGTTTACCTTAAACGTGTTCAAATTAGTAGATTTTCATTGTTGGTTATTTTTTTCATATCATCTTTATTTTTCCCAGTCTAGTCCTATTCTCTATGGATATTTTTTTTTATTCCCCTAGATCTATTTAATAAAGGTAGAGGGGGGATGAGGTGTGTTTTTGTAATGTGTAGTTTTTTTTTTCTTTGAGGTACTTGTCTTCACACCCCTTTGCTAGTTGAAGTACTTGTAGGAGGACATAGTTATCATTGAGAGGTAGAGATTTCTTTCCTTGTATCCATACAATTAAATCTTTGAATACTCATGCCTAATGTGGATTTGGAAGAGTCTGAATGCCCCTTTGATATTTTTTTGGTGTAACATATATTAGCCAAACTTTTTACTTACAATTTTAACGTTTGTTTAGTGGTTACGTTTCAGGATCATTGTTATTGATTGTTGTATTTTGACATATTTAATTAATTAATAATGAGAACCACTCCAAATTAGTTTTCTATACCCCATAGCTAGTAGGATTCAAGAATGGAGCTCATTATTTATAATTGCATCATATATACTCATTTTTTTTGGCTTTTTGGCATGAAAATCAATCTTTTAGAGGCATATTTTTATGTCGCCACAACATATTTACATGATTCACAAGGTGAGAAATCAATATTTGGTGTAATTTCATATTTCGTATTTGATAATTGTAGGTCATTTATAGTGTTAGTGCTCGAATCAATACTTGGATTGTGAAAAGCGCCTGACCAGACACATCTTAAGCTCAAGGTATTTTCTTATGACTTGATTGAGTTTTTTGGAAGGTGGTTGGAAATCACGCACACTGAAAGAGGTTTTGAAAAAATAAGAATCTCTCACACATATGAGGGAACAGGTGCATAATGTGATAACAAGGTTGTATTTTTAGCTTGATGGTTAGAAAATGGAAGATAAACAGTAGATATGTAAAACATAAGTCCACTGTTAAGAGGAAAGGGTAACACAAATTCCAGACCTAAAATGTATAGTGAAAGAATGCTTTAAAATACTTACAAGAGTCTCACTCCACATTTTAAGAATCCTATTATATAGAATGCTTCCAACTAACATGACTTCATCAATCATGAATGATTGATAAATCAAGAATGACAAAAAGAGATTAATCATGTATGCTAGTTCAAAGACTTATAAGAGTATGAGACATGATTTAATTCATCCTCAAGGAATGGTTATGAACTATCTTCAATTCATACTAAATCATGAATGCTTGATAAAACAAGACTTACAAAAACATATTAGTATGTCATGAAGGTTCACAATACTGATAAAAACATGAGATAGAACTATGTAAATCATAATCTGGAATGAAATAGTAAATTATGGAAACACATAAGAAGTTGAACGATACACACACCATACAATTTGTGAGTCCTCAAGAGTGCCTCTGGATATATTATATATTCAAAATAGTACAACACATTATGCAATGAAATGTAAAACCAACGCACCCTTTCTTCCTTGCCTTACATAGTATATATATAAAAAATGAGTTATGTAAAAATCCTCCATAAAAAGTGAAATTATGTTTTTAGAGACATTATTACGATCATATACATATAGTAGAGCTTACCTTAAACATAAAAATTAAATTGAAATACAAATAAATATATAATATGACAGTATGGAGCTCGAAGCGGCTGAGTTGAGGTGGTTGAGTGCTCCTCGTTTCTTGGAAAAACTACCTCCACAAAAAGTGCAATATGCCAACTGAAAAGAACACCTAGACCCTTTTCTGCAAAAGTGTAGGAGTAGCCAACTGAAAGGAGTAACCAACTGGAAGATACCTTGATAGGATGACACTTGGAAAAAGGCTATTACCCTTGAGGCTACATTCACTTTATCACTACTCAATGTCCTTCTCTCGAAAACATAACCAAAAAGCAACCTTTCCTCCTTCTTATACAAAATTAGAAAATAATAGCTACTTTTCTGAAAAGGGTAGCTATATCTGAAAATATTGTGTATAAGACAAAAATGATACGATTCTTTAGATTTTCATGGTTCTGTACATTCAATCATCAGAGATCTAGTATAGAAGAAAAAATCTTGATAACTTCTGCCTTGGTTACCCTTTTGTTTGGCTCTCTCTTATGTACTTTCTTTCTCTGTTGAATCTTCTTCTTCCTTAGTTCATTCTCTGGGCTTTCATCTATGTTTATTATTTCATCCCTCAGATCAAGGTTGACTATGATTTTTCTTGCTATTCTAAGCTTTCTCTTTGGTCTGGTGTGAGGCCTTTGAATGTATGGGTTTGGGATGTATAAATGCCTTTTCTCACATGTATGGCTTTTCTTGATTGTCCTTCTTCAAAATCTAACTCACTGAACTCTGTCTCACTGCTATCCTCCTCAAAAGATGAATATGAGTGGACTATAGCTTTCTTCTTCCTTTTGGCTGAAGAAATAATAGATGAGTAAAGCTGAGCTATGGTAGGTTCTTCTGCTGTAGTGGTCTCTAAAACTTTTATTTTCCCCTTTTTGAGTGAGGAAAATACTTGTGCAAGTGTAGGCTCCTCTGGTGCTGGAGTGGCATTTTTTTCTTGATTCTCTTGTCTAAACTCTAGAACAGGACTTGGTGTCAAGGTTTCAGGGCTAACTTCCACTGAAGTTCCCTCTGTCATAATGATTTGTCTCCTGCATTTACCCGTTGAAGAGGAAGCTACCTCTTCCTTTCTCTTAGACATAGTGTTTTTGTCAGGTAGGGTATCTCTTTGTTTGAGTTTGTTTGCATGATCCTGCATGAAATACCTCAAGGTTTGTGGCTCCTATGATGATCTTCTAGTATAGACCTCTTTGGTTTGTTGCATTGTTGGTATAGGAGTGATGATTGGTGTAGAAGTGTTGGTTTGAACTGTAGCTTTCCTAGCTGAGTTCCTAGTCTGTCTGCTAAATGATATTGAAGATGTGCCAGCTTTTGAAGGAGTCAAGAAGTTGTAGGGATTGAATGCCTCTCTTGGGTCTTTATCCTTTTAGGTCTTCCTACTCTTCTATTTGAGTTAATACTGCTAAATCTTTCACTTCTAAAATTTTTTCCAAGGTGGTTCTTTTCTTTCTTAGATGATAAACCACCAATATTTTAATCAAACCTATGTGATAGAGATTATGAAGAGAATAACCTAGGGTTTTATGTATTTTTTGAGACATTGACAACAAATATTTCTGAAGGAAAAATGGCATATCCATAGGTTTAGAGCCAGATATGCGAGCTATAAGCCTCATCTGATATTTATGCACAATAGAAAACCTACCCTCATAGGTTATGTAATGTTGTACAATGGTAATGACATCTTGCCATTGAGTTCTAAAATATGAAATATGAATTGTAGGGGTCCAACCAATATTTTCATATTTAGGCTTTAAATATAGATTTGAATAAGCTTTAAGTGAAGTTTTGTTATTCTTATGCCAGGACTCACCTATAGCTAATTTTTGGGTAGCCCTTGCAATGATAATATTTGTTTTGAATGTATGAGACCCCAACTTGAACTTTTCTCCATCGACTGTCTCAACAAATGCCTAAGCCACTGCCACATTTTCACTTGAAAACTTCCTTAAAAACTGATACCACCCTGCTGCTTTGAATTAAGGCTTATCTTGATGGTAAAAAAACGGGTATTAGCCAGTTTTAAGCGGTTCAAATTACCACCCTTGCCCATCTTGTTAAAAGTTAACCTAGCCACCAATGCACGGCTATAAAACGAGGAACAAAAACCCTCCACAAAGCCCTAACTACTGGCACTTAGTAACAATTTTTTTTTCTAGAAGATAAAAACGTTTTGTTGTAGTGGTCACAAGAGTAAACAGAGACAAAGCTCTGCATTCCATAAAACTCGGTGAGAGGGACTGACACGAAACCAAAATGATTTAAACTCTGCTGCCAACTCATTTCACGAAACATTTCACTCCATCACATTTTTTAATAATAGCTACTCATACTTCACTTTAATACATTTCACCTGTAATGAGTAGCAATAGATTTGAGTAGCCTTAGAAAATAAATAACCAACCTTTTTAATCAATCTTCCAATGAGAAATTGTAATATTCCCAGTTAGCCATGAGCTAGTTGGAATATTAAATTTTTCTTTTGCTTTCTGTTTAATGAATAAGAGGACAATGGAGATCCATAATTCTCATTAATAATGAATAAATCAATGCGAAATGTGAAAGAGATAGATGTTTGCAGCTTAATTGAGCACCCTTTGGTGTGAAAAGGGGGCGGAACACCTTGACTGGGTCAACCTTGACCAAATCAACAACGTTGTCATGGAGGAGTGGTCATCAATGAAAGACAGCGCATTTTTAGATGGAGATGCTTTGTGTGGAAGTAGTGCTATTATTGGATGGGGCTTATGGTTTTCAAGCTCATATCTTATTTAAGGAAGAGGATGGAAAACATATTGATTATGTTTTATGTATATTGATATTTCTGAATATATGGTCTGTTTAGACATATATCTTTCTCTTGCTGTTTAGCTGAGATAGAGTGATGTTTATCACAGGGTGTTCCTGATTAGGGATCCCACCTCTTCCATTGAGAAGCTATTGGAGGAGTCTTATACTACATTCTCCACTATCAGGATTAAGGCCAATCTTCATCTTTCATTTACAATGCAGATCCTGTTGAGGGTTTTGTTGTTTTGCAAGTTGCAACAAGTGGAGACTAGATCTGGGTCATTTCATTGCTCATTTTCAGTGGAGGATGCTTCCTTTCCATCGGGAGGATAGTAAGGAAGGCCCTTGTGAATATTTTTAGATCTTGGCATCATTCCAACTGTTTATTTATCCCTACAGTGCAGTTTACTTCTAGATCTACATTATTTATGTAGGAGGAGTTGCAAGGTGGATTGGCACACCATTTGGAGAGCTGGTTTTCTAGTGAAGGGGATCTACCTTTCATTTAGAGGATCTATTGTAGGAGGCTATTGTACTGATCATATCATATCATACACTCTTTCCAGATCTATATTTTGCAGTGCATCTTCAGTCCTAGGGCCTAGATCCCCATCTTGTACATGGTGTTTTGCTGAAAACCCTTAACGGGTTCTTGAAAGGAGGTTGTATATTGCTCAGATCTGTATTGGATATATCTTTTGAGGCACATATCATCCCTAGATCAAATGTATAAACATTTTCTATAGCAGAGTTTTTAAAAAAACGCTGTAAGGGTCTTCCAACTTTTATATATAGTAGCAACACCTCATTTTGAGGGATTTGTCCATTAGAGGCTTGTACTTTCTTGTTGTGTATCTTATGGCCCATTATTTATGCTGTTATAACATATGAAAGATATCCATATTAGCCTCTTGATTTTATATGATGATTTTCATTATTGTTCCAGCATTTTTCACTATATTCCTACTTTTCCCCATTTGGGAATATTACAGAAATAGCCACCTTTCAGATAAGTAACACCTCTTGTTATAACAGACTTCAATATTCAAGGAGAAGTGTTTGTTTCAGCTGAGTAATGTTTCTTTTATCTCCTTGTACCAATTTGGAACGTAATAGCTACTTTTTAAAAAGATACAGGTATTCTTGTGTTGCTTATAAAACCAAATCTTCTGAAGAAAATAGTTGCCTCTCTAGGGAGGGTAGCTATTCCTGTGTTATTCCTAATACAACTGATGACTCTGATAGTTTGTCTTTAGCCTCGGATAGAAATATCATGGTGAATGAATAAAGCCTCTCAAGCTAAACCCATGACCTTAACTACTCAAAGTAGTTAAAAGAATTATTAAAAGAAAATTTACCCTAATAACTCTATAACACAAACAACCTATTGGACTCAAAATTATTTTTGGATTTTGTTAAAAAATGATAAAAAAATAATGCATTTTAACCCTCTAGGGCTCTAAACCATAATTTAGGAGACAAGAGGGGATCAAAGACACAACTTACAATGATGACCAGACTTTGAATTTTTTTTGAAAAATTGCAGTGCTAATAGTGGCTCCTATTGGGGTTGAAGTCCTCCCTATGAGGCTTCAAGGACTGTAGATTCGGTGCCTTCAACTCTCAGGAATTTTAAGTTCTAGAATCTATGACATAAATTGACTTTTATTGACTGAACTGCAATTGAATCTATTTACAAACACAAATACCATTGGTTATGGAGTCTTATTGAAACAACACTCCAGATATTTACAATGAAAAGACTGATTGACTCAACAAATAAAGAAATTTTTAAGATAATGACCATTGAATGGACCTCCAGTTAATTTATTTTCATCTAAATGCTTCAGCATAAATGTTTTATTTTCCAGAACTCGGGAAATTTTGAATGGCTCAAACCACAAGTTGTCAAACTTACCATGCTTTCCATGGTCTTCCCTTCTTGCATCACAGCGCAATACCAAATCACATTCTTGGAATACCTATTATTTTGATATTTTTTCAAAGAAAAATTTTACTTTGGCTTTATACTTCCATGCTTTATCCATCAGGGATTCCCGAATTTGATGAGCTTCTATGAGTTGTTGCATCCTTCTCTAAATGGGATTTGAATTATCAGTTTCATCTTGTAAAATTTCATAACAGAAAGGGCCAATTGTAATGGCATCACAACATCAATATCATAAACAAGTTGAAAGAGATAAACTCCAATTAATATTTTTCTACTCACCCTAACTTCCCAAGCATGAACTGGCTGAGTATCCTAATTTATTTTGTTTTATGTCATCATCTTCTTTATTATTCTTACCAGGATTTTTTTTGATGACTCAGCTAACCCATTATCTTGGGGGTAATAAGGTGTAGAATGAGTCAATTCAATGTTATACTTATGACATAAATTTCTTACCTTGGCAGATTTTAAAAGCCATTACATTTTCGGTCACCAACTTTTGAGGGCAGTCAAATCTAGATATAATAATTTCCAATAGAATTTAATTATTGTTAGATCTAATACTTATGTGATCCATAATGTAGATAAATGTCTTTCGGATTAATCACATCATTAGGATTTGGCCGAAGTTTCGAACCATCTAATGTGGTTCATCCTCAGGACAAGGTGAAGAAAGAAATCAATCTCATTGAATAAATAGTAAGGATGTGTCATTTCCCGGTAAGAGTTGCTAAAACTAGCTGTTATTTGACTAGTTAGTTAATAAAATATAATATTAAAAGTTTTTAAGTTTTTAAGAAAAATGATTAAAGAATAATTTATAATTTAATAATATGATGAAATGATTAAATTCTAGTTATTACAATAAGGGAAGGGGTAAATATTAAAATTTTAAGGATTTGAATTTTAAGTATTTAAGAAATAATATTAAAAAGGTTAATAAATAATAATACAAAATTAATAATATTTAATTATTAAAAAAAAATTCATAATATTAATACTAGCCGTTATTTGACTAGTACGTTAATAAGATATAAAATTAAATTTTATTAAGATTTTAAGAAAAATTATTAAAGAATGATTAAGAATTTAATAGTTTAATAAAATGATTAATTATAATAAGGGAAGGGGTAAGAAATAAAAGAGGGAATAATCTTAAAATTTTTAGGCTTTAAAATTATAAGTTTTAAGTAATAATATTAAAAAGGTTAAGGGATAATAATTTAAAATGATCGCTCAAGCAAAAGCTGGTTACTGCTAAACAGAGGGTTTGGTGGTGCAGTCTAAGCACTGTAGCAAGCTCTGGCAAAGAGCAGGGCCCTTCTAGTAGAGCTTCTGAGGTGTGGGTCAGCTCTGGCCACTCATATGAGACGCGCAGGGGCTAATGGGGCCCCTTCTTACAAACAAGTCACTATGGACAAAGGAAAAGGCCTGAGTGAAGGGGTGAAAATTGCTGGGTCAAAAACTGCAGGAAAAGATGAGGTGGGTAAGAAGAAGAAGGTAAGTGCGACGACCAAAGAGATACCAGGTCAGAAGCGGCCAAATGGCATTAAGATATTGGAGAGTAAAGACAAATAATTCCCCAATCCTGAGCAAGAATCTCTTGGGAAAGGAGAAGGGATAAAAAACACTGTTGAAAATCAAGCCCAAGCCCAAGAGGGTTTGAATCTGTCAGGATTTTCCATAAAGAGTAAAAAAAAGGGGATGTTGGGAAAAATACTGAGAGGGGGGGTGAATCAGTATTTAGTGCAGACAATCAAAATTTTACTTTTTCCTTTCTAAAAACCCATATGCTACTTTACTGAAGGCAACTAGCATATATATGCGGATATTCTTTATAGAACTCGCGTATGTCCAGAGATCTAATTATGTGTTTGAATCTTAACTCAGATCATTGCATTATTCATTCATCAGATATTTCAGAAACAGTAAACAGGTGCAGACATAACAGAATAATCATCACACATATGCAACACACATGAACACCAGGATTTTTAGGTGGAAACCCAATTCGGGAGAAAACCACCGCTGCCGTCGTTTCAGCCTTCAAAATTTATTATTAAGAAAACTTCTTACAATCATGTACTGGTGCAGACTCAAACCAGCACGCAGGCACCCACCTGCAGAAGGATAAAACCTTCTCTCGTTTACCAGCCTATCCTGGAAGGGAGCTACAACCCCCTGCTCTCGTTTACCAGCCTCTCCTGGAAGGGAGCTACAACCCCTTGACTGAAGGCTTCGACCCTCAGCACCACTGCAGACCACGTTTCATCAATTTTCAAACTGGATCAAACAACTTCAATGCAACCCTTCACTTATCAACAATCATACCTTGCTCATTGCTTCAAACAGAACAGTGAGACCACTGTAACCAGAATATCAGATATAACCCAGACTTCAGAATAGATATGCAGAAACACATTCAACCTTCAGCAACCATTAGATCAGAAATCATACGCGCTTTTATTTAATCAGACCCGCGTATATACACACTTTCCAGAAGACGAACCTGCGTATACTTTAGTGCAATTTCAGAGAAAAACCCTAACTGCGCATATGCGCTTTTCTTTCCACAGACCCGCGTATACACGCGCTTTTCATGAAACCAACCTGCGTATAGATCTATAAAAGATGAACTTTGCAGTACAGAGTAGATCTATAAACTTACCCAGATTTCTTCAATCTCTTCAACAGGATTGCGCCAGGTCTTCTTCACTTCTTTTCAAATCATCCTTGACATTCACCATTTCTAGATCTAGAGATCTTGAGCCTTCATCATGTTCATAGGTGCATCATAGATTCAGATCTATCAATTAGGAACAGGGTTCAACCATATAGATATACTTCAGAGTGAAGTATTCATCAAAGCCCAGACACATGCACACCTTTTGCACAATGATTTTCTTCTCCTTATATAGGGTTACCCTTCATCAATACCATGAGTCAAAACCACATAACTTCCAATGGTATTCCTGGATGGGATCACATAGGCGAACCATAATTCAATACAATGGGTCAATACCATGGTAGTTACCCCTGGTTTTACAAATTTAGAGCGCTTTTTCCCATACGCGACTTGGCACGTTATTTCCCGCGTGCATACGCTACTTCGTCTAGACAAATCCGCGTATGCCTTGAGACATACTCTTTTCATCATGTTTTGGCACATACTGACATTCCTTCCATCATTACCTTCTGTACTCATTGTATATACATCAGATTTACATCATTTAACAAGTTCATTAAGTCAAGAACAACTTCGTCAAGTAGGTTTCCATCATCTTCATCAAGTGGGTTGCCATCAAGGACAACACTCTGCATCATATTGCCAACAAACTCCCCCTTTGGACTTGATGGCAACCACGATGGTGTTTGATCACCATAACAGATAGATACATTAAGCACAACCATTATTCATGATATTCAAACACCATGTCACTCTCCCCCTTTGACATCAAGGGCAAAGGGCGGATCAAAACCAACACAAGGTTTTTCCCCTCATGTAGACATAAGAGCTCTGCAGATCTTATGTGCACTAAAGTTACCATGCTCCCCCTAAGATCATGCTGAATCTTCAATCATATTTTTCAATGAAGTACATGATTATATGACCTTCCTATCACCAAGACTCATACTTACATCAAAGAACCAACCAAGTGGATTTACATATGCGACTTTAATACCCAACCAAGTCGGTTTACACATTTTGACTCAACTACCCAACCAAGTGGGTTTACAAATTTGAACAAGTCCTTACATGACTGAATATTACAATTTACATCATGGGTCTCAACATGACCTTTTCATCAAATTACAAGTATGAATTTTCACAACCAAAACCAAAAATACCTCAAGAAAGAGATCAAGTTTCAGAACCATCATAATGCCAACAATGCATTATTCTCAGCTAGGCTAATGCTCCCCCTGAAACTGTGCATCCTTTCCATATGACCAAAACTCCTCCTTAGCTTGAGTAACCTTAACACTTTCAACAGCCAATCATCAAGGCATCTTCACCCAATATCAGAGAATGAAACAGAAATATAAGAGTTGAAACATCATCAGAGAAGCCATACAACATCAGAGATATCAAATAGCACCATAGCTTGTGCTGAAGAATGCTGACCCAGAAAATTTGTCAGTAACCACCCATACGCGGTTTTCTGTGTATGAACTCATGTATATATGCGACTGTCTTTCAGGAAACCCGCGCATCCAATTTAATCTTCTGAATTTAAGCATATCTAATCTTCTGAGAGGCAGAGACCATTCCCAGCTTCTGTCTGAGATATTCAAATGCTTCCCTCGGCAGAGGTTTGGTAAATATATCAGCAACTTGTTCTTTGGAGGGAACATACTCCAACTTCACCTTTTGCTCAAGCACTTGTTCACGTAAGAAGTGATGCTTGATGGGAATGTGCTTGGTCTTCGAATGCATAACAGGATTCTTTGAAATACTGATGGCACTTGTATTGTCACACTTAATGGGGACAGGAGGTGTACATTTGATTTGAAAATCTTGTAAGGTTTGCATCATCAGTTGAGAGTCGAATGATGTCGGCAACCACATATTGCTCTGTAGATAAGGCAATAGAGCTTTGCTTCTTGTTGAACCAAGACACTAACCGGGGCCCCATATAGAATGCACCACCACTAGTGCTTTTTAGATCATCAAAATTTCCAGCCCAATCTGCATCAGTGTAAGCATGAAGAGTAAGATCATCATTCTTTGGATACCATAGTCCAAAGTCTTGAGTTCCTTGTAGATATTTGAATAGTCTTTTGACATCCTGAAGATGAGAATCTTTTGGATTGGCTTCAAAGTAAATCCAACAATCCCACTTTGCATGCATTATATCACGATTAATTGATCGACGAACGAAGACTTCTACCTCTCATAGAATCGTATTGGTTGATTCACTAGTGGAGAATCATCATGGCTTGAATTACATCGGATTTACCATTGGTGTATACGAGGTTGCACTCTTCCATCCATACTTCTTCAGAATTTGCTTAAGGTATTTGGCTTGTGATAAGAATATGCCATCTATAGTTTGATGCACTTGCAAGCCAAAAAAGAATGTTAGTTCCCCAAGTAAAGACATTTCAAATTCTTGCTGCATAGCAGAAGCAAATTTCTGACTCATAGATTCTTCATTGCTTCCAAAAATGATATCATCAACATATACAACCAAAATCAATAGTTTATCATTTTCGGTTTTTGTGTATAAATTGCTATCAGCAGACCCCTTTGAAAATCCTTGTTGATGAAGATATTTGTCAAGACGATAATACCATGCCCTTGGAGCTTGTTTGAGACCATATAGAGCCTTTTAAATCTACAAGCAGATTTCATCATTTCCCAAAATGAATCTTGGTAAATTTCTATATGTCTAACTTCTTTTTCTAGATCACCATTGAAAAAAGCAGTTGACATCCATTTGATAAACTTTGATTTGTTGAAAACTTGAAAAAGCAAGAAACATTCTTATGGCTTCAAGTCTAGCTACAGGAGCAAAAGTTTCTTCAAAGTCTATACCCTCTTGTTGAGTATACCCTTTGCAAACTAGTCTAGCTTTGTTTCTTATAACGTCCCCATTCTCATTTAGCTTGTTCTTGAATATCCATTTGGTTCCAATGACATTTTTATCATGTGGTCTTGGTACAAATTCCCAAGTGTGGTTCTTTTCAATTTGATCAAGTTCTTCATTCATGGCCTGAATCCAACATTCATCTTTGCTAGCTTGATTGACATTGTGTGGTTCAATCGTGGATAGAAATGCCAGATAACTAGGAGATCCACAAGAGTCCTCCTTGTTTGTACACGATTCTGGGTCTCTACGAATTTGGGGTGAGGGATGATTCTTTTGAACATATCTGGATGGAGCTTTTTCAGATAATTCATCTTCGAGTTCTTCATTGGATCCACTGTCTATATCATTTCTATTTTATGTAGAAGGATATATGTCATCATCGTCTTCATCTGTTGTTTGTTTTTCTTCTTTTGGGGCTTTAGGAGACTCATCAATAACAACATCAATACATTCAACAATCTTCCGAAGTCTTTTATTGTAACATTTATATGCTCTACTCCTAGAGGAGTAACCAAGAAGTATTCCTTCATCTGATCTGGGTTCAAACTTGCCAAGTTTTTCATCATTATTTTTGATAAAGCATTTGCTTCCAAAAACTCTAAAATGCTTCACAGTGGGAGGATTACCATACCAGAGTTCATGTAAGGTTTGTCACTATTTAGAACATGTACTTGTAAGTAGAATATTACAGCTGCTTTGTGTGTTGCTTCTCCCCAAATATCGAATTGTTCCCGAGAATCATCAAGCATAGCTCTAGCCATTCATTGAATTGTTCTATTCATTCTCTCTGCTACGCCATTTTGTTGTGGAGTGCATGCTACAGAGAACTGTCTTTTTATGCCATGTTTTTCACAAAATTCAAAGAATTCATTTGATGTATATTCTCCTCATCGATCATATCTAAGACACTTGATTTTTAGATCTAATTCATTTTCTACCAATGCTTTGAAGATCTGAAATTTTTAAAATGCTTCATCTTTGTGTTTAATTAACCTGATCCAACACATTCGAGAGTAATCATCAATAAATAAGATATAGTATTCTTCCCCACGTGGTGAATTTTTCCTCATAGGTCCACATATGTCAGTATGAATGAGTTCAAGAGGCTTACTTGATGATCCTTCTTTGGCATTGAATTACTTTCTGGTTTGCTTCCCAATTGACAGATTTGCATATGGTACCAGGTAAATAATATTGGGAAGACCACAAACAACATTAAAGTTGCTTGATTTGTTGATTTGAAGGAAAGCAAATCTTCTTCTATGCCATAGCCGGTTCCCAGATATTTGCTCAAGTAACATTGTTCTTTGCAGTTCTTCAATACATATAGGTTGCTTGGAGTTCTTTTTCCTATTATAATTGTTTTACATGTATCAAGATCACGTACCATACATTCTTTTGAACTAAAGACAACTTCAGTTCCTTGATCACACATTTGACTTACACTTAACAGATTATGCTTTAATCCATCCACATACATGACATCATTAACCTTCACCTTTTCTTTTAGAAACATAGACCCTTTTCCTTTAATTACAACAAGAGTATCATTTCCAAAAGTAACTTTCTTTTCCTTTTCTAGAGCACTATATGCACGAAGTTTGTGTTTATCACCTATCATGTGTCTTGAGCATCCACTATCAATGTACCATTGATTTTCTTCACCTTTCGCAAATAACGCTATGCCACAATTTTCAACCTGTGATTCCTTCTTTTTCCATATTTTGGATTTTGAAGGAAGATGCTCTTTTGGCGGTTGATTAACACAGGAGGATTCTTCCTTGTTATTGCAATAAGCACATTCAACTTCATTTAGAGAAGAGGAGAAAAAGTTGTTATAGGTATTCTTCTTTGTTTCAATATCAACCCTTTTCTTTCTTGCTTCTCTTGTCATGATGGTTTTATATGCAATACATTGAGCAGCTTTATGGCCAAAATTGTGACATGAAAAACATTGTCCATTGAAGAAGAAATTTCTTTGCTCATGAAATCTTCTACTTGAATTTACCTGTTGATTGGGGCTTCTTTGAAAGATATTCTTGTTAATGTTCCTTGCATTAAGATGATCATGCTTTACCTGTAAATATTCTTTATTTCCTTGCTGAGTAGCAGAATTTTGTAAACCACCTGTAGCTGATTTTAGATAATTTGGTGCTGAAGCTTGAGAAGATTCTCCAATATATCCAAGACCTGTCTTTATAAGAGGAGAACATTGTACCTTGATTATCTCATCTAAGGTTTCAGATCCTTTAGCAAATCTGAAATTCAGAGTCTTTACTTTCTCAAATTATTTTCTTACACTTACCACTTCAGATTCTAATTTCTCATTGTGTTTCTTTGCTTCTTCAACTTGCTTTTCCAGAGTCTCGATGGTTATTTTCCTTTCTTCTAAGAGAATTTTTATATTCATAAACTGGAGTGTTGCTTTGTTCTAAGCGTATTTTGAGTTTATTTTTCTCTTCAAAAAAATCATTGTCCTCTAGAGCATCCACAAAAGTATCATTTTCTTCTTTAGATTCAAAATCCATGAGAAGTCTAAAATCTTGTTCACATTCTTCCTCACTATCAGATACCCCATCACTGTCATCATGAGTATAGTAACTTCTTCTAGTGCTAGACCGGTTCTTATTTCTAGCTACTTCCTTTCCTTTTGTAGGTGTTTCTTTGTGAGGACACTTAGCAGCATAATGACCAAATCTTCCACAGTTAAAACATTTGAAAGGAAGCTTACCTCTAAACCGTCCTGTACCAAGTTGAAGTTTCTTTACAAAATTTTCCTCATATTCTTCCGAAATATATCCTGATCCTTCTACTTCTTGTACTTCTTTTCCTTTTGTAGAAGCTCTAAAAATAGCTTCTTTGACTTCAGATGGTCCTCCTCTTCTCATTTCATATGCAGTCAGTATGACATGAAGTTGCACCACAGTAAGATTTTGAAGATCCTGTTTTTCTTCAAGAGCAGAGACTTTTGACTCAAATTTTTCCATTAGTGATCTCAAAATTTTCTCAACCAAAGTAGTTTCGGTTATTGTTTCTCCCAGATTCTTCATACGATTTACAACATCATCAAGACGTAAAAAGAAACTGGCAATTCTCTCATCACTATGCATCTTTAAATTTTCATATTCAATTCTGAGAGTTTGGAGTTTTGTATTTTTTACCTTTGCATCACCTTCATAACTCAAAATGATTTTGTCCCATATTTCTTTTGTTGTATTTAGCTGCATGAATTTGACAAATTCCGATTCTATTAGACTTCCTGTTATAGCATTGACCACTTTTGCATTTGATTCATAATTCTTCCTTTCAGTTGGATCTGTTGGTGTAGCAGCTGGATATTGATATCCTTGTTCAATAATGGCCCATACATCTGCTCCCATAGACTGAAGAGAGGATCTCATCCTCATTTTCCAGAAGATTAAATTGCTTCCATTGAAGAGCGGAGGTTTGATAGATGTTGTTCCTTCTTGATAGCTCATCTTGCTTGATCTTCCTTCTAGCAGCTAAGATTTTTTAGAAGGACCTGCTCTGATACCAATTGTTGGGAAAAATACTGAGAGGGGGGGGGGGGTGAATCAATATTTAATGCAGACAATCAAACTTTTACTTTTTCCTTTCTAAAAACCCATACGCTACTTTACTGAAGGAAACTAGCGTATATACGCGGATATTCTTTACAGAACTCGCGTATGTCCAGAGATCTAATTATGTGTTTGAATCTTAACTCAGATCATTGTATTATTCATTCATCAGATATTTCAAAAACAGTAAACAGGTGCAGACAGAACAGAATAATCATCACACATATGCAACACACATGACCACCAGGATTTTTAGGTGGAAACCCAATTTGGGATAAAACCACTGCTGCCGTCATTTCAGCCTTCAAAATTTATTATTAAGAAAACTTCTTACAACCATGTACTGGTGCAAACTCAAACGAGCAAGCAGGCACCCACCTGCAGAAGGCTACAACCTTCTCTCGTTTACCAGCCTATCCTGGAAGGGAGCTACAACCCCCTGCTCTCATTTACCAGCCTCTCCTGGAAGGGAGCTACGACCCCTTGAACTCGTTTCTAGCCTCTCCTGGAAGGGAGCTACAACCCCCTGACTAAAGGCTTCGACCCTCAGCACCACTGCAGACCACGTTTCATCAATTTTCAAACTAGATCAAACAGCTTCAACACAACCCTTCACTTATCAACAATCATACCTTGCTCATTGCTTCAAACAGAACAGTGAGACCACTGTAACTAGAATATCAGATATAACCCAGACTTCAGAATAGATATGCAGAAACACATTCAACCTTCAGCAACCATTAGATCAAAAATCATACGTGCTTTTATTTAATCAGACCTGCGTATATACGCGCTTTCCAGAAGACGAACCCGTGTATACTTCAGTGCATTTTCCAGGGAAAAACCCTAACTGCGCATACGCGCTTTTCCTTCCACAGACCCGCGTATCCACGCACTTTTCATGAAACGAACCTGCGTATAGATCTATAAAAGATAAAATTTGCAGTACAGACCAGATCTATAAACTTACCCAGATTTCTTCAATCTCTTCAACAGGATTGCGTCAGGTCTTCTTCACTTCTTTTCAGATCATCCTTGACATTCACCATTTCTAGATCTAGAGATCTTGAGCCTTAATCATGTTCATAGGTGCATCATAGATTCAGATCTATCAATTAGGAACAGGGTTCAACCATACAGATATAATTCAGAGTGAAGTATTCATCAAAGCCCAGACACATGCACACCTTTTGCACAATGATTTTCTTCTCCTTATATAGGGTTACCCTTCATCAATACTATGATTCAAAACCACATAACTTCCAATGGTATTCCTGGACGGGATCACATAGGCGAACCATCATTCAATACAATGGGTCAATACCATGGTAGTTACCCCTGGTTTTACAAATTTAGAGCGCTTTTTCCCATACGCGACTTGGCACGTTATTTCCCGTGTGCATACGCTACTTCGTCTAGACAAATCTGTGTATTCCTTAAGACATACTCTTTTCATCATGTTATGGCACATACTGACATTCCTTCCATCATTACCTTCTGTACTCATTGTAGATACATCAGATTTACATCATTTAACAAGTTCATTAAGTCAAGAACAACTTCGTCAAGTAGGTTTCCATCATCTCCATCAAGTGGGTTGCCATCAAGGACAACACTCTGCATCATATTGCCAACAGGGGAGAATGGTCGCTGGAAGCTGAAAACCTGATAAATTCTTCGGGTCATCATTACAGATCCAAAAATGCAATATTATAGGGACCATATGGCAATACATGCACTGATCTGCAAATTTATGGGCTTTTGGCCAACTGAAAAATCCTTGTGCCTTCGGATAAGACAACAGTGGAAGCCAAAATGCGATGTCAGGCTCCATATTGGGGCTAAGGGTTTCTTTATGGTTGTTTTTGCGAATATGGAAGACAGAGATATTATCTTTGATGGGGTTCCCTATTTCTATGCCTCGGCAGGTCTATATGTGAGGCCATGGAAGCCTAACTTCACCCTAGAATAGGAAACCTTCACGAATGTTCTTGTATGGATCCACATTTTCTCTCTCCCTATCAAATACTAGAGACCTTTGATGCTTGAACAGATTGGAAACAAGCTAGGAAAGTTCGTCCAAGCCTCGGAGGCAACCTTGTAAAAAAGGTACACCTCATGTGCGAGGATATATGTAGAAATGGATGTCTCAGGGGCTCTACATGAAGGTATGTGGCTTGAATTTAGAGATGAAGTATTCTTTCAGGCCATTGAATATGAGTAGATTTCCTTCCGCTATCATAGATGTCACGAGCATGGAAACATATTCAGAGAATGTCCTTTAACAAAGTAAACAGAAAAGAGTAAGGAAGGAGCGGCTAAAGATTAGGAAGGCTTTTCCCCCCAAGTGGGATACAAAGAGCAAACCGAAGAAACCAGCCTAAAATAGGGATATCAAATAAGGGCAATGGTAATGCCTTTGAATTTTTGGGATCTAAAGATGAAACGGTCGAAGAATCCAATCAGTGGAACTCTGTACCAGAGAATTTGGGATCTCTGAAGTAGGCATCCCTAGATCCGAACATAATCACTCTAGAAGATACCCCAGAAGGCACTGAATAGGAGAAAGATGTTGAGGGAGATGCAGAAATGGAAATAAGTGAAGCAAGTAGGGAGGATCTTGAACTAAGGGATATCCTGGAATGGGAAGGAATGGACCTGAACACTATGATGGAACAATGGAAGCAAAAAGGATTGGAACATATCCCAACAAATGAAGTGGATAGGGTCAATTTCCTCTTTCTAGCCCAACAGGAGGCAGAGAAGAAGGGTCAGAAAAGAGGGTATGGAGTGACAAAGGGTCTGGGAATCAAAGTCCATGGACTACATCAGACGAACCAGAAGGCCAAGCATAGTCGCAAGAGGGGAAGAAAATCTAACAACGAAGCCCTCCAGGAATTAGGTCAAATGCTCATAAATTCAGGTAAGATGAAAGCCCTTGAGGCTTTCACCTCTTCTTCTTAACTTATTTTGTTTATCATGAAGATCTTATCATGGAATGATAGAGGGATAAAAAGCCAAAGGAAACAAAGAATTCTGAAGAAGAAAGTCAGAAATGAAAACCGTGATATGATCTTTCTACAAGAAACTAAATGTTCAAGTAAGAAGATGCAAGAGATAAGTAGTAAAATTGGGAAAAGAATGGACTACCTAGAGGTGGAGGGAAAAGGGATGGAAGGAGGTTTGGTAACCTTTTGGAACCCCCACTCATTTCATCTGGTTAATGTAGAAGCAACACGATCTTATGTATCCTTGGAGATGCAAATTATAGGAGAACCTGGCACATATTTATGTACTAATGTATATGGCCCCCAAAGATTAGAAGATAAGCTGCTTCTGCTGAACCGCCTCTCAAATCTACAACTTAGATACTCTGGTGTTAAAGGGATCTTTGGGGGGGGGGTATTTTAACATGATGACCTCGTTAAGAGAAAAGAAGGGGGGATTGAGGAGGCTTAACTGCGATGCAGAGGCTCTCAGTCACTTCATTAGGTCCTCCAGGTTAATCGAAATTCTCCAAAAGAGCAGGTTGTACACTTGAAATAACAAGAGGGGAGGGGATAGGCAGATTTCCTTGAGAATAGATCATTTCCTCGTAATAGAAGATATCCTTCTCGAGGGAGTCATAGTGGAGTCGAACACCATTCCAAGTGGGGGTTCCGACCACTGGCCCATCACCCTGGATGCTGCCATTTTTGGCACCCCGAAAAACAGGCCCTTCATATTTGAGAGTTTCTGGCTTTACTACCCTGATTTAAAATAAAAAATCAAGCAATGGTGGCATGAAACCCTTATGATTAGGGGTACGAAGATGTTCCGTCTTCAAGCAAAATTGAAACATATTAAAGCCCGACTTCATACCTAGAACCAAGAGGTATTCGGGAACATATTCAAGGAGAAGATTGTCTTGGAAGAACACATGGAAGGACTGCATAAGGATTGGATCAATGAGGAAATTTCCTAGGACTTCGTCCGTGTTGAGAAAGACCTCATGAAACAATGGGAAGAAATATGTTTGTAGGAGGAGATCCCGTGGAAACAAAAATCTCGGGTCCAATGGCTTAAGGAAGATAAGAAGAATACTAAATTTTTCCATAGATCAGCCATAGACTACAGACACACCAACAAGATCATCCATTTAAAATATGTACATGGGAACTCTTATGAATCACATAAGGACATATCTACCTTGTTGGTCAACCACTTTTCTCAAATTTCCACAGAACCAGATATGGACAGGGAAGGGGCAATCTAGGAAATTGTTGCCTCCATCCCAAGGATTTTATCAGAGGACCACAATCTGAACTTGGACCAGCCTATCACTATGATTTAAGTGGAAGACGCAGTGCATGAATTCCCAATGGTAAGTCACCTGGCCCGGATGGATTTACTATTGATTTCTTCAAAGCTTGTTGAGACATTGTGTAAAAGGATATTTGGGATGTGGTTGAGGACTCCTGTAAAAATTCCTCTATCCTGAAATCCCTCAACCCTAATTTGATTGCTTTGATTCCCAAGGAAGAGGTGGCCTGCACCCCAACAAATTTCCGGCCCATAGCCCTATGTAATCCACTTTATAAAATCATATCTAAGGTGATGGCTAACAGATTGAAGCATATCCTCCCGCTGATTATTTCGGAGGAGAAATCGGGCTATGTTGAGGGTAGAAAGATTTCTGGCGCATGAGATGATCCACTCCCTTCAGTCGCAGAAAAAAGCTGACATGATTATCCAACTTGATCTATCAAAAGCCTATGATAAAGTAAGTTGGAAATACTTGGAGGCTGT
The DNA here is from genome assembly GCA_034641835.2 of Pinus albicaulis. Taxonomy (NCBI): domain Eukaryota; kingdom Viridiplantae; phylum Streptophyta; class Pinopsida; order Pinales; family Pinaceae; genus Pinus; species Pinus albicaulis. The sequence goes on from CM076579.1 coordinate 732,784,092, forward strand.
CCTGGAAGCTTTTGGGTTTGGCCAACGCTGGATCAACTGGTTGATGGCTATGGTCAAATCCATGAGTCTCTTTGTCTTGGTAAATGGAGCCCCTACTAATCCATTTACTCCATCCAGGGGAATCAGGCAAGGTGATCTGATTTCACCGTTTCTTTTTGTCATTCTTATGGAGGGCTTAAGCCAAATCATCCAAACTACAAAAGGGAGAAAGGACATTGTGGGACTTCAACCTCTGCAATATTTCCCAGTCACCACCCATCAGTAATTTGTGGATGACACGGTGCTCCATGGAATTCCTACTGTTAGAGAGGCCAGGGGTTATAAAGCTATTATTAACCTCTTTGGTCATGCTTCAGGTATGAACCTGAACCTAGACAAATATTCTATTTTCTTCTTTAACACTCATATGGCTATCCAGAGGAACCTCATGGCCATCCTTGGTTTTAGAAGGAAGAGCCTCCTGTCCAAATATATATGGATTCCCTTAACATAAAAACCCTGGCAGAAAGGTAATTGGGAAAAAATGCTTTCCTCCATTGAAGAACAGGGGAAGTATTGGAAAAACAGAGCTTAAATTTTGCAGGCAGTTTGGTCATGACGAAGGCGGTGCTACAAGCTATCCCGCAGTAAATACTGTCCATTCTTCCTGCACCTAAGGGTGTCCTCCAAAAAATCATATATATTCAAAGGACTTTCCTGTGGTCAGGTAAAGCTGACATAAAGAAATGAGCCTTTGTGGCATGGGAGAAGATTTGCAAACCTAAGATCCTGGGAGGTCTGGGGCTTCAAGACCTAGAAACTGTAAATAAGGCATGTGGAGCCAAGATTTGGTGGAGATGGCTGAAGGAACCCAATACCCCATGGGCGACGCTCTAGTGGGCCAAGTATGCAGACGATTGGTGCCCCCCGAACTTAGTCAGAATGACAGGGGTGATCACCGGATCCCCTATTTGGAACCTATCTTGGGACAATAGAAATATCACCCAAGACCACTATTTTTGGGAAATTTGAGATGGAAGAATGAATTTCTTCTGGGAAGATGCCTGGAAATAATTACCAAAGTTGAAGAGGTCAGAATATCAACTTATCCAGCAAACTTTTCAAGGGCTTGGTAAAATAAAGGTTCACCACTACTGGACCAATGATCAATTGGACCAACAGTGGTGCCATTTGGCTCTGGACCCCCCCTCCCAGGAGACCCAAGTGGATAACCAGTTGCTTTCTCTACACCCGTGGGTGGATAAGAGAAGAATTCATCGATCGTAGGAGGAGGATCAGCTCCGGTGGGGATATATGGAAGGAGGCACCTTTAACCTCAAAGAAGCAAGGCACCACCTTGAAAAGAGAGATTTAGAAGAAAAAATCCACTAGCATAACAATGTTTGGGATGCTATCTATTGGCCTAAGGTCAATACCTTCCTGTGGCTCCTCATGCATAAGAAAATTCTCACGTGGGAGAATTTACGTAGGAAAGGTTTCATTGGGCTGTCGAGATGCTGTCTGTGTAGGGTGGAGGAGGAAACAATGAACCACCTCTTGAAATCATGTGAGTGGGCCAAAAACTTATGGGAATGGATGGAAGAAATTTTCCGGAAAACAAGCAGAAGTAGAGACTCTATCCATGAGAGCATAGCTAGGTGGAGGACCAAGTATACTGAACAAGAAACTGTAAACCTTCTATGGTGTCTGGGCCCTGGCTTCATCGTGTGGTCGGTTTGGAAGGAAAGGAATAGGAGAATCTTCCAGGATGAATTTCGCCAACTCAACCACATTAAAATAGAAATCATGAAGAATATGAGGGAAACAGTCCTTGCCAAGGTCAAAGATGTTCATAGTGACAAGCCTTCGGCTAACAAACAACACATTATGAGCCTGTTTGGGATTGAAGGTGCCACAAGCTCAAGTCGTCCTCTGCGCCAATCATCGCCTCCTCTGTCTCTTCTGGTCTGGCAACCCCCTTACCTAGGTTGCTACAAGCTAAATTTTGATGGTGCTTCGCATGGTAACCCTGGTCTGGCTGGTTTTGAAGGAGCTATCCACGATGCTAATGGAGAAATTAAGCATATCTACAGTTTCTTGTTAGGTAAAGCTACGAATAATGAGGTAGAATTCGCTTCTCTAGAATAGGGCCTTTGAATCTTGGTCAGATTGGGAAATGGCAGAGTTATTGTGGAAGGGGACTCAGTGCTAGTGATTAGCGCAACTAAGAGATTGAAAAATGGGTTGAAGCCCAATAGGTTCATTAAACACTGATGCCTCGCGTTAGTCACGAATCTCATCTCGAACCATCTCTCCAATCTCCAAGGGGTAGTGTTTAAGGCTGTTAGGCATTCAAAAAATTCTATGGTGGATGTCCTTGCTAATCATGTCGTGGAAAACCTAGAGACTGTCCTTGACACCTGTTGGCATGACATGCCTTTTGATAATTTGAGAGAGTAGTGTGTTCAGATTGTCGTAAAGGACCTAACTAGATCGTCAAGAGGTGCGGACAGGTCACATGAAATTGACCATTAATGATAGATGAAGTCCTGCCCATATAGTAATTCATGGCAATGGTTTCTAAGCCAAATTTCCTTTGGTTTATGTGGTCGAATGTGGGAGATTTACCTTACTAACAAAGGATAGTACACCAGCTCCAATAAACTGCAGATGTGGAAAAATTTAATAAAGGAAAAGAGTGGCAACTAGTGTGAAACGGATCAGAATAATATCCTTCACCTGTCTGCTGAACATCTTGTCAGACTAAAGGATGAGAAAGGGAGATCGTTTCATTTCATGATCCCGAGTACCGGAAATCAAATTATAAATACAGTTTTGGGGAGCAGAGAAGATACCTGTTTCTTTCTGCGGCCCATCCTGGATCACGTTCCTAAAGAACTAGAGCCGAGTCTTGGTTTTAGTAAGCTGAGCGTGATAGGGAGGCATTCAAAAATGGTGAAGCGTATCCTCCAGAGCTCCAAGGATGCCCATGAACTGAAGGAGGCGGAGGAAGGCTTCAATTACTCGGTGTCCCGTAAGGGAAAACAGAAAATCGACATGTTGCAAGTCGAAGTGGACAAAGCAAGTGAAAGAGTGGATGACAGGGATATTTGTGAAGAAGTGGGATGGTTAAAGGACCTTGGCACTCCAACCACCAGGTCTACCCAGTTTCTTCGTACCCAGTGCACAACCTGGCAAATGAAAACCATGTTGGCCAAGACGCTTAATATGAAGGAGGCGGCTCACAAGGATGTGTACCAAGCTGGTACCCTCGCTTCTGCAAAAAATTTGGCTAGGTTGGACAACCTGGAAGTGACTATGAACATTTCGATCCAGCTGCCTAAGGAGAGCAATCGAACCACCATCATCCGCCCATACAAGCCTCTAATTACAACTAACCACGTGGAAAATGCCGGGCCAAGTGCTGGAGGTGATCCTGTAGAAGAGAAAAGAAACCCTAAGGATGATAGTTCTGGATGTCAGTATTTTTTAAGCTCTTCCCCTGGCTTTAGTTGGGTTATGTTTATGATGTTATCTGTTGTTAGGAAGCCTGGTTGGGTTGACCAGTCTCCTAGTCTCTCAGTCCTGGAAAAGGATGAGTTTTGTAATATGCTACAGTATGGCTCCTAGCTTGCGATGGCTTATATGTGTCTATGTCTGTGGAAGTATCTCTCTGGTAGGCCTTGCCTTCTGCGTCTCTTTTTGTTCTGGGATAGGCAAGCCCTTTTTCTAATATTATGTACTCTATTTGTGATCTAATACTACTGCTGATTTACACAAAAAATAATTTAAAATGAATAATATAATAAAATGATTAACAACAAAAATTATAAAAATTGGGGAAAGGGAATATATATATATATATATATATGATAAATAAAAGGAAAAATAAACAAAAATAAAATAGCAAAAAGAAAATAATATAAAAATAATAACCAAAGAAAGAGAGAGAAGGATAAAGAAAAGAGGAGGAAATTTAAAAACAAAGGGTCAGAAGTAAAAACCGAGGAGAAAAAAAAAATATAAAGACAAAAGGTGAAAGGAATCGAACGTAGAGGGGATAAATCACGTGTAGAGGGTTGGAGTCCAACTCTTACCTAAATTCCAACCATCATCTTTGTTGAGATTCTTAGGATGCCTCTTTGTACTATCAAGAATTCTCTCATATCTGACAAGGATCCTATAGACCCAAAGGACTTGAAAGGGGTTTATATGGTGCCTTGATCCAGTGGTACACCTTATATTGGTGAAACTGGTTGATCCATTAAACAAAAAATCCATGAGCATGCTGCGTACATTAGGCACAATCGATCCCACACTTCTGCTCTTGCAGAACATGCTGCGAAATCATGTCACCATGTATGCATTGAAGACTCCAAGGTCATCACTAAGGTGGATCATTTCCATCATAGTAAGCTGAGGGAGGATGTTGAAATTGAAAGACATCCTAAGAATCTCAATGGAGAGATGGTTGAAAATTAAGTAAGAGTTGGACTCCGATCCTCTCTAGGTGATTTCTCCCCTCTATGTTTGATTCCTTTCACTTTTTGTCTTTATATTTTTTTCTTTTCTCCTGGGTTTTTATTTCTGGCCCTTTGTTTTTAAACTTTCCTCTCTTTTCTTTATCCTTTTCTCTTTTTCTTTGGTTATTATTTCTATATTATTTTCTTTTTGCTATTTTATATTTGTTTCTTTTTCCTTATATATATATATATATATATATATATATATATATATATATATATATATATATTCCCTTTCCCCGCATTTATAATTTTTGTATTTAATCATTTTATTATATTATTAATTTTTAAATTATTATTTCTTAACCTTTTTAATATTATTTCTTAAAATTTATAGTTTTAAATCCTAAATTTTTTAAGATTATTCCCTCTTTTATTTCGTACCCCTTCCCTTATTATAATTAATCATTTTATTAAACTATTAAATTCTTAATAATTCTTTAATAATTTTTCTTAAAATATTAATAGCTTTTAATTTTATATCTTATTAACTTACTAGTCAAATAATGGCTAGTATTAATATTATAATTTTTGTTTTTAATCATTTTAATATATTATTCATTTTATATTATTATTTATTAACATTTTTAATATTATTTCTTAAATAATTAAAATTTAAATCCTTAAAATTTTAATATTTACCCCTTCCCTTATTATAATTAATCATTTTATTAAACTATTAAATTCTTAATAATTCTTTAATAATTTTTCTTAAAATATTAATAGCTTTTAATTTTATATCTTATTAACTTACTAGTCAAATAATGGCTAGTATTAATATTATAATTTTTGTTTTTAATCATTTTAATATATTATTCATTTTATATTATTATTTATTAACATTTTTAATATTATTTCTTAAATAATTAAAATTTAAATCCTTAAAATTTTAATATTTACCCCTTCCCTTATTATAATAACCAGAATTTAATCATTTTATCAAATTATTAAATTCTAAATTACTCTTTAATAATTTTTCTTAAAAACTCAAAAACTTTTAATATTATATTTTATCAACTAACTAGCCAAAAAACGGCTAGTTTTAGCAGCTCTTACCGGGCAATGACACATCCTTACTATTTATTCAATGAGATTGGTTTCTTTCTCCACCTTGCCCTGACGATGAACCACATTAGATGGTTCGAAACGTCGACCAAATCATAATTTAATTATTATCGTGCCAATGGCTTTTCTCATTGGAATGGCCTCAATCCACCTGTGTTTTCTTGATGATGGCGGGTGAATCTCACCAATGAATTTTAGCCCCCACTATTGGAAAGGAACATCTACTGAAATGGGAATGAGAGGTAGTGGGAGAAGCTTTTTCTTACCGGAAAAATTTTGACACTCATTGCAAGCTCTAACTTTAGTAAAAATATCAGACAAAAGAGTTGGCCAATAATAGCCAACTCTTAGAATTTTATTTGCAGTAGCTTTGCAGTATAATTGACCATGACACACCCCACATGTATCTCTACCATAAATTTTTTTCCTTTGGCTTCATCTACACATCTCGACAAAACTCCTACAGGGTATTTCAAATAAAGATGATTTTCCATTATCTAATACTTGACAGCCTTCAGTTTAAAAGCCCTACTCTTTGATTTTTCCATTTCTGGAGGACAACTAATATTTAATAAAAAATACACTATATTCTTATACCCATTAGAGTTAAAGACTTCGCGATAATCAACTATACCTTCTTTAACTGTTTCTTGAGCTACCTCCATGTTCAGATGTAAAACTTTGCAATTTGATTCTGCCATCAAGTGGGCAAAGCTCCATCCCTTTATCAACTTGGTAGGCCTGATTTCAATGTCAAATTCTAGAATCTTTGTCAACCATCTTCCCCTCCTGCCATTTGTGTTTGGCTGCAACAATACATCCTTGACAACAATATTTGGCACAAAATCAATGACTTTAGACTGTAGAACATAAACTCGAAAATACTTCAAAGCCTTCACTGGTGCATATGCATGTTTTCAGCTAAATTGTACTTTAGCTCAACATCTCTTAATGCAGAGGTCAAAAAGGAAATTGGCTGCTCAAAGCCTTCCTTGTTCTTTTGAAGTAAAATTGCTGCAATAGTTTCCTCAAAAGCATATGAAAAAGTCAAAAAATCCTTCTCAAAATTAGGGTTGATTAACACTGGGGCCTTATCCAAGGCATATTTAACTTCTAAGAAAGTTTTTTTTGCTTCATATTGCCACCTATAATCTGCATATTTCTTCAACAAAACATTTATATGTTTAATTAATTCTACAAATTTTTGAACAAAATGCCTCAGAAAATTAATCTTACCCAAAAATGACTATAAATATTTCTTATTTCTGGGTAAACCAATTTTTTGTATAGCTCCAGCTCTCCTTGGGTCAATGAAAATACCATTTTCTATTACTATATGCCCCAACAACTTTCCTTCTTGAACAACAAAGCATGATTTCTTTGGGTTTAAGGACAAAACAATTTTTCTACACTTATCAAACACTTGTTGCAAATGCTTTAAATGATCATGATCATATTTTGAAAAGACTATTATGTCATCTAAATAAATGACAAAAATTCTATCCTTTTCTCATGCAAAGGCAATGTCCATTGCCCGCTGAAATGTTGCACCTACATTCATTAAACGAAAAATCATCTTATTGTACATAAAAGTTCCCTAGTGTGTAGTAAAGGTTGTTTTCTCCCTATCTTGTTTTTCAACTGAAATTCGATTGTATCCTGAAAAACCATATATCATTGACAACCTCTTTGAGCCTACAACCTTCTGCAAAATATGGTCCATTTTGGGTAAAGGATAGTTATCCTTCAGAGAACACCGGTTCAAATTGTAAAAATCAACACAAATTAGGATTTATCCATTCTTCTTTCAAACCAGAACTATATTAGCTACCCAATTGGAAAATATTAAAGGAAGAATTATTTTGGCTTCCCACATTTTTCTGATATCTTTTTCAATAATAGGGAGTAACATAGGATTAATATGCCTTATCTTTTGTGCCACAAGTTTTGCTTCTGATTTAAGAGAAATTTTATACTCCATTACACTTATGTCATAAGTATTCAAATCACTATACGACCAAGAAAAAATTTCTGCATACTGCTTCAACAAATTGATATATTTAGTTCTAGTTTCTTGAGGAAGAAATTTAGAAACTTTAACATATCTAGGTTGATTTTTAGTACCAATATTTCAATCAGCTGTACTCTCTCCATATGTCTTACTATCAGGCTTTAAAAAGACATCATTATTGTCAAAAAACCTCTCCAAGGGAACCAAGCCTTTAGGAATGAATTTTTCTTTCAGATCAATAATGTCTTTTACAGCTATATTATTTTTGAATGGCTTGTTGTTCTAACTTTAAACTATGTCTTGTTCATTGTCAATCTGAATGTTTGAAAACTCCTCCACACATTCCAAGAATTTCTGAATTTATTTATCATCTTCAAATACTTGCTAATATTTGTTATTGTCAGGAATGGAAGGTCTGTTTTTAATCGGAATATCATATGTTGCTTTAACATCAAGAGGAATCTTAAGGTCTGTTTTTAATCTGCCATTTCATTTTCCTCTATGGAAATAAAATTCAAATTGAATGATGAAAAATAATGTTCAATCAAATCCCATACTTAATTTCTATAATTCTTCAATTTTGAACTTTTTACTTGATAGTTATCTCTCACTTGTTGTACTACCAACCTTGAATCGCCAAAAACAATCAATTGTTCAACTCCCAAATATTTTTCTACCTTCATCCCCAGAATTAGTGCTTCATACTCAATAGTGTTATTAGTAGCAAGAAATTGTAATTTGTATGATAAAGTCACTATCTAATGAGTGGGAGAAATAATAACTACACCAGCCCCTTATCCCTCTCTTGGTGAGGCTCCATCAAAATATAATTTCCATATCTGTCCTATTTCTAAATCCTGCTCTTTTGTGCCTAGTATCTTTTTTTTTCATTGATTTCAGGCTGAAAATTGTTTTCATCAACAACAAGGTGTAAAATAGATTACCCTAACTCCTTCTCCTCTGCATATATAGGATGATTTGAGGGATTTTGCTGATCACTTATGATATAAGCCATCTATGTTTCCCTATAAAATCTCCTAAATTATCCTCCAAAGATTGGGATAATGGCGTATGTCATATCCATTTGAAGAGTTCCTCCCATATTTTTGGATCGAGATTTGGAGAGAAGAATTCCAAATCTAGATGGTATGTCAGCAACTACTATGTCCATCACTAGACTTTTCATGGGGAGCTGGGTAAGAGAAATTGCCTAGTATTTGATCACTCCTAAAAACTTGACCCTTTTGGAGTCAAAATTCTATAGGTCATGGTATTATTTAGTGATTTCGAGCCTTAATTCATCCATCACTTTTTTAGGCATCAGATTGTGAGAGGCCCCAAAATCTAATAGGAAATTATGCAGCAATTTGTGATGAATGTTGAGTGAAAGATAGAAAGGCGGAGAATTATCATCATTCTGATCTTGGACATGACTCCCTAAGAAGATAGTAGGATTTTCATCCTCAAGGTTGACAGAATCAGGATCAATGGATGGTTGTAATAGACTTTTAAATGAATCTCTGTAGGCTGGATTTTTCAACAATTCAAGGAGAAGAACCAGAATCTTGATTTTATTCAATTCTGACTTGAAGCTAAAATTCAGTGGATTCAAATCTTTATTTTCTGAAGCAGTTTTCATGATTTTGGCAAGGTTAGGTGATGGAGGAACATCATTAATTTTTTGTTTGGCAACATGTTTTTCAGCATCTTGTTTTTGTTGAGGCTGTTGGACAACACCTTTTGACCTCAAAGGATAATTTATTATCTAATTTTTAGGCTACTTTTTCTCATTTTGAACATGAATATGAGCCATAAGAATGGATTTCACTCCAATAGCAACCTCCTGCATACCCACCATTGTTTGTGGCTTCTCATCTCTCAACCACAGTGCAAACTTGGGAGTATAAGGAATTGGAAAAAGTTATCATGGTTGTGGTTTCAAGAGGTTTGAATTCTACAGTAATATTTTTATAGACTTTATTGAATCTCTTTATAAATTCTGCTAATGATTCATCAATATTTTTCTTCAAAGCTCAAAACTTCGTAAGGTAATACAATTAATCCTTACTATTGCCCCATTTCTTTACAAACACTTCCTCCAAATCATTTATACATGTTATTGAATTTGGTGGAAAATTTCTGAACCACTTACAAGCTTCTCCATCCAAAATCTGAACAAAGAGTCTTGACCAGACATCTTCATGTTCAATGTTTTGGTTATCTTCATAATTGTAAAATTCAACTAGATGTTCTTTAGTAGATACTCCTTCTCCCTCCCCTGTGTATTTGGGAAAATATTTTAGATAATCCCCTTGAGGAAGAGGATGAAAAGGTTGAGGAAGAGCGAGTGGCGAATATCTTGTAGCAACAATTTGTTGCATCCTTGTAGGAGCAGGATGAGCCATGACTTGACGAGGTACAAATAGTGGAAAAATTTATGATGCAAAAGTTTGAATGATGGAAAGTTCAGTTTGCAGAGTTTTTACTTGTTTTGGAATTGTAGAAGATTGAAATTCTTGGGCTGGTTTTTTAGGCTTTGGAGCTGAAAACAATGGATTTTCAAAGAAATGGACAGTAAAAGGATTTATTTAAACCTCTCTAGGAGAATTAGTTTCATATGTATATTCTTGAAGGATTGGGGCAGCTTCAACCTTGTTCTGCTGAGGTAAAAATTTAGAGATTAAAGTTCAAATTTTCAGGAAGGTTACCTCCTCCTTGATGAGAAGAAGATGCGTCAATAGCTAGGTTTTGTGACAAATGAAAATACTCCCATTGTTGGCTAAATGAGGACTGATATTCAAGATGTGTTTGAAGAAAAATCAAAATTTTTTTGATATATTCTTCAGTTAAAATAGCCCTATGTAGGAAGGGTGCAATTTACAATACTTGTTCTAATTCCCATTCTGTCAGCACAAAGGTTTCTGATTTTTGGTTTTCTTCACTGACATCTAAAGCTTATTATTTTTCTTCTTTCACTGGAATAATACTTGTTTCTGATTTACTAAATGATGACTGAGAGATACTTTCAGTTGAATCTAGGATAACATAATCTACTTTTCCTTTTATGGAAGAAGTTTCAACTTGAAATATTTTACGATATTTCTTTGAAACTAAAACTTCTTTAGGTTGTGATATAGATGATGGTACATTTTCTTTTGGAATGTACTTTGAATGCACCTTTTTCACTGAATGTGATGTAGCTTCAACTAATTTATGTTTCCTTCTTGCATCCTTTATGATCTTCTTTGGGTCAGAAACTGGAATCACAGGAGGTGATCTTTGATTTTTATTCTTGTGGTAGGAGGTCTTGAAACCCCTCATCCACTTTGTGGAGTCGCCAGGTGAACCAATTAAAATCATAAAGAGTGACTAATCTTTATTAACCTTTGAAAACTAGTACTAGGAATTCATGCAAAAACATCGAGAAAATACTGAGTTCATAATATTCGTCTCCCAGTTGACGCACCAAAATATTTTAGCACTGGAATTAACACTTGGATTGTGACAAGCCCCTGACCAGACACATCGTAATCTCAAAGGATTTTCTTATGAATTTCTTGAGTTTTTTGGAAAGTGGTTGGAAACACACACACTAAAAGAGGTTTTGAACAAATAAGAATCTCTCACACATATGAGGGCACGGGTTCATAATGTGGTAGAAAAGTTGGATTTGTAGCTTGATGGTTCGAAAATGGAAGATAAACAGTAGATATGTAAAACAAAAGTCCAATGTTAAGAGGAAAGGATAACAAAAATTCCATACCTGAAATGTATAGTGAAATAATTCTCTAAAAGACATATAAGAGTCTCACTCTACATTTTAAGAATCCTATTACATAGAATGCTCCCAACTAACATGACTTCATCAATCATGAATGCTTGATAAATGAAGACTGATAAAAACAGATTAATCATGTATGCTAGTTCAAAGACTTATACGAGTATGAGACAGGATTTAATTAAACCTTAAGGAATGGTTATGAACCATCCTCAATTCTCACACTGAATCAGTAATTATTGATAAAACAAGAATTACAAAAACAAATTAATATGTCATGAAGGTTCACAATACTGATAAAAACATGAGATAGAATTGTGTAAATCATAATCTAGAATGAAACAAAAAATTATGGAAACACATAAGAAGATGAAAAATACACACACCATACAATTTGTGAGTCCTCAAGAGTGCCTTTTTATATATTATATATTCAAAATAGTACAGCAAAGTATGCAATGAAATGTACAACCAACGAAACATTTTTGTGGCCATTCATTAGTGTAATTATTCCTTAGTTAGTGCTACTTTGCGTCAAGCCTAAAAGAAGACAGGAAAGACAACGATGAAGAAAGAAATGTATGCTGATGAAGTCAAAATGGTAAGATATTCTTTTTCAATAAGTCAAATCCATAAGGGTTCCCCTTGCTTGATAGTAGGAAGCCAAGGAGAGGAGAGGGGATCCCTTTATCTAAGTAAGTTGCCAGTTATGAATTAATTCATGCCATAACTAATTAGATAAGATTAGTGGATTAGGGTTAGAACTTACCAACCTATATATCTCAAAACCCATACCTTCTATAGAGATCACCACTTGCCTTTATGAATCGCTTAAGAGGTACCACTATGAGGACTCATACAAAAAAGGAATTCTGTAAAAATCCTCTATAAAAAGTGAAATTATGTTTTTAGAGACTTTATTACAATCCTCTACATAATATAGAGCTTATATTAAACATAAAAATTAAATTGAAATACGATCGAAGATAGAACATGACAGCATGGAGCTCAAAGTGGCTAAGTGCTCCTCGTTTCTTGGAAAAACTGCATCCACAAAATGTGCAATCTGCCAAAGGAAAAGAACACCTGGACCCTTATCTGCAAAAGTGTAGGAGTAAACAATTGAAAGGAGTAACCAACTAGAAGATACCTTGTCTGGATGATACTTCGCAAAAGGCTACTACCCTTGAGGCTTCATTCAATTTATCTCTACTCAATGTCATTCTCTTAAAAACCAAACCAAAATTAAATTTTTTCGCCTCCTAAAAAAATCAGAAAATAATAACTACTTTTCTGAAAAGGGTAGCTATATCTCAAAATACTGTAGATACGCAAAAAATTACATGATTCTTCATATTTTCATGGTTCTATACATTTAATCATTAGAGATCTAGTATAGAAGAAAAAATCTTGATAGCTTCTGCCTTGGTTACCCTTTTGTTTGGCTTTCTCTTATGTACTTTCTTTTTCTGTTGAATCTTCTTCTTCCTTGGTTTATTCTTTGGGCTTTCATCTATGATTATAATTTCATCCCTGAGAGCTGTTTTGGCTATGAGTTTAATTGCTACTCTAAGCTTGTTCTTTGGTCTGGTGCGAGCCATTTGAATGTATGGGTTTGGGATGTATAAAGGCCTCTTTCTCCCATGTATAATTCTACTTGATTGTCCTTCTTCAAACTTTGACTCATTGAACTTTGTCTCACTGAACTCTATCTCACTATTATCCTCCTCAAAATATGAATATGAGTGGATTGCGGCTTTTCTATTACTTTTGGCTAAAGAACTAATAGATCAGTAAAGCTGGGCTATGGTAGATTCTTCTATTGTAGTGCTCTTTGAAACTTTTCTTTTCCCCTTTTTGAGTGAGGAAAAAACTTGTGCAAGTGTAGTCTCCTCTGGTGCTGGAGTGGCATTTTTTTCTTGACTCTCATGTTTAACCTCTAGAACAAGACTTGGTTTCAAGGTTTTAGGGCTGACTTCCTCTGAAGGTACCTCTGTCATAATGATTTTTCTCCTGCGTTTAGCCTTTGAAGAGGAAGCTACATCTTCCTTGCTCTTAGACATAGTGTTTTTGTCAGGCAGGGTAGATTTTTGTTTGAGTTTGTTTGCATGCTCCTAGATGAAAGACCTCAAGGCCTATGGATCCTCTGATGATATTATAGTGTAGACCTCCTTGGATGGTTGTAGTGTTGGTATAAGACTAATGATTGGAGTAGAAGTGGTGGTTTCAACTCTAGCTTTCTTAGCTAATTTCCTAGTCTGTCTGCTAGATGATATTGAAGACAGACCAAATTTTGAAGGATTCAAAGTAGGTTTAGGCCTTGACTGATTCTCTTGGGTCTTTAGCCTTCTAGGCCTTCCAACTCTTCTCCTTTATTTAATACTTATAAATCCCTCATCTGCTAAATTTTTTTCCCATGTGGTTCTTTTCTTTCTCAAATGATAAACCACTAGTATTTTAATCAAACCTCTATGATAGAGATTATGAAGAGAATAAACTGGGGTTTTCTATATTTTTCGAGACATTGACAACGAAGAGTTATGAAGGAAAAATGGTAGATTCATAGGTTTAGAGCCAGAGATGTGAGCTAGAAACCTCGTCTAGTATTTATGAATAGTAGAAAACCTACCCTCATAGGTTATGTAACGTTGTACAATGGTAATTACATATTGCCACTCGGGTCTAAAATATGAAATATGAATAGTAGGGGTCCAACCAATATTTTCATGTTCAGGCTTTAAATATAGATTCGAATTAGCTTTAAGCAGATTTTTGTTATTCTTGTGCCAGGACTCACATGTAGCTAATGTTTGTGTATCCCTTGCAATGATATTATCTGTAATTTTGAAGGCACGAGACCCCAAATTAACCTTTTCTCCATCCAATGTCTCAAAAAATGCCTGGGTCACTGCCATGCTTTCACCTGAAAACTTCCTTAAAAATTGATACCACCCTACTGCTTTGAACTAAAGCTTAGCTCAATGGTCAACAAAATGGGTATTGGTCGGTTCTGTGCCGTTCACCTTACCACTCTTGCCCATCTTGTTAGCAGTTAACCTAACCACCAATGTACAACTATAAAATGAGGAACAACAACCCTTCACGGAGCCCTAATTACTGGCACTTGGTAATAATTTTTTTTGATGGAAGATCAAAACATTTTGTTGTAACTGTCACAAGAGTAAATGGAGACAGAGCTCTGCGTGCCCTAAAACTCGGTGAGAGGGAGTGACACGAAACCAAAATGATTTAAACTCTACTGCCAACTCATCTCACTGAACCTTTCAGTCCATCACATTTTTTAATAATAGCTACTCGTACTTCACTTTAATACATTTCACCTGTAATGAGTAGCAATAGTTTCGAGTAGCCTTAGAAAATAAATATCCAACCTTTTTAATGAATCTTCCAATGAGAAATAGCCACCTTTCAGATAAGTAACACCTCTTGTACTATCAGACCTTCAATATTCAAAAATTTGTGTTTGTTTCACCTGAGTAATGCTTCTTGTATCTCCTTGTACCAATTTTTTAGGTAATAGCTACTTTTTTTGAAAAATACAACTATTCCTATGTTGCTTCTAAAACCAGATCTTCTGAAGAAAATAGTTGCCTCTCTAGGGAGAGCAGAAATTCCTGTGTTATTCCTAGCACAACTGATGACTCTGATATTTTGTCTTTAACCTTGGATAGAAATATCATGGTGAATGAATAATATTTCTCAAGCTAAACCCATGACCTTAACTACTCAAAGTATTTAAAAGACTTATTAAAGGAAAACTTACCCTAATAACTCTATAACACAAACAAATTATTGGACTCAAAATTATTTTTGGATTTTGTTAAAAAATTATTAAAACTAATACCTTTTAACACTCTAGGGCTCTAAACCATAGGTTAGGAGATAATAGGGGATCAAAGACACAACTTGCAATGATGACCATACTTCGATTTTTTTTCAAAAAATTGTAGTGCTAACAGTGGCTCCTATTGGGGATGAAGTCCTGTGAGGCTTCAAGGACTGTAGATTCAGTGCCTTAAACTCTCAGGACTTTTAAGTTCTAGAAGCTAATGACAGAAACTGACTTTTATTGACTAAACTGAAATTGACTCTATTTACAAACACAACTACCATTGGTCATGGAGTGTTATTGAAACAACACTCCATATATGTACAATGAAGAGACTGACTAACTTAAAAAACAAAGAACTTTTTAAGATAATGAATATTGACTGGACCTCCAGTTAATTGATCCTCATCTAAATTCTTCAGCATAAATTTGGTATTTTCAAGAACTCGAGCAATTTTGAATGACCCAAACCATAAGTTGTCAAACTTACCATGCTTTCCATGTTCTTTTCTTCTTCCATCCCAGCACAGTACCAAATCATTATCTTGGAATACCTATTGTTTTTATTTTTGTGAAAGACAACTTTTACTTTGGCTTTATACTTTTGTGCTTTATCCATCAAGGATTATCAGATTTGATGAGATTCTATTAGTTGTAGCATCCTTCTCTGAATGGTATTTGAATTATCAATTTCATCTTGTAAAAATTTCATAACAGGAATGGCCAGTTGTAATGGCATCACAACATCAGTACCATAAACAAGTTGAAAGGGAGAAACTCCAATTAATATTTTTCTACTCACCTTATATTCCCAAAGAGCATGAACTAGATGAGTATCCCAATTTCTTTTGTTTTATGTCATCATATTCTTTATTATTATTACCAGGATTTTGTTCGATGACTCAACTAATTCATTAACTTGGGGGTAATAAGGTGTAGAATAAGCCAAATCAATGTTATACTTCTGACAAAAATTGTTCACCTTGGCAGATTTAAAAGAAGTGCATTGTCAGTCACCAACTTTTGAGGGAAGCCAAATCTAAACATAATATTTTCCAACAGAAATTTAATTATTACCGTGTCAGTGGTGTTTCTAGTTGGAATGGCCTCAATCCACTTGGTTAAATTGTTCGTGACTGTAAGAATCCACCTGTGTTGTCCCGATGATGGTGGGTGAATCTCGCCAATGAAGTATAGCCCCCACTGCTGGAAAGGAGCATCTATTGAAATGGGAATGAGAGGTAGTGGGAGAAGCTTTTGCTTACTAACAAACTTTTTACACTCGGTGAAACCTTTGACTTTAGCAAAAACATCAGAGAAAAGAGTTTTCCAATAATATCCACCTCTTAGAATTTTATTTGCAGTAGCTTTCTAGTATAAATTACCACCACACACCCCTGCATGTATCTTTGCCATAAATTTCTATGCTTCAACTTCATATACACATCTAAAAAAAACTCCTACAGGGTCTTTCCAATAAAGATGATTTTCCATTATGAAATACTTGACATCCTTCAGTTTAAAAGCCCTTCTCTTTGATTTTTCCATTTCTGGAGGACAAATGAGATTTAATAAAAAGTACACTATATCCTTATACCAATTGGAGTAAAAGACTTTAGGATAATCAATTATACCTTCTTTAACTGTTTCTTGAGCTACCTCCATGTTCAGATTTAAACCTTTGCAATTTGATTCTGTCATCAAGCGGGCTAAGCATTGTCACTTTATCAACTTAGTAGGTTTGATTTCGATGTCAAATTTTAGAATCTTTGTTAATCATCTTCCCCTCCTACCATTTGTGTTTAGCTGCAACAATACATCCTTGAAAAAAATATTTGGCACAAAAGAAATGACTTTAGAATGCAACATAAACTCGAAAATATTTCAAAGTCTTCACCAGTGCATATGCCTGTTTTTCAACTAAGATGTAATCTAGCTTAGCATCTCTTAATGCACAATTGACAAAAGAAATTGGCTACTCCAAGCCTTGCTCTTTTGAAGTAAAATTGCTGCAATAGTTTCCTCATAAGCAAATGAGAAGTTGGAAAATCCTTCTCAAAATCAGGGTTGATTAACACTGGGGCTTTGGTCAAGGCAGATTTGATTCCTAAGAAAGAGTCTTTTTCTTCATCTTTCCACTTGAACTCTCCATCTTTCTTCAACAAGAAATTTATATGTTTAATTAATTCTACAAAGTTTGGAACTAAACGCCTCATAAAATTAATCTTACCCAAAAATTACTGTAATTCTTTCTTATTTCTAGGTAAACCAATTTTTTGTATAGCTTCAATTCTCCCTGGGTCAATGCAAATACCATTTTCTGTTACAATATTCCCCAACAGATTTCCTTCTTGAACAACAAAGCATGATTTATTTGGGTTTAAGGAGAAACCAATTTTTTTGCACTTATCAAACACTTGCTGCAAATGTTTTAAATGAACATGATCAAATTTTGAAAAGACAGTTATTTCATCTAAATAAATTACAACAAATATGTCCTTTCCTCCTGCAAAGGAAATGTCCATTTCTCACTGAAATGTTGCACTTGCATTCATTAAACCCAAAGGCATCTTATTGTACATAAAATTTCCCCAGGGTGTAGAAAGGTTGTATTCTCCCTATATTGTTTGTCAATGGAAATTTGATTGTATCCTGAAAAGCCATCTATCATTGACAACCTCTTTGAGCCTACAACCTTTTGCAAAATATGGTCCATTATGGGTAAAGGATAGTTATCCTTTAGTGAACATCGGTTCAAATTGTGAAAATCAACAGAAATTCGGATTTCACCATTCTATTTCGAACCAGGACTACATTAGCTACCCAATTGGAAAATCTTAAAGGAAAGATTATTTTGGCTTCCCACATTTTTCTAATTTATTTTTCAATAATAGGGAGCAGCATAGGATTAATATGCCTTATCTTCTGTGCCGTAGGTTTTTATTCTGATTTAAGAGGAATTTTATGCTCCATTACAATTATGTCATAAGTCTTCAAATCACTATAGGACCAAGCAAAAATGTCTGCAAACTGCTTCAACAACTTGACATATCTAGTTCTATTTTCTTGAGGAAGAAATTCAGAAACTTTAACATATCTAAGCTGATTTTCAGTACTAATATTGCAATCAACTATACTCTCTCCATCTGTCTTACTATCAGGCTTTAAATAGACATCATTATTGTCAAACAACCTCTCCAAAGGAACGAAGCCTTTAGGAATGAATTTTGTTTTTAGATCAATAATGTCTTTCCCGACTATAGTCTTTCTGAATGGCTTGTTGTTCTAACTTTCAGTTGTGTCTTGCTCATTGTCAACCGAAATGTTTGAAAACTCCTGCAAACATTCCAATAGTTTCTAAATTTCTTTATCATCTTAAAATACTTGCTAGTATTTGATATTGTCCGGAATGGAAGGTCTATTTTTAATATGAATATCATATGTCACTTTAACATCAAGAGGAATCTTAAAATTGCTAGTAGAAATGGCCAATGAATCTGCCATTTCATTTTCTTCTCTGGAAACAAAATTCAAATTGAATGCTCAAAATTAATGTTCAATCAAATCCCATACTTCATTTCTATAATTATTCAATTTTGAATTTTTACTTGATAGCTATCTCTCACCTGCTGTAATACTAACTATGAATCTCCAAAAACAATCAACTGTTCAGCTCCCAAATCTTTTTCTACCTTCATTCCCAGAATTAGTGCTTCATACTCACTAGTAGTGAGAAATTGTAATTTGTATGATAAATTCACTACCTTCTGAGTGGGATAAATAAGAAATAAACCAACTCCTGATCCCTCTTTTGATGAGGCTCCATCAAAATATAATTTTCAGATCTGTCTTGTTCCTAAATCTTACTCTTTTGTGACTAGTAGCTATTTTTTTTCACTAATTTCAGGCTAAAAATTGTTTTCCTCAGCAGCAAGGTGTAAAATAGATGACCCTAACTCCTCCTCTGCATATGTAGGATTATTTGAAGGATTTTGCAGATCACTTATGATATAAGCCATTTTTGTTTCCTTATACAATATCCTAAATTCTCCTCTAGAGGCTGGGATAGTGGCGTATGTCATATCCATTTGAAGAGTGCCTCCTAGCTTTTTGGACCAAGATCTGGAAAGAAGCATTCCAAATCTAGATGGTATGTCAGCAACCACTATGTCCATCACGAGACTTTTCATGGGGAGCTAGGTAAGAGAAATTACCAAGTCTTTGATCACTCCTAAACACTTAACCCTTTTGGAGTCAAAAGTGTAGAGGTAATGGTATTATTTAGTGATTTCCAATCCTAATTCATCCATCACTTTTTTAAGCATCAGATTGTGAGAGGACCCAAAATATAATAGGAAATTATGAAGCAATTTTTTATGAACGTTGAGTGAAACATAGAAAGGTGGAGAATTATCATCATTCTATTCCTCGACATGATTGCCTAAGAAGATATTAGGATTTTCATCCTCAAGGTTGACAGAATCAGGAGCAAGGGATGGTTGTAATAGACTTTTAAATGACTCTCTGTAGGCTGGATTTTTCAACAATTCAAGGAGTGGAACCGAAAGCTTGATTTTATTCAATTCTGACTTGAAGCTAATATCGAGTGGAGTCAAATATTTATTTTCTGTAGTAGTTTTAATGATTGGGGAAAGGTTAGGTGATGGAGGAACATCATTAGCCTTTGCCTTTTGTTTGGCAGCATGTTTTTCAACATCTTGTTTTTTTTTAGGCCGTTGGACAACCACTTTTGACCTCAAAGGATAATTTCTTAACTAATTTTGAGGGTGCTTTTTCTCATTTTGAACATGAATATGAGAATCTTAATCATCTGAAAACATATTTATCCTAGACTGATCTTCATACTTTTGCGAAGTCAAACAAGTTGACTGTGATGTCTCCCCAACAATATTTATATATTTATCCTCCTCTTCTTGTTCTTGTTGATTTTTTTCAGTAAAATTATTCAGTGAAGGCTGAACATTTTGATCATCAGGATTTATTCTTGGGCATTGTAAAATTTTTTGAGGCTAAAAGGGTCTCCTAAAAGGAGCCTAATTTATGTTTCCTTCATTTTGAATGGGCCTAGCAGCAGGCCTATTTGATAACTCCAATTTTTTCATTTTGGAAGTAAGGTATTTAATCAAATTAGACATTTGATCAAGATTTTCTTCAGCTGTGAAATTTTTAGAGGAAGATGGTTTCTCCTCTTTCATTTTCTTTTTATTCTTTTCCCCCTTCCCCTCTTCAATTTTCAATTTTTTTGACGCCATAAGATTGGACTGCACTCCAATATCATCCTC
This sequence comes from Pinus albicaulis, assembly GCA_034641835.2. Lineage (NCBI taxonomy): Eukaryota > Viridiplantae > Streptophyta > Pinopsida > Pinales > Pinaceae > Pinus > Pinus albicaulis. The sequence continues at coordinate 732,804,601 of CM076579.1, forward strand.
CTGCATACCCACCAATGTTTGTGGCTTCTTAGCTCTCAACCACAGTGTAAAATTGGAGTCTAAGGCATTGGAAAAGGTTATCATGGCTTTGGTTTCAGGATTTTTGACTTCTATAAGAATCTTTTGATAGAATTTACTGAATCTCTTTGTAAATTTTGCTAATGATTCATTAGTATTATTCTTTAAAGCTCCAAACTATGTAAGATAATACAAGTAATCCTTACGATCACTCCATTGTCTTACAAACACTTCCTCCAAAGCATCTATACCTGTTATTGGATTTGTTGGAAAAATTTTGAACCACTTATGAGATTCTCCATCCAAACTGTGAACAAAGAGTATTGACCAAACATCTTCATGTTCAATGTTTTGGTTAGCTGCATAACTGTAAAAGGAAACTAGGTGTTATTCAGAAGATACTCCTTCTCCCTCCCCTCTGTATTTCGGAAAATATTTCAGATAATCCCCTTAAGAAATAGGATGAAAAGTTTGAGGAAGAGCGAGTGGTGCATATCTTGTAGCAAAAATATACAGCATCGTTGTAGGAGTAGGATGAGCCATGACTTGTTGAGGTACAAATAGTGGAAAAATTGCTGATGTAGAAGTTTGAATGCTAGAAATTTCATTTTGTGGAGTTTGTACTTGTTCTAGAATTGCCGAAGATTGAAATTCTTGGGCTGGATTTTCAGGCTTTGGAGCTGAAAACAATGGATTTTCAGATAAATGGACAACACAAAGCTTTATTTCAACCTCTCCAGGAGAATCAGTTTTAGATGTAGATTCTTGAATGGTTGGGGCAGCTTCAACCTTGTTCTACTGAGCTAAAAAGTCAGATAGATTAAATTTCAAATTTTCTGGAAGGTTACCTCCTCCTTGATGAGAATAAGGTGAGCCAATAGCTGGAAAAAGGAAAATACTCTTGTTATAGGATAAATGATGACTGATATTTAGGATGAGTTTGAAGAAAACTCAGAATTTTTTTGATATATTCTTCAATTAAAATAGCCTTATCTAGGAAGGGTGCAATTTCCAATACTTTTTCTAATTCCCATTCTGTCGGCACAAAGGTTTTTGATTTTTGGTTTTCTTCACTCACATGTAAAGCTTATTATTTTTCTTCTTTCACTTGAATACTAATTTTTTCTGATTTACTAAATGATGACTGAGAGATAGTTTCAGCTGAATCTAGGCTAACATCATCTACTTTTCCTTTTATGGAAGCACTTTCAACTTGAAATATTTCAGGAGATTGCTTTGAAATTCAAAATTATTTAGGTTGTGAGATAGATGATGGTACCTTTTCTTTTGGAATGTACTTTGAATGCGGATTTTTCACTGAATGTGATGTAGCTTCAGCGGATTTATGTTTCCCTCTTGCATCCTTTATGATCTTATATGGGTCAGAAATTGGAATCATAGGAGTTGCTATCTAATTTATTCTTCTTGTGGTAGGTGGTATTGAAACCCATCGTCCTCTTTTTGGAGTCGCCAGGTGAACCAATTACAATAAGAAAGAGTGACTAGTCTTTATTCACCTTTAAAAACTAGTACTAGGCATTCAAGCATAAACTTTGGGAGAATACTGAGTTCACAACCTTCGTCTCCCGGTAGATGCACCTAAAGTTGTTAACACTAGAATCAACACTTGGATTGTGACAAGCATCTGACCAGACAAATCTTAATCTCAAGGGATTTTCTTATGAATTGATTGATTTTTTTGGAAAGTGGTTGGAAATCACACACACTAAAAGAGGTTTTGAACAAATAAGAATCTCTCACACATATGAGGGCACTGGTGCATAATGTGGTAGCAAGGTTGGATTTGTAGCTTGATGGTTAGAAAGTGGAATATAAACAGCAGATGTGTAAAACAGAAGTCCAGTATTAAGAGGAAAGGGTAACACAAATTCCAGACCTAAAATGTATAGTTAAAGAACGCTTTAAAAGACTTACAAGAGTCTCACTCTACATTTTAAGAATCATATTACTTAGAATGATTGTAACTAACATGCCTTCATCAATCAAGAATGCTTGAAAAATCAAGACTGACAAAAATAGATTAATCATGTATGCTAGTTCAAAGACTTACAAGAGTATGAGACAAGGTTTAATTAAACCTCAACTAATGGTTATGAACTATATTCAATTCATACTGAATCAGGAATTATTGATAAAAAAATAAATACAAAAATAGATTAATATGTCATGAAGGTTCACAATATTGATAAAAACATGAGATAGAACTATGTAAATCATAATCTGGAATGAAATAGTAAATTATGGAAACACATAATAAGATGAAAAATACACACACCATAAAATTTGTGAGTCCTCAAGAGTTCCTCTGGATATATTATATATTCAAAATATTACAACACAATATGCAATGAAATGTACAACCAACGAACCCTTTCTTTCTTGCCTTTCAAGTATATATACGAAAAAGGAGTTCTGTAAAATGCCTCCATAAAAGTGAAAATATATTTTTAGAGACTTTATTACAATCCTGTACATATAGTAGAGCTTATCTTAAACATAAAAAGTAAATAGAAATACAATTGAAGACAAAACATGACAATATGAAGCTCGAAGTGGCTGAGTTGAGGTGGCTGAGTGCTCCTCGTTTCTTGGAAAAATTGCCTCCACAAAAAGTGAATTTTTCCAACTGAAAAGAATACCTAGACCATTATCTGCAAAAGTGTAGGAGTAGCCAATAGAAAGGAGTAACCAACTGGAAGATACCTTGGCTGGATGACACTTGGAAAAAGGCTATTACCGTTGAGGCTGCATTCACTTTATTACTACTCAATGTCATTCTCTTGAAAACAAAAACAAAAAGCAACCTTTTCTCCTCCTTATACAAAATAAAAAAATAATAACTACTTTTCTAAAAAAGGGTAGCTATATCTGAAAATACTGTGTATAAGCCAAAAATGATGTGATTCTTCAAAGTTTCATGGTTCTCTACATTCAATCATCAGAGATCTAGTATAGAAGAAAAAATCTTCATAGCTTCTGCCTCGATTACCCTTTTTTTTTATTTCTCTTTTGTACTTGCTTCTTCTGCTAAATCTTCTTCTTCCTTGGTTCATTCTCTGGGCTTTCATCTATGTTTAGTATTTCATCCCTAAGAGGAGGGTTGGCTATAAGTTTTCTTGCTAGTCTAAGCTTGTTCTTTGGTCTGGTGTGAGGTCTTTGAATGTATGGGTTTGGGATGTATAAAGGCCTCTTTCTCCCATGTATAACTCTGCTTGACTGTCCTTCTTAAAAATATAACTCACTAAACTTTGTCTCGCTGAACTCTGTCTCACTGAACTCTGTCTCAATGCTATCCTCCTAAAAATATGAATATGAGTGGATTATATATTTCTTCTTCCTTTTGGTTGAAGAAATAATAAATGAGTAGAGCTAATCTATGGTAGGTTCTACTACTGTAGTGGTATCAAAAACTTTTCTTTCCCCCTTTTTGAGTGAGGAAAAAATGTGTGCAAGTCTAGGCTCCTCTAGTGTTGGAGTGGTAGTGTTTTCTTGATTCTCCTATCTAACCTCCAGAACAAGACTTGGTGTCAAGGTTTTAGGGTTGACTTCCCTCTATCATAATGAGTTTTCTCTTGCGTTTACCCGTTGATGAGGAAGCTACCTCTTCCTTTCTCTTAGACATAATGTTTTTGTCAGGCGGGCTAGATTTTTTTTTGAGTTTGTTTGCATGCTTCCGCATGAAAGACCTTAAGTTCTGTGGCTCCTCTGACGATCTTCCTATATAGACCTCCTTGGTTGGTTGCACTGTTGGTATATGAGTGATGATTGGTGTAGAAGTGGTGGTTTAAACTCTAGATTTCCTAGCTAAGTTCCTAGTCTATATGCTAGATGATATTGAATATGGAATAGCTTTTAAAGGAGTCAATGTAGGTGTAGGGATTGACTTCTACTCTTGGGTCTTTATTCTTCTATTCCTTCCTACTCTTCTCCTTGAGTTAATACTTCTAAATCCTTCATCTTCTAAAATTTTTTCCATTTGGTTCTTTTCTCGAGTTAGATGATAAATCACCAGTATTTTAATCAAACCTCTGTGATAGATATTATGAAGAGAATAACCTGGGGTTTTATGTATTTTTTGAGACATTGACAACATATATTTATGAAAGAAAAATGGTACATTCATAGGTTTAGAGCCAGATATGTGAGCTAGAAAGCTCATCTAGTATTTATGTACAATAGAAAACCTAACCTCACATGTTATGCAATGATGTACAACCGTAATGAAATCTTGCCACTCAGGTGTAAAATATGAAATAGAAATAGTAGGGGTCCAACTAATATTTTCGTGTTTAGGCTTTAAATATAGATTCGAATAAACTTTAAGTAGAGTTTTGTTATTCTTGTTCCAGGATTCACCTATAGCCAATGTTTGGGTATCCCTTGTAATGATAGTCTCTGTAATTTTGAAGGTCTGAGACCCCAAATTGACCTTTTATCCATCGAATGTCTCAGCAAATGCTTGGGCCACTACCACATTTTCACCTAAAAAATTCATTAAAAACTAATACCACTCTATTTCTTTGAATTGAGGCTTATCTTGATGGTCAACAAAATGGGCATTGGTCGGTCTGAGCAGTTCACCTTACCACCCTTTCCCATATTGTTAATAGTTAACCTAACCACTAATGCACAGCTGTAAAATGAGGAACAAAAACCCTCCACGAAGCCCTAATTACTGGCACTTGGTAAAAAATTGTCTTGTTGGAAGATAAATATGTTTTCTTGTAGCTGTCACAAGAGTAAATGGAGATAGAGCTCTGCATGCCCTAAAACTTGGTGAAAGGGAGTGACACGAAACTGAAATGATTTAAACTCTGTTGCCAACTCATTTCACTGAAAATTTCACTCAATCACATTTTTTAATAATAGCTACTCATACTTCACTTTAATACATTTCACCTATAATTAGTAGCAATAGATTTGTGTAGCCTTAGAAAATAAATATCAAACCATTTCAATGAATCTTCCAATGAGAAATAACCACCTTTCAGATAAGTAATACCTCTTGTTCTAAGAGACCTTCAATATTCAAAGAGTAGTGCTTTTTTCACCTAAGTAATGTTTCTTTTATCTCCTTGTACCAAATTTTCAGGTAATAGCTACTTTTTTTGAAAAATAAAGCTATTCATGTGTTTCTCATCAAACTAGATTTTCTGAAGAAAATAGTTGCCTCTCTAGGGAGGGTAGCTATTCCTGTGTTATTCCTAACACAAATGATGACTCTAAAAGTTTCTCTTTAACCTTGGATAAAATATCACAGTTAAAGAATAAGACTTCTCAAGCTAAACCCATGACCTTAACTACTCAAAGCAGTTAAAAGACTTATCAAAAGAAAATTTACCCTAATAACTCTATAACACAAACAAACTATTGGACTCAAAATTATTTTTGGATTTTGCTAAAAAATGATAAAACAATAGTACATTTTAACCCTTTAGGGCCCTCAACCATAGTTTAGGATAATAGAGAGGTGCAAAGACACAACTTACAATGATGACCAGAATTTGAATTTTTTTTGAAAGATTGCAGTGCTAACATATAAGCTATCAATTTATTTAAAGTTTCACTTCTAATTCAATATTTAATTGAAAATATTGAGTATCTTATACATGATTATTTTTCCCTCCACCCACTTTACAATTTATAAAGTTTCAATATCTATTTTTTTAAAGTCTAATTCTTTAAAGGGTGTTGGCTTAATGGAACAATACCTTCTTTACAAGCAGAATGTTGGAAATTTGATTCCATCATGCCTTGATATTTATATGGAATGGAGATGATCAATATATAGTGACATAGACTCTTTTGACCATCCATAATGAGGTGATGGTGACATTTTTCGGCCCTCACCAAAATATGAAATGGTGACAGTAAATGAACACCACCATATATATGCATCAATAGTGATGACCATGAAAGGTCAATCATAATAAATTGATGTTGTTCATATGAAATGGTGACAAGCACTATTCGTCATTATAATCATTATTCGTGATGGACGTTGAATTTCACCACAACACTTATACTTTTGGCGACGCCACATTTGGTGACAATCACTTTTTTGGTGACGGAGGTTAAGTTCCATCAGCATTTCTCATATGAAATGGTGATGGTTACTATCCATCATTATAAACCATTATTGATGACAGACCTTGAATGTCACCACAACACCTATACTTTTGGTGACACCACCTTTTGTGATGCTCAATTTTTGGTGACAGAGGCTCTTTTGACCATCACCAATGAGCTTATGGTGACATTTTTAGACCCTCACCAATGTCTTTTTTTCTTGTAGTGTAATTGAGGATCAGACATTGGTGGTATTGTGTAATATGTTAAATTCTTGTTTGTATTGAATTAAGTATTTTATTTAAAAGATCAATCAATGTGTTATGTATTGGAAATTACAAGTATGGTAAATGGGAAAAATATTGGTGTTTTGCATGTAAATCTACAAAAAAAAATAAAAATTATTATTTTATCTTTTCATTATAGTCACTGATGTTTTGAGTTTGAGTGATTGAGGATGGCCACAGGTGTTCCTTCAAATTGGAAGTTTGGTGTTGGAGAGTCAGTGTGGATTTTCCATTCAAGAATCATATAGCAACTAGAATCTGAAAGTTACATTCCAAACTAAATCTTTTTTGGGGATTAATAGTGGTGATTGCTACATATTTCGATGTTGTAAATTTACTTCAAATCATAGTTAATATATTGTACCACATGTGAGGAACAAAATGGGATGGGAATTATCTTTTCAATTTATCCACTTATATTGTAGTGATCCATAAATGTAAGAAAAACATTAATAATATGATATAGACTAGTTGGCATATTCATATGTGATAATGGACCCAAATAGCAGTTCTTATCTAAAGAAATGCTCATCATACTTGGGCATTCTTGACATCATCGACCTATAGCCCTAGACTTATTCACTTAGCGTTCTACATTATCCAGTTATACACATGTATATGAGGCTATTCTATTATTGTATTCTTTTTACTTAATTTCCTTTTATTCTAGACTTATCTTTGGCATTTTTTGGATTTTTGTTTGCACTCCCACACTGTATAAGTAATCGACAACTTGATATTTTTAGTCGCGTAACTTAGTTGGCATGATTGTGTCTAATATTTCCTTGAATTTTGAATACTAATTCTACTAAGGTGTTATTTTATATGGTGACATTTTATTTGCTTTTCTTATATAGTTCATTTTGCCAAATAGAAGCCATTATTTCCCAACTGAAGAAAACTAGTTTGATTTTATTTTTTTTATGGGGGAAAATGCCATTGAAAATATTGTTGATGTTGAGGTATATATCATATAAATCATTTATAGTCTACTTTAGTTTATATTCCAATATTCATCATCTTTCATGTATTATACTCTACATTGTTTCTTCTTTATTTTTCAGAAAAGGAACTCAGTATTGATGGTAAGAAGTGTAGAAATTAGCTGAATAAATCACTTATTCAATGGAGATTAACCCGATTACACATCAATTTCGAATTGCATGCATAACACATAATCTCATCTACAATTAATTGTCACATGCCGAAATAATAGAAGCAATCTCACATCAAATCAATTACACATTAACTCAGTATGTATGGGGAAAGCCTATAGCTGAAAACCCCGCAGCTATTGTGTATATTATAATGGAGAAATCATGTAACCAAACAAGTACAATACTCCTCACAAGTACTCAATACTTTCTCATAAAGTCACACACAATCTAACTCAGTTTTGAACAAGTCACTGGTTCAAAACTCACTGCTGATTGCCTTGCCTCTATTGCGCAATCATGGCCTGGTTATGTAGAGATCCAAGGTTCGAATCTCCTTGGCTTGACTACGCAATTGTCATGGACAATTCCTCCAAGTGTAATGCAAATCCCATGCAAAACTGATCCTCCAACTGATAGCTTTACTCACCCTTTCATCTACCTCTTCCACTGGTCTCCACTGAACTGATCATGCACTGTAGTGAACTGATGTGTTCTTGAGTTGACTAATGAGTTACTAATTAATGAATTAAATAATATTAAATTCACTCCACTCATAACTAATTGATTAGCTAGTTAAACTAATCTCAACTAGTTCAACTAAAATAAACAGAACACAACTCCACTATCTGTCTCATTAACTCCTCCAAAACTTCTGCCACTGAAGTCCAACTGAAGTCAACCATGCAAGATGCCATCAAACCCTAGGAACCACGTGATTCCTCTGTCAATTGCATGAGCCACCTCCATGACTCGAACTGAAGTGCTCCAAGAGAGTAAACTGCTGTTTATAGTCAAAATATTATTAAGGGTAAATAATATTTGACTTCCATATTTTTAGGAGAGGCAGTCTAAAAATAGCCTGTGACCTAAAAATAAGAGTCTCATCTATTTTCACCAACATGTCGCATGCTTCAAGAATCTCCAACTGGAATCCCCGAATCATGCTCCGTATGTCTAAAAATAGACATAGTCTAAAAATAGACTTTGCGCCAGAATTTGCCTGTGAGCCCACTTAGTGAAGGCGACTTCATTTCACTAAGCTCCATCATCTTGCTGCATTCTCAACAAGAAGAAAGAATTGAAGAAAGAGGTGAAAAATAACACTGAAGCGACAAAAATAAAATTAAAGAGAGAGAGAGAAGAGAATTGGTCTAATGCTACCTGTAGAGTCAATATCTCGCATAAGAAACACATATAGAGATTGATGGTCAAGTATTCAGAGTTGGTGAATTCACCTACAATGCCTTGGCAACACAATGATAATGTTTTGAAGTGATGAAACAATATTTCATGGGAAAATTGTACTCCAACCAATATTAAGTTGGAAACTCATATTGTAATACTTGATATTTTATATAATATAGTTTGTATGGTTGAAATTATTTATAGTTGCACTTGATATTATTTAATATTGTAATTAACATATGTAACTTTGCATTTTCATATTAGATGAACATGTACATTATATGCCAATTTATTTCTAATTTAGCTGCAAAATCGTACTATTTAATTTATGTTGATTTATAATGAACAAATAAAATCAATCTAAAACTACGAAATTAGGAGCTTATGTTTATTAATGAACACAAATAAAATGAATACATGACTAAATTAGTTGCTTATAATAATTTTTAAAGAAAGTAAATGAAATGAATATAAACTACTAAAGTAGTCATTGATATGATGAATATGAAACTACGAAAAAAACATAAATGACTACTACAAATGATAATTTTTTTATTACAAATGACGACTAAATTTTGTATATATACGACTATTAGTAGTTATAGTATCTTATAACACAACCAAAATTTAGTCATATTTATTGGGTCATTAATTGGTTTCAAACAATGACTAAAATTTGCATATATATGACTATTAGTAACTAATTTACAATACCTTATAACGCGACCAAAATTTAGTCATATTTTTTTGGTCATTAATTGGTTTCAAACGATCACTAAAATTTGCATATATATATGACTATTAGTAGCCAATTTACAGTATCTTATAACACGACCAACATTTTGGTCATTAATTGGTTTTCTAGGGTGATCATTTAGTAATATATTTTGATGTATATTTGGTCATTAAGTATGAAAATTAATGACTAAACCAATGACTAAATTTATGACTAAATATACTACTATACATAAAGTTGAGACAACTAATTAATGACTAAGATAAAAATGACTGAAATTTGGTCGCGTTATAAGATACTATAAATTAGCTAGTATTGGTCACCGACTGAAAATAGTTGTTTATATGTAAATTTTAATCGTTTTTTTAGTAACTAATTAGCCATTTTGTACTAGTGGTATATTCAATTTTTATGAATGTGTGTCATCTCAAAAGTATCCATAATAGGTACTCATTGGATGCATAATTTAATTCCACATCCAATGGGTGTCTACACTTGAATTTTGAGTAACCCCATAAGGAGAAAAGCCAAAAATACAAAGAAAAAAAAATTCCTCTTTTCCTTCCAAAATTCATAACCCTTATTTTATTATTTTCCTATTATTTTATTATTTTTACTTAGGACACCACTTTTAGGTTGGAATTGAAGAATGAATACAAGGTGGGATGGGATATGCGAGGCTTTCTGGTCTAGACCATTGCTGACCTGGCGGTGCCCTTGGGCACCCTCGTCCTTCGATGTAAGCTCATGAGGAAGTGCCAACACAAAACCATCCCCATGCACATCATTGACTTGGTGGGGAAATGTGAAAAGGGGATGATGTATAACTATTCGCAATTTTTGTGCAAGGAGTTTCTAGAAAATGTGCGATAGGCGCAGGAACAGGGGAAGCAGTTCTGCTACATGTGGCTTCTGTTGCTGATTTTGCTGGTGGCATGGGAGACCCTAGGTGATGCAGTCCTCCCTAAGATAGAGCCATGTGTATGTGAGGGGGCATGCTATGCAAACTTATGGGACTCATCCAACCCTGGTGAGTTGAAGAAAATAATTTTTTTTTGGGTACTTTTTGAAGGCGTGCTGGCTCAGGCCATGCATTCCAGACCAAGACTCTCGCCAACAGTATATGAGAAGTACAAAAGCGTCGTGGAATTTCAAGTGACCATGCACAACGTGCAGATTAAAGCACACAAGGACTCAAATTGGTACACCTTTCCCTATATGGTCACAAAGGTAGAATTTGACCATGTTGTCGCAACATGGACAAATGCATGGAAGATCGGGCTTGGCTCCACCTAGCCCATTACTTCATCCAGTTCAGGAAAAGACACAACTCCAAAAGATATGGCTCCAAAAGATGCAACAGAGCCGCATACGGAAACATATGCTGAGAAGACCAGTGGGAAAGATATTGGAGCTGATGCAAATGACCCAAATGCAGAAAAAGACAAAGATCAGGAGTTAGGAGGAGACCAGGAGGAGGTGGACCCTAGAGGGTTGGATGGCCTCAATGGAGATGGTGCTAAATCTCTACGCGATGCCAAACGAGGTGGAGAAACATCTAAGGGGTCGTGCAAGAATCAGAAAGTGTCCAAGGTGGGAGAGGAAAAGTTTACTCTAACAGAGGAGGACCTCAAAAAAATTGCAGATGCAGTTTCCTCAGCATGAGAGGACCACTGAAACAAAATCGAGATACAGTACAAGGATGAGGTGGAAGCCTTGCAATCAAGCCTATAGGTTCTACAACTGAAGAAAGATATATTGCAAGTGAGTGTAGATCAAGCGAGGCCAATGCAAGTGAGCCTATCATCTACTTCGATCGTCGTAGCAGCATAGAGAAAAATATACCCATTCCCGGGCACATCAGTGTCCATGGTACAAGCAGAGTTTTGCGTGCAAGTCCAAACCTACCTCAAGGTTGGTATCGACCTTGCGAAGCTGCCAAGTGGGAAGCTACATGCACTCCACATCTTCATATCAGCAAAATTGTAAAGGTGACAAGCATGCGCACAACAACAACTTAGTGAGCCCGAGCATGTGGCAGAAATGAAGATGGAATATTATATCTAGTCTCAAATAGTGCAGCAGGTATTCGTAGCTTAGTGCGTGGAGCTAGAGAGCTTCATTAACAAATTATGTGGTGAGATTCCCGACGCAGTCATCCCAACCTCTGCAGTGCCACAGGCAAAAATTGAGAGCATGCTCGTAGCCCTCAAAGCTTCCAGTTCTGATATCTAGACTATCAAGGCTGATTTTGAGTAGCAAATTGCTACATTTAGGCAAATTTGCAGCCTGAGACCCCTCGAGAGGTGTGCGCACAACCAACTGCGCTAGTAAAGACAACATTCACCAGCATCACCATGAACGTTGAGAAGGGTTCAAAGCTCCTATAGAAAGCCATGGGACTATGGAACTCTATGCAAATATATCCATTATTCAAGAAAATTACCCAAGAGCTGCGTGCGAAAGACTAGGAATTAGAAGATTTACAGGAGGCTTTGCCTACATTTATCCCTGCTCAGTGAATGGGATGCCTTCAAACGAGCTAGGTGTTGCGGGATAAGGTTTAGGAGCTCTGCTACAAGAAACAAATCGTCACATATCATATAAAGCCATGGGCATATGAGGCCATGAAACTCTCTCAGGACCTTGATCTTGCAATCCACAACCTAAACTAGACGTTGCAGAGAATCACTTTGGCCACTAAAGGGCCGACTTTAGAAAATATGGTGGAGGCCATGCAGAGCATAGCAGACCAAAGTGTAGGTGTATTGGCACCATTTTCAGCTGCTATTGTGGATATCCATAACAAAATGAAGAATATAATACCAATGTGACACGAGAGGAGTCACAAGAATACGTTGGGGGCATGTTAGAGCGCGATCCCCTAAGTCTGACCATTATTTCTATATTTCTGTAATATATTTTTCAAGTTTAGCTATGTGTAGGGGCTTTGGAGTAGGTCAAATCCCCTAATGAATTGTAATGAGTCAAAAGGGTAGAACAAGGGGTCACAAACCACGGTTTTCAGACCCTAGAGTAGAGTAGGCTAATAGTATAAATATATGCCTAGATCGAGTCTAAGAAGGCATTTGTTGGATAAGTATGAACGTGAATGTTAGATCTGGTAACTTTGTGATGTTTGGTGTATATTTTTCTAGGTAGAAGGATCCTACTGGCTGTGTGCGTGGAGACCTTAGTCCTACTGTGTGCAGACCCCGCTGGTTATGTGCACGGGTTGTTGAGGGGTTTTGTATGAAGGATCTAAACTAATATTAATAAAGGAGTGTTGTTGCAAATATCTGAGTCTAAAATGCACCTACTGTATATGCTATGAATGTTTTTTCATCTTATTTCTGATTCTTGTATTGTCTACCATTAGATCTTTTGCACAATTGTATTTGGATTTATATGAATGTCTATTAGATAGATATGATGGTATAAGGTTCTGATATTATGTGTCAAGGGTTATTACTTTGATTATATATTTTGTGTTAAGTTACGAAAGGTATTGACCTAAATATGTCTGAAAGGGTTTCCTGGTTAGGGCTTCTATTGTGAAGGTCTTCTTATGGTTATTTTGGATCTTAAGGCACCTACATCATTCAAACCTCTCTCATGGTGTGGAAACTTGGTTCCAGCACCCCCCCATAATGCTTCAGGTGAGACTGTGACTTGCACAAGCAATTCACTACTGAAAGGGCCAGTAGTAAGAGGGTTTTGTTAGTTAACCTCAACTCTGAACCTGGGTCAAGACCCCTCAAACCAAAAATGAGAACTTTCCCCATATTTATATTTTTTTTCTCATTCAATGTGATGTTTGATTTCATGCGTAGAAGAAAGTCAATATGAATCAAATTTGGTCAATGGTGAATGGCGACTTATCTTTTATCACTTTTTCGGACTCGTGAAAACAAACAAAAAAGGGACTCCCAAGTGGAGTCGCCAATTTGTTATGTAGAAAAATACCTTCTTAGGAAAGAAGTGATCCCTCTAGCCTAATGAGTGGGTCTCGTAACAAATGTGACAAAAAATACAAGCTTTCCTAGTTTAACATCAAATAATATGAGAGAGGGAGATGGCCTACCTCACTCCTATGCACTCGTTTCCTCGATGTTAATGTCGTTCCTTTCACTTATGGGCTCTCTCCTCTCTATACCTTTTACATTTGAATACCTTAAAGAAATATCATGCTACAACAAACGAAAGAGAAATAACATATATATATATATATATATATATATATATATATTTCAAGGTAAACCACATGATAGATCAAGGGGTATCATGCCAAACCAATTAATATTAACAAGTTCATGGGAAGAAAAGCATACTTTGTGTTATTAAACAAGCAAACATAATCTTACAACCGGTGCCTTGATGTTGGAGGCCTCCTTCAAAATTGAAATCCAAGTCCAATCCAAGCTCTTTAATCTCTTCTTCCTCCTCGTCAAATAAACAACATGTAGGCACAATCAGGCAGAATAATGGCACCGACAATGACCAACCAATACTCACTAGCATGGCACTCTTATATAGCAAAGCTGGAGAGGTTATGGATCCACTAATGAGGGGGGAATGCCTTATCTCAAAGGGGAAAATATTTAGAGATAATATCAAGGGTAAAAAATGGGAGTATTCAACCATATCTCAACCAACAAGTACCAGACCTATTTTCTCAAGAGTTATAGAGGAAAATGCTTCTCTTCCATTTTTAGAGAACCTATCTGAAGAAGACTAGTGCAACATTACTGCCAAATTCCCATAATGCCAGTGTTGTTCATAGGTTAGGGATGGGGTGATAAGGGCGGGGATATGTAGGGGAGAACCATTTTGGGCCTGAAAATTAGGGCTTTTTACAAACTTTTTCATAAATTCTTCAAGGCATTTCTCTTATAGGTCTTCATGAATATTTAAGCATGTTATCCAAGATGAATAATATTTCACATCTTTTGTCACTTTGTGACATTTGTGGCATAAGAGACACAAAAGATGACACTTAGAATATGAACTAAAGAATGCAATAAAATACTATGTAATAGGGTGGGGTTCTGAAATAGGATATCACCCACATCTAAAACCATCCATGTTTTATTTGTGGTATCACCATAGAGACTCACCCCAGCGTGACGTGGCCTGATGTGGAATCATTTTCAAAAACATGGTTGGGCCAAATGGGCAACTTTGGATTATGTAATTGGTTTAACTTCATAAGGACATAACTCTCAATCTTGGAGTTGGATTGAGACAAAATTTTTATCTCCAAAAGGTAATTGATGAGTTGAACGTGGTGGTATTATTATTTTTTAGTTTCAACAAAGTTGTAAGAAGATTAATTTTGTAACCCCATACTCATAACAAACCTTGGAGGTTGTGTTAGAATAATAAGTAACACCTTTCATATCCCAAAGTACCTTAAGCAGGGTGGTATGGAGAATTATAGTGTGGTATCAAAACCCAAGTTCAACACTCAAATTGAATGGGCCTTAAATAAGAGAATATGGAAGCTATTTTAAGAGTTACAAAGTGGTAATTAATCTTATGGTAAATTTCCATATACACGTGTACTACATTAAATTTACAGTTGATATCATTATGAGAATAACATATTCATTCTATGTTATTTTGTTTTTAACCTACATATTAACATGAGAATTGATGTCTCATCCAATTTCACGTTAGCATGCTTGTTGCAAAAATAGCATGGTGATGAGTGAATATGTCTATTTGTGTTTTATTTGACTAATAATCATGTGTGTGTAACAAAATGTATGAAGAAACCAAGGTACAACAAGGAAACCGAGGAATTAACAACAAAATTGTGCAATACAACATTGTTAAAAACCAACATTACTAGGAAGAAGACTAAGTTGGGAAGGGGAATGTGGAAAAAATCCTCTAATTGGATGGAAAACCGTAGGAGCTTAAGACCTGAGTTAAGAATTTGTAAGGGAAATAATGAAAATATTATTAGAGCTTAGGAGAGGCAAGAAAAAGTAAATGCAATGATTTTGCAAAATGTATTAGATATGCAAATACGAAAGCAACTCGAGCTTGGTGCTAGGTACCTAGGAAGGCACAAATCCAAGAAACTCCCATTCTAAATAAAGAAACATGTATCGGGGGCTAATCAGGTAGAAGGTATAAAATCTGAGAAGAGGCATAAGAAGGAAAGTGAAGACACAATGAGAGGAGGAGCTCCACTCAACACTCTAGAAATAAGAATATATAATTATGAACAATTATGTAATGTTGTAACTAGGAGACAACACCAACAAAGAAGGAATAAGAAAAAATTATTTTGGAGGAATTCAAGGAGGAAAAGCTTGCTACCTTCTATGGATAATTTAATAACACTAAGTATACAAAATCTTGGCTATTCAGAATGAAGAAATGCTTTAGAGTGCATTACTATTTTGAAAACATGACAACTAGGGTGGCGATTTTCAACTCGAAGGTAAAGGATGATATATGGTGGGAATACATGATAAATTTCAAGGAAATGATAGGGAAAGAGGTATACTCAAGAATATCTAAGAGATATTTATTGATAACTTCCTATCTAAGACGTATTATGACAACAAGGTTAAATGATTTCACAAGAATAAACTAGGTAAACCTATCACTGATGAGTAAATTAATTTTTTTTTGGAGATATTGAGGTATGTGTTGTATATATAGGATGAGAAAGTAAATATTTAAAGGTACCTTAGTGGGTTACAACAAAATTACAGAGATAACATTGATTTTGATGAGCTAAAAAAATGGGAGGACACCATCCAAAAGGCTAAGTATTGTTATGAACAATCCAACCATAAAACCCACTTTCAAATTGATTAGAAATAAAGAGGTGTGACCAACGTTAAAAGAAAAAGGAAGAATTCTCTAGGTGATCTAGGAGGATCCTCAAAATGCTCAAAATTCTATAGTCTCATATTTTCATGAAACTAGCGCCAAGTCGAAGAGCTCATCACACTGATTCCGACAGTATGTTCGGTATGAAAAATGGCCTTCATATGAGGGAGAAAACACATTATGAAGCTATTGTCATACAGGTAAAAAAATAGGCCTTTCTAGGTGTGGAAACTCCACAATGGGGCACATGGCAATCAATGTCAATAGGTTTTAGATTTAATTGGAAGGGTTGGGGGTCGAACCCATGACCTACAAACTCTCATTACAAAACATTACCATTGAACCAACGGTTTGTTTTATAATCCAATGTCCCATTATTACGTATATGGTTTATTATGTGAAAAGTTGGGGGTAAGGTTTGGTGGAGCCCGCCAACCTCACAGCCCCTTCAAACCCAACATTAGTATGTATCAATACCTCCAAAATAGTGTGGAGTTACCAAACCATACCTCCACAAATGGTGCACAATCAATGGTTATTAACTGTCGGAGGGTTCACATATGTGGTTACAAAAGATGTGCCACAAGTCAACATAGTCGACGCAGAGTCAGTATCAATATTTAATATGTAAAACCATGTCTTATCATATATCCGTCGAGGTATTCAAATTGTTATGTTGAACCAATAGTTGTTAACCATCGGTGTTATGACCCATGGGTAATGTGCCACACATGTCATCGTTGTTATATATTTTAACTATATAACATATTTGTAATATGGTTAGGCCATGTTTAATATGTTTGTTAAAAATATAGAGGAAAACCATTGTACATGCCATACAATTGCACCATGTTCAAATGATTTCCATGTATTTCCCAGGAAGCCCATGGGTTTGACCCCAAGACCTCCCGTGGGCCTATAAAAAGAGATACCAATGCGCCAGTGCTCAGGGATTTTTAAGGTGAAGTCTTCAAAATATAGTTATTCTATGCTTGTAATGCATTTTGAGGCATAACTTGGCACTACCCAGATAAATCCCTCTTGCGGACAAGAGTGATCTCCCTAGTATCCCAACATATCACTAGAAACAAACAGACATAATAATGTCTCTTTCCCTAAGCTATTATCATTTAGATTATCAAAACTAGAAAAGAGAGGATAGTGCTCTTACCTTTCAATGAGATGTTTATTGAAGACCTTGCCTTTTGTCTAGAAGAAGTCCTTCAATGCTGAGAAGAAAATGCAATCACAAAAATTCAAAGAATCAAAAACACCTGAAGTATGTAATAATCCAAATACTATCTTAACTTAATGATCAAGGATATTAAGAATTTTGATTGTTTTAATGAATCTGGAAAAAAAAAATGAGAAAAATTATCCAAATCTATTATCAAGAATATAAAAATAAATCTTAAAACCAAGCCTTGGTGTCTTATAGATTCCTCCTATATGCCTTTCCAATATTCCACCTTGGTTTAAAAAGCTTTCCGCTCTAGAATGACCAACGTAATATTATCATAAGTGAACCCCCTAACCCTAAATTTTTAGCTCAATTTATAGTAGACTCTTGAGGAGGTCGTAGATCCATTAATAGAGAGATGTGATCCTCAAATGAAGGGATTAGGTCTCCTTGATCTGAGGGGATAAGTAACATGATTAGGGGGATTTAGCTCAAATTTGCACGACTTATAGGATTTTAGTTAGAATAATATGCAGCAAACTATGCTTATATAAGTTACTTTTCGCCTTTACTTTATTTTCAATGGGGTGTGCATGTTTTAACAGAAAAGAGAGCACAAATGTTTGCAAGTAAGCTTAGTAATATTCGTGCATGCACAAAAAGTGTGCAGGCCATCTTTAAGAGTATTTAAGAGTTATTTTCCCAGTTTCCAGGACTTGGTTAAGGAATATAAATGTTTTAATTCTAAGGAAGCATGAGTATGGATGGTGATAGACCCATATTGACCATCAAATGTCATGGTGACAAAATGACGTGTACCATATTTCCCCCTAAAGTGCGAAGTCTGAGAAAATATTTCAAGGGAGTGAAGTTCTTTATCATACCAAGGATTGGATTGTATAAATTGGTCAAAAACTTGTAAGAAACATTCAATGCAAATATATAATCATCACTGAGGTAGGCATTCCTGTACTCAGAGAAAAACTAACTGTATACCCTAGTACATAAGTGACCTAGAAAGACATCAATAGTAGACACAATATGGATGCAACCATATGTTATGAATTAGTCTACTTAAACACGAATACATAAATCCTCACAGCCTATATGGCTGAGACTAGATCCAGGGTCTTGATCTTCATTTCTCAATCTAGTACGAATCTAACCATGCGATTTATTATTTTGAAGTTGAACATGGTAGAAGCCACTTGATTACCGACCAATGATGAAAACCATTAAGAAATGTGAGAGAAACCACTAGTAATAATAATGGCTCTCCAACTACCTCAATAAAATATATGAAATGTGAATGAATGGTTTGTAGTCAAACACTCATTGAGTCGTTTGATCGAAGGCTAATGATGAAAACATGTCGTCAAAGGTGATAAAATTGCCACTAAGGCATGTAGATTTCAAGGTACTGATAGGATTTCTAGATAAACTTCCTAGATAATGAGTTGAAGTCGATAGGAAGTGATCTGTCGCAGGAGGGTCTATGACACGAAACCATTATGTCAATTTTTGAAGAAATGTTTTTCAAGGATTAACTCAGGGATGGTCAACGCGAATGGACACAAATATTTGCAATAAAAAATGAATTGAAGTTGAACTTTCTCTTGAACATGTAACGAAAATGTAAATGAATTAGCAACATTTGAATTAAATATAATACCCAAAACCAGTTGAATAATTTCAATGAGGTTTGATTAACTGTAAGTCAAAATTATTACCCAACCCAGACATGAGTGTGAAATTTTTTTGTGTTGAAGAGTGACATGCTACTTCTAAAACAAGTATAAAAGATGGATTCTTTTTCTCAATCCCCCCCCCCCCCCACCATTACTCGAAAGTACATCTTTATTTTTGTCAAGCTTTGTGAGGATAAAATTTGATTTTTGTGTAAGCTCATCCTTCGTATGAGTCCATCTTAGTAGTTTTAATGAACCCTAAGAAGGAGTGGTTCGGTCATGTTGTGATCAACGGGTCTTGCACTGTTTAATTTTAACGAGTCTAGCATAGGATTAACTCGGTGTTTTTTAGTTTTAGGGAGTTAGAAGAAAAACATAAGTAAAATCCATAGTGTTATTTTTCATAAATTTAGTCTATCAAACCCAAAAAAGGATAATTAATGTAGGATAGAACTATATTGACCATGCTTAGTTAACGTATACATTTTTTGTAAATAGTCTAGTTCAGTTCGGAAAAGGGGTAAACTTATACTAAGTAGACGATTGTTCATTTATTTTAAAAAGTTTTAATATTCAAGTGCTCAGAAATATTTTCATGTTTAGTGAGTCTGAAAAGGGATTAAAAGAGAACTCCATGGTTTCTCTTTTTCAGGTTTTTCGAGAGTCCGAAAAAGTGATAAAAATTTACTCTATCGTCAAAATGATTTGTTTTTAAACACAACCTGTTCTCTACAGAGAAAACTAAAAAAATAAAATAATCTATTCTCAATTATGGTAAAATTATTTAAAAACTTATAAAAGTAAAAATAAATAAAATAATATTATTTTATTCATAAAAAACCTATAAAATTTGGAAAGAACAAGTCATTTTCACCATTTGATTTCCAGAGCAGTCCAAAAGGTGTTTTTACCA
Source organism: Pinus albicaulis (assembly GCA_034641835.2). Taxonomy (NCBI): domain Eukaryota; kingdom Viridiplantae; phylum Streptophyta; class Pinopsida; order Pinales; family Pinaceae; genus Pinus; species Pinus albicaulis. The sequence continues at coordinate 732,824,707 of CM076579.1, forward strand.
TATAACTTTTGAAGTTGATATCGGGCGAACCGATGAGCCATTTCATGAATCATATATTATAGGTATTTAACCACTCTATTATCTTGCATTCTATCAGTTTTATTTTTCTTTTTAGGCTTTCATATTATTTTTTTGGAGAAAATTTTCTTTTAGAAATCACCCTCGGTGATGTGTAGTTTTTCATTATCAGACCTGCGCACCTCGATAATTTTTAACACAAAAAATTACCATGCCCCCTGTAGTTTTTATGTATATATAGTGTGCAAAAATGCATTTTCAACAAATAAAAACGACACAAGCGCCATGAGAATTTTCAAAAATGGTTTTATTTCCATCAAAATTTCTCTAAGTTCTTCCAAAATATTCCTAATGCTTTTTAATGATTGTTTGCAGGAAAACCATGCTTGATTGGAGAGAACACGAGCATGAAATGCACAATAATGAGGCAATTGATATCCCGGCAACGTTTTAGGTTTTAAAAAATTGTGGACTATACAAATTTTTGTCCATACAAGGAATGAAGGCCCAAGTAGAGTTGATGACCTGGTTGGTAGATGCCTAGGATATCTAGGAACATTGTTTTATCATTGGGGATCATAGGCTTATCATTGATGCAAAGGTTATTTATTTCTTCAATGCTTTTCCTCGAAGGGGAAAATACATTTCTTTGTTTGGCATATGGCCAGGAGTATAACCCACTGCTTCCTATATGGTGCAATATTTCAGTTAGTATTCACAATTGAAAGATGGTCGAATCGATATAAAAAATATCAAACGAATTGATCTCAATATTATTCCTTTCACAATTACTATATTATGTGGCATCATGACTCCTCATGTGGGCAGCAAAGCACATATGCAAATGAATTTTGAGTGTTCTAAGGGAACAATATTCAACTAGTGCGAAGGAGTACTTGTCAATATGAAAGGACAAATCACACAAGCAAAGAATGGTGAGCTGAAGAATTTCGGCTATGGTGCCATTCTTATATATTTTTCTTTAGAGTTAATCTCACTCCTTGTACCACATCAATAGTCAATGGATCCTATAGGACTGAGAGATACTCACATGTTGTGATGGGTTTTGTTGATGGCTCACCATGGTGGCGATGGCGGTCCTACTATCTGATATACACCTCAGTTTTTTGTATGGATGAGAAGCCATATTTTCAAGATCAAGGACTTCCCCTATGCAGCGGTGTATTTCAGGGGTGACCCTGTTACAACACTCCCACCTGGAGAACAGTGAGATGAGTCGGGTAAAGAATTTCATTTTGAGTTTTTATTCTTTATAATTTTTATTTAATTGTTTTATCATCCAATACTAATGATAAAATTTTTTTTAACGAAAATGTAGGCCCAATATGACCAACAGTTCTTTGTGATTTTGATAGACAAGAGGCACAACCTATAGCAGCAGTTCCACTACAGACTAATGTGGTTGAGGCCCTCATAGAGTTGGAACACAATCTGGAGAGGTTGACCATAGATATGTTAGAGTCTGGGACAAATGATTTTCCTCTTTGATACCAGAGGCATGTGATTGGGGTTCCTGGTCCATTTAGGAAATACCTACACCGAGTGGAGCGTGCTATAATATGGTATCATGATCATCATAATTTGATACACATAATGAATGCTTTTATCAGGACATAGAGAAATCTCAAAAGAACCATTAAAAAGGAGTAATTAATTCACATTTGTGAACTAAAACAATGTCATGTACTTAGATAGGTTGATAATATGGATGAGATTTTAGATTAGTATGAGGATAGTATCCTAGGAGCATCAAATGAGAGCAAAGAGACTATTGATTTTAAAACTATAAATTGTGTTTGGTTGCAGGTTATGAAAATAAAAAACCACTAGATGTTGTTGTAATGGAAGAGGAATATGAAGGACTGCCTTGTGATGATATAAATAAAGGAAAGAAGTCAAAATAAATTATAATTTATTTTGAAGAATAATTAAATTTCCTAGACAAATGGTTGGAAAAAAATAGAGTTCAAGAAGACTACATAGCAGTTACACAAACAAACAAACCAAGAGATAGGATGGAAGTAAGAGGAAATTATTTTCAATAATTTGTGGAAGATCGCAACATGATTGAAGAAGACTACACAGTAATTGTAGGTATTAAGAATCCAAGAATGCCCCACATTATTGATGAAGTACATGGAGTATTAAAATGGGCTATCCAAGATGAAAGTATAAATATTGAATATCATATAAGACATGGTATGAAAATAGAGGATGATAACAAGAATGAGATGATTAATCATTGGTTTATGATCATGGAGAAATTTTTACAAAAGGAAATAATAAAGAAGGTAGTAAGGCTAATGACCATACAAAATGGGAATATATAAGTGAAGTAAAAAAGCAACAAACAAAGTGGAAAACAAGAAAATCAAGTTTGGGATCCTGGAAGATTGAGAACAGTTGCAAAGAAAGAATTCAACATAACATGTGGATAAAAAAAAAATTCAAATATGGGATCTAGGTGGACTTCAACAAAATAAATATGCATGACTAAGAGGTCATGAAATTTTTGTACCCCAGGAGTCTGATGCATGAGCATCTCACGAGTATCATCAAAATGTAATTTTCTAAGAATTCCCTAGAATTTTTATATTATTTAAAAATTATAGACTTTGTATATGTTTAGAAAATATTAGACTATGTAAAAATTCTAGAAATAATTTGTAAAAAAAAGAAAAGAAGAAAAAAAAAGAAAAAGAAAAAGAAATCTATTTTATCTAGGGAAAAATTTATGAGGATTTTTCCAAAACTCTAGAGGAGGAATATATAGAGAAATTCTAGAGCTTTCCTTCCTCAGGAGAATTTTAGATCTCTCCTTATCCAATATAAGTGTAGATACTTATTTCTCCAGTAATAAGTATGTAAGTAAGTCATTTTATTGGTGTGGGAGAGAGCAAAGAAATGCCCAATATAGTCGTGGAAAAATATTATTTATGTAATTATGTTTATAAATATTGGTTATATAAAATAAATTTGTTTTATAAAATATTGTGTGTACTGTGTTGATTGGAATAAGAGAGATTTTATGGGGTTTGAAGTGAAATTCCCCGCCATCAAGATGTGTGGTCAAACATGCCTGGGTGATATCAATATCTTTAATAAGTTGATGAGTTTTTTCTTCAATGATAGCCTTGCTAATAACTTCAACCACAAGAAAAAATGAGATAGGGGATAAGGGACATCCTAATTGTCTAATCCCCCTCTGGGGGTCAAAGAAAGAAGAAGTTGATATATGGATTAAAAGGGTGATGGAAGATGTAATAATATATTTCTAGTTCCAAGAAACAAAGGAGGGGTTGAAACCCAAATGTAGGAGTATTAATCTTATGAATAACCAATCCAGCCTGTTGAAAGCCATATCAAGGTCCACTTTATATATAACAACCTTTTGTTTCTAAGCATGAATAGAGTGAATTCCCTCTTGAGCAAGCCCGGTAGATTTATTAATTTTCATGTCCTTCAGAAAGTCAAGTTGTTCCAATGTGATGCAATTTGATAAGAAAGGCTTAATATGAAGAGAAGGGATCTTAAGATAGTCTTGTAAAAAAAAATTGAAAGATATATGGGACAAAATAATAAGAATATATAGGATTATCTTATTTGGGGATAAGGGAGAGAAAGGTGGAGTTGAAGTGGGCTAGAATTTTCCCATGTTATATGGAATATTCCACAACTTGCAGTAGATCACAATAGAGAGTCCATATGGCTCGATACTTTTTTTTTTTTGGAAACCATGGAGGAAAAATTCCAATTCTAGTTTTGTAATCTCCTCATTAACTCTTCATTATCATCATTCGCAATGAACCTAGTAAAGAAAACATTTATTTGTAATATATTTTCAATGTTTCCTCTTCTTAGCAATTTAAATATATATTTGAAATATGATACTCCTTATGAGATATCCTTGAAAGAAGTGGATTTTGATCCATCATCTCTATTTATCTCCCAGATAGTGTTTTTGGCCTTCCTGTTATCCTATGAAAGTATTTTGTGTTCTCATCCTTACCCTTCAGCCAAAAGGCTCTACTCTTAATATGTCATTCCTTCTCCTTATCCAAGAGGAGGTATTTTTTCCTCACTTCAAGATATTTTTGAACCTACAATTGTTTCCCATAGTGAGAGGAATGATCCCTATTCAACAAGAGGTCGTTTAATTTTTCCTCAATTTCAATTAGTGACCTCTCATCTTGACATTTATTCTCCCCAACACATTATGGGATGATTTTTTTCCCCTTTTAAGGTTCTCTTGAAATTTTATTACAGGAGACAATCCGATAAGTTGGATCATAGGGGGTCCAATGTGCCTTAATTATTTCAATAATATTTGGGTGATCAATCCTGCTGAAATTTGGATTGAAAGGTCACATAGGAGTTTTTTAACCAGGAGTCATATCCATAATAATGGGAGTGTGATCAAAATCACCCCCATAATCCACCCACTCATGAATATGGAAGGGTCGGTCCAATTTTTTTTTAGAAATTAGAAAGTGGTCTAGTATTTTTTCAATATAAGAAGGACCAGTGCTATTATTTTTCCATGTTTGTTGGGTCCTTGTAATATTAGTGTAACCCCCTTATTATTATTATTAGTGTAGCCCCATATCTTTTTTTTTGTTCCCATTTAGCCCCCATATTATTATTATTATTATGCCCCATAGAATCCCACTATTGTTATTGTTGTACCCTTACATTATTATGGTTATGTAGGCTCTGATTATATTGTGACCCCTTAGACTTCTATATATACCAAAGAGGTCTTCTCATTTGAAATCATCCAACAATTTTTCATTTATATGATGTAAAGGAGGTTACCCCCTCAAAGAGGCTATTTCTCAAGTCATTGATATATTTTTTTTTTTATGTTTTGTGAGTTGGTTGCATAACATTTACCACCATAGATTTTGATTCTAGGGTTTCACTCCTTCGAACAGGTCATATTGGAATTTACGCTATAACATTTTTTATAAAAATATTTAGAAGCTAAAATTTGGACCATGTGGATCCAAAATCTTAGTGAAACTCGTATAGAAATTTCAGATTTTTTTCGTTAAATTTTCTAAGATATGCTATGAATAAGTTAGATTTTATGCATGCTCTAAAATTTAGGGTCAAACAGGTGACCTAGGGAAAATTTCCATAGCTTCATCTTTGAGCATCATATTTTAATATCGTCAAAATTTAGTGAAAGATAAAAAAATTTGGTTTCTCTTCTATCAATTTCAGGGCTGAAACCTAAAAAATTGACACGTGGAATCCTATACAAGTTCACTCTATGAAACATGTTCATAATCAAGTCACTGCCGGAGAATTGGCATAACTTTACCTTGAAGAATAAAAAATTGGTCTGACTTGTTGAATTGGAAAGAACACTCATAGGGATAGCACAAGACAAAATTTTAGATCTTGGGAGGCCGAAATTATGGAGATACAAAATTTTCGATAACGAGCTCCTAAAATAAAGAAAAAAGTGTGTAATATTCTTTTAAAATTTTGTTTGAAAAATCAGCTTGAACTGGTTCAAAGGGCATAATTAAGCATATATATTATTGCTTGATTCTAAAATTCCTCAAAACAAAAAAAATGGATACACCTAATAAGAAACCATAAATATCTACTATGATGGATAAATAATAGGAATACAAGCAACATGATATATCAAAATTACATGACCAAGTGCAACAAATTCGCTCTCACAAAGAGTATCCAAAAATGAAATGAAGCTAAGATGGATGGTTTGAAGAATGGTTTAAAAGAAAACACAGAAAGTTTGAAGGATAGATTAAAATAAGACATGGAAGGTTTGAAGAATGGATTAAAAGTAGAAATGGAAGCTAATATGGATGGTTTGAAGAATGGTGTAAAAGAAAGCATGGAAGTTTGAAGGAAGCTTTGAAAGAGTTACTACAAGAAATAATTCCCAATGGTGAAAAGTTATTCCATGAAACTTGCGACGAGAACAAAAGGAATGTTAATAATTATTTTAGAGACTCTAACTTTGGATTGAATACCAAACAGATTCCAAAGATCGATATGAGGAATTTTGATGGCAAGGATATGCTAACATGGGTACTATAGATGGAGAAATATTTTGATATACATGATGTGCAACACACACAAAAGGTACACATTGCATCTTTATATTTAGAACCTAATTCATTTTTATGGTATCAATTTATTTATTCTTGTAAACCAATTGTCACTTGGTGAACTTTTATGAAGGAAATTATATCACATTATGATGATGCAAAGAGAAACACCTTCTTTAGCCAATTGATAAATCTCAAACCAAAGGGTTCAATGGTGGAGCACATTGAGGACTTCTAAAATTTGAATATCATGGTAAATGATATTCTAGAGGAGCATAGGATTGATGTTTTCATAGTTACTTTGAAGGATAGCATCCAACATGAGGTTCTCTTTGTGAACCACATTAATTGGAGACAATATTTAGGGTGGAAAGAAAAAATGAAAGAAAAATTATTGCAATAAGGAAGTCTACCACTCACAACTACAAATATGGAAGTGTTGTTACTCCTATCCTTCCAAAACCTACAAGGTTGACACCACAAAAATTGGAGGGAAAAGGAGAAAAAGGGTTTTGTTACAGTTGTGATATAAAATATACTGAAGGTTATAAATGTGTTGAGAATAAATTAGTTTACATAGATTGTGAAGACGAGGAAAAAAAGGAACAAGAAGAATCAAAAGATGAGGATATACACTAGGTACCAACCATAAAGAAAGAAGAAATGGATCTTACCATATATTGTAATGCATTGGTGGGGATTAACACTCCTAAAACTCTCAAGATAGAAGGATATATCAATAATACAAGGGAAATAGTGTTGATTGATTCGATTAGTACAAATAATTTGATTCATTATAACGCAGTCAAGGAATTGAATTGATTTTTATGTCCATCACCAGAGTGTGAATTGATGGTTGCAAATGGAGAAACTATAAATTTCTCATGAAAGTGCCATAATATCAAGCTAACCATGGGGTAATATGTATTTAATAGTCCAATTATTCCCATTCCAATGGTTGGTGATGATTTTATACTAATATTCCAATGGTTACAATCTTTGGGGATGATAGCTTTTAATTTTCAAGAACCCTTCTTGATCTTTTTTTTGAAGGAGGAAATTGAATTAAGTGGTATCACAAAGAAATTGGGGAAGATAATTATCTCTAATGTCATGAAAAATATTTTGAGGAAATAAAAATGAGGCGTAATTGCACAATTTTTCTCACTAGAGGTTCAAACATTGAAATCATATACTTCTCTAGATCTCCAAAAAGTCTTGGAAAATCATTCCAAGGTATTTCAGACTCCCAAAGGCATCACACCTATTCGTGATTATGATCATTTTATTCACTTGATTCCAGTAATTGTTCCTCCAAACATAAGGCCTTACAGATATCCCTATGCCTAAAAAAGTGAAATTGAACGTATGGTTGTGGAAATTCTAGCAACCAGTATAATTCAAGCTAGTCAAAGTTCATTATCTACTTCAGTAGTGTTGGTACATAATAAGGATGGATCATGGCATATGTGTCTGGATTATAGGGAGCTCAAAAAAATCACTGTTAAAAATAAATTTCCAATTCATGTCATTGATGAATTGTTGGATGAATTACATGGAGAATTTTTCTTTACCAAGTTGGATCTTCATTCAAGATATCATCAAATTAGAATGAAGATTGAAGACATTCTGAAAACAACATTCATAACTCATGAAGGTCATTATGAATTTTTTGTCATTCCTTTTGGCCTTACTAATGCGTCTCCCACATTTCAAGGTTTGAGGAGTTCCATTTTCAAACCCTTCCTTAGAAAATTTGTGTTAGTATTTTTTGATAATATACTAATCTACAACAAGTCTTGGAAGGATCAAGTTCAACATGTTGACACGGTGCTCAAACTATTGGAGGAGAAACAATTATATGAAAAACCTCCAAATGTTTCTTTGGAGTACATGAGGTGGAATATTTGGGTCATATTATATCTCATGAGGGTGTTATGGTAGACCCTAATGAAGTTAAAGCCATTAAGGAATCAAAAATCCCCACAATCCTAAAGCATCTTTGAGGATTTCTCGGATTGACAGGGTATTATCACAAGTTTGTTAAGAACTATGCCAGAATAAAAACACGTCTAACAACATTAATAAAGAAAGATGAATTTTCTTAGACTCCATAAGTAACTAAAGTATTTGAACATCTTAAAGAGGAAACGTGCCAAGCACCGGTCTTAGCTACACTTGAATTCACAAAAACATTTATTGTGGAATGTGATGCCTCAAGAAATCAAATTGGTGACGTTTTAATGCAAGAAGGAAGACCCATTGCTTTTGAAAGTCGTCCAATCAAGGGAAATAATTTACACAAACCAATTTATGAGAAATAAATGTTGGTAATATTACATGCACTAAAGAAATGGTGACCTTACCCAATGTGAACACATTTCAAGATAAAAAAATGTCATGATATTATTAAATACTTGTTGGCTTGAGGGGTCCTGACCCAGGTTCAGAGTTTATAGTGAAACCAAAAAACCCTCCAACTACTGGCCCTTTTGGCAACGACCTACTTACACAGATCAAAGCCTCACCTGAAGTAGTATAGGGGGGTGCTGGAAAAGGTTTCTGCACCCCGACGAAGAATTTGATGTGTTGGCCCTAAACAGGTTTATGATAGAACTTATGGTAGATTGTAAAAAAATGTGTTCATATAGAGACCAATACTTATCAACTCATCTTAAGCATAGATAATGCATATAACAGATGTATCATAGATCAAAATTTTCGTATATATATACATATATATCATATATTCATAATGCGCAATAAGAATATATATTCACATACTTAACCATCAATAGATATTAATGCATAAAGGACTGATTTATTACCGCAGATACAAATGATCATAATAGAAGTAAATGGATCTCAAAGTAAAGAACAATAAACATATAGCTCAGATATCATACACATAACACATTTTCTTCCCCGAAAAAAATCTTTGCATCAGATCCAAATAGTTTAGTATAGTTATAATTTCCCCTTACAATTACCCTTCCACACACATAGCCAACAGAGTCCGCACACATCTAGGACGAGGTCTCCATGCACACACCCAACAGGAGCCTTTATTCCCAACAAAGACTTACAAAATGTATCACATAATCATAAACACTTACTTAGCTTAAAAAAACATAAATCCCTTACTAGACTCGATCTATCTATATTCATATTCATCCATCGCATAGATACTATGGTCTCAAACCATGGTCCGAGGCCCACAGTTTAACCTTACAACCCATTAACATAAAATAGGGACTTTTACCCACTCCAAAGCCCCTTGAACTTTCCATGCAGTGCGCATATCCAAAAATACATACAAAAGTTACTAAAAATTCACCCTATGGGACCCCACTCCAAAAGGCCCCCAACATAAAATTGTGACTCATCCTGAGTCACTATGGGGTCGACTCTTTGATATTTTCTTGGAGCATAGCGATATAAGTTTTCAGCGGCAACACTACCTCAAGGCTCTGCGCAATAGCTCCCTATGCTTAATTTACCAACTTTTCTGCAGTTGTCCCTTCAGTGGAAATTTCGATACTTCTCTAAGTCTATTGAAGGGTATTTAGCACACCATCCAACTTTTGTGATAGATGCAAAGCCTTCTCAGCCCTCCTGTGCAATCACAAGAGTGGGTGTCGCCATCCTGATGTCAGCAAATTGTTGCTCCTTGATGTGCAATTCATTGCGCAACTTATATACCATTGGGTCATTCTGAACCAAATTATAGACACCCACAACCCCTTCCAATAAATGACCACATTGTGTGACTGCGGAAGCAATGCTATCTATGGCTTGTTTGACCTCTGCAACCCTCTAAGATTTTACTTCCAGTGGCGTTTCTGGCTACAACATCAACTGAAGATCGACGATCTGGTGTTCAAATTATGCACAAATAGTCTGAACTTCCATGAGTGAGGCCTTTAGTGCATCCGACAACCCTTCTAGTTTCTCTACTAGGGTGGCTATGGCGGGGGATGCTAGCCCATTGTTGCATACTTGGTTGATATTTTATTCTAGTGTAATGCATTGAGACTCTTTTGCCCTCCGTTGTTTATGTTGGAGGTCTACCTTGTGCTACTGTGCCTTAGTGATATCACGATAGGAATGAGCTTCTTAGAACTGCAGCTCATCCATGATCATGTTGTGGACTAGATGTAGTTTACCTGTGGGTAACATAGCCAAATCAACATTTATTTCTTGGCATGCTCTGAGCTGCGCACACAGAATAAAAGATTCAACATGAATGGCTTGCTCGGGGATCTAAACCAAGATAATCTCCCCTGTCGAAGGTAAAAATATGGTGAGGGGTTGCAAACTGGAAGTATACACACTCTCTTGCAACTGGCTCGCTTGTGTTATGCTCTCCTGAATCAGGATCACTTGAAAGTTAATATATTGGATGCCACTCTACACCCCATCGAGTGCATCCTTGTATTTTTCTTCTAGATCCATCCACATATGCTCAATTGTTGTCATGACCATGTTTTCTATCTTGTTGAAATCATACTCGATTAACATCATTTCTTATTCTCCTGTGGCTTTGGAGCCTTTTTGTTTCTTCCTTGAGCCTCCACCGGCGTGAGAACCACACTTTATTCCCTAGGAAGTCTAGACTTCCACTTTCTCTCTGTCTACATAGGCCCGATACAATTCTTCTGATTTGCAGTGTCTGTCTCCAGGTCAATTTCCTCACTGGTTGTAGTCGGCGTGGGCTCTTTTCCTGTGATCTTCTCAGCTGTTTGCGTACCAGTATGGGGCTTGGTGGACATCTTCGGTATAGAGATATATGCACCTTTCATGGTGCACATCTCCAACCAAGCTAGCGGCCACTCTGCAGTGACGCATATAAAATAGTCCTCGGTGATGACATACGACAATTATTACCATATTCCTTCAACTGCGCCCTTCGCACAAATGTGCATGTCTTGAAGCTTGGCTTTGAAATATGCAATCAAATTGTACTTCTCGTACAAAGTTGGAGACAACCTCAGGTTGGATTGAATCACTTGAAATATTGAAGCATCTAACAAGACCCAAAATATTTTGTTTTCCATGATGCGTGAGGGGATGGAGGAAATTTACAACATGGTGTACCGCATGGCTTCACACATCTGCGGTTATATATCAGGAAACTACATTTCCTCTAGCGTCTTCCATCCAATTAGGGTTATCAACAATAGGATCCAAGCATAGTATAAATGGTTTCCCTCCTCTTGCGCCTCGTGCACATTCTCCAAAAAATTCCTTGCACAAATATTGTGCCCAATTATTGAAGATGCCCTTCTCACACTATCCTACAAGTGCAATTACTTGTGCAAGGAATTTCTTAGACTTAAATTTCTGCATCATCTTGCATACCAATATGAGTGCCCAAAACTAGAATGCGAGGTCATTGATTTCACTAAGTACAAATCCTTGACTATGGTGTGACACCTTTTAGGTCGCCTTGATTTTTTCTGCCACCTTCGTTTCCTGTGATTTTCCTCCAAAATCAGCCATGGGATTGACACCTTGATCAGGCAGGCCAATGATATGATGTATTAGTGTGACATTGATAGATATGCGCTCTCCCAGCCATAAAGCTTCATCATGCACTAGTGCGAGAAATTTTTGCACACATATATCATTTATTAGGCTACATCCGAAATGATGAACCTACAATAAATTTAAAAGCCCTGCCTTTTGTAGGCCGAGGACCCAATGTTTCATATCCATGCACATGAGTCCTGAATCATAAGGTACATGCTCTAGATATCACTCAAGTGCAAGCTACCAAAATTTCTTCACATCGGCAAGGTCCCAATCCTCCATCTTTAGCCGTGACACTTTGGAAAACATATCTCTTTCAAGCGGGACATTTTCTGGAATCAATGGCATATTAATATATGCCCGCACTTTTTCAAGATCCTTTAGGAACTCGACTGATGCCTTGGGCAGTACAACATAGGTCGGCCATCGTGAGAACAAGGAAACTTCGACCACATCCTCTTCCTCCATGATGGTCTCAGGTAGCTCTGCCAAGGGTCTCTTTGTAATATTCCCAAATGGGAAATGCAGCAACATAGAAAAGTTGTATAGTAAAATAATGTAGTTCATCTAAAGCAAAGAAGGAGGCCAATAAAAAGGCTCTTCAAAAGTATTTACAGCAACAAAATAGATGTTTAATGAGGCCCATAAGATGCATAGCTGGAAATACAAGACATCAATAGAAGAAAATCCCTCAAAAGAGGTGTTGTAACCACATGTATAGACTGAAAATGTCTTGAAAACATTATTTTATTGGGCCACAAACTATTTTTTATTACATGTCAGATCTAGAGCAGATCTGTGTATGAAAATTCAGATCCATACACTAGAAAGGCTCTTCTTTAAGATCCCCTTGGGGATTTTAGCATTACACCATGTACAAGAAATAGATTTGAGATCTAAGAATGCAGATCTGCAGTAATAATCAGTGATTTAGAAGTATTCAGAAATATGCAGTTCAGATCTAAAATATACAATTTATAGATCTCCTCCAATGGATCTCAAAGTGAAGGGCATATCCCCAACACTTGGAAACTATCTCTCCAAATAATGCACCAAAACTCCCTACAAAAATGCCTACAAGAAAAACACAGATCTGGAAGAGAAACTACACTGTAGGGTATAAATAATAGTTGGCTACATGCCAAGATCATAAAATGATGCCCAAAAACTCCAATACACTCCTCCAATTGGAGTAGAAGACTTCTCCACTGAAAAAGGGCACTGAAATGTCCTAGATCTGAATAGATCTAACGTCCACTTGCTGCAGCTTGCAAAGACAACCAAACCCTCAACAAGATATATTTTGTAGTTAAAAGGAGAAGCTTGGCCTCAAGCTAGATAGTGGACTATGCAATACAAGACTCTCCCAAGAGCTACTCAATGGGAAGAGAAAACCCAATGCTAAATAACATTTGCAATCTAGGATAAACAACCAAAGAAATATATATGGTCTAAACAGACAATATATAAAAATATCATATCTTCAACAAACTCTTCATGCTGCCATCCTCTTCCTTATACAGATTAAGATCTTGTAAACCCTAAACCACCTTCAATGAAATCGACTCTTTCACACATTCCATCTCCATCTAGAAATGCGTTGTGCCTCATTGATGGCCACTCCTCCAAGACAGTGCTGTAGATTTGGTCAAGTTTTACCTAGTCAAAATATCTAGCCCCTTTCACACCTAAGGGTGCTTGCTTACATAGCCATGATTTAGCCTTTTTCACATTTGGCCTTGATTTATTCTTTATTAGGAGTTTGATGAACCTCCTTTACACATTTATTCTTTAAGCAAAGAAAGAAAAAAAAAGATAGATATTCTAATTAGCTTAGGACTAATTAGAAATATTATAGTCCTCCCCTCCAAAATTTTGCTTGTCCTCAAGCAACTTACAAGGACATTGCCAAATCTCCAATGGATTTGTCTCTTCCCAAGAATACAATTTTTCCTTTGGTGAATAACCCAAATAGTTTTCATCATGAAGAAGTGGAAGATACATGGAAAGAATCATATGTTTTCCATTGGCCTTCTTAAGGCATGAGAGATGATAAATGTTGGGTGCTTCAACCCCCATGAGAAACTCCAATATCCATGCTATCATCCAAACAAAGTGAGCCCTCCTTTGTAGCTCATAGAAACAGTCACCAATCCCCTCCTTATGCAGTGTATAGGGGCTACATGGCTAGAAATGAGAGATAATATTGTTCAAATTACGCTGCCTCTACCTCCATTTATGATAAATTTGGAGCTGCTGATCCTAGGCTGCAATAATATAGTCCTCATGAAGACAAAATATACTTGGAACCTCATGATTCCATTCATTGATTCTAGGGAACTTCCTTGCCAAATCCTCCATGAATATAGTGAATAGAGTATCATCACCATATGTGCTCCAAAAGAAACATGGACTAAGTTTCATATGATATATTGGATGGTGACAATAGTCCCTCCATTGAGACCAACGTTTTTATTCTTCTTGCTGCCTCAAAACATAATACAATAAGTGGCCACCCAACCACCTTATTGCTTCCATAGGCTTCTCAAAAGCTTGAAAATGGTATAGGATAATAGGTGTTGGCTGAATATGATTCAAGCAACACATGTCTTGCCAAAAATCCTCCCATTTGAGAGGCTTCTCCCAAAAACATAAGTCAAACATATGGCCCCTTGCATAAGGAAACAAAAGATATAGTGTAGCATCCATATAATGTCCCATCCTCCTCTTGAAGCATGAATAAATATGGGAATTTTTATTCCAAATGAACACATCCAACCAATGTGTCATTCCTCCAATCATGTTCCCAACAAAGATAAGAGCATCATCATCATGTGGGATCAAAACCAGCAATACATAAACAATTAAATGCAATGATGGAGGTGGATCATAGTCCCACAAGTGGAACCATCACAGTAGATCTCCTGACTGCATTAGATAATGATATGGTAAGTGGTTTCCCCACCACTTACTTTTTTTCCAAGTCATCTCACCATGGCTGAAAGTGTGAGATACATTTGGTGCCTTAGGAATGCACCCATCATGAAACAAAATCTCCCTTTTTCCTTCAAGGGAGTGGCCATATTCATAAATTTTTGTGGCCCAAAGTTGGCCATGAAGTTTGTATGGAATGACACTCCTCTTAGGAGCTATGGCCTACATATACATGGTAAAATAATACAAGTAATAATCAAGTAAGTCATGAGATACAAAAGCATATTATTTACCAACATTTCTCCATATACAAATGGAGTGGTGCATAAATCTATCTCTTCTCTTTCCAAAAGAGGAAAGAGGTGGTTGAATTGACTCCTCCATAGAGTCATGTATCTTCCCCATCTTCTAATGGTTCATGCATCTCTAAAAATTCTGATATAAATCTTCTTTAAAGCCTTCCCACATGAATCCATTCAAGATACTATGGTGTGTTCTAATGAAATCAGTGGGAATAAAAAGCAAGATTTCATAGGTTGCATATAGTAGTTTATCTTTGAGCTTTGATTCTTTAGTCAAATAGATCTGATCATGAAATTAAATGACTTCATCAACAACTCTATACCTCCTATCTTCCATTTTCCCATCAATAACCTTACATGTGAAGAGGTTCTTGGAATATTGTACCAAGAGTTGGGACTCCCAATATGGATCTAGGCTTCCCAACAATGACAGTGTTGTTGAATTATGAAATGAAGTAGCTGTCACATCATCATTCTCCTCTTTGACATGCTCAATGCCAAAGTCACATGTTGGAGTATTGTAGCTCCATATTTTTTGCCTCTCTTGCAGCTGATCTTGCTCAAGACAAGATTGAAATTCATGGAAGTCAACCTCCTTTTGAAAGGTCTCTTTCTTCCAAAACTTACATAGTTTGGCCCATCCATACAAGAGTGTTAATACCCTCTTTTTATATTCAGAAATATTTCTCATATGTGGAAGTATCATTTGTTGCCCCAAGACTATGGAGTGGCCATTTGACACCATGCTCATGTCATCACAAATTTCTGGATCCTTCTTTTCTAGTGCAAATAGCTGAGTGGAAGATGGAAAAGTCCATTTCAGAAATTTTCTCATCTCTCCTTGCAACCCATCAAAGATTCTCAGCATTGTGGTAGCTCCTCTCAAGGCTCATTCCTTAGCCAAATATGTCATTGCTGTAAAAACTTGAGAGAACACTTTATTCATCTTCTCATCAGGGGGTCTCCCTAGTGGAATGCCTTCATGCAAAGAGACATCAAAATCTGAAGTAGACTATATGAATCAGTGGACTGATGTGTCCCTGACTTTGCTGCATAATTCATTCTCCTTCTCATGAATAGAAACCCCTTGAAACAAATAAGGGTGC
The DNA here is from genome assembly GCA_034641835.2 of Pinus albicaulis. NCBI lineage: Eukaryota > Viridiplantae > Streptophyta > Pinopsida > Pinales > Pinaceae > Pinus > Pinus albicaulis. The sequence continues at coordinate 732,840,709 of CM076579.1, forward strand.
ATGCTCCTCATCATTGGACGTTGATCCATCCTTCCTCCTCCTCCTTGGAGCAAGGTGTTGTTTCCCATTACTACTGTCACATGATGCTCTTTGGGAACCATTTGCAAGGATGCAAAAGATCCTTCCCTTGAATAAATAACTTCTTTTCCATCCCCATGGGGTGATGGTTCTTCTTTTGAAGTGACAACACTGTTACTACCCTCTTGTTCTTTCTCCTCATCAATATTTGAGAATACCTCCTTATCAATGAGAGACCCTAGATCTTGGTCTTCCCTTGAAAGAGGAATCTTCATGACCTCCTTTTGAGAAGAAATCTCTTCATGTAATGGGGATCTTGCCCTTGGAAAGGTATCACACATATTTTTATCCCCTTCAATATAAATATGAAGTGGAGTTGGCATAACAGATATTTCCAGCTCAAGCAAGGGTTTTGCATGCTCATGCTTTGCTAGCTCAATCAAAGATGTTTCAGTTTGTTTTACATCAAATCTCTTCATTAATATCCTATTGAATCTTGCATAAGTAGATATATTTGCATTCTTTAATGAAAAGGATTCAAATAACCACCAAGCATAAGCTCTACCTTTAAGATGTAGCGTTGCTACTTTAAGGGATTCCTTTTCTGAAACTTGATGTAGATCCAAATATGAGTCTAGATGATATATCCATTATTTGATTGTGCGTGTGGAGGATCCATCAAAAGTTGGCAGAAAGAATCTACCTCTTCTCCTTATATTGTGCTTGCTGGATCTCCTTTCCTCCTTGAGCTTGCAAAACTCTTGGAAGCTCAAGTGCTCCTTGATTCCCCAAGATTAAGATTCATACTCCTGAAGATAATCACTCAAAGTCTCCTCCTTTGGTGCATCTTCTTCCTTCATCTCTCTTGTAGTAACTTTGGGCATAGAATAATGCTGTAGATTTGATTGTGTAGCTAAGTGCTTGCAAACATAAGATGAAGAACTGGGGCTTTCTTCATGTAGAGATCTTCTTGAGGGACCTTCATGTCTTTCCCTCTTCATTTCTTTGATTTCTCTTTTAAGCTCATGCAGAGTTTGGAACATAGTTTTTGAGAACTCTTTCCCTTTCATTCTTCCAGATAAAGGGGATTTACCCTTGTATTCTTTGTCTTCTATGTAATCAAACTTCTTTTGTCTCTTATTTTCATGAAAAGACATATTGGCTTCTTAGAAAGCACAGTATGTGCCAAGATGATGCTCTGATACCACTGTAATATTCCCAAATGGGAAATGCATCAACATAGAACAGTTATGCAATAAAATAACACAGTTCATCTAAAGAAAAGAAAGAGGCCAGTAAAAAGGATCTTCAAAAGTATTTACAACATCAAAATAGATGCTTAATGAGGCCCATAAGATGCATAGTTGGAAATACAAGACATCAATAGAAGAAAATCCCTTAAAAGAGGTGCTGCAACCACATATATAGACTGAAAATTCCTTGACAGCGTTATTTTATTAGGCTGCAAACTGTTGTTGATTACATGTCAGATATAGAGCAGATATGTGTATGAAAAGTCAGATCCATAACATATCCATACACTAGAAAGGCTCTTCTTTCAGATCCCCTTGGGGATTTCAGCATTACACCATGTACACGTAGTAGATATTAGATCTAAGAATGCAGATCTACAGTAATAATTAGTGATTCAGAATTATTCAGAAATATGCAGATAAAATCTGAAATATACAATGTATAGATCTCCTCCAGTGGATCTCAAAGTGAAGGGAAAATCCCCGACACTTGGAAACCAGCTCTCCAAATGGTGCACCAAAACTCCCTACAACAACACCTATAGGAATAACGCATATCTGGAAGAGAAAATACATTGTAGGGTATAGATAATAGTTGGCCACATGCCAAGATCAGAAAATAATGCCCAAGCACTCCAATGCACTCCTCCAATTGGAGTAGAAGACTCCTCCACAGAAAAAGGGCATTGAAATGTCCTAGATCTGAATAGATCTAACCTCCACTTGCTGCAGCTTGAAAAGACAACCAAACCCTCAACAAGATCTGTGTTGTAGTTGAAAGGAGAAGCTTGGCCTCAAGCCAGATAATGGACTATGCAATACAATACTCTCACAAGAGCTACTAAATGGGAAGAGGTGGGATTCCAAAACAGGAAAACCTAATGCTAAACAGCATTTGCAATCTAGGCTAAACAACCAAAGAAAGCTATATGGTCTAAACAGATAATATATCAAAATATCATATCTTCAACAAACTCTTCATGCTGCCATCCCCTTCCTTATATAGATTAAGAGCTTGTAAACCATAAACCACCTTCAATGAAATCTTCTCTTTCACACATTCCATCTCCATCTAGAACTACGGTGTGCCTCATTGATGGCCAATCCTCGAAGACAATGTTGTAGATTTTGTCAAGGTTGACCCAGTCAAAATATCCAGCCCCTTTCACACCTAATGGTTCTTGCTTACATAGCCATGATTTAGCCTTTTTCACATTTGGCCTTGATTTATTCTTTATTAGGAGTTTGATGAACCTCCTTTACACATTTATTCTTTAAGCAAAGAAAGAAAAATAAAAATGGATATTCCAATTAGCTTAGGACTAATTAGGAACATTACACTCTTTTTTCACTCAGTCGTAGTGGAGCGCAACTTCAGGGTGTTCTCTCCGGGGTATTTGTCTACCCTGGATGTCTAACCCTTCTTGGTTTTTGTATGAGTAGGTGTCTCACCGACCAACACAGCAGAATCCTCTTCAGGGCACGTAGCTATCATGCTGGGAGGGATAGCATAACCGAGACCCCTACGACGCAACTCCTCCTCAAATACCAGATCCATACTAGACATAGACAATGAGTATTTTGTAGAAATCAGAGAGCTCAAGGTAGAAAATTCACATAGAAAGAAAAGGGAACTAATGCAACCCCTTGGGTCATATTTATAGTTGTGGCACATCTTTAATGACACCTTATGCATTAATATGTCTCCATAAATGACAAAATAGTTCCAAATCTGGTAAAATCCCCTCATTAAATGCAACCCAAATGCTCCCTTAAATGGTAATAAAACTATATTTTCCATATTTACTATTCCAACATCTAGATTTTGGCACCTCTGTGACCCAATCAACCTCCTCACTCAGCTACCGTGTGTGCGTCACACCTGTCTACGCATCCACCATCCCTTCTACACATATCCAATACTCGGCCATATAGTCATTTGGTGCACACAGGGAGAAGTTCATCCCTATATGGCTTCAAGCAGCTTCCATTGACATACCTAGGAAGATACTCACTGGCTAGTGTGGCCAAACACATTGCACCTCCATCAGTGATATCCTTAACAATATATGGCCCTAGCCAATACATCTTGAACTTCCCTGGGTGGTGCGCAAACTTGCTATCATACAACAATACCAAATTATCTTCCTTAAAGGCCTTTTTCCTTATGTGCTTATCATTCCATATCTTTTCATGGACCTTACGAACCTGCTGATGGAAATTTGAAATAAAGTGATCTTCATCAAGTACAAGCAACTGCGACAAATGTTCCTCCATAAAATATTCTTCTTCCATATTTTTGAATGTTGCAGTGTGTAGAATGGGAACAATGTACTCCATTGGCAACACAACTTCTTTCCCATACACCATCCTGAAGGGTTTCCTACCAGTCAAATTTTTACATGTGGTTCGATATGCCTAGAAAACTATGGGTACGCACTCATCCCAATCATTTCAACTAGCATTTAGAATCTTTGTGAGCGCAGTCTCTAATATATTATTGAAGGCTTCCACCACACCATTCACTTGTGGGTGATAGGGAGTTATCTTCTCATGATGAATGTGGAATTCGTTTGTCAATGCTTCAATGGTTTCATTCACAAAGTGCATACCTTGATCACATATCAGGATCTTAGGGCATCTAAAGCGAGTCACAATATTTTCAAAAATGAACTGCGCAATTGTTTCTGCACTACAATCCTTCACTGGCTTAGCTTAAGCTCATCTGGTTACATAAGCAATCGCAGTGATGATGTAGCACATACCACTCTTCTTGCCTTGAGGGTTAATAGGTCCAACAAAGTTGACATCCCATTTCTCAAATTCTTGCAGCACCACCAGTGGATGGAGGGGCATCTCATCTTTACAAGATGGTTCCCAGTCCTCTGGCATGCATCACATGGGAAGCAATACGTATAGGCATAATTGTGCAATGTGGGCCACCATAACCCAAATTGAAAAATATTCTACATGGTTTCCTTCCCTACATAGTGACCTCCGACAGACCCTCCATGAGCTTCATCTAAGATGGCTCGCCCTTCAAATTTCAAAACATATCTACACAGAACTTCGTCTGCACACATATTATACAACTGGACAACAATAATAGTAAATTTTTTTGTGTGCACCATGAGCTCTTTCTTCTACTACACTGTATGTTCCTCATTCATGCATCCAGTAGTCAAGAACTGAATAATGTCAGGAAAATGGTCGTCAAATATTTTGATCACAAACAACTATGCATCTGGTAATCCATCCTCTAAGCTAGTAGGTTCCTCGCCAGTCTCAATGCGCGATGGATGGTCTCACCCAAAATTCAGTCTTCCTGGCTTCATAATTATTTCAAAATCATACTCCTATAATAGTAACAATCACCTACAGATATTCCCCCCCAACATAGGCTTATTGACCAGGTACTTCAAAGAAGAGTGGTTGGTAAACATCTTGAAATGTCCTCCTAACAGGTAGTGGTGGAATTTCTGTAGCACATAGGCATCACCAATCCTTCTCTTTTTGTGTTTGAGTAATTTTGTTCTGCGCTTGAGAGCTTTCGACTCGCATAGGAAATGGGTTGATTGATATCTCCAGCTCCTAGTTGTGCTAAAATAGCTCTGAGCATGACACGAGAGGCATAAACATGCATGTGAAACACCTTTGACCAATTTGGAAAGATCAATATGGGTGTCGTAACCATATTTTCCTTCAAAAACTCAAAACTCTTATGAAATTCCTCATCCCAACAGAATTTCACATCCTTCTTGAGAAATTTCTCCATGGGCGCAGTTATCAGCGCATAACCCTGAATGAAATTTTGATAATACCCAGTGCACCCCAATATTGAGCACATTTTTTTGACATTCGCAGGTACCTCCATATTAACAATAACTACGATATTCACAGGATATACCATCAACCCTTGCTTGCAGACAATGTGACCCAAAAATATCCTGAATTTCACACAAAATATACATTTCTTTAAGTTCAGCGAGATCTGATACTTTCTATAGGTATCCAACATTCGGTGTAGACTTGAGACATGCTTTTTCAATATCCCCAAAATAGTCCAGTCATAAAAGTATACTTCTAGGAACATATGGATATACTCCTTGAATGGAGCTACTACTACGCACAAGAAGATAATAGGCACATTCTTCAAACCAAATGGCATGATTGTATACTGGAAAGATCTCCATTTTGTTGTGAAGGTGGTCTTACTACAATAATCTGGTGCAATCCTAATTTGATGATACCCTGAGAAACCATCTATGAATGAATACGCTTCTTTTCCTTCGACGTTGTCCAGGATCTCATTAGAGAATGGTGTTGGGAATGGATCATGCACACAGGTATCATTCAACTTGCGCAGGTCCACAAAAATCCTTATTTCACCTTTTGTTTTCTTATCTTGCATGACCATGGGACTCACCCAATCAAGCTCTTCCAACTGATTCTATAATGCATGCAACAAAAATATTATCTAACTCTTCCTTCTCCTTCTACTTATATTTTGGATTCAATTTTTATGAGCATTGCTTCACTGGGTGTGTATCAGGCTTCAAAGTGATCTTCATAACTCCAACCTCTCTAATTATCCCTTTTAACTTCGAGAACATCATAGGAAACAGGTCCTAATACTCCGTCGAAAGTGAAACAACCTTTACCACTGCGTCATCATCCCAATAATCTCCATTCTTCACCAACTTTGGTTTCTCTTCAGATCCAATATTTACTTATCGAATCTTTAGTGATTTTTTGACATCTAGTGAAGTGATTGAGGGCTTAACAACTGCGTGTTGTCCCTCATATTATAGAATTATAATATTCCTTGAATATTCTTTGTTTTCCTCAACTATCATATTTTTGCAGTTAACAATATCCTTCATCTGTGAATCCCATGTTGGCGTAGTGTGCTCTACCATTGGATTCGTTGTGTCAAAGATAACTTCTTGAATATCATGAAGTGCTTTACCAATATTGAAAAACCCACTCCCGAAGCTAAAGGTTAAAATGAAACTCTTCGTCAACGCAGACCATTCACTAGTACCTCGGTGCAACTCTGTCTCTAGATACCTATCAGTAGGCACCTTCCCCAATGTATGAATGAACATGTGGACCCATTCAAGTCTCGAAAATACACCCCATACCTCACTCCATTTAGCCAAATGTCTAGGTGGGTCATCCTTTCCAGAGTAGACTTATTCCATCCTAATAGATGGACTTTCAAAGAGTAATCTTATCATTCACGTGCATTCATATCATTTTCCCATGTTTTCTTTATGAGTCTACCACCATCGTGCTAGAGTAGTGCACACTACTAGATCCATGGCATACAATATTTGTCCTTCTGGGAATTTTCTTTCAAGCTCTCCTAAAAACATATTTACATAAGTTAAACCATCATAATGTGTTAATTCATGTACCTCATATGTTATGCATCGAAGAGATATGGTCACTCGATTTCAGCGCAGTTCAGATACTTCATGTAACCAGTTCTTCTAGTTCTCAAATTCTTTGTCAGAATTTGATAATCAAGAGCCATCCTTTTCCCAATTAAGCCTTCCATCAACCATTGGGTTGATCCAATCTTCGTCGCGCAAATTCATCTTATAGATATGGTCAATATCACCCTGAGTGCACATAGGCTCTGTGTATCTTTCTCCTTCTACAGGATCTAGGGGAATTATGACTTTGGTACCATTGTTTTCAAAATCCATTATTCTCCTCTTCAGGTTTATGATACCATCCATATCAATAGCCCAATCCAGTCCCAACAACACAGGATAAGGATCAGTATCATCCACAATTTATATAACTTCAAAATCTGCAAGTACCTTAACACCTTCAATAATGACTACGACTAGTGAAAATATTCCTAATGGAATGATTTTCTGTTGATTTTCCTTATGCAGTTGAATGGTAGACCATTCCAACTTAGGTACTCCCATGCGCTGCCAAGTTTTATTAGGTAAGGCATTTGCATTAGACCCTAGATCTAAAATAACCTAATCCCTCTCATAAGCACCGATATGAGCATTATTACGCATCTATCGCCCCGTTCTCTTCTTATTCTTATGGATTTTGTTTACAAATTTATGTTCTATCAGAGGTTGTTCCTTTTCTGTGTAGTTATCTATGAATGCCTAAAGGTTCTCTACCACCTTTGTTTTGCATAGTAACTTAATGCAAGCTTGTAAAAATGTTTTGATTTCATCATCTACTCCTGTCTGCTTCATTGGTCTACCTCAGGTTGACGTCTTTCCTTTTGCAAACCCCTTTCGCGCTTCAACAAAAGTCTCTTTTGTGTGTTGCAAATCAAATCCATCCTTATTCTCAGGTGCCATATGAATCCAAAGGTCAATCTACAACTTCTCTTCCTTATCCTCATTAGTGGTCGCATCACTCCTAGTGACCACATTCACACTAGGATCTTCCTCGCGTGTTTCTGCCCTAACCATCTGAATAGTTTGCGTTTGAGTCTGCATCTTAGCAATTAAAACAAGACAATATTCTATTACATGATCAAATTGTCTACAATACCTGCATGATTATCACATTGGATTTGGACAGGTGTGCACATAATGTCTAGCATCTCCGAAATTTTAGAAAATGACCTGTCCTCTACCTCGACTAGCTGATCCACCTCCTCTTCCTCTTCCTTTTTCTGAAATCCACCACACCCAAACATGGATGATGGTGAGGTAGGTTCAGCTTACATTCTATATATTTCAGCTTGTCCCATCATTAGGTCAAAACTTCGACAATGTTGTTCATCATGTCCTAGCGATGAACATAATCTACAAAATAGCTACTCCATCTCAGGCGTATATTTTCCAATCCTTGGACATAAATATTTTGCATGTAGACCCATAACCTGACAGATTGTGCACCATACTGGAGGTATCCCACTTGGCCCTACCGTGCTCTTCAACGGTCTTAGTTCTCCAGCATGCAGATAATCATTGAACACTGGACATTGATCCTTAAAATGCCCAACATCTTTACATCGTATGCACTAGACTTCTATGCATACATCCTTGCCCTTATCTTTGCACAGGTTCTGAATATCCAAATGCATTTCTCCTAACTGACTATGAATTTGTTGAGCTCCAAGTGTAGTAGGTATCAACACAACTTCTAATTTCAGCGCAATATCCACAGCCTCAGCCTGCATGGAAATATTCTGTCAACCCAATGGCTAGTGCAGATGTGGGAGCAACATAGTAATAAACCACTCCTTGTGTTGGGTATCATCAATATTGAATCGATAGTGTTGGGTATGATCATAACCGAAGTAAAGCGATCTCAAATTAAATAACAGTAAACAGATAGCTCAGATATCAAAGACATATCACATTTTCTTAGCCAAAAACATTCTTTGCATTAGATCCAAACATATCACTACAATCAGACATCCCCCTTACAATTACCTTTCCATGCACACAGTGAGTGGAGTCCACACACAAATAGGACTATATCTCCACGCACATAGCCAATAGTGGCCTTTCTACCCAACCCAAAATTACAAAATGTATCATAGAAGCATAAACACTTACCTTAAAACAGCATATATCCCTTACTAGACTCTATCTATCTATATTTATATTCATCCAGCATGAAGATACTATTGTCTCAAACCATGGTTTGAGGCCCAAAGTTTACCCTTACAAACCATTTACATAAAATAGGGAATTTGACCCACCACAAATCCCCTTAACCTTTCTACACAATGCACATATCCAAAAATACATACAAAAGTTACTAAACATTCACCCCATGGGACCCCGCTCCAACCATACTTTTTGGAGCTAAGATTAACTTTATAAGAGAAAAAAAAATGGGTCACAAGGATGTTCGGTTATGACTTTAAAATAATCTACGAAAAATTATAGAAATATTTTGTTACAGATGCACTCTCAAGAAATGATGAGGATGTGAAAGCATTTTTTTGTGAAATTTATATTATCCAACGTGATTGGGTAACTGAAGAAAGGGATGAATGGAAGAATGATGAAGAGGTGTGGACTTTCATTCAAAATTTGCAACAATATCCTAGTACATTTGATACATTTATCTGGAAAATGATTCATTATGGTACAAATATCGCTTATATCTTTGTAATAATTCCCAATTAGAATAAAATATTCTTTTGGAATTGCACACCTCTCCTTAGGAGGGCACTCGGGATTTTTAAAAACTTACCACAAGGTCAAAATGATTTTTTTTGGGATGGCCTTAAATCTAGTATTCAAAAGTATGTTGAAAAATGTTTTGTTTTCCAACAAAATAAATTTGAGACAATTAAGACCCTGGATATATTACAACCTTTAGCCATTCCAAGTCATCATTGGGAGGAGGTATCAATGGATTTTATCACTTGTTTACCCAATTCTGAAGGAAAGAGTGTCATCATGGTGGTATTTCATAGGCTTACCAAGTATGCTACCACACTTTGGTGCATTATATCATCCTTTTAAAGCCAGTACAATTTCTACTGCATTTATGGAAACAATTTGAAAGCTACATGGAAACCCAAAGATTATTGTAAGTGATAGAGATCCCATTTTCAGTGGAATTTTTTGGATGAAATTATTTTCTTGTCTTGGTACTCAATTAGCTAATAGATTATCTTATCATCCTCAATTTTATGTGAAAACTGAGATAGTGAAAAAATGTTTGGAAGGATATCTTCGTTTATTTGTATTTGATAAACAAGCACAATGGTTCAAGTGGTTTCCTCTGGCTGAATGGTGGTATAATAATTCATTCCATAATGCAGCAAAAATGACCCCATTTATGGCACTTTATGGATATCATCCACTTTCTATCACATCATATGTAAGAGAAAATTCCAAGGTTGAAGCAGTGGCAGATCACATCGAGCATCAACAACAAGTTCTCCAACTCTTAAAGGATAACCTCACTCTGGCATAGAATCAAATGAAAAAATGGGTAGATCAAAATCACAATGAAAGAAATTTTGATATAGGTGACTGAGTATTTTTAAGGCTATGGCCATACAAAAAAATTTCCCTCAAGTAAGCTAAGAAGGATAATAAATTATCACCCAAGTATTATGGTCCTTTCAAAGTGTTGTAAAATATTGGCACTGTGGCATAAAAATTGGAGTTTCATTCGTCTTCATGAGTACACCCAATTTTCCATGTTTCATGATTAAAGAAAATTATCGGTGACAAGCTCTCAGTTCGAACAATATTCCCAGAACCTAACGAATAAGGAAAAATAATATTGGAGCCTAAATCATTCATGGAAATAACAACCCGAAAACTATGGAATCGATTAATTTCAAAGTATCTCTTGAAGTGGAAGAACTTACCCATTGAATATTCTACATGGGGGGATGAAAATTTATATAGGAGCAACTAGAACTAGTCAAATCATTGAGGAAAACAATTTTATGAAGGAGAGGGGCATGTTAGGTCCCTATAATATTAGTTTGGCCCCCTATTTTAATTATCGTGCTCATTTATCCATCATATTGTTATTGTTATGCCCCAGAGAAGCCCACTATTGTTATTTTTGTACCCTAACATTATTATTGTTGTGTAGACTCTAATTATATTGTGACCCCTTAGAATTCTATATATAACAAGCATTTATTTTAATTTTAAATCATCCAAGAATTGTTCATTTATATTATGTAAAGTAGGTTTCCCCCTCGAAGAGGCTATTTATCAGGTTATTGATCTATTTTTTCTTTTGTTTTGTGAGTTGGTTGCATAAAAATGTTGGGAGGATTTTCACAGGTAGGACATCCACCAGCCCCAAGTTTTCAAGTGTTCCCACAATTTAATACTCCATTGGATCCAGGTGTGCAGAGAGACCCCAAAGTTATGATTTACCTAAAGTAAAATTTAATTTTCCCCTGATACATATGAAATCCAATACAAAGTAGGGGAGAGTGAAGATGTTGTCCCAAAATAATTACTTCTCCCCATAAGAACCATTAACATTCATAACAAAGAAAGGAAACCCATAACCTCTGAATGATAAGGAAGTAGAAAGACATGACCTAGAGGCCATGAACAAAGTAGGAATGTTGAGTTCCATCATGTGATTAGTCCATCAGATTTCCCCTAAGCATCAATATGATGGAAATACTAATTAGGGGGAGGGGAGATAGAAAGGAATCAACCTCATGTCCATTGATCATGGTTTCTTGAAGAAGGATAATATGAGGCGAGAGGGATACAATCAATCTCTTCAAGTCTGAGGATATTGAAGATTTTTCTAACCCTTGAATGTTAAGAGAAAGGATTCTCATTTTGAAATGATCTTGGGGCGTACTACTCTAAGAGACCCAATAATAGACCTTTTCTTCCCTTTTTTAATTTCTAATGAGGCTTGTTCCTCGGCTAAATAAATATGTCATCCCCCCCCCCCTCTACCCAAACTCTAAGGTAACATGGCATCAACATAACCAATACCCCCTCCTAGATTTGGGATGAAATGGCTATTTTGAAGATAATCCTGAACTAGGTCATAGGAGAGGCAGTGAATATTGTAATGATGTTTGTGTGAAAAAAATGAGAGGGGGATAAGGAAGCCTGCAAGAGGATATAAATTATGGTGAAATGATAAGGGGAAATAGAAGGGAAAAGAGGAGGAGGAAGGGGAAAATAGGGAGAAAGGAGGGAGACATATAAATTTTTGAAGGTCCATAAGGGGTCAATTATGGATATTATAATGACACAGAATAAAATACATACAAATTAAATACATCAACCAGGATATCAACACAAATGCTTAATTTATTAACCTAAAATTTTCAAAATACACATTAACATTAACAAAGAATACATACCTAGAAAGAAAAGAAAGAAAATAGATCTTATAGTTGGTTTCATGGTTTGATGTCATCCTGATCATGCTAACAACAACAAAGTGTTGGGGACGACTCTCCACCCAACCTTAGACAAGCTATAACTGATATGTCTTGCAGTTGTCACCTATAAGCCCTTAATAAACTTACTACTGCCAGACCTTTTGTCTTGCAACATTCCCTTCCTCAAAGAATGGGTGAATGAATCAATGAAGGCTTCTCACCTCCTTTTTCAACCATTAAATAGAACCAGCTATTCTAAAAATGGAAATTGATTGGAAAGAGGTCAACATGTGCATAGTCCATGTGTCACATGCAAATTTTATCTCTTTTTATTTTATGTTAATTATAATTATCTTTCTCTTCATTATTTATTAATTTATTAATTTATTTCCTTCATTATTTTATATTTTATTTATTATTGTATCTTCTTCGTTATTTGTTATTTATTTGTTATTATATTTTCTTTGTAATATATGTATATATATATATATATATATAATTATTATTATTATTATCATTGTTAGTAATATCATTATTACGGGGTGTTACATACCTACCCTATTTAAGGAACTTCGTCTTGAAGTTAATATATTCATTGATTATTGTCAGAGACACACATGGAGAAGACAACTAAAATAGAATAAAACATTGAATGCATTTACTATTAGATATGATACACATTTATACACTTCCTTGTGACCCTTGGTCTTCACATACCAAGTGGTCTCTTGGACTCCATTTAGCTATTTACATTCCACACCAACCCTTAAAGGAATAGGTGTCGAACAATTATTTTATTTATTTATTACCCCATGTGTTCCCAACAACCTCTACTAAACTAGTATACCAGCAAGCATCAAAATTTACATCGCAACACCAGGGGAAAATTATAGGAATCAAAAGCCTCTTTCCTAGCTTTCGGAACTAAGAAATATAGCCTTCTCGGTCTATATCATAGCCCCAAGACTCATCCTAGGGATTAGACCTCATCTTCTCCAAGGAAGACATATGCACTAGTACTCAATGGTGTTAGGCATATCGCAAGGTTGTACCAACTCCATCCATAACCAACTAAGGTACACAACCCCAGACATCTAAGTCCTTACACTACTTATAAACTTCGAAAACCAAATCCAATTCTAGGCACTTGACCTCCTCATGATGGTCCCATAGCTCCTTAAGAGTTATCCACCAAGATTCGCGCAAGACAAAATATCACTGGCATATATAGTGTTGATTAAGTATGTCCTCATCTCATATGATTTATACATTCTCCCTCGTAGTTATGGGATCCTACAAGATCATCAAATAATCTAGACTTCTCGACTCATTTGTGAATTTCCTATCAATCACCACATCTCAACATGCAACTCATGAATTAGTTATAATCATAACAACATAGAAAATAATCCATATACCAAATCTTGCATGACATCATGAGAACATAAAATCATTGTTATCACAACACTTTGAATAGTAAAAATTGCATGCTCAAAATCTACATGCAATAACCACACACTTCACATCGACATATGTGTATCAAAGCTATATCATGACATCACATAATAATTGGAACCACGTATGAATATAACCTCATGTCATAACATCATAAATATAAGAACCATCTCAATACTAGAGAATTCTTATGATAATTTATCATAAAAATTAATTTCATTTACTTGCATCATACAATGTATATATCGATGAAAATAAGATTATTCAATACCCATCTATGATCTAGGTTGTCTATCATTAATATTAGTGTCATGTTTTCATCAAGATACCAATTTATTTTCAATAAACATTTCATGTTATTTCAACTAAGAGGTTGAATACTTACACAATTGGTATAGTCATTTAAGTACATCATTAAATTTCAAATGAGCCTCATCATCTCTAGCCTTAACCTCTATTCATGTATGCTTCCTTAAGGTATGTAATTACCTATCAATATCTTTCATAAATGTAATCAGTATCCTTATAAAAACACGCGTTCACACTTAATATCTCATGTTAAGCATATAAATGCACATTTCTCACCCTAGTAATAAACATAGAAATAGATAGAAATATATAATGCTCAACCTAGTTATCATAGAAGTGAACATAATTGCATATACATGAAATCTTGACTAGATGACACTATTTATTTCAGGTTCATCAATTTATTTTATTGTTTCCTTCTCTCTTAAATATGATTTCCTTGAAGTAAGTTCGAACCATAGCCATTCATTATGACTTATTAGGCTATATTTCCTTTAACTTATCTTCTCATAGTTGTATAAGTAATAAAATATGCTTCCAATTCTTGCACCTTTTCTAAATTAAAGTGTCGGTGATATGCAAATTATCCGATGCATTTCCAAAAATCAATCACTTGATCTGTCTATTTTCCTTGTTTTATGTTTAAATTTTTAATTTAAATCGTCATAAAAATATTAAAATCCAAACTTGATTTTGAGTAACATTACTAATTTGAAAAATTCATAAATATTTTTAATAATTTTAATAAGTGATACTATTTAGTTTATATGTATAGTTTCACTAATCATGAAAAATAAAGTAATTATTCTCACAGTATTTATAGTCCTCTTTTCGTAAATTGGATTAAAATGAACATGTACACCATAAATCTAATATTGTATCACGAATAATGCTTACCAAAAAAAAAAACAAAAAACAAAACTACATATATTTGTATGATTTATACCATAATTACTCCCAAATAATATTATAGACTTAGTATATATACACATTATAAATTTACATATTACAAATCATATTATATATTGGATTATCAATTAATGTTTACCATTACCCTCTATAAACCTAATAATGATATCATTTTTATTTTCTTTTATTATATTATAAAATATATAAAAAGTTAAATATTTTTATTAATATATTTTATCATTATTAAAATATATTAAAAAAATATATATATATGATATTTAAATATATTACTGTGTAAATTGTGTAAACAAAATTCACCATCATCATTATCATCATTATATTTATATTTATATTTATACCCATCACAATCCTAATATGTTATTAATTCATACTCTTTTCTTTATTTTAATATTGTAATGGAGCACATTTGTATATTACATTATAATGAATACAACCAATATCGTCTACTCATATTTTAGGAAAATAATACACTAAAAAAATGTTATGAATAAAAAACCTAACTCTAGATCGAATTAATTTCAAGTTTAATAGCATCTTATTATATTGTTCCTTCACTCCTCATTTTATATTTTTCTTCTCTCTCACTTTTGCATTCATTTATTTTCTTACTCCAATTAATTTAGAATTTTAATAACATCTTATTTTAACATTTATTTACTCTTTTTTTTTTATATAATTTATTCTCTCCGTCACTTTTACATTCATTTCTTCTTATATTTTATATTTCTTATTTTTATTTAATTATATTTAACTTTGCACTTCAACCACTATCCTTTTTTTTATCATATCTCAACTCAACCCCTTTTCCCAGAGTTCACCTAACGTATTGTCCTCTCAATATATTTGTATTTATTTTCTTTCATGTTTTCCTTGTAATTTCTCTTCTTCCTTTTTCATTTTTTATTTTACTATCCTATTTATTTATTCTTTTAACACTATTTTTTATTGTTAATACATTTATTATATTATCACACTTATGGTATTAAGCATTTAGTTTTTTTTTTTATCGGTTTTTCTTTTTATCATCTATTAATTTGTCTTTGACCAAAAATTTATGGATTTTTATCTATAGTTTAATTTTGTGAATTCATGTTTTGTTATTTTTTAGGTAATTAAATTGATTTATTTATAAGGAGATTGGTTGAAGTTTTAGTATGGAAAGTTTAATAACTTCCATTTCTATTATATACTAATCTTTTGTTTTTAGTTTTATTACATTTTTATATAACATTTTGAATTTTTTCTTTCCTATTATTTTTATTTTAATAAATTATAGTTTTTTCTTCATATTTTCAATTTAAGATGAAAATTTTAAAAATGAAAAAATAAATTCAATAGTTCTTTTTTAGTTATATTACTTTTTTTTTGTATTTTTTGGAGAAGACTTATTTTAAAGAGAAAAAAAATTAAATTATATATATATAAGTTTTATTACTTTTTTAATTTGACTTATATGTTTTTTGTCTTTGTTAAAGAGGAGTCTTGTGAGTATTTCTTTCCTAATTTGATTAAGAAACTTTTATTGATGTATAGTTACTAATTTTTAGGATGTGTTGAGCATTTGTTTCCTAACTTTGTTTATTTTTTTATTTTAGGCATACTTTTTATAATTTCTACCTCCAATTATATAAAGAATTCAATAAATTTATCTTGTTAGTATCCCGTGAGAATTTTGACCCTAAATTTGTTGGATTTGTTTTAGTTAGGCATTTACTTTTTATAATTTTTGCCTCCAAGTATATCAAGTATTCAAAAAATTGATATTATACCAATGAATTAAATTCAAGAATTCATGAAATTATTCTTTTTGAATTAAAGAATTTTTATTTATTTATTTATTTATTTTTATTTTATCCTTAATGTCTCTTGTTGGCAGGCCAAAGGATTTGAAACTCCCACCAGGTATTACCATGATCCCACTTTGAAATTCCATATTCAATAGCTAGGACAAGGCATTATCAAAATTCTTCTCAGCATTGTTGATAGTAGCCATCTCTTTATTTGTGTCTACATATGTGTGGTCATGGGATCCTCTTGGATGGGCTATGCCAAATGAAATATTCACACTTGAAACATGCTCAACTAGGCATGCCAGAAATATTCACACTTGAAACATGCTCAACTAGGCATGCCATAACTTTGTCTGTTAAATTTCCTTTCACATTTGCAGTTGCACAAGTTTTCTTATCTCTTTTATGTTTTTTCGAGTACGAAATTTTTCTATTTTTTACATCCTATATCTGTGTCATGATTGCATTTGTATACCTCTTTTTGCTAGAAACTAAGGGTGTACCCATTGAAAAAATGATATTTCAATGGAGAAAGCATTGGTTTTGGAAGAGAATAGTCTTTTGCACTGAAGAATGGGTGCAAACGAGGATGCTCAACCAAAAAAAAAGAAAACAATCCAAATTTGAATGCAGGAAAAAATAACAACAAAAATTTCTCCATAGAAAAATATCAGAACATGAAAATTACATATGAATACACAACGAACATTGGAAATTGGAGATTTGGATCTCGAAAAGGAAAAAAAATTCCAAGCACATACGAAATGCGAGAAAAAAATAGAGAAAGTATGAAAACAAGACGACAAACATTGATAGACCAAGAAGATCATGCAATTAAAGAAAAACAAATGAAGAACGAAACAATAGAACTAAGATAAAATAAACATTGAAAGTAGTAAAATGTAGTTAAAAATTGAAATGTAACAACAACTAAGGAAAACCACTTGAAACCATGCAAATTATTGAAAACCACTTGAAACCATGGTTTATTTTAATTTTATGAAACCGCTTGAATTCGTGTGAGTTTTGAACCACCTTGTAATAGTAATGGTTTAGGATAACCCACAAAAACTAAGATGCGTTTTAACCAAAGAAAATTGTTACATTTCCATATATTATTTACATGAATTACAATTCATGGAAATGTATTTATAAGAGGGATTAACAAAAATGGTTGTCTCATAGGTGCTCCAAAACCTATAAACATTAGTTTGATTGATGCTTGATATCCCTATATGAGTTAAAAGAGAGAAAATGTGTCAGGGTCTAGAATGTGCAAGAGTATCCCTCATTCCAATGTGCATGTTGAAAAGATATTCCTTGTAAATATATATGAACATTAGATTTTTGTGGCATCCATCATCATATATAACATTTAATGGTTCCTTGAATCCTAAATTACGATTCCTTCATTTGAAAACCTCACAAGTTTATTCTTTCAATCCTCACATGAAGGCTATGAGAATGTTTTAAAGATATCAAGTTTTTTAAATACATAGAAAGTGTTGTGTAGATTCGTGCTTGCACAAAAAGGAGTTTATAATTGCATATCACTATAATGCTCCACGAAAGGCTCTTGTAATTAATAAATATTAAATTCATAAATAATAAAATAAAAATAAATAAATTAGCATGCACATACTGATGATATGCTAGAAATGTTTACATGTTAATATTCTTATGTTGTGGAAATTTAATGTTGATTAAATTCATCTAGTTGTTTCTCAACATGTAATCGTGAAATATAAATTGAAAAATATGGTTCAAAAGGAAAAAAGAGAAACATTATTTTAAAATTTGTCAAGATTTGATGAAAATAATTGAAAACATAAAATACATTGGATATCCATCTTTGCACATGAATAAAAAAGGTTCATTGTAGAAACATATATATTTTTTAAATCCTCTTACGCATCCTTGTGCCCTACTTGATTGTTGTGCTAATATTTGGACATGTAAATTCTCCCAAAAAAAACACTCAAATCATTTGCACCCCTCTTGACCACAAATGATAATAACGTACATCGATTATTGGAAAGATGTTGAAGAATATTCCTTGTTCTCTAAAACCACTAAAACCTCTATCTCTTGATTTATTTTTGTTGCATTGTCAACAATTTCATTGGTATTCTCATACTTCTCATCCCACATTTCTTCCACTTTTTTTTTGGAATTGTGAAATTCTTTGTAGTCATGACAAGTTATTCCTTTAATAAAGTTCTTCTTACTAATTTTTTATGGTAATTCTAGTTACACTTATTAAAACACTAAATGATATGGTTTTTCTAATGAAGACCAACTTTTCCAACTAATTGATCTTGTACAATAGCCTTAACATACATACAAACTAGTTGAATAAGTTCCTTCTTGTATCATGGAGTCTGTATTGATGTATTTTACGGTTTTTTAGTCACAAATTATCTTATACTTCATCAAATTTTATAAATGTATAGATATAGATATTGTTTTCTCTCATGAAATAAACTTGACCCTTCAATTTGGTAATCACTAGCTTGTTTTTTCAAGAATCTCCCATTATCTCAAATTCAAAAGATTCACCATATCATTAGTTTAGTAATAATTCCCTCTAAAATATGTATTTATACTTCCTATATAGATATTTAAACTTAATTCCTTTTTTTATTTAGTTCAACAACCTTGCAAATTATTATACAATATATTGTTCATCAACTTTGCTAGATCTTCATCCTCTTCCCATTTTTTAGAAACTCTCTTTTGCTTCTTTAGTAAACTCTTCAAATCTTATAATTTTGTTCCTCACATTTTTTTTTTTTAATTGTGCTTAAATATATTTCATTCTCTTCTCACAGTCCCTTTTACTTGACATTGGATTTAAATAATTGAAATGTTTGATAAGTAGAATATATGAACAAAAATTTAATATCATCCTTGTTACAGTAGGGATCACTTTTAGTTTATGATTTATATAGTCTTTTGAAGAAATGAGTTTTTTTATAAGAAGAACTAATTTTTAGAAAATCAAATGCTTTACTTGGTAAATGTGACTTGCTGTGATTCAACCAAACAAAGCTTCAAACCTAGATTCACTAGTAAAATTTTGGGGTTATGTCTAAAAATAGATCAACTTTATCACACACCCTTCAAGCCTATGCCCAAACGGTTAATATTTTTCATTTCTTAAACTTGTGTTGGGGGAGAGTGAAGAGAGACTATTGCTTGTGGGACTAGATTACTTGGGAAATAGGTATATTGACAATTTACTCTCTAATTTCTCTAATTTTGAAACTTAAAATATATTCCTGTTAAATCATTTTTCTCTCTCCTTCTCTTCTCAAAATCCCTTTTGGTTGGCATTCAATTTTAATTCAAATGTTTGGTGAATGAGATATATGAACAAAAATATAACACCATCATTGTTGTAAAGGTGACTTTTAGTTTATGATTTATATAGTCTCTTCAAGAAATGAAAAATTGTTTCTAAGATTAACTAATTTTGAAAAAGTTCAAATGCTTCACTTGGTAAATAGAGAGATGGAGTTAAATATTTTAAAAAAATCTAATTTATTAAGAAACATATATTTATAAATTTATAAATTTATTTGTTTACAATATCAAATGAATAAAGCATTTCCAATTTTTTTTTAAGTAGTATGGTACATCTATTTTCTTGAAATAATTGATTAAATAATATAATTTTATATGATAAAGATTTAAATATCTTAAAAATTTTGAATTATGATATTTAGAATTTTATAAAAATAATTTTAAAATAAATTATTTTAAAAAATCAATATTGTATGTTATTAACCTTTTA
The DNA here is from genome assembly GCA_034641835.2 of Pinus albicaulis. Taxonomy (NCBI): domain Eukaryota; kingdom Viridiplantae; phylum Streptophyta; class Pinopsida; order Pinales; family Pinaceae; genus Pinus; species Pinus albicaulis. The sequence continues at coordinate 732,861,103 of CM076579.1, forward strand.
TAGAGATATATAACCACACATTATAACTATATAATACATATTTCAAATGACAATTTGTATTTCTTAAATTATAATAGATCATTAAAATTTATATATAATTATTTAATATTTGTTGCCAACATAGTCATGATTTAACATAAAAGATAAATATAATTTATATCATTAAAATTTATATATAAATGAATCAGTTTTCTATTGTTAACATAGGATCACATTTGAAATGTAAAATATAAATTTTTGAGTGCAAATATTTTACAAATTCCATACCTTCAACTAGTTTTCAATGTTCTTATCCTTTAGATGGGGATTCCTCTATTGGATGTTCTCAATTGTGGCATCCCTTGAAGTTAAATCATTATTTATTCATAAGCAACACATTTGGCTATTTAATTAAATGAATTTATGCAATTAAATTTAGTTGGTAATGGAAATATAATGGTCCCCAAAGCACTAATTTTCCATCTCCCTTTATGCTCACATATAACATAATTTGGAAAAGCAAGTGGCCCATTATCCACACATATAATTTTCTTTGCTTGCAGGGAACAAACATCATGTAGTGTAATTGCGGGAATCATATTAAAGGATTGTGAATGACATATCCACATACTTTCAATTCAAACACCTTGTATGTGAACTATTCACCTTGCACACATCATCACTACTAACCAATTTTCTCCACTAACCATTACAAGTAGAGTAATTTCTTATATTTTACTTTGAAATTTTGCACAAAAACATAGCTTAAAACTAGGAGGATTTAAGTAAGTGGCCCTAATCCACATATATTTTTTACTTTTTTTTCTCATTCCAATTCACACAACACTTATCTTAACTAGGAGGAAACTAAGTGGCCCTAAATCCTCAAATATTTTTACTTGTTTTGCTAACCAAATATTTTATTTCATTCATTTATTTTCGAGACCAATACTTGGTGTTAGTAAAGAAAAAAGTAGGCACTACCTCCCTTGCATCCTTATGGCAAACCTTTGGTTGCATATGGACCCTTTCTCAAAGCACTGGAGCAATATAATTAGGAAAGAAGTAAGTGGTCCATCATCCACATATCATTTCTTTTCTTGCAAGTAATAAACATCACATAGTGTAATGAGGGGAATTGTAAAATGTCATCACATATCCACATAAATTCACACTTTTTATGCTAATAATTTAACTTGCACACACATTAACCCCACACACTAAGCTCACTTAAAATTTCTATAAAGGGTATCCTCTTTCCAGAATTTTTGTACTTAGTTTTGTTTAGCTTATATTTTATTTCACACCTTAAGTGAAGAAAAGCCTTTCTAAAAACAACCTTAACCGATAGGCCACAAGATAATTTATAGTTCAAGCTAGGACCACGATGGTAGGCAGCACATAATCCATCATGGTTTTTTTTCGTACTGAAACATAAAATTGTGTCTTTTAGGGAGCTTAAAATCCTACACCATCCAGTGACAAATATGGCACATGGAAAGAAACCATGAATGGGGTAAGGCTTAGGTGATATATTATCACGAACCTTCATGTTGTCTCCCGACATGTGGTAGGAATTTTGAGTCCAAAAATGACAACTAGAAGTTGAGATTAATCAATTCCCACTAGACACAGGTAACATAGTTTCCAAATATTAGGGAATCTTTCCCTATAGTTTGAGGTGCGAGAACACTTAGAGCTTAGGTGATCTTGGACAAGCTACTAGAAGCATCGTCAACTCTTTCGAGATATATACCTGGTATGTCAGGCCACTATAACCCTCTCCATACCTTGGTTTGTGTTTTGTATGCTTGAAGCGTCGCGAATAACATTTATGGTGTGGCCCTAGTACCTTATTTTAAAATCTTCACAAGACCCAATTACTACTTGAGTAGAAGGACATTAGGTATTTTTAGTAATTTTTATCATACACAAAACCTCACAAAACATTTTTTGTTCATTGTTTCACATATTAGAATTAAATGGAAAGTTAACCATTTATTTTTCTTTTTTTATTATGTGAGATTCATTTGGTTTTCCTAAAGAAAATTTATGTGTTCAGCTGTGCTTACAAGTGCAACAGTGTTAGGTGTTGTTAACTTATTTCCTTTTGTTCCATCTAATTTCTTTCTCAGAAAAGAATGTTTGTCAGTAGTTACATCTTCCATAGGGGTTATATCATCTCTAGGTTCCTCCTACATTCAATCCACATCATCATGAAAATTTTGTTTTTTGATAGAATATTAAACCTCTTCTAAAGCAAAGGATTCATACTCACGATTCAACCCATCAATAGATGATGAGAAATGAAGTATCCTAACCTATAAAGGAACCTTTGACTGAGGAGGAACACTTTTACCATTAGAAATATTTTGAGGTCTAAAATGGGCCTCCTAAGGAATATTATAAAATAATAGTGGAAAAAATAAAATAAGATTAGATCACCTCATCATGTTTTGGAGGGGAAAAAACTACTTTTCAAACTTGTGATTTCAACTTGTATCCCTATGATTTTACTCATTTTTCAAGCAAGAGCACGTGTTGGATGCATGATTTAATTTTGCAATCAAGGAGTATCCATGGTTCATAATTTTGATGGACCCTACTACACAAATGTGAAATACATGAAAAGCATGATTGCAAGTGTTCAGTTGTGCTTACAAGTGCAACAGTGTTAGGTGTTGTTAACTTATTTCCTTTCATTCCATCTAATTTCTTTCTCAGAAAAAAGCGTTTGTCAGTAGTTACATCTTCCATAGGGGTTATATCATCTCTAGGTTCCTCCTACATTCAATCCACATCATCATGAAATTTTTTTTTTTTGATAGAATATTAAACCTCTTCTAAAGCAAAGGATTCATACTCACGATTCAACCCATCAATAGATGATGAGAACTGAAGTATCCTAACCTATAAAGGAACCTTTGACTGAGGAGGAACACTTTTACCATTAGAAATATTTTGAGGTCTAAAATGGGCCTCCTAAGGAATATTATAAAATAATAGTGGAAAAAATAAAATAAGATTAGATCACCTCATCATGTTTTGGAGGGGAAAAAACTACTTTTCAAACTTGTGTTTTCAACTTATATCCCTATGATTTTACTCATTTTTGAAGCAAGAGCACGTGTTGGATGCATGATTTAATTTTGCAATCAAGGAGTATCCATGGTTCATAATTTTGATGGACCCTACTACACAAATGTGAAATACATGAAAAGCATGATTGCAAGTGTTCAGCTGTGCTTACAAGTGCAACAGTGTTAGGTGTTGTTAACTTATTTCCTTTCGTTCCATCTAATTTATTTCTCAAAAAATAACGTTTGTCAGTAGTTACATCTTCCATAGGGGTTATATCATCTCTAGGTTCCTCCTACATTCAATCCACATCATCATGAAAATTTTGTTTTTTGATAGAATATTAAACCTCTTCTAAAGCAAAGGATTCATACTCACGATTCAACCCATCAATAGATGATGAGAACTGAAGTATCCTAACCTATAAAGGAACCTTTGACTGAGGAGGAACACTTTTACCATTAGAAATATTTTGAGGTCTAAAATGGGCCTCCTAAGGAATATTATAAAATAATAGTGGAAAAAATAAAATAAGATTAGATCACCTCATCATGTTTTGGAGGGGAAAAAACTACTTTTCAAACTTGTGTTTTCAACTTATATCCCTATGATTTTACTCATTTTTGAAGCAAGAGCACGTGTTGGATGCATGATTTAATTTTGCAATCAAGGAGTATCCATGGTTCATGATTTTGATGGACCCTACTACACAAATGTGAAATACATGAAAAGCATGATTGCAATCATGTATTTTCATGAATTTTATATTTTTCTTCTAGCAGGGTCCATCAAAAGTATGAAACATGGGTACTCCTTGGAAGAAAAATTAAATTATGCATCCAACGAATGATCCCGCTCAACATTTTAGTAAAATCATAGGGAGATAAGTTGAAAATACAAGTTGAAAAAGTGGTTTTTTGTTTTTTTATCTTTTTACTCCAAAAGCGATGAATCATCCCCCATGGTTGACATCATCATATTGAATCTTATTGGTTCTTATAAATTTTATTTTTGTTGTACATTTTTAGGCCCATTTTAACTCAAAAATTTTCTAATGCTTTCATCATATTTTAAATCACCCTTTTTGTTGACACATGAACAAATACTTTTGCTGGTGCGCTCTTCTTCGACCTATTTTTCCTTGAGCTCAAAACCCTTTTATTTTCATGTTTCAACTTAAAACCCTTGGTCAATTTCAAATTCTGCTACCAAGTTGTGAAGTCTTAACTTTCTTTCCATTTAATTTTTCCCCATGGTTTGTGACTAGAGCCCTAAAAATATTTAGGAAAACAATGTCAAAATTGCTCCATGTCCTGAGGAAAACATTGCACAAGCATACCAAATGCATGGTTCAAGTAAATGAAAATGATAAATCTACTCGTTGGGCTCTTATCCCCAGGAAACCCTACCAAGATAGAATTACAACATGAATCAGAGCACTTGTGGTAGATTTTTGGGAGAGCCATTATCATGATATTCTTGATATAAAGTGTGTCATATGACATGACATAACTAAGGATGAGTATGTAGATCATGTTAAGCACATTGTATAAATTACAAAATTTGCACTATTCAAGGAATTTCAGGAAAAGAATCACCATGTGAATATATCCATAAGAATGTCTGAGAAATTGAAACCATAGTTTATTAGGCCTAATAAAATCTGTGACACGTCTTGTTGTTGATACCATGTTGAAATTCAGCTTCATTATGATACTTTCCAGGAATTTTACAAGAATAATTTTCACGATGACCCTCCTCCTCCTATAATGAACTATTTTGTTTCATCAATAATGTGCAAAACAACACAAAAAGAGTTGTTTTACAAGAAAATATGTATAGGTGGGAGAATATGCACTGAATGTCATTTTCACATGGAAGCGATATGAGTATGTTGTTGGAAATCAAGCGACTTCTTCAACTATGGCGCCTAAGATGATCAACTACGTTGAGGATGAGATTCTTATTTCATATTTCATGGGGGTGTTTCAAAACCAAATCTATAAATATATCAAACTATTGCATAGGTATAGGAGGAAATATTTTGAATTTAAGCATTCTTGCAAAGTATTCCAGCTAGGCACAATCATAATAGTGTTAGGCTTTGTTGAGAATTACACAGTTTCTCCTCAAACAGAGATCTAGAGTGAGTACTATCACTCAGACCAAGTGTCCATATTCGTACATGTTCTATAAATACATGCACAATTGGATGTTGATGGTAGGGATAACACTGATGAGTCACGTGATGTGATTAAGGAGTATTACTTTTACATCAACGATGACCATGGACATGACACATTTTTCATGAAAAAATTATTCAACCTAATTTATGAATCATTAAAAAAAAATTATATATTATTTCAAAAACATTGGATATGGTGAGATGGTTGTGTAGTGTAGTTCAGGTCATCATGTAATTTTTATTGATTAAGCTGACTACACAAGAAAACAAAAATTCAACATACTTGGAGCTATTTTGAAACATGACATGGAAAGGGTGAGAATGATGGTGCGAGTTCTTGTGTGAAGTGAGAACTTATGAGGTGCTAAATGAGTCATGATGCAAATAAACTCAAATAATCACTAGATGTGGTCAACTAGTGTAGATCCCATTTAGAACATGAAGGTCACGAATATATTAGGCATGTGCATAGGTTTTTCTATAATGTTGAAATTGGCGATGTGAGTAGATCCATTCCATGGTATTGTAATACTATAGAAGAAACAAGGGAATTTCATGCAGTGCATAGAAAATACATGGAGGGAATATTTTGCATTGAGACAAGAAAACTCACATGTTTTTGTGATTTTTTAATTGGTGTTGATGGATATAGAATTGATCATTGTGAACAACACAAGTAGGTGAAAGGATGGAAATATGTCCCCCTTAATCCAAAGGGACCTCGTCCAATTCATATGTGGCAAGAGATGCACAATGAAGAGGCCATCATTTCACTTGATTGTGATCAAGTCTTTGATATTGTAACGGATGGTATGTGGCTCATCTATCATTAACGATTTCATCTATAAATTGAAACCTTGAATGTATTTACCTAATACATATTTTGTATTTTGATTGTAGGTGATGTTTTTGATATCACTGCCCCATCAGCAAATGAAGAGAACATGGCCTACTATTTGATGTGATGCACACAAGTAAAAAGCGGGTTGCTGAGACCATATGAAGATGGAAAATTCACATACCGAATTGGTGACATGGTTGTGATGGACCGATTTATGATGCATTCTCTCTCTCTCTCTCTCTCTCTCTCTCTCTCTCTCTCTCTCCAGCATTACACAATTATAGTGGGCGAGCCTGCCTCACTGTGACTCTCAATTGTGTATTCATGCTTCTCAGGTCTCTGGTTGTTGTACATTGTTTATTTTCAAGCCTTTGTTCCTTACCCCTTCTGCCTACCTCACTGTGACTCTCAATTGTGTATTCATGCTTCTCAGGTCTCTGGTTGTTGTACATTGTTTATTTTCAAGCCTTTGTTCCTTACCCCTTCTGTATGGAACTACACATTGTGCAATATCTAAGCCTTCCTCCGAGTCTAGTACTGAGTTCCACTCTAATCAAAATTCTCATGAAGAAGGTTAGATTAGGGGTTTTTTGATAGATGTCGTCTTGTCAAGAGTTAATTTAGATTGTAGGTACTATATATTAACAAGATAAGATGGTGCCCATAAAGGAGTAGAAGGATACCATTTTTGGGTCAATTAATCATTCCTAAAAGTACCAGCTAACTGTTACACATTAATTTATCAACCCGAGGTTTCATTCTTCTATTTCAAGGTTATTGACACTATTTTTACAAAAGGAATGCAAATATGACTAGTTTCTATGATCTTATAAAATAAATACTGCAATATTAAGGGAATCAACTCAACATGCAATAGCTAATTACGGAAAACTATTCAAATCATTAACTTATTTAGGCTTCTGAAGGAAACAATAAAATAAAACATACTAAGAAAAGGTTGTTTCTTAGGGAACAACAACTAGAGAGTAAAAACAAAACATTACGAAATCATAATATATAACAACAATTAAACAAATGAAATAGGCATCTATGTAATCTATAGGTTTCATTAGGAAGGAACAATACCTCTTAATGGATTAACTGCAACAATTCTACTCTATAACAATTCCAAAAAATATGATTTAGGACAAATAATTCAATTTAACAAATCAACACGAAGAAATTATAAATAATTATGCAAATAGAAATAGTTGGAACAGAGGAATCATAAAATAATTTAAAGCTAGAAGAGAAGTCAATGTTTTTTCCAAGATCGAGCCCAAATTTGGGATCGAACTATCTTACAGGAAAATCAACACAATAAACTAAATATGAGTAACAAATACTTCCATTCAAATTGAATAAAATTGGTTACAATTACTGTAATCGCAAGTATGAGCTTGTGTCAAAAAATAATATTACAACTTGAACTCATTTTCGAGGTTCAACACCATCTTTTGTATCATTACAATAAAATATAAGATCAGATAATCTACTTTTAATAATGAGCGATCCTAAGAATATAAATATTCTCAGGATGCTCATTTAGTTTACAAATATTTGAATGCATCTGAAGAGCTAGGTCGAAAGGTCATCCTCAACGAAATCATTCCAAATAGAGTGTAACAACTTGAGGCTTACAAGATATCCTCTGACCATTCTAGGAAAATGATGAGGCTCATCATTAGGTATATCTTAAGGGGTTACAATGTCACCTTTTATCTTATTAACTCTCTCTCTCTCTCTCTCACACACACACACATATATATATATATATATAAATATACAGAAATTATTGAGCGCTCTTTTTTTTTTTTGATTCTAGGTCAGGGCTCAGAGTAGACAATAAGGAGAAATATTATGAAGGCTTTCCACCTTCTTAGCTTCCGCAATCAGCCCAAGATCACCTAAGATCCTCCTCCAACTTTTCAAAATCAAGTGCAGCCAATCAAGTGAATGTTAAGAGGGAGCCAAGCTCCACACCTCTCGAACATCAAGGAGACAAATTCCTATGCTTTGGGGAGTTGTTGGTAGTTATGGATTAGTATAAATAAAAATGAGTAAGATTTCATGAGGATTCGATTTTTAAAGGCAGATAGATAGCCCTTAACTCAGTATTAGAGATATTTTTTTACTTTCATTTTGATGTAAGAGACTTGTTATGAAATGAGAATGAGAATTTGGTTTTCCTCTTATTAGTGTCTATGAGTTACGATTGATCAAATTTTCTCTTTCAATATTGTTAGATGGCTTTGCTCAAATTTTTAAATTTTCAAATAAATTTTACATGTCTTTTTATTGTCTTGAGTCATGTCCTAGGTATCATTACTACTCCCTCCATTTTCAAGGTCATGAAATGAGTGTCTTGTTCATAATTTTGATCATTAATTTATTCAAATGCATACTTAAAGGGTTTGAAGTTACAAATCATGGTTAAGATATGCATTAGGTGTCATCATTTTCTCATGTCATCAAAATCTACATGGGAGTCATGTCATCACCATTGTCGCCATGATGGGAGTTATTAATTAGGGATAATTTAGTCAAAAAGGTATCAAAGGTACATTCAGCCCACATGGAGCTATAACATTTCCAAACAAAAAAATAAAGCTACAGTATACTACCTCATCAAGTCACTTCTCATAAGGACGTGATGTCACACCATCACCAAAGAAAAAAACAGATTTCAAGAAATAAAAGGACCATCCAAGAATTAGAAAGCCTCATTCCACCCTCAAAGAAAACTTATCCATGATTGTGCTTCATCTCATCCAGCAGAACCTTGAATTTTTCATCACCAAACCTTTTCCATCAAGCACACTGCACTTCTGCATTAGCACACTGTGCTTCTAGAAAACACACTACGTTTTTGGGTTTGGAGGTCAAATAAAGAAAAAAAGGGTTCATTTATTACCCTAAAATTTTCAGATATTCTTGATAAATTAAGTAAATCCCTTCATCAACTCTTTGATGCAGTCATTTCTCACAAAAAGTGAATAGAATCCCTCTCCTAGGGTTTCTCTACGCTTTTAGTTTTCATGATTTTTACTTCATCTCAGAGACAATTTACCTATTTTTTCTACCCAAATACACTTGTATACACTTATCAAACCTTCCCCAACCATTTATCACACTAATTTCCTTCATCCCACTATTTATCCCCAAAAACCCAAGCCCATGCTATGCTTCTGCTGCATTCCTGGGTTTTCCCTATGTTTTCCACTTGCTCCCTTCTTTCCCTCATCCATTAAGTGAAATATCACGTCCCATGTGTCCTTAACATATACCCCTACCCCGTAAAATTTTCCTATAATTTTTCCAAATCCCTATCCCATCCATTCCATTCCCCAAACTGGCTACTCTTTTTTCCCTGTCTTCCAATCCTAAACCCTACCCTTCCCTCCCATCAAACTAGGGTTTCCTAGTAAGAAAAACCAACACCATGGATAGTGAAAAGAACAATTAAAACAAGGGAGGCCATGTCTCCATATATGAACCAACTCATATGCAGGATATCAATGCTTCACAATTCATCAAGAGGTCATTTGAATGAGTAGGTTGCTTAGGGTTTTGTGAGAAAGTTCAACAAGTGGGCCACCATTGTAAGATGGCTAGTTTATTTGCCACCAATTTTAAATGGAACAATACTACCGTAGCAGGGATAGAATTTTGGGTATCGGCGGAGATCATAACTTTAGCCACTAGTATCCCTAACCAAGGAGAGGTTTGGTTCAAGGGGATGGATTTAGACATGCACTATAAGTCTTTATTGAAACCACAGTATAAAGAATCTCCCTCTCATATCTTCCCTAGTAGACAGTTGTTAGATAAATGCATTCCTTTGATGAAGATGATAATGATTTTTTTCACTTGTGAATGTAGGTTTAGTAGGTTGTATCAGTATCACATTAGATTTTTGATTCACTTCACCTCTATTAAACCACTAAATATGTATAAATACCTATTTAGAAGTCTTGCAGCAGTCTAAAGGGAGCTACCATTCAAATATCTTATTCCATCATGCCTTGTTCAAAGTCATAGTTCTTAATCAGCTCACACATGTTAATATGTATTGGGAGGCATTTTTGGAGGCAACAAATCTTTTGCCTATGTCTCCTCAATCCAAAAGCATCAACACCCCTACATCATCTGGGACACAAAGAGTTGAGCCATCTAGCATACCTTCAGTGACCAAAAGACAACCTAGGGCAGAGGTTTCTCAAACCTACAAGAAGGGGTAAATTTTTTTTTTTTCTCCTGAGATAGCTAAAGACGTGTGTACACCTAAACCTCTGACTAGGTCACAAGCTAGAAGACTACCCGATTAAGCTACAGTCGAAGAAGTTCGGGGAGAAGCTATGGAGAAATCACCTAGGCATGGAAATGAGTCACCCCTGTAGCATAATGATGAAGATATTCTTCATGAAGAAGAAATACTTGACCATGGAGATAAGCCAACTGCAGACATTATCAAGGAGCAGCAAGCACAAATCAAGGAACTACAAAATGATCTCTCAAAGGAAAAATTTATGGTGGCCTTCTTGAAACAGGAAAATAGGCACTTGAAAATGAGATTGATGCACAAAAGTACCTCACAAGAGCCTTCATCATTCAAAAAATAATTTGAAGGAAAAATTAAGGCACTGATAGATGTAGAGCGGATTGAAGACATAGATATTCAAAGGTAGCCAAGGTGGCCTACCACCATGAGAAGACAAGGAGCCATCTCCTTCACCAGCACATATCCACTGACCTTATAGATGCAATTATTGATAAGGAAAGGGAGTATTTTATTTATAGAGTGATGTGTACTTGGAGAAACTTTTGGAATAGTAAAACACAGACACTTCCATGCAAAGGCACATGGCAAGGCACTATTACACAAGAAATTTGATTTGCAAAATCAGGGTTAAGAACATGAAAAAAAAGGCTCAAAAAGACCCTAAGAAAGATAAAAAAGAAGGATAGCCTTGATATTTTGGCTGATTTATCTCTATTTATCTAAGCCATGACTAAAAAATGGAAAAGGGGAGAATTTGGGGAAAATTTTGGCAATTTTTGGGTTTTTTAGTAATTCAGGCAATTTTAGTGCACAAAAAGGCAGCATGGCCATGCTACGCTTTTTCTCAGAGGATTCAAATGATGAATGGAAAGTATGTTCAGGTGTCATATGAATATTAAATTACATAAATCCACTTTTTATTTCATGTTAGCTCACAAATTTGCAGGAAAAGGTAAAAACCCATCAATTTTTCACACTTCTGCCACTATTTTAAACCACACGTTGCACTTCTGGAGTAGTTGTGGGAGAATGGGTTTTGAGGTGCCTTAGAGGTGATTTTTCATTGATTTGATGCTTCATATGCCTTGTGGAAATCCTAATATACCTTTAACAACCTCCATCCAAGCTTATAAATGCACCTAAGCCATCCAAAATATCCTTCAAAATTCGCTACGCTTCTACAAAATTTCGTTGTGTTTGTGAGAGATTTCGCAGAGCTTCTGGGTTTCAGAACTTTCTAGACACATGGAGGTCAAAGGTCAAAGTTGGTCTATGTAGAAACTATCTCACAAGTTTTTTCATGGTTACTGAGCCTATTTATGTTCATCTTTGTTAAAGGATCTTGTGTTGAATGACTTGAGACAAAGACTCAAAGTTGTTATCTAAAAAAGAGGAAGTTGTTTCTAACTCCCCTAGAAATTAGGTTATGAGTCATTACGTGCATTAATTATTTGTTTTATATTAGGTTTCGACCCATAGAGGTGGAATATTTTTTATTTTTCTATATGTACTCAAACTGAAGTCATTTTGAGCGTTAATACTTGGTAATCATAGTGTGGAGCTATTGTATACCATTTTACAATGATATTAAAGACAGTTGCAACAATATTCTTTGGATTCCTATGGTATGCTTATTGACAGTGTTTCTTCTTAGTTTTATCATAAATTTGAATGTTTATTTCTCCTTACATACATATGTATGCATTCATGTGATCATCTCATTAGTTTTTTAAGAAGAATTCATAAGTTTTATGCTTTGTTTTGATGCGTTTTTCATGTTTGTGTTCCATTTCTTTTGATGAATGTATTCATAGTAATATGATCATTTTATCCTTAATTTTTCAACCTTATACCACAATGACAACCAAAAAATGTCAATAAACATACCTACTTTTCCTCATTTTCATCACTGCAATTGATCATTCAAAACCTTGACCTAGTTCCTAGATCAATGATCCTGATCCAACAAACTTAAATAAAAAAACCTAATAAAATTTTATTGAACTTATAACTAGCCTAAAATCCTTATTCTCCAGTCATTTCATTACCTATGAAATTATTTTGAGAGATAACTCTCTTACCTTGTAGTGCTAGATATTGAGTTTAAATATGGTCTGTGGTTACCCCTTTAGCTTCCTTTCTCAGCCTTGGGAAACTGAAGTGGAGCTAAGATTTTAGCATTGTTTCCCGGGAGAAGAAGGTTACATTTTTCCTGGGTTTGAATGACAAGGATCAGATCTGATTGTTGATGGTGGACAATAGTCATACATATGAAGGTTGAATCATTCACCTCATAACTCCAAATTTATTCAAAGACTCCACTAGCAGCAAGATCCAGAAATCAAGATGAGTTCTCAGTCCAGAAGATATCCTCCTATTCATCAAGATCATGTTCCAGGATTTCCAAAACATATGCCTCAGGGAGATTGGAAAACATACTTGCCAAAATTTAGAGATGGAAAAGGTAATGATGCTACACTTCATTTAATAATATTTCATATGCATGTGCATAAGTTGAGGATTAATTTTCATGAAGATTGTTTAATGAAGATGTTAATGATCAAATTAGAAGAAAGAGCATGAATTTTGTATGAAATCTTGCCTCCTGCTTTTATTTATTCTCTCAAATATTTTCACTTAGTATTTTTTGAGAAGTATAGAGAAACCTATATTTCTTTGTTTTTTATTGAGGATTGTTGTGATCACTTTGAGAATTTCACTCAAGAGTTGGAAAGTGCTTATGGTGATGAAGAGTTTATGGATGATGAAATCTTGGATTCTTGGAATGAAAACCATTTTCACCACCATGAGAAGATCATGGATTCTACCCTGGATGATAACAAACTTGAGAAAAATTCTTCAAAAGATAATTTTGATCAAACATCATGAGAATCTGGTAATCAGGACTACTAGACTGCGAAGGTTGAGTAGTGGCCTGACCTTTAGATGGTTGGGTAGAAATATATCCTTGCTGAGGGAAAGGATTGGTGAACACAATTAGTTGAGTTGGTGTAGTGTTTGGAGGAAGTGAAGCAGTGGGTTGTTGTCCTCTAGATGCTGATTGTGCTTCCCACGACAATGCATTTGGGGTAAAATGGGACAATCATGAGTATAATGGCCATGGAAACCACAACATGAAAAAGGCTTGTTCATATAAAGAGGCATTTTCTGCTTGGGATGATCACCCTGTTGTTGATTTGTGGTGTTAGGATGGTTCCCTTGGGGTGCGTTCAGTTGATTACCTTAGTTCCCTTAGGTACCCTGCACTGGATGGTTTTGGTTACCTTTCCCCTTATTCTTTTTCTTTGAATTAAAAGGATTAGTCGCACTCTGTTGCGCATACACATGACCCTGAGGAGGAGTGGCTACTATGGCAGAGGTTGAGAAGGCATGGGAAGCTAGGACACTGATGTCAGAGGGGTTGGAGCATTGGGTTGCGGATAAGTATAGAAAGGAGGTTTAGCAACAGCTGGCCCTGGCATCGGTTGATGCAGTTGGGAAAATATATAAGGCGTGATTTGACCCATATACATGCTTCTGGGAGGGGGATAAGTGTTGGAGGAGTTGGTCCCCCCCTATGGCAAACCATAACCCATGGAAGGAGGAGTATATGAATGTGAAATATATCTAATGATACCATCGGCGGTGTGATATGGCCTCGGTTCATGGGCACCACCAGTTCTAGGGAGATCCAAAAAAATGGTATAAACATAACAAGACTAGGCATATATCAAGTCATATTTCAACATGACTTGGAGAAATTCTTCCTCGGTCTGAGGAAATTGAGAAGTGACATCTTTACCAATGGAAGGAAAAATCATTCTAAGAAACCAATCCATATAGACACGATTGTCGAATTTAGGAGCTCGACACAAGCTCCTCCTTCTACGCCATTCTTGGACATGGTAAAAAAGGTGGGTGGTAGAAGCTTGATGGAATGTGGTAAATAAATCGGTATCAGTATCATAACAGAGAGGTAACTGGAAGTAGGAAAAAAACACTTTAGCAAGAGTCGCAAACGTGGAATGAGATGTACAAGTCTGGTCAAAATACCACTTCACAGCTTCTCCAGTGAGCATACGTTGGAACAACTGAAGGCGAATGGAGTCATCAATAATGGAATTGGATGAACACCACATGTGAAACGAGAAAACATGATTAGTAGGGTCCTATCCACTGTTTCCTTAAAAATTAGGGATGCCTGAAGGAAGATTAGTTGGCATAGTAGGCCAACTTGGATTATGGAGTATAGGGTCGTTGATTAACTGACTAAAATTAGGAAGTCTTAAACTTGCCATGAAAGGTAGAAAAGGAGTAGCTATAACGATTCTAGTAGCGGCTCCAGCATTAGGGCCAGGGCCACCACTGGCTTGAGGACCTGCACGTGCATTATTGTCTGACATGATGATGGTATGAGGGTGAGGGGAACCAACTTCAGAATCAGAGAAAGAACCCGATGAACCAGAATCAGAGTTAGTATGGGGACTCGGCGGAGGACTAACTCAGATCCTATGCGGTGGAGTAATTATTCCTAATGGAAACTGAGGGTGAAGGCCTTGGAGTCTCCGAGATAAAGGCCTTGGGATCGCAATGATGGCAAGTCACAAATGACACAAAAATGTTGAAGAGTGATAAAAAAGGCATTGTGAGGCAAATTAATTAATTATGATGTTTATGTATTTTCTTGGCGGTGTAAACCAAGCACTCTTCACTTTAGGTGTGAATGTGTAAGTCGTCTGTTAATTTTAATTAAGATGAGATGGTTTTATAAAGAAAATTAAAAAAATTTGAAGTATTTTAAATAGAACTGAAATGACAGTAAAATAAACAGCTACACATGTATAGATTCAACCCAAAAGAAGACATCCCAAACAACTGGTCTAAAATGTGGGTGAATTGACTCAACACACAAGATGAACAAAATATCTAAGTTCTATGGTATAGGGATCTAATGACTTAGATCTTCTAGAAAATATGTAGAAAATAGTAAGAAACTAGGGGGGAATTGCTGCAAAATGGGAGGCGAAAGGCTAAAACCCTAGGGGAAACAAGGGAAACCTAAGGGAAATACAAAAAAAATCAAGAGGGGGGTTTGGATGGAATAATAACCTATCAAAAAGGACCTGAAAGAAGAATAGATCATACCCTGAAACAATGGTTGAAAGCACTACAATTCTCTGACTACCTACTCAGCTAAACCCCTCCTAGAAATATTCAAGTGTATTGAAACCCTAGGGGGCTTGGTTCTACTTCAAGGAGACAAAATGAGAATATCTAGGCCTAAGATAGGCTGAGATGGAGGTCAGACAACCCAAAAAAGTACTTGTGGCAAACATTGACAGTTACAAAAAAAATCCAGAAAAAAGTCGCAGCTCGCAGCTGGAAATCGCAGTTTCTGGGCTAACAAGTGCGATTTCAGGAATAAATCATAGGTTTGGGTTCAAATAGTGTGATTTCTAGCTCCTAGATCCTCGGGCGGTAGGTTACAGATTTTTTTTTATCTTTGGCATAGTGGATACCGGTTACATGCAGAAAACACTCGAAAACACCCTAAAGTTAGAATTTTTACTGTTTTAGGGCATAAAAGTTAAAAAAAACATCAAGAGACTGAAAAAATATGAAGAAAAATCCTAGTTACTGAAGTTGTTGGTCACGCAGGAATCTGAATTACAACAGTGCAGTTGCCATTTGTTAGCGTAAATTCTTAACACAAGTGTAAAAAAAGAGCTCACTTTAGCTGTGTGTGACAAACAACCCTAACAAAAAATATGAATGCTTAACTTCTTTAGATCTACAATCAATAGTTAAAAAAAATGCTGCAAAAAACCAGATCTATGCAGCAAAACCAATTAAATAGTGAAAAGAAATGAGAATTGCTCCATGTGTAAGAGTGAACTCTAATCGCAAGTGTGCGAAAAAAAAACTCACTTTAGTTGTGCATAAAAAACAACCCTAACATCCAATGTGGCTGTCAATTTCCTTATATATGCAGTAGCTGATCAACATAAATGCTACAAAAATCCAGATCTATGTAGTTAAAGATATTAAATAGAGAAAATAAATAAGAGTTGCTCCATACATCCAATATACAAGACAATAATTTATAATAAAAAATTTGTATTATGACACCTAGGAAGGGAACACAAAAAGATGTTACCAGTCCCCCTCAATGGGATGGGTTCTTGTATGTCCTTAGTGCTTCAGACCCAAGATCTCCCTCTCTTGATGGTGTAGAAAACCCAGACAAAATAGAACTGAAATGGAGCTCACAAGAAAAAGTAAAAAAAAAATATGACAATGATGGAGAATCGAAGTCAGACCAAAAGTATAGATCAAAAGGTGATAAAAATTGTCGTGAATGAATGGAAAACCCCTTCTATTTATAAAAAAATATTGAGTTAGTCTAGATATTAGTGCATAGTTAAAATATTATTAACCAAATATAGATCCAAATTACTTGAAATATTTTATTATTTTTGGTCGAGGAAAAAAGGAATTTAGAATTGGTTAAATCCCTTTATTTAGAAATAATAAATAAATAAATTATTTATTTAATTATTTAAAAATTATTTAGTCAAATTCAACAAGGAATATTATTAAATAATGATTTAAATAATGATTTGTAGAGAATAATAAGATAAATAATAATTTATCTAATTAATCCTCATTTTTTGGGTTAAATATGACCAAGAATATTAATTAAACACTGGTTTACTTAATTATTCCTAGAGGAAAATCAAACAAATAAGGATTTATTTAATTATTCCTCACGGGGTTTCCTGTTTAGACCTGAAATAATTTAATAAACTATGGGTTATTAAATTATTTCTCATAGTCAAAGAAATTTTACTATGGTAAAATTGGTCTTACATGGTGTACTTTAGTCCATATAATAGTAACAGGTTAGATGACCAAAAATTGGTGTAACAAATTTCCCTCCAACTTGCAAGCGTTAGGAGCTAATCGTATGAATGAAGTACATTGTAAGAACGCAATCAGTAGACACCAAAGGTGAGTTAGAGAGAGAGAGAGAAATATAAGACAGACTGAAGCGAGAGAGGACAAGACCCAGAGGAGGCGAGACTTACAGGTGCGACAAGTCCCTTTTATGAGTGAGTACCTATTGTCAATAAAGTGGGGGAGGCATACCTATGCCCGTCGAGATGACAACATACAAATAATAGTGCATGTTGGCATAAACATGGGCCAGATAAAACACATCATGGAGCCCACATACATAATTTTCCTGGGAAAATAACCAAAAATTATACAATAATGTAATATTCCCAATTAGTCCTAAGATAATGGGAATATTCAATTTTGCTTTATTTTTTCTGTTTCAATAATAAAAATGTAAAGGAGGTTCATAATACTCCTAAACATTGAAGAAATCAATGCCAAATATGAACAAGGTTAAATCTTGGCTATGTAAGAAAGCACCCTTAGGTGTGAAAGGGGCTGAATCTTTTGAATGGGTCAACCATGACCAAATCTACAGTAATATCTTGGAGGAGTGGCATCAATGAGGCACAACACAGTTTTAGATGGAGATGGCTTGTGTGAAACAAGCTATTTCATTGAAGGTGGTTTAGGGTTTACAAACTCTTAACTTATAAAAGAAAGAGGATGGTAGCATGAGAAGGAGGATGGTATTGTATTTTCAGAGCATATCGTCTATTTAGAAATATCTCATTCTCATTTTTGTTTAGCTGAGAATAGTGTATTTAGCACTGGGTGTTCCTGATCGGGAATCCCATCTCTTTCCTTGAGAGGCCTCTTGGAAGATTTTGCATTGTCTTGTCCACTATCTGTCTGAAGGCCAAGCTTCTTCTTCCAACTACAACGCAGATCCTATTGAGGGTTTGGCTGTCTTTGAAATTTGCAACAAGTAGAGGCTAGATCTACTCAGATCTAGACCATTTTAGTGCTCCTTTTCATTGGGGAAGTCTTCTATCCCATTGGCAAGAGAGTATTGTATCAGTGGAGCACAAATTTTAGATCTTGGCACATGGCCAAACATATCTTAAACCCTACAGCGTAGTATTGCTTCTAGAACTGTGCTATTTCTATAGGTGTTGTTGCAAGGAGTTTTTGCACATCTGTTGGAGAGCTATTTTTCAAGTGTTGGGGATCTACCCTTCACTTTGAAGATACATTGAATGAAGATATATTTCTTGTCATATCAGATCTAATCTGAATATTGTTGTACATTTCTAAATATCTGAAGAATTCTGCATATCTGTAGATATAGATCTCAAATCTACTCCTTGTACATGATATTTTGATGAAAACCCCAAGGGGATATGATAGAAGAGCCTTTCTAGTGTATGGATCTGATATGGATCTAACTTTTCATGCATAGATGTACTCTAGATACGAAGTGTAATCCACAGCTATTGTAGCCAATAAAATAACATTTTTAGGGCAGTTTCAGTCTTAATACATGGTTGCAACACCCCTTCTTGGGGATTTTCTTCTATTGGAGT
Source organism: Pinus albicaulis (assembly GCA_034641835.2). Classification (NCBI taxonomy): domain Eukaryota; kingdom Viridiplantae; phylum Streptophyta; class Pinopsida; order Pinales; family Pinaceae; genus Pinus; species Pinus albicaulis. The sequence goes on from CM076579.1 coordinate 732,879,954, forward strand.
CTTCTATTTCTTGTTGTACATCTTATGGGATTCATTGTACATCTAATTTGTTGTTATAAATTTTAAATAAGAGCCTCCATATTTTCCTCCTGCTCTTACTTTGATGATCTGCATTATTTTTCCTGCATATCTTTTATATATTGTTGCATTCCCTATTTGGGAATATTACAGTGAATCCAAGCATCATCTTGGCACAACCTGTGCTTTCTAAGAAGTCAATATCTCTTCTGAAGATGAATAACCTATTACTGACAAAGAGAAGAGGTATCTAAAGGGAAGATAGAAATTTTTTTATTACACCAATGACAATGAAGATAAGGGTAAAGCCTTTGCATCTAAAAGTGAAGAAGAAGGAAAGGACTTTACTAAGATCCTTTTGAGATCCATGCAAGAACTTGCTAGAGAGATCAAAGAGATGATATTGGATAGAATCAAAGAATCTCCTAAGAGATTTCATCTTGGAGAAAGCTTTGGCATGTCTCACCACTGGAATGATCAACTAATGCATTAGCCACAAGTTTCCCAACGCTCTACCATGCCTACCTTTTTGGTTGTGGGAAATGAAGGGTTTCAAGAGAAAGAATCCCTTGAAGACTATTTTGAAGAATACAAGTCTCAAAATCAGAGATTCAAATATCACTTGAGTTTTCAAGAGTTTTTTCACCTCAAGGACAAAAGAAGACTAAGGCATCATCATAGAGATGGTGGATTCACTCAGAATCATGATCGACATCACTCTATGGGAAGATTCTTTTTACCCAGCTTTGATGGGTCATCCAAGTGCTCTACTAAAGCATGGGTAGAAAAACTTGACATCTACTTTCAGTTGAACAAGGTCCCAGAGATGGAGGCTATCAAGATTGCAGTGTTGCACTTTGAAGGTGAAGCACATGGTTGGTGGTTCCATGGCTTGTCTACATTGGGTCATGCGAATTTGACTTCTTATTCAGAGTTCACTGGAAAGTTGGTGGAAAGGTTTGACAGAAGAGATCCAGAGGCACCATTCATGAGCCTTGCAAAGTTGAAAAAATCAGGTAATACAAAGTCTTACATTTCTGATTTTTTAATATTATCTATTATGGTTCTTGACTTGTCTACAACTAGAAGGGTGTACATTTTCATCGATGTTTTAGATGAACCTCTTCATGGATTGGTAAAATATACCAAGCCCACTACTCTGCATGATGCTATTGAAAGGGCTAGAGACCTTCAAGATGCCTTGCCAAAAGCAAAGGCAAGTTTTCAACACAGGCCCTCTTTTCCTTCAAAGGGAAAGGAAGAAAAAAATTCTCCTTCCAAGGAGAGCTCATACAAGCAGCCTCTTGATGATGAAGTCTATAGAGATCTAAGAAAAAGGAAGAGAAGCTTCACTTGACAAGAATCATGGGCACCTAGACATAGATGTGCTGCTGGAAAAGCACATTACATAGAGGTCTTCTCAGATGTTGAGGAAGAAGAAGAAGATGAACCAAGAAGAAGTCACAGTGCTGACATTGCAGGAGGAGATCCAACATCATCAGGAGATGGGGATGGAGCATTTTCTCCTATTGTAGGGGCTCTTGCATATTTGAGAGGAGTACCTAAGTACTTTACCTTAAGATTTCAAGGTCCCATCTTGAATTAGAGGGTTTATGTATTGATTGATTGTGGGGCCACCCACAATTTCATTGATGCCCATCTAGTGCAAAGGAGGGCAATACCCACTGATACTTTTGAGGGATTATCTGTTTTGGTTCTAGGATATAGAACAATGCAATGCATGCTTATGTCCCATCACTTTCAGTCACCATGGGAACTTCTAATTTGGTTGATCACTTATTTATGGTCGACATACCTGACACCAATGTGATTTTGGGTGTTCAATGGCTGATTACATTGGGGAAAGTCACCTCTCATTGGGAGACTTTGCAAATGGAACGGGTGGACAAGAAGAGTGGTGAAACTCAAATGATCAAAGGCATGCATACATACCCCTCACATACCACTTCTACACAAAGATCAGAGATGGATTTGTGCAATGGAAGCAAGGACCTTACAATCCCATCTATCATGCTCATGAGATTTCTGCATGGGACACTTTTATCTAATGGCAAACCACCTGGGAGGCCACCTGATTCAGTTTTTGTGGGAGATGTCTCACAACACGATGCTCCAAATTCAGATCCAGGAGGGACTAGAGCATTGAAAGACAATGATACAACACTGGGAGGTTTGGGGAATCTCAAGGAGGAGGGAGATCTTCTTCCCTTATCATCATCACCCACTCTCATTTTTTATTATGCGCTGTGGGAGGAGAAGAATGGAAGGGAGAGCCTTCCAACACATATATTTGTCATGAGATATTTCAAGGAGGAGAAAAACAACATGACAGAACTTTCTGTTGATGCATCATCAGCGCTATCATTTTTGGGCAGTTTAGATCCATATTGGAAATCCCAACTGTTGGTGGATTATTCCAAGGATCTTCACACTTGTATGATACTTGATGACCAGCTGCATGAAGAGGGATATTTAGTACAAGGAGGAATCATCTATCATCATGGTATGATCTTCCTTTCTAGAGCCTCCGAGCTCAAGGAGAAGTTGCTACAAGGAGCCTATGGGGAGTTTTGTTTCAGCCACACATATTCAATGAACCTCAACAACATCATCTTGATGAGCTACTTTTGGGAGGTCTTTGAAGGAGAAATATATCAGCATTTTCAAAGATGCATGTACCATTTGGAGATGGAGCAGCAACATAACTCTATGGAAGAGTTAATTCATCCCTCTCTTTCTCCTTTAGAGGAAGAGGATAGATCTATGCACCACTCCATGTGTATGAGGAGGATTATTGGTGAAGAAAATTCTCATGTGAAACATGTTTTATTTTCTAATTGTATGCATTCTTTCACCATGTTTATGCAGGCCATGACTCTAAGGAGGAGTATTAGATGTTGTAAACTACATGGCCAACATAAGGCCACAAAAATTTCTGAACTTGGCCACTCCCTTGATGGATAAAGGGATATTTTTCATCATGATGGGTGCTTTCCTAAGACACCAAATATATCGCACACATTCAACCATAGTGAGATAACATGGGAAGCAAGTAAGTGCTGGGAAAACCACTTACCACATCTAGATCTAATACAGGTAGGAGATGTGTTGCATTGGTTCCACATATGGGACTATGATCCACCTCCATATGCACACATTTATGTTTGTATGTATGTTGTTTTTCTCCCATACATTGATGATGCAGTTGTACTTTTTATAGGAATGTATGGAGGGAGAATGGGAGGTATGCATGTACCTTATGGGATGGAAACTCTCTATGTATCTTATGCTACATGTTTTAGAGAGAGCATTGGGCCAGCCATGTTTGTTTCATTTGAGCTATTGTCTCCTTATGGGATGGACCATTTACATCTCATGAGAACTTTGAAGGAACAGTTCATGGAGGGATGGATTGGTGAACACTTAGTTGATGGAGGGATCTTATCACATGACGGTGTCACCAATGGAGGAGGAGAAGAGTTGCACCACTCAACTTATCAGTTGCTTGAGGACAAGAAACATTTTGGAGGGGAGGACTCTCATATTCCCAATTAGTCCTAAGCTAATGGGAATATTCAATTTTTTTTTTATTTTTCTGTTTCAAGAATACAAATGTAAAGGAGGCTCATAATACTCCTAAATAGTGAATAAATAAATACGAAATATGAAAAAGGTGAAATCTTGTCTAAGTAAGCAAGCACCCTTCAGTGTGAAAGGGGCTGAATATTTTGACTAGGTCAACCATGACCAAATCTACAACGATGTCTTGGAGGAGTGGCCATCAATGAGGCACACTGATGTTTTATATGGAGATGGCTTGTGTGAAAGAGGTTATTTCATTGAAGGTAGTTTAGGGTTTACAAACTCTTAAATTATAAAAGGAAGAGGAAAGCAACATGAGAAGGACGATGGTATTGTATTTTTAGAGCATATTGTATATTTAGACATATCTCATTCTCATTTTTGTTTAGCTAAGAATAGTGTTGTTTAGCACTGGGTGTTCCTGATTGGGAATCCCACCTCTTTCCTTGAGAGGCCTCTTGGAAGAGTTTGCATTGTCTTTTCCACTATCTAGCTAAAGGCCAAGCTTCTTCTTCTAGCTACGATGTAGATCCTATTGAGGTTTTGGTTGTCTTTGAAAGTTGCAGTAAGTGGAGGCTAGATCTACTCAGATCTAGACCATTATAGTGCTCCTTTTCAGTGGGGAAGTATTATATCCCATTGACAAGAGAGTATTGGATCAGTGGAGCATAAATTTCAGATCTTGGCATGTGGCCAAACATATCTTAAACCCTATAGCGCAGTATTTCTTCCAAAACTGCATTATTTATGTTGGTGTTGTTGCAGGGAGTTTTTTCATATCTGTTGGAAAGCTAGTTTTCAAGTGTTGGGGATCTACCCTTCACTTTGAAGATCCATTGAGTGAAGATCTATTTCTTGTCATATCATATCTAATATGAATATTTTTTTACATTTCTAAATATATGAAGAATTCTACAGATCTACAGATTTAGATCTCAAATCTACTCCTTGTACATGATATTTTGTTGAAAACCCCAAGGGGATGTGAAAGAAGAGTCTTTCCAGTGTATGGATCTGATATGGATCTAAATTTTCATGCACAGATCTGCTCTAGATCTTAAGTGTAATCCACAGTTGTTGCAACCAATAAAATAATGTTGTCAAGGCAGTTTTAGTCTTAATACATGGTTGCAGCACCTATTTTTGGGGATTTTCTTCTATTCGAGTCTTATATTTCCTGTTATACATCCTATGGGCCTCATTGTACATCTTATTTGTTGTTATAAATGTTAAAGAAGAGTCTCCATATTGGCCTCCTGCTCTTACTTTGATGATCTATGTTATTTTTCCTGCATATCTTTTATATATTGTTGCATTCCCTATTTGGGAATATTACAAATAATATCTAAGTACATGAGATATAATAAAAACCAGAGAGGCCATGTAAAATAGGAAATGGCTCTGAAAATCTAAATGATACATGCAAACTAAAAAGGGGCTGCAAGAAGCTAAGGCCGGAACCATCAAATCTGCAGAGCTGCATCCAAGGTTGTAGTAAAGAGGTCATGTGGGTATGTTGGGGGCTACCTGAAGGGCCACCCCCTCACGAGGTTTGAAACATCTCACACACACCTGGGAATCACTAGGACAATCTATTGCATCACTGGACCATCAAGTATAATGATCTCAATCATTCCATAAAGAGCTGGAACCAAGGTACGCCGCCCTCTAGACCTGTGTTCTACAATGAATAAGCTAATCTCTATAGAAGGAGGTCTGCCATAGGTGAGGAAATAAGGAATCCTCAACTAAGGCATGAGGGATAATAGTAGAGCGACTTGTAGACTGACACCAGGGATGATGGTGGAATGGGTGGCACTGAGTAACAGACTAATGACATCCCTTGTTAGAGCATAAAGGGAATGAATGACCTAGGAGCTACTGACTCGACTCTAGAGGGGATAGGGGACAGTATGGCTGAAGGCCAAAATGTGTGACACGAGAGAGGTACAAAGAAATGAAGGATGGAAGACTATAACGGGAGAAAAAGGAACTCGGGACAAACTCCATGGATGTGATGGTGACTCAACTCGGATGCTCTAAACAAGGGAGACTTGATGATGCTACCACATAGAATAGGCCTATTGGGGACCATAAAAACATGAGTAAAATATCGTTACTCATGACGAAAATTGACACAAGCATCGTCAAGTAGGAAGGAAAAGCGGTGCCCCAAGTACAAGTGTCACAAGTGAAGAAATTTGATTTTGAGAAGCTGTGATGTGGCCCTTCTTGGAAAAAGGGATTCTGGGTGAAGTATCAAATCCCCAAAAATAAAATCTAGATACCTAAAAGAAATAAAATGGGCATTTCGAAAGGGAAGTTATAAGGGTAAAATTTCTTAAGGTAGAGTGCATTACGAGGATTAGGAAGACGGTGGCCTTTGAAATCCTCTAGAATGTATGCCCCTTTAGCGAAATCCTTACTAATGATGTAAGGGCCTAGCCATAATGAGTCAAACTTCCCATGACCAAGGACATCATGAGCCTAGTCATACACTAGAATGAGATTGCCTTCGTGAAAAGAATGAGGGTGGACTTTTTGGTCATATTGAGCTTTGGTGTGCTTCTTAGCTGTTTCGGTGGTTTGAAATGCAGCATGACGGTCTTTGAAAGCATGCTTAAGCATGATAAGTCTTTGTTCTAAAGGTTGGGTGTCAGGGAGAAGTTCGACGGCTAGGTGAAGGGAAGGGATTTCACACTCGATCGATAAGACTACCTCCTCGCCAAAAACAAGGTGGAAAGGAGTAAACCCAGTGGTGGTTTTAACATAAGGTCTATAGGCCCATAAAGAAGGGAAGAGCATAAGGTGCCTGTTGGTTTTGTTCTTGTTCACCATCCATTGAAGCATATTTTTAAGGATTTTATTGATCGCTTCGACTTGGCCATTACCTTGGGGGTAATAAGACGATGAATATTGGTGCTCAAAGCCCAACATAGAGGATAGCTCACACCATGTCTCATCATCAAAATTTCATCCATGGTCAGAGACCAATTGTTTCAAAACCCCGAATCGAGCGATAACACAGTAAAAGAAAAAGAGGGTTGTGATAGGTGTCGTGTGTGTTGAACATTGGCATGGCCTCAACCCATTTGGTGAAATAGTCAATCTCCATGATGATACACTTGTGGTTACCACCAGATGGAGGTCAAAACTCCATAAATTTTATGGCCCACTTACAGAAGGGACCAGTTGAGATGACAAGATGGAGGGGAGCCCGAGGGGCTCAAGCCTTTGGGGTGAAATGTTGGCAATTGGAAGAGTGTTTGACTGCTTCAATGCAATCACCAAATAGAGGAGGCCAAAAATGCCCAACACACATGATTTTCTGAGTAGTAGCGAGACTAGAGAGGTGGCCACCACAAGCACCATTATGGCAGACATTAAGGAGTTTTTCAGCTTCAATGTGTGTGAGACAATGATGAAGGACAATATCTACACCACAATGATAGAGGTTGTCACCGATGAGAAGGTAGCGGGGGGCCTAGTGTCGGATATGTCATCGAGCATCGCGATCGATATGGCAGGTGAAATTTTTGGTTCACAAATAGGTGATGATGTCGCCATACCAAGGATCATCTGAAGTAATGGCAAAGAAATGTTCATCGGGAAAATCATCATTAATTGACAGATCTTGTGTACCGGTAGGTAAGTTAGAAATGAGTTCAGCGAGCGCTAAACCTTTTTTACTCTTTGGTGTGAAAAAATCAAGATCGAATTATTGAAGAATAATGGTCCAACGGGAATACTTCCCATTGATGATCCATCGACTAAATAGGAAGGCCATAGGGTTGGAATTAGTCACAACCTTGGTGGAACACATAAGAATATAGTGACGAATTTTTTGGACTGAGGATACAACAGCCAATGCCAATTTCTATTCATGTGAGTAGGACACAGGGGGGCCTAGGAGGTTCTTACTGGCATAATATATAACATGCTCGTTTCTGTTTTCATCTTCCTACATAAGGACCTCAGCGACTGAGTGGGTGGAGGCTAAGAAGTACATTATGAAGTCCCTATCAAAGTTAGGAGGACTAATGAAGGGAGCAGATGTGATAGCATGTTTTAGGGCATCAAAAGACTCTTGAGCATAGTCATCCCATAAGAATGAAATGTTATATTTGAGAAGTCTAAGGAACCCATGCGCGGTGGTGGCATAGTTAGATACAAACTGACAAAAGAAATTAGCTTTGCCTTGGAGCCTTTATAACTGGCGTAAGGTACGAGGAATAAGAAGCCCAAGAATGGCTTGAAATTTCAAGGGGTCAAGCATTAAACCATCTTTAGACACAATGAAGCATAGAAGACAGTCGGTAGGAACACAAAAGATACACTTTAGCAGGTTGACGTAGACATTATACTTGCGACATCGAAGAAATATGGTACATAATTCATGGAGGTGTTGCGCCCGATGTTTAGAATGCGCAATGAGGTCATATAAATAAGTAATGATAATAAAGGCCAGGACATGAAAAAAATATGACATGGCCCAATGAAAAGTGGCTCCAACATTCTTAAGGCCGAACGACATGACCCTGTAAGAAAAGGTTCCCCATGGACTAATGAATGCAGTTTTAAGCTGATCAACACAACGGATAAAAATTTGGTTATATCCAAAGAAAACATCCATGAAGGATAAAACCTGATGCCATGCACACTCATCGATGATTTGGTCAATGAACAGTGTGGGGAAGTTTTCTTTGCGACAAGCTTTGCTTAGGTCATGAAATTCAATGCAGACACATATGGTTCCTTGTTTCTTGAGAACACGACTCAATTTGGACACCCAAGTGGTGTATTCAATGGGATAGATAAAACCAACCTACTTGAGCTTATCGATCTCAGATTTGACAACCTCTCATCTAGAAGGATTAATGGGTCTCAACTTTTGACAGACATGATTGGCATCGGGCCATGTATTGATATGGTGTTCAACAATGGCGGGATCAAGTCTGGGCATTTATCAATAGGACCAGGCGAAAACATTACATAATTCCTTGAATAGCTTAGTGTAAGCCTCAATTTATTCCGAGGTGCATTGTGTGCCCAAGGTACTATTTTATTCTACCCTTGGTTTGTCATAAATGTTAATTATAATGGTAGGAGAGATATTGGACATATTTCCTTCTTTGAAATCATCTAGTGGAGGAATGGGATTTTTAAACTAATCAACCTCATCGGTAATGAAGGCTTTTGAGTCCAAAACATATTGGTCATGGGACTGATGTGGGAGGAAGTATGCATGGTGCTGCATATCATCCCAGGGAAAGTCAGGGGTGGTCATAGCTTACATAATGTCTTCATCAAAATGAAAGATGGGGGGACTCATAGAAGAAAGACCACCTAACGCGGTGAAGCTACCTAAATCATCATTACGAGAAGTGAGATTCACATGCTCATCGTCACAAAGGGTGACATAAGAACAATTAGATGAATAATTTACCGATGTTAAGCCCAAGGTGATCGTTGAAGGGAGGTCAGGTGAAACAGAAGGGGATGCTTTATGCTTTAGAGGGGTATTCCACCATGGATCTCATAGATGATGACAGTTAGAGGATAGTGACCGAAGACTCCATCATCTCGAAATCGGGATGGGGTATGTTAATGGCAGTGGATGTGTCCTCTGGTTCTACTGAAGAAAAAATCATAGGTAAGGGAGAGGTGGACTCGTTGCACTCGAGCTTGAATTAGCGAAACACTTCTAAGGAGATGCAGAAATATTCAAGGTAGGGACAGAGGTGAGTATAGTGGCCATGGAAATCACACAAAGCACAAGTTTGATTTGTGTACAAAGTCTTGAGTTTCTTGGCTGAAGCCAGTAAAGAAATATGGACTTCTAGGATATAAGACTCAGGAAATCCTTCGTTGAGCATGGGTTTGAGACAAGGCAATTCAAGACAATTATGGGTAGCATGACCGACAACATCACACAAAGCACACATAGGTGTACGTTTTGGAGGCTTAGGAGGAGCAGGTGTTGTCTAGGCAGCCTTATCCTTAGGTTCCTTTTTGCGGGCTTTGTCCCCCCTCACCTGAGGCTTTTGCAATAGGAATAGATTCATGTTGAGGTTGCTGAGGCACATAAGAAAAGGGAGGGGTCATAGTGACTGGTTGAACCAGGGTCAAAGTAGTGTAAGGTTTGAGCTGACCAAACGGGGCATTGGATAGGTGATCAATGTACCAGACTGGGATCTCCAGGGTCATGTTGGGAAGGGTCAAGGTAGCCATAACAGGTACCAAAAATACTTCAGAAGGGGGAGAAAGAAACGGTATCTGACCGGAGGGGTAATTTCCAGGCGAAATAGCTCCCAAATAGTTAAGGCTAGGGGTAATTGTTCCATGAGGAAAAATAGGGTTAGGTACACCAGCTACAAATGAAGGGACTTGAGGAGTAGTTCCTGAAGGCTGAGTCAAAGTACTAGGAGCAGGTTGCAAAGGGCTAGGTTGCTGACTAGTCGGACCGAGACGATTGCATCATGAAAACATTCGACGAGCTAGGGTCATCGGACCTGAGGACTGGGGCTCGGTTGCGGACGTAGCGGGAGGCTTGGTGTATTGGAGCGACCGAGATTGAAGGTTGAGATAGGAAGTATTGGCCTGGTCAGATTGCATCATAAGGATCTGGTAATCAGAGGTAATAGATGAAGAAGGTTGAGTGGCCGCCTGATCTTCAGGGGTTGAGCAACCCCATATCCTTGTTAGGGGGAAGGATTGGTAAACACAACCGATTGAGTATGCATAGCATTAGGAGGAACTGAAGGAGAGGCTTGTTGTCCTCGATATGTTGCTTGAGATTCCCACAGTTGACACATCTGAGGTAAAGGGCACAATTATGGGTATAGTGACCATGAACATCGCAATAATAAAAAGACTTATTTGTACAAAGAGGCATGTTCTTCTTGGGTTGATCGCCCTATTGCTGAGTTGCAGTGTTAGATGTATTCCCTTGGGGATTTTTTCCTTGATTACCTTTACAAGGTTAGTTTTTCTTGCCTTTCCTCTTCCTTTTGGAAGTGGGAGGATTAGTCGCACTCTGTTGCAGATACATCTGACCCTAAGGGGGGTGGCTACTGCTGCGGAGCTTGAGAAGGCATGGGAGGCTGAGGTTCTTGTGCTAGAGGAGCTGAATCACCTAGCTATGGATACAAATAGTAAGGTGGTTTAGAAACATTGAGGTAAACAGGTTGGGAAATTATAGGCCCTAGCTTCAAAGGATGCGGTTGGGAAAAGGTGTGAGGCATGTCATGTCCTAGATACACGCTATCGAGAGGGGGGAAAGTGCTAGAGGAGCTGGCCCTTCCCTGAAGGAAACCATAACCCATAGGAGGATGACTATATGGATGTGAAAGGGATCCAATGATATCGTTGACAACATGAGATTCCCCCGGCGCGTTGGCACCACCAGGTCTAGGGAGATCAGGTAAGACGGTATAAACATAACCAAATTGTGTGTAGATTAATTCATATTTCAATGCAACTTGGAGGGCTTCTTCCTTAGTCTGAGGAAATTAAGATGTGACATCTTTACCAATAGAGGGAAAAATCAATCAGAGAAACTAATCGATGTAGACACGGTCTTCGAAAATTGGAGCTCGACATAAGCTCTTCCTTCTGCACCATTCTTGAACATGGTCAGATAGGTGGGTGGTAGAATTTTGATGGAAAGCGGTCAAAATTTCGGTACTGGTGTCATTGCTAAGGGAAACCTGGAAGTATGACATAAACACCTTTGCAAGAGTCATAAAAGTATAATGAGAGGCAGTGGCCTAGTCGAGATACCACTTGTAAACTTCTCCAGTAAGCGTATGCTGGAATAACCAAAGACGGATAGAGTCATCAATGATATATTTGGATGAACACCACATGTGGAAAGAACGAACATGGTTGGTAGGATCCTCCCCAACATTTCCTTAAAACTTAGGAATGACTCAAGGAAGCTTTGTTGGCATAGCAGGCCAACCTAGATTATGGTGTATAGGGTCATTAATCAACTGGTTGAACTCAAGAAGGCTTAGGCCTACCATATAAGGAAGAAAGGGAGTAACCGAGAATGTTCCTATTACAACTTTATTAGTAGTGGCTCCAACATTAGATCCTAGACCACCACTAGCGATAGGCCCTGCACTAGACATGATGAAGGTGAAAGGTGGAGGAGAACTAGGGATAGGAACAGAAGGAGAACCCAATGAACCAGAATCAGAGTCAGAATGGGGACTCGGTGGAGGACTAACTTGGACCCTACGTGGCGGAGTAAGTCTTCCTAACGAAAAGTGAGGATGAAGGCCTTGGAATCTCCAGGATAAACACCTTGGGGGTGCAATGATGGAAAAGATACACGGAACCCAATAAGGAAGAGAGGTAAACAAGGGCATTGAGGGGTAGATTAATTAATTAATTACAATGTTTTAGTCTTGGCCTGGCAGTGTGAAGCAGGTTCTCTTCGATTTAGGTGTGTGTGTGTGATAAGTGTATTAATTTTAATTAAGCCTAGACGTGTGTTTAGAGAAAAGAAAAAACATGTTGTATAAATAAATAAAACTAAAAGCGACAGTAAAATAAACAACTAAAGATGCATAAATGTAAACCCAAAGAGGAGGGCTTCCTGAAAACTAGTCTAAGGGTGGGAAAAATCTACTCAAAACACACAATATGGCCAATATATCTAAGGTCAAAAGGGAAAGGGATCTAAAGGTCAGATTCGCTGAAAAGAGGTGCAGAAAACAATAAGAAACCAGAGGGAAAAATTCTGAAAAATAGGTGGTGAAAGGCTACAACATAAAGGGAAACGTAGGGGACCCTAAATGGAGGACCAAAAAAAATAAAAAGAGGTGTTTTGGATGGAAAATAATCGATTTGAAATGGATCTGAAAAGACAGGTTTAGATCCGAAAAAATTGCTGAAAAACACTGAAATCTCAGAAGACCTGCTTCAGCTAAGCTCCTCCTAATAAGGTGGAAGCGTACTAAAGCCCTAATAGGCATGGTTCCTACTTAGACGAGTAAAAATAAGAAAGTATAGGTCCAAGGAGGGTAAATATGGAGGTCAAAGAACCCTAAACAGTGCCCCAAACAACCTTTGAAAAATAACAAAAAAATCCCACAAAACGTTGAGGTCGTAGTGTTTGGGTATTTTTTCGCTACCTGAGAGCCGAGGTCATATTTTTTGGGCTGAAAAGTAAAACCTGCACTTTTCGTTGTCTTGCCGGCAGATTTTAGTAAAAGTAGTCATCTTTGTCGCAGTTGATACCTATTACGTGCGCAAATGGCCTAGAAACACACGAAAGTTAGAATTTTTACTATTTTAGGGTAAAAAAGGTTAAAAATAACATCAAGGAATATAAAATAAGAAGCTAAATAAAAACCCTAGTGGCTAAAGTAGTTTTTCATGCAGGGATCTGAAAAACGACAGCGGTCTTAATTAAAAACCCTTGTGGAGTCACCAATTGTTAGAGTCAATCCTATTCGCAAGCGTATGAAAAAATATCACTTTAGTTATGCATAACAAACAACCCTAACATCAAATGTGGCTATCAATTTCCTTATATATGTAGTAGGGGATCAGAATAAATGTTACAGAAATCCAGATCTATGTTGTTAAAGACATTAAACAATGAAAATAAATAGGAGTTGCTCCATATATCCAATAGACAAGACAAGAATTTATAAAGAACTTTTTATATTATGACACTTGGGAAGAAAGCACAGAAATATGTTACCAGTCCCTCTCAATGGGATGGGTCCTTGTATATCCTTAATGCTTCGGACCCAAGATATCTCTCTCCTGATGGTGCAGAAAACCCAAAAAAATAGAACTCAAATGGAGCTCACAAGCAAAAGTAGAAAAAACATGCCAATTATGGGGGATCAATTTCAGACCAAAATATAGATCAAAAGGTGATAAAAAAGGTATTGAATGAATGGAAAAAACCTTCTATTTATAACAAAATATTGAGTTAGTCTAGTTAACTAAATCTAGATCCAACTTACTTGGAATATTTTATTATTTTTGGTGGAGGGAAAAGGAATTTAGAATTAGTTAAATCCCATTATTTATAAATAATAAATAAATAAATTATTTATTTATTATTTCAAGGACTAGGTTAAGGAATATTTAAATAAGTAATGATTTATTTCATCATTTAAAAATGATTTAGTCAAATTCAACAAGGAATATTATTAAATAATTATTTAAATAATTATTCCTAGAGAATAATAAGATAAATAATAATTGATCTAATTAATTCTCATGTTTTGGGTTAAATATGACAAGGAATATTAATTGAACAATGGTTTAGTTAATTATCCCTAGAGGAAAATAAAAAAAATAGGGATTTATTTAATTATTCCTCATGGGGTTTCCTGTTTAAACCATAAATAATTTAATAAACTATGGGTTATTAAATTATTTATCTTAGTGAAAGCAATTTTACTATGGTAAAATTGGTCTTACATGGTGTACTTTAGTCCATCTAATAGCAATAAGTTAGATGACCAAAAATTGGTGTAACACCATGCATCCAATGGACAAGACAAGATATACAGAATTTTAAATATAGTATAACACGTGGCAAGGGAACAAATAATAATGTTACCAGCCCCCCTCAAATGGGATGGGTTCTTGGTTTTCCTCAACGCTTTAGATCCAAAAGTTTCTCTCTCTCAATGGTGTAGAAAACCCAAAGCATGATGAACTCTATGGGAGCTCAAGAAGCAAAGAAATTAGTAGCAGTAATCAAAATGATCAAAGCGTGACAATAAATGTAATCAAAGTGAATAATGAATGGAAAACCCTCCTATTTACAAAAAAATATTGAGTTATTCTTGATAATGACGAATAAAAAAATATTATTAACCAAGATCTAGATCTAACTTCTTGGAATATTTTATTATATTTTGTTGGAGGGAAAAAGATATTTAAATTGGTTAAATACCCTTATTTAGAAATAATAAGCAAATAAATGATTTATTAATGATTTCAAGAATGTGGATAAGGAATAATTAACAAATAATGATTTGTTTAATTATTTTTAGGTGATTTATTCAAATTTAACAAGAAATAATAACTAAATAATGATTTAATTAATTATTGCTAGAGAAAAATAAGAACAATAATGATTTATCTAATTATTTCTCATAATTGGGTTAAATATAATCATGAATATTATATAAACAGTGGTTTACTTAATTATTCCTCTCAGGGTTTCTTGTTTTAACCAGAAATAACTTAATAAAATATGGTTTATTAATTTTTTCTTATAGTGAAATCAATTTTACTATGGTAAAATTGGTCTTACATGGTGTACTTCGATCCATCTAATTTTAAATGGTTAGGTGACCAAATTTTGGTGATAACACCTCCCATCAAACTATGGTTTCTTGATAAGAAAAACCAACACCATGGCCAATGAAAAGAAGAAGTACAACAAGGGAGGAAATTTATCCATATATGAGCCAACTCATATGCAGGATATCAATGTTTCACAATTCATAAAGAGGTCATTTGAATGAGTAGGCTGCCTAGGGTTCTGTGAGAAATTTCAACAAGTGGGACACCATTGCAAGCTGACTAGTTTATTTCCAACCAATTTTAATAGGAACAAGACTACCATAGCAGCGATGGACTTATTGGTATTAGTAAAGATCATAAATTCAACCACTAGTATCCCTAACCAAGGAGAGATTTGGTTTAAGGGGATGGATTTAGACATTGAGCACTATAATTGTTTCTTCAAACCACAGTATAAGGTAGCTCCATCTCATGTCTTCCATAGTAGAAAATTGTTAGATAAATACATTCCTTTGATGAAGAGGATAATGAAAAATTTCACTTGTGAAGGTAGGTTTAGTAGTTTTTATCAGTATAACATTAGATTGTTGATGCACTTCACCTCTATTAAACCACTAAATATGCTTAATGATCTGTTTATAAGTCTTGCAAATATGACTGAGAAAGTCCAGACTGAAGAGAGAGACCATTAAGCTAGCTTATTCCATCATGCCTTGTTAAAATTCATTGTTCTTAATCAGCTCACATATGTTAATATGTCTTGTGAGGCATTTTTGGAGGCATCAACTCTTTTTCTATGTCTCCTCAGTACAAAAGAATCAACACTCCTATATCATCTGGGCCACAAATAGCTAAGCCATCTAGCATACCTTCAGTGACCAAAAGAAAGCCTAGGTCAGAGGTTTCACAAACCTACAAGAAGGGGAAAAGATTGGGTTTTTCCCCTGAGATATCTAAAAACATGCCTACACATAAACCTCTGACTAGGTCACAAGCTAGAAGACTGCCTAAGGAAGCTACAATTGAACAATTTCAAGGAGAAGCTATGGAGGAATTACCTAGGCATGGAAATGAGTCACCCCTGCAGCATAATGATGAAGAGATGTCTCACGAAGAAGAAATATTTGACACTAGAGATAATTCAACTGCATACATTATCAAGGAGCAACAAGCACAAATCAAGGGACTACACGATGATCTCTCAAAGGAAAACATTATGGTGGCCTTCTTGAAATAGGAAAATAGGCACTTGGAAATGAGCTTGATGTAGACAAGTACCTCACAAGAGCCTCCATCTTCCAACAAAGCAGTTCAAGACAAAGGTAAGGTAGTAATAAATGTAGATCAGATTGAAGACAAAGATATACAGAGGCAACCGAGGAGACCTACCATAAGAGAATTGGAAAAGAAGATATAGAAAGACAAGGAGCCATCTCCTTCATAAGCGCACAAGGAATCCACTGACCCTATAGTTGCAAGTATTAATAAGGAAAGGGAGTATTTTCTTGATAGAGTGAATCTTTAATTGGAGAAAATTTTGGAAAAGGAAAACATAGACACTGCCATGTAGAGGCACATGGCAAGGCACTATTAGACAAGAAATTTTATTTGCAAAATCAGGGTTAAGAACATGAGAAAAAAGTGCAAGAAGACCCTAAGAAAGCTCAAGAATAAGGATCACCTTGATATTTTGGTTGATGCATCTCTAGTTGTCTAAGCTATGATTGAAAAATGTGAAAGGAGAGAAGTTTTGGAAAATTTTAGCAATTTTTGAGTGTTTTAGTAATTCAGGAAATTTTAGTGCATAGAAATGCAACATGGCCACACTACGATTTTTATCAGAGGCTTCAAATGATGAATGGAAAGTATATTCTGGTGTCTTATGACTAGTAAATTATACAAATCCATTTTTTCTTTCATGTCACTTCAAAAATTTGCAGGAAAGGGTAAAAAACCATCAAATTTTCACACTTCTGCCACTATTTTGGACCACACGCTGTGTTTCTGGAGCAGTTGTGGGAGAATGGATTTTGAGGTGCCTAGGAGGTGAGTTTTTGTTAATATTATGCTTTAGAGGCCTTGTGGACATCCTCAAATACCTTTACCAACCTCCAAAAAATCTTAGAAATGCACCTAAGTGATCCAAACTCTCCCGCAAAATTCGCTATGTTTCTACTAAATTTGGTTGCATTTATGAGAGATTTAGCAACGCTTCTTGGTTTGAGGACTTTCTGGACACGTGGAGGTCAAAATTCAAATTTTTTCTATGTAAGAACTATTGCACGAGTTGTTTCATGGTTAATGAGCCTATTTATGTTCATCTTTGTTAAAGGATCTTATGTTTACTGACTTGAGACAAAGACTCAAAATTGTTAGCTAAAAAGGGGGAAGTTGTTTCTAACTCCCCTAGAAATTAGGTTATGAGTTATTAGGTACATTAATTAGCTTTTTTGAATTAGGTTTTGACCCATATAGGTTTCATCTTGTTTTTCTTTCTATATGTACTCAAACTGAAGTCATTGTGAGGGTTGGATACTTGGTATCCATAGTGTGGAGCTATTGTACACCATTTTACTGTGATACTAAAGACAGTTGCAACAATATTCTTGGGATTCCTATGGTATTCTTATTGGAAATGTTTCTTCTTAGTTTTATCATCAATTTTTATTTTTATTTATCCTTACAACCATATGTATTCTTTCATGTGATTATATCATTATTTTTTTAAGTAGTATTCCTAAGTTTTATGCTCTATTTTGATGAGATTTTCATGTCTGTGTTCCATTTATTCTGATGAATGAATTCATAGTCATATGTTCATTTTGATCCTTCATTTTTCAACCCTATACCAAAATTATAGCCAAAATATGTCACTAAACATACCTACTTTTCCTCATTTTCATCCTTTCAATTGATTATTTGAAACCCTGACCTAGTTCTTGGATCTATGATCTTGATCCATCAAAATTAAATAAAAAACCCTAATCCTATTTTATTGAACTTATAACTAGCATAAAATCCTTATTCTCTAGTCATTTCATTGGTCGTGATACTGATCTTGAGATATCCCTCTTTGACTTGGTAGGACTAGATAGTAAGTCTAAAGCTGCTATGTGGTTACCCCTTTAGCTTCCTTTCTTAGCCTTGGGAATCTGAAGTGGAGCCAACACCTCTCACTGATTTTATTTCAGATGACTGATGCTCCTAGGTTAGGGCGAAATCCATGGGTTGTAGTCTCTCTTGTGCATATTTATATTTCTTGTATGCTTCAGTATTTTAGTTGATTTCATTACATTCTAGTAGCATCAGAAGACCATTAAAATTGTGTTGGCGGTCGCACTCTCTCACCTCTACCATTGTAGCTTAAGGAGAAAGGTATCCAACCAGAGAAAAAAATTCTTATTTTATAATTTCTTGGAAAGGATAAATAATTTTTAATTCTTTTTATTATTAATTTGTTTTATATTAGAGGTTGGATTGATGTTTCAAGTGAATGTTAGCTTAACTTAAATAGACTTTGATTTAGCTATATTTTCCACTGTTTAACATGATATTTTGTTAAAGGTAAATGCATGAGTGTATGTACTGGTTGCGGTACTGGATACAACTTAAGAGAAGGACCCCTTGCAGCACTGTCATCTTGGACTTTAACCCTCCTTCAATTTTTCTTCCATTCTTCTACCCACAACCCTGTCTTGAAGTCCATCTTCATAGCCAGAGTTAACAACCTTCTTGGTGCAAGACATGCCTTCCAAGGTATTTGATATTAGCCAAGGGAGTTAGTCACCCCCCATCCACTTATATCCACCTTCCCCTCACTTTTCTTCACCTCCATTCCACCATTTTTAGGCTCAAAACTCTCTCGGCATGTTTCCTATAACATTACAGGACTTCCTCTAGCGCTCCAAGATTTCTTGTAGCAGCTTCCTGTAGTAGTGTTGGGAGCCACCCCTTCTCCACTCCAAAATCAATCCTCTACCTCATATGAACTTAATATAGGCCTTATTTTACCTCTATATATGAATTATTGGTTCAAGGATAACCCTAGTCCACTCAGACTCCTTTTCCTTTTGCTACAAAAAAGATTAGTTTTAGTGTGTTAGCCCACCATAGAAATAACGTCTTTAATACAAAAACTGGCATGCAATAGCTAAGAGTAAATTCATGATTGATGCAATGTGTGTGGAGATATATTAGTTCTCTTCTTGCAATTTCGTTGAGTAGTTAATATAATGGATGCAATATAGTGTGATTTCCTTTCTTGCAACTACAGTAAATGCTAGTTTCTTCATTGCAAAAGTAGAGGTTAGTTAAATCAATGAGTGAAATTTAGTGCGGTTCCCTTTATTGTAGAAATAATCATGTTCCCGATATTGATTTTCAATTATAAGTTTGATAGACTCTCCTTCTATCGTAGAGTAACAATAGTTCCTAGCACCTCATAGTAGAACTAAGATGAGGATGGCATGAGTAGAGCTCATCTACTGTGCATATAGCACTGTCACCTCCAATTTTGTATGAACCTTGGGCTAATAATTAAATTTTATTAGCCTCTAGGAGTTGCAACACTATTGGTGCAATAACAAGGCTCGCCAATTTTTTCCACCGTTGTTGTGGGGTGTCTAAGTAGATGTTTGTTTATGCTTAAGCATTATTTTATACTTTATTTTTTACATTCAGTTTCAAAATATTGAAAAAACACAAAAAAAAAAATTCTTTCATGCCTCATAGGAGTAGGGGTAACCAAGGAATTATTTTACCAAAAACCCCCACATCCCCACACAGTCACCCTTCACTCTTATTTAGTGAGTGTGAGGTAGAAAAACCTATAGGTGAGCAACCTAAAAACTTTCAAGAACCTATTGGGGAAGAAAATGAGATTGCTTCACTAGTAGAACATTCTTCACATGTTCAAGCTATGGCTAAAGTTAGACCCCAAGAAGTCCTTTCCATCAAAATAACTAATGGAGGGACTAGGAATGAATAACATCATCCCTTCAGCCATTCCATACTTCCATGGTTTAACTTCTGAGGATCCTAACACTTTCATGTTTGAGTTTTTTGTTGTCTGCAGGACTTATGACTATGCCTTAGATGAACATAAGTTGAAATTGGTCCCCTCTACCCTCATGGATGCAGCCTTGCACTGGTTCATGGGTCTTCTTGGGAAAAAAATCACTAATTGGGCCCAAATAAAAGAGTCCTTAAACAACAAGTATAGAGACTATTGTAGGTACAAATAAACCAAGGAATAAATCTTTAGGATGACCCTAGGTCCTGATGAATATTTATAGAATTATGAGTAGAAGTTTCAACTCGATTACAAGAGGGCAACTACACCCTTGATCCTGGATCAGTCATGTTGGTTCTTCTCTTAAGGATTATGGAAGAAATGATAGAAACCATTAATATGATGTCTAGAGGAGATATATATCAACTACCCTATGAGGAAATCAAGATTGTATTCATAAAACACTCTATGGAAACTTGGAAAAAGGGTATAGCTAGTCAAAGCATAACTAATACCTCTTCCTCATCAACCACCATTAAGAATGAGATTGGAAACATGTCGGAGTATTTTGAAAGTGAGATGTTGCACACATTTTATTTTAAAATGGGAACAATGAAAATCAAAATGAAGCAAGAGGAAGCAGAAATATCCATAGCTATATTTTTCCCTAGATGCACTAGAAGACACCCTAGGAATGAATGGCCAGTGAATGTCATAGAGGTTTGCTCAGTCTGTGAAGAGAATCATGTACCAAAAAAATTCCTTATTTACCTTTCCTAAAAGCTATATACCAAGGGATGGAAGGTGGGCAAGAGAAAATCTACTTTATAAATCAAAGAAGGCCTCAAGGACCTCAACCTCACCAATAGGGCGTGAAAGGTGCACCTTATTATTACTATAATTCTAACCTGAATGCACCCTTGCAACCTTGGTATTCTTCCACTCATCCATCAAGGTGCACACCTCCTTCTTGGCCTTATTCCTCTCTGTATCATCCTCAACATGTCAATCAACCATTTTAGCGATATGATCCTTAACCACCTCAATGGAGCAACCCATCACAAGGGTGGAGGCCTCAACTCAACCAACCTCCTACTTTACATCCTCCACCCCAACCTCAACCTCAACTCACTCATCATGCTCCATATAATCTAATTTAGATGAATGCCCAACCAAATATAAACCGGAACAAAAAATAGGAACAACAGTTCTACATTGGAGAGACATCTTACCCTACCTATGTTCTGGAGATCCATGAGATTAACCTTACGTCTAGGAGAGTGCTCCCAAAAAATCATCCACCATCTCCACCTAAAGAGGTTGAAGAGGAAAATGAAGAGAGTACCCCTCAAATAAATCCAACTCCTTTTCCTGAGTGATTGATCCACCCTATCCAACACACCCCGTAAGAGATTGAACTTCTGGGAGAATTGAAGAATCTATGTGTAAAGATACCCCTTCTCTAGGGTATTAAGTATGTTCCCATACGAAAATATATTATCAAAGAAAATTTCTTCAAAAAACATGGGAGAAAGAAGAGAGACACCCCCACCATCAGTGTTGTAGGTCAGTAATTTGATTCGAAGTTGGGGAGAGTAATTTTCCCAAAATACCAGGACCTTAGGAGTCTAGTAGTGGATGTACACATTGCTGGTATCATTGTCCCCCATACATTGATTAATATGGGGGATTCCACTAATGTGATGACCAAATAAACCATGTTGAAACTCAACCTCCAAGGAGCTTTGAGGAAGACCACTACAATGCTACAGCTTGTAGATAGATCAAAAATAACTCCTTGGGGAATATTTGAGAATGTAATGGTCTCCATTGACTCTTGGGAATATCCCACTAACTTCCTGGTACTTTAGCCTGAAAACAAGTTTAATAGTTAAATGGTTATATTGGTGAAACTGGTAGATCAGTTAGTCAAAGAATTTAGGAACATGTCGCTGACCTTAAGCATAATAGATCACGCTCCTCTACCCTAGCAGAGCATGCAGAGAAGACAAATCATCACATTTGCATTGAATATGCTGAGGTTATTGCAAATATTGACCATTTCTACCACCGCAAGTTGAGAGAAGCCCTGGAAATTGAAAAGAGGCCTGTTAACCTTAACAGAGGTGATGGATGGATTGTCAGCAGATGCTAGATTCCTGCCCTTCATTACCATTAATTTTATAATTAATTATTATTATTATTATTTTAATATTAATATCATTATTATTATTATTATTATTTGTTTATTTATTTATTTGATTTTTATTTTTATTCGTTGATTTTTATATTTTTCATTTTATTCGTTTTGATTTTGATTTTTATCTATCTATTTATTTTATTTTTACTTATTTTATTTATATTTTTATATTTATATTTTATATTTTTTATATTTATATTTATATTTATTTAATATTTATTTTTTTATTTTTATTTTTATTTTTATTTATTTAATTTTTTTTTTTAAACGTTAAATAAAATTATTTATAATATAAGGTAACTGATGTTATGGGTTTTGAATCAACTAACATATAATTATTAAAAATAAAATTATTTTTTTATATATTTAAACTATAAATAGTATTTAATTATTTTTAACATTTAATTTATTCGATATAAGAAACTAATAATAATAATAATAAATAATAAATAAATAAATTATTATATAAAAAATAAATAAATATAAATATTAAATAGTTATTTTATTCTTCAAAATTATATTAAATTAATAATTATTATTTTTATTAAAAATAAATATAAATATATAAAATTCGGATTTTAAACATTAATCATGGGATTTATTCTTTATAAATAAATAAACTATTATATATCTTTTGATTTGAGTCAAACTAGTCGTTATTTTACAAACGGCTAGTTGGAGCTTTAAGATCTATTTAAAGGGGTTTATTGATCAGATTTTCCATCTTGTCCTGATGATGAACTACACTAGCTGGTTCGAAACGCGTCGACCAAATCTATTCTGATGTGATTTTCACCGAAAGATTTTAATCACATTTTATGGATCATAGAAGAAAAATTCCTAATAAGTTTAATGGTTATCATATTATTCTAAGAAGACCTTGGCTGGCCACTGTCAATGCTTATATCAGTTGTAGGGCTAGAAACATGAGTATAAAGAATGGACCCTTGTCAAAAATACTAGTATTATATCCTCCTCCCCAAACTTCTATTGAACATGATCTACCTCTATGGCTGGAGGGTGAAGAATAAGATGAAGTGTACCATGTGACACCATACCCTGTGTGTACCTGAGATGTTGTTATCAGAGGGGAGAAACCTGATGAAGATGACCTCATTGACCAGATCCTTCAAAGCAAACCCCCCACTTCCATTCCACTTGATGAACTGATGAGAGAATCTGAAAGAATCCTTTGTACTAAGTTATGCTCAGTTGACTCAACCCCTGAAGCTACCAATATTGTATAATTTGGCCCATATATTACCCTAAATATCAATATGTCTCTTTGGGCCAAAGAAGAAGAATAATTCTGCCAACTGCTGAGGGAGAACTTAGATGCTTTTTCTTGGGATTACAAATAAATAAAAGGGGTGCATCCACCAGTTTTCACACACCATATTTACATCAAAGATGGATGAAAGCATGTGCACCAACCCCAGAGTAGAATGAACCCAACCTTGAAGGACATACTAAAGGATGACTTACATAAGTTGTAGGATGGAGGGTTCATATACCCCATATCATACAGTGAATGGGTGTCTCCTCTTGTCTTAGTCCCAGAGAAGAATGGGAAGATAAAAATATGTGTAGATTACAGAGAGTTGAACAAAGCCACCAAGAGAGACCATTTCTATTTTCCTTTCATTTACCATGTCTTGGATGGTCTTGTAGGGATGAAGTTATTCTCAAGGAAAATTTTAAGGATGGAAGTTTATCTTAAAGACTAGAAACGTTGGCAAATATTACTAATCCCTAATATGAAAATTGTAAAACTTTGGCAATAATTTAGTAAAATAAATTATATTTCTAATGATTTTATATCACTCCATATAAATTTTTGGCAATTTTAAAGGTGAAATAATTTATACTATAAAATGTGGGCGAATCATTTTTTAGAAAAAATGGAAATTGGCGAATCTTTTTTTTGCAAATGCATGAAAAATTAGCCCACATGCAAATATTAGCCCCTAAAATTTTCCCTGGTTATTCTCTTTCCTAGATGGATTCAGTGATTACAATCAGTTCGATATTAGCCCTGAGGACCAAGACAAGACCACATTTACATGTCATTGGGGCACTTTTGCTTATATAGTTCTTCCATTTTTCCAATGTAATGCCCTTGCCACTTTTCATTGAGAAATCTTGAGCATTTTTGTTGAGCTTGTCCATGATTCTATGGAAATGTACATGGATTATTTCACTCCTTATGGGTATGATTTCCAAGAGGACCTCTCCAATCTAGGTAAATTCCTATGGAGATGCAATGAAATGCCTCTCTCTCTGAGTCCTAAGAAGTGTGAATTCTTGAGGAAGGCATGGATTCTCCTTGGCCGCTCCATATCTTAGGCAAGGATACAAGTAGACCTAAAAAAAAGTGGCATCATAAAAGGGTGTGTAATCCTCAAAAGAAGAGATATTTTAGGAGTTTCCTAGGCTTATCTTGGTACTCTAGGAGATTCATCAAGGATTTTAGCAAGGTGGCTTCACCATTATTCAGATTTTTGGATAAGGATTCTAAATTATTTTGGTCAAGTGTTTGTCAAGGGGTCTTTGAAATCATAAAGCAACAACTGAACACTTCCCATATACTTCGATGTACCAATTGGGCTATGCCTTTCCATATCCATACTGATGCATCAGATAAAGTTGTGGGGGAAGCCTTGGGGAAAATGGATGATAAGTTTCCCTATGCCATCTATTTCATTAGTAAAAATATGTCTAAGGCTGAACTGAACTACACTATAATTGAAAAAAATATTTTAGTTGTTGTCAATTCCTTGAATAAATTCAAACATTTTATTATTGGGTACCCAAATTTTGTGCATACTGACCATGCAGAAAATAAATACTTAATGAAAAAACGTGATGTGAATGATAGAATTATTAGATGGTTATTATTGTTGCAACAGTTTGATTTGAACATTATTGATAAGCTAGGGAAATAAAATGTTGTTGCAAATTTCTTGTCTAGTCTCACTATGCTTGCAGATGATGAAGGGATGGTTGGTGACCAGCTTCTGGATGAGCACTTAATTTCTATCTCAGTACTATCTCTTTGGTTTTCGGACAAATCCAACTGCTTGGTTGTTGGGATATTTCCTCCAAATATTTAATCTAGGGAGAAGAGAAGAATTGTAAGAAAGAGCACAACTTTCACTTGGATTGGTGGAAATATTTAAAATTAGGACTAGATCAGATCCAAAAAATATGTGTCAATGAAGACGGATTTTTTTGATATCCTCTCAGCATGTCATGATGGGCCCTGTTGGGGTCATTTTTCTTCTAAGAGGACAAATTTCAAAACCTTGCAAGCTGGCTACTATTGTCCCACTCTCCATCGACATGCCACTGAAATATACCAGTAGTTGTGATCAGTGTGAGAGGATGGGGAAACCTACACCGAGGGATGAAACGCCTCTACAACCTCAGGTGGCCTCATATCCATTTGACAAATGAAACATGGACTTCATTGAGCCAATTGATCCACCATCTAGATAGAAGAAATACATCATAGTATGCACTGATTATTTGACCAAGTGGGTTGAGACAAAGCTTGTCAAGGTAACAATAGAGGAAAAGGTGGTTATAAGAGTTTGGATATCCCAAGGCGATAGTCACCAATCAGGTAGCTGAGTTCACATCCCATTTGATTGGTAATCTCATGAGGTAGCACAATATCAAGCATGAAAATTCTACTTCACATCACCCTCAAGTAAATGGGCAAGTGGAAGTGACCAATAGAGAATTAGAGATCATCCTTAACAAATTTGTGAGTAGCAGCAGAATATATTGGGTAGACAGATTGGTGGAGAACACTTGGGCCTACAACACCACCTGGAAAATATCAACTATTTTTACTCCATATGATCTGGATTGTGGGAAGAAAGCTTTGATTTCTATTGAATTTAAGTATAACACCCTCGAAATGGCAGCTCAACTAGATTTGGATGTCACAAGGGAACATAAAGAAATATTTCTTCAACTAAATGGTTTGGATGAGTTTAAGATGCAGGCCCTCCTCCACGCTAAAGTGGTACAATGACAAAGTATAGTATATCATGACAAGCACATCAAAAGAATACGTTTCACGAAGGATATTGGGAATTTATCTATGACTCCAAATTTAAGGAATTCAAAGAAAAATTAATGACCAAATGGCTAGGACCTTATCGAATATAGAGATTCCATGAAAATGAGTTTGGACAGATCAGAACCATAGATGAGGAGGGGATTCCTCTGCTTGTCAATGGGTATAGAATAAAAATGTATAGCAGGCCCATGTCCAAGGAAGAATTCATCAACACAATCAGCAAGGAGTTGAATGTAATTATGAGCCTCATTGCTTCCAGTCCATTTCCCTCCTAGATATTTTTTTTTTTTTTAAATAGAGAGGCCTGCGTTAAAACCTTCCTGAGGCACTGAAGGCCAACTCTAGGATTGAAAACCTCCCTGAGGCAATATTAGAGAAAAAAAAAGGAAAAGAGAAAGAAATAAAAGATCCTTGGGTGAAAACCTCTTTGAGGCGCCCAAGTCAAGCTTGTGGTTTGAAAACCTCTTCTGAGGAAGCCTACATGTCTTAAAAAATAAATAAAAAATAAAAAAAGGATGGAATGACACCAAGACAACTAATCTATTTCTATTTTAGAAGATGATGAAAAATGGAATATTATAGAAAAAGTTGCAGTATTTATCCATCTCCCTTCCTCTCCTCTATCCATTCACTCCATGTCCAACTCCATCACTCATCTCACCATCAAATTCCACCACCCTATGAGCCAGAAAAACCCAGATTTCATCTTGTCTTTGTACTGCTATAGGATGTCCTACAAAGCTACAAGACATATTATAGTGCTACAGGACTGAGGAAAGGCTAAGGGCACAAAAAGTCATCCAAGACTCTTTTATCCTAATAAAAGGCATAAAAAGGGCCACTATACCTATGCCTACCACCCCCTCATACCATACCATGCATATAGATTATCTTCTCTAACCCTCCATTCTACGATTGTAATAAATAAATAAATGAATGAATGAATAAAATAATAGTAACAATAAAATATTTCACAAACACAAAGCCATTCCTTTCATTTTTTCCTAGGCCACACCTCCTCCCCAACATCCTAACACCATCCCTATATTTTCCACACAATTTCCTCACCACCTTATGTCAGTTTGAGCTCCAAAAACTAAAAAAATGAGATTGCTACAAGAAGATGATCTATTCTTGTAGCACACATGTGCAACAACCAGAATAAATCTACTATGGCTTGGCTCATCCAGAGAGGTAGACCAAGGTTGAAAATGGGATCTTTAAGGAAACCATACCACTCCATGGATGATTATACACTAGTAACATTAGATTGAAGCCTCCACAAGGTACCTACAAATACACAACAAACAAACACATTCAACACCTCAAAAATAAAAAAGAAGACACAACAAGGATTCAACAACAAAAGAAACCCCTGTGATGATTTCTCCAATTCCCTACCTCTCTGCATTTAGGACCCTAAAACCAATCTAAAATGAGGTAAGGCTCAATTATAACTCTCTCATCCTCTCACTATGCATATTTGGCTAAATGGATTAATGTTGAGGATAGGAGGTTTAATAAGCTAAAAGATGGCCAGTTGACTTGGCCACCTTCAACAGTCAAACTAAAAGAGCTTGGTAGAGTTGGCATGCAACATGGAGTTGTCACATCAGTGGTAATGATATCACTATAAGTGGGATTTGATTATGAGACAAGAGGGAATGATCAGTTCGAATGGGGCCAATGGTCCAAATGAGGAAATATCATGTGAGGTACACCTAAACACAACACTCTAATCCTACTCGAAATGGCATATAATGTACCTCAACTCACTTCGCCTAGCATCTATGCTCATTTCAAAAAATATTTAAGCAAAGGATGAAGTTGGTAAACCATAGAGGAGGTTTAATCATCTACTAGTTGTGCCTACAGAAAGTGCTACAAGAAAACTTGCAATTGCTAAAGGAAGCTTCAAAGAGTGCTATAGAGTGCTAATACAGGGCATGCAAGCAACCAAAAGTGTCAATTAGCTCATAAAATACCATCCTCAATTCCAAAACAACAATTTAAGGAGGTAAGTGGCCATCACCTCCATATCTCCATCAATTTCATAAAAAAAATCTTCTAAATAGTTTGTATGCAGTAGTGCCACAACTGGGGCAATTAAGAAAGTGTGTGAAGCAATAGAGAGTAAGACATAAATTTTGAAGTGTTAAAGTTATTATGACCCCCTGTCACTAGTGAATTTGACACCAAGGCCATAGAATAAGCACCTATTTAATGCAAGTCAGATACTACAAGAGAAATGGGGGGGGGGGGGGGGGTTTAATATAAGGGAACCTAAAGACACCAAAAGAATTCAATTACACCCTCATGTAGTGAAAATTTTTAGGAGGAATCAATGCTTAGGTTTCTTTGAGATCTTAAGGGGATATGATGATGAGATAGCTCGATAATTTACAATGGCTCTACACTCTAAAGAAGATTTCAATGCCACTACTGTGGTAAGGGGACTAACCATAACCATCACTCTTGAATTGATCAGCAGAATAACAAAAATGCCCCTATAAATCAAGTGGAATAGAGAATACATGGTCACTCATTCCACTGCCAATAAAAACTTATTTTTGGCCAAGTACAAGCACATAGAAGAAAAAAATGGGGTGAGAAGGGAAATTTTATCTGATCCATGAGATGAGGCAGCCTAGCACATCCCAAAATACATTTCTTGTGAAGGTATATTGAGTTTAGTCTATGGCTACCATTTCATATTGTTACATGAGATTATATTTAAGGAGGATTTACCTTTGGAACATAGATTTAATATGCCCTACTTCCTCCTCCAATCCATCATATACATGAGCCAAATGGTTAGAAAAGGAAAACATCAACACCTAGATGATCATGGCTTAATTGAGGTAATAGTATAAGATGCCCTCAACAAGCTAAGGATTCATGTGTTATAGTCCATTTTTATAGACAATGACAGGGAGACACTAATAGTGACCCAGAATATCACTCTTGGAGATACCCTTGCCTGTAGCCTTGGAGATAGGGGCACTATAATAGAGGAGGAAGAAACTTAGAAAAGAGAGGGAGAAGGGATGCAAAAAGAGGAAGAAAGAGAAGAGGAAACAAGGAAGGAGGTAGAAAAAAATAGGATATAGAGTTATAGAGGAAAGGTATTTAGTAATAAGAAGAGAAGGAAGTAGAAGAGGAGGATTTGAGCTTCAAAAAGACCACTGAAATATTCCCTCAGCAAACTAGTATGTCACTAGGAAACAATGAGAATGAGGTGGCTTCCAGCTTAGCCACTTTGAGCACCCATGTGAAGCCCAAGAATAAGAGACCAAGATAGACTCTTATGTATTTTAAAACAAGGAAGAGCACTAGGGTGAAACAAGGAAGGCTTCAGACTCCAAAAGATGTCCGCATTACCATTGAAGATTCCCCTACCAAGAAGGAAGAGATAGGGCCATAGGAAGGTGGAATTGAAGAAATAACTTCCCGAAGGACCAAACCTAAGACACCCATGACCTATATAAGGAGTAAATCTACTAGATAAAAATACTTAAAATAGTCAGAAGTACCCACAGACCTGTTAGGAGAAGAAAATAAAATTCTATAGGAACAAAAGGAGGTGCTACAGGAAAAACAGAGTGTGCTACAAGAAGAACAAAAAGTGCTACATGAATAATAGAGTACACAAGAAGAAGGAAAGAAGGCACCAATAGAGGGGAAGAGTGCCCAAATTTAAGGACAAGAGGTGCAAGAGGAGGCACAAGTTGTAAAACAACAACCACAAGAGGAATCAACCTCTCCAATAACTTTCCAAAAAGGCATCACATAATTCCAAGAACCTACCCCACAACCTAGTTTGAGCTCTTACTGCAAGTTTGTTGAGGGAGGAAGAATAATCCCTTAGAAGCTCTCAATCCCTCTCTTTTATGAGCTAGTGGAAGAAAGGGGGTGCACCCACAAGTGGATGAAAATTTTCAAATCCAAAATGTTAAGGATGTGGTGCTAATGGATGAGAAAAATATTGATATAGGGAAGGACCTAGCTGATGTTAGACTCAGAGAATCAGTATTGATAGAATATTTACAAGTAGAACAAGTAGAGAACATGAGGCTGAAGGGGTAGTTGCAACATAAGGACACACAACTTTCCACTATGGAAAATATTTGTGTGGAGGCCATGCAATGAAAATACCCTTCTAATTATTATGCAGTTTACTTGAAAGAGAAGTGGTTTAAATTTAAAATTAATATTTTATCACAACATGGCTCTTTATCTTTTCAAAATTATAGAAAGTTCATTGATTTTTGTAGGCAGTCTAGTGTGGAAGAGAGGGCTAGGATGGTATAATTTTACATGTAGAACCTCATTTTGACTAACATGAATATTTGCGACCCCAACTCCAGGTTGGGTGACATGAAATTAATGAACCTATCACCTTGGGTAACAAATGAAGAAACAAGGGAATAAGAGTTCAACAATGTTGAAAAGGGAAGAAAGAGAACCCCTCTGAATCATGGTAGAAATGATAAGTTCTAGAGAGATCATCAACAATTACCAAATGATCTCCAATGATGTTTACCTTTCAATAACATACATTAACGCCTAGGTACAAGCAATATCACATTTTTATGACACATAATATTACTAGTAGAAGAGACTATTGAGGCATGCCAAAGAAGATGGCATGAACTACCACTTGAACATATATTTCATTAAATTTGGAAATATTCTATTACAAGGCCTTCAAAAACATTAATCCTTTTGTAAATCTCCATATTAGCTTAATTTAAGATAAAAATAATTTTAGGAATGCCAAACCAATTCGAGACCATGAATAGGTCAAACATGGGGTTGTTAGGTACAATATTATCAATGCACAATATGAGTGTGAAAGAAAACTTTTAGAAACAATTTATTTAAGGTAAATCATATTAATATGTCTAACATCCAAGAAAGATATTATAGTTATGGATAACATACTATAGTCATCGATGTTTGAATTTTTTGTTAGACGACTCTAACCCCCTTTCCCACAACCTGCGAGAGAGTTGTTGATTGAATAATGGTGGGGTGAGGATATTTGTGTAAGTGGAAAGGAGGTGCCTCCCTTACATTGCTTTGAAACTAGTCTAATAGAAACTTAGTAAAAAAAAATTGTGCTAAATTTTCTACCCCTTCATGCCTTTAAGTAACACTAATGAGGAGGTGATAATTCTTCTTTACAACATCCATGCATACACTAAAAAAGCTAGGCACTATTGATCTAGGTATTTCAAGAATGTTGGGTATCATTGATCATCTCCACTCAAAGCCAAGTACATCAAATGAGAGTTCTTAAATGGGTATTCAAGTCATTCCATTATGATGGACACCATCACGAATTGAAGTAAACAAGAATTAGTGGTCTTTGAGAACCAATATACATAGACAAGTAAGTAGTGGAAGCAAGGGTTTTCAAAAAATAGTACACTTGATGGCATTCTGGATATTTATCCCTCCTTGTCAACATTGTCAAAAACTAATAATGGTCCTAATGTAATAGTTCCAACCTATTGTAAAAAAATCCATGATTGACCATTATTTTCACCAGGAGGAGAAAATGATAAGAATTGTTAATGGGGAATAAATAATTGTGAAACACAACTTATGGGTTTTAATTTCAATTTACATAAGTCCTCGTGCTCTTTAATTATTAAATACTTAATGTACCTACTAATAAATTATCATTGAGATATTAATTTTGAATATCAAATATGTATTAAAAGTCACTTATCTATTACACATGATTTTCCATGTGATCTAAATAAACCACTTAAAACCCATTACCAATAAATTCTAATTAGTTTTGTAAAACATGTATCTTTACTTACATTAAGAGATTTATTTCAAAGATATATATTACATTTATAAACTTGTATTAATACATATAACTAAATGGGATACAATAAATAGCTTCATGTCTTGTTAGCTTCTATGAGATTATTTTAATTACAAATAGTTTATTTAATAATTGAATTTTACAGCATGTTAATCTTGGTAGGAAAATCATGTCATATGGTGGAAAAAAGTTTAAAGATGTTAATTTATGACTCAACTCTTGAATGAGCTTGAATAGTCTACTTAGTGCTCATTATGAATTAATTAATCCATGTTTTAATAGATTTTTTTTTTTGACATAGAGTTTTCTTTTAGAAATAAAAATATCACATTTATACATTCATATTAAACCACATGATAGGTAAATAAAAATCAATCAATTGTTTCTTCACTTATCAACTTATATGGCATGATTGTATATAAAATTAATTGATTAAAAAATGCATAGTTAGAAAAAATTATCAATTTAAAATAGAATAAACCACTTAGAACTCATCATCGATTGATTTTAAATTATTATTTTTTCTAAAAAATGTATCTTTACTTACATTAAGAGTTGTATTTCAAAAATATAATGTATCTATAACCTTGTATCAATCCATATAAATAAGCATAATTTAATACATGCTTTATGTCTTGTTGGCTTTTATTATTTCAATTAGAAATGATTTATTTACGAATTGAAAATTAGAAAATGTTAATAGGGATGGGAAAATAAAATGGTGTATGTTGTAAAAAGTTTAAATACATTTATTTATGACCTATATCTTAAGAGAACTTCATGAACCTACTTACTATTCATTATCAATTAATTATTTCATGTTTTGTGAGGAAAAATATTTCATTTTACATGGAGTTTTATTTCAAAAAAATAATGTCACATTTATATACTTATATTAAACTTCATGATATACAAATAAAAGTTGATAAATGGCTTTATATAGACCACTTATAACTTATTATCAATTGCTTCTAATTTTTTTTATAAAGAATATATATTTATTTACATTAGGAGCTACATTTTAAAAATACACCACATTTATAAACTTCCATTAATGCATATAACCAAATAGAATAAAATAAATAGCTTCGAGTCCTATTGTATTCTATGAGATTGTTTAAATTACAAGTAAATTATTTAAGAATTGAAAATGAAAAAATGTTAAAATGGATAAGAAAATAAATGTCTTATGGTGCAAAAAGTTTAAATACAACCATTTATGATCCCTCTCTTTAATTAATCTAGATGGTCCACTTAACACGTTTTTAATTAATTTTTCCATGTTTTATTAAGAACAACATTTTGTTTTACATGGAGTTTTATTTCAAAAAATTACAATATGAAATTAATACTCATATTAAACTATGTGGTAGACAAATAAAGGTCAATAAATGAATTCATCATTAACTTATATGTCCACTTAATACTTATTATCAAGAAATTATTAGATTTATGTATGGAAGAAATGTCTCATAGTATATGGCTATTATATATCACATTTATATACTCATATTAATGGATATAACTAGATAAACATTAATAATATAATTATGGCCCATATGATAGGATTTCTATTTATTTAAAATACAAATTTACAACAACAAAAACAACAACAAATCTTCAAATAATGTAATCATATGCCTTAACAATAAGAAAGTTCAAAGATATAATTTATCTACAACAGCGTCCAATCAAACCTTAATAGTCCACTTAGCGACAATTATCATTAATTATATGTTTTTTTTAGAAATGAAAAATTATTTATAATAAATTTTTATCTCAAAAATTAAATATCACATTTATGCACTCGTATTAATGCATTTCATAGGTAAAAGGTCAATAACTAACTTTCAGTCTCATTGATTTTCAATATGATATGATTTTAATTACAACCATTAATTGATTGAAGTATATAAATTTATGTAAAATATGGATTGAGAAATCACATATCTTATGCGTCAAAAAGTTCAAATCATTTACCTATGACACATTTCTCATTAGTCTGAATAGCCAATAGTGCATGTAGTATTTATCAAGTAAATTATTATAATTTATTCAATAAGAATTGCACCTTTGTTTGCAATGAGCTCTATTTCAAAACTTATATTTCACATTTATATATGAGTATTATGCATATAAGTAAATAGAATTCATTAAAAATAAAAACATGCCCTGATGGTTCGTGTAGGATGATTTCAATGACAAATAATTTATTTAGCACACATACACGCACATATTAGCAAAAACAAAATTGATACAACAAAGTCAGTGCAAAAATAATTATAAATAATAATAGAAATATTTAATAATATAATTGAAAATTCTCATTGTAATTTTTTTTATTAATGGAAAGTTCTAATTTTTTTCCTCATAATAAAAAATAATTGACAATTCCCATATAATATTCCAAAAGATATAAAATCATAAAAATTGATTCAAAAAAATATGTTCAAATTTCATTCAAAAATTGGAATGTACTTGTGAACAAATTTATAAAGAAAATTATCTCCATCCACTAAAATGAAGTACATGTTCTATTGAAAATTCCAATGTAATCACGTTTCTCTTTCATACGATGAAGTGTCTTGAGAAAGGGGAATAAAACCTACATAAGCCAATTATCTTGCTCTTTTCCTATATAGGCTTTTATCAAGATGTGGTTTGATCGATATCCGATGAATTGAGAAGTATGTTTTGTTGTATCTATTAGAAATACATTTGATTCTTCATAATTATCTCCATATTAGGACCACACATTAGTCAACCTTTTCTCATGAAATTGTATTATCCTCCCCACTTCTACTTTTTCTTGCAAATGATAATGAGACCTGTTCCATGCGAATTTAAAGTCCTCTATTTCACATTTGATATTTCAAGTACTTGTCAGATGTACTTGTCAATGACTTTTAATGTCCATATTGCAACATCATATTTTTTAAGCAATATTTTAATGATTCTTAGGGGAAATGCCTTAAAAAATAGGACCTATCACTGAAATGCCAATCTAGTTCTCTTTGAATATAACAAATTTTTCCATCTTTGGCGTACAATTGGAAGAAAAATTCTTCCATTTCAAATATCAACAACATCTTTTGACTTATCATAATGTTAATTTGTGTCTATAGTTGCACTGCAACCACATGTATGATATTAACGTATCTCCACTTGAACACTTTATTTCTTAACGATATAAAAACCTAACATTTCAGAAATGATGTTAGTATATATTATGAGTTAATGGTAATCACAAATTATAATTACAATGGCCCCAGTAAAGTGAACAAACAAATGATATGTTTACTTTATACATACAACCTAATACCTTTATTTAATTTGTATGGAATATGCAAGTCTTATAGGATCACATTGACCCACCATTTAAATCATTGATTTTAAGACTTATCACGATTTGTTTAATTTCAATTGAAAGATATAACTACAATGGTTACAATTAAACAAACTAATTATATATCAGTTTCCACATGTAATATAATACAATTTTTAAATTTCAAACCTAATTAATTATAAGTTAATATCTAGAGTCTCTACTTTAGTTTCTTTTGGTGCTTCTTTTAATAAATATTTTATGTCTATTTTTGGTGCTACATACATCCTAATATATTTTTTCAACTGATATGAAATAAAAAAGTTTATAAGAATGCAGTGAACCATCATTTGCATTACTAATTCTAAGAGTTATAATTATAACTTAAACCACAATTGAAAAAAATAATTATAATGATCTAATTCAAACAAATAGACCAATTATCTATTAATTTTTACATACAATCTAATCCATTGTAAAAAATTCTATATCATGGGAAATTTTGATACGAAAACATTAAACAACCATTCAAATGAATAATTGTTATCAATATAATAATATCTCACAAAATAAAGAAAATAAAATTATTTTATTCTACTTATGACAAACCAAATCAAAAATTATTTTATTAGTATAGTGAAATAGAAGTCAACTTAGATTTAAAAGGGCTACAAAATATTGTAATAATTCATGATGTCATACATATTATGACATGAAATAGACACCAATCATCTTAAGGTACTATATGTGATTGAACATCCTTCCAAATAGCTTGCACATCAGTTGCCTTGTTGCGTTTATTCAACATTCTCCATAGCTCATCGATCAACCAAATATCCTCTTGAGTTGTTCCAATGAATGGATGGGCAAGAATCACATTTTCTTTTGGATTTCCTGTCATTCTCTCAAGTGAAAAATCCACTATAATAGTATTGATTGCATCATATTGGGTATCATTTCTCACACTTTTTTCAATGATTTAGTGTGTATACCTTTTTTTGGATTGTCAATGGCCTTATGTCCCTTTTGTGGTTTACACTCTAAATCAATCCACATAAACACAAGTTTATCTTCTAATTTTTTTGAAACCAACTTTTTTAGAGCTCTTGTTTTGTTTTGTTTCAAAGCTATCTTCCAAATTGCAATTTCAAAATATTCATTTTTGAAACACATTTAAAAAAATGTTTTTGCATGTGGATGAATCCAAAATATTTTTTTCTCTACTGCGTAATGTGCATCAGTTCCCATTTTCTCAATATGTCCTTTGTGTTGTTGCTTCATCATCGATGCTATGATTAAAAATGTACATTAATTCAAACATAACTAATTTCTTTTCAATTATTTGGGCTGCAATACAATATAAAATAGTCTAGTCAAACCATTTTATTCTTTTTACAAAAATTACTTAAAAAAATATTGAAACAATACACGTACCTTAAGTGTTTTTTCAACTATTTATAGATGAAAAATTGTTTCATCTACAAATTAAAAATTGTTGTAAACATGTTGAATATTTGTTGATCCATTTATTATTCTATCAAGGACTCCACATGCTTGTTGAGAAAGGGAATCTATCTTTGTATTACGTGTTCCTTTTACATAAGTAGACCCTGCCATATTGTTGCAAAAATTGGAAAATATGATCTCGTTAATTTCATAATGTTCAAAAATATTGAATGTGGTAAGACTCTTATCATCCAATGGACCATGTTTTGGTTCTTCAACTTCTACAAATTTCTTATGATCATTATTCATACACATGCATTAAGACTACAAGGGTCATTTCTAAAGTTAAATAGGAACTTGGTGGTTTGATATGAGCTGAAATTTGTCATTCTATGATACTATATACATCTCTAATTGCATGGTCTTCATATATTTTTTTTGTGCAATTTGCATGTAAAGTACTTTTTGGTAGTAGGCACTAGATGGTGGGGAACAATGTTTCATTACATACAGTATGACTACCATATTATTTAAATTATTGAATCTATATTACTTTTTTGAAAGTTTTTTGTTTTTGCAAAAATATAAAATCACACTTTACATGGTTCAAAATTTTACTTACAATTTATGATTTAATTGTTGTTACAGAATTGGTACAAGCTAGAATGGAAAATATTTATTGGCAAAAGGGGACTATGTTGATATCCTTATTAATGATCAATTCGTTGGGCTATTAAGGGTCGAATCTACAGAGTCTGGAACTTATAATGTCGAAGAAAGGGTTAATGCACGTTATGCTGCAATTTTGCTAATTGATGTCACTCAACCACATTTGATTGAGGACATTGATGAAGGGGACATACATCCATGGAAGATCATGGATTTGAGGCACAACATAGGTAAACAAAAATATTGAAGCATGTGTTCAAATATTATTGATTGTATAATACTTTTTTTTTGAGTAAATGTTAACCTTATTTACATTCGTTTATAAGTGCAAATGTTTCTTTTGCATTTTCTATTGGAGACAAGGTAGATCTTCTACAACATGGAGTGGAGGTGGGTGAGGGCTCATATTCAAAATAGAGCTTGGAAATAAAGTTCATGGAAATATGGTAAAGAAAGGATGCATAGTGGTTAAAATTGAGAAGGTGTTAAAACATGATGCTGCTCTACCACATCCAATAGGATTTGAGCATACACTAGGGGTTGCATTGGAATCTTATGAGATTTGGCCAGAATCAGATTTCCAACCTCACTATCATGATCATGCCATAAATATTCCCCAAGATAGGGTTAGATTCATATGTACAAAGGTTTCTCTTACACATGAATGCATGGGAACAAGTATGTGCATTGCCAAAGTAATGCTAGTTAATGTCCACAAGGATGACATTATTGAAGGTGAAACACTAGGTGAAATGGAATTTGATTTTTTTTGGAAGAGATAGATGGAAATTTTGAAATATGCAGAATTAGGGATACATCTATACATTGTTTGGTTAGATGGCCAATAAATAAGTTGGTGGTCAACAAATGTGTGATATTAAGGGTTAAAGAAAAGTTCAAAGAGCCACCCAAGGAAATGGTGATATGGGATGTTATAGAGGACACAAATCCCTTAAACAAATGGGATGGGTCTCTTTGTAATGAAAAATATAGAAACTAAATTGATATGCATGTAGCAAGGCCATATAAAAGGATTAAACGAGTTATGGATACAAAAAAAATTACAAAATGTCAAACAAAAATACATGCAGAGAAAGAAATTCGACTTTTGGCAGCAGATGTATGTTATAGAAAATATTTTCTTCAACATGTGGATAGGAAGTCCATTGCAGGTGCTAGAAGGGGTATGAGACAAATAAATATAAATGGTATTATGGAATGTCTTGAATTCACTCATGTCAAGGAGCCATGGCCATGGCCTACCACCTATTGCTAGAAATGTAAAGGACATGAGATTTAATGGGAATATTATTTGTAAGAAAGAATGTTATAAGATACATAAGATTCCTCAAATCACATTCTAGAACTACCAGCATTATTTCCAACATGGACACATCAAAGCTATTCATGCTAACACTAACACATGAAAATCACAGGCACACGCCATGGAAACCATAGAAATATTGCACAAAATTGTAATGGATAATTCAGATTTTTTACCAAACCAAACATGTCAAGTTGAAGAAGATGGAACATCTTCTCCTTTAAGGTTGCTTCCTTCGACTTACACACAAAAATATTTGTTAAAAGAGATCAACGAGGCTCTTAAAAAGCTCAATTACCCATCAATATCATAGTCAACAATGAGCAGGATTTGGAATATTAAGTTTCAAGATGTGGCATCTTCAAACAACACCAACTTCAGTAAATGCAATGAATGTATTGTGTTGAAAGCACAGATGATGTCAACGACTACAAAAGAGTTGAAAGAAAAGGCACGAGGTAAGCTGAACAAACATAACATGATTGTTATTTGTGGAAGATATTGCTACTATGCCCATAGAATTATGTCAGAGCAGTTTCCAAATGATTATTTGAGCATTATGCATGATAAAATGAATAATAAAAAGACTTCAATCCCAAGGCTATGTGTCAAATCAAAATCTATTGTAGGAACAAAGTTAGGTTTCTCATTGACAGGTATGCTAACACATGGGCATAAGACATGAGGTTTTGGTCATTTCTCCCTACCATTTGTACATATGGGATCACAATTTACTATTACGACCCTTGAAAAGTGTATAGGGAACTTGAACACCCAAAAATTGATATGTATGGTGATCTACTTTATGAGAGTGGAAGTTCAAGAAACCCACTTACAAATGCATTACTTGACACCTCTATTTACTCAAAATGTCAAGTGTACAAGGATGATTTTATATCTCATGGAATATCAAAGAGTAAAAGTGTTATCTTAAACCTCTTCCTCCACATTTTTTGTTACAATTGGAAAATGTAGCAAGTGATAATAAGAATCACTATCTTTTCATGTTTCTATCACTTTTAACTTCACTTGGTGTCTTGATCACTATTGAGGTTGGATTTTTTCCTGTGGGGCACACCCATGAAGACATAAATGGAACCTACAGAAGAATGTATTCCAACCTAAAAAGTAAAGATATATATTCTTTACCTGAAATGATGGATACATATCACATAGTTGAACAACATCGAGTGTTTCCACCTAAACTTATTGACAAGGTCTATGACTTCAAAATTTTCCTTAATGGATACATCAAGGAAGGAAAAAAATGCACTATTTGGACATCTTAATGTTCAATACTTCCAATTTCTTGTACTCGATGATATTCCAGTACTAAGGTACTAATAATCCATTAGATATATTGAGTGGTAAGAATCAGTTGAGTTATGTAATATAGATGATGAAGGTTGACCTATAATTCCCTATCTTTTTCAGCTTCCAAAAAGAATGATGACGCCTATTTAAAATAACTAAAGGAAGGGATAACATCATACATAAAAATGTGGAAAGACACTATCGGGAATGGGGATACACCAATTGTTAGAGAGGAATGGAGAAATAAAGTAGTGTGTTGGGAAAGAGTTCTTGATACATTAGATGTAATATATAATTATCATAGAATAATAGATGGAAGTGATTCATCTTCTGAGGATTTTTGGCCCAAGACAAGGCACATTGTTGATGTTGATTGTAATGCACTCCATGCAATCTCAAGTATTATGGATGAGGATTTTGATAATGCAATAGATGAACCAATATATGTTGGACCCCAAATGCAACAAGCCAAAGCCAACATTCAATCCAATGATTGATGTTGAGAAATGAAAGATGTTGCTAGTTAGATTAGGAAATGAGGATGCAAGAGAGATGATTTGGATGGAAAAATCCATCTCAGATATCTTTAGGGATAATGAAAGTGACAATATTCATGTAAAGGTTGATTGGTGGAAAAAAATACAATGGAAAATATTTAGAGCAATTTTGGATACCAAATCTTGATGACACAAAACTTGACTCTATTCCAATTAATACCATAGTGTGGGCATGGATGCCAAAGATAGAACATTGCAATAATACCAAGATAAATAAACATGATGTGGAAGCTATTCTTGACCTACTTGAACAAATATATTAATATTAGATTTATATGATTTATGAATGTAATTTTTGTTTTTAAGGATCTATTAATATACATTTTGACACACTTTTCAATATTTGTTGTATATCAAATATTTTCTTCATATTATTTTTGGAGAAGTTTTATATTATTTAGTATTTCAATGTAATCATGTGGTGATACAAATGGCATGACAGTGCCATAAAATATTTAAGTTTTCAAAGCTTTGTTTGACCAACATGACTTCTCACCATATCAAATATGCATAATCAAATTCAATAATGCACTTAAAAACAACATCTTCTAAACTTGGTCTATTAAAACAATAGAAACCATTTAAACACTCAATAAAAAAATTAAAACAATAATGGAGTAGCTAATTAGTATTCTATTTTAATATTAATATAAAACATTTAAACACTTAATAAAAAATTGTTAAACACTTGTAATAATGTTTGAAGCTAGTTTTCCTTAATATTCCTTATTATAATTGATATAAATCAAATTTATTGTTTTGTTGCACTCTAATTTATAAAAAAATTATTTTGATCATTGAACAACACAACTAGACTTATGAAATATTTCCTCTTATAGATTTTCAAGTGGTGCCAACATTGTACTAGTATAATAAATTTGTACTCAACATAGGAAAAGTAGTTAGAGTCAATTTAAAGTGGTCAATAATACTAAGAAACACAATATTAATATATTGTTAAATAACTTAATACTAGGTAAGATTTTTTTTACAAAATCTATTATTCACTAGTCAAATTTAATACATATATATAGATATTCATGATAATACAAATAATGTAAGGAATCTAATATGTTCTTTTCAATATAACATCCTTAAACACTCCAGGAATAAAAACTAAACGTTTGTAATAAACAGTTTAGTGAATTTTTTGCTCTTCTTGTATTTGAAAATAATCAAATTGTATTACTTTGTCACTATTCTAATTCATAATTGATTTTGATAATTAAAATGATTATTAATTGAGCCTAGCTCATTCTACAACCTAGTATGAGGGGGACCTGTGTAAGTTTGTATGTTCAACATCCTATTAAATTAAAAATAAAAAAATAAAAATTATGTTCTAATTATAAAAATAATATCGACTATAAGTAAAGAAAAAAAGAATATGTTGTAAAGTAATTACAAGTTAAAAGAAATGTGAATCAGGGGATTTGTAAGTTTGCCTATTCTGCATCCTATTAAATAAAAAATAAAAAATATGTTCTAAATAGAAAAATAATATGGCTAGAAAAAATGAATATGTTGTAAAGTAATTAGAAGTTTAAAAAAAAATTGAATGAGGGGGATTATCAAAATATTTCATGGAGAGATTCAAATAAATTATTTGAAGATCTATGTTAACTAATTTATGTGGATATCAACTTCATATATAACTATATATATAAAAAACATAAGTTTTTATGGTTAAAATTTTTGTTTGGTCTTATATATACTCTATTTAGCATTCAAAAATACAAGTTAAACAATGAAAAATGACACATTGTTTTTGCACTCTAAAAATGTTTGCACGTCAAGAAATTTGATCTCTCTAAACTCATGTTAAATATGTATTTAAGATGGATATATGCTGGTATATATTTGACACATTACTATGATAATTTATCATTAAATAACTTTATACTTAAAATATATCTTTCATATTAATCTATTATTCATCAAGTAAGTCTCAATTAACTTAGATTTTAACACAAAGTAAAAATAATAAATAATAGATAAATTATACTACTACTCTCATTCAACAATTGTAAAAAATTGTTTTCTCTGCCAACTCTAAAATGGATCAAACTTCCTACAATAGTATGTATTATCATCCACTAAGACCAAATATGGTATATAAGAAGCCATAAAAATATTACTCAAAGTTCTTTAGAATTTTATGGTTATGCTAAAACAACATTAAGTATTTCAAGATCATCATAATTTTGTTTAGTTAAAAGATCAAGAAGGTTGGTAGAGCCACACATATTTTGAAATTTAAATCCAATATGAGTATAAACTGGATGATCTAAGAGGGGTTTTCATCTTAAACCATATTACTAGTGTTGCAAAGGTGACAGACTTTTAAATTGTGCCAACCATTCCTAGTAATAATCATAACTTAACACATACATGATATGTTACTATATCAGATTATAATTGAATGGGTTAATAATAGTAACATACACAACAATGCACTTAAAAACAACATCTTCTAAACTTGGTCTATTAAAACAATAGTGGAATAGCTAATTAGTATTCTATTTAATATAAAGCATTTAAACACTTAATGAAAAAAATTAGACATTTATATTAATGTTTGAAGTGTTTTTTCCTTAATATTCCTTACTATAATTGATATAAATCAAATTTGTTTTTTTTTTGCACTCTAATTTAGAAAAACATGATTTTGATCATTCAACAACACAACTTGACTTATAAAATATTTCTTTTTATAGATTTTGAGGTGGTGCCAACATAGTACTAGTATAATAAATGTGTACTCAACATAGGAAAAGTAGTTAGTGTCAATTTAAAATGGTCAATAATAGTAAGAAACACAATATTAATATATTGTTAAATAAATTTATACTAGGTAAGTTTTTTTTGCAAAATCTTTTATTCATGAGTCAAATTTAATACATAAATATAAATATTCATGATAATAGAAATAATGTAAGGAATCTAAGTTTTAGTTGAATGTCAAAATGTTCTTTTTCAATATAATATCGTTAAAGACTCCAGGAATAAAAACTACATATTTGTAATAAATAGTTTAGTAAATTTTCTCTCTTTCTTCTTGTATTTGAAAATAAGAAAATTGTATTACTTTGTTACTATTCTAATTCATGACTGATTTTGATAATTAAAATGATTAGCTCATTCTAGTGTGGGATGTGTAAGTTTGTCTATTTCGTGCTCCTTTAAATTAAAAATAAAAAATAAAAAATATATTCTAAATAGGTAAATAATATATGCTATAATTAAAGAAAAAATGAATATGTTGTAAAGTAAGTAGAAGTAAAAAAAAAATGTATGTAATGATGAGGGTGATAATGATGATTATCATCCACTAAGACCAAATATGGTATATAAGAATCCATAAAGATATTACTCAAATTACTTTAGAATTTTATTGTTATGTTGAAAAAGCATTAAAAGAAGTGTTTCAAGATCATCATAATTTTGTTTAGATAAAAAATCAATAAGGTTGGTAGCACCAAAAATATTTTGAAATTTAAATCCAATATGAGTATAAAATGGATGATCTAAGAGGGTTTTTCATCTTCAACCATATTACTAGTGTCGCAAAGGTGATGGACTTTTAAATTGTGCCAACCTTGTCTTAGTAATAATAGCAACCTAACACATACATGATATTTACTATATCAAATTATAATTAAATGGGTTAATAATAGTAACATACACAACATTGTTTTCATAAAGTTAATAATAGCAACATACAAAAATTATTTCATAAGATAAACTTAACAAACTTAGATTTTAG
Source organism: Pinus albicaulis (assembly GCA_034641835.2). Lineage (NCBI taxonomy): Eukaryota > Viridiplantae > Streptophyta > Pinopsida > Pinales > Pinaceae > Pinus > Pinus albicaulis. The sequence continues at coordinate 732,924,408 of CM076579.1, forward strand.
TACAAACCATAAACAATATTAAAAGAGATAATGTAAAGAATCCAAGATTAAGATGTGAAAGATTTTCTTTTGCAAGTTTATATAAATTTGTTTTATATAGTTTACCATGATAATTTTTTCAACAAAAATGGTGAATATCTACATTAAAATTAGTAAACTCAATGATTTTATAATTCCACATTTTGAAAAAACTTAATATATTTAAAGTTCTAAATTCTAGATCAACTGAATACTTCCAAATTTAATGAAATATATGTTCTTGGCCTGAAGAATAGGGAGCACCATACTCCAAATAGATTTAAAGATGCCTTAGAAAAGGCACCCTTATACAACAAAGAAATGAAGAGAATGAAAATCCAATGGATAGGATTGAAGCTAAGCCCACCTTTATTGTTGGGGATACATGAAGGGAGATATCAAACAAAGGACCAAAACGAGTGGGGTGAAGAAAAAAAGAATGCAGAGCTCTATCCCCTAGAAGGGACTCCTTCTGAGCTACCTTGGGATGTCAAGGAATCTACCAAAGCTTTGAAGGAAGTTATGAGAGAGGATTGAGTTTCTTAGAGGATGAACAACCATTTTAGTAGGCGGGTGATAATGAGGATCATCATTAGGTATATCTTAAGGGGTTACAATGTCACCTTTTAGATTATTAACTCTCTCTCTCCCTCACATTTGATTACATATTTTCATATTTTTCTCAGTGAGAAATGTGTAAGAGGTTTGTCATGTGTTTAAGCCTAACATGGTTTAATTGCAGGAAATAAAGAAAATAAAGCTATTTTTTAGTCATATTTTAGGTTAGGGCTTAGAGTAGACAAAAACGAGAAATTATTGAAAGTTTTTCCACCTTTTTAGCTTCCATAATAAGCCCAATATTACTTAAGATACTCCTCCAACAGCTCAAAGTCAAGGGCAACTGAGAAAGTGAATGTTAAGAGGGAGTCAAGCTCCACACCTCTCAAAGATCGAGACAAATTCCTACATTTTAGGGAGTTATTGGTAGCTACCCATTAGTATAAATAAACATGCAAAAGAACTTAAGAGTATTTTATTTTTATAGGTAGCTACAAAGCTCTTGACTCTATATTAAATATATTTTTTAATATCATTTTGATGTAAGGTACTTGTTATGAAATGAGGATGAGAAGTTGGTTTGCCTCTCACTGATTTGATTTCCTAGGACTGGAGCTCATGGGTTAGGGCCCTATAGATTAAATGCAGTCTCTCTTGTGTATCTTTATTTTTATTGTATGCTTTAGTATTTTAGTTGATTTCCATGCATTCTAGTAGCATCATAAGACCATCAAAATTGTACTGGAAGTCTCTCCCTCTCACCTCTTCCATTGGAGCTTGAGGAGAAGGGACTCCAACCATAAACCAAAAATATTTAGTTTATGATTTCTTGGAAAAAATAAAGTAGTGTTCACTATTTTTATCATTAATTTGATGCAGATTAGAGGTTGGATTGATGTTTTAGGTGAATTCTATCTTAAGTTAAATACAATTTGATTCAACTCATATTTTCCATTATTTAACATGATAGTTTGTTAAAGGTCAATGCATGAGTATATGAACTAGTTGTAGGACTGGCTACAACTTCAATGAAGGACCCCTTGTGGCACTGTCATCTTGGATTTAAACCCTCCTTCAGTTTCCCTTCCATTATTCTACCCACGGCCCTGTTTTTAGGACCATCTTTAGAACAACCATGAGTAGCCTTCTTGGTGCAAGATAAGCCTTTCAAGGGTGTTGAGCTTGGCCAAGTGAAATGGTCACCCCCCATACACTTAGATCCACCTTTCCCTCACTTTTCCTCACCTTCATTCCACCATTTCCAGCCTCGAAACCCTCTCAACCTGTTTCGTTTAGCATTACAAGACCTTCTATATCACTACAGGATTTCCGGTAGTAGTTTCTTGTAGTAGCGTCAGGAGCTAACTTATTCACTCCAAAATAAATCCTTCACATCATATGAACTTAGTATAGGCCTTATTTTACCTCCAGCTCTAAATTATTTATTCAAGGATACCCATAGGCCACTCAAACTCCTTATCCTTTTGCTTCAAAATGAAGTACTTTTAGTCTGTTAACCCACCATAGAAATAACATCATTAATACAACAACTAGCATGCAGTAGGTAAGAGTTAATTCATGACTGATGCTGTGTGTGTGGAGATAGATTAATTCCCTTCTTTCAATTTTGTTGAGTATTTAAGAGAATGGATGCAATATAGTGTGATTTACTTTCTTGCAACTAGAGTAAATGCTAGTTTCTTCATTGGAAAAGTAGAGGTTAGTTAGATGAACGAGTGAAATTGAGTGCGGTTTCCTTTCTTGCAGACATAATAGTGTTCATGATTTTTTTTTTCAGTATTGAGTTTAAATTAGAAATTTTATAGGCTATTGTTCTCTCTTATAGTAAAAATAGCTCATAGCACCTCATAGTAGAACTAAGATGAGGATGGCATGAGTAGAGCTCTTCTATTGTGAATATAACATGGTCACCTCCAAGTTTGTACGAACCTTGGGTTGATAATTAAAGTTGAGTTACCTCTGGGAGTTGCAGCACTCTTGTTGTAATACCAAGTTTCACCAGAAAAAACATCAAATATTGATGTGTCAATAGATTCTTGTCCAATAATGAAGATTCATTCGTTAAGAAATAACACTTAAATGGAAAAATTCGTTTAGGGAATAATAAAACAATAAATATGTATAGGGTACTACTAAAGTCCATAATACACTAATTAACGTAGATTAATCTCCAAAAAATAATTTAGAAAATAGTACGAAAACTAAGAAGTAAGGTGAAGAAAAATATGACAAATATGTGGCCCAACATCACCCCCCAAATAACCTTTTTGCATGACCACATGCAAATAAATGATTAACATGTAGGACATCTAAGGAGTAAGCTTCATAATCTTCTTCTCCTCTATTCATGAACCCATTTATTTTTCTAAGCTCTTCAAAAGCCACTAAATTCCATGCTTTTGATAAGTCATAATAAAATTTATATAATGACTGAGGACACTAGATCATGGGGCATTAATACATGCATCCGATCCAGTGGCTACCTCTTTCCAACACGAAGTGAACATAGTCTTCTATTCTAGCCATATCATACCAAAAGTTGAAATAATGAAAAGGTTCTATGTTCTTGAATTCATTAGGTGATGCCTACCATCTCTCCTTGGCTCCATCAAGAGCCTCATCTCTAATGTTGTTAGTATGAATCTTAATCGCAAGTGTATGAAAAAGGCTCATTTTATTCGTGCATAACAAACAACCCTAACAACAAAGATGGCTGCCAATTTCTTTAGATCCAAAATTATTTGACCAAGATAAATGTTGCAAAATATAGATCTATGCAGAAAAAGACATTAAGAAGTAAATAAAAGCAAGAGTTTCTCCATGCATCCAATAGACAAGACAAGAATGTTTTAAAGATTTTTTGTATTTTTTGACACCTAGGAATGGAACATAGAAAGATCTTACCAGTCCCCCTCATGGTATGGGTTCTTGTAAGTCCTCAGCACTTCAGATCTAAAATATTTCTCTCTTGATGGTGTAGAAAACCCGGACAAAAATGGAACTCAAAGGGAGCTCATAAGAAAAATGGTAGCAAAATATGACAATGATGGTGGATCAAAATCAAACCAGAATTATAGATCCAGAGTGATATTTAGGCAACAAACGGTAGTGAGTGAATGGAAAAACCCTTCTATTTATAACAAAATATTGATTTAGTCTAGATATTGGTGCATAATTAAAATATTATTAACCAATTCTAGATCCAAATTTTATGGAATATTTTATTAGATTTTTTGAAGGGAAAAAGAATTTGACTTGGGTCAAATCCCTTTATTTGTAAATAATAAATAAAAAAATGATTTGTTTATTATTTTAAGGATTTGGTTGAGTGATAATCAAACAAATAATTATTTATAAATTATTTAGTCAAATTTAACAAGGAATATTATTTAAATAAGGTTTAAATAATTATTCCTAGAAAACAATAAGATAAATAATGATTTATCTAATTAATTTTCCTATTTTGGGTGAAATACGACCACGAATATTAATTAAACTGTTGTTTAACTAATTATTCCTTGAGGAAAATCAAACAAATGTGGATTTATTTAATATTTCCTCATGGGGTTTCCTGTTTAGACCATAAACAACTTAATAAATGAGGTTTACTAGGTTATTTTTCATAGTGCAAGAAATTTTACTTAGGATAAAATTGGTCTTAAATGGTGTACTTAGGTCCATCTAATAGTAACAGGTTAGATGGCCAAAAAATGGTGTAACAGATGTCTTCCAAATATTTCATTCCTCACTGAAAGACATCATATTGGGTTTGTACAAGTGCAGGAGAAACACTAGGTTTCTAAATGAAAAATCTATTACAAATCTATGTGTGAAAGGGGTTATTAGGTTCCCCTCTAACCCAAATATCAAAGCCATGTTCTCGTCTATGGAAGGTATGATAAGAATTTTCCCACTTAACTTGGTTCCTCGAAAATGATATAAAATCATGAAATTGAATATCTCCAATGAAAGGGACATCAATTTCTTCTACCTTCTCTTGTACAAAGAAGTTATGCATATATATCTCACAAAGAAAATATTGTGTATACTCATCATGTATTCGAAAAATAGAAATAAAATTCAGTACATTTCATAACTCATATGGTTATCCAAATTGTATTTCTTTCACTATAAGAAACAAACATTGCTAAAGAAAATATAAAGAATAATTTCAGGCAGGGGACCTGTATGCTAAGGCATCTGAATAAATACAAAAAAAATCCTTAATTTGCTATGTAGCTTTCTTAAGGCGGTCCTTTAAATCCCAGCCTTCATTTTTAGATGCTCTTACTTGTGCATAGGTCTCATCTTCTATTGTTTTCAATGCTTTAAATCATTGGAGAAACTCTTGATGTTCTCTTTAAGGTACCACTTCTCCCTGATATATTTATATGGTCTAATGTTGTTCCTCCATAGTTTTATGTAGTACTTTGATGGAGGATTCTACAATAAAGGGAGTATAAGGAGGAACCTCTTCCTTTTTTACCCCTCTGTCATAAAAAGTGAATGGAGGATGAGTTTGAATTATTATTTCAACAAGGGTAGGAGGAATTCCCATCACCTATACCTTAGGGTCAGTCTAGGTTCCTACTTCAGAAATAGAAAGACCAAAGTTTCTCTAATTGTTGGCTTCATTAAGGACAGATATAACATTAGTATGGACTTCCATTTCCCAAGTTTCCTACTTTATTTTAAGCCTTTTCACATAATATCTAAGGAACTACTTGGTATCATGTGGTTATTCTTTAGTTGTTGTACTTTCCATTGCAGTTTCTTATATTCTTATTTAATTTGATGAAGTTCCTTCTAAAATTTTATTTTTCCTTTCTTTCTTAGTACTTATGGTCATTTGAATAGGACTACTAGCCAAGGTTATTGAGAAATAAACAAAAAATATTATTTCATATTCTTCGGCAATAGTTTCCTGAGTGGGTTTGTTTGTTGGTAAGTTGTCAACTTCCCTTATCATTATATCAGTACCAGACTCTAGGACGCCCTTATCAAAAAAATAAATCTGAGGTTCAGCTAAAAATCCAGTGTCAAAATTTCACTCTTCATCAATCAATTTTTCAAAAATTGTGGAGTCATTCCCTTGAAAGAGGAATGCTCGAGTAGCAACAAAGTATTTAGAACACCCTTGGAATGAAACAACTTCAGGATCATTATCTAAATCCAAGATAACAATAGCTACATAATTGACAAGAGAGGTTACAACTGATGAATTTAGTGAACCCCCCTGGTCGAGAGGACTGTTAGAATGGACTGCAAGTTTTTCTAGTGAAGTGGTCACAACTTTTCTGAAATTTGCAGCATCCAGTAAACTCTCTATCCTTTCTATTTCTTGGGCTATTTTTGTTTCCTACTCCATCTGATATGAAGTTGATACATTTTGAAATGATTTTTCTTCTTCTTCAGTCAAATTTTATTCTGTTAGATTCTCAAGAGAGTTCAAATAACTCTAACCCTGCTTCACAAGTCTAGCAGACCTCCTTCTTCTCTTAGGCAACAAATATAGAAATGGTTCCATTATTTTTTCTGTTTTGTTGAGTTTTTGAGGTTTCAAAATTTGTGCAGTTTCTCGCGAAATATGGAAGGTTCAGATTCACCTTTTACCTCAGGGATTCCATGAGTTTGAGATGATGTCCCCTCACCACGTGGTACCTTCCATCACAGGTGATGTATTGCTAGAAAATCCCTATTATTTCCCTCCATGTCTCAGGTAGTGAATTGGGGCTATATCCCTTCCCTTTTTAATTAATTATTCACCAGGATTCAAGAACAGAAGGGTCTTGTTCTAGAGAGAGGTGTTTATCTCATACCAATTTTCTCCTTCCATTGAAAACCCTATCACTTCTTCTATTGCACCTTCAATTACTTGTACCTGTACATTTATCACCATTGTTGTGTCGTTGTCCTAGATCTTTGTAAATTCCAATGCTACCTCATTTTTGAACTCATGTAACCATTCAAAATACTCTATCCATATGGCTTGAATTAATATGTTGCGTACATGTTTTGAAACCTATTGCTAGGTGGGTTCATATTTGACTGAATTCCCACCCATTGTTAATTGTTCAACATGATGAAAACTTGCAAATAGAAACAAAAGAATTCACAATGTACGATGATATTAAGCTTGTACAAAGTATATTGGTTTAGAAAACATGAAATGGTATTAAAAAATGCATATAACAATCATATGTTAGTGCCAAATCACCCCCACAATAAGGGTAAAGGTTGTACACTATCAGTAATCAAATTTTGACAAGATGGGATATTCTACACGTTTGAAGGATATTGGTGCATTAATGCAGTGCAGTAAAGTGACCTTCAAAAGGAAAAATAGGAATTGTGGTATATCTATGATGCATGAGGAAATGATTAAGAATTTTGTAACTCGTGTGCGGTAATGATAAGGTGATTTAAAAAGAACCACGAAGGATGCAGAAAAAACAAACGCATGTGGAAATGTATACAAAGAACTATATGGATGGAATTCATAGTTGTATCAAGCACATCATTAGAGAAAAAAAGAGATATTAATTTAGAATGTTGAATTTGCATAAAAAAATATATTTCTATTATGTAAAATTGTAATGAAATACTCATAAACAACCAAACATTGTCATATTCTAGGAAGGTTTTAAGAATTAACATAATAAATTTAATGATCATTCTTGTTTTAATTTTGAAGGAACAACAAAACCAATCTTATTGTAATTTTTATTTTTACTTCAATACCACAGGCATGTCCTCTGCTGCCATTAGGCATCCATACCCTCAAAAATGTTTCCTTTTTAACCCCTTGAGATCTCGGTGTCCCATTTACTAAAGAAATTTTCAAATTTTGTTTTTATATATAAAATTTTGAAATATTTACAAAAGGCCATTGTTCTAACATGGTAACCAGTTAACAATAATTCCATTCACTAGAGCTAATGAGGTGAATAAAACATCTCATGATGGGACCTATTTTCTTTTGACTTAAAGGCCAAAGGCCATTACCCTAGCTTGGTAACCAGAAACGGTGATGTCACTCCACTCAATACTATGATCATGGTAGGTTGGCTCATGATGAGACCACCTATTCTCTGTTAAATTGTAATTTATTAATATTAATAGATTACTTATTAAATGGGGTGGCATGTCAACTCCTTAAGATTATTATAGTAATTACATTTCCAACTTGCTAATTTTTTCCTAAAAATTTTATGGTCATTTATTGTTGAAGGATTGGAATTTAAAAGATATTTTGTAAGTGGTGATGAAAGGGATGCTATATAATCATTTTTATAATTTTTATACGATTCTGGAAAATATTAAAAATCATGATGTTATCACTCTGTAATTTTGAGGTTGCAAAGAATATTACAAAGGTAACCACAAAACCACTTTAAAAGATGGGATCTAGCCCTGCCAACTTCAAAGAGGGATCTCTTTGTCACATTAAGTTTTTTTTTATATTGAGATATTAGTCTAGTTATGAAATTTTAGTGTTTGTTGAATGATTTTGAATTGTTTGGTTGATTGATGTCTTAAAATATCATTAGGCTATAGAGTCTATTACTTAAAACATGGATATGTTTTAGCTTTTACAGATAGGTTTTACAAGGAAAGGTATCTAAAATAGTTGTATTATGTAATTTAAATGAAGTGAACAAGAAAAAATGTAGTAATTTCCATTAAGTAAAGAAAAATTAAGAATTCTTTTACTTAAATTCAATTTGAAAACATTGAAATTACTCAAAGCTAGAATCAAAGTGTGCCTTAAAAAAAATATGTTCTTAATTTTCTATTGAATAATTTAGATTATGAAAACACATATGAATGGTACATCAGAAAAGTAAACACATTTACTAAGATATATTCACTTCACCAATAGTTTGACATAAGAATCCTATGAAAGAGCTTCATGTATTACTGAAAATTCCTCTGAAACTTGAAACACAGATTACAATAGATTTCTTGGATACAAAAATAAACCTTTCTTACCTCGAAATGAGAAGTATTTATAATTTTATTACAAAATATATTGATATAAGGATCAAGATAGAATTCCTAAATATCTAGAACATAATTACAAAAATAGCACATAATTATAGGATTTTTTTGAACAGCTTGACTTGTTGCCACTATTCTCAAGGTTTTTTTTGCTGACTATTGTTGACTATGCCTAGAATCCTTCTGCGTCATTGTTGTGTTGTATGAGATGAAAAAAATATTTTACTCCAGTAACTCACATAATTTCTCCCATCTATCTTCGGTTGGAACAGAAAATTTGATTAAATTTTTGTATGCTTCATCAACCTCTGTGCATTTCTGGAAAGTGGGTTTGTTGATGAAAAAATTACTAAGCTCACGACTGATAAATAACTCAAACTTCAAAGCCTCCATGAAGGCCTTTCCCATGATATGGCCTTTGATGCCTACAAATTTGGATGTGACTTGGGAAATTTTCTCCAACTTTTCTTGGTAGTCATTCAAATTGATTAGATTTTCTTCTTCATTCACCAGTCTTGGTAGAAATTTCCTATTCAACTCCTACATTTTTTAATGAAATATCTGAATACTTATATCCAAATTCTAGAATTTATTCTCCGGTTGAAGCATGAGGCTTCTTTTCATGTGCATTTTCTTGACCTCTATAATTGTTTATGTTCTGTCTTGGATCACCAACTCTTCCAATTCCACTATGTTTTTGGAATTCAAGAGCTTGATAATAATTGTAGATTCCCCAAGCTTCTGTCCTAAAATTGCCTTGATTTGTTTTATCACCTTTTTTGACCTTTTTATCAACTCTTGCTGATCAAATACAATTTGAATGGAAGGCCATAGATGTGTGATTGCCTCATTTATCTATGTCCATATGTTTTCTCTGGCTTTGGCCAGAGTATGGGCCATTACTGAATCACTCTACAAATATTGAACCTTTAATGTTATCTAATGGATTTTTTACAATGCTACAACATAAGAGCTATCAATCTTCAACTTTTTTTTGACATTATTTTTAAATGATATTTTAATCTTGCAATCTCTTGTTGGTGAAGATTCAAGTTTTCCATAGCTTTGACTATTTCATCTGATGTCTATGTTGGTTTAGATGTCGATGTGGATGCACTTGTCATTGTAGCTACTGCAAAGGAAACTGTTGTAAGAGGGATTATGGATAAATCTGATGTCTGCCCTTTTTCATTAAGAAATTTCTCTAACTCTACCTCCATATCCCTACTCTAAATTTTCTACTCAATAATAATATTAAACATCTCTTCTTTCTCCTTCTCTATTTCTCCAAATTACTTGGCTTGGGGGTATTTACTGGCAAAAATTTTCAATTGTTTTCTTAATGCTACAATATCAACATTTTTCCCTCTTTATTATCTCTTCTGCAACTTTCACATCATTTGTATTGTATCCCAATTTGATTGTTAAGTCCTCCAATGACTTAATTTTGGTGTCTTTGGCTAAGCATGAAATCCTTTCCAATTTGAGCTGATTCTGCGTATTATTCACTACGACCTGCAACATTGAAGCTAACATAGCTGCATTTTTCAATGAAGAATACATAATTTCACTAGACTACTTATGCATTTCCATTTGATCAATAAGATAGATTTTCTTGGCAACAACTGAAAAACCATTCTCTTCATAATCTATTGATGTCTTTGGAGCTGGTACTTTAGCTTCCAGTAAGGCAATATGCATAGGCTATGTTGTGATGTTGCATTCTGCTTCCAAAATTGTGAATAGGTGGAGGCCTTAAACATTTCATTTCTCTGCTTAATAGTCTTGTACTTTGCAAAGATGTTGGGCTCAATATAGTCTTGAGCCAAATCCATTGATTGTGAAGTTTCAGGAGGATATTTTGTAGTTGAAGAAGAAGGGGAGCATGTGATGATATCATCATCCCTAGTGGATGTATGAGGACCTGTCAACACAAGGGTTTCATACTCTTTGGTTTATGTCTAAAATGTTGGTGCTGAATTTGTTTTTTGTTTATTCTTATAAATTAAAAATTATTTGGCTTCAATTTCTCTGATTGGGGACACCTCTCTTATCCTTTTCTTTGGTTTTTCCTATTTATACTGGGGTCTAGGAGTCTAAGAGGTTGTGGTGTATATAACCTATTCCTTTGCCTCTTGCAGGGTGTTCTCTTCCCATTGGGTTTGGTTCATATACTGCTCGATTTCTGGTCAAAGAGTATGTGTATATGGTGTTGTTTTCTGATCCACCCTTAGCTTCGAAATTAAACAAAAAGGTTCATAGTACCATGTGAAAACTAGCTTGAAATTCATTTGTTTTATCTCTAAATTAGCTTCTCGACCAAATTTTATGGAATTGAAAAAAAAGGGCCCTACACATGCCTTAATCTTAAATTGTGATTTCTTCTTGGCAACCAAAAAGTGCTTGTCATCCATATGGATCATCTATCTTATGTACTCTAATGACAAAAGTCTCATAGGTGCATATTTTGGTAGCCCATAGGTTGGAAATTCACACCCATTCACCCTGATTTTTGTATAATTATGGTATAAATACCAATCACCTCTCTTTACTTGATCACTTAAGTGAAAAATATTCTGAACATATGCTCCTATCCAATGCTCCAATTCACTATTTAGAAGGAAAACTACTGTGTACAGGAACTGATCTACATACTTTGTGAAGGAAAATTCTGTGGAGTTCCTTCTTACCAAGGATGTGCAATGTATTACTGACAATGCCTCACCCTACTCATTCATCCTCTGTAGAGTGAAAGGAAACATATCTTCTTGATTTTAGATGAATAAGTACACCAATACAACAAAGTAATTAAAGGACCCTCTGTGGGAAACTTTTCTAATTGATCATGCATGGCATCTGCAATATATTTATTGTAATTAAAAATTATGGGCTTCTCAGCTATGGTAACGATTGAGAGGAAACCAATAATGGCTTCATCAACCCATTGGTGTGAATAGTAGCCAAGGATATATGAAATAATGGTGATGATTTGATTGGCTGCTTCTGGAAACATTGAGGAGGAATAAGGAGTATTAGTTTTAGGAAGTTGGGATTCCTCAGGGAGAAAAATCTCAAATATCTTTTCTCTCTATGGGAAATTCATATTTTTATATAATTTAGTGAGATAATGTGTGGAAAAAGGCATGACAAACTCAAAATAATTGACTTGAAGCATTTGGGATATGGCTTCAGCTATAATGGTGGGGAGAACTTCACCATTTCGGCTTACAATGGCTCTCTGAGATGGCACATAGCTAGCATGACACCAAGAAATAAGTTCATTGAATAAGTGAGTTTGGGGAAACATAATTTTGGAAGGGAAGAATCCCATATTCTTATCTCATCTTGTTGGTCAAGGTATTTTTGTTTTAACCAGCTGTGAATTTTAGGCAAATGGAATTCATAGATGGTATCTGAAAATTTATATTGTAGATCAACAAGAGGCAAGTGGTCTAGGTCAATGGGAGGGGGCATCATCAGGTTCTCATCAGGTTTCTTCCCTTTATTCTTGGGGGATTTTCCTTTTGGGGCAATTAGAAAACTATAGATTAGAAGGAAATTAAGAAAATTTTGAATTACCTGGATCTGGAGGTTGATTGCAAGGTACAGAGGTAGGGATTATTCCTTTAATATGGAGTTAATTAGGGGGATGTGTTTGAATTACAGTTACAGGGAGACTTACCGATTCTTGTCACAGTCTGAAACGAGTAGTAATTAACTGGTAGGAAAAAAAATTAGCGAGAAAAGCTAACTTTACAATGTACCAAGATTAAATAGAATATTAATTTGGTATGCCATGAACAGTTAACCATTGTGAGGGGAGAGGATCCATTGCGTGGGAGTGGGAGTTATTAATGGTAGTAGCAACCGGTTGGTGTGGTAGAGTGTTAGGTGGCCGCATTTAATTGGGGGTGTAAGGGATATGGGGGGACTAATCAAATGGTCAGAAGATGAGAGGGTGTGGGGTCTAGTAGGGTGAGATGGTGGAGAGTGAGTGGAGAAGGTGAGCTGAGTGGCAGTGGGGTCAGGAAGGTAACATGGCATCATAGTATTGGCAGATGAGAAGGTGGTCAATGACGTGGACTTTTTGAAGGGGGGGCGAGGTGCGATGAGGGAAATGAGAGAGTTGGCATGTGAACTGTTATGAGGGAGCCATGTTTCCTTGTGGGTCTGACTATTTTATACCACCCCCTCGCCCCAAACGAAGCTTTGTCGAGCTCTATGTGGGGGGGGCGAAATGAGTTTACCACCATTAATCTGAGCAGGATCTAATCTGCACCGTCAGTTATTAACCAAAATTTTAACTTTGTAAAAATTTGATTATCCATGCTTTATTACATGCGCTCTAATGTGTAATTAGGCTAAACTTAATGTTTTTTTAGCACCTAAACTAAATTAACTTAATATAAGGGTTCATTTTTGCTAGTAGCCCCATTTTCTCTAATCTAACTAACTATTTCAACCAAGATTAAACTAGATGGTTGATTTATTATCCTAACCTAATTTATTTAACAAAATAAAAATCAATTCTAAGTGGAATTTAAAAAATATGCACACTTTTTTGCAACATTTGTAAATGAAACTCTTGATTTAATTTTTTTATTTTTTGGTGGCAATTGGACTAGCTTACATAGGGGGACATTTCTCATATAATTCTTCTTTTTGTCTTTTCTTTTTCCTTTATTTTTTAATTTTTCTTTTATTTTCTTTTCCTTTTTCTATATTTTTTCTGTCCCCTACAATTTATTTGTATTTTTTATTTCTTTCTTTCATATACCCTTTTTTCATTTTTCATTTTCTATTTTTTGGAAATCATTTACAAAATGAAATATTATTTACAATTTATCATGAACTAGAAGAAAATGTTCAATCACCATTTGATCCTATGAATTATAGGACCCTAACACATGGAAATTTCAGAATTATGATAATGATTTTGCATAAAATATTCTCTAATGACAACCATAAAAAATTAGGTTTTCACAATCACATGAGGAGAAAAGCTAAGAAAATGTTTCTTTCCATAAAGAAATAAATATATAACTAATCTAGGAAATGGTAATCGCATGTTAAAAAATTAGCAATTGTATTTAAAGGAAACAACATTGTGGCTAAATAAACGACAACGTAATGAAGGAAAAAGTGATTGTGACCGAGGAAACAACAACTATGACTAAGGAAACAATGACTGCGACTAAGGAAACATCAACTATGACGAAGGAAAGAGTGTTGTGATTAAGGAAACAAAAATGATAACTGAGGAAACAATAGCTATGACTAAGGAAACAACAATTGTAACTGACGAAACAACGATTGTGATTAAGGAAACAACAACTATGACTGAGGAAACAACAACTCTGACTAAGGAAACAACAACTATAACTGAGGAAACAACGGCTGTGATTAAGGAAAAAAGAACTCTGACTTGAAGAAATCGTAGCTATGACTAGGGAAACAACAACCACGATAATTTCTTTTAGCAATTATTTATTTTATTATTATATTATTTATTTATTTTATATATTTTATTATTATTATTATTATTTAGTAATAAAATAAAAGTGTTTACATTATATACAAAATAAATAATATTTCTTAAAAATATTTACCTCGTTGTGGTTGCGGGGAAATTTCCCCGATCAACTACAACTTGCAAATTGGCATCATTATCAATTTCATGAAGAAACCATTCTCTAGTAAGTAGTCAATGGTATAGGCGGAGCTGATTCCCATTGGAAAGGAATAAAATGCTAACATTTTCAATTGTATTAAGGCATATTTTCCCATTGTGATAAACTTCGGTAATTTCGTAAGGGCCAAGCCACCTTGCTTGAAGTTTACTTGGAAAATTTTGGAATCTCGAGTCATATAACAACGCCCACTCTCCTTTCTGAAAAATTTATTTTTAATCAACCTATCATTCCATTTAGTGCTCTGATGCTAAATTATGGTAGTACATTGTAACACAATAACATTCATTTCATCTAGTTCATTGAGTTGTTGTAATTATTGTTTTTGTGCTTCTGTGAGATCCAATTCGACTTCCTTGGTAGTTCTGAGAGTCTTAACATCAAATTCAATTGGAAATATGGGTTTCTTACAAAAAAACAAAAACTAATAAGGTGAATATCCGGTGGTATTGTGCCAGGTTTTCCGATAGGCCCATAAGGCTTCTTGAATCTTGGCAACCCAATATCGATGATTTATAGATACTGTTTTATTTAAAAACACTTCTAAGACTTTATTAGTGCTTTCCACCTTCCCATTCCCTTGCGGATGGTAAGGAGAAGTGATTATGTGTTTAACATGATAATTTTATACTGTAGTTAAAATTTTATGAGCAATGACTTGTGATCCCTCATCTGTTACAAGCTCTCGAGGTAGCCCATATTGAACAAATAATTCGAACAAAAAATTGATGATTTCTTCTTCCGTGTCCCTTGGGAGTGCTAGTGCTTCCACCCATTTGGTAACATAATATTTACATACTATAATGTATGCTTTCTTATTTGAAGGCAGATTAAAGAGGCATATAAATTCCATTCCCATATTCTGAATGGTTCCAATAGAATTTGTGGTTGGAGGGGCATTTCGTTAGAATAAATGGGGTGACCCATCCTTTGACAACTATGGCAACTTTGGATATATTTATTTGTATCTTTAAATATTTTGGGCCAAAAATAGCCCATCTGTAATACCTTGTGTACAATTTTCCACTTAGCAAAGTGACCCCCATAGGGCTCATCATGACATGCCCTAAGGATATCATAAATTTCATATTCTCTGACACATTGGAATTTCAATATCAACCCCCGTATGAAAAAGGTAATCGTACACCCACGAAAAGCGTTCATTGCTCTATATAATAAGATTATTTTGTTGAGATGAAAAATATGATGGTAATTTTCTGGATACGATATAATTTTCTACATCAGCATATCGGGGTGTTTTGATGGTTAGGGCAAACAAATGTTCCTCTGGGAAAACTTATTGAACTAGGGAAGAATCGACAGCAGCTAGAACCATTGAAAAAAAGTCTATAACAAAGTTTTCTTTTCCTAACTGATATTTTATGTTAATGTCAAACGCCTACAACAACAATAACCAATGCATTATTCTACCATTAGTAATAGGTTTTTTAGATAAATAATGAATGGAAAAATGATCAGTGTACAGGAAAACTAGATATCATGTTATGTAATGGTGAGATTTATTTATGGCATAAATAACAACTAAAAATTATTTTTCTATCATAGTATAATTGAGTTCAGTCTGCATAAGGATGGATTGTTCCTATCATCGTATTTGGTGCATCTGAGGATATATGAAATAGTAAATTCCAGTTTGGTCCTCGCAACATAGGATTTCTTGAAACCATCCTCTTCAAATCTGCAAAAGCAATATCACATTTATCAGTCCATTCAAATTATACATGTCTAGTCAATACATACAAAGGTGTTTCAATTTTTGAAATTTTTTATATAAAATGATAATAATAACCAGCATAACTAAGGAAACTATGTAAATCTTTTTGTGTTCGAGGAGTAGGAAGCTTAATAATTACCTCAATCTTAGATGGGTTTACCTAAATTCCTGTAGTGGAAATAAAATGTCCTAGAACTATGCCCTATGTCATCATCACATGAGGATTTTCATGACTAAGGCACAACCTGGTAGCTATACATCGTGCGAGAACTTTCTCAAGATTATGCAAGGCTTGGTAAAATTCATTGCCATAGGGGGTAAAATTATCCATATATATTTCAACTCCCTCACTAATCAAATTAGAAAAAAACATTGAGAATTTCTATCTGAAAAGTGGTTGGTGCATTGTAAAAATCGAATGGTAAGACTCTATATGCAAACATTCCCCATGGATAGGTGAACATAGTGTTGTCTTGGTCTTTAGGGGAAATTTTTATTTGATTATATCCACTGAACCCATCCAAGAAAGAAAAATATTTATAACCAGGAAGAGTGTCAAGGAATTTATTCACAAATGGAAGGGGAAAATGATCCTTCTACATGGATTTATTTAATTCCCTATATTCAACACAAATTATCCATTTCTCATTATTTTTGGGGATTACCACTACTAGTGAAACCCAATGACTATTAGAAATATGATATATAAAATTAAAATCAAGAAGTTTTTAAATTTATTTTTTTACTATATCTCTGAGGTGTGGATTTATTCCTCTAATTGTGGTTGATGAATGGATCATACATCTTTCTCAATATAAATATTATGTGCACATAGATATGGATCGATGCCATTCATATCTAAATATTCCCAAGAAAAGTCTTTTTTGTATTTTTGTATAATTTGAATGAGACTTTCATGTTGGAGGTCATTAAGGTTGGTGTTGACAATTAGGGTCTTTCTAGGCTCAATTTCAATAAGAATACTATTATGAACTGCAGTCATGGGTATGTGTTCAGCGTTCAATTCTTCTAACGTATCTCACCGAGCTTCGTTTTCAATCACAACTTTCAACATTTGACAAGTTGGGTTCTGAATAATGGAAGGTTTGTTAATGAATACATTAATTACATCATCCTCGGTCAGTTTTTTAAAGATTAGAGATTTACAAATAGTGAGAGGAGAGTGTAAATTACCTTCATGATATTTGAGTGGGGAACATCTAAAATAATTAGTCGATATGTTGGGTTTATGAAGAGGGTATAAAATGAGATTCTTGATGGTTGTCCCTTTGGAAATAATCATACTTCTAGTTCAAAAATATATGTATCCATTTGTAGTGGTATGTCATGGTATTACTAATATAAAATGTTGTCCTTCTAGTTTATTTCTAGGATTGAGGACTAGAAAATCCACTTGATATTCCCAAGAATATACATAAATGATAATATCAGCCAAGGTTCACTCTGGTTTTATAATGGATATGTTATCTAGCTCCAACATAGTTAGATTATGTTTAAATTAATTTATTCCAAGGAGTCCACAAGTTTCAAGCATTATAATATTTATGGTCACTCCCAAGTCCACCAAAGTATTTTGGAAACTATATCCTTGAACATGGAAAGTAACTACATGGTTTCTAGGGTCATCATATATAATGGGTATTTATTTTCCCAGTATAAGATAGGGGAGTTTCCCTAAAACATGGACTGTAGGAGGGTCTTTTGATTTCCTACCTCGCTTCTTAACACATAATTCTTTAATGGTTTTAGCATAAATTTATATTTATATAGTAGCCTGTATGTGATTTTATTATGGCCAATTTCTCAGGGAATGGGGGAGAAGTGTTTTTAATCTCAATAGGTGCTTGTTTTTCAGTTGGTTTGATGGACGACTCTGCATCAATAATGATTATGGGAGGATGAGAATTTTTTGTCAAAGACTGCTCCATAGCGAGTTTATCATTTTCTAATTTCTCTTTATGTTTTGAGTGAAATTCTAGAAATATGGTTCTTCCATATCTCAAACATATTTCATTACATTCCAAAGAAGAAGGGGAATATGAAGTTTCCAGAATTTTAAAAAATTGCACATGTCTATTATTTGGATTTGTATTTGGCTGTGTAGGTAACTGAGGTCGAAGTGGAGGTGGAGTGTTTGGAGGTAATCAAAGTGGAGTTTGTGCTGGTGGTTGATTTTATGGCTGAGGAATCGCTCCCATTGATTAATTAATAGGTCCAGTGGGGAATTTCCAATTATGGGACCACATTGGCCCTTGAGTAGGTTGGTTTGCCCATTGTGGAAGATACAAATTATTCAATGTATTTTTCCATGAAGTTGTGGAATATTGTTGATTCATGCATAAGGGACTAGGAAATGATTGATTTTTCTAGGGTGGTAAACTATATGGATGTGACTACAAGGAATTAGGAGAATTTTTTTGGCCCTTACAATTTGATCTAGGAAATTTCTACTGAGAAAATTGTCCCGGAAAAAACATAGAAGGTTCATGTAGCATACCTATTGGGTGATTCTTCCATTTTCATCATTTTACCCCAAAATATGTTGGTTCTGCCTCTTCTTCAATTTCCCTAAATACAAATTTCAACCAAGGAAGAAAAGGGGAGCGATCAGTTGAATGACTTTTGGTGTAAATGTCACATTTCTCAATTGTATTCTATAGAAATTATTTGCAACTAATCTTCTTTCGAGAGCGAGGATAGAAAATAATCAATGCATGTTCTGCTTCAGCTTGTTTCTATTTTACTTGTAAAACATCGAACTGTGTTTTCAATGTACTTAAAATATCAGTTTTAAATTCTTATAAAATATTACCAATCTCTGCCTGTGTACATTAGGGGAATTTTGAGGTCTAGATGGCCCTCTTAAGGAAATTATAAAATAAAAGTGGAAATAATAAAATAATATTAGATTACATCTTCAAATTTTAGAGAAAAAAAAGAAAAAACTATTTTTCCAACTCATATTTTCAAATTATCTCCTTATGGGTTTACTCAAATGTTGAGCAATAACACTCGTTGGATGTAGAATTTGATTCCTCATCAAAGTAATACCCATGTTCAATACTTTTGATGGACCCTGCTACATGAAAAATGTGATTGCAATCAAGTTTTTTCATGTATTTCTCATTTTTCATCTAGTAGGGTCTGTCGAAAGTATGCAACATGGGTACTCCTTGAATGAGGAATTAATTTTTTCATCCAAAAATTACTCCCAATCGAAATTTGAGTACAACCTTAGGGAAATAAGATGAAAATATGAGTTGAAAAAGTAGTTTTATTATTTTATTATTTTTTATATTTTTACTTTTTTACTCCAAAAATGGTGAATCATCCCCCATGGTGTCATCATCATATTAAATCTTATTGGTTCTTATAAATTTTATTTTGGTTGTACAATTTTCTTAGGAGGCCCATTGTAGACCTAGAAATTCCCCTAATGACTCCTCCGCTAGAGATTCTGCTAGATTTGTTGAGAGGATCGTGAGTTCCAGGTTTGGTTTGTGTACTCCCTCATGAAAACTCGATACACAATTTTACAATGTCATCATATTATTCATTGCAAATGTCACCCTTCCCAATTAAATTAAATGTTTATATCCATCCATCCTTCATGCCTCTAATAAAATCAGTTTTTAATACATCCCTGGGTAGGGTAGTGTATGGTGACCTCTATAATTATATTAAAATATTTCAACATATTCTTCCAAAGTTACATATTATTTTGACATCATCTTAAATATTTCCTCCCTTATATCCCTAGACCGTAAATAATGTTGATACTTAGTAAGGAAGGCTTATTTCATTTTATCCCATGAGGTTATAGTACTACCCCCCAATCCCATGAACCATCATAATGTTGTTTCCTTTAAAGTATTAGGAAACAACTTTAATTTTTAGGGGCTAGTAGTATAATCATATCCTTGTCATAAAACATCAACTAAAACAAAAATGCATCTATATTTTCAAAGGAAATTTCATAAAAGTTTGGAAGGTTCTACAAAAGGATAGCCTTCATTGGTGCATTAGTCTGCAAATCAACAATATGATATTCTATGGTTGAATTTTCTATTCTTGTTACTGAACTTTCCATTTTTTTAAAGATATTCTAGTAATATTCAAGAATCATGTAATCTGTAGGTATTATCTAGAAAGAAAAATGTTTGTGGGGTTCCTGACCTTGACCAGGTATCACAACACTACTCAGGTCAGGCACTTCGGTTTCTCTACTTCCAATGGGTGTTGCAAGGAAATCTTGATCAAAAGGTTATGGGTATGGTTTGCTTGTCTCATCTCCCCCTTACCTTAAATTGTAAGAGTGCCCCTCACTCTTACTAGAAGGACTGAGATGCCTAAGAGATATGTCTTGGAAGCTCTTATCAGATCCTACATTTTTATCATGAATCTCAGCATTAGTTATAAATGATATCCTTGCTACTCGAGCGAAAACAACAGTAGAAACGTTCCTAGATACTGCTCGGGGACCTAACGATGCTTGATATTCTTACTTTCGAATGATTTCTTCTATAAAAGTCGAACTTCCAAGGCCAACTTTACCTTAGGTTTTGGTAGTTTTTGGAGTGGATTTTTGATCTATATCTATCTAGTTGCTAGTCCTAGGCTTCTTTCTAGCCATATACACTAGATGATCTAAACATATTGGTTGAGGTAGGTATTTGCACAAGAATTTTAATTGAGTGCATGGGAAGGTGCATACCTTCTATCTTTAAGACCCATTCCTCAGGGACAAACTAGCACTCTCTTTGACAACCTCCCTGGAAATGGTGCCAAAATGTTGGGTCAATTAATCGTTCCTAAAAGGACCAACTGGATACTACACAATAATTTACCGCACTCAAGTTTCATTTTTCCATTTAAAGGTTATCAACACTATTTGGGCAAGAGGAATGCAGATATAGCTAGTTTCTATGATATTATTAAAATGAAAAAATTCAATATTAAAGGAATTAACTCAATATGGAATCTCTAATTATCACACACTATTAAAATCATTAACTTATACATGCTTCTCAGGGAAACAGAAACAAAAAACATACTGAACAACAAGTTGTTTCCTAGGGAACAACAACTACAGAGTAAAAAAACAATACTACAAAATCATACAATCTAATAGAAATTAAACAAATGAAATAGTCATTTATGATAATCTACAGGAAATAGCAGGAAGGAACACTGTCTCTTAATGGATTAACTACAACAATTCAACTCTATAAAAAACCAATAAACCTTATTCAAGACAAAGCATTCAATATAAAAATCAACAATGATAAATTAAAAATAATTACTCAAATAGAAATAGTTGGAACAGAGGAATCAAACACTAATTTAATGATACAAGAGAAGACAATGTTGTTTCCAGGATTAGGCACAAATCCAGAATCGAACTACCTTACATGAAAATCATCACAGTAAACTAAATTTGAGTAATGAATACTTTAATTCAAATTGCTTAAAACCAGTTACAATTATTGTAATCACAATTATGACCTTGTGTCAAAAAATCATATTACAACTTGAACTCTTTTTTGAGGTTCAACGCTATTTTTTATATCATTACAATAAAAGATAAAGATCATAGAATATAGTTTTAAAAATGAGCGATCATGAGAATCTAAAGATTCTCAGGATGCTCGTTTAGTTTACAAAGATATTAATGCTTCTAAAGACCCAAGTCGAGAGTTCATCCTCAACTAATTCGTTCCAAAGAGAGTGTAACAACTCGAGGCTTACGCAATATCCTCTAGACATTCCAGGAAAAACATCAAATATCAATGTATCAATAGATTCCTGTGCAATAATGAAGATTCATTTTTTAAGAAATAACACTTAAATGATTGAATTCATTCAGGAAATAATAAAACAATAAATGTGTATAGGATACTACTAAAGTCCATAGTACACTGATTAACATAGCTTAATCTCACAAAAATTATTTAGAAAATAATACGAAAAATAAGAAGGAAAGGAAAATATGAAAAATATGATGCCCAACAACCATGCAAGAATACATTTACGAAGTCATGGATATAAGATGACCATTGAACAAGAAGATGAAGGGACATCAGATCACGAAAAAAACTGTAATGATCGAGTTCATAGTGAAGACTCCATATATTCAAGACTTTGGGAGGAGAAAGAGGAAGAAAATGCAACATCTATCATGAAGACACAAAGATAGCAGCAAGAAGATAAGCTTGGCATTGGCACATCATCATGAATTCCATGTCATCAGTGTCAATTCATGTCTTGTCAAACTATCATCTCAAGATTCATACGAGTTATCATGTTGCCACATCAATTGTGGATTTAATTATGTAATTTTCAAGAAAATTAGAAATGTAAAGCATGTGGAAGTCCAAGATTCACATGCAGAATACGAAAATTCCTATGTATACTAAGGTGTCACTAGGAAAATTCGAAGAGTGTTTTATAAGTTCAAGAGTCATTTGGAAGTTTAATAGTAATTAGGGAAGCTCAAGAGTCCCGAGGATATGATAGGTCATTCCTCCTATTATAAAAACACCCTAATAACTCAAGCAAAGGGATTTTCTAGGCTTAAGCTTTTGGAGAGCTAGCATATGATTCTCTATCTTAGCATAGGAGATAATATCATTCTTTAGAGAATCACGAAGTAACTCAATGTTCCATTATTGGAGCTAGTGGCTCGTAATTGTAACTGTGTTCTCGGATCTTTCACCTAATAATCATAAGCTCATTAAGCTGGCACATTTTCATGCATGTATCATGAATATTGGAAGACTATTAATTTGATGTTTATGGCATATTTTATGTTCATATGTACTAAATAAATGTAACTACTTCATTGGATTTTGAACTTATCTTGTTGAATATGTGTTATATTTTATTTAATGATCATTGTATCTATGTGAACTATTTTGCTAGATAACTAAAAAATATTTTCTCACACTCATTTTCCTCTCTTAGGATAGTACTATTAATTTCCTTCTAGATAATCACACTTACTTCTCTCTCATGAAGGTATCCTTTTACAGATTGCAATTAGTGGTTCACTGTGTCAAATTACTTGTTGATTTCAGAGGTTATGTGCATACTCTCTTATGTGATTCAATGAAGCCAAGGAAAATGTTAGAGTTATGGTGGATGGGGCCCATACTCCAAATAGTGTGAGGTCTAGTCGGGACTTTACATCGGGGAGACCCCCTTGGTTGACGAATTTCAAGCACTGTTGATAGTTGGCGCTAGTATAAGGAGTGTTAGATGGCAAGATGTGCCTTTTGAGTCTGTTTTGAATTTATTATTTGAAATGGATCATCCTCAAATCATAATTTCGAGGTGTTTATCCAATAGATCCATTTGTAAAATTTTAATCCCCGATGAACCTCTTTATCGTTTGTCTCAATTGAAGTTTGACGGTGAGGGTGATACATGCATAACCGAGCATATCCTTCAGTTCTTTAATTTTTTTGAATATTATAAAATCAATTGTGAATATATTTCTTGTGTGATTTTATTCCTCACTCTTGAAGGTCGAGTTAACCACCGATGTCATACCCTACCATTTGCTTCCATTCATTCATTTGATAAATTCCTCAAGGATATTCATCAATCATTTGATAGGTATGATTACCAAGATGTTCTTAAAAGGATTTATCAACTAAGAATGTTCCCTAATGAATAAATTAAGGATTCTTTTGATATATTATTACATATATGTTATGATTTTCCTGAAGAAGATACGGTTTTTGATTTATTTAAACAAACGTTTGAGCATTTCGTTCAAATTTATTTACATAGTGAGTTTTAACCCCTTGATGTTTCTTCTCTCCCAACTTTTTTAAATCACGAGATACCTCTAATTTAAGAGGAGGAACTTACAAGTCCTTTTTTTCCTTGTCCTCCTCCCTTTATAGTACCATTTTTGTACCTCATTTTGATGATGTTAAAGTAGAGAAATCTAAAAATATAACTGGTAATCCATCTCTTCAATCTTCACCCACTTTCAATGAATCAGATCCAATGGAGGAAACTTCGAAAAGCTTTATGGAGCTTAAGGTGAATACTAATCACTCCACTTTGCAGGAAAATATTGACACTCATAACTTTGGTCCTAAATATGATTTGGATACTGGTCATCCTCTATCATCTCTTTCTAATGATCCCTTTCCCCCGAGTCTGCTTGATCAATATTTTCCAAATTTAAGTAGTGACCAGGTGTAAGGTAGTCACATTTCGCAGGTGGTGGAGAAAAAAGGTCAGGATTCATTAGATATTTCTTTTCTTTTACAAATTCAAAGCTATGTGAATATGGTGTCTTCATTATTGGTTGATATTGAATCTACTAATCTCAGTGATCAGTCAAATGAACTCAATTTTCCTAATTAATCAAGTAAAGTGTTAAGAAATGATCACTTTGATAATGATGATGATTATGTTGATGTAGATGGCGAATTCCCAAGTGCACCCACCAATAATATATGATAATAAACATGAAAATAGGCATCATAAAAATTTATGAACAATTATACATGATGGAGTCTATATGACCAATGTCATTGACTACTACCAAAAAATTTCTCATCATCATCACCATGTATATCATGATAATCAATGATCATGATCATCATCAATGTCATCATCCTCGTCATTTTTTGTAATATCCCAAAAGGGAGAATGCAGTAATACTAAAACACAAGATGAGAACTCAAAAAAAGTAAACAATAAATCTATATACACATCAGAATGCACATAAATAGCTGAGCCATTTTATTATACTGGAGGTGCAAAAGAAAGTAAAAAAGTGCTCAAAATATGAGACACTCAAGCCACAAGAATAGCCTAGAATGACCCTACAATGATATCCCAAGAGGGATTGCGTAATTGCTGCTCTGCTGGAAGGTAAAATGCATTGTCCTTGCTGCAACTATAGGGACTGAAACTACCTGAAAGATAGAAAGTCAGATCTAGGTAGAATGGGAGCTCTGAGGATGCTTAAATGGTAGATCTAGGCTCAATGATGGATTCCCAAGATAACTCAGAAGGGATTTATCAGATCTATAAGTCTAAGAAAACCACCCTCTTAGGACTTGACATATATGTTATTGGGAATGCAGATCTGAAGCTATATCTAATGATATGATGGCTACAATGATGTATAATCAGTTCTATTCAAGAAGGGTTGATCCCTTCACTAGATCCTTGGGCTAAAAGCTCAAGATCTAGCTCCTTCAATCTCCTACAATGAAAATAGTTGTTGTAGGAACAACAGCTTTAGAAAACTCATTGTCAGAGAGGGAGGCTCAATAGCCTGCTGCTAGATATTTCAAAATATCTCCTGAGTGATGGAAACAATAGATTCAATGTGACGAGGTAATCCCTTATAGGATTTCCAGCTGAAATACTGGAAACTTCCTTCCTCCAATATATCTTCAAGACTGAACTGCACAATCCTTGAAGGGACTATTGTTGCATGGAGGTAAAACCCAATGGCCTGAATGCTAGATGTAGATCTACTACTCCTGCAAGGCTGGATCTGAATAACAAGGTGGTAGGATGAATCCTCCATTGGTTTCCTAGCTGAATGCTAGAAACAACCTCCCGAAGATGGCACCAATGCCTGATATGGAATGAAGAATAATCCTCTTTCAAGAGCTACTCAAAGAAAGAGGTGGGATTCCCGCTTGGGAACACCCTATGCTAAACAGAACTGTAAACTCTGCTAAACATCCCAAGCCTGCATAGAAATTTCCTAAGACAAATCTAGATCTAAACGGATCAAGAAATGAATAATCCAAATCATGCCTTCCTTTTGTGCCTTCACCTTCATTATATGCATGAGCCTTCCATAGCCTGGGCCCTCTCCAAATATGTGTTTTACATGTGGACATAGTCTCCATGTTTGACTGCGTTGTAGCCTCATGTCCTCCATCATGTTCACGTGGGATGATCGCCCTCTCCATCATGTGTGCATTAAATGCACCACTTCCTCCACTATCTTATCATAAGCATTTCATGATCTTCTTTGAATTCACTATGATCTCAGTTGACCTTATCAAATATCCTCATGATTTTATATTTGAGATCCATGATCTTAGTTGACTGTTTCATCCTCCATATTATATCTCATAAATGAGACATGATCTCCATAAATGGAGCTGCTCCAATATTCCATGATTCTAGATCTAGATCTAAAATATCCACATACACACATTAAAAGTGGCTTTTATTCATCTTTGAGGTTTGTGGGTCCCTCCACCCTTTTATTTACTTAATTTATTAAGAAAATCAAGTACTCTAATATTCCAAATATGATGTGAAAATTTGGGAATATTACAGTCCCCCCCCCCCAGCAAAATGTTGCTTGTCCTCAAGCAACTCCAAAAGTAGATGCAAAACCATCTATTCCCCTCCAAATGGCATCCACATAAGGAAGGCTTCCTCCATTGCTGCAATGTGTTATGCATGTTTGGTTCTAAATTCATCTTTCAAAAACATATAGAATGACCTCCAAATATATGGTTAGATGTCCTCCTTCCACCATGAAGTACCAAGTGAAAACCATATGTGTTCCAACTTCATCATAAATACATGAGAAACATAAAATAAAGTAGCTCTTTCCACAAAGGAAAATCTCCATCTCACAATACATCTCTTCATCCCATGCTTTATGAATTTGATTGAGCATTGACATGCTCCCATCCTTAGCTTTGTTGGCCTTGTTGGATCCAAGCATCATTCCAACATCATACAAAATAAGAAAAGGAGATATATGGTCAGACAAAGATGTCAAATCATATTCTCCTAATAGTAACCACCAGAGCAAGGCCCTTTGTTGCCATCCTCAATCTCCTCCATGTAAGATGGACAAGACAAACTCCCCCAAAATCAACCAAAGAAACAAGAGATCTTGTTGCTTTCTCTCCTCCTCATGTGCATCATGGAGAAAAAACATACTAATTGACACGTGGAATGTCACATCAACCAAATAAAAATAAACACCATCAGTGCACATCATGAGAGCATCATGCCAAGCTTTACCCAATACAAAAAACATAGACATAGGAGATGTCATGTGGTGGCCAAACTCTCTCAAGGGAAACCAAAATGAACATGCATTCTTTTGTTGCATTTTATCATTGATAGACAACGCATGACTCAGAAAATTACGAGCTATTGGGTGGTAACCATACTCACCCAAGAGCAGCCAACGCAGCCATGCCTCCTTCTTCATTTCATAAGTCTTTTTCAAGGCATGGATCCAAGAAATAGGAACCTTTGGGTAGTGACAGAAATATCCCAAGGGAAACCAACGTAACCAAGCTTGCTGGCCTATGTAATATATCTGCAAGTGGTCATGGAACCCCTTGCATATCATCCTCACCCACTTATCCCAATGTGGATGATGAATGATGTGCCGCATAATCATGGTATCCTCCCTTTGTAGAATACCATCCTCACCAAACTGTTGAAGAACTTTGCACTTAATGAATGTTTAAAGTGCACCTCCAATGAGATCTCTCAATGAGATTCTCTTTTCACCAAAGGCCCTCCAAAAACAATGAAGTTTTGGATCTGTTGCAGGTAGAATTTTCTCTTTGAGCTGTGAGATGCTCATGGAGAAAGGATCATCTAGAAAGGAGAAAAGACTCCTCATCTCAAGATGTCTACCATTTATGATCTTTACCTCCATTACTTCATGAGTGAAGCTACCTTCAGAATGTTCCAAGAATGATGGGGCCTCTTCATTTTCACAAGTACTAAGTGACAGCACTGTAGATCTACTTGGTAATACATGTGTTGTCTCAAAGAAAGGCACAATACTGATCTCATAACCAGTTATTGTACATAGGATCATACTCATCCCATTTTTTGAAAATCTACACTTCAACTCAAAGGGTTGAATCTAGCTTAGCAATAATGAACTGGGATAGTTCTTAATCTCCTCCTTGATTAGATCAAGGGTCCTTTGCACTGTGATATGTTTCTCCTTCAAATCAGCATTATGTTCTAACCCTTGGTTATGCATTGGCCCTGATGGCATGTACTCATAAGTTTCAATAAGATTTACTGAAATAAGATGTGATGAAATTTTATGCATACCTTGGATCAACTGATGTGTGGGAATCTCTTGCCAGAACACAAGAGTTCCTCCAACCGGGACAATAGTGTCTCCAACTGATGGTAAAAGTGATGGATGCTTTTCTCCAAGTGTACCAGCGCTGGAATATTCCTCCTTTTTCTCATGCATATCCTAAATCATGCATGGGACTCTATGTGTCAAGAGCTCAAGACTATCTTGCAAGGTTGCAATTGTCTCTTCTCCGGATGCAAGTAATTTTGCAGCTAGTGGTGAATGTAGTGACTTCTTGTCTAAAGTGACAAGATTGGATTCCTCCTTTGTTTCCTTAGGAAATGTCATTTTGTGACACATCTCTAGTTTTCTCCAATCAAATTCCTTCCTCAAATTGTGAAATAAATCTGAATATTTAGTCACCTTTGCATGTTCCATGTGACCAACCACCAATCATTGGCTTCACCTAAAAGATGAATTGCTGCAATTTGAACAACCGCTCCTTCAGCTACAGGATGTAGCCTGAAAATTCATCTAAATCTCTCCTCCAAGCTCTAAAAGTACTTGAGGAAGATCCATCAAATGTAGGAAAATATAATATATTATGCCTCTTTCTTCTATTGCTACTATAGGATCCTCTTTCTTCTTTGATTTTGAATAATTGTTGGAGAGTTAGCTTCTCCTTGAATGCTCTAGAATGTGCTTTGTACTCTTTAAGATATAGAGTGAGAGTCCCATGAGTCTTAGGTTCATTCCTTTCTTCATTTCTACATCTTTCACCTTCTCCAAAGAAGGTGGGCATAGTGGATCTCTGAGGAGATCTAGGATTCTCCGGGTTTCTACTTTGCTGATAGGAAGTGCTTGGACCTTCCTCATCACATATTCTTCTGGGCTCTTCTTTTTTTCCTTCCTTCTTCATTGGATTGACCTCCTTGGAGAGATCTTGCATGGATCTAAAGAAAGGAGTGGAAATATTTTCATCCTTCATGACAGATCTCATCTATATGCTTCTTCTTTTGATGTAAAAGATGAAGTGTCCACAAGATGAGCCAAAAATCATGCTCTGATACCACTATAATATCCCAAAAGGGAGAATGCAGTAATAATAAAACACAATATGAGAAATGCAACAAAGTAAACAATAAATTGATATACACATCAGAATGCACAGAAATAGCTAAGCCATTTTATTATATTGGAAGTGCAAAAGAAAGTACAACAATGCTCAAAATATGAGACACTCAAGCCACAAGAGTAGCCTAGAATGACCCTGCAATGATATCCCAAAAGGGATTGCGTAACTGCTGCTCTACTAGAAGGTAAACTGTGTTGTCCCTGCTGCAACTGTAGGGACTTCAACTACCTGAAAGATATAAAGTCAGATTTGGGAAGAATGGGAGCTCTGATGATGCTGAAATTGTAGATCTGGGCTCAATGATGGATTCCCAAGATAACCCAGAAGGGATTTCTCAGATCTGTAAGTCTGAGAAAACCACCCTCTTAGGGGTTCACATATATGCTGCTGGGAATGTAGATATGAAGCTAGATCTAATGATATTATGGCTTCAATGATGTATAATTAGATCTATGCAAGAAGGGTTGATCCCTTCACTTGATCCTTGGACTAAAATCTTAATATCTAGCTCCTCCAATATCCTCCACTGAAAATAGCTGATGTAGGAACAACAACTTCAGAAAACTGCGTTGTCAGAGATGGAGGCTCAATAGCCTGCTGCTAGATATGTGAAATCAGTTCCTCAGTGATGGAAATAATAGATCCAATGTGAGGAGGTGATCCCTCACAGGATTTCCAATTGAAATACTGGAAACTTCCTTTCTCCAATAGATCTTCAAGACTGAACTGCACAATCCTTGAAGGGACTGCTACTACATGGAGGTAAAATCGAATGGAATGAATTCCGTATGTAGATATACTGCTCCTGGAAGGATGGATCTGAAGAATAACGTGGTAGGATGAATCCTCCACTAGTTTCCTAGATGCTAGAAACAACCTCCTGGAGATGGCACCAATTCCTGATATGGAATGAAGAAAAATCCTCTTTCAAGAGCTACTCCAAGAAAGAGGTGGGATTCCCACTTGGGAACACCCTATGCTAAACAATACTACAAAACTACTAAATAGCCAAAGCCTACAAAGAAATGTCCTAAGACAAATCTAGATATAAACAGATCAAGAAAAGAATAATCCAAATCATGCCTTCCTTTGTGCCTTCACCTTCATTATATGCATGAGCCTTCCATAGCGTGGGCCCTCTCCAAATCTGCATTGTACATGTGGACATAGTCTCCATGTTTGACTGTGTTGTAGCCCCATGTCCTCTATCATGTTCACATGGGATGATCACCCTCTCCATCATGTGTGAATTAAATGCACCACTTCCTCCACTATCTTATCATAAGTGTTTCATGATCTTCTTTGAATGCACTATGATCTCAGTTGACCTTATCAAATATCCTCATCATTTTATATTTGAGATCCATGATCTTAGTTGACTGTTTCATCCTCCATAGTCTATCTCATAAATGAGACATGATCTCCATAAATGGAGCTGCTCCACTACTCCATGATTCTAGATCTAGATCTAAAATATCCACATACACACATTAAAAGTGGATTTTATTCATCTTTGAGGTTTGTGGGTCCCTCCACCCTTTTATTTCCTTAATTTATTAAGAAAATAAAGGACTCTGATATTCCAAATATGATGTGAAAATTTGGGAGTATTACATCTGCAGTGTCTAAGGATGAGCTCCATCCTTAGATATATTTGTAGGGGTTAATAGTCACATTTTTTTACTTCTTAGATCTCTTTTTCTTGCATTTTTATTATTATTTGGTTTTATGATGCTAGTATAGGTGGTGATTAAGGCTAACATACTCTAAGTGCCTAATATATGGTTGAGTGCAAAAAATCATGAATTATTAATCATTTTTATAAGGATTTTATCATAAAGACTCGGAGGAGACAACAACGATGAATTATAGGAGGATTGTCCACCCTCAAAGGCAACCGAAGGATGCCAAATATTCTCTCTAGCAATTCGAATTTCAAAATTAGCCAAAAGATCCCCAAGGATTCTCTCCATCAATTCAAATTCCAGAGGCAACCAGGAAACTCAAAGAGGAGTGCACCCAATCCTTATTCACTGGGAGTCAAGTGGACTCAATCACCATTTTATAGGGAGCTGTTGGTAGCTACCCTGTAGAATAAATAGAGCAGAGCTAGAGCTAGGAAGAGTTGGTATATTCTAGTCTCGATTCCATTTAGAACTATTGTTGTGAGCTATTGAGATTTTTGTTTTATACAGTGATCAAAATTTTAGAGATGTATGAAGTTATTATTTTATCAAATGAGCAGACTGATTTCATTTGACTGATTTAAGTTTCAGAGGGCTAGGCTCGCAGGTTAGGGCATAATCCATGTGCCTCAGCTTCTGTAATGTTCCTAATTTTTAGCCTCAAGCTAAATGGAACATTATAGTTGCATATTTTATTTTTGTTTAATAAAATGGGTAAGGAGACACCTTAGCCCTCTTTTAATGAAGAAATAACACTCCTTGGGTGAAAGGAGGACAAATAAGTAGCTGAATTAAACACCTTAAGGTGTGAATGAAACCCGGATCACTTGATTTAGTCCTCTTTGACTAAAGCCAACAACGATACCTAAAGAGGAGAAGCTTGCTAGAGAAGCTGCGTAGTTTTAGAGGAGGATATTCACATGAGGGTGGAAACCCTAACTAGTGAGACCATGGTGGAGAAATATTTTCCTTTCTTTATATGGAGGAGATGGCAGCCCATTTTCATCATGTTTGTATTTATAATTTCGAATTGGGTCTGCAAAGGCTTGCATCCGTGGGATGTTTAGCAGGGTGTGTAGTGCCCTCGGGCACTACGATGTTTCCAATCGAGAATCCCTACCTCTCCCTCAAGGAAGGATGAGGATTGAGCTACATTTTCCTCAATCCGACATTAGCCATAACTACTACCATCATCTACAACATTAGCTCTGCAGTAGAGAGGGCGTTGTGTTGCTGGGGGCAGCAAAGGAGGAACTCATAGAGTCATTCCGGGCTTGTCATTTTCAATGGAGGGTGGATCCTTTCATTGGAGAAGTTGTAAGAAGGACTCCCATGCTTCATATCAGATCTTTGGCACTTGGCCAACATTCCATCATCTCCCACTGCGCATTCCATGGTAGAAACTGCATTATTTCAGAGGAGGCAGTGAGAGAGGGTTCATAGAGCTCATCAGGAGTGTGTTTTTGAGACAAAGGGATCAGCCCTTTGTGCTTAGAGATATTATCAGAGGAGGGAAATCACATTTCAGATCTTCCATGGCCTCATTCATATTTCGTTTTAGTTGCAGTGACAACTCAGTTGTCACACTTTGTATTCTTAGACATTTCTAGCAATCTCTTCTAAATTGGCTAGGAATCCTGTATTTCAGCCCATTTCTTTGTTATTGAGAATTATTTTGTATTCCTTCAGCCACATGTACATTTTATGCATATTCAGCAGCTACTACTCTCATAGATACTGCGCAGGCATGGTCCTCCGAAATTTTGTGTAGTTGCAACAACTTATGTATTTCAGGTTTTAATCATTGGAGATTGATTTGCATGGCATAAGGGATTCATTCCTCATGATATTTCTGTATATTATTTCTAATATTATAATATAATGATGGCTGTATCATTTCCCCTCTTATGGTACATTCAGATTTGAAGAGTTAATGAAATGTCCATGTATTGTTGTAAGCTCTCTCATTAAGCCTTGTTTTGGAGATCTAGTTTGGGGAGATCTGTATAACCCATATAGAATCATTTCTTTGAGCTCACTTTCTGCAAGGGAGTTATATTAGATATTTTCTAGGGCATCCCAGTAGTGGTTAGCCTTATTTATGTAGTGACTTCCTTATACAGCGTCCTCAAGGACCCTGTAGCAAAAATTCCCAAAGTGGAAATATTGCATATCCATAGACAGAGTCTGTGAAGGTCCAGATAGCTTTTGGATCTCACACTTCCTTGTGAATGTGAAATATCTATTAAATTCCCCAACAATCAATCTTTGGAGTGGAATTTTGGTCTTTCTATAGAAGGAATTTTGGATTATCTTAAGATATTCCCAATGGAGCATGAAATCCCTCATTTGGGATATTACAGTGGTATCAGAGCATCAATATTGGCTCAGCCTGTGCTCAACATTTAATGTCGTCAACAAGAGGAGCTTCTCTCCAAGGAGAGGAGGTTTATAGAGGAAGCAAGGGAAAAAGAGGAATGACGGAAGAGGAGGTCTCCCTTCTTCGTTTCCAGACCATTGAAGAAATCATTGAAAATATTGATGAAAGGGAAAAGTGGGAAGATTCTGTTAGTCATGAGTATTTTTCACCTGTTTATGATGACTAGTTTCCTAAGCTAATTTTTCGAGAAGCTGATCTCCAAACTGTCAAATATGTCATCTAGAAAACACCCCAAAACAATTTTTGTCCTCCTACCCCTTCTGGTCGGCCTATGATGAGAAAAAACTCATTTTTCAAGTCCTATCTGGTTTCATCAAAATAACACTATCCATAGTTTCCATAGTTGTATATTATCTGTTTTCATTCAACCTTATTCCTCAAGCCATTCATTAATCAACTATTGACAAAGTGTCTGCAACCCTATCCCTAGTTATCTGTCATTTGAAGATCTAATCATACCAAAGAAAACACTCAAAATATGTCAAGACCGCCCCTAAGTTAGATAGTGGTGCTTTAGGGAATCTTTTCCTTGGCAAAAACATCCTAAGCCAAAATCCTCTGTCCAGTACCAGCCAACACTGAAATAGCGCCTAATCTGCAAAAACAAATCTTGATCCATCCATAGATCATGCCACTAAGAGGTCATTCTATCTCAGTCCAGAAGAAGTTCAACAAAGATCCAAAATAGAAGAAGATAAGTATGTTCACTATCTAAAAGAACATGCTTAGGTCAGGAAAAATCTCCATAAGACCCCAAGCAAGCTCTTCATATTTCAAAGTCATATGTTTGTTACATCTCTGCAAGGGTGTGATTGCAACAATTATCAATGTGTAAAAGAGCAAAAGAACAACGTCAAAAGGGTCCTTCATGATGAGTTATTTCACCATCATTAAAACAAATGGAATACAGTAAGTGAAGGGCTATTAATGGGTGTAGTCTGAAAGAAAAAATTTCCTAAAAAACAGAGAGCAGCCTCCAAGTCATATAAAGGAAAAATGATGATGTTATGCTCCTCAGCAGTGTTTCAACATCTCCTCCAAAAAGGCAATTTCAAAATGCCTCTGCAAACAAATTCAAAGGAGATGGTTAAGAGCATGGTGATAACCTCCTCCTTTAAAAGAGCAGATGGTTAGAAGATCAGTGCTAACCTCCTTCATTAAAAGTAGATGGTTAAAGGCACAGTGAGAACCTCCTCCAGAAAAAGAGAAGATGGTTGGGAATATAATAGAACCTCCTTCATTTAAAAAGTAGAGGGTTAAGGTGTCAAAGTGATTTCAGAAATTGTGAGTCACCTCCTTCCAAGAGATGGGAAAAAGATGCATCAGTAGTGTTTTCAAATGATGTGTCAGCAATTTTCTTATAAAAAATACAAGGGTGAAAATCAGTGGTGTGTAAATGACAGTTCATAAGTCAAAAGCCTATTCCATATCACAAGCTAAAGATTATCTGAAAGAGATAGCATGATGGTGTTAACAGGCTCTGATCCTACATTCATGAAAACCTTCCCTAAAGGATAAATCATAGGTTACAATTTTGACTAAACAAGCCTCTTATGGATGGTTAAATTGAAGGACCTGAAGCTCAAGTTCTAATATTATCTGAAAATGGACAGACCGCCTATATGACTGATGAGAAAAGGGCATGATAGCTTTTGAATAAATTCATTATGTTATCAAAGCTAAGCTCCCTCTAGGTTATGAATGAAAAGAAAAACTTGAGAAGTTACTTGTTCAGATCAGTCAAAGACAGAGGGCATGTTGTTAAAACAGATTATGTTTACATTAAAAGAGGGCCTTTTCATTACAAAGGTTATGAGATAGAAACATCATCTACATCAAAGGCCAAAGGTTACATAATGGTCAAAAGGCTTCTATTGTTCTTTTTATTAAAGATCCCCTTCAAACTAAAAATATAAGGGTGAATTTCTGGCTAGAAACAGCCTCATAAGAAAGGCCTCGATACAACAAATACAAGGTAGATTTTTGAACAACTTACAGGATTATCTTTAAGTTAAAAGGGGTCTCCACAAGAATATTATGAAAAAGCACAGTTTACAAAGGGAAAAAAGGGTTTTCAAATTTTAAACGGAGGAAAGGGCCTTTAAAAAGGCCCTCATCAAAGTTAAAAACTTGAAACAAATATTCCTTAGCCTCCTCACTGAGGAAAGAAGCTTTTTCTGGTGATTTTGAAGAGTTTAGGCTCAAAAGATCTACGCGGCGTGCCTATGTGTGCCCAACTAAAGCAATTACACTGAGGCACAATGCGCCTATAGCCTCGCATGGCACGCCTGTGCTGATGGTCACTAGGTGCCCGAGGTCGACCCGAAACCCTCCTGCGCGACGCATTCAACGCTAAACGACTGCCCAATCAACCCGGTCAGAACGTGTTCTTTCCCATTCAACCAATGCTCCAAGGACACCTCAAATGCATTTTTTAAGGTATTTCTTGCCTTCTTAATCAAGTTTGAGTTCAAAGGAGGGTTTACATCATAATTTTCAAAGAAAAGGAAGTTTTTCTTGCGCTGTGAAATAGTGAAGGTTTTGTGTTACTTTAGAGAAGGGTGTTTCTTGCTGTGAGTACAAAGAAAAATAGTGGTTAAAGAGAGGTTTGAATATGCCAATGTAAAAAGTTTGTTTGTGCTTTAAAGTAGCAAAGAATGTGTAAAAAATTCCACAAACACAAAACAGAGTTGGCAGAGGGTCTAAATAACTAGCTTGAAGGAGTATTTTAAACAATGTTTTTCATAAACACCTTTTTCTTCAATTTGCCCAGAAGATCATTGATTTCAAAATAACAGTGTTTGACAAAGAAGATAGTGATTGGGAGGAAACATGTCACTAGTTTGAAAGGAGTTGTGTTAAACTTTAAAAGAAGTGATCCTTAAGGGAGACATATTTTGTTTTGACAGGCCTATTACTTAGTAACAAGGGGGGTGCCTTTATGTTTTAGAAAAGCAATAATCATCCACAGAGTGTTTTCTAAAGGGTACAGTCTATGCTTCAAATCAGTACCTTGAAATAGAGATACCAAAGCAATCAATCAAAGGAAAGGAGTTCATATTGTGAAGGTCAAAGAAAGCGGATTCCGTGTAAACAAATTTGTTGGCTAACTAAAAACAGACTTAGTGTTTCAAAGAGTAACAGTGTTTGATTAAGAGAATGTTTCAAAAACATTTGAAAAAGTTTGCCTGGGTAAATCAGCCAAGGATATTAGAAGAAACATGCCTCCTAAGCCAGATAACAGGAGTGGTCCTCACAAAAGGTATGAATCTTTTTTAACTGAGGAAGTGAATGCCTCTCCTTCAGTGCTCTTTAACTTTCATGAAGTAGGATGTTTGGAATTTTGTCAAAAGGTTCAGGAGGTGAAAAGTTATCTTCCCTTAACACATTTGTTTGCTTTAAGGCTGCAAGGGAAGCATGTTCATCTGGCAAGTTTAGACTTCAAGCTCTCTCCTAGAACTATCTCCAAAGCTACCAAAATTCCATATATCGGAGAAAAATGGTTCAAGCAAACCTACCTAGATTCAGATCAATACAAACCCTTCTTGAAACCAGAACATTCGGATGCATGCCCATCTATTTTTCCTTTTTTCCTATTTCTTGACCAGCTATGCTCCTCTCATGAAAATCATCATGAAGTATTTCACATGCGAAGGTAGAATTTCCCGAGTTTATGCTTATCATATCAGGCTACTCATGCACTTCACAAGAACCCAATTGCTAAACCTACCCTTTTTCCTCTATAGAAGCATTGAAAAGATGGCTTCTACTGTTCAAAAGAAGCCTTCCTCTCAGCAGTGAGCTTGTCTTT
The DNA here is from genome assembly GCA_034641835.2 of Pinus albicaulis. NCBI lineage: Eukaryota > Viridiplantae > Streptophyta > Pinopsida > Pinales > Pinaceae > Pinus > Pinus albicaulis. Next base: position 732,961,590 of record CM076579.1, read on the forward strand.
TTCATCATTCCCTTATCAAGATCATCATCCTCCATCAACTTGAGAAAAAGGGAGTTTCTTGGGACTCTTTCATTTCACATCCCTATTTCAGCACTGCTTCTTCATCTCACGCACCTTCCTCACCATCCACTCATCATTTCTATCCTTCTTCTAGAAAATCCACTCCTAAGAAGAAAAAATCTCCTATAATTGAGAGTGAAGAAGAACACAGTGAAGAAGAGCAAAGAGAAAGGAGGTAAACAATTGATGAAGAGGAACAAAATGAAGAATCCAAGCACATCAGTGAGCATGAAGAAGGAAATGATAAAGAGATGGAACAAGTTGATGAGGAACACAGCAGTCACAAAGAGGAAACTATTGGCAGCCCAACAACAGTGAGCATGATGATGATGAGGCACAAAACATTGAGGATATAGAGCCGAACAGTCCTGAATAAAGTAGGGAAAAAAGTGAACAAGGCAGCCCTCAAAGAGACATACAAGGTGACAACCAAGGCACTTATGAGAAGGGTCAAGATAGTCCTCAAAGGGACACTTTTGAATAAAAATAGGAAAGCCCACCAGCCAGCAAGGATGATAACAAGCAAACTTCAAGCAATGAGAATTCTAAAGAAGGCAGCATAGAGAAAAAAGGCCAAATCAGTGACCATGAGCCTATCAGTGATAAAGACCAAAAAATCAGTCTACAAAAGGAGGAAAATAGTGACAAAGATGATGATGGGAGCAGTAAGGGAAAATACCAAATAGAGCATGTGCTAGCTGCCTCTCCTAGGAAAGGGGCCATGCTTTCTTCTCCAAAGTTAACAAAGCCCCGAACATCAAGAAAGAAAGTGTCTCAAATTGTAACTCCAAATATTACTAGAGCACTCCGAAGCAAAGGAAAGTTGCCCAAGCAACCCATTGTTGAATTACCAAAGAAGAGGAGAACCAAGAAGGCCACCCAAAGCAAGGGAAAAGAGAAGGAGGAAAGTAGCCATGAGAAAGAAAGGGATTTTGATATAATTTAGATAAACAGTGGTGACAATGAAAATGAGGCTAGAATGCTTGAGTCCCTCTTGCGAAATAGAGAAGAACAAATTCATGACCTAAGAGCTGATCTAGAGAATTCTAAAGACCTCATACATTTTTTGCGGACACAAAACAAGCAAATGAATGTTCACATGGTAGTTTATGAGGCACGGGCTATCAAGTACCAAAGGAAAGCCTCCAAAGTGCAAATCAAGTTGGAAGAACTTATGGGTGAATTCAATGACATTTAAGAAGAACATCAGCCAAGGAGGAAGAGGCCTAGGACTATGGGACTCAAAGGAGCTTTGGAGAAACAGAAAGAGGAAGAGGCTGCCCTTTTCCGATCTTTTCCTCTTACTACTTTATTCACCCAAGAAATAGAAAAAAATAGAGAAGCATGGCTTGAAATGGTGAATAAACACTTGGAGAATAAGTTGGAAAGAGCTAATAGAGACTTAATCCTTCAACGGAAAATGACCGGGCACTATAAGAAGCTAAATCAATTTTCCCGAAGAAAATTGAAGATTACACAAGAAAAGCTCAAGGTGGCGCAAAAGAGGCGCCCAGTACAAAAAGTGAAGAAAGGCATATCAAGGCTTGAAATTTTGACCTCCGCTTCTCAGCATGCTTCTAAAAACCCATGAGGGTCATGCTCGCCAAAATTGGGCATAATTCGACAAGTTTTTGTTTTTTGACATTTTTGGGCTTTTTGCAAAAAATCATGGGCATCACCATTTTAGTTTGAAGCATCCTCAAAGGTTGAAAATGGTATCACTGGATGCATTAATTTCATGGGCATCTACTCAGCAAATTTTAGATCAATTTAAGATGTTTTGGTCCCCCAAAGTGGCGAAAAACAGTCACTTTTTCAACACTCTGCCTTGCATATCAGCAAAGGCTAATTTCTAGGTTTTTCCACACATGTAAATTTTTCACAGGCTTCCAGTGATAATTTTGGGGAAAACAAAGTATTTTTAGAAACTAGACATCTAGGAATTTCCAACGAGCCATCACGGGCCTCGTTTTGACATTGGGAGGTCTATCAAAAGTTACCCACAAGACAGGGAATTTTCTGCTGCTATATTTCTGAAGCATTTTTGTGAAAAATGCATTTTTCTGTAGTGGCTTTTCCAAATGTGCGTTTAGCATTTTTTGGCCATTTTCATTTGCAAAAATTCAATACAATTTCCTTTTTTATCATTTTTAGGATATTTTTATAGATATTTTGCACCTTGGGCTTTTCAATGCCTCAAGGACAAAATCAGATATTTGTGATGGGCCAATGAGCTTGCTAGTTGCACTAGGAGGTTCTCCTTCACTTTGGCCTATATATTCCAAAGGATTTCATTGTAAACAAGGCTGAACTTGATGATATAGAGTAATATATGGTTATACAAGCTTGGAAGAAATACTTTGTCTCATGCATTGGATAGTTTCTTGAATGTCTTAGATGATGAAAGAGGATTGTTGTTGGATTCCTTGACTTGGTAAAATGGTATAGTGTTCCTCTCTGTTATGTTTCCTTAGTTTTCACACATGTTTCCATGTTTCTTGCTTGCTGTAGGTCATTAAAGAATAGATTTGAGACATGCCCATGGAGACACCTCAAGTTTCCTGATTTTATTATAGCTTCTATGTTTTTCTTCCTTCTTAATCATATCAAATAATTCTTAACTGCTCTTTGATAATTGAAGAACTTGTTTGCTTGTTTCATTTATGGTTGTTATGCATGCTAAGTATGATTCACGATATGCCCTACTTACTCATGGCTAGTCAAAGCTCCATCACTGAAACCTTTATTTGAATGTTTGATTGTCCTAGTTGAACCAAAGAGGTCTTGTATCGATCTTGCCCTTTTCCTAAAACTCTGTAATCTTAGTTCAAAGTGCCCGATAGCTCAAATATGATGTCTAGGAGTTCCCTCTTCGTAGCTTGAGTTATTTGTTTGTCATTTTTGTTTTTCCCCAAAGTCTGATAGCGATTTTCCCAAAGTTAGAGAGTCATATATCTCTATGTATCACTTGAATGTTTATTTTATGCATCTATTAGTTTGAAGTTACATTTATCATGATTAATGGTTAGCCCTACCACATAGATGCCTGCTATTGAAATATTTATGTTTAAAAATATTTTCCCTTCACAAAAATTAGTGTCCATCCCACTTCATTCCACCTAAAGATCCATTTTACCTTGATCAAATTGGCCCTTCAATATACCTTGTCCACCATCTGAGGCTTTCTCGACATTTTCGACCCCATAGCCCAGTTGATCTAACGTATTTTTATCTATTTAAAACTTTTATCAGTTCCTCCCTCAAAAACCTAAAAACAAAACTAAAAACCTACTTCACAACTAGCCTAAAATCAAAAACATAAGAAGCAAACAACTATACATCCCTTGCACAAATAGAGAGAGCCTTCTCTGAGTCCAGGAAGGCTAGGTCCTTCGGATCCAAATTTGGTTTGATGTTACCCTGTCACTTGGCTTGCCAATCTACCAAATCACGGGACCCTAACAGATTCTCCGAGAGGGTTTGGTGATGGAAAAAATCCTACTTACTATCATGATGGGTGTGAGCATTCAGCCACACATGCAGATCCACAGTGCAGTGCATTTCCCATAGCTACTGCAAGAAGGAAGGAACTGAGGCCATTGGAGGAGCAGCGCTGCAACATAAAGGTATGGCTCATGAAAAATTGTTTCAGAGTTCTATTTCATGTTTTGATGCAAATGTAGAAGAATATGATGGAGTCACAAAGGGGTTGGCAAAGAGATTTGATGAAAACCAATGTGAACCCTCATGTGTCAAAAATTCAAACACTTTACATGCATGGGAGGGAACCATGGAACAAATTCCATTCCATCTTTATAGAGGGGGAGAAAATCAAGAGGATGATTTGCTAGAGGCAAGAACCCCATTACATGGAGGGCAGAAGGATCAGCATGAAGGGATGATGGGCATTCACCCATATCTATTCCATAAATTCTCTGCACTAAGGATAGAGACTTTACTGTGCAGTGAAGAGAGGGAACAATCAGTCCATTCATACATATAGTCCACTTCTGAGATTGATGTCTCACTGTATGGAGGCTTTCCATTTGGGAGGCCACCTGAACTAGAGATGATGAGAGGCATCATGTCTTTTGGTTCACCACTCTTGGATTCCGGAGAGGTGGAGACATTAGAGGAATCCATAATAGTGCAGAGAGTTTGGGATGAACTCAAGGAGGAGGGGTACACTCTCTCATTTTCAGCATCACCCACTCTCATCAGTCATACTGCGTTGATAGAGGTTGCTTCAGAGATGGAGGATACCATCTTCATGATGCAGGATGACTGATCCATAGATTTGGTGAGGGAGAGGATACTTCCTTTGAAGAAGGACTCTTTCATGCATTGGAGTAGATGGATGCCACTCATGCTTACATTGGCTAGGATCGGGAGATTCTTTGGAGGTGATAGTCTCTCATGGGAGGCTCATTTTCAGAGATCATCATTTCTATTTGAGCATGAGAAGCTACATGATGGGAATGGTAGCAAATTGGAGGATGAATTCGGCATGGGGGATGTCAAAGTAGTAGGCATCAGCGTGAGGGGAGCACCATATTGCAGATCACTAGTGCTGTCTATGAGGAGGATAGATTAGGACTTCCTAGCTATGCACTTGGATGCATACCTTGTGTTGCTAGAGGAGTTCACTTGTGAGGGCATTCAGCATGACACATATCAGCATATGGAGAGATGCATAGCCCAATTGATGGTGGAGAGAACATCACAACCACTTCCCTACTCATTGGAGGTGAGGGGAAATTTTTAGTTGAGCCATTTCAGCTCAAGAGCTCTGGTGCATGATGGAGGAGGTATAATTTCATATTTTTTATTATACTTATTTTAATTGATTGAGAAGCATGATGTATCAAGGAGACTTTTTCCTTCTTGATTTTACATGAGGATGCACTCGCAGCAATTTGCAGCAGTGGAATTGGCCATTCTTATAGTGGTTTGTGGAGGAATCCACATGCTTCTTGGTGTGCACCACTGGCACCAATTTGTATTTTCATGTTTCCATCTTTTGAGATGTTTCTGGCAGAAAAAAAGTGGTTGGGAAAGCACTTTTTCATTCTGATTTTGAGGCAATCCCAAGAGGCACTGCGCAGGTCCCATCATTGGAGCAGTGAACCACCCTCTAGTTGTCTTATGGCAGCTTGTTTTCGTCATATTATGCTTTCTTGTGTTGCTGATGTTTGCACATTCATAGGAAGCACTATTGGGAGAGTGTTGGATACATTGGGACAGCCCATTGGGAGCATGATTCTCCCTAATATACATGTTTTATCTTGTCGGAGATACCGTGGGCAAACCATGATTGCCACATTTCTACTTGTACCTTCTTGTGGGAGGGACCACTTGGAGAATTTGTAGATGCATTTCATGGTTGATTTTCTTGATGGGGTGGCTTGGGCCATTCTTGGAGGCCATACCATTTCAGCCCAAGGAAATAGGCAACCCCATGCACACCACAAATGGAGAGACGGCCATCATGGGAAACCAAAGCACAACTCTCCATTTAGCCCCAATACATTGTAGAAATCAGGGGTGAGATTTTCATTTGGATGATAGCATGGATGAGAGGCTGATCATTGGGAGAAACATTTTCCCATGCATATAATCACTCCTACCTTAAGGAGGCCATAGAATAGCAAGAAGGATTCCACTACACCTTCTATCTTTCCATGAGGAGCATCATTTTCAGCTTGCATACTTGAGAGAGAGCATTGGAGGACAGGTTTATTGCAGCATCTTTTGAGCAGTGGTAGAGCTTGTTGATGAGGCCAAAAGAGAAGAAAGGGGGAGAAATTTTGTTCTCTCTATGCAATTTCTTGAGGACAAGCAACATGTGGGAGGGGAGGACTATAGTGTTCCCAATTTTTAGCCTCAAGCTAAATGGAACATTATAGTTGCATATTTTATTTTTGTTTAATAAAATGGGTAAGGAGACACCTTAGCCCTCTTTTAATGAAGAAATAACACGCCTTGGGTGAAAGGAGGACAAATAAGCAACTGAATTAAACACCTTAAGGTGTGAATGGAACCCAAATCACTTTATTTAGTCCTCTTTGACTAAAGTCAACAACGCTGCCTAAAGAGGAGAAGCTTGCTAGAGAAGTTGTGCAGTTTTAGAGGAGGACATTCACATGAGGGTGGAAACTATAACTGGTGGGACCATGGTGGAGAAAGAGTTCCCTTTATTTATATGGAGGAGATGGCAGCCCATTTTCATCATGTTTGGATTTATAATTTCGAATTGGGTCTGCAAAGCCTTGCATCCCTGGGTTGTTTAGCAGGGTGTGTAGTGCCCTCGGGCACTAGGGTGTTCCCGAACGGGAATACCTACCTCTTTCTAAAGGAAGGATGAGGATTGAGCTGCATTTTCCTTAATTCGGCATTAGCCATAGCTACTACCATCATCTACAGGGTTAGCTCTACAACAGAGTGGACGTTGTGTTGCTAGGGGCAGCAAAGGAGTAACTCATAGAGTCATTCTAGGCTTGTCTTTTTCAGTGGAGGGTGGATCCTTTACTTGGAGGAGTTGTAAGGAGGAATCCCAGGCTTCATATCAGATCTTTGGCACTTGGCCAACATTCCATCATCTCCCACTACGTAGTCCATGGTAGAAACTGCGTTATTTCAGAGGAGGCAGTGAGAGAGGGTTCATAGAGCTCATTAGGAGTGTGTTTTTTAGAAAAAGGGATCATCCCTTTGTGCTTAGAGACATTATCAGAGGAGGGCAATCAAATTTCAGATCTGCCATGGCCTCATTCATATTTAGGTTCAGTTGCAGTGACAACTCAGTTGTCACACTTTGTATTCTCCGGCATTTCTAGCAATCTCTTCTAGATTGGCTAGGAATCCTGTATTTCAGCCCATTTTTTTTTTATTGGGAATTATTTTGTATTCCTTCAGCCACATGTAAATTTTATGCATATTCAGAAGCTACTACTTTCATAGAGACTGTGCAGGCATGGTCCTCCGGCATTTTTTGTAGTTACAACAACTTATGTATTTCACGGTTTAATCATTGGAGATTGATTCCCATGGCATAATGGATTCATTCCTCATGATATTTCTGTATATTATTGTTGATATTATAATATAATTATGGATGTAGCATTTCCCCTCTTATGGTACATTCATATTTTCAGAGTTAATGAAATGTCGATGTATCGCTGTAAGCTCTCTCATTGAGCCTTGTTTTAGAGATCTAGTTTGGGGAGATCTGTATAACCCATCTTGAATCATTTCTTTGAGATCAATTTCTACAAGGGAGTTATATTAGATATTTTCTAGGGCATCCCAAGTAGTGGTTAGCCTTATTTATGCAGTCACTTCTTTATACAGCATCCTTAAGGACCCTGTAGCAGAAATTCCCGAAGTGGAAATATTGCATATCCATAGACAGAGTCTGTGAAGGGAAAGATAGCTTCTGGATCTCACACTTCCTTGTGAATGTGAAATATCCAGTAAATTCCCCAACATTCAATCTCTGGAATGGACTTGTGGTCTTTCTATAGAAGGAATTTTGGAATATCTTAAGATATTCCTGATGGAGCAGGAAATCCCTCATTTGGGATATTACAGTGGTATCAGAGCATCAATCTTGGCTTAGCCTGTGATAAATATTTAATTCCATCAGCAAGAGGAGCTTCTCTCCAAGGAGAGGAGGTTTACAAATGAAGCAAGGGAAAAAGAGGAATGACGGAAGAGGAGGTCTCCCTTCTTCTTTTCCATACCATTGAAGAAATCATTGAAAATATTGATGAAAGGGAAATGTGGGAAGATTCTCTGAGAGGGTTTGTTGATGGGACAAATCCTAGTTACTATCATGATGGGTGTGAGCATTCAGCCACACATGCAGATCCACAACGTAGTGCATTTCCCATAGCTACTACAAGAAGGAAGGAAATGAGGCCATTGGAGGAGCAGTGCTGCAACTCAAAGGTATGGCTCATGAAAAATAGTTTCAGAATTATATTTCACGTTTTCATGCAAATGTAGAAGAATATGATGGAGTCACAAAGGGTTTGGCAAAGAGATTCAATGAAAACCAATGTGAACCCTCATGTGTCAAAAACTAAAACACTTTGCATGCATGGGAGGGAACCATGGAACAAATTCCATTCCATCTTTATAGAGGGGGAGAAAATCAAGAGGATGATTTGCTAGAGGTAAGAACCCCATTACATGGAGGGTGGAAGGATCAACATGAAAGGATGATGGGAACTCACCCATATCTATTTCATAAATTCTCTGCACTAAGGAAATAGACTCTATTGCACAGTGAAGAGACGGACAAATCATTCCACTCATACATACAGTCCACTTTTGAGCTTGATGTCTCACTGTATGGAGGCTTTCCATTTGGGAGGCCACCTAAACTAGAGATGATGAGAGGCATCATGTATTTTGGTTCACCACTCTTGGATTCTGGAGAGGTGGAGACATAGGAGGAATCCATCACAGTGCAGAGAGCTTGGGATGAACTCAAGGAGGAGGGGTACACCCTCTCATTTCAGCATCACCCACTCTCATCAGTCATAGTGTGTTGATAGAGGTTGCTACAGAGATGGAGGATAACATCTTCATGATGTAGGATGACTGCTCCATATATTTGGTGAGAGAGAGGATACTTCATTTGATGAAGGACTCTTTCATTCATTGGAGTAGATGGAGGCCACTCATGCTTACATTGGCCAGGATCGGGAGATTCTTTGGAGGTGATAGTCTCTCATGGGAGGCTCATTTTCAGAGATCATCATTTATATTTGAACATGGGCAGCTACACGATGGGCATGGAAGCAAATTGGAGGATTACTTTGGCATGGGGGATGTCAAAGTAGCAGGCATCAGCGTGAGGGGAGCACCATATTGCAGATCACCAGCGCTGTTTATGAGGAGGATAAATCAGGACTTCCTAGCTATGCACTTGGGTGCATACCTTGTGTTTCTAGAGGAGCTCACTTGGGAGGGAATTAAGCATGAAATATATCAACATATGGAGAGATGCATAGCTCGATTTATGGTGGAGATAACATCAAAGCCACTTCCCTACTCGTTGGAGGTGAGGGGAAATTTTTAGTTGAACCATTTCAGCTCAAGAGCTCTAGTGCATGATGGAGGAGGTATAATTTCATATTCTGTATTTTCTTCTTTTCATTGATTGAGAAGCATGATGTATCAAGGAGAATTGTTCCTTCTTTCATATTACATGAGGATGCACTTGTAGCCATTTTCAGCAGTGGAATTGGCCATTCTTATAGTGGTTTGTGGAGGAAGCCACATGCTTCTTGGTGTGCACCACTGGCACCAATTTGTATTTTCATGTTTCCATCTTTTGAGATGTTTGTGGTAGAAAAAAATTGTCTGGGAAAGCACTTGTTCATTCTGATTTCGAGGAAATCCCAAGAGGCACTGCGCAGGTCCCATGATTGGAGCAGTGACCCACTCTCTAGTTGTCTTATGGCAACTTTTTTTCATTATATTATGCTTTCTTGTATTGCTGATGTTTTCACATTCATATGAAGCACTATTGGTAGAGTGTTGGATACATTGGGAAATCCCATTGGGAGCATGATTCTCCCCAATATACATGTTTTATCTTGTAGGAGATACCATGGGCAAACCATGATTGCCACATTGCTACTTGTACATTCTTGTGGGAGGGACCACTTGGAGAATTTGCAGAGGCATTTCAAGGCTGATTTTCTGGATGGGGTGGCTTGGGCCATTCATGGAGGCCATACCATTTCAGCCCAAGGAAAGAGGCAACCCCATGCACACCAAAAATGGAGAGAGGGCCATCATGGGAAACCAAAGCACAAATCCCCATTCATCCCCAATACATTGCAGAAATCAGGGGTGAGATTTTCATTTGGATGATAGCATGGATGAGAGGATGATCATTGGGAGAAAAATTTTCCCATGCATATCATCACTCCTACCTTAAGGATTCCATAGCACAGCAAGAAGGATTCCACTACACCTTCTATATTTCCATGAGGAGCATCATTTTTAGCTTGCACACTTGAGAGAGAGCATTGGAGGACAGGTTTATCGCAGCATGTCTTGAGTAGTGGTGGAGCTTGTTGATGAGGAGGCCACAATAGAAGAAAGGGGGATAAATTTTGTTCTCTCTATGCAGTTGCTTGAGGAAAAGCAACATGTGGGAAGGGAGCACTGTAATTTTCCCAATTTTTGGCCTCAAGCTAAATGGAACATTATAGTTGCATATTTTATTTTTGTTTAATAAAATGGGTAAGGAGACACCTTTGCCCTCTTTTAATGAAGAAATAACTCTCCTTGGGTGAAAGGAGGAAAAACAAGAAGCTGAATTAAACACCTTAAGGTGTGAATGGAACCCGGATCACTTGATTTAGTCCTCTTTGACTAAAGTCAACAGTGCTGCCTAAAGAGGAGAAGCTTGCTAGAGAAGCTACACAGTTTTTGAGGAGGACATTCACATGAGGGTGGAAACCATAACTGGTGAGACCATGGTGGAGAAAGAGTTCCCTTTGTTTATATTGAGGAGATGGCAGCCCATTTTCATCATTTTTGGATTTAGAATTTCGAATTGGGTTTGCAAAGGCTTGCATCCCCGGGTTGTTTAGCAGGGTGTGTAGTGCCCTCAGCCATTAGGGTGTTCCCGGACAGGAATCCATACCTCTTCCTAAAGGAAGGATGAGGATTGAGCTGCATTTTCCTTAATTAGGCATTAGCCATAGCTACTACCATCATCTACAAGGTTAGCTCTCCAGCAAAGTGGACGTTGTGTTGCTGGGGGCAGCAAAGGAGGAACTCATAGAGTCATTCCGGGCTTGTCTTTTTCAATGGACGGTGGATCCTTTCCTTGGAGGAGTTGTAAGGAGGACTCCCAGGCTTCATATCAGATATTTTGCACTTGGCCAACATTCCATCATCTCCCACTGCGCAGTCCATGGTAGAAACTGCATTATTTCAGAGGAGGCAGTGAGAGAGGGTTCATAGAGATCATTAGGAGTGTGTTTTTGAGACAAAGGGATTATCCCTTTGTGCTTAGAGACATTATCAAAGGAGGGAAATCACATTACATATCTTCCATAGCCTAATTCATATTTAGGTTCAGTTGCAGTGACAACTTAGTTGTCACACTTTGTATTCTCCGGCATTTCTAGCAATCTCTTCTAGATTGGCTAGGAATCCTGTATTTCAGCCCATTTTTTGTTATTGGGAATTATTTTTTATTCCTTCAGCCACATGTAAATTTAATTTATATTCAGTAACTGATACTTTCATAGAGACTACGAAGGCATGGTCCTTCGGCATTTTGTGTAGTTACAACAACTTATGTATTTCAGGGTTTAATCATTGGAGATTGATTCCCATGGCATAAGGGATTCATTCCTCATGATATTTATGTATATTATTGCTGATATTATGATATAATTATGGCTGTATCATTTCCCCTCTTATGGTAAATTCATATTTGCAGAGTTAATGAAATGTCCATGTATCGATGTAAGCTCTCTCATTGAACCTTGTTTTAGAGATCTAGTTTGGGGAGATTTGTATAACCCATATAGAATCATTTCTTTGAGCTAAATTTCCACAAGGGAATTATATTAGATATTTTATAGGGCATCCCAGTAGTTTTTAGCCTTATTTATGCAGTCACTTCCTTATACAGCGTCCTCAAGGACCCTGTAGCAGAAATTCTTGAAGTGGAAATATTGCATATCCATAGACAAATTCTGTGAAGGGCCAGATAGCTTCTGGATCTCACACTTCCTTGTGAAGGTGACATATCCAGTAAATTTCCCAACAATCAATCTCTGGAATGGACTTTTGGTCTTTCTATAGAATGAATTTTGGAATATCTTAAGATGTTCCTGATGGAGCAGGAAATCCCTCATTTGGGATATTATAGTGGTATCAGAGCATCAATCTTAGCTCAGACTGTGCTAAATATTTAATGCCATCAGCAAGAGGAGCTTCTCTCCAAGGAGAGGAGGTTTACAAAGGAATCAAGGAAAAAAGAGGAATGACGGAAGAGGAGGTCTCCCTTCTTCTTTTCCAGACCATTAAATAAATCATTGAAAATCTTGATGAAAGGGAAATGTGGGAAGATTCTCTGAGAGGGTTTGTTGATGGGACAAATCCTAGTTACTATCATGATGGGTGTGAGAATTCAGCCACACATGTAGATCCACAATGCAATGCATTTCCCATAGCTACTGCAAGAAGGAAGGAAATGAGGCCATTGGAGGAGCAGTGCTGCAACTCAAAGGTATGGCTCATGAAAAATGGTTTCAGAATTCTATTTCATGTTTTCATGCAAATGTAGAAGAATATGATGGATTCACAAAGGGTTTGGCAAAGAGATTCAATGAAAACCAATGTAAAACCTCATGTGTCAAAAACTAAAACACTTTGCATGCATGGGAGGGAACCATGGAACAAATTCCATTCCATCTTTATAGAGGGGGAGAAAATCAAGAGGATGATTTTCTAGAGGCAAGAACCCCATTACATGGAGGGCAGAAGGATCAACATGAAAGGATGATGGGCATTCACCCATATCTATTTCAGAAATTCTCTGCACTAATAAAAGAGACTGTACTACACAGTGAAGAGAGGGACAAATCAGTCCACTCATACATAGAGTCCACTTTTGAGCTTGATGTCTCACTGTATGGAGGCTTTCCATTTAGAAGGCCACCTAAACTAGAGATGATGAGAGGCATCATGTCTTTTGGTTCACCACTCTTGGATTCTGGAGAGGTGGAGACATTGTAGGAATCCATCACAGCATAGAGAGCTTGGGATGAACTCTGGGAGGAGGGGTACACTCTCTCATTTTCAGCATCACCCACTCTCATCAGTCATACTGCACTGATAGAGGTTGCTGCAGAGATGGAGGATAGCATCTTCATGATGCAGGATGACTGTTCCATAGATTTGGTGAGAGAGAGGATACATCCTTTGAGGAAGGACTCTTTCATTCATTGGATTAGATGGAGGCCACTCATGCTTACATTGGCTAGGATCGGGAGATTCTTTGGAGGTGATAGTCTCTCATGGGAGGATCATTTTCAGAGATCATCATTTCTATTTGAACATGAGTAGCTACATGATGGGCATGGCAGAAAATTGGAGGATGAATTTGGCATGGGGGATGTCAAAGTAGTAGTTATCAGCGTGAGGGGAGCACCATATTGCAGATCACCAGCGCTGTCCATGAGGAGGATAAATCAGGACTTCCTAGCTATGCACTTGGGTGCATACCTTGTGTTTCTAGAGGAGCTCACTTGGGAGGGCATTCAGCATGAAATATATCAACATATGGAGAGATGCATAGCCCGATTGATGGTGGAGAGAACATCATAGCCACTTCACTACTCATTGGAGGTGAGGGGAAATTTTCAATTGAGCCATTTCAGCTCAAGAGCTCTAGTGCATGATGGAGGAGGTATAATTTCATATTTTGTATTTTACTTCTTTTCATTGATTGAGAAGAATGATGTATCAAGGAGACTTGTTCCTTCTTGCATATTACATGAGGATGCACTTGTATCCATTTGCAGTAGTGGAATTGGCCATTCTTATAGTGGTTTGTGGAGGAAGCCACATGCTTCTTGGTGTGCACCACTGACACCAATTTGTATTTTCATGTTTCCATATTTTGAGATGTTTGTGACAGCAAACAAGTGGATGGGAAAGCACTTTTTCATTCTGATTTTGAGGTAGGCCCAAGAGGCACTGTGCAGGTCCCATGATTGGAGCAGTGACCCACTCTCTAGTTGTCTTATGGCAGCTTGTTTTCATTATATTATGCTTTCTTGTATTGCTGATGTTTGCACATTCATAGGAAGCAATATTGGGAGAGTGTTGGATACATTGGGACAGCCCATTGGGAGCATGATTCTCCCCAATATACATGTTTTATGTTACAGGAGATACCATGAGCAAACCATGATTTCCACATTGCTACTTATACCTTCTTGTGGGAGGGACCACTTGCAGAATTTGCAGAGGCATTTCATGGCTGATTTTCTTGATGGGGTGGCTTGGGCCATTCATGGAGGCCATACCATTTCAGCCCAAGGACAGAGGCAACCCCATACACACCACAAATGGAGAGAGGGCCATCATGGGAAACCAAAGCACAACTCTCCATTCAGCCTCAATACATTGCAAAAATCAGGGGTGAGATTTTCATTTGGATGATAGCATGGATGAGAGGATGATCATTGGGAGAAAAATTTTCCCATGCATATCATCACTCCTACCTTAAGGAGACCATAGCACAACAAGAAGGATTCCACTACACCTTCTATCTTTCCATGAGGAGCATCATTTTCAGCTTGCATACTTGGGAGAGAGCATTGGAGGAAAAGTTTATTACAACATCTTTTGAGCAGTGGTAGAGCTTGTTGATGAGGATGCCACAAGATAAGAAAGGGGGAGAAATTTTGTTCTCTCTATGTAGTTTCTTGAGGACAAGCAACATGTGGGAGGGGAGGACTGTAATGTTCCCAATTTTTAGCCTCAAGCTAAATGGAACATTATAGTTGCATATTTTATTTTTGTTTAATAAAATGGGTAAGGAGACACCTTAGGCCTCTTTGAATGAAGAAATAACACTCCTTGGGTGAAAGGAGAAAAAATAAGCAGCTGAGTTAAACACCTTAATGTGTGAATGGAACTTGGATCACTTGATTTAGTCCTCTTTGACTAAAGTCAACAACGTTGCCTAAAGAGGAGACGCTTGCTAGAGAAGCTGCGTATTTTTAGAGGAGGACATTCACATGAGGGTGGAAACCCTAACTAGTGGGACCATGGTGGAGAAATATTTCCCTTTCTTTATATGGAGGAGATGGCAGCCTAGTTTCATCATGTTTGGATTTAGAATTTCGAATTGGGTCTACAAAGGCTTGCATCCCTGGGCTGTTTAGCAGGGTGTGTAGTGCCCTCGGGCACTACCGTGTTCCTGGTCAGGAATCGCTACCTCTCCCTCAAGGAAGGATGAGTATTGAGCTTCATTTTATTCAATCCAGAATTGGCCACAGCTACTACCATCATCTACAATGTTGGCTCTGCAGCAGAGAGGACGCTCTGTTGCTGGGGGCAGCAAAGGAGGAACTCATAGAGTCATTCCGGAGTTGTCTTTTTTAGTGGAGGGTGGATCCTTTCATTGGAGGAGCTGTAAGGAGGACTCCCAGGCTTCATATCAGATATTTGGCACTTGGCCAACATTCCATCATCTCCCATTGTGCATTCCATGGTAGAAACTACGTTATTTCAGAGGAGGCAATGAGAGAGGGTTCATAGAGCTCATCAGGACTGTGTTTTTGAGACAAAGGGATCAACCCTTTATGCTTAGAGACATTATCATAGGAGGGAAATCACATTTCAGATATGCCATGGCCTCATTCATATTTCGGTTCAGTTGCAGTGACAACTCAGTTGTCACACTTTGTATTCTTCAGCATTTCTACCAATCTCTTCTAGATTGGCTACGAATCCTGTATTTCAGCCCATTTCTTTGTTATTGGGCATTATTTTGTATTCCTTCAGCCACATGTACATTTTATGCATATTAAATAGCTGCTACTCTCATATAGACTGCGTAGGCATGGTCCTCCGGCATTTTGTGTAGTTCAGCAACTCATGTATTTCAGGGTTTAATCATTGGAGATTGATTCCCATTGCATAAGGGATTCATTCCTTATGATATTTCTATATATTATTGGTGATATTATAATATAATGATGGTTGTAGCATTTCCCCTCTTATGGTACATTCATATTTGTAGATTTAATGAAATGTCCATGTATTGCTATAAGCTCTCTCATTGAGCCTTGTTTTAGAGATCTAGTTTAGGGAGATCTGTATAACCCATCTAGAATCATTTCTTTGAGCTCAATTTCTACAATGGAGTTATATTAGATATGTTCTAGGGAATCCCAACAGTGGTTAGCCTTATTTATGTAGTCACTTCCTTATACAGTGTCCTCAAGGACCCTGTAGCAAAAATTCTCGAAATGGAAATATTGCATATCCATAGACAGAGTCTGTGAAGGGCCAGATAGCTTCTGGATCTCACACTTCCTTGTGAAGGTGACATATCCTGTAAATTCCCCTACAGTCAATCTCTGGAATGGACTTGTGGTATTTCTATAGAAGGAATTTTGGAATATCTTAAGATATTCCTGATGGAGCAGGAAATCCCTCATTTGGGATATTACAGCTTCTCTATTGTTCCTATAATTTCCTTTCTGTCATTTAGCTATTTTTCCCTCTACCATTTAAGTTAGATATGATTCTGATAAGTTTCATTGATATTTAGTTTTTGTGATGTTGTAGTTTTTAATTGCTTATGCGTAGTAAGATAGAGGGAAAACTCCAAAAACCATGGTCAAGTCTCCCCCTCTCATCTCTGTCAATAGAGTTCGAGTGGGGCAGAAATTCCCACAGGCCAAAATTGCTTTCTATTTTAGTTTTGGCAAGAATTTGTATTGCGGAGTCCAAGCCTTTCTTTCACTATTTTATCACGCATTTCTGTTATTTTTCCATGCATGAATCCGCCATTAAGGGAATTTTGAGGTCTAAAATGGGCCTCCTAAGAAAAAAGTACAACAAAAATAAAATTTATGAGAACCAATACGATTCAAGATGATGATTTCAACCATGGGGGATGATTCACCATTTTTGGAGTAAAAAGGTAAAAATAATAAAAAATAATAAAATAATAAAACTACTTTTTCAACTCGTATTTTCAACTTATCTCCCTAAGGGTTTACTCAAATTTCAAGCGGGGGTACTTGTTGGATGAAAAATTTAATTCCTCATATAAGGAGTACCCATGTTGCATACTTTGATGGCCCCTCCTACACAAAAACTGAGAAATACATCAAAAAATGTGATTACAGTCACGTTTTCCATGTATTTCTCATTTTTCGTGTAGTAGAGTCAATAAAAAGTATGCAACATGGATAATCCTTGGATGGGGAATTAAATTTTACATCTAACGAGTATTCCTTCTCAAAATTTGAGTAAAAATTTAGGGAGATAAGTTCAAAATACAAGTTGAAAAAGTAGTTTTTTCTTTTTTCCCTCTAAAATTTGATGATGTAATGAAATCTTGTTTACTATTTCCACTATTATTTTATAATTTCCTTAGGAAGCCCATTTTAGACCTCAAAATTCCACTAATGAGGTATTTTTCACTTCTAAACGCATACCTTATGCCTCCATTCCCCTCCTTTTCCTCTAATTTTAACGTTGTACTTACCTAACGCACTAAAGCTCTTCAAGTCTTATTTCTTTATTTTTCTTCGTTCACGGTTGCCTTGCCCTTTTTATGAAAAACACATGAAAAACCATTCAAACCCATTAGAAGATGAACTCCGCCTTTTCTCCTCGAATCTCCCGCCACCATACATCGCAATAACATTTCGCAACTCTTTGCCTTTCTCCCTTCACACTTACCGTCATTTTTTGCAATTGTAATATTTCAAAATCGCAAATCACACTTCGCATCCTTTAGATTTCACCCTAAAAATTTACTTCTTGTTCTTGCGATTTTGATATTGAGAAATAAAAAATCTCAAATCGCACCATTCACCTTTTTGCATAACACTTACCACTTATTCCGTTGATGTGATAACTCTGCCACGTCACTCGTCACACTTCGCACTTCGTTGAACTTACCACATTGAAGATTGTAGCCCACAACTTTTACCACGTCGCAAATCACACTTTGCATCATTTAACTTTTTGCATAACACTTACTACTTATTTCACTGAAGCGATAACTCCACCACGTCACTCGTCATACTTGACACTTAATAGAACTTACCATATCGCATATCGCAACCCGCAACCTTTACTACGTCGCACTTCGCACAACCTAGTTCATTCTTGTCAATCCTTACTGCTTTCCCATTAAAATTTCCTCGTAGGACTGTGAATATGCAAAGACAAGTATTACCTAAAACCCCCACATCACTTCCTAGCCACCTTGCACTCTTCTTCAGTGGCAGTGAGATTGAACCCCTTATAGGAGAGCCTTCTGAATAATTTGAGGATCCTAATGGGGAAGAAGAAGAAGACCTTGTTTCAACTGAGGTACCTACTTCACCTATCTTAACCATGGCTAGGACCCAGAGAGCCTTTTCCATAATCGAGGAAAATGGGGAAACTAAGATGAAAAAAATTAGCCCCTCAGCTCTTCCACACTTCCATAGACTTACCTCTAAGGACCCTGACACATTCATGTTTGAATTTTGTGTTTTTTGTAGGACTTATGACTACACCTCTCATGATCAGAAGTTGAATTTATTCCCATCTACCCTTAAATATGCATCCTTGTGCTGGTTCATGGGTTTTCCTGGGATAACATCACTACCTGGGCACAGATGGAAGAGACCTTCAATAGCAAGTAAAAACACTACTGTAGGTCCAAGAAAACTAAGGATGAGATATTTAGGATGACTCTAGGGCTTGATGAATCCCTAGATGAATATGAAGAGATGTTTCAATTGAACTATAAGAGAGCCAACTATACTCTTGATCATGACTCACTTAAACTTGTACTTCTTCGAGGGATCAGTGAAGAGATGATAGAAACCTTGAATATGTTATCAAGAGGAGATATCTACCAACAACCCTATGCAATAATCAATAATATCTTCCCAAACCATTCTAGGGCATTTAGGAAGAAGGGAAGAGCTAGCTAAAGTACATCCAATACCCCTTCCTCTTCCACCTTCATAAAACCTGAGATTGGAAACATGTCAGAGGACTTCAAGAGTGACATGATGCACACCTTCGATTTTCAAATGGACACAATGCAGGTCAAAAGGAAGCAAGAGGAATTAGAGAGAGCCCTAGCCATATTTCGTATTAGATGTACTAGGAAGCACCCAAGAAATGAATGTCCACTAAATGTCATATATATTTTCTTAGTCTTTGAAGAGAATCATGCCACAAACAAGTGTCCCTCCTTACCTGGACTTAAATTTGTATATCAAGGTGGGGAAAAAATGCCAGAGAAACTCTGTTTCATCAACCAGTGAAGGCCTCAAGTCCCTCGGCCATATCAACAAGGTATGCAAGGTGCACCTTACTCTTACTATTACAACAATCAGAGTGAACCCATGTAACCTTGGTACACCCCCACTCCTCCATCCTAGTCTACACCTCCTACTTGGAATTCCAACCCTTCATACCATCCTCAGCCAATAAACCAACCATTTCAGAAGTATGTTCCATAATAACCTCATTGGAAAAATCCATCCCAAGGGTGGAGGCCTCAAAAAAATAAACTACCTGATCTAATGCCTCCACCCCAACCTCAACCTCAGCTTACTCATGTTGCTCCACATAGGCTACCTATACCTACACAACCCAATCCAAACCCAAACAACAGACAGACACAACAGGCTCCTAGTGGAGAAACGTCCCATCCAGCTTATGATGTGGAGATACAGGAGGTTAATCTCAGGTTGGGAAGAGTACTTGCAGAAAACCATCCCCCATCTCCACTTGAAGAGGATGAGGAAGAAAAGGAAGAAGATAACACTCAGATCCAAAAACCTCCTTTTCTCGAGCGCTTGATCCACCCTAGTCAGCACACCCCAGAGGAGACTAAAATCTTGGGAGAATTGGAAATTTTTTGTCTGAAGATACCACTTCTCCAGGCCATTAAGGATGTCCTTATCTATAATAGGCTCTTCAAAGAAAAGTGCTTCAAGAAGCATGGGAGAAGGAAGAGAGATACCCCCACCATCAATGTGGTAGGACAATTGTCTAACCTAATGCTGGGGAAGGTTATATTTCCAAAATACTTGGACCCTGGTAGTCCATTTGTTGATGTGAATATAGAAAATTTCATAGTCCCCAACACTTTGATTGATCTAGGGGCTGCCATCAATATCATGACCAAGGAAACTATGTTTAAACGTAATCTCCAAGAGACATTGAGGAAAACCACAACAGTTCTACAACTTGCAGATCAATCCGCAGTAACTCCCAAAGGAATTTTTGAGGATTTTCTGGTTACCATTGACTCATGGGAGTATCCTACAAATATATTGGTCTTGGAAAAGTTTAATGGTTATCCTCTCATCTTAGGGAGACTTTGGTTAGCCACTGCAGATGCTTATATCAGTTGTCGAGCCAGAAACACGACTATAAAAAGTGGGCCTTTGTCTAAATATCTAGTGTTATATCCTCTAGCCTAGCCTTCCATTGATCATGATCTCCTTATATGGTTGGAGGATGGAGAAGATGATTTATATAACACTACCCCTATGTGTACCATATATGCTATTCTTAGAGGGCAGAAGCTTGATGAAGATGAAATCATCGACCATGTCATTCAAAACCAATCCTCCACTAACACTCCTCTCGAAACCTTAGTCAAAGAGTCTGAAAGCCAACCTTGGATGGAAGTGCACTCAGTTGAAACAACATCTAAAACCACCAAGGCTATTGAGTTTAGCCCATCCATATCTCTAAAAATCAACCCAAACCTCTTGAATGAAGAAGAGAAGCAGTTATGCCAGCTTTTGAAATAAAATCTTGAAGCATTTTCTTGGGATTACGAGGACATGAAAGGGCTGCATCCTTCAATATGCAGGCATCACAGTTACATGAAATAAGGATGCAACACTGTGAGATAACCCCAAATAAGGATGAACCCGGCTCTGAAGGACATAGTCAAAGAAGAGCTGCAGAAACTATTAGATGCAGGATTCATATATCCTATATCCAACAGTGAGTGTGTATCTCCTCTTATCCTAGTCCCAAAGAAGAATGGGAAGTGGAGAATTTGTGTTGACTATCGATAAATTAACAAAGCCACCAAGAAAGACCATTTCCCTTTGCCCTTTATATACCAATTCATGGATGGCCTTGTAGGGAAGAAGCTATTTTCCTTCTTAGATAGGTTCAGTGGGTACAATCAGATTCAAATAAACCATGAATATCAATATAAGACTAATTTCACCTGCCCTTGGGGTACCATTTCTTATATAGTCTTACCCTTTGGGTTATGCAATGCCCTAGCCACCTTCCAAAGGGCTGTCCTGAGCATCTTTTCTGAGTTAGTCCATGAATCTGTCGAAATCTACATGGATGATTTCACACCATATGGGGATGACTTCCAGGAAGCTCTCCCTAATTTGGGTAAATTACTAAGAAGGTTCATTGAGATGCATCTTTCCTTGAGCCCAGAAAATTGTGAATTCCTAAAGAAAGTAGGGGTTGTATAGGACACTCCATATCCCAAGTAGGAATACAGGTATACCCAAAAAAAATCACTATCATCAAAAGGGTACCTGCTCCTCAAAAGCAGAAAGATGTTAGGATTTTCTTAGGCTTAGGTGGTTATTATAGAAGGTTCATCAAAGATTTCAACAAGATGGCTTCGCCATTATTTGGGGTTATTGGCCAAGGATTCTGAGTTTATTTGGTCCGGCCCTTGTCAAGAGGCTTTCAAGCTCATTAAGAAATAGTTGACTACTACCCCCATACTCCAAGGTCAAAATTGGACTCTCCCTTTACACATCTACACTGATGCATTCGAAAAATATGTAGGGGTAGCATTAGGACAATTAGAGGAAAAAATCCCTTATGCCATTTATTTCATCAACAAGAATTTGTCAAAGGCCGAGATGAATTATATTGTTACTGAGAAGGAGATGTTAGCCATTGTCCATGCATTGAAAAAATTCAGGCATTATGTCACTGGATATCAAACCATTTTCCCCATTAACCATGCAACCATCAAGTATTTAAAGAACAAACTAGATGTAAATGCTAGGATAATTAGATGGTTGTTACTTTTGCAGCAATTTTATTTGACTATTGTTGATAAACCTAGAAAGGAAAATGTTGTTGTAGATTTTTTGTCTAGGTTAGTTCTCCCTATAGGTTAAGAAGGAATGGTGCATGACCAACTTCCAGATGAACACCTATTTTCCATATCAGCACTCTCACCATGGTTTGCTAATATAGACAACTACTTGGTTGCTGGAAAACTCCCTCCTAATCTTTCATTCGGGGAGAGGAGAAAAATCATTAGAAAAAGGGCCCCTTTCACATGGATCCGGGGAAATATTTTCAAGTTAGGCCCTAATCAAATCCTAAGGAGATGTGTGAGGGAGGAAGAAGTTTTTGATATCCTCTCTGAATTTCATGACAACCCACGTGGAGGCCACTTTGCTACAAAGAGAAATACCCACAAAGTTTTACAGGCAGGATACTATTGGCCTACCCTTCACCCAAGATTCCAGAAGATACACTAGCAGGTGTGACCAGTGCCAAAGAATGGGGAAACCCACACAAAGGGATGAAATACCTTTACACCCTCAGGCGGCTCTAGATCCATTTGATAAGTGGGGCATGGATTTTTTTGGACCTATCGATCCATCATCCAGACAAAAGAAGTATATCATAATCTGCACTGATTACCTGACAAAGTGCGTTGAAGCAAAAGCAGTGAAGGTAGCAACCAAGGAGAAAGTAGCATAATTTCTGAAGAAGAATATGTTTTACAAATTTGGATATCCCAGAGAAATAGTCACTGATCAGGGAGCACAATTCACCTCTCACCCCATTGAGAATATTTTGAGGAAGCACAAGATTAAGCATAGAACTTCTACTGCCTATCACCCTTAAGAAAATGGCCAAGTAGAGGTAACTAACAGAGCTTTAGAGAGCATCCTCACCAAGATTGTGAGTAGTAGCATAAAAGATTGGGTAGATAGATTGGTAGAAGCTACTCGGGCCTACAACACTACTTGGAAGACAACAACATGATTCACTCCGTATGAACTATTCTATGGTAAGAAATCTTGAATTTTAGCTGAGTTGGAATTCAATACTTTAATAATGGAAGCTAAATTAAATCTATATCTATCAAATGCTCAAAATAGAGGTTTTTGTAACTAAATGGATTGGATGAGTTCAGAATGCAAGCACTTCTTCACACAGAGGTAGTTCAGCTGCAAAGGAAGGTATGGCATGACAACAACATCAAATAAAAGACCTTCCAAGAAGGATATTGGGTATTGTTGTATGATTCAAGGTTTAAATATTTTAAAGGAAAGTTGATGACAAGATGGTTAGGACCTTACACAGTGGAAATTTTTTTTTAATAATGGCGCAGTTCAAATCAGAACCATAGATGAGGAAGGAATCCCCTTACTTGTTAATCATCACAAAATTAAAATTTACAAGAAGCCTTTGTCAAAAGTAGAGTCCATAAATTCAATAAGAAGATAGGTGTATGTGATGGGAAACTCCATCGTTTCCCACACCTCCTAAAAAAAGAGGAAAAAATAAAAAATAATAAGCTTGTGGGTTGAAAACCTCGATGGAGGCAACTCACTTTCTTAAAAAAAAAGAGAAAAAGAGAATAAATATTTGTTGGTGAAAATCTCTCTAAGGCGCCCAAGGAAAGTTTGTGGGTTGAAAACCTCCATGGAGGCAACCCACTTTCTTTCAAAAAAAAAAAGGAGGAAAAGAGAAAATATATATTATATATACATTTTCATCTCTGTGTTATCTATGTTTTTTATTTTGTAAGTTGTTAATGGTTTCTGGAAACACAGGGAAGAATTCATCTTCTTTTCCCTTCTTCTATCTTACCATCCATCCCATCATTAACTCCATTCATCTTCATAACTTCCTCCATCACCTCCATAAACCACACTCCTCCATTCCTGAGCACAATGTAGCAAGAGAAGAAACACACAAACATCAGGAAGTTCCTTAAAAAGAATAAATTTGTTCATGGACTGCCAAGAAGAAAAAGAAGGAAAGATGCATAATAGACTCCAGGAGAATGAGAATTCCACCTGTTGGCTTCTGATTCTTTTGAAGGGATAAGGAAACATCAAACTCAAACAAATGAAGAGCTAGAGTGGGTAATATGAAGGCCCAACGCTTCAAGCGTGGGCCGAGCAGCCCCCACTTCCACCACGCCACATCACTCATCGTACATCGTGGATTAACGCCTGTGCTAATCATTGGTTGGGAGTTAAATAAATGAACAATAATCTCATATCAGTGAAAACCCGTGGGCACAAACAACCCACAAGTTATCAGTGTTTGTGCCTCTGCATTTGACTCTGCCAAAAGTTCACTGACCACAAATCTACGACTCACGATAGCTGTGGGGGCATAACCTCGATGGGTGCGTCGTATCCCAAAGCACCCCTGTAGTGACGCAAGCAGCCCATCATCCATCTGCCATGTCACTCGTCCCCCTGTTCATCGCACATCGCTCCCCGCAAGT
The DNA here is from genome assembly GCA_034641835.2 of Pinus albicaulis. Classification (NCBI taxonomy): domain Eukaryota; kingdom Viridiplantae; phylum Streptophyta; class Pinopsida; order Pinales; family Pinaceae; genus Pinus; species Pinus albicaulis. Next base: position 732,985,939 of record CM076579.1, read on the forward strand.
ATTAACTCTTACCTTCCGTCGTGCACCACTAAATCTTGCGATATACGATCTGCGGGCAGGGCCCCACCTCCGTCTAGCCATTGCACTTCATACATCACACTTTTTAACATTTAACCTTCACTTCTCACACATAAATATTGCGATTTGCGATGTGTGGGCAGCCCCACCTTTGTTCGGCCATCGCACTTGGCACATTGCACCTTTTACCATTTAACCGTTGCTACTCACAGATAAATCTTGCGATTTGTGATGTGCGGATGGCCCCAACTCTATCTGGCCATGACACTTCACACATCTCAAAATATAAAATTTAACCTCCTCCGCCTCCTCCTCCGTCTTCCACGTCACTTCCGCCCATAGCATATTTCTCACCGCAATTTTTAACATTTGACCTCTGCTTGCTCACAACTAAATCTTGCGATATACGATCTGCGGGGGGGACCCCACCTCCATCCGTGCCACGTCACCTTCCCACCCCTGCACTTCGCACTTCATAAAATATAAAATTTAACCTCCGCCTTCTCCCAAATAAATCTTCTGATTTGCGATGTGCGATATGAGTTTGCATCCCACCGCCTTGCCATGCCATCAATAGCCCTCCCATGGCCTCTGTTCTGCTCTTTTAAGTGTTAATAAGTCTCGCTAACTCCACCATTACTTCCGCCATCATGCCCTCAACTCTACTCCACATCAATACATCTGACATCTCATAATCTATTTCTCAAGTCTGTCTCTTGTGGGTTCCTTCTCCGTTATTTCTCAATTCCTCTGTATATTTTTAAAGCTTCTACTCATTGTTTTATACTTGGCCCATTTGAAAGCCATCAAGCCTCATAGCCTCCTGAGCCCTCTCACAGTATAGGAAATTCATATGAATCAACTCCAAGGTCTTCTCCATCCTTGAATCACCAAAACCATTATTCTTTGATTCCATATTTTATCAGAGGGCATCCTTATGGTTATCTACATTTAACCTTTGATTTTAAGATTTCCTAGGAATTGGTATTTTGCAACTCAAGGCTGTCTCTAGGAGCTACATTACCACCCATGGCATCTCAAGCACCCCACACAACATCCACAACAGAGAGAAACAAAAAGAAAATATTAGTAGCTCATTCAAGAAGTTGCTCATTCAGAAAGCTTCTCATTCAAAGTATATGAATATGGTGAGGAATGCAACATATAAAAGGTTTGTCTCCAACCTCTTGCTCCTGAAACTGCCTTGGAAACAATAGTTAAACTTAGGTATAGCTTCTCACACCTTTCTACACATCCATAATAGCCAGCAATAATTAATTTGCATACTTAGAGTTTAAGGGGCAGAAAGGCGACCAATTAACTAGGCCACCACCGTGAGGTATGACTGGAAGAAAATTGGAAGTACACGCCACCTAGGAATGCAAAAGAAAATAATTTAAATCAAGAGGAGTAGAGGATAATGAGGGGAGGAAACACACAGTGCATAATGAAATAACAAGATAAGGAAACAAATTTCTAAAACATAATTGGAGTTGAGCCGAGTTACATAAACACTCCAAAATTAGTTGTGTTATCTAATAAAAGGAGATTCCATCTCATCCAAACCAATAGATTGAAATTATTTAAGGGAGAGGGACTGACAAAAGCACACAACGATTAAAGAAGAAGAGGAAGAACTAGAAACAAGAAGAACCAAAAGAAGAAAAGGAAGAGACAAAGGGCCAAAGAAAAATAGAAGAGATGGCCATAGAAGTCATAGTGATAGCAGAAAGTGGCCGAGAAACAGACTCACAATACAGCACCACATTCCCTCAATACAAAAAGGTAGTTGCCACCATAGCTCCTTTGAGAGAAAATAGAAAAAGGCAGACCTCTAGGTATTCCAGAGCTGACAAGAATTAGAGAGAACCAAAAAATTCTCCCACAAGGCCAATTATCATTGAAGAATCACCAAGGGGGGAGGAAAGAATCAAAGAGATAATTCTGAAAGAGTAGGTAGCCACCATGGCAGACTTATGCATAGAAGCCCTTCAGCACATATTCCCCTCTAACTCATATGTTGTGTACCTCAAAGAAAAATGGCTTCTATTTCAAATCAAAACTCTAGCCTCCCATGGATCACTACCTTTCGAAGATTGTAGACAATTCATGAATTTATACAAGCAAGCTAACATGGTTGATCAGGCACATATGGAAAATTTTTATGTGCATAAATTTGTGCTAACAAATCTGGATATTTGGGACCCCAATCCTACAATAGGGGATATGAATTTAATGGCTCTAGAATTTTGGATGGTGAATGAAGACACTAGAGAAAAAGAGATATGGAAGGTCATGGGAAGAATAAATAGAGAAACCTTATATATCAGACCAGAATTGTTCAACCCAAGAGGTGTCATCCTTAACCATCGAGAGATTGAAAGGGATCCTACACTAGTTGAAAGCTACCTTCAAACTCAAAACTAGGTGATAGGCCCATTTGATGATGTCTCTAGGCGGATAGAATATCAATGCATTATGGCCAGCTAGAGGATATGGAACTGCCTCCCTCACAACCTCAAGAACAAGAAGTACCATACTCCAGAAAGACTGAGGGGTGCATTAGAAAGGGCACCATTATACAAGAGGGCCATCCAAGCCAAAATGATCCAATGGTTGGGACTAAAGCTCACGCCACTTTGCAACTAGGGCTGACTGATGAAGAGGACATAGATGCACATGATAGAGAATGGGAGAATGCAAAAAAGAATAATGGTTTTTACCCCCTCGGGGAAACTCCCACACTTCTTCCTTAGGGAATCAGGGGGGTTGTTAGAGCCTTAAAGGAAATGTAGGAGAAGGATTAGTCGCTCAAAGGATGAGCAACCATTCAATAGGGGGGTGATGATGAGCTCCATCATTAGACATATTTGGAGAGGTTAATAGTCACCTTTTTTCCTTCTTGGATCTCTTTTTCTTGCATTTTTGTTATTATTTGGTTTTGTGATGCTAGTATAGGTGGTGATTAAGGCTAACATACTCTAAGTGCCTAATATAAGGTTGAGTGCAGAAAATCATGAATTAATAATCATTTTAATAATGATTTTTCATGAAGACTCGGACGAGACAGTAAAGAGAAATTATAGGAGGATTGTTCACCCTCAAAGGCAGACGAAGGATTCCAAATATTCTCTCTAGCAATTTCAATTCCAAAAGAAGCCAAAGGATCCCCAAGGATTCTCTCCAGCAATTCAAATTCTAGAGGCATCCAAGCAACTCAAAGAGGAGTGCACCCATCCTTGTTCACTGGGAGTCAAGTAGACTCAACCACCATTTTCTCGAGAGTTGTTGGTAGCTGCCCTGTATAATAAATAGAGTAGAGCTAGATCTAGGAAGATTTAGTCTATTCTAGTCTTGATCCCATTTAGAACTATTGTTGTGAGCTATTGAGATTTTTGTTTTATTCAGTGATCAAACTTTCAGAGATGTATGAAGTTATTCGCTTATGAAATGAGCAGACTGATTTCATTCAACTGATTTAAGTTTCAGAGGGCTAGGCTCGTGGGTTAGGGACCAATCCATGTGCCTCAGCTTATATGTTGTTCCTATCATTTCCTTTCTGTCATTTAGCTAGTTTTTCTTTTGCAATTTAAGTTAGATATGCTTCTGATAAGTTTCATTGTTGTTTAGTTTTTGTGCTGTTGTAGTTTTTAATTGCCTATGCGTAGTAAAAAAGAGGAAAAACTCCAAAAAGTGTGGTCAAGTCTCCCCCTATCATCTTTGTCAATAGAGTTTGAGTAGGGCAGACCTCCCCATAGGCCAAATTTACTTTTTGTTTGAGTTTTTGGAAGAATTTGTATTACAGATTCCAAGCCATTCTTTCACTCTTTTATCACGCATTCATGTCTCTTTCCCATGCATGAATCCATAGGTTTGTTTCACTTCTAAGAACTGCCCTTACGCCTCCATTTCCCTCCTTTTTCTCTCATTTTAATGTTGTACTTACCTAACACACTTAAGCCCTTCAAGCCTTATTTATTTGCTTTTCTTCATTCACGGTTGCCTTACCCTTTTTATGCAAAACACATGAAAAACCATTCAAACCCATTATAACGTGAACTCTCCCTTTGCTCCTTGAATCTTCTGCCATCATACATCGCATTTCGCAACTTTTTCCCTCTCTCCCTTAACACTTACCATCGTTCTTTGTGATTCTGATATTGCAAAATCTCAAATCGCACTTCGCATCCTTTAGCTTTTACCCTAAACACTTACCGCTTTTCTTACGATTGTGATATTGCGAAATCGCAAATCGCAAATCACACTATTTACCTTTTCGCATAACACTTACCGCTTATTCCGCCGATGCAATAACTCTGCCATGTCACTCATTGCACTTTGCACTTTGTTGAACTTACCACATCCCAGATCGTAGCCCACAAATTTTACCACGTCGCAAATCACATTTCGCATCGTTTAGCTTTTTGCAGAACACTTACTGCTCATTCTGCTGATGTGATAACTCCGCCACGTCACTCGTCACACTTCGCACTTCAAAAAACCTACCATAGCACATATCACAACCCACAACCTTTACCACGTTTCACTTCATACTTTGCACAACTTAGTTCATTCTTTTCAATCCTTGTCACTATCCCTTTAACCTTGTGATATTCTGATTGTGACATTGCACATCACAACTTTTTTTCCTCCATCGCACTCTGCCATCACACTTTTGAATTTTTTCCACTCCAAAGCCATTGATTGCACTATAATAATGTTTTATAAGGGTAACCCCATCTTTCCACTTCCAAACCTCGTTTCATGTGTTAAACCCCCCATTCACCTCATTTAGCCCTTTTTCTTCCCTCTAAAATGAAAATTAACTTTTTTTAATTAGAATTAAGTCACGGATAGCCTAGTTGCATGGATAGAAGCATGGTAGATAGATCATAGGGTAAGTATAGTGCATTTAGCTGTTTGGAGAAGTTAAGTGTGGGTTAGAACTAGTTTCCTTTCTACTATATATTTTCAGCGAATTAAAATAGTTTCATTCTTGTCATTTCCTTTCATAAATTTAGTTTAGTTTCATTTGTTTTCATTTCCTTTCAGCAATTTAGTTTAGCTTCTTTTCTGTCATTTCCTTCCAACAATTTACTATACAGTTGTTCTCATAGTTTAAGAAATGTCACCCTTTCGTAAAGAAGAAGAGGATTACATGAACATAATGCATCTACTATGTATATAGCATTGTCACCTCAAAGTTTGTACAAACCCCAGATTGATAAAGTAAAGTAGGGAAGCCCCTGGGAGTTACAGCACTCTTGGTGCAGTACCAGGCTTCACCAGTCCTCTTCATCAACCTCATCATCAAGATATTGAATCTCTGAACCAGACCCAACATAATATAAATCAATCTTAGGATCAATTGGATCAACTAGATCTTCTGTAAGACTTTTGTTCTACGAAAAAAAACATTCGAAATGAAAATTTATTATTTGTTTCATGCAATATTTAATATTTATGCTATATTTCTAAAATTAAAACATATGAAGTAGAACCATAATCATACTACATCATATAAAAGTGAAAATATATACCATAATAAAATTTAAAATAAGTTACAACTAAGATGTCATTCTAATGATGTAAAACATGCAACAATTCTAATAAAAATTAGTAAATCGTGGAGAAGGCCAGAGGATCGAAATTTAGACACTACTTACTAGAGGAAGGAGAAAGTGTAGCATCAATAAGGGAACAATGAGCATGGATAGACATATAACTCTGCCCTGGATGAACAATGGTGGCAAGGATTATTTTTCCAAGCATGTCGTTGTGGAGAGGAGGGGCATGGAAATCCCCTTCTACGTTTTTTTAAGACTACAGAGCAACTAGGCTCCCTGATCGCCCCTATAGTTGTTGTAACAGATGCTTGAAGAAAACCTCAGTAAGGAAAAAGGCTACTAGATCCATGGGGATGAAAGGAGGACCGAGTGGCTCGAGGACCTGCCACATTTTTGTGTTGGTGACATGTTGGAGCCCATAATTTGTTTTGTGAAAATTTTCTGAAACAATTGGGATTTTCTATTGAAAATTATTTTAATTGGGAAAATGTGTTACATATTTTTCCTAAACTTAGGAATTTTATCAAAATTTTAATATGTATTCTAAAATTAAATCACATGAGAATTGAGAGATTCTTGTGATGTTCCTATCAATGTAATACAAAATTATAAATAGGTGTTCTCTCTTCCCACTTGAGTGTTGGGTGTGTGTTATTTTATTTACACGAATAGTCACACACACGGGGAGCTCACAGGGGGGTGATAGCCCACCCTTTTCGTTCATGGGGCACAGTGGGGGGGGAATAAGGGGGGAAACAACCCCCTTATCTAGGGGTTTGCAGGGGATGGGTAACCCCTTACATGGGATCCAGGGCAGCACCCCGAGAAATTTTTTTTGGACCCTATTCTAGGTGGGTGGACCTGCCTATGGTTTTGTACATGGGTTTTCACATGGTTTTGGATATGGTTTTCTACGCCTGGTATTTTATAGTTTTGTTCAAGGGAACTATGGTTATTCTCTAATCCAGGGTTAATGGATTGGGGTTTATGAATGCTTTGCATGTATATATATATGTGTTGTAACACTAAACAGAAAATAACAAAAAATCAAGTTGGTAGTCTCAATTTGGGATCTAGGGGAAAATTATCTGTGTATATATGTTTTATGTTTTATGCTCTCGCTATTGTTTATTTTCTGTTTTTAAGAATTCGTTTGTAGATAATTTCTATACAAGATTAAAACCTACATTTTGGTATCAGAGATGTTTCAGCTTCAAGGGGACGCCTTTGCTATTAAGAGGTTTTTTTCTTGGTACCGTGGTAGACCTTGTTTAGTGGGAGATCTGTAGGATTGATTCTTGTGGTGAAAGAGGATGGCAAGGAGTAGAAATATAGAGATCAATAAATTTAATGGTTAGGTTTTTGAGTTGTGTAAGCTGAAGATGGAGGATCTGTTATTGGATAAAGAACTGTGGATCATGGTAGTTCTGGGTACTAAACCAATGACGATGTTAGATGAAGACTGGTCGAAGTTGGATCAGAAGGCAAAGAGCACAATATGGTTGTGTATCTCAGATTTTGTGTTTTTGAATATATCTCGAGAAGCTACCTAAAAGACTTTGTGGGTCAAGTTAGGGACTTTGTACCAATCTAATTCTATGGGGAATCAATTGTTCCTATGGAAAAAGCTGTATAACCTAAGGATGAAAGATGGATACTTAATGACAGAGCATCTAAATACCCTAAATATTATGGTAAGTCAGTTTTCATCTGTTGATATTAAAATATTATACAAATATAAGTGCATCATTTTGTTGTGTTCTCTACCATATTCGTGGGGCATTCTAGTTATTGCAATAGGTAGCAATACAACTACCCTGAATTTTGATGAAATTGTCTCAACCTTGTTGTCGAAGGAAATGAGACAGAGAAATATGGAGATACAGAATGGAGATGCCTTATCTCTATGAGGAAGGTTCAAGAACAAAAAAAAAAACAAGTTTTCGAGTGGGATATCTAAATATAGAGGGAGATCTAAATCTCCAAGAAAGCTTGTAAAGGTGTGCTGGAAATGCGGAAAGGAAGGGCACTTCAAAAAAGGACTGTAGATCTAAAGCTCCTGAGAAAGGAAATGGGTCTGATGATGCTCCTTATTTAGAGGAAAAAACCACCTTAAATGAAGGTGGGAATATGTATTTTCCTTCTTCATTAAATACATATGTAGACCATGAGGCATGGTTGATTGACTCAGGTGCATCCTTTCACTTTACTCCCCATAAGGAGTGGTTTTGCAAGTATGAGAAGTATGATGGTGGTGATGTCTTATTAGGGGATGATAGGAAGGCCATAATCATCGAACATGGAAAATTCAAGCTGAAGTTACAAGGTGGAAGGATTAGAACACCTCCTGGGGTTTTGCATATTCCTGCATTGGCCAGAAATATGACTTATGTAAGAAAGATGGATGATGCAAGTGTAAAAACAGTGTTTGATAAAGATACATGCAAGATGGTTCGGGGATCACTGGTATTAATGCGGGGATTTCATATTAGAAATTTGTACAAGCTTCAGGGTAGTACTATTATTTATGGGTGCAATAGTTTTGTGGTTCCTAAAAGTGGAGTGGAAAGCCTAGCAGTATCTGGAGAAAAGACCATGGTATAGCATCAAAGGCTTGGACATATTGGAAAGAAGGTCCTTTAGACACTACATGGTAATGGTATGGTAGAAGGTATGTCAAATTTCTCTTTTGATTTGGATATATATGAACATTGTGTATATGGGAAGAAGAATCAGGTGTGTTTTCCTTCTAGTGATAAGAGGGTGAATAAGATGTTAGAGCTTGTGCACAATGATGTGTTTGGACCTATGTCAGTTCCATCACTAGGAAAGTATGTGTACTATGTTTAATTCATAAATGAATTCTCAAGGAATACATGGATATATTTCTTGAGGAAGAAATATGAAATCTTTGACAAATTTAAAGAATTTAAAGCTCTGGTAGAAAACTAGATAGAGAATAAGATAAAGGTGTTGAGGATAGATAATGGTGGCGAGTTCTGCAAGAAGGAATTTGAAGAGTTTTGTAAGAAGTGTGGTATATCATGGTAGAAGAATAATCCATATACACTTCAGCAAAGTGGAGTTGCAGAAATAATGAACAAAACACTGATGGAAAAGGAAAGAAGCATGCTCAGGGTACCGGGTTAGGACAAGAATTATGGGCAGAGGTAGTGGAGACTGCTTGTTACCTTCTTAACATATCACCTTCATCAGGGTTGGAGGATAAGACTCGACATGAGGTATGGAGTGGTAAGAAACCCTCTCTTTCACATCGAGGGTATTTGGATGTGATTCATTTGTACATGTTCCAAAGGATAAAAGGACCAAGTTTGATAATAAATTTGAAAGGTGCATCTTTATCAGGTATAAGGATGGTTTAAAAGGTTACAATATTTGCAACCAAGAAAGAGGGAAGGTTGTGTACAGTCAAGATGTGGTGTTGAGAGAGGTGAAAGATATTGTTAAACATGAAGTACTACCAAAGGAACCAAAATTTACAACAGAACAAGATTCAGAAGAGGAAGAGCCACAAACTCGAGCTATGAGAAGATCAATTTGGGAAAGAAGGTAGCCAAAAAAGTATAGTCCATTTTATTTCTATTAAATTTTTTTCTTTAACTATCATTGATGATGATCCCAGAATTGTTAGGGAGGCAGTGGATTCATAGTATAGAAAACTCTGGAAGGAGGCCATGGTTGAAGAAATGGCATCCTTGCACAAAAATGAGGCATGGGTTCTGGTGGAGTTGTAGGACAGAAGTAATCCTATCGGGATCAAATGGGTGTTTAAGAAGAAGATGAATGTAGAAGGCAAGGTGGAGAAATACAAATCTCGTTTGGTAGCAAAAGGTTATTCCCAGCTGCCGAGAATTTATTTTGGTGATATTTTTCTCCTGTTTCCAAGGTTACTTCTATTAGATTACTTTTATGTGTTGTTGTTGCATTTGATTTTGAGGTAGAATAGATGGATGTGAGGAAAAATTCTCTTCACGAGGATCTAGAAGAGAATATATACATGAAGAAACCTGAAGGATTTGCAGTGAAGGGTAAGAAAGAACTGGTATGAAGGTTAAAAAAGTCTCTGTATGGGTTAAAACAGTCACCAAGGTTATGGTATCATAAATTTGATACCTATATACGGGGACTTGGATTCACCATAAGCAAAGAGGATCATTGTGTGTAGTTTAAATTAATTGGTGACCATGTTATTTATTTTGTCTTATATGTGGATGATATGTTGCTGGTTGGAAATGACAAAGAAATTATCCAAGATTTGAAGACCCAATTGTTCTCCAAATTAGACATCAAGGATCTTGGTGCTGCAAACTATATTTTGGGCATGGAAATTAAGAGATATCAGGAAAAGAGGAATCTCTAGTTAAACAAGAGGAAGTATGTCAAGAAAATATTGCAGAGCTTCAATATGCAAGATAGTAAACCGGTGAAGGTTCCTATTCTTGTAGGTGTAAATATATCTACTTAACAGTGTCCCAAGACACAAGAAGAAGAGAAGGATATGTCTCGTGTTCCATATGCAAGTGCAGTGGGTAGCCTGATGTATCCAATGGTCTATGCTAGGCTAGAAATTGTACATGAAGTGAGAGTATTGAGCAGGTTTATGTCAAAACCAGGAAAGGAGCATTGGACAACAATGAAACGAGTTTTCAGATATTTGCGTGGCACTAGTGATTATGGTTTGTGCTACCTAGGAATACCAAGATTGGACAAAGTTTTTGACATCCATGGTTTTGTTGATGAATACTTGGCTAGAGATATGGACCAAATAATATCTACAAGGGGATATGTGTTTAGCCTATTTGTGGTGCAGTCAGTTGGATGAGTAAAAGACAATATGTAGTGGTTGTTTCAACTATAGAGGCAGAATACATGGCAGCCACTCATGCAAGAAAGGAAGCAGTTTGGTTGCAGAGATTGTGTTCAATTATGGTGTTGGTGCAGCGAGCTATAAGGATAGACTCTGATAGCGAAAGTGAAATTTTTTTGGCAAAGAACCCTACTTATCATTCAAAGACAAAGTACATTGATGTTCAATATCACTATGTGAGAGATATGGTTGAGGATAAAAAGGTGTTGTTGGTAAAGGTTGACACTTTAAAGAATGTTGCAGATGCATTAATGAAGTTTGTGAGCACTCAGAATTTCTCTTGGTGTAGAGAAACAATGGGTGTTTCACGGTTGTACTAATGACTAAGCTCTCTTGTCGCCCCCTGCGGAAAGAAAACAACAAGTGGATAATGTGCTATGTGTGTTATATTCTTTCCAATAATATTATCACACACGAGGGGATCAGAGGGGGGGAGATAGCTCCACCCTATTTGTTGTGTTGGGTGAAGCGGGGGGTTCACAGGGGGGTGGCAGCCCCCCTATCCAAGGGTTTGCAGGTAGGCCTTTGCACGGGGTCCATGGCAGCACCCCGGGGAAAAACAATTGGACCCTATTTTTGGTGGGAAGACCTGCCGATGTTTTTTTGCATTGGTTTGCACATGGTTTTGGGGCATGATAATTTTATTCCCCTGGTATTTTATAGTTCTGATCAAGGGAAATACATTTATGTTCTAAACCAGGGTTAATGGATTGGGGTTTATAAATGCTTCGACATGTATATATATGTGTTGTAACACTAAAAGGAAAATAATGAAAAATCAAGTTGGTAGTCCCAATTTGGGATCAAGGGGAAAAATATATGTGTATATATTTTTCATGTTTTATGCTCTCACTACTGTTTATTTTCTGTTTTTAAGAATTCATTTGCAGATAATTTCTGTACAGGGTTAAAACCTAATATGAGATATACATATAGAAATAAATAGACAATGATATAGGGGAAGAGCATCAACATTATAATCTTGTATGTTTCATGAATGAAATCTCAATCATTCATTGTGTCATACCTTTCTATTCACTAGAATGTGTGTTGAGTAGTGTACTAGCCCCTGCTAGGAAGGAGGGGCCCTCCTTTTTAGTAGGGATCACTGGTTGGGAAGGTACTATAGTTGTTTAATTTGTTTCCTCTCAATTACAATTCATGTGTGATTGTTGTTACTATTATTATTAGTGTTTTTCATGCTTTAATGATTGCAGAATTATAACGTATGTATTGTGTAACAACATAGGTATTGGACTAGTCCCTTTGTTAGTGTGACAATTATTTAATTCATGTTACAATTTGATGGTGTCTTCATTTCATTTGAATGTGTGTTTCAAAATTTGTTGAGAGAATGGTGTGTTTTTCTTTTCTGAATAAGAGTGATAGTGTGACTAAGTGGTTTTATTCCGCATTGTGTGTTTATTTCTTGAGAGTTTGAACAACGTTTGAGAGTGTAACAACTTGATTGTTGAACTTTCGAGAGTGTGATTACAACGATTGTGTTTCAAATTCATTAGAACTAGTCATCATTTTCCCTTGATTTATTTTGCATAATAGCGTTGCAATAAAAAAACCTACCTCGATTAGAAATTAATGTGAATATTTCGAACTATTGCTTTGAACAAAAAGGACATTTTTTCTTCCCAACAACAAGTTGAAGAAAAAAATACACACAACTTTCACATAATGCAAGTTCAAGCAAAACTTGGAATGTTGTATGAAATATTAAGTAGAATTATTTAAGGATCAAAGTAAACATATAATAATTCAAAAGTGTGTAAAATAATTAAATAGTGTACAGTTTGAATCAATCATATTGGCCAATAAATTATATCTGGGCGTGCATTTTAGTGAAGCAAAGAAATTTTGGCCTGCTTCAAAAAAATGCATGCCCAACCTTCATTTCAGGGCCAAATTTAATGATTCAACTTGCAAAGTACCATTTTACTCACAATTAACATTAATTTTGCACATACAATTTTTGTGTGTGTAATAATATGCAAAATTGGATCGATTTCATAGGGTTAAAGTCAAGGTTTGTGTGCCCCAAATAAATGCACACCAGGACCTATACTTAATTAATTGTGCAATAATGATCATTCCAACCTAAATATAAAACCATTTCATGCAACATATCATAGTCATTTTCATAAATGAAATTTTATACACTAAAATCCAAGTCTGTCGGAATAAAAATTGATCATATCTACCAATGATCAAAGTATGAACAAATATGCACTCCCGAGAAAAACCAATTACACTCTTGGTAATGAAATTTTAAATGGGACATGATTGAAAAATTCCTAAACTTAGGATATAACCTTGCATCATATCTAACAAATATCCTACATAACTATGTTTCTCACTTATACATGATTTTAACATAAGGAAATTCGAAGAAAAACTTAGAATGTTGTATGAAATTTGAAGGATAAATATTTAAGATCAAAGTAAATATATAACAATGTAAAAGTGTGTAAAATCATTAAATAAAAATCTACAATTTGGATCAATCCAATTGGCCAACAAATGAAGCTTGGTCATGCATTTTAGTGAAGCAATGAAATTGTGGCTCACTTCCAAAAAATTCACACCCAACCTTAATTTCAAGGCCAATATTTTTGCCTATGAGGATATTTTCTCTTGAATTTATAAGGCTACGTCTTAGTGTTGAGTAAGTACATTTTTTTCCTTCACAAAAGGGTATATTTTCTATTTATAGAGGGATATAGGGCCATTTAATGTAAATAATATACAAGCCCTTACACAGGTGGAAGTGATGATGAAGGAGTTTCTTTTTGACAAAGGAGAAAAGTGGCAATATTATCCTCACCATATAATTTATAAAAAAAAGGGTAGAAATTAGTTTTTCACCTTATATTCATGAAGGTATACCATAAATTGAGAAAATGGAAAATCAAGAAACTTGGCCATGTTGTAGGATGCAACAAAGAATGGATGTTGAAACCCCTATGGTAAAAGAGAAGAGTTTCAAGGTGAATGCTCCTAAACATATACATGTTGAGATGGAGGATTCCCAGTCACAGAAGAGGACTAAAATTCAAACATATGATGAAGAATACATATAAATAAATTTAATAGAAGGACATTCAAATGAACCTAGTTTTCAAATGTAGTTGGGAAATCCAAGGCACACTATTTCTTGTTCTATGTTCATTGATTTGGAAGCATTCACAATAAGGGAGACTCCTTCATTTGAAAAATTACAGAAGAATGATAAAAAAATTAAATAAATGAGTTATAAAATGAGAATTAGTATGGAAACATACTTAACAGCTTAAGCAACCTCAAGCTATCAAACAAGACTGCTTTGTCCTATGTACATAGAGAGAAATCAGTTAAATATTTCTCTTACACATATTTCTACTCAATCTATTATTTCAAGACCAATTTTATCAACATCGGATTTATCTATTAATGTGGTTGATATTCCCCTGTCTGACAAGATAAATTTTCACAAAAAAATAGGGAAATGATGTATAGTGTCATGAGAAAAAAATGATAGCGAGCAAAGATGAAAAGGTTTTGGAGAAAGTTTCCAATCATCTAAAACAGGAAAAGAAAAATTATAGACCACTACATATCCAAAATGAAGAGTAAAAAAAATTATTCATTAAATTGGGAGCAGATCAAAATGATAAGGAATCCATCAATACCCTATTACATAACCCAAATTTGAGGTTAAATCATTAAGGAAGAAGTGAAAAATGTCTAGGGCTGGGCATGATAAAAAAAATGAGTTGGCTCAAATTGAAAAAGAAAAAGAAATATTAATAGGAGAATTATTTTATAAAAATAAAGAGATTTTTATTGTGTAGGAGCAAGTGTTGATCCTACAACAGTCAATTAAAAATCATGTTTTCACCATTTTGGTTCTAGCTGAATCAGCTAAGCCCTTAGAGAAATTGAAAAAGGTCTTGGCAGAGCTCAGATTTTCAAAATTTGAACTAAAGAAAACCCAAGTTGGTTTGGTCGTGGTAAGGGAACAGTTGAATGTAAAGGAGACGCAACTAAACATAACAAAGGAAAAAAAACAATTTACTAGTAAGTATAAGGCAGCTCAAGATGAAATCAAAGAGTTGAAAACCATGTTGAAAAGTAATATTTCTTTAATTAAGGCTAGACAAACTATTTGGGATGAAATTATTCAATAAGTTTGTTCTATATGGTAATATATTCATATAATTTCACAACATAAGATTATGATAAGAGGATTAGAAACGAGAATTGATCTATGCAACAAACAAGTACAAAAAGAAGCTCTCAAGGACAAGAAAATAATTAAGTATTTGAATGAAAAAATTTCAACAAAATTAAGGGCATTGTATTTTACAGACATAACTTGAGTGTTCATGGAGATTAGTAGAATGGTTCAGAAAAATATACTTCATATTCAGGCTGAGAATATTCTAAAGGAAGTTCAAAAGTCAATTTATTTATTTGATTCCAAATTTGACCAAAGGCAAAGAGTTGGTTTCCCAGTTGTTGGGATTAGCAAGGGATCTTACTCTCTTGGGAATTGTATGAAAACGAATCAATGGTTGTTAAAAGAAGAGTAGATACAACCTATGAAAAGGCTACAATTCTAACGAGAAGAATTGTAGTCAATTATTTGCAGACAGATTTCCAACTACTCTAGATGATGAAAACATTGTTTATTTCCAAACCTAAATATACAAAGATTACAAATTTGAATTATTTCATTGCAGAGAATGATCCAGTGCAAGCTTCCAGATCAAGTTCTTTGGAAGAAATGTGAAACGTTGATTACACGTGTTGAATTCGAAGTGGTAGAACCAAACACCAATCCTCAACAAGGAAAATTTTAAGGATGGAAGTTTATCTTAAAGACTAGAAACCTTGGCAAATATTACTAGTCCCTAATATGAAAATTGTAAAACTTTGGCAATAATTTAGTAAAATAAATTATATTTCTAATGATTTTATATTACTCTATCTAAATTTTTGGTGATTTTAAAGGTAAAATAATTTATACTATAAAATGTGGGCGAATCATTTTTTAGAAAAAATGGAAATTAGCGAATCCGTTTTTTGGAAATGCAAGGAAAATTAGCCCACATGCGAATATTAGCCCCTAAAATTTTCCCTGATCCTCAAAGTCAATGTTCCACAAGTCATACGAATTCTCAAAATTAAAAATTTTTACCTTGTAATGTTTTAAATGACTTTTTAGTTATGAATAGCTAGGTAGTTATAAAGGTTTTAATAGTTACCTTTATTACTGATTTTTATGTAATTTTTAAAAGAGATGAGAACCACTAATTTGTGTGCCTCAAATAAATGCACACAAGGACTTGTAATTAATTATAAATGACATAATGTTCATTCCATCCTATGGCTTTTTTAAATTTTACATTAGTCTTGTTATATAATAGTGCCCTTATGGGCCCTAGTCTCGTGGTGTAACAAATCCCTAATGAGACTCAGTCTTATGGTGTAAAAATTCCATAATGTGCCTCAGTATTGTGGTGTAACAATTCCCTAATGGCCATTATTTATTGGGTATGATGGCGACCTCTTTGGTCCTTGTTATATTTGATATAAAAAAATATTATGATAGAGATATGAAGGAGATATGCTGAGTTTTGGAGCCCAGAATTTTTTTTGGTTAATTTTGGTATAGTATGGGGTTGCACAGGAGGATTGAGGAGCATAGAAGGTATGGATGGAGTGTAGCACAGGGCTAGTACAGGAGGTAAGGTGTGATTTAGATGGACATCACATAGGGAAGAGGTAATAGTGACCAATGATATGAGGCATGTACCAATAAATATCAATTTTTTTATGATATTGTAGCTGGATGGAGCCAATAAAAGACATCGTGGAAGGAGGTAAGTTATAGGTATTTTTCAAGATATGGAGGAATGGAGGAGTGGATCAGCTTGGAAGGAATATATTTCAAATGACCATTATTACATATGGGAGAGCTCATAGATGGGATCAGGAAATATTCCAACAACTTGGAGGATAGCTAAAGCGACCAGGTAGAAGGTTTAGAATATTTGAAAGGCTTCCATGTAAGTATAATAAGCAACGTTGAAGATAGAACATGGTTTGGATGAAGAACAAGACTAGATCGAGGATTTTTTTATGAGTCATCATCTATTAGAATTTTTAGGTCTATAATGTTGGTATTTGTTTGTCTACAGTGTTATGCATGTGTGCCAAAGTCTAAAGTTGTGAGGAAACCATGTTGTAATGCTCAAGCATATATCAATAATCAGGTTTTGCACTATGTTTTTGTTCCTTATCTATATATGGTATGGATTTGAAAGGATGATGAGATGGTTGTTCTCATGAATGTTTCATTGTTCGTAGCAACCATTTCCTTTATGATAATACATTATTATGGAATGTTATGTTTCCCCCTTTATCTTTTGTGGGGATATCATAATGTATGATTTTTTTTATGTCGCATGGGATTTATGCACGTGTTCAATGGTTCATAACAGTTTGGAATACTTTTGAATGTGTTTAATGGTTTTCTTATTCATAATATAATTATTTTTGTTAGTTAATTATGTTTTTTGATAAAGGAAATGATATTTGAAATGGTCGATAAAACCACTCATGGCTTAGGGTGTAGCTTATGGTGGCCTTTCACACATTATTTCTCTTGACTCATGCATTATATAGTAATATAATAGGTTTAGTCACTTCACAGTGTGTTGGAAAGAGGAAGGCTAAGCTGGAAGCAAATTAGTTCAGGGGTGTGGCCAAAAATATACCCAAAGATAAATATCACGTTTTGTTGGGGGAAGTATCATCAAAGAAAATTTTACAAAGGATTTGAGATGGGGGGCAAGAGTCACAATATTTTCGACAAAGTGCACTAGTTATGGTGTATTTTAACTTGTGAGGGATCATAAAATTAAGTGGAGGTCAGGATTGTGTGATGGGACTTACACCAAATTATTCATACCCTACATTGCAATCTTTGTTGAAGCGAAAGAAAATGGATGGGAATATTGCTAATTTTTTTTTTTGTAGAAGAGAGCATGTGAATTGTCAAATTAAACGATGGAATTCTGAGGAAGTGAACACTATTGAGGCTAATACTAAGGTAAAAATATAAAATAAGTTGAGACGAGCTTGGAAGAAACAAGTTTAATTTGAAAACCATTGTATTAATTTTATCCAAAGGAATATTATGAACCAAGTCTGTTCAAACCCATAGTGATTTGGATCAACAAACCATAATGGTAGATTAAGGGTCATAAGAAACCATCATGAAGGATAGGGAAGTGTGAAACACTATAAAATACCACCTACGGGATGATTGAGGAATGGAGAATTGATGAAAGGAAGTCTTTGAGTAATAGAGGATTAGAGGAGATGAGGGAAGTTTCATTTGGAACCATGAGGAGTGCGAGAGTGGTGCCAAAAAAAAGGAGTATGATGGAGCTCACAGATGGAGGTGAAGTATAATTGAAATATATGGAGGAAATTATGAGAGAAGGGGCCTCAAGGAGTGGCCATGGTAAGGTGACACAATTATGGAAGAAGATACAATGTCCATGGGGGGTAGTTAAGTTGTGATAGGTGTCTAGGACCAGGGATGGCCTCGTATGCTCAAAAATATGGTTCTAATTTCATTCTACAGTGTGAGCAGTAAGTATAGCCCAACACCCCTTGAAGGCAGCCTTTGTGAGTTCATATCGTGAAGTGGTGTCAGGAAAGTTTCCACTCTAGGAGTTGTAGTATTAGGACAATATTTCCCCCCATGCATGATTGCAAGGAGGGGGGGCCTTACCCCTAACTATTACTTTAAATCAGTAATAATCCATGTTATGGAAAGTAGAAGGCTAGATAACTTTGCAGAAAAAAGATGGTTGGTTGAAAAAAGTTGAGCCACCCCAACCAAGTAAGCCTCAGAGTATCTTGAAGAATGAAGGAAGAACAAATCCTTTCCACTACCCACCAAAGGAAGGAATTAGCACAAAACATAGAAGATAGCAATGAGGAGGGATAGGAATGGGACCCAGACCTTGAGAAATAGTGGTGGTCAATTTTCTATTTTTGAGAGAATTGTTGTGGGGAGGGGGGATGTGGTTATCCCCTCAAAGTATGTTTGAATATCTCTAAGTTAATTAGGTTCCATGTTTACCCTTGTTCCTACTATACCAATAGAAAGAATAAAACCTTAGTAAGGGAAAAATTTTCGAATCCATGGGGATAGAAGGGGGATTGAGAGGCTCGATGAAGAGAAACATTTTTGTGTTGTGGTGTAACAACACCCTAATGGTCCTCAATCTTGTGGTGTAACAATGGCCTAATTGGCCTCAGTCCTTGGGCATGAAAATTTCCTCTTTGGGCGTTATTATTTGTGATATGGGAATGATTTTGAAAGAGATATGGAGATATGTTAAGTCCGATGACATATATATCATGGCAAACCTATGATAGAGATATCATGACAAACCTATGACATAGACATCATAATATACATATGACTATTCTGTTGCATTTTTATTGCTAATGTTCTCCATAAAAAAATTATTATGATGATATGGTGTGAACGCAATTTGAAATTGTTGAAAATGTTTTGAAATTCAATTATCTATAGTAGATACTTCTATCCCTGAGAAAATTAACACTATTAGTATTCTAGTAGTTAATGGTTGATGATGAATATTCTTTAGTAAATGTTGAAAAATGCAATAAATTATATCGTTGTCAAATTTGGTCCATTAAATTAAACATCTGTGTGCGAACATAGGCAAAATTATAGGTCACCTATGGATGGTAATGAACCTATTTTCCCTGTTGAAATTATGGATAGGTTTATAATTTTATGTTTTTGTTTCTATTTGGATTTTAAATTGATTTTTGAGTTGATTTTTCTTTTCAAATACTCAAGAAGGTTTTTTCCCTACAATCCTCTTGTTTTTTTCTTTCCTATGTGGTGGTTGTCATAATTTTGGCAATACTTGGAGTCTTGGATTTTGGAAATTCTTATATACAATGATGCCATGGCTAGTTTCCCTCCACCTAGAGTGTGTTATAATGACAACATGCATGAGATAAGAGAGGATATTAGACACCTAGCAGCCAATTGGAAGGTTTTCATAAGGCCATTGTCTAGTACATTAGTATTGAGATGGAATCCCAAATGAAGAAGAATGAAGAGTTTTAAGGGTAAATAATTAAAGGACCATAGTTATTTAATGCAAGGTACGGTGGCCAAACTTTTATCGATATGGTGGGAAACATTGCACTGATATATTACCCTAGTTGGATTCCATTTATCCTATCATGTTCCAACCATCTTCCAACAAATTTGACAATTAGAATGTACAATATTTTTCATTTTATAAATATGGAAAACAAGGGTATGTTGCATCTACTCTATGTCGCAAACTAAAAAATATGTATAAAAAAATGACAACATCAACAAAGGATTTTGATATTCAAATTAGAAGTCTCTTTCTATTGATACATGAGCTAAGAGACCTTTGAAATGTGTGGGGAACATTCCTTTTTCCATAGCATGCATTACATCCTCATTAAATTTGGTTGGACATTAACTCATCCTCATTAAAAAAAATTGTGCATGAATACTAAAAATTGGATTTATATTATAGGGTAAAAGGCAGGGATTGTGTGCCTCAAATAAATGCACATGGCTAGTAAATACTAATTAAATAGTATACAATTTGAATCAATCATATTTTCAATAAATGAATCATATTGGGCATGCATTTTAGTGAGGCAAGGAAATTTTTTCGTGCTTCACAAAATATGCATGCTCAACCTTCATTTCAAGGCCAAATTGAATGATTCAACTTGGAGAGTATTTTTTTACTCATAAGTAACATTAATACAATTACATATTTTTAGTTTTTCACACATATATTTATGTTTTTCAAGAATACTCCAAATTGCATGGATTTCATAGGGTAAAAGGTAGGGTTTCTATGCCTCAAGTAAATTCACATGAAGAACTATAATTAATTGGAAGTGATATAATGATCATTCCATCCTATGGGTACACAAAATTGTACCTCATTATTGTAGTGTAACAATGCCCTAATGGGCCTCAGTATTGTGGCGTAACAGTGCCATTATGGGCCTATGTTCTTCAATGTAACAACACCCTAATGGGCCTTAATAGCATGGTGTAACAATTCCCTAATAAACCTTAGTCTTGTGGTGTAACAACACCCTAATGGGCCTCATTCTTGTGGTGTAAAAATGCCCTAATGGGCCACAATTATTGGGTATGACAAAAACCTATTTGGGCCTTCTTATCTATAATATGAGATAATATTATAAAAAATATATGAAGGATATATTTTGAGCCCTATAATAGAGATATCATGACATAACTATGAAAGAGATATCATGAAAAAACTATGATAGATATATCATGACAGACCTGTGGTTGTTCCGCTGCATTGGCATTACTAATGTTCTATATGCATAATTGCTTATGATGATATGGGGTGAATGCAATGTGAAAATGTTGAAAATGTTTTAAAATGAAGTTGTCTACAACAAATACTTCTAACCCTAAGAAAATTAGCATTGTTGATACTCTATTGATTAATGGTTAATAATGGGTATGCTTGAGTAAATGTTGGAAAATGAAATAAATTATATGGTTTTCAAATTTGGTCTGTTAGTGTCAGCCTTTGCAGCCTTCCTTCAGTGATCAAACATGCTCTTACAAAGTGATTTTAAAGTGTCAAGGTCAAATTTTGTCATTTCAATGAGTCTTCAAGCAAAATTTGGTCACTAGGCATTAGGTCTAGGGTTTGTTTTCACTCTTTTCAAATTTGTCCAAATGTCGGTCCCTGTCACCATTCAGCTGAGTGTACCATCGTTCAGAGGGTTGTCATCATCATGTCAAGTTCCATTGAGTCATTTTACACCTTGTTCATGTTTCAGTTGTGCCTAGGTAAGGTCCATTTCCCTCTCCTAGGGTTTTGGAGGTAATTTCTCTTGGATGGTCAAATCATTAGAAAAACTTGTATCCTGATGTTCATACACCTTCCCCTATCATTAATATACCTTATTAAACACTTCCCATCACTGAGATTCCCCAAATTCCTCATTTTTGCACAAACCCTAGTTTCTTGCCACAACTTGGCAATTTTCTAGGCTAGGCCTGTGTTTTTCCCTTTTTGACCCCTTCCCCTCACTCAATCTCTGAGATTCCACTTTCCCCTGCTTCCTAACATCCCTCCCTACTTCCAAAAATTTCCCCAAGAATTTAGAAGCCCATTATCCCCTTCATTTCGCTTCATTTTGACAAAATCCCTTGTTTCACACATCGGGATAAGTTTCACTCAAAAGATGTTTCAGAGCAATAAAAGATGAATTTTGGAAAACGGAGAGAGGTTTTTGTCCACAACATCCCAAGGAAGAAAAAAATCTTTCACTTTTTACACAGGTATCATGGTTTTAGAGAAATGTCAAAAATATCGTTGCCTCAGGAGAATTGAATGCACCTCTGAAGTGACCTTGGGAAAATCAATATTTCTCCTAGCATGGTTGGCTAAATGACTTGCTTGATGAGTCAAAGGATAACTAGACACAAATATCTTTCCAATGAGCTATCATGAGCTCAATTTGGAGTTGAGGAAGACCTTCAAAAGTTGACTGCAACAGCGCTCTGCCTTGAGGCAGCCTCATTCTGCTCATTTTGACCAGTCTTGGGAGATTTGATTTTTGATAGGGTAAATGAAATCCAAATTTCAAAATTATACTTGGGTTGGAAAGTAGACTCCAATATCTTTCCAAAAATCTATCCCACGCCCAATTTGGACACCGGGAAGGCCTCCAAAAGCTTCCTAAAAAATGCACTATGTAGCTACTCATAGAAAAGTGCGCGCTACCCATACAGGAGGGGCGCTACCCACTTGAGGGGCGCTACCCACTTAACCTCCTCAGCCTGTGTAAAATAACAAGGGCGCTACCCACTTGAGGGGCACTACCCACTTGGGCAGGGGCGCTACCCACTTAGCAACAGAGCCCAGAAATTTGTGTTTTGCGCCCAGTCTTGATTCAAATCGACTCCAGCAAATTGCAAACAGGTTTTTATCATTGCTCAGTAGATTTTTATCATGCTTGTGATGTTATTGATGTTGGGAAAGAGGCCATGTTTGGAGAAGAATGTATAAACCCTACATTCACATGCAAATTAATTCCTTAAAGGTTTTGAAAGTATATCGGCAGTTTTATGAAAAGTTTGAAAACTCTTGAATGGTAAATATGCTTATGCCCTAGCACGTTGTGTATATCATCCTCACACCCTCAGTTATCATTTTATCACTGTTGTCATGCCCTTTCATGTTTTTGCACAGTTTCATGTTTAGTCTATAGCCTCCATCACCATAATCTTATCACTGCTGCCATCACCATAATATTGCCACTGTCATGGCCATTTGTGTCACTATGGTTATTGTCATGTTGTCCCTATTCTCCAGTTCGTAAAACACAGTCCCATACTTGTTTTCTCCTTAGACAAGTTTTGGCCATCATTATAAAATTGTACCATACATTTGCATTTGGGATTCATTTGTCAAACTTACTTGTGATCAAAACAGTGATAGTGTTTATGCCATTAAAACAGAGCCATCCTCATTATGATTTTGTTTTCCTGTGATACTTGGGTACTTGGGTGACATCTATTGGGTTTTGAGCATACATTGAAACTTTGACTTCACTACACCTATATCAACACACATATTGCAGACAACTTGTTTTCAAAGCTATGTCAGAGACGGATTTAGTTTATGAGCAAGGATATGAGCAGGACAGTGACTCAACCGTTGAGGTTGATGTATT
This sequence comes from Pinus albicaulis, assembly GCA_034641835.2. Taxonomy (NCBI): domain Eukaryota; kingdom Viridiplantae; phylum Streptophyta; class Pinopsida; order Pinales; family Pinaceae; genus Pinus; species Pinus albicaulis. Next base: position 733,009,249 of record CM076579.1, read on the forward strand.
GAGATGGAGCATAGCAGTGCACCAGTAGTGGTAACATATCAGAGAGGCCACAGAGCTTTGTTTGCAGCATCACGACGAGTACTATCTCCACCCGGGGTGGAAGGGGTCTCGTTGACTTCATTAGCAGCGCGAGTACTATCTCCACATGGCGTGGAAGGGGTCTCGCCTTCTTCATCAGTGTAGGTACATTCACAGGATCATGATAGAAACAAAGACATGTTTTGTCACATGAAAGGCCATTATTGGGCTCGCATGCATGTCTGCAAAGCGAGAATGAAGATTCTAAAGAGGAGGTTGAGCGAAGCACTAAAACGATGGAAAAGGCCTGATCCACTCTGGATTTTGGCCGAGGCTTCGTTGGCTGGGAAAGATACATGATGGAGGGTCTTCGCTCCGAATTTGGGCAAATTCAGAAATTTTTTTGTCATTTTGAAATATTTTGGTCTAAAAACAGGTTTTTCAGTTAAGCGGGTAGCGCGCCCATATGCTCACTTTTTTTCGGGACACTTGCTGAAGAAAATTTTTGCATTTTTGGATTTTTCATGGTAATCTATGCATCCTCAGGAATTTTCGAAGCATTTCATCAGATTCTGGATGGTCAAAAAGCTCAAAAACACCATGAAAACCACCTTGCTGCCACCTTTTGCACCAGCAGGAAGTACTTCTGGGAGAATGAATTTTTCGAGGGGCAAATGAGCTCCAAATTGAGAAATTCCACTTGGGTTGGATAGCCAACATCTAGGGCTTTCCAACGAGCTATCATGAGCTCAATTTGGATACCGGGAAGTGCCTCAAAATCAGGCTGAAAGGCGCACTACCCACTCAGCTCAGGGGCGCTACCCACTTAAATTTTTGGCTGAATTTTCAACTTCCAGCTCAGAATTTCGGCCAGTTGGGACCAGTTTTGCTTGTGGATGAAATTTTTGGGTTTTCATGATGTAAATTGATGGTTGGCATGTAACTTTGGCTCATTTTTACCTATTCTAGAAGATTCACTCTCAAAAAAGTAAAAATCATGTAAATGAATCAGTTTCCACTCTTTTAGAGGCAAGTTGTTAGCTGCCTAGATTTTAGCTCCTTGTTTAGAATTAGTTGGAACTGCTCCTAGAAGGAGTATTTTGACCCCTAGAGGTGTGGGAAGGGGTTAGGATGGTCTATATGATGTAATTTCTCAATCATTTTCAGAGGTTGGAGAGGTTGGACTCTTGGGAAACTTTGGCACACATTTTACATATTTTTCATATTTTGGCTAAGGAAAGATCAGAGGTTTTGCGGCACCTGTTGGGATTCTTGTGGCTTTCTGTTCTTAATGGTGTTTTCTCTCAGTTTATTGTAAGTTCCTTCATGTTTGATGTATGTCATTTCTCACTTATGCTTCTTAAATTAAATGAATGAGTAGATGAGGTTGAATCCATTGTTCACGGTGCTCTGCCTTTGAATTCATTTAATTTTACATGTTTTCGCCTGTTTGAAAAGGATCCATGTTCATCCTTGCCCTTTTCAGCTCCCTTTCGTTCTGATCCATCCATATATCCAATCAAAAGCATTAAGACTATTGCCTACCTCGCCCCAACTCGAAATCTGCAAAAATCTGACCTTTTCCCCGGACCCAAAATTGTTTTTTCCCATTTCTCCAACGAAAACTAAAAAAATCAAAATCAAACATTTCTATCTCTTTACTAGCCTAAAATCAGTATTCATTGTTCATTATAAGTCATCTCAGCCCCTCTGAAAACATTTGCCGAGATAGACTCAGAGAGAGCCCTCTCCTGTCCTCGTAGGGCTAGCTACGAGGCTGAGCGTGGTTTGATGTAGCCTTGAGTTTTACCTTATTTCAGCCTAGGGTAGATTTGAGCGCTAACATGGTCCATAAAATAAAACATCTATGTGGGGAGAAAGGAAAAATTATAGGTCACCTATGGATGGTAATGAACATATTTTCCTTGTTGAAAATATGCATAGGTTTGTAATTTTATTTTTTTATTTCTATTTGAATTTTAATGTGATTGTTGAGTTGATCGGTATTTTCAAATACTCAAAAATTATTTGTTCCTCGAATCCTATTGTTTTTATTCTTTTTCTTGTATGTTGGTAGTCTTAATTCTGGAAATACTTGGAGTCTTGTATTTTGGAAATTCCTGGATACAATTATGCCATGGCTAACTATCATCCTCCTAGAGGGTGTTATAATGACAACATGCATGAGATAAGGAAGGAGATGAGACACATATTTAGTCAATTAGAAGGCATGAATAAGGCTATGGTCTACATTAGTACCAAGACGGAAGGGTAAATAATTCAAGGATCCTAGTTATTTAATGCAAGGTGTGGTTTCCTAAATTCTATTGATATGGCGGGAAACATTTCATCGATATATTACCCTAGTTTGATGCCATTTATGCTATGATTTTCCAACCATATTCCAACAAATTTTACAACTATAATGTACACCATTTTTCCTTGGCTAAATATGGAAAACAAGGGTATGTTTCCTCTACTATATGTTGCAAAATAAAAAATATGTATTAAAAAAATATGACATCACCAATGTGTTATGATTTACAAATTAGCAGTCTCCTCTTATTTATACATGACCTAAGATACCTCTGAAATGTGTGGGGAATATTCCTTCTGGCATTGCACGAAGTACATCTTCAATATATTTGGCTGGACAATAACTCATCCTCATTGAATTTTTGATGTGCATGAATACTCCAAATTTGATTTGTTTTATAGGGTAAAATGAAAGGATTAGGTGTCTCAAATAAATGCACACCAAGACGAGTAATCACTAATAAAATAGTATACAATTTGAATCAATCATATAGGCCAAGAGATGAAGCATGGGCATGCATTTTAATGAGGAAAGGAAATTTTGGAATGCTTCACAAAAATGCATGCCCAACCTTCATTTGAAGGCCAAATTTAATGATTCAACTTGGAGAGTATGTTTTTACTCATAAGTAACAATAATACAATACAATATTTTTTATTTTTCACATACATATTTCTATTGTTCAAGAATAATCCAAATCACATGGATTTCATAGGGTAAAAGGTAGGGTTTGTGTACCTCAAATAAATGGACATTGAGAGCTATAATTAATTAGTAGTGATATAATGACCATTCCATCCTATGGATCTGTGAAATTGTACCTCAACCTTGTGGTGTAAAAAAATCTTAATGGGCCTCAATATTGTGATGTAAAAACGCCTTAATGGGCCTCAGTATTTTGGTGTAACAGTGCCCTAATGGGCCTCAGTCTTGTGGTGTAACAATGCCCTAATGTACCTTTCTGTTATGGTGACACAATTCCCTAACGGGCCTTAATTTTTTGGTATGAAAACAACCTCTTTGGGTCTCCTTATATATGATATTAGAAAATATTATGAGAGAGACATGAAGGAGATATGGTGAGCCCTATGAAAAATATAGCATGATGAACCTATGATAGAGATATCATGACAAACCTATGAAAAATATATCATGACAGACTTATGATTTTTCTATTTCATTTTTATTTCTAGTGTTCTCTCTACGTAATTGCTTATGATGATATGGGTGAATGCAATGTGAAAATGTTGAAAATGTTTTAAAATGAAATTATCTACAATAGATAATTCTATCCCTAAGAAAATTAACATTGTTAGTACTCTACTGATTAATGTTTAATGATTAATATTCTTGGGTAAACGTTGAAAATGCAATAAATTATATGGTTTTCAAATATTGTCCATAAAATTAAACTTCTATGTGGAGAGAGGAAAAATTATATGTCACCTGTGGATGGTAATGAACCTATTTTCCTTGTTGAAATTATGGATAGGTTTGCCATTTTAGTTTTTATTTTTTTTTCTAATTGGATTTTAAAGTAATTTTTGAGTCAATTGGTCTTGTAAAATACTAAAAAATGCCTTGTCAATCCAATCCTCTTACATTTTTCTTTTTCCTGTGTGCCAGTAGTCTTAATTGTGGCAATATTTGAAGTCTTTGATTGTGGGCCCTAGTTATTTAATGCAAGGGGTTGTGTTTAAAGGTTACTTTTCCTTTTCATAAAGAAAAAAAAATCAAATATATATAAAGAGTTTGGATATAGCGACTAGGAATTGTTTTATATAACAGTCCCTTTTCAAAAGTTTTATTTCTATTTTGTATACAAGCCTAATCTTTCACAGTGAAAATAACAACCTTAAACTATATAAAAGTGGGTTTGAAACTTTTATAAATTGGAAATGAAATAATGTGCAGGCTTGGGGTCGAATCATCACTCATTGGAATCAGCCCGAGTAATCAAAGTATTTTTGACAAGTTAAAGCAATCGAAAGTTGCGGGATGAGGACCCATCAGAAAGCGAGACGGCTAAACAACCCATCTCCTCCACTTTTCAAAAACCAACATGAGGATCCCTTAGAAGTGGTTAATGGTTTTTATGAAAACCATGTATATGAAGTTGGGGAAAACTCATGTACCCTTAAGCGAGCTAGGAAAGAGAGTGGTCCCTTACATGTCACCAATCCCTCTAACCCCTCCATGTCATCTCTTGTACATCCATGTAACGCTTATGTACTCCTTATGTCATTAATATTTTTCATTTTTTGTGCTCATTAAAAATGAAATAAAAGGTCACCTTGCATGTTATTTTCTTTCTCCTCCAGTTGTAGAGTTATAGTGACCAACATATATAGTGTACAAAATCAATTCCACATTAGTATTTATCACTTCATTGTCTCTGTTTACTGGGTCGCTCATAATTCCACATTTCTTTATTTTCCTTTCTTTCAAATTGTAAACATGGAGAAAATCCTGAAATCAGCTAAAAAACTTGCAATCTCTATGTTGTTTATTCATATACTCCTTATGGATAGAGAAGCAAAAGTATATGATTCTTTTTTATTCTTGGACCATTTGGAGATTTGACAGGACATTCATAACCATTCCAGTGACTCAAATAATATTTTTTAGTCTTCTAGTCTGACCTTTATCATGTGATTGTCCCACATACCTATAATTTACCCGAACTTCACAGTTAGTTAGTTTCCTCCCTTGTCCCACTGAGAAATTTTGTTATGTATTCTTTAGGGGAGAATATTTTTGAGGTCACCTCAGCGATAATACACAAAGATTTTAATTTTCATACAATCAAGAACCCTAATATCTTTTCAAACGACTCCTTGATCCTCACTTATACACATCTTCCTAAACAGAATAAGGAAAGTTTTTTAAAACTCATTCTACCACCAAAATCCCAAATTCATCCACCTGGAGTGAATTATTCAACAACATTATTTTATGAAGCTGCAATACATGCCTTACTGCAAGATGATACTAGGATAGTATGTGAACAATCCCTGGGGTTTTTGGGTTTGATGTTGTAACCATATATTGTTTTGGATCTCCATTCTTACCTAGCAAAGAGTATCATTACTTAATTTCATAACTATGATATTTTTTCTTTTTTTATATATCCCTATGTCTTGGTATATCTATTTTTATATGTACATTTTGATAACATTTACCATCTAGTCCTGAATATGTGGGATTCAAAGAAACCAATGAAATATATGATTGAATGGACTAGTGTTATTGGGAAGAAGGAAAATAATGAGGGCTTATATTATTATTTTTAATAATTCATGGCCATTTTATATACTATTTTAAACATTCAACGACCTCTAAGGATTTTTCTTGAAGAAAAATATTTGTTGTATCTTAGCAAGGACACTAGAGTGGGGGACTGGTATATTTTTGAAGTCTACACTAAGATAAGAATATATGGGTTTCAAGTACCACCATATCATTTGCAAAAAAAAATTCATATGAGATTATTTTCTATGAAATTTATAAGGAAGAGTCTAAATTTTGATGAAGTTCATTTCGTTCATGCACACAAATGGTTTTTTTTTAAGTTACAAAGGATTGTTGGGCCATTCATCATGAATAGTAAACAAGCCCTCTTGCAAGTTGAAGAAATGATGAAGGAATTTGGATTTGATCAATGAGAGAAGTGGAATTATGACCCTCATCATATAATTTCAAATAAAAGAGGGGAAATTAGTTATGAATCTTATATTCATGAAAGCAATCTAAAACTTGAGAAAATGGAAAATCAAGAAAAGTGGCCAAGAAGAAACATGCATCAAAGAATAGATTTTCAAAACCATGTAGTGAATCAAAATATATTGAAGAGAAATATACCTAAAAAAATACATGATGTGATATGAGACTCAAAATTGAAAAAGAGAGCAAAGGTTCAAAGAGAAGAAGAATTAGAGGTACGAGTTAAATTAACAGAGGGACCCTCAAATCAACCAGGTTTAAAATGCAATTGAGAAACCCATAGTGCTATACCTCCTCCTCTATTTCCACTCATTTGGAAACATTCTAAATTGAAGAAACTTCCTCAACCAAAGAACTATTATAGATGAATTTTCAATAGATTGAAAAAAAAAGTCATAAGGTGACAAGAAACTTGGAAAATTAGCTAGCAACACAAGAATATCGAACTTATCAAACAAGGAAACTCTTTGCTATGGATTTACAAAGGAACCAATTAAAATTGTCCCTCATGCATCCAGTTGTTAAATAGCTTACTTCAAATCCTAATTTTAAAATGTTAGATATGTCCATAAATATAGTTGACATCTGACTACCTGACAAGATTAATTTGCATAGACAAGAAGGGGAAGCTTACAAACGTTATGGCAGAACATATAATTTCAAAGGTTGAACTAAAGAAAATTTAGGAAAACCTAACTCAGGTAAATGAACAACTTGATATCAAGGAGAGGAAGCTAAATATAAAAAAATAAAACAAATATCAGCTGACCAGCAAGAATGAGGTAGCACAAGATGAGATCAAAGAGTTAGAAACCAAATTGAACGGAAATATCTCTCTAATTGAAGCTAGATAGATTGTTTGGGATGATATCATATGAGAGGTTCATTGTACATGGGACTATATTCATATAATTTCTCAAAATAAAATTATGATGGATGTGTCTGAATTAATGATTGGTGAATGTAAGAAAAATGTACAGAAAGAAGTAGTGAAGGCTAAAATGATGATAAATTATTTAAACGGAAAATATTAAACTAAACTAAGGGCATTGCCATATCTCAAACCAAGCTGGAGTAACTATGGAAATTAGTAAAATGAATGCGAAAAACCTACTTCGTATTCAAGTTGATAACAAATTAAACAAGTTTCAGAAGTCAGTATTTTTGTTTGATTCCAAATTTGACTAGAGGCCCTAGAGCTAGTCTAGCTATTTGTTGGGACTAACAAGGAAATATGCTTTCTTTGTAAATATATGGAAATTAACTAGTGGTTGTTAAAATAAGAGCATTTTCATCACATGAAAATACTACAATTCTAAAGGGAAGAATCGTAGTGAATTATTTGCAAAGGGGCTCCCCACTTATTTGGATGATGAAGACACTATTTGATGCAAAACCTCATTCTACAAAGATTTCAAATTTTAAAGTTTAATTCCAGAAAATGATCTAGTGTTAGCTCTCGATTGATGTAGTTTGGAATAAGTTTCAAATGTTGATTAATCCTTTTGAAGGAGAAGTTTAAATGGTGGAACTAAGCACCAATCCTCAAGGTAAATGATCCACTAGTCATTCGACTCCAAAAAAATGAGAAAATTTCATTTTGTAACATTGTGAATAATTTTAATAGCTTAGTAGTTATAGATGTTTTATGTGATGCCATCCTCCCACATTTATCCAAGCTAACTAACCAACCAAGGTAAATGTGTGACGAGAGGACACTATGATGTGATTCAACCTCCTAGATCACCTTAAGGAAGTGGAACCTTTGGAACACAACTAATTTGAAAATCCACACATCCTATAGAACCTCTAAGAGATAAACCACCCTTCCAGGTGACCAACCCCCGAGGGAACTTAGAATTTCAATGACCCGCAGCCACGGTCGCTTGCTTTCCAAGGCCTCCATGTGATTGAGATCCCCAGTTGCTCCCATGAGGCTTATTGAATACGACTATAGCCTTTTTCTACCAATGTTATGCTAGTGACTACGAGATTTAAGGTTAATTTCTAAGGCTAGGCCCCAGTCACTGCCCAGAACTCCATGAAACTTATAGAAATGAGAAATAACAATGAAAAAATGATACAAATGTAAATACTTGAACAAGGACTTGACTGGACACCTATTATCCATGATATGCATTTCATCAAACATGTCACAAATATGCATTCTACAGGTTAAAACAATAGATCTGAGTATAAGGGTATCATACTTATCGGAGAATCGCTAAGAATAATTGATGCCTTATCACATTAACTACATTATCATAGATTAGGTCATATATTGATTATTCATTCATTTACAAATAAAAACATAATGAGAGGCATACATCATCACTGTCATAAAACATTTTTTTAACCAACATATAAACAATAGAAATAACATGGATATGAAAACCATAAATACCACATATGGACCAACACATTTACACATCAAATACCAAGTATAATAACTTATCAATAATGAATGAAAATTCCAACTAGGTTCAAGACTTCCATGTTCCACCTAACCATAGATTGGTTGAACCAAATATCTCTTCAAAATCACCCTCGTGCCATATTCCAAGCATAAATGTGGGATATCATGAAACAAATCCAACAAAACCAAACTAGGGCTTCCTTAGGCCAAAGAACCTCAACCCTCAACCAGTGATTCCACCTCACAGTCGGACATCACTATCCATTAGCAGGGTTATATAACTCTACTCAAGTTGTCTAGGGCTCCAAAGGGTTTGTTCCAACCAAGGCTCCAAGACTAGTAACTCAACCCACATCTGCTACCAGCCTCTAGAGTGTTTGTCCAACCAAGGCTCTAGGACTAGTAACTCAACCCACCAAGGGCTCCTGAGAATTTTTCCAACCAAGGCTCTAGGACTATTAACTCAACCCAAGATGTTATAGGGCTCCAGAAATTTTTTCCAACCAAGGCTCCAAGAACTGATAACTCAACCCACAACTAAAGGAACATTAGAACCAACTAGAAAACAAAAGGGAAAGACTCCCACAACACCATGGCTATTTAGGAAATGGAAAGGCTAGGAAAAAACCTCTGTCAATATAGTAAAATCCTCCATGCCAATGACATATCATAACCAAGAAACCACATGTATGTGTCATGCATTGCAAAACTAGTAAGGAAATCATACATGAAACTCGTTACCTGCAAGAAAAAACCGTTGTAGTTGATGATCCCGATGTCCTCTTATACTTTCCTCCTCTCCCTTTTCCTTCTTGCTCCAAATCCCAAGTATTCCACACTCCTCAAAGAGTGCTCCAAGAAAACTTTAAGTATCCAAGAGTATGATAGAGAGAGAATGAGAGCTCCAAAAACCGAACCGACCAAAAGCTGAACTGATAAAAGGTACCAACTGATCCTAAAAATCCTTTTTATTAATGAGGCCTCTAATTTATTCAATTTTCCATTATTTTCCTTATGCAACCTATGACCTTTCACCTTCAGTTCCTCCTAATTTCCATTATTTTTATAAATAAAATGCCAGTTAATGCCTCATGCCTTTCCAAAGCCTTAGCCATTGAATTTTACAATTTCCATAGCCATAATAAACCAAATGAACACCCAAACTAGAATTATTTTCCAAAAATTCATCTTGGAATACATGTTTCATGACCATGGTTATTATTTTTCCTTTATTAAATTTATTACATGCAAATTTTGACCAAGGCTATTACATTTTGATAGTTACATTTGAAAATAATTTTGATCTAATATTAAAAATACATGAGAACCAATGGAAAAGGGTTCATAGTTTTGGCATTTTGAGTACTTGTGTACTCATTTTAGCTTCCTTGGAGAGAATAACAAAAGTCACCAGGTTGGTTCCAGTATATGTTGGTACATTGCAATATCTGTTGTCTCTCTTATGTGTTTTCCATATTCATTTTCCTTCTTTGAAGCACGTGTATGATCGTAGCGGATTTGTTTTATGTATGTTTAATATTTACAATGAATCTCTATAAGTTATGTTAAAATATACCTTAATAGGCTCTCCACTACTTCTGTACTTCCTTTATTAATATAAATCATTCATACTTTCGTAATCTAAATATATTTCTATTGTTGAAGAATACTCTAAATTGCATGGATTTGATATGGTAAAATAAAGGGTTTGTGTGCCTCAAATAAATGCACACAAAAACCTGTAATTAATTGGAAGGAATATAATGATCATTCCATCCTATGGATTTTCACAATTATACGTCAATATTATGGTGTAATAGTGCCCTTATGGCCTCAGTCTTTGGATGTAATGGTTTCCTAATGGGCCTCGGCCTTGTGGTGTGACAATGCCCTAATAAGCCATAGTCTTGTGGTGTAACAATTCCCTAATGGGCCTTGGTCTTGTGGTGTAAAAATGCGCTAATGGGCCTCAATATTTTGGTATAACAACACCCTAATGGGCCTAAATTATTAGGTATGACAACGAACTCTTTGGGCCTTCTTATATATGGTATGAGAAAATATTATGATGTATATATGAAGCATATTATGATAGAGATATGAAGAAATGTTGTTTGAATATATTTTCTTCCCTCTCACATATATTTCTCATGATATAACATGCAATAAATGTTCCTAGGGATGAAATGTTATTTTTATTCATGAAACACCATATTCTAATAATAGGTAAATATTGAAGGTTGGTTGCTAGGACATCAAATTTTTAACTCCTTGAGGGAAAATTTGGCCAATTTGACACATATAGGACTCCATAGCCGACAATTGTTTCTTCTATTGTTGCACATGAGGACTCCATAGTCGAGAATTTTTTCTTCCATTGTTTCTTCCAAATTGGATTGATTTTATAGGGTAAAAGGAAAGGATTGTGTGCCTCAAATAAATGCACACAAAGACCATTAATTACTAATTAAATATTATACAATTTGAAATAATTAAATTGGCCATGAAATAAATCATGGGCATGCATTTTAGCGAAGCAAGGCAAATTTTCTTGCTTCACAAAAATGCACACCCAACCTTCATTTCAAGGCAAAATTGAATGATTCAACTTGGAGAGTATTTTTTTACTCATAAGTAACATTACTTCAATTAAATATTTTTATTTTTCACATATATATTTCTATTGTTCAATAATACTCCAATTTGCATGGATTTCATAGGGTAAAAGGAAGGGTTTTTGTGCCTCAAATAAATTCACACGAGGAACTGTAATTAATTGACAGTGATATAATGATCATTACATCTTATCGTTCCATGAAATTTTACACAAACATTGTGGCGTAATAAAACCCTAATGGTCCTCATTCTTGTGGTGTAATAATTTCATAATGGGCCTCTATCTTGCGGTCTAATAGTACTCTCATGGGTTTCAGTTTTATGGTGTAACAATGCTCTAATGGGCTTCAGTTCTTGGGTATGATATCAAAATATTTGGGCCTTCTTATCTATGATATGAGAAAATATTAGGATAGAGATATGAAGGAAATTATGACAGAGATATGAATAAATTCACTCTTGCATATGTTACTCATTGTTAAGTCCCTATATTAATAGTGTAGCCCCTTATTATGTTAGTGTAGCCCCCCTTATTGTTATTATTGTACCCCTGTAACCCCCATATTGTTATTATTGTGCCCTTACATTATTATTGTTAGGTCGGCTAGGATTGTCTTTATAGGATTATTTACATGAGAACGCCTATATAGAAGGAGGGTTTTGTTCATTTGTATCATCCAAGAATTGTTCATTTATGTAATGTATTGGAGGTTGCCCCCTCGAAGTGGATTATTTCTAGGTGGTGATATTTCTTTTCTTCTATTTTGGAGTTGATTTTAACATTTGGTATCGAAGCAGGATTCTAGGAGTTTCTATCATTGGTCATCGTAGCATTTCCTTTCTAAATTTTTCTACAGTTTGAAGCTGAAATTTTGAAGTGCAGCTGAAATCTGAAATTTCTAAAAATTTCAGAGCTTGGTTCATAACATTTCGGAGATATCATCTGTGGAAGTTAGGTTTTGTTTCATGCTCTAAACGAGTCATCGTGGAATTTTCGCTATAAAGTTGTTTCTTTTGTTTCTACGAGAGTTCAGAATCTGAAATTGTAGCCAATTGCGAAACTGAAATCTTGAGGAAATTTGTCAAAAAAATTCAGATTTTGTTTCATAATATTTTTGGAGATATGATCTGTGGAAGGTAGTGCTTTTTCAGGCTCCTGAATTTCATCTCAAAGAGGTGATCGTGGGAAAAGTTCAATAACTCTCTCTCTGGGTATCGGATTGGAGTTTCGTAAAAATTGGTCACAAGTACACGGACTGTAGTTTCTTGGCTATCAATTTCAGAGACAAAGGACGAAACAGTGACACGTGGTAAGTCATACAATTTCACTCTACTGAACCAATCCATAATTAGGTCATTGTGGGAGATTGGACACAACTTTTTCTTGGAGAATCCAAATCAGGTCAGACTTGTGGCATTCAAAATATATTTTATAGGGCTACTTCAGTGCTTAATTTCAGATATATAAGAGTCGCAATCACAGAGATAATCCAATTCCAATATCGAGCTCCTCAAAAGAAAGTAAAAGGTGTGTATTGTTTTTCCCAAATTGCATAAATCTTGTTTGAAAAATCAGATTGAAGTGATTCCAAGGGCCTATTGAGAATATATTTCAGTATTTAATTCTGAAATTCCTCCTAAAAATAATTCCATACCCATTAATCCCTCAAAAATCTATACTATGACGCATGAAGAGGAAGAGTTGCAGTATGAGATATCAAAATTACGGTACCAAGTGCAACTAGTTTCAATCTTACGAAGAGCAATTGAAGATGAAATAGATGGTTTAAAATTGGAAATGGAGGCTAAGTTGGATGGTTTTAAGGATAAAATAAAACCTATTATGGATGATAAAGTAGTGGAATATCACAATGAGCATTAACAACAAGTTCTCCAACTCTCAAAGGATAACCTAACTTGGGTGCAGAATCTAATGAAACAACAAGAAGATCAACATCACATCGAAAGAAGTTATGAAGCAATCATAGAAACAAGAACTCGACAAGTACGATCAATTTCAGAGTATCTCAGCAAGTGGAAGAACTTTCCTGTAAAAGATTTCACATGGGAGGATGAGAATTTTATACAGAAGCATCAAGAAATAATCAAGCGTTGAGGACAACACTTGTTTGAAGGAGAGAGGCATGTTAAGTCCCTATATTAATAGTGTAGCCCCTTATTATGTTAGTGTAGCCCCCCTTATTGTTATTATTGTACCCCTGTAACCCCCATATTGTTATTATTGTGCCCTTACATTATTATTTTTAGGTCGGCTAGGATTACATTGTGGCCCCACTAGGATTATATTGTGGCCCCATGGACGCCTATATATAGAAGGAGGTTTTGTTCATTTGTATCATCCAAGAATTGTTCATTTATGTAATGTATTGGAGGTTTCCCCCTCGAAGTGGCTTATTTCTAAGGCGTTGATATCTCTTTTCTTCTATTTTTGGAGTTGGTTACACAACACTCATGATATAATATGCAATGAATGTTCTTAGTGGTGAAAAGTTATTTTTATTCATGAAAATCCATATTATAATAGTAGGTAATCATTGATGGTTAGTATATATTGCATTAGTTTTTGACCTCCTTGAGGAAAAATTTGGCCAACATAATGTATCTAGGAATCTATAACTGAGAACTATTTATTCCATTATTGCTCACCAGGACTCCATAGTTTAGAATTGTTTCTTTCAAATTGGGTTAATTTTATAGGGTAAAATTCATGGATTGTGTCCCTCAAATAAATGCACACCAGGACCAGTAATTACTAATTAAATAGTATATAAATTGAATCAACTAGATTGGCCAATAAATTAATCTTGGGTGTGCGTTTTAGTGATGAAATGTTATGTTTAGGGAATCATGTTTTGACCTCCTTGAGGACAAATTTGGCAAATCTAACGCATACAGGACTACATAGCCCAAAGGAATAGGCACTAGTCCAAGGATTTTGGTGATCAAACTCCTCTTTTTCCATATTTACTTCTCCAAAATTTTGATCCCCTAAAGGTAGAGAAAAAATAAAGATCTTGCAACGAAATTTTAGGGAGGTGTTTTTTTTCAAGAAAGTGAGGGTAAAAACATCATGCTCAGGTTCTAGGCTACCTATTCTCCAATTTTGGTGGACTTCCACCCGAGTCTCATCCATAAAATATCTTTCCCTAGATGCTACTCTAAAAAGGAAAACCTTGGTCTCTCTCTCTCACCTTAGGGACCATGGAAAATTTTAGGGGCTAATATTCGTAGGTGGGCTAATTTTCCATCATTTTTCCAAGAAAAAGATTCACCAATTTCCATTTTTTCTAAAAATTATTAGCCCAAAATTTACAAGATAAAATTATTTTACCTTTAAAATCACCAACATTATATAGAGAATATATATAAAATCATTATAAATTTGAATAATTTTACAAATATATCAATAAACATTTTATAGTTTTCATATTAGGGACTAGTGAGATTCGTCAATGTTTTTAAACTTCAAGATAAGTTTCCAACCTTAAAATTTTCCTTGTCAGGGACTTCTTTCAGAGTTGTATGAGCCTAGTATTCAATGTAAAAAATTTCCAAAAAACATTTCTCCTCCTTTGACCTACTGAGTACCTTTGATGTTAGGGGCCCTATATTACTAGTGTAGTCCCTTATTGTTGTTAGTGTAGCCCCCTTATTGTTATTTTTGTAACCCTGTACTCCCCATATTGTTATTATTTTGCCCCATAATAGCCCACTATTGTTATTTTTGTGCCCTTGCATTATTATTTTTATGTCGTCTAGGATTATATTGTGACCCCATGGACTCCTATATATAGAAAGAAGGTTTTTTCATTTGAATCATATAACAAATTTTCATTTATATAATGTAAAGTAGGTTTCCCCCATGAAGTTTCTTATTTCTAAGTCGTCGATCTCTATTTTATTCTATTTTGTGAGTTGGTTTTATAACATTTGGTATCAGAGCTTTCAATTCTAGGGTTTCACTTCTTCAAACAGGTCATCATGGCATTTTCACTATAATTGTTTTTCTACGAAGAGTCAGAAACTAAAAAAAGCCCATTGGTGCCGAAATCCATAGGAAATGCATGGAAAATTTTCGGATCTTAGTTCACAATATATTTAGAGATATGATATGTGGAAGTTAGGGTTTTTGCAGGGTCTTGAATTTCATCTCAAAGAGGTGACCTTGGGAAAATCCTCATAACTCTCTCTTTGAGCATCAGATTGTAATTTTTTAAAAAGTGGCCAAAATCAAACGGACTTTAGTTTCTTGTGTATCAATTTTAGAACTGAAGGAGGAAAAAGTGACACATGGCATGTCATACAAGTTTTCTCTACTAAACCATTCCATAATTAGGTCATTGTGGGAGATTTGGCATAACGTTTTCTTGAAGAATCCAAATGAGGTCAGACAAATGGCATTGGAAAGAAGATTTAGAGGGCTCCTAAAGGATTGAATATAAAACCTTGGGGATTTGAAATTACATAGATACATCAATTTCAATGTTGAGCTCCTCAAAAGCAAGAAAATGGTGTGTATTGTTTTTTAAATTGCATAAGTCTTTTTTGAAAAATCAGTTTGAAGTGATTCCAAGAGAATATTGAAGCATAGATATCAGTACTGGTTTCTAAAATCCCACCTAAAAATAATTCAACACCCATTAAGCCCTCAGAAGTCTCTACTATGCCTCATGAAGAGGAAGAAGTGCAACATGATATATCAAAATTATAAGACCAAGTGCAAAAAATTCCGTTCTTGCAAAGAGTAACAAAAAATTAAATGGAAGCTAAGATGGATGGTTTAAAGAAAGGTGTGGGAGCTAAAATTGTTGGTTTGAAGAAAGGCATGGAAGCTAATATGCTTGGTTAGAATAATGGCATTGAAGCCAAGATGGATGGCGTGGAAGCTAAGATGGATGGTTTTAAGAATGATATGGAAGCTAAGATGGATGGTGTGGAAGATAATATGGATGGCATGGAAGCTAAGATTGATATAGAAGGAAACATGAAATATTTGAAGAAATACATGGAATGTCTGAAGGAAGGTTTGGAAAAGTTGCTACAAGAAAATATTCCTAATGGAAAAAAGGTAGTAGAGGAAACTCATGATGAGAACAAAAGAAATGTTAATCATGATTTCATATACTCTAATGTTGGATTTGAGACCCACCATATTCCAAATATAGATATGAGGAATTTTTATGGTAGGGATCCCATGGAAGATTTGAAGAAATTCATGTACTATTTGATGGAAGGTTTGAAAATTTTGCTACAAGAAAAGCTTCCTAATGGCGAAAAGGTAGTAGAGGAAACTCACGATGAGAACAAAAGAAATGTTAATGATGATTTCATAGAATAGAATAATGTTGCATTTAATACCCACCGTATTCCAAAGATATATATGAGAAAGTTTGATGGCTAGGATCCGATAACTTTTATACTACAAATGGAGCAATAATTTGAGCTCCATAATACACAAAACATACAAAAGGTACACATTACAAATTTTTATTTAGAAAAAAATCAATTTGTATGGTATCGATGGTTTAGTTCCCATAAACCACTGGTCACTTGGTCAATATATACGGAGGAAATGATAGCACATTATGAGGATACAAAGAGAAACACCTTCTTTAGCAAATTGATAAATCTCAAACAAAAGGGTTCAATGATGGAGTACATTGAGGAATTCAAAAATTTGAATATAAGGGTAAATAATATTCCAGAGGAGCGTAGGATTGATGTCTTCATAGGGAATCTAAAGAATAACATCCAACATGAGGTTTGTATTCAACATGAGGATTAGAACAAAATCAGTTTGTATTCAAATACCTAGGTACTCTCCTCAGTGGACTTCCTCCATTCATCCAACTTCTCATATGTTTTTACAAGGTATTTACATACTTTTATACTTACATCAACTGGCCTTCTTTTGATCCTTCTCTTGAGTGGGAATTTTTTTATCTTCTTTTTTTAATTGCACCTAAAACTCTTTCAGTTCTAAGACATTTTTATTTTAACCTTTTTACGGACCAACCTATGCCAAATTTAGTCTCCATGTCATGAATAATTTCTTTATGTAGGTGAAACAATATCTTTTAGAATGAAAAATGGCAATGACATTTGAACCATTGAATGCATGATCCCCTAAACCTATTCAGAAAAAAATTCCAACATCTAATCTATGGATTTTGCCTAAAACATTATAATATTGTAACATTATATCATAGCTGCCTATGTAAGATTCATAATGTGGTGTGGTGGCAGAAGATATTTGTGTCTCAAGAGTGGATTGGGAATTGGAAGTCTTTGTTTCTTTTTCCAAATTCTCAATGGTTATTCTTAATGATTTCCACCTTGATATTTTTCTCAATCCAAGAGTGGTTTGGGAATCAATTAATTCCTTTTGAAATAGTGGACGTGCTTGCAACGTTTCAGTGGTTTTAGTTGACCGTGTTTTCCATGTATTTAGCAAGAATTTTCAATTACGCATTGTCAAGTTTTTTAACTACCTCCATCCCCAATATCGAAGCCAAGGCCTCTTTCTCCTGGTTAGTCTCATGTCTCTAGATATATAAAATAATATTTTTTAAAACTTTGGAATTCAAAAAAAAAGAAAAACTAAAAATAAAAGGAATTTAAACAATTAAATATCTATAATTTTGCAATGACTTTCCTCATTCTGTCCATTGTTTTCTCCCTTACCTCTGCTTTGAATTTTGATGTTGGGCTAACAAATCCTATTCGTGAGGGACAACCAAGGAAAATAGCATGCAAGGAAGGATATCACACTACGTAAAGGGTGACAATTTGAGCCGAGGAAAGAAATACGAGCATCGCATACACACAATTTGCCTAAATTTTCAACAAACCTTTATGATAATCAAACCATGCTACACCAATGCATGAATAAATATCCCTCAATATAACCGTAAATCCACCCTTTGTTCACAGGACCGATAATGCCTTACTCTGCAGCTCTAATTCTAGATCAAAAAGGGAGAAAAATAAAATTCCCATGTAAGCTCCATTTGAATCCTTAAGATCCTTTAAAATCCACTAAATATTATCAAAAGCTATCAATTATTTTTGTATTCTTTGAATTTCTGCCACGAATCTAATCAAAATAAGTCAACATCGAAATTTTCCATCCACAATATTCAAGAACTGGGAGGGTGCAGAGGAGCCTATTATTTTATTTTTTCTAAGTCCACGCCTATCAACAGTGAAAAAAATTCTCACAGGAGAATGAAAGAGTCTGATTTTTTTTAATTCAATAATTGGTGGGAATTTAGTTTTGCAATTTTGGTTTGCGGAAATTTTTTAATTTTTACCCGACCATCATCTACTTTAACATTGTCTCAGGTCTTTAAATTTTTACTTTCCCATCGCCAACTTTCGCACCGACTTAGGTCTCATAATGTGATAATATTGGGGAGAAAATGGCACCTATTATAACGACATCTGGTTACTTTTTTCATCAAAAATTAGGCATATAAATGTTACAATAATATAACATTATTCTCAAATAAAATCAAATGTTAATAGAATACATTCACTAAAATAACCATAATTTCAATAGTCATTACATTTACTAT
The DNA here is from genome assembly GCA_034641835.2 of Pinus albicaulis. NCBI lineage: Eukaryota > Viridiplantae > Streptophyta > Pinopsida > Pinales > Pinaceae > Pinus > Pinus albicaulis. Next base: position 733,027,937 of record CM076579.1, read on the forward strand.
AGAGTAATTTAATGCGCTCTAAAATGATTGTACAAACTAAGTTGTAAACAAGGAATGAAACAAAATTGATATACACACTAGTGGTAAATAATGTTACATGGGGAAAAATGTTAATCTCAATTAATATTTATATTATAAGGTATTGCCAAGTGTAAGAATTCCTCTTGCAACAAGTGAGTATTAGCCCGATCAGGGTCCCAATTCAACCCATTTTCGTTTGGTGTGGCTATATACACATAAAAACCAATTAAAAATAAAACTAATCTAATCTAATCATTCTAAATAGCTACAAGTAAATATAAAAAAATATACAAACTACTATGCATGAGTGGATTTTCTTAAACAATCTTAACAACAACGGATGGGGAAATCACCCAAATGTAGCACTTAAAGAAAATACTACATAGAGTAATTTAATGAGCTCTAAAATGATTGTACAAAATAAGTTGTAAACAAGGAATGAAACAAAATTGATATACACACTAGTGGTAAATAATGTTACATGGGGAAAAATGTTAATCTCAATTAATATTTATATTATAAGGTATTTCCAAGTGTAAGAATTCCTCTTGCAACAAGTGAGTATTAGCCCGATCAGGGTCCCAATTAAACCCATTTTCATTTGGTGTGGCTATATACACATAAAAGCCAATTAAAAATAAAACTAATCTAATCTAATCATTCTAAATAGCTACAAGTAAATATAAAAAAAGATACAAACTACTATGCATGAGTGGATTTTCTTAAACAATCTTAACAACAACGGATGGGGAAATCACCCAAATGTAGCACTTAAAGAAAATACTACATATGTCTTAATTAGTGATAAATCTAACTAGAATGTGTGTCTAGTAAGCCAAAGTTTTTGGGCTTTACTTTAAATAGCTTATAAAAAACTGATTATATTTTTTACACTTTTTAATGTTTATTTGCATATAATGAAATTAATCTAAATGACAGAATATAAATCTATCTTTATAACAAGAGCAATATTATTGAACTATATTTTTTTAATATAAAAAATAAATGTCAATTCATTTAAAATAAAATGAGAAACATATGATTTAATTAAAGCAGTTCGACAATACAATATACTTTACCATTTCAAAAGAAATGACAAAAGAACATTCCTACTGTTAACAAGTATCTATATAAAGAAAAATAGCAGAGTAAAATACCACCAATTTCTTTTAAATAATTAAACATCTGCAATATTCATATCACATCATTCAATAAACATCAATGCCTGATTATCCTTCAAAAATTGACTATAAAATATTGATGATAAAACCATATTATTAAAGTAAAATAAGTTCCAACTCTCTTGGGACTGTGTTTTGAAAAGAAAGATCCCACAATAATATCATTTTTTTTCTTTGGTTCAATCCCACAAAACTCTTTTATAGACCCTCTATTTATAATCAAAGAATTCAATAAAAGTTTGTTTCTTGACAGCTTTAGGAAAATTTGTTTTATGATTTCTTTGGATTTTGGATAATCCTCTGCTTCCATCTATCATTCCAATCCATAAATACTTAATCTCTAAGTGTAACTATATTTTATAAATTCTTCATAAAACATTTACAAAAATTATCATTAAAAATATATTAGAACTTAAAGAAAAAATCTCAATCCAAAACAATCAAAATTAAAAGAAAAAATTATCTCATATAAATTAGCAACAAATCCAAAAATGTAAGCCAAATCATTTTGTGTTGCTGCAATTTTGATAAATAAACAATGAATCGATGAGATCAAAGCAATATAAAGTTTTTAGCGCCCAATTTTATTCGAAAAAAATAACCATAAATTTAGCTTTAATTAAAAAGCGTAGCCATTTTTTTTGTTGAATTTATGGGTAGTTTATAATGCATATTTTTTGAAATAAATGATTTTATATTATTTTACTCCATTTACTATTTCCAACGAGCTATTATGAGTTTGATATTTCCTCATGTTTGAGTCATGTAACAACATGTTCGCAATTTGTATAATTATTTGTACATTTTGTTGAATAGTTAGCAAAAATCCCACATGAATGGGAAAAGTTGAATTCTTGGTGTTTAAATGGTTTAATGGTTTATATTATATTCTAATGAAATAGGAAAAGTTGAAATCTTGGTGTTTAAGGGTTTAAATTATATTTTAATGAAATGCTATGTATGGAGATATGGAGGACGACTAATGGTATGTATGTAAGATGGTTATGTTAATGAAATTTAGAAATTGTTATATAAATTTAAAAGAAAATATATATTAAATTTAAATTAATAAATACATAAAATAATTATATATATATATATATATATATATATATATATATATATATATATATATATAATAAAAAATAAACTTTCAACATCTGTATTTTAATAAATAAATATATAAAATAATTAATAATTAATTAAAAAAATAGTTAAACATTTCCATTTTAATAAAATAAATATATAAAATAATTAAAAATTAATAAAAAAATAGTTAAAAACATTGCATTTGCATTTTTTTAATTCGAGAGTCTGAAATTCGTAAAATTTACGAGGCAAATGTCATGGAAATATAAAAAATGAAAAGCTATAAATCACTAAAAATAGTAATTCAAATGCAAAACAAGGCAATATTTGTAAAATTTTATATTGTTGAAAATGTCTCAATTAGGCAAAGGTCATGGAAATATAAAAAATGAAAAATCCAAAAATCACTAAAAATAGGAATCCAATTGCAAATCAAGGCCAAATTTCCAAAATTTTATATGAGAGACCCTTCATTTATCTAGAAAAATAAAAGGGGGTTGTTGGGGCCTCAATCAATGGTTACACAATCGAATGAAGTAGTTATCTCTGATAAAAATATTAAAATTTTCTCATTTAAATTATTAATCTTGGTTTGGCGTTTTAACTTATCACTTTTAAGGGTACAATTCTTAATATATAAAAATGATTAGTTATTCATTCACTGAAACTTTTTACTTATCATAAAAATTCAAATTATCGTAAAGATGGATTTCATTAGTTATACTAACACAAAGTTTCTAATTAGTTATGAAATTAAATAAAGGCATAAGTCTTTGTTCAAACCAAATATTTTCACACATTTGTTCCTCGTCTCTCCTTAAAAAATTATTGCTTTTCTATTTACCAGCATGTATGTCCCCTTTAGCTTGAATCACAAATAGTGACCCACTGCCAGCGACCATCCATAGCCCTGACAAGTTTGTATGTTCTTCTTTAATTATTGCCAACTTCCTTATTTAGAAATTTCACCCTTTAGATTTGATTAATCAATAATGTCTATATGCAATTGGGTGATGGGAACGGGATATTTAGAGAGTTGCTTTGATTGGAAAAAAAAATCGTGAATAAAAACTAAGCCTATTATTATTTCTCATTTCTGATTAATATTTATGTTGGTTTTAATGTTATGAAATGGATGGTGTTTTTTATAACAACGTTAGATAAACATTTTATTTTTGAATGAACACTATATTAATATTAGATAAGAAAGAATTTACTCCATAACGAAGAAACTACTTATTTTTGTTGTAAAATAAACAAGAAACCCCCTTTTTAAATGCAAGATATGATTTCCAATATGTTAACCAAAAGACAAGGAAATCACATTGTTACACCATTTTTTGGTCATCTAACCCATTGGTATTAGATGGACCCAAGTACACCATGTAAGACCAATTTTACCCTAATTATAATTGCATTCACTATGAAAATAACTTAGTAAAACCACTTTTATTAAGTTGCTTATGGTCTAAACAGGAAACTCCATGGGGAAACATTAAATAAATTCATATTTGTTTGATTTTCCTCAAGGAGTAATTAGCTAAACAACAGTTTAATTAATATTCCTGGTTATATTTAACCCAAAACAAGGAAATTAATTAGAAAAATCATTATTTATCTTATTATTTTCTAAGAATAATTATTTAAGCATTACTTAAATAAAATTCTTTATTAAATATGACTAAATATCCCTTAAATAATTAAATAAATAATTATTTATTTGATTATTACTCAACCATATCCTTAAAATGATAAATAAATCATTTATTTATTTATTTATTATTTACAAATAAAGGGATTTTACCCAAGTCAAATTCCTTTTCCCTCCAAAAAATATAATAAAATATTCCATAAAAGTTGGATCTTGATTTGGTTAATAATATTTTAATTATGCACCAATATCTAGACTAACTCAATATTTTGTTATAAATAGAAGGGTTTTCCCATTCATTTATCACATTTTGTTGCCTAAAGATCACGCTAGATCTCAACTGTTTGTCTGGCTATTGATCCACCATCATAGCCATACTTTTCCATTTTTGTTTGGATTTTCTACACCATCAAGAGAGAGGAATTATAGATCTGAAGTGTTGAGGACTTACAAGAACCCATCCCATTGAGGAGAACCAGGAACACCCTCTTGTTTTTTCCTCCCAGGTGCCATTAATACAAAATTCATTTGATATATTCTTGTCTTGTCTATTGGATGCATGCATTAAATCTTGTTTTTTCTACTGTTTAATGTCTTATAATGCATAGATATAGATTTTTGCAGTATTTGTCTTGATCACCTAACTATAGATCTGAAGATATTAGCAGTCATTTCTGGTGTTAGGGTTGTTTTTTATGCGCAGCTAAAGTGGTCTTTTTTCGTATGCTTGGAATTAAGATTCATACTAACACACACCAAAGAAAACTTAAAATGAAAAACAAATAAAAATGAATTGTAAAATATTTACAAATGAGAATTAAGAAAAATAATTAAATAAATAACCTAACCTAATATAATTTATAAAGAAATTTATTAATCTAAATGACTAAGTAAACCAAAAAGCAAACTTGGAAATGAAAATAAAACTAAACTAAAAAAATTATTTAATGAAAACCATTCTAAATTTAATCCATGACAATTAAAAAACCCTTATAAAGAAAATGTGAAGAAAAATACCTCAACCTATCACAATTAAAAATAGAAAGGGGAAATAGAATTATAACAGATACATTGAATTAGAAGTTTGGAATTTTTTCCCTATTAAATCCTTCAACTAATTTGTTTCCCTTAAATTAAGATTGAAATGGATAAAAACAAATTCCCCAATGGAGTTCATGTTTTTTTTTTCTAAATTGGACTAATCTATTAATATAAAAATAGTATATAGGTCGAAGCTTGCCTCTGGAATTGCTATGCTAGCCAATTCTGGAGGAAGCAGAGTTCAAAAAGGCAAAAAACTGACCGCCCCAGATGGGGAAACCGGTCCAAAAATCATCGCCCTTAGTAGGGAAACCAGCATTGTCAAAAAACGACCATGAGTTTGAAAAATTGTTCAGGAAATACATAATAACAAAGAAATTAATCAAAATCGAGATAGGAAACCTCTCATTGTTGTGGTTGTATATCATGCTAAGTGTCATGTGGTTGTGGAGGTGGCTCCTCAATGATAAGACACATGTAATCATCTGAATAATCATCATCTTTCTTCGAGTGTTGGGCAGTGGGTTATGGCGTGGTAGTGGTGCGTACAAGGTTGGCGTTTCCCTTCCTCTTTTCACCCACTAAACGTTCAACACTTCCACTTCCATTGCCTTCGCTGCTGGAGGAGTGCATTTCAAGTTTGACCGACAGAGCTTCGGATTTCCGAGAGTGTTGTGGAGGCGCTAGAGAGATTGTGGATTTCCGTGGTTATTTTCTGGAACCTAACCCAGCAGAGCTTGAAGGTGCATCCTGAAAGTTGGCAGTAATTGTGGTTGTAACTAGAGGTCTATCGATGGAGCAATTATAGTGGAAATGGGTCAAATTGTCTTTAGGAGGCAAAGAGCGACTGTTAGAGTGAATGGAGATGGGAAAGCGTGAGGACTGGCCCTTGCCTCTTCCATGACGAAAACGCATTCTATGCCTCTACAACACGTTGGTGCAGGAAGGAGCGTGAGGGAGGCTAGCAAGCGGAGGCGATGAGGATGAGTGAGAATTGGGGTTGGCGAGCTGATGCTGCAAGATAGTATGACAGTAAGTGCAATGGGCATTGGAGCTAACAGAAGGTGGAGGTCACAATGTGTCTCTTAGGGCGAGGGGGAGCTCAGAGCAGAGACAACAAAGAAACGAAGGTAGCATGAAGAGAATGGCAGCAATGGAGGGCATGGAGCCATGAAGAAAAGCTTAGGGCGGCGGACCAGATGAGCATTAAGGCGAAGGGCAGAGGTAGTTAAGTCGATCTGAGGCGAGCTGCTGGAGTAGTTAAGGGTTGCAAGACAGGTCCCATGTGTGGCCATGTGGCTAGGCCATGTGTCACATGATGGGCCTGCCACCTCCCCTCCTGTTTCATACACCCACATCCGAGGAATGGAGTTCATGTTGAGATATTCAAGGATTTTTTATTAAAATCAAACAATATAAATGAAAAATAAAAAATCCAATTCATCCTTAAAAAAAAATTTCCAAAGTGAATACATAATTATGATATAAATTTTAAAATATTCATCAATAGAGTTCCATCAATATTCGCTTAAAATGATTCTTGCTTCAAAATTTTAAAAACTAATTCGATTAAATATCTCATAACTAATTCGTTATCAATTTTAATTGATAATGATATGTAAAAGCAAGGACTTTAATAGAAATATTTACTAAATTTGATTATGAGAAACACGTTAAATAACCAAGAGAGATGAAAAGGTAAATTAAACTTCCGTGAACGAATTCTGATGATGTTTCATATTCATCTTCATCGATCTTTTCCAAGGATGTCATTTATTTATTTAACTCCTCATAAGACTATTTAGTATAATTATCTACATGTGAGAAGCATAAATATATCAGTAGATAAATATTAACAGCTAGTGGAAATCAAAGTAAGATGATTTTTTCCTACTAAATACCTCTTCAAAAGAAATATCTTTTCCTAAATCATTAGTAGTTGTAAGATCGAAACAGTTTGACCTAGGAGATATTTTAGCATCATAAATTCTACTTTCTCCTAGACAAGATTAAAAAAACTTAATATCATGTAAATCTGAAATAATTCCCTTGCTTAACAAAATAATATTTTCCCCTTGCTCTTTCAATACATTGGAATTAAAAATACTATCTATGTCAATATTTTATTCGAAATTAATTGAAGAGCATAGGGGAATGTCATTCGAAATTTTCAAAATAAAAAGGGCCAAGAGTTTCTTGAAGAGACAATCATCGAAGAGGTCCATGAATGTAACTTCAAAAAATTTCATCCTCGCTTACTAAAATTAGAACAAAATAATATTATTATAAATCATAATGTCCATTACAAGAGAATGGTCTTCCCTCAATTTTTTAACTAAATAAATTTCAAATATGCAAGGGGGTGACATCTATTATTGGTTCTTTCTCCTCTTATGTTCACTCTAGTTTATAGATTAATGATGATAACCTGACATAATGATTTCTTGGAAATGAAATGTCCCATTATCAACATGCATAAATTTCAAGAAATAATTGTGCTAGAAGGGTTTCTTGTTTAATTTACCACAAAAATAACTTCTCTCGTACATTTGAAATAGCCTCTCTTGCTTAAAAAAATAATGTTTTCCCCATGCTCTTTCAATACATTGGAATTCAAAATATTATCTATGTCAATATTTTATTCACAAGTAGGTGAAGAGCATAGGGTAATATCATTTGAAAATTTCAAATAAAAAGGCCTAAGTAACATCTTGAAGACAAAATCATCGGAGAGGTCCATGAATGTAACTTCAAAAAATTTCATTCTCACTTACTAAAATTAGAACAAAACAATGTTATTATAAATCATAATGTAGATGAAAAGTGAATGATCTTCCCTCAATGTTTTTACTAAATAAGTGTCAAATCTTCAGAGGGGTGACATATATTCTTGGTTATTTCTCCTCCTATGTTCACTCTAGTTTATAGATGGATGATGTGAACCTAAAATAATGATAGCTTGGAAATGAAATTTCACATTATCATCATGCATAAATTTCAAGAACTAATTCTACTAGAGGGTTTTATTGTTATCACGATAGTTGGAAGAAACTATCCTTTTGAATATCATAAATTAATGTCGACTCATTTAAAAGAAACTGAGAAAAATTTGAGTTAATTAAACCAATTCAACAATTCAATATACTTTAACATTTCAAAAGAAATGACACAAGAGCATTCCAACATTCAACAAGTACTGATATAAAGAAAAACAATAGAGGAAAATACTATCAATGTATTTTAAATAATTAAAATATTATACAGTATTCATATCACATCATTCAATAAACATCAATGCTTGATTGGTCTTCAAAAAATGATTGTAAAATACTGATTATAAAAACAGAGTCTTAAACTACAACAATTTCCAACTCTCTTGGGACTTTGATTTGAGAATAATTATACCACAATAATAGAAATTCCTTATGCTTTGGTTCAACCTCACAAAACTCTTTTACATACCCTCTATTTATAATCGTAAAACTCAATAAAAGTTTGTTTCTTGAAAACTTCAGGAAAATATGTTTTATAATTTCTTGGGATTTTAGATAATCATGTCCTTCAATTTATCATTCCAATCCATAAATCCTTACGCTCTAAGTGTAGCAATATTTTATAATTTTTTCATTAAACATTCACAAAAATTATCACTAAAAATAATATAGAACTTAAAGTAAAAATATCAATCCAAAACAATCAAAATTAAAATACAAATCGACTCATGTAAATTATCAGTAAATCCAAAAATCTATCCAAATTATTTTTTGTTGTTGAAATTTGGATAAATAAATAATTAATCAATGAGATCAGAGCAACAGAAAGTTTCAACATCCAGTTTTATTCTCAAAAAATAACCCATAAATTTAGGTTTAATTAAAAAACATACCTCGTTTTCTACTAAAATTTTGGGTAGCTTAAAATGCATATTCCTTGAAATAATTAATTTCATATTTTTTTCCTAGATTTCTTCTTTCTAATGAGCTACCATGGGCCTAATGGCATGTCTTTTAGCTCAATATATTACCTCTGGAAGTTTGAGACAACTTATTGGCAATTTGTAGGATCGTTTGTGCATTTTGTCGAATAGTTAGTGAAAATCCCACATGCATGGGAAAAATTCAATTCTTGGTGTTTATATATTTAAATGATTTTCATTGTAATTGAATGAAATGGTACATCTAGAGATATGGAGGAAGGCTCAGTGGTATCTATGTAACATGGGTATTGTATGGAGATTAAAAATTTGATTTTTTTTATAAATTTAAAATAAAATCAAATAAAATCAAAAATCAACCTACATGAAGTGAGTCGAGGGAGAAGTAAATCATACCAGCCTCCAACTAATATGAAAATTAAAATAATAAAATAAATATATAAAATAGTTAAAAATTGATAAAAAATAGTTAAAAACAAAAAACTTCTAACATCTCCATTTTTTTTATCTAGGAGTCAAAATTTGAAAAATTTTATATCGTTGAAAATTCCTTGACCAGGCAAACGTGATCGAAATCTCAAAATTGAAAAAAAAAAAAATAAGAAGTCAAAAAATCACTAAAAATAGGAATCGAAATGCAAAGCAAGGTGACATTTCCAAAATTTTATATGAGGGACCCTTCATTTTTCTAGAAAATAAAGGAGGGTTGTTAGGGCATGTTGGAAGTATTGGATCTGCCAAAATTCAAGGGGTCTCCATGATATGAAGTTCCAATTAGACCTCACACCTTTTGGAGTAGGAGCCTCATCCATAATCTGACCCAGTTTCCGAAATAATGTCTTTTAGTGTTATGCCTTGGCTACGATAACACATAGAATGATGTATTCATGACTTTGGTGAAACAAGTGTATAACTCTGTGAAGATTCAAGTGCAACGCATGAGATTTTATATCAAAACAAGGGGGGAATTAGTGAGCCCCTTAGAATCATTTAATAGTATGCAGCTTGAAAGGAACACATGAGCATAAAAGGAATCATAAGTTAGCCTACAAAAAAATTCACAAGATAACCATGATTGAAATACATTATAGCACGCACCAAAAAATATTCATACTAATGAAAACTAAATTGTTCATAAAAATTATCGTAAATTAAAAAACATATATTTCAAACATAACAAGCATAGTTCTACTACATTCACAACATATACATGAAAACTTGTCAACTCAGATGTTTTATTAAAGTGAAATTCCCACACATACATATACAATTTCCAAACCACTAGTCCCAAGAGTGGAACATGAAGCCAACACCTTCTCCTCCAAAGAAAGATAATCCATCTATGCTAAGAAAAATCCAAGGCACTAAAAAAACTCCCAAGCTTTCAATCCTAAGCCAACATCCCAGCCAAAATCCTAGCAAAAATTTGTTTACATGAATAATGAGGGTATATTTATAACAAATGAGATGAATATTCATCTCCCTTTGTGACTATTTAACTTCCCTCGTGAACTTTCGACTTATTTATATAATGACTCTTCATATTACGAAACTGGCACTTGGATTTCCACTTTAAAAAAAAATTTACATACAAAACACAATACTCACATCAGGGAAAATTGGGTGGAGTCAACTAGACAACCTAGTGAGACAAATAACATGTCAAGCTTGAGTTTAGGGAAAATATAGCTTACCCACTTCAATTTTTAGTTTCTCGATTACATAGTGATGTCAAGATTTTTATTTTGCGATGAATTCCCCAAAACTTGAGATGGGATCAGCATGAAAGCGGACTCTAGCCTCCATTGCATCCAGGTACATTGTCTTGCAACCAGGCTGAGTTTCGTGATATAGCAAGAGAAACATGGTATTTATATTGATAGAGCCACCAATATACTTATACATATCATGGTTATTAACCTCCAAATATTTCTTGGTAGTGATCTTCCAGACCTGATCCAAGTATTTTGTGACCTCCTGTCTCACCTTGTTCCTGGCTTTGGCTTTGGTGAGTAAGAAAACTGAAGGGATCTTATTTGACTTCACCATGAAATCCACACTATTATATAATCGTGCACAAGAGGCTTGAACATTTGCGATGAATGAGTTGATTTTTTTGCTGCTATGGATAAGCATCTGAACCATTACATTCTCTAACTCATCATGTTGCCTTGTCTTCTTCACCAAGTCAGGAGGTTCACCTCTATACTACATTACCCACTCATGCATCGTACTGATGGTTGTATGAACAACTATGAGAGATTTAACATTGTATTTTCAATTTTTCTACATGTCCTGAAAGAATACAATTTATTTGTGCATGGTGAAAAGATCCTCATAGAGGTTCCACATGGTCTCTCCCATTCTCTATATTTCCCCAAGTATGGATACCTTATGTTCTTCCAGAAACACCTGTGTGGGAGCTGATTTCTAGACCTATGCCTGGAGTTGTTCATTATTTTCCTTGTAGTATGTAGGTTCTTTTCCATTTGTTTTTTCTCAATCATCATATAATTAGTATTTGACTTGGAGGCTCCCGCGAAGGCCAAGTTTGTTGTGACAATGGCTTTTGGATTCTTACTGGTGTCCATCAAGATCACCTTTCCTTTAATAAAAATTAATAAAATAAGGTTGCACAAGGTCATCCATAAAATGTTTCTTCATTTTCTGTATGACATTGTTTTGTATCGCATCATAGGTCACATTGTATATCTCCATCACTGGACTCTTGTCAAGAGGAGAAAGTTTCTCTTCCTCACTTGGGGCTTGATTTGTTGTCGGAGGAGGGAGAGCCTGAGTAGTGATCTGTTGTGTGCTTATCATGATATCAACATATTGATTTTCTTGCTCTGACTCCACCTCCATGTATTGGATTACTATCATATATTCAATTTCTTGAGCAAGTTGATTGTCCGACAATTACTTTCTCTCTTCTTTAAATATTCGGTTATGTTCCTCTACTTTGGCATGCTTCTATGCTGCTTATTCCTCTTATTTTATCTGTCTTTTCTTATTTTTTTTTCTTACTATAGTCTTCTAGTATTTTCTATTCTTGTTCTTTTTTTTTCTTTATTTCTTCCTCTTGCTTTCTCTACTTCCTCTTTCTTTCTTCTACTATGTCCGCTTTGAAAATTATGGGATCTGGTTTAAACTTGTGGCTATGTTCTTCTACCATAATATGCACAATATTTCTCTTTCCATATCCCTGCACTGGGTTGCAACTTTCTATTGGTTCTTATTTTGGAGTGACTTCTTTCCGAGGAGTAATTTGTGATGTCCCTGAGAAGATAACTAGTGAGCAAGCCTTAGTTTCATTCTATTAATTATTTATTCTTTCCTCCTTGGGTCTGGAATAAGTCTCGCTCGACCAAGTGAAATTAATATTTTCACAGTGTTGCTTCCAAATTCTCCTAGGATCATATGGGTTAAATTCCATGCGACCAAATTCAAACTTCTCTATCTCTTTTCCTTCAGTCTCAACAACCTTTAGATTCCTTATCTTGTACAATCCAATTTACGAAGAAAGAGTGGGATGTTGCATTGAAAATTGTCACCTTGACATTTTGTTGTCTGTATGAGCTCATTATCACTCATAGATTTCTCCCTTGCAAGTCTAACACATCAGTTCCTAATATCAAGCCTTGAAAATAAGAGAAAAGCTCATAAAAGTATTAAAAACTCTTGTACCGCACTTTCTCTTAGTATTGCCACACCTTTTGGCTATAAATATTGCAGAGCCAAATGCACTTTTTATTCATTAAGGGTGCGGAACCCTGTAAAAGATAAAAAAAGGCTCAAGTAAAATCTAGAAGTTCAGTTTGAGTCATTTTTGGAAGCTTCTAGAAACATTAATGCGGTGGAAAGTCCGCTCTTTTCATGTTCATGTATCCCATCCATTAAGGAGCTAACCCCATGATTTAAGGAACTAATCCCTTTGAAGGAGGATTCTATCCCTTCTTTCTTGGAGCTATAACCTCCTCTCTTTCACTATAAAAAGAGGCATAGGGCAGCCTCAAGGGGTTACAATTGATGAATTGAAGTTTTAGTATTGTTGGAGGCGAAGTGTTGTTGAAACTTAGACCCTTTTGGCTGAGATTTCATGTGGGAAAGATTACATACCTTTATGTATCTCAGTTGGAAGAGTGCAAGGCTGGTTAGAGTAAAGGAAATGCCTGTTCCGGACCCTAGGAAGGCCTATATGACATCAAGGCGGACACGGTTGTGAGGCTCTTATTTATTTAATTTAATACAAATAAGTTTATTTTTCTCAATAAGCTGTCAATTGATTGGTTTATTTTATGGATTCCTTGATCACCATAATAGATATGATTTATAAATATATGCTATGCAGGTGTTATTTGATGTTTTCTTGTTTCTGATTGCAAATCTTCGAAGGCAACTCTTTCAGGTGACTGAAGGACGACTACTACAAACAAGCGTTGGATCAAAAGTAAGATCGTTAAGCCTTTATAGCATTTAATTATGAATCACAATATATCTAGAGAAAGATAGTTTTATTTGTCCGTTTGTTGCTAGCTATCCATAGGACACTTGGGAGGTCTGTCTTGTCCGCAAGAATGACTTATCCGTCCAACATGGGCCACATTTCTTTCTTCTTCCTCTGCAATACTCTTAAAAAACCTATATAAATATGATAAGCTACTTTCTACATGATCGATTTGTCAGTGGCATACCTTGGTAGTATATCTGGAGCCTTCTGACCACCAAACACTCTCAGGTAAGTGCCATCTGGTGAGTCGAACCAAAAAACCAACTCTGACACTTCTTTCATTGCCTCACGAGACATTCACGGTGGGTCTTCCTCAAATATCAACTTGTATAATGGAATGAGGAGGTGATAAATAAAATTTTCCATGATTCCTTTGTAGCTACACTCTGAAATAAACTTGAAATAAATGTGTACTATAGGTTCCTTCAGTGACCAAGTCCAACTCATGTCAGGAAAATAATTTCAGGCATATATCACATCCAAAAAATAAGAAGACATGTATAATATGGCTTGCTTACCCTTGGGAGGGTTATTAAAATTAGTCACATGAATCCTCAATTGTTTAGCCAATAAGTCCAATCAATTAAATGTATTTCCTTCATTCATAATCTAATGCAGCAAGAATTCACATCCTTCAGGAAAGGTTTCAATACTTTGTTTACCATAGATCTAGAAACATAGGACTATCAAGTACTAAAAAGAATTCCTAAGATATTTGGTCTTTTAGGTATTGTTGGGTGTCTAACGGAACTTGGATGGATGCTTCACCCAACCTTTGATAAAATCCTATGTACTCAAGTAGTTGTTGACTACATAAAACTGAGAGTCTCTGCATGCTTCTGGTAGTGGTAAGTGATACATACTATGAAAATCATGTTCCATAAAAGAGGAAAGCCTTTTTCCATTGGAACTTCTAAGTATCATGGTCTTTTCATCTGTGTGTGACAGGATCCAGTTGATAATGTATGCGCAAGGAAAGGATATATACTTCCAGGCGATATTATGTAATCCTAACTCTTGGACATTGATGTAAACATGTATTTCCTCAAGATCTTGTTTTTAAGTTCTTGTTGATAAAAACTATGTCACTGTGTTCCATGAAATGTATGAATCCTTCTCAATGTGTAGTTGAGTGTCTGAAAGAACTGGAATAATGGTGGGAAAAATCAACTATCTCACTGATGTTTCTCTTTGTGGTGTATTTTTAGGAAGATATCTTTGGTGCCATGATTATAATCAATTGATGGAGAGAGATGACCTCAAAAATTTGCAGTACATGTATGACAACATGTAGTCATGGAAAACATAAATTAGCTCAAGAAAAATGGCCTATTTAGCAATATCAATGCAAAAAATCTCACACTGAGAGGAGGGATTGTGCAATTCCCGGGCTAAAGTTGTGACACTACCCTCACGAACTGTGCATTGTGTAGTATTAGCAATCAAGGAGGAAGATAGAGTTTGAGACTATGCAATGCGCAGTCCCAACTAGGTAGAGTGATGGAATGAACTACACATTACGAAGTCCTAGTTGACATCGTTAAAGGCTAAGGCTTCTGACCACGCAATTCACAGTTGGACAATACAATTACTACACATTTTACAATCTCAAAGTCCAAGCCCGAGGTTTTTCTCTTAAAGAGTGAAATGCATAGATGGGGAAGGAAATTGTTGGACATGATTGCACATATCTTCCCATGAAAGAGAGAAAAAAGTGACATTTCTGAGTTTTGGGGAAGGAAGGGAATTATATATAGCAGCAGGGAAGATAGATCAATGAAAATTACTTGCTAGAAACAAACATGCAAGAGGAAAAATGAACATGCATAAAATGACCCAACAATGGAAATTGTTGGTGGGAAAAAGGTAAGAACTCGGTGCAACACTTGGAAAAAAGTGAAAGATGGACCGAACCGACACTTGTACAATCTAATATAAGTTAAAACTCCAGCTACTATGAAAATAAATATGAAAAAAAACATTGACAGAAGCAAAAGAGACAAAAGTGAAAAAAAGTGACACATGCAAAACTTACACAAAAAAGCACTGAAAAATCAACCAAAAGTTCCTTGATATCCTTGGGAAGTCTAGAGATCTAAGATCGAGTGTGTAAATGAGCTCTATGGTCATCTATTAAATATATATATGTGGGTTATGGTCTATGATGCACGTGCCTAAAATCAACAAAAATGTGCCACTCATCTGAAAATCATAAGCAGCAACTTAGTGGACTTCATTGGACATTAATTGGGAAACTCCTTTTTTTTAAGAATTCCAACTCTAATTTTTTAGTAAATCACATTTTTCACACTGGTATAGGGGATTTCACAATCCCCATGCTCAAGGTCTTGGGCGATTCCTTGCCTCAATGAATTGCGTAGTTTCTGAGGGGAAGGAAAACTTTTGCACAATTTATGAGCTCAAGTTTGGCCTGCCTTCCAAGATTGAAAATTTCACATCCTTAAGGTTGGTCTATCTTCTAGGATTGTGTAGTTCAGATCCTGAAGCCTCAACGCAATTTTCAGAGACAACAGATTACATAGTTCCAAGAGGGAAGACAGACAATGTTGCAAGGTCATGGCAAGGGATGATTTGTGTTATAAAACTTATCAGATCAAGATCAAAACAAGAAATCACAAGCATTACATGGAAGGATAAGTCTTCAACATTGGAATTAATACATTATGATAGTGAATGATGAGCTCCTGTAGATAGAAGGAAGGCTCCAAAATCAAAGCGTCGGAAATTTTTTTGAGGGGGGTTGTAGCAACTACAATAGGGTCTTAACATAAGGAAAAATTATACTCTATTAAAAATGTAGTCTACCAATAATTATGCCCCTACACTAATTTTTTTCGTTTTTGATAACTATATTTTATTAGTGTACTAAAAATTATTGTCATTGTTGTTTATTATAGGATCCAGAGGAGTTCATGGACATAGGACGTGGATGGCATAAAACTACTAAATCTCAGAGAGTAAAGAGGGTCGAAGAAGATATGACAATGGAATCTACAGATACAATACAAATAAGAATAAAAATCAACCTCATCCAAAGGAGGAAGGTCTTTATGAATTCACAAATACTACACCATAGAGAAGAGAAAGTCAAGTTTTATTCCATGAGGCCTTTCAGGTCAAATTTATTGGTTGTAAATTCATAGAAATGGTGATTAAATGTGATGTTATGATCAAGGGAAATGTTTTAAAATTAGGATAGCCATGAGGGATAGCGATGTTGGATACTTTTCTAGTCGAAATTTTTTCTCGATATATATATACCTAGGATCATAATTTTTTCAACTCCAAATTAACATGATATCAATATGTCAAATATATGAATGAAGTGAAGTTTTGTGTTGGATATAATATTCATTAAAATTATATAAGTGGTTTACTAAACATTATTGAATATGTTGTTTATTACAGGATCCATATGAGTCCATCGAAGAAGATCATGTCATATCAAATGAGGACACACTAGATGATGGGGGACATTAGGTACTCAAATTTTGGTGTAACTTAAGAAAAAATTATATAATGTAATTTTGTGATACACCCATCTTTTTTCATGATATTATTAAAATTTATAGTCTATTATCCAATCTTGAAAAAAATATTGAGGCACACAAACCCTGCCTTTTATCCTATGAAATCCATGTAATTTTGGGTATTCTTGAACAACATAGATATATATGTGAAATCTTGAAATTATTTAATTGTATTAATATTACCTATGAGCAAAAAAACACTCCATTTTCAATCATTCAATTTTGCCTTGAAATGATGGTTGCGCGTGCATTTTTGTGAAGCAAACCAAAATTTCCTTGCTTCACTAAAATTCACACTGAAACTTCATTTCCTGGCCATTTTGATTGATTCAAATTGTATACTATTTAATTACTAATTTTACACACTATTGTTTTTCCAGTAAGTTTCTATTATTCATAAATTGTTGACACTCTTGGGGAGAGACTGTGAACTACGATGGATCCAACACTTTCATTTAGATCAACTTTGACCCTTAGATCACTAAATTAGAAACATTTAATTTTGTTAATGTTACTTATGATTAAAAAAATACTCTCCAAGTTGAATCATTCAATTTTTCCTTGAAATGAAGGGTGGGTGTGCATTTTTGTGAAGCATGCCAAAATTTCCTTGCTTCACTAAAATGCACGCCAAAACATAATTTATCGGCCAATATGATTGATTCAAAGTTTATATTGGTTATTTGATTATTTTACTTGATTTTACATTTTTATATATTTACTTTGAGCTTAAATATTTATACACCAAATTTGATACAACATTCTATGTTTTGTTTCAGCTTGCCTTATGTGAAAGTTGTGTACAAGTGGGAAACATAGTTATGTAGGCCATTTGTTAGACATGATGCAAGATTATATCCTAAGGCTAGGTATTGTCCAATCATGACCCATTTCAAATTTCATTACCAAGAGTGTAATTGGTTTGGCCCAAGACTGCATATTTTTTCTGACTTAAACATTGGCAGATATGATGAATTGCCACATTAGCAGACTTGGAATTTAGGGAGTGGGATTTATTTTAGGATAATGATTATGATATGTTTTAGAAAATGTTCGTATATTTTGGATGGAATGATCATTATTTCACTGCCAATTAATTGTAGGTCCTAGTGTTCTTTTATTTGAGCCACATAATCCCTACCTTTTACCCTTTAAAATCAATCCAATTTGGGGTATTCATGCACAAAAGAAATTTGTGTGAAAATTAATGTTAGTTGTTAGAAAAAAAGTACTCTCTAATCTAAATCTTTCATTTTTTCCTTGTAATGAAGGTTGGGCATGCATTTTTGTGTAGGCCAAAATTTCCTTATTTCACTAAAATGCACACCAAGGCTTCATTTATTGGCCAATGTGATCATTGTACAATAAATTATTGTGATTTTTTGTATTACAAGATCTAGAGGAGGCCATGGAAATAGGGCGTGGATGGTGTAGAGATACTAAATTATAGAGAGGAAAGTGGGATGAAGAAGATATGAAGATATAATTTACAGACACGATACAGCTAACAAGACAAAGAAACCTCAACCAAATGAGGAGAGTCTTTATGAATTAACAAATACTATAACATAGAGGAGAGAAAATCATTTTCTTTCCTTGAATCCTTTTAGGTCAAACTTATTGGTTGAAAATTCATAGTAATGGTGATTAAATGTAATTCTATGATCAAGGGAAATTTTTGAAAATTCGTATTTCCATGTGAGATAGGGATGTTCGATACCTAGGGTCATAAAATTAAATTTTTTAAACTCCAAATTAACATGATATCAATATGTAAAATAGATGAGTAAAGAGAAATTTTGTGTTGGATAACATATTCATTGAAATGATATAATTGG
Source organism: Pinus albicaulis (assembly GCA_034641835.2). Taxonomy (NCBI): domain Eukaryota; kingdom Viridiplantae; phylum Streptophyta; class Pinopsida; order Pinales; family Pinaceae; genus Pinus; species Pinus albicaulis. Next base: position 733,046,753 of record CM076579.1, read on the forward strand.
TTTATTACTAATTATTAAATATGTTGTGTATTACAAGAGCCAGGTGATACCATGGCAACAGATCATGTCATATCAAATGAATACACAATGGATGACATGGGACATCAGGTACTCAAATTTTGACTTAACTTAGTAAAATTTGATATAATGGAATTTTGTGATATGTCCATATTTTTTCATGATTTTATTAAATTTTATAGTGTATTATCCAAAATTGACAAAAATTAATGTGTGTTGTTGATTATTTTAGATATAAATTGGATAAAATGCAAAGCCTGAGCCTTCAACTAGAAAAAGAAAAATATATGCACATGGACGTCTAATCCAGAATTATGCAGGAATGAAATAAAATATAGAAATACACATAAACACAGAGATGCAACAAAAATAAGACTTCATTTCATTAATATCACATAACTAAAATATGCTTACAGGCATAATGGAAGTAAACTAGCTAGGGCACTGGTAGCTTATCTCTGAGAAGAGATGTGGTGGCTACAGGCATTTGAACTCTATTGCAATGAGGCTCGAAGGCCTATTTATTATTGAGAAACAATGGAAAATCCAAAAAAATCCAAAAAGCTAACCCTAGGAGATGAAGTGCCAAAACTATGGGCCTTGTTTAGGTAAATTGGTACATCAACTTCCCCAGGACGTAACTTTGGCATAGAATCTTCATTTGATGACCACAAAACCTCATTAGAAAGATATATACAAGGAATAAAAAAATTTATGTTTGAAACATCATTCATACACCAATTTTTCTCCCATTTTTCCCCAAAAATGTCATTTAGGGCCTCAAAATGGCTCTGAAAGTTCAAGACCCGAAAAAACTGCTAAAAATAGTAAATTGTCCTACTATTAAGGAAACTGAAAATTTAAAAGAAACAATGGTGGGGCCCCAAGTGGAATAGGCAGGTGGCCACCAATATCTTCCTGGATCATTCCTCCCCCATTAGGAAGCAATGGTCCCCATTGTGTTGAGTTCGTCCATGAGATGAGGGAACTTTTGTTGAACTTGGTCCATGTTGAGCCAGTTCCTTTAGTGCAGGAGTTGGTCAAATTTGACAACCTGATACAGTTGGATCTTCTGCTGGAAAGTTTTATTGATTTTAGTGTCCATGATATGATCTGTTGTGTCCTGTTCCATGCATTATGGGTTTAAATCTATTGGTGTGAGTTGTTCTACAATGTCGTAGGTGTCTAGTAGAGGTGGGAAGTAGGGACGAAGGTAGTCCACATTGAACACTAGGTGCAGACCAAGGAATGGTGGAATACTAAGCTCAAAGGCATTGTCCCATATAACCTTGGTGATGGTGTATGGCCCATATTGGTGTAGGTGAAGCCTACGATGCGGTTCAGCGAGGCGCTCCTTCTGCAAATGTAACCAAAATTTGTCACCCACCTGGAATTTGTGTGGCACCCAATGTCAATCATGTCGTTGCTTGTACTCGGCATTAGCTCTATCAAATATTGCATAAAATTGTTGGCAGATGTGCTGAATGCACTCAATGAAGTTGTTTTTCTTGTCAACTTCAAACTAGACATGAGCCAAATCAATCCGAGTAGCTACACATGGCATGGCTACGTCAATGGAACATAGTGGTTGGAATCCTAAGCCCACCTAAAAGGGGTTGAGATGTGGAGATATCAGTTATAGTTGTGTTGTACATAGGTAATTATCTCATTCCATGTGTGTGGATGCTTTGAGTTGTACATGCACATAATGTGTATGATCATCATGTTGAATACCTATGCCTGGCCATCAGCTTGGTGATGGAAAGTTGTGGACTTGGTGAGCTTGGTGTACAACATTGACGAGAGGTTGGACCAAAATGTACTGAGCAACCTATTGTCCCAATATGAGATGATATATTGTGGGATCCCAAAGTGTACCTACACTCATTCAAAGAAGAGTTTAGCAGTGGTTTCTGTTGTGATATTCTTCTTGGAGCCCGCCATAATGGCCATCTTCGAGAATTTGTCGATGACCACAAAAACACAGTCATTTCCATTCTTAGTAGAAGGAAGGCCCAACATGTAATCCATGGAAATGTATTCCCGAGGTCGACTTAGGGTATGCAACAGAGTATAGAGGCCTTACTTCTTGATGGCCAATTTTGAAATGGCGTAGGCAGTCCAGGATCTAATGAAATTCTCGACATACGGTCGAAGTATCGGCCAATAGAAATACTTCTGAAGTACTGCCACTATTTTCTTGACCCCGAAATTCCTAGTGACCCGATTGTAGTGTGCTTCCCAAATCATCTTGGCACGCTTGCTTGAGGTAACACAAAGGTGTCACAGGTGACATAGAAGTGCATCCAGGAGGTGAAAATTTGGAACTTTCTTACCCTACAAGAGCATCTTGTATGTGTGGCCGAATTCTAGATCACTCTTGTAGAAAAGAGACTAATCAAAAGTCTAGTGCCCATAAGAGTTGACCACGATGGTTAGCGCCACGAACGATGGTCAGCTGAGGCATACTGCAACATTATTGGTGCTTCCATTCTTGTAGTTGATGTTCAATTGAAACTTTTGCAGATATGTGGACCACTTCTGATGGCGATCGTTCTGCAACTTCCTTTGTGTCTGTATGAACTGTAGGGGTCGGTAGTTTGTGTGCATGATTGTTTCCTTCCTAAAAATGTAATGCTTCCATTTTTGGAAAGCCTACACAATGGAATACATCTCTTTGTCATAAGTAGGATAATTTTGGACTATGTCAGACAGTGTCTCACTGTGATATTCCCCTGTTGAGTAATAACTTCCCCAATAGCATAGTATGAGGCATAGGTCTCGATCTCAAATGGTTGTTTCAAGTCTGGTAATGTGAGCATTGGGGTAGAGTAGAGGTGATGTTTCAATTCGATGAACCCCTTATGTTTCTATTCATACCAAAAAAAAAATTATTCTTCTCCTCCCTTGGTGACTTGGATCAAGGGCCAAGTGATATGAGATAACCCTAACATGAACTTGTGCTAGAAATTGGCAAGACCCAGAAAGCTGCGAAGCTCTGTTAGAGTGATTGGGGCTAGACAATCCAAAATGACTTGGATCTTGGCTAGATCCATGTGCACCCCTTGCTCATTAATAAGGTATCCCATATACTAAACCTAGGTCATGCCAAAAGTGCACTTCTCCAAATTGGCATACAACTTGTGTTGTCATAGTGTTTGGAGGACCTATTGGATGTGGTGGAGGTGCTCTTCCCAGGTATAGCTGAAGATCAGGATTTAATTCAAGTACACTACTATAAATGAGTTGGTGAATGGCCACAAGATGTCATCTGTCAACCTCATGAAGGTTGTGGTAGCATTCGTCAACTTGACAAGCATGACCAACCATTCGAAAAGGCCCTCCTTGGCTTTGAAGGTATTTTTCCATACATCGGAGGGCTTGATTGGTAATTGGTGATACTCAAACTTCAAGTCAATCTTGCTAAATATTTTCCCCCATTGAGTTCATCCAGAAGGTCATCAATCCATGGGATCAGATACCTATTCCATACAATGATCTTGTTTAGCGGCTGATAGTCAATACAGTGTCTCCAAGTCCCATCATTCTTCTGCACTGACACTATCGGGCTCCCATAGGGCAATGAACTTGGTCGGATGTGGCCTTTCTGCAGAATCTCTTGAATATGCCTCTTGATTTCATCGTTCTCCAGAATATAGCAATGATAAATTGGTCCATTGGGAAGTGGTTCACCTGGGGTTATATAGATGGGGTGCTTGACATAACATTGTAGAGGCACCCCTATGGGTGAGGTGAAGATATCCTTGTACTCCTCCATGACCTTGTCTATCTATTTTTGTCATGTGGAGGAGCTCTGTCTGGAGGTCATAGCCATATTCTTCTTCTTGCCTTTAGGGTGGATTATCAAGAAAAAAAATTCGCAGTTTTGGAAATGGTCTTACTGCATTTTTTTGCAGTAACCAAAGAGATGGCAATAGGCAGTGCTATCTCTGGTATCTTGTACAACTTATTTCCCAAATTAACAATAACAACACGAGGTTGGGACTCATACACAACATGTCTCTTCCACAAATATGGTTGGCCTAATAATACATGAGAAACATCAAGAGGAGCAATGTCACATAATACCTCATCCATGAAGGGTTTGATGTTGTAGGGAAGGTGAACTACTAGCTGAAGCAGAGATCTCATCCTTAGTGAAGCCACCCAATGGTGTACGACTATGGGTGTGTTGTGGTCGGCAAGACTGACCACTTCATGCCATCTACTGAAATGAGGTTATTTTGGATCTCGATGTTGATGATGAACTGCAACAGTGAACCCTTTACCCACATCCAGGAATGGAAGAGACGCTCCCTCTCCTTTGGATCTTTCGGTTCCTCCTTCTGGATCTTCATGGTGGAAACAGTGGTGTTAGACCACCAATGAATTCTTGTCCCGACACTCACTTGTGTTGTGAGTGGAGCTCGTATGGAACTCACACCACTTTTTCGTGTCCTTCTCTAGATTTGCATTTTTTTTTTCTTTTCTTGTGTCTTTGGCGGGTTATCCTGGGTCACCCTGCCTTTGCTTTATTCTTTTCTCTGTGGTTTGGGGGAACCTTTCCCTTACTTCTGATTCATAGATCCAAAGTCTCTCTTCTTCTGTTTGAACTTCTACTCAATCTTGGAAGAATACCAATATGTTGCGCCAAGCGAGTATATGTTGAGGAACTCCATTTTCTCTTGAATTTATATGTGCAGATAGTTGTGGTACTTCAGCACCAAATGTTTCTCTGAATATTTGATACCCAAATTTTTGTGCAGGGTATGGAATAGATTTGTCATCCCATGCACATATTGATCCATTTTCTTCTGTAGTGTATTCCATTGTATGTATTTGTCTTCATAGCTTCCCATGGAATAATATTGTTCCTTGATGGCATCTTAGAAATAATTCCAAGTGGGTGAGGCTGAAACAGAGAGGGTTCCCTCCCGTCCTTTTTCTCATAGTAGGTTTCCCACTAGTCCTTAACATGGGGGGTGACTTTGAGGAGTGCAAAAATAATATTTTCCCGGTTGAAATAGTCATGAACCGAGAAATAACCTTCTAATAGATACAACCATCTATCTAAAATACCTGCATCTATTTGGCCCTCAAATATGAGAATTTCAAAATTTTCTTGTACCTTAAAAGGATTTGCGCCTCCAGAATGGCTGCTGGATGCAGATGCATCGCCCGTGGGAAGTCGTTGAAGGATTTGGGAAAATTTATCCATCACCACGTTCAAATTTTCACCTCCAGGGTGAAATTCTATGTCACTCAGCGACCTGATTGTAGTGTGCTTCCCAAATAATCTTGGCACACTCGCTTGAAGGAACAAAAAGGTGTCCCAGGTGACATAGAAGTGCATCCTCAAGGTGAAACTTTGTAACTTTCTTACCCTCCAAGAGAATCTTTTATGTGTGTCCAAATTTTGGATCACTCTTATAGAGAAGTGGCCAATCAGAAGTCGCATGCCCTCAAGAGTTGAGCATGGTGGTTAGCGCCATGATCCGTGGTTGGCTGAGGCAGTCTGCAACATTATTGGTGCTTCCCTTCTTATAATTGATGTTCAAATGAAACTATTGTAAATATGAAAAAAAATTCTGATGGTGATTGTTCTGCAACTTCCCTTATGTTTGTATGAATTACATGGGTCGGTGGTTTGTGTGGATGATCGTTTCCTTCCCAAAAATGTAATGCTTCCATTTTTGGCAAACCTGCAAAATGGAATACATCTCTTTCTCATAAGTGAGATATTTCTAGACTGTTTCATACATTGTCTCACTATGATATGCCCCTATTGAGTAAGAACTACCCCAATAGCATAGTCTGAGGCATTTGTCTCGATCTCTAATGGTTGTTGCAAATATGGTAATGTGAGCACTCAGGCAAAGAAGAGGCGATGTTTCAACTTGATGAACACGTTCTATTGAGATTTGGACCAAATAATTTTTCTTTCTCTCCAACCTTGGTGACTTGAATCAAGGGCAAAGTGATATGAGAGAACCCCAACATGAACCTACAGTAGAAATTGGCAAGACCGAGAAAGATGCAGAGCTCTGTTAGAGTGGTCGAGGCCAACCAATCCTGAATGGCTTGGATCTTGGATGGATCCATATGTACCCCCTTCTCATCTATAATGTATCCTAGATACTATACATGGGTCATGCCAAGTGAAATTCTCTAAATTGGCACACAAATTTTGTTGTCATAATGTTTAGAGGACCTGTCGGATTTGGCGGAGGTGCTCTTCCTAAGTCTGGCTGAAGATCAAGGTATCATCCAAGTACACTACTAGAAATGAGTTGGTGAATGACCGCAAGATGTCATCCATCAACCTCATGAAGGTTTCATGAGAATTTATCAACCTGAAAGGCATGACCAACCATTCAAAAAGGCCCTCCTTGGCTTTGAAGGAAGTTTTCCACATATCGAAGGGTTCGATTGGTAACTGGTGATACCTAAAATTCAAGTCGATATTGATGAAATATTTTTCCTCCTTGAGTTCGTACAAAAGGTCATAAATACGTAGGATTAGGTACCTATTCTAGACAATTATCTTGTTTAGTGTCTGATAGTCAATACAGAGTCTCCAAGTCCCATCCTTCTTCTGCACCAACATGATCTGGCTCCCACGGGTCGATGAAAATGGATGGATGTGACCTTTATGCAACATCTCCTGAATCTGCCTCTTGGTTCCATCATTCTCTAGAATATAGCATCGATATATTGGTCCATTGGGCAATGGTGAAACTAGAATCAGATCGATGGGGTGCTTGATCTGATAGTGCAGAGGCACCCCTACGAGTGAGATGATATTTCCTTGTACTCCTTCACGACCTTGTCCATCTATTGTTTTCGTGCGGAGGAGCTCTGTCTAGAGGTCATGGCCATAATTTTTTTCTTTGCATGGAGGAGGATTATCCGGAAAATATATATATATATATATATATATATATATATATATATATATATATATATATTGTTGAGCCTCAAAATTGTGCTTTCCTTCACCTCATTTTACCTCATTTTCCCTTGTCCATTGCTATCTTAGACCCAATTGATCAATGAATATAGTTAAAATTACTTCTAGAATGATTTACATGACTGACTTGTTAAATTTTGTGATTTTTTCCATTATAAAGCATTTTGACCAGAACTAGTTGCAGAATGCAGACATTCCGTAGCTAACCGGCGATTCTGCAGCTGCCTTCATGTTTGAGTATGTTCCAGGTGGCCTCTTGAGAAAAACCGCATATGGGCATGATCCACGTCATGTCTACATGGTTCATTGCTCATCATGGAGGAAGAAACGAATTCTGGGTATGGTTTTGAACGTGGGGAACACATTTAGGAAGGAAGACTTCTATTAGGACTGTCTCAGTCCAGATGTATTTTCCTCTTCACGCAGCCACTTCAAAGAGTCCTAACGTGATTCCGATAAGGAAAGACAGTGTTCCTGAATTGTTGCAAGTATTTTTATGTGCATTTGCTTTATAAACGCTTGGGAGACCGAGAGCTATGTTAGAGATTTTATGTTAGATTTGATGCTAGATTTTGTTTAGACTCTGTGCTACATTTCTGAAGACGCAGAGTGTTATGTTCAAGTTCTTTCATCTTTAATGAAGCAGACAGTGTTATTGTGAAGGCGTTGATTTGATTTGGAGTTGAATTCCGTCAGGTGGTAGAGGGCCCCTGCCTCTTGCACGGATTTATTTTGCGTAAATTAGATAAGTTTTCTAGCCGCCTTTACGTTTTGCATTTGAATTAATAGTTGTTTTAATTAGCTACTGTAGTCGTACTCATTCTAACTCTTCCGCAAGAAGACACTCTTCCAAAAGACTATAATGATGAATGGGAAAATGACTATAGTATTGTAGGATTAGAAGTTGAATTCATAGTTGTTTTTAATTAGCTACTGTAGTTATATTCATTCTAACTCTTCCACAAGAAGAAATTCTTCCAAAAGATTATAATGATGAATGATGAATGGCTATAGTACTGTAGGATTTAGTTGTAGTTTTTGTTGTTCACTATCACAGTTACACTTGTTCTAATCACTCTTCCACAAGAAGAAACTCTTTCAAGAAATTCTTAAGAAGTTCAAGACATGACCGTGATAATGAATGATTTAGTTGTGTGTTTGTACTAAGTATCATCTCTGTTCTTGCTCTTAAACGCTTGCCCAAGACATCATAATGACGAGTAGGGTATGGATGTGATAACTTAGTTTTTCATTTGCTTTCAGTCCATTTTCTTACAATTGCACTCAATTACACAGTCAGAATTGTTCTACCTCTTCCAAAAGAAGGAACTCTTCCAAAATATCACTAATGATGAACAAACAGATTGTGTAACTTCATATAATAATGCATGTTAGCATAGTTAGAATGCTCCGGAGTTTCATTGCATTTAACTCATGTTCAATTACTTTGTTTCGAGTTTGATGATGACTTATAGTTCAACATTGTTCTAGATTAGTGGCATCTTAGGTTCATTCTTAGATTAACTCATTGCACTTGCACTTCATATTCAAATTGTCATCCATTGCACAATAGATTACTTCAGTTGTTAGGATTAACAAGACAGCCTTCATTATTCACAAGCCTCTTCTTGCTCTAAAATCCCTAATTGATCTATAACCATATGAACAGAAGACAACATCATTCTAAGGCCTGAAGTACCTCTGCAATTTCCTCATCATTTTATAAACAGAGCTCTTCCTCAAAAGACTACTTTGGAAAGAAATCAATAACTCTTGAGTAAAGGTTTTGTGACATTCAATTAAATTGCAGAATAGAGATAGGAGCTAATTCTAGAATAGAAGATCTTATGATGATAACAATGTCTTTCCTCTAATTATGTTTCAAATCTCTAATAAAGGACAAAGTATTGCATCATTGTAAGTTAGTTGTTTCACTGTTTATTTAGAGGATTTGCATGTTTAGTGATCATTTCTCAAGTTTAGTTTGTGTTTTGAATAATTTGTTTAAAATTAATTATCAAGCTTTGCTTTTATTTAGTCATAGTTTAGATTTAATTTTGCTTCAGTATTCCCAATTGCATTTTCCATTTGTCATTCCATCAATTAGGCTTAACTCTGTTTTTAATCACCAGCTTCTTTCCACTAGCTTTCTAGGCATTTTTCCTGCAAACATAAAACTACCAAAAGACCAAAAACATCACAAAACACTACACACAACGCATTAGGAAACAAGCACCTAGGTACATACAGTACACTTCACTTCAGCAGTTTACAAATCCTGGTTGACAATTAAATGAGCTCAGTTTAGGAGACTAGATTGAGACAAAACATTTTGGCGCTGTTGCCGAGGAAGTGAAAACTAGGTAACCTTTGTTTCTTAGCATCCAAAAAAAAATTTATGCATAGGGAGAGAGATTCAAGGGGAATATTTATAAGCAGCAGAGGCAGAAGCCTGAATTCTAGAACACCACTTGTTTCATCTAGATCCAGAGCTAGTACACCTTTAACTCAAACCCATCTTCCATCCTCCTTTGATCTTGGACTTCTAGAAGATCTAAGGTCAAATATTCCATTAGAGAAACCTTCCACTTCATCCACTGAACCTGCCATAGAAGAAGATCTAAAAACTCCTGTTAGGAACACAAACCTTTCTACTTCCACAGGAGAGTCAACCATGGCAGAAGAAGGAGGGGGAGGAGTTTTTAATGGAGAACACACATTATTTGGAGGTAGAGGCAGAGGTAGAGGAGAAGGAGGTAGAGGTGCAGATGGAGGAAGAGGTAGAATAGGAAGCTCTTTTGGGTTCCCTATACTTGATGAAGAAACCAATACAACCATGAAAAACATTTCACCCTCTGTCCTTCCAAACTTCTATGGACTTAAAACTGAAGATCCTGAAACTTTCTTATTCGAATTTGAAGTGCTGTGTAGGACTTATGACTACTTACAAGATGCTCAAAAACTGAAATTATTTCCTTCAACTTTGAAGGGAGCAGCATTGAAGTGGTTTATGAGTTTAAACAGTAGTTCTATTAGAACATGGGAAGACATGAAACAATCATTTCTAGAGAGATACTTGGATTATTGTATGCCGGTTAATCATAAGGAAGAAGTGTTCAAGATGTTACAAAAAGAAGATGAAAACTTAGAAGATTTGTTGGAAATATTTAATTACAACATCAAAAGGGAAAAAATGGAAAATCTAGATCAAGACACCTTAAAAGCTCTTTTGTTGAAAACAATTACGGATGAATGGTTGGATATTCTTAACATGATGGGAAAAGGGGATATATCACAACTTACATTACCTGAAATATCTGAGTTATGTATCAACCTTTCAAGAGGGAAATCCAAAACTGTCAAAGGTCCAAGAGATCCCGCTCTTGCAAGGGCAAGTAAATCTGCTTCTGGGACAGTAAGTAGATCAGAAATAGGACACATGCTTGATGATTTTAAATCTGATATCTTAGGGAGTCTTAGTGAACAAATAGACACCCTTAAGATACAAAACAAGGAAAAGGCTGAATCTGATGCTTTGGCAATCTTTTGTCCCAAATGTAGAAAGAAACATGCCCTAAGAGAGTGTCCTTTGGATGTAAAAGTTATAGAAACCTGTGTCATTTGTTCTAAGAAACATGAGACCAAGAATTGTCCTTCTCTTCCTGGTCTCAAGGCTGTTTTTCAGGAAGAAAATCCTACAGATTCCACAGAGTCTCTTAATTTTGTATCTAGAAGACCTTGGCAGGGACCTCAGACACAAGGATTCCATGATCAAATGTATAATCAACCTCCACCTTGGAATTCTTGGCAGCAACCTTGGCCCCAATTTCAAAATCAATCGCAATCTTGGGCACAAGGAACACAAAGTCCCTATGGAAGATACTCTCCATACTATCAGTATCCACCATCATATCCACCATATCCACATTTTTATCCTCAAAATCCTCAACAAAATTTCCCTCAAAATCTTCAACAACATCATCAGAACCAACCACATCAAAATCAACCACTTCCATTACCATTCCCTCAAAAATCCAATCAATTGCCAGCTCAGCCCATACCAAACCCCAATAATAAGAACCCTCAGAATACATACATGATAGAAGGTCAACAATTTCCAACTTATTTAATTACTCCTCTAGACCTTAGTGATGTTCAAATTAGGTCTGGAAGGATATTAGAGAAGAGGAAACCTTCTGTGATCATACAAGAACAAGATAATTCTGAGGAAGACTCCCTACGGGTTAATAAAAGTCTTGAGGAAGATACATCCTTTCAAGATCAAAACATTGAAAAACTGAAACAAAAAGATCCAATAAATCAAACTCCAGTATTAGAGCAACCATCCACATCTACTGCAGAAAATTTTCCAAAGATTATAATGTTGATAAAGGTAGGAAAACAACTGTTAACAGATTTTTATTGTTAACTGAGAAGAAGCAAGAAAACGACACAAGCTCATCGTATTGGAAATCCCAATTTTAGCCAAAACAATAAAGGAGTTGAGTATGAAGACAACATGAAAAAGAATAAGAGAAACCAAGAAAATTCAACTGGTAGGACAAATAGCAGACATTATGATGGGCAAGATTGCTATTCCAAAGTATCTTGACCCAGGAAATCCAGTTGTCAAAATTCACATCAACGGAATTGAAATTCAAAACACACTCATTGACTTAGGAGTAGCAATAAACATCATGAGTAGACAGATCATGGACAAACTGAAACTTCCTAATCTTCTCTTTACACCCACACTGTTACAATTAGCAGATAGATCGGTGATCAAACCAGATGGGGTAATAGAAGACATTCTAGTGTCCCTAGATTCTTGGGAATACCCTGTAGATTTCATGATCCTAACTCCCAAGAATAATCTAGGAGGCCATCCTGTTATACTAGGAAGACCTTGGTTGGCCACAGCTGATGCTTTTATTAGTTGTAGGTCCGGTGATATGTATATTTCTGATGGTAGTTCAACAAAGAAATTCACTTTATATCCTCCAACTAGGACAATTACAGATCTAGATGACACTCAATGGATAGAGGATGAAGAATATTTACAACCACTCTTCACAATTTCAGAAATTAGTGAAGATAATCAAATTCTGAATACTCTAGAAAACTTTGAATCCTCTCCAGAACACAAACATGAATCATTTAAAGAGGGATCCAATATTTAGTTTTTGTCATCTAGGCAAATGTCTCTTCATTCTATGGACAAATTTGGCAGCTCTACAAATGAAATTTTTCCAGGCAAAACTTTGAATATAAATAAGAACCTAGAAAAATCTCAACAAGAAGAGTTAATCAAAGTATTACAGAGACATTCTTCTGCATATGCATGGGAATACACTGACATGAAAGGGATAAGTCCCAAGACTTGTACTCATCACATCTACATAGAGGCAAATGGCAAACCAATCAGACAGCCTCAAAGACGGATGAATCCAAATCTTAGGGAAATTGTCAAGGAAGAATTGCAAAAATTGTTAAATGTTAATTTCATCTATCCTATTTCAGATAGTCAGTGGGTTTCTCCTTTGGTGATTGTGCCTAAGAAAAATGGAAAATGGAGGGTGTGTGTTGACTACCGAGAACTGAATAAAGCTACTCTTAAAGACCATTTTCCCTTACCTTTCATAGATCAAGTATTAGATACATTAGCCGGTAAAAAGTACTTTTCATTCCTGGATGGGTTTAGTGGTTACAATCAAATCCAAGTAGCACTTGAAGACCAAGATAAAACCACATTTACTTGTCCTTGGGGTACCTATGCCTACCGAGTATTGCCATTTGGGTTATGCAATGCACCCGCAACATTCCAAAGGGCAGTATTAGGAATTTTTTCTGATCTGATACATGACTGTGTAGAGGTGTACATGGATGATTTTACAGTTTATGGGGATACATTTGAAGAGGCTTTAGGAAACTTGGAAAAGGTCTTAAAAAGATGTCAAGAAGCAAACCTTTCACTTAGTCATGAAAAATGTTTTATGATGTTCACTGAAGGTATTGTTTTAGGGCACCACATTTCAGGGGATGGGATTAGAGTTGATGAGGCGAAAGTTGAAGTTATTTCTAACCTATCCATTCCAAGTTGTCAAAGAGATGTTATAATTTTTCTAGGATTTACAGGGTATTATCGGAGATTTATAGAAAACTTCACCAAAATAGCATCTCCTCTCTTCAAATTACTCACCAAAGATTGTGAATTTAAGTGGACTTCTGATTTCCAGTTAGCTTTTGAAACCCTGAAAACCAGAATTTCTTAAGCACCTATATTAAGGGGACCTAACTGGAAGTTACCTTTTCATATCTCGACAGATGCTTCCGATACAACTTTAGGAGAAGTATTGGGACAGAAAGATTTAATTCCCTATGCCATCTATTATATCAGTAAAAATTTGACTCCCGCAGAGTTAAACTATACTGTAACTGAAAAAGAGTTTTTAGCTGTTGTTCATGCCATAAACAAGTTTAGACACTATATAACAGGCTATGAAACTTTTGTTCACACTGATCATTCTGCAATTAGATATTTAATGAATAAATCAATCACTAATGGCAGAGTTATAAGATGGTTGTTACTATTGCAAGAATTCAACATTACTATTCTAGATAGGCCTGGAAAACAAAACACTGTGGCTGATTTCCTATCTAGAATCCAAAATATCAAAGATGGCACTCCGGTTGAAGATCAATTTCCTGATGAATATCTTTTTGCAATCTCTACTCAAACTCCATGGTTTGCTGATATTGCCAATTATTTAGTTTCAGGAAAATTTCCTTCAATTATGAATGCAAGGGATAAAAGAAAAATTATTAATGATAGTGCAAGATATTCATGGGTCGCTAATGAGTTGTACAAGACAGGTCCAGATTTGATCATTAGAAGGTGTGTTCGTGAAGATGAGATGCCCGAAATTCTCAAGGCATGTCATGATGAACCTTGTGGCGGACACTTTGCAGATAAGAGGACAGCCTATAAGATCCTTAATTTAGGATATTATTGGCCATCTTTGTTTAAAGATGCAAAGGAGTATGTAAAAAGGTGTGACAGTTGCCAAAGGGTAGGGAAACCTTCTCCTTCAGGTGAGATGCCATTACAACCTCAGGTACACATTGAACCTTTTGAAAAATGGGCTTTGGACTTTGTAGGACCTATTAGTCCTCCATCAAGACAAAAGAAATATATATTAGTTTGCACTGATTATGTTACTAAATGGGTAGAAGCTAAACCATTACTTGTTGCTAATGAATCATTTGTAGTTACTTTTCTTTTTGAGGATATTTTTACTCGTTTTGGTGTCCCAAGGGAAATTGTTACAGATCAAGGAGCTCAATTTACATCAAGGCTAGTGGAGCAAATGATGGAGAGGTACAAAATCAGGCATAGAAAATCTACTCCTTATCATCCACAAGCAAATGGTCATGTGGAATCTACTAATAAGGTCATTGAAGGAATCCTAACAAAGACTGTTCATTTACATAGAAGAGATTGGGTAGATAGGCTTCCTGAAGCCTTGTGGGTCTATAGAACTACATGGAGAAACACAACAGGCCATACTCCTTATGAACTTGTTTATGGAAAGCAAGTTTTGTTTCCCATAGAGTTCCAGATTCAAACTTTCAAAATGGTAGTTCAGCTAGGACTTGATTTAACGGAGGCACAAAAGCATAGACTGGAGCAAATTAATGAATTGGATGAGATCAGACAAGATGCAGTTCATAAAACAAGTCTAGTCCAACAGCAAAGGGCTAGATGGCATGACAAGTACATCAAGGAGAAGAAATTCAAAGAGGGTGACTGGGCTCTTTTGTTTGATTCAAAATTCAAGGATTTTCAAGGGAAATTTCAGACACATTGGCTTGGGCCATATGAAATTGTTCGAATTTTTGATAATGGGGCAGTAAAAATCAGAACTATAGATGAAGAAGAGGTCACTTTTCTTGTGAATGGTCATAGACTGAAACTATACCACAAGCCACTCTCAAGAGAAGAGTTTGTCAAGAAGTTCCAAGAAAGCAATGATGTGAAGTTAATGAAGAAGAGTCTCTCTTCTTCATCAACTTGATTAAATTTTCTGAAGCATTTCTTTAAAAAAAAATAAAAAAAAAATAAATAAATAAAAATAAAGGTATAAACATGAAAACCAATCATTGATTGGCATGTTTTTACAGAAAAGATAGGGTGAAAATCAGAGTCTCTCTGACACTCTAACTTTTCCCATTTTTGTTTTTACAAGCAGCTATTACAAAAATCATAAGTTCAGTTCCATAGTGCTTATGATTCATTTCATTTCATTTCACTCCATCCACTTATTCATCCATACTCCATTTCATTTCATTTCATTTCACTCCATCCACTTATTCATCCATACTCCATTTCATTCCACCATTCATATTTCACTCCATTCCACATTTCATTCATCTCATTTCATCCTCCATCCATCTCATTTTCATGTCAAAATATAAAATTTGATGTCTTGCTGAAAGTGAATAAAATATGTCATGAATTGCAATACAGTTCTTATGTTCTTTCACTTCATTTCATAAACCGAATCCATTCCATTTCATCATCCACTTCATACATATCATAATCCATCATCCATCTTCATTCATACCATTTAACATTTCACCCATATTCCAAAAACATTCCATTTCATGATTAAAGTACTCTACAGGAACATTCTGCAGCTCAATGGACATTCTGCAGTTGATCAGCCTTTCTGCAGCCAGACAGTCTTTCCACAGCTATAAACCCTGAAGGCATCAACCAGCAGACATTAGAATTGCAACAAAGTGACCCAGTGTATCCATGAATCAAAAGCATCAAGAAAATTATGAAGACTCCTCCAAAGGTGAACAAGAAGACAAAGGCTACAAAAATCAAATGAAAGGTAGAGGTAACAAGTTTAAATTATAATGGCATTTCATAAAAGTTTAGCATAGTTTAGTTATGGATTGTTTGAAAAGGTTGTTTTAATTGTTTTTATTGATCAACACCAATAAACCCTCCACAGACTTTGGATTAAAATCTTCCATTTCAAATTTCATATCCGATATCATTTAAGCGGTTAAAAAATGGCCGAGGTATTTGAATTCTCCACGTCTCTTAACCAAATCATTCAATGATGATTTCCTCTGCCGTCGTAAAAATCTCCGCCGTCTCTTCAATCATTAATACATTCCCTCCACCTCACTCCACTACTCCATTCCGTGACCACTGCCATCACTTCATTCTGTAGCCGGCATTTCATTCCGAAGACAGAGATATTATTATCACCGAGAGCAGAGCCAAAGGATATCAACTTGAATAGCATTGAGCATTGTAAACTCAGATCAGAGCAAAAGGGTAAATTCAGAGGTATAGCAGCGTGAGAATTTGAAGCCATTTGATTCCATGGGTATACAAAGTATCACTGTGGGCAGAGTTTGAGCATTCTTACTATAAACACAGAAGTGTAGCAGTGTGGAGTTTGAAGTCTTTTGTCACTAGGAGACAGAGGTGTTGCAGTGTTGAAATTGAAACCATTTGCTACCAAGAGCCAGAGGTATTGCAGTGAAGAAGTTGAAGTCAGTTGTCACTGTTAAACAGAGACATATCAGTCCAAAGTTTAATTGTCAACAGAGGCATATCAGCCCGAGATTTTGAAGCTGTTGCCACTATAAATCAGAGGTATGTCATTCCAAAGTTGAAACCATTTCCATTCAGAACTTAAAGCCATTTCAATCCGAAAGTGAAAGTCATTGTTTTTGTGGGTAGAAGAGTGTTAATTTGAACATTGAAGAAGCAATCATGGGTTTCATTGTAAGAACTGAACCAGTGGGTTCAAAATATTTAGAAGGCTACCCTCAATGCAAAGAAATGTTACAACAAATAGGATGGCTTCAATTTTTAGAGAAATTTAATGGCTTCCACAAGGAAGTCACTAAAACATTTGCAAGATCATTTCAAGGAACCGAAGTTGAGGTGGGTGATGTAAAATTTACTGTCACTGAAGTTTTCATTGCAGAGGCTACAGGGTTGCTCAGAACTGGAGAGAGATGGTTTAAAAATAGAGAATTCCACAATGACTCCTGGAAACAAATTTTAAAATCACCAGGTATGGATGTCAGTGTATTTAAGAAAGGAATTCCGAGTTCTGCATTGAAAAACAAATGGAGAAACATACTACTTCTTCTGCAAAAATTTATTACATGTGAGGGTAGATATGGAACATTTTATGTCTACCACATTAGACTAATGATGCATTTTGTGGGGGAAGACTTAAACCTACCATATTTCTTGCTTCAAAGTCTGAAGAAGATGGCTTCCTGTGTTCAGAGAAGAGTTCAATTTTTAGAGACAACCCTATATCATCATGGTTTGGTCAAAATTTTGATTGAGCATCATCTAGCTAAAACAAATGATACATGGGACGATTTCTTAATAAGAAATCATTTTGAAGAAGCAAAAGAACCATCACCTAACCACAGCCTACAAAGAGAAGTAGGAAATGGAGAGCTTCAAAAGTTGAAATTGACAAACCAGTCCAAGAGAGCAGTGAGGAAATCATTTTAGAGAAGTTGACCCAAATCAAGAGGCAACTTAAGGAAGAAAAAGTAATCAAGAAATCTGCCACAGAGAGAGGAGAAGGATCCTCTCAGCCTAGGAGGAGCCACAGATTAAAAGGAAAACTGAAGAAAACACTAATAAAAAAAACAGGGGTAATCAATATAGAAGATGAAGAAACATCCATTGAAGAGGATGTCGAAGAGGATTTTTATGAAGGAACCCCTGAAATTGACCCTGCTCAACAGGAAATTTATGACTATGTGGAAACTTTGGAGAGAAGAGCTTTAGAAAGCAGAGAGAGAACCCCCAATCCTCCACTGTCTGAAATAGATATATTAAGAAGGGATAGGTATGAGTTGGAATTACTGAATAGACACATCAAAAATGAGAATGAAATTCTCAAGGATCAAGTCAAGCTCAAAACTGATATGAACTCAACCTTATCCCTGCATATAGACAAAGTGGAGAAGACCAATGAAAAGTTGAAGACAAGGAACAAAAAGTTGATCAGGGCACTCACCAACCTAAGGTTCAAACTTGTTATCAGGAAACCCAGAAGACCTCTAGCTTCCAGACAAAGGAGAAGGAGAGGATTAGATGTCCTTGCAGAAGCCTCTGAGTTCATAGGATAATTTGCATGAGGACATGCAAAGAGACAACAGTGGGGGTATGTTGAGCCTCAAAATTTTGCTTTCCTTCACTTCATTTTACCTCATTTTCCCTTGTCCATTGCTATCTTAGACCCAATTGATCAATGAATATAGTTAAAATTACTTCTAGAATGATTTACATGACTGACTTGTTAAATTTTGTGATTTTTGCCATTATAAAGCATTTTGACCCGAACTAGCTGCAGAATGTAGACATTCTGTAGCTAACTGGCGATTCTGCAGCTGCCTTCATGTTTGAGTATGTTCCAGGTGGCCTCTTGAGAAAAACCGCATATGGGCATGATCCACGTCATGTCTACATGGTTCGTTGCTCATCATGGAGGAAGAAACGAATTCTGGGTATGGTTTTGAACGTGGGGAACACATTTAGGAAGGAAGACTTCTATTAGGACTGTCTCAGTCCAGATGTCTTTTCCTCTTCACACAGCCACTTCAAAGAGTCCTAACGTGATTCCAATAAGGAAAGACAGTGTTCCTAAATTGTTGCAAGTATTGTTATGTGCATTTTCTTTATAAACGCTTGGGAGACCGAGAGCTATGTTAGAGATTTTATGTTAGATTTGCTGCTAGATTTTGTTTAGACTCTGTGCTACATTTCTGAAGACACAGAGTGTTATGTTCAAGTTATTTCATCTTTAATGGAGCAGACCGTGTTGTTTTGAAGCGTGATTTAATTTGGAGTTGAATTCCGTCAGGTGGTAGAGGGCCCCTGCCTCTTGCACGGATTTATTTTGCGTAAATTAGATAAGTCTTCTAGCTGCCTTTACGTTTTGCATTTGAATTAATAATTGTTTTAATTAGCTACTGTAGTCGTACTCATTCTAGCTCTTCCACAAGAAGACGCTCTTCCAAAAGACTATAATGATGAATGTTGAATGACTATAGTATTGTAGGATTAGGAGTTGAATTTATAGTTGTTTTAACTAGCTACTGTAGTTATATTCATTCTAACTCTTCCACAAGAAGAAATTCTTCCAAAAGATGATAATGATGAATGATGAATAGCTATAGTACTGTAGGATTTAGTTGTAATTTTTGTTGTTCACTATCACAGTTACACTTGTTCTAATCACTCTTCCACAAGAAGAAACTCTTCCAAGAAATTCTTAAGAAGTTCAAGACATGACCGTGATAATGAATGTTTTAGTTGTGTGTTTGTACTAAGTATCATCTCTGTTCTTGCTCTTAAACGCTTGCCCAAGACATCATAATGACGAGTAGGGTATGGATATGATATCTTAGTTTTTCATTCGCTTTCAGTCCTTTATATTTGCATTTGCATCTAATTACACAGTCAGAATTGTTCTACCTCTTCCAAAAGAAGGAACTCTTCCAAAATATCACTAATGATGAACAAACAGATTGTGTAAATTCATAGAATAATGCATGTTAGTATAGTTAGAATGCTCCGGAGTTTCATTGCATTTAACTCATGTTCAATTACTTTGTTTCGAGTTTGATGATGACTTATAGTTCAAAATTGTTCTATATTAGTGGCATCTTAGGTTCATTCTTAGATTAACTCATTGCACTTGCACTTCATATTCAAATTGTCATCCATTGCACAATAGATTACTTCAGTTGTTAGGATTAACAAGACAACCTTCATTATTCACAAACCTCTTCTTGTTCTAAAATCCCTAATTGATCTATAACCATATGAACAGAAGACAACATCATTCTAAGGCTGAAGTACCTCTGCAATTTCCTCATCATTTTATAAACAGAGCTCTTCCTCAAAAGACTACTTTGGAAAGAAATCAATAACTCTTGAGTAAAGGTTTTGTGATATTCAATTAAATTGCAGAATAGAGATAGGAGCTAGTTCTAGAATAGAAGATCTTATGATGATAACAATGTCTTTCCTCTAATTATGTTTCAAATCTCTAATCAAGGACAAAGTATCGCATCATTGTAAGTTAGTTGTTTCACTGTCTATTTAGAGAATTTTCATACTCAGTGATCATTTCTCAAGTTTAGTTTGTGTTTTGAATCATTTGTTTAAAAGTCATTATCAAGCTTTGCTTTTATTTAGTCATAGTTTAGATTTAATTTTGCTTCAGTGTTTCCAATTGCATTTGCCATTTGTCATTCCATCAATTAGGCTTAACTCTGTTTTTAATCACCAGCTTCTTTCCACTAGCTTTCTAGGCATTTTTCCTGCAAACATAAAACCACCAAAAGACCAAAAACATCATAAATCATCACAAAAGACCTAAAACATCACAAAATACTACACACAATGCATTAGGAAACAAGCACCTAGGTACATACAGTACACTTCACTTCAGCAGTTTACAAATCTTGGTTGACAATTAAATGAGCTCAGTTTAGGAGACTAGATTGAGACCAAACATATATATATATATATATATATATATATATATATATATATTCCTAGTTTGGGAAATGAGATTACTGCATTGTTTTGCAGTAACCAAAGAGATGGCGGAAAACAGTGCTACCTCATGTCTCCTGTACAACTTATTTCCCAAAGTAACAATAATAGTGTGAGTTTGTAACTCATACACAGCATGTCGCTTCCACAAGTATGGTTGGCCTAATAATACATCAGAAACATCAAGAGGATCAATGCCACATAATACCTCATCCATGAAGGGTTTGATCTTGTAGGGAATGCGGCATTGTTGGCTAATGTAGAAATTTCGTCCTTGGTGAAGCCACCCGATGGTGTAAGATTGTGGGTGTATTGTGGTTGGCAAGCCCAACCGCTTCACGACCTTTGTAGAAATGAGGTTATTTTTTCTCATGCTGTCAACAATGAATTGTAGTGAGGAACCCTTTACCCATATTTGGGAATGGAAAAAGCACTCCTCCTCCTATGAATCTTCCGGTTCCTCCTTCTGGATCTTTGTGGTGGAAACAGTGGCATTGGGCTCTACATCGATAATATGCTTCCCTCTATCATTCCCCTTATCGGGTTCTAATTCAGATTCGTAGCATGCATCTGATTCAGTAGCCTTCAGCTCAGCCACCAGTGACTACTTGGCCCGACACTCACTTGTGTTATGAGTGGAGCTCTTATGTAACTCACACCACTTTCCCATGTCCTTCTTTGTCTTTGCAACGTTTTTCTATTCTTACGGCTTTGGCAAGTTATCTTAGGCCACCCTACCTTAGATTTGTCCTTTGTTTTGCGGTTTGGGGGCACATTTCCTTTGCTTCTAATTCATATATCCAAAGTATTTCTTGTTCCATTTGAACTTCTGTTGAATCTTGGAAGCATACAAATATGTTGCGCCAAGTGAGGAGATGTTGAGGAACTCCATTTCCTTCAAAATGTATATGTGCAGACAACTGCAGTACTTTAGCACCAAATGTTTCTTTGAATATTTGATACCCAATTTTGTGTGCATGGTATGGAACATATTTTTCAACCCATGCACATCTAGATCCCTTTGGTGTCACAGTGTAGTCCATTGTATGTAATTTTCCTCATAGCTTCCCACAGGATTATATTGTTCCTTGATGGCACCTCAGAAATAATTCCAAGTGGGTGTGATTGAAAACAGAGAGGGTTCCCTCCCATCCTTTTTCTCACAGTACGTTTTCCACCAGTCCTTGACATGGGGGGTGGCTTTGAGGAGTGAAAAAATAATATTTTCCCAGTTGAAAAAGTCATGAACTGAGAAATACCCTTCTAATAGATTCAACCATCTATCTACGATGTCTGCATCTATTTGGCCCTCAAATATGGGACTGTTGGATGCAGATGCACCACCGATGGGAAGTCGTTAAAGGATCTGGACAAAGTTATCCATCATTACGTTCAAATTTTCACCTCTAGGATGCACTTTGATGTCACCTGGGACACCTTTGTGTTCCTTCAAGTGATAGTTCCAAGATGATTTGGGAAGTGCACTACAGTCATGTCATTAGGCATTTCAGGGTCCATAAAATAGTGGTAGTATTGCAGAAGTATTTATATTGTCCTAACCTTAGATTGGATGTCGGGAAGTACATCAAATCTTGCACTACCTGTGCCATTGCCATACTGACCATAAAGAAGCAAGGCCTCTATACTCTGCTACCTAACACTAGTCGACCATGGGAATCCATCTCCATGGATTACATGTTGAGCCTTCCTTCTACTAAGCATGGCAACGATTGTGTTTTCATGGTCATCCACAGATTCTCAAAGATGGCCATTATGGCGGCCTCCAAGAAGAATATAATAGCATAAACACTGCTAAAATCTTCTTTGAATGAGTGTGGGTACACTTTGGGATTCCACAGTTTATCATCTCAGATTGAGACAACAGGTTACTTAGTACACTTTTGGTCCAGCCTCTGGTCAATGCTAGATACCAAGCTCACCAAGTCCATAGCTTTCCATCCAAAAACTAATGGCTAGACAGAGGTCGTCAACAGGATGATCATATACATTCTGCGCATGTACAACTCAAAGCATCCACACACATGGAATGAAAGCCCCCCCTACATACAGAAAAACTATAACTGAGCTCTCCACAGCTCAACCGACTATAGCCCCTTTCAGGTGGGCTTCAGATTCCAGCCACTATGTCCCATTGACATAGCCATGCCATTTGCAATGACTCAATATTATTCAGATCATTTCCATTATGGAGCTGACAATGCGAAAAAAATTAATTGAGCACATTCAACACATCTGTCAATAGGTTCATGACATATTCTACAGAGCTAACGCAAAGTAAAAGTAGTGACATGATCAGCATAGAGTGCCACAACACTTCTAGGTGAGAAACAAAGTTTGGATACATTAGCAGAAGGAGTGCCTCGTTGGACCCCACCATAAGCTTCACCCGCTCTGATATGGGCCATACATCATCACCAAGGTTATAGGGGAAAATGCCTTTGAGGTCAATATTCCACAATTCCTTGTTTTTCACCTAGTGTTCAATGTGGACTACCTTCAGCTGTACTTCCCACCTCTAATGGAGACCTCTGACATTGCAGAACAACTCACACTGATAAATTTAAACCCATACTTCATGGAACAGGCCACCAAGGATCGTATCATGGACATGCAAATGAATAATAGTCGCCAAAAGAAGATCAAACTGTATCAGGTTGTCAAAGTTGGCCAACTCCTGCACCAAGGCAAATGGCTCACTAGGGACCAAGTTCAACAGAAATTTTCTCATCTCATGGAGGAACTCAATGCAATGGGGACTATTTATTCCTAAGGGGGGAGGAATGATCCAAGTGGATATTAGTAGCCACCCACCTATTCCACTTGGGGCCCCACTGTAGTTTCTTTCAGTTTTTCAGTTTCCTTAATTTGGTGATGTTTCAAACCATCTAATGTGGTTCATCCTCAGGACGAGGTGAAAATGTAGAAATTATATACAATATGCATGCATATGTCTAGACTCTCCTGATCTAACAATATTTGTCTTCTTGCTAAATACATAATCCTTCCACTATAATTCTTGTGGAAATTTAATCAACAATTGCAAAACACATGAAGCAATAAAAATACACATAACACAGTTGTTTAATGGGAAATCCTAAAGCTAAAAACCCCAAATATCATATATTATGTATCATGGAGATCATGTAACAATCTCATACAAATCTTAGTACATCAATCTCTCAGTATAATCAATCGTCACACACTAACATAGAAGAAATTTGCAAATCCATGCACCAGTCTCTGCCCTCCTGCTAGCATGCCTCCACTACGCAATCCAAGCTGATTACAAAGACCAATTCAATGCAATCCCACTCTCCTTTACTGCATGATTATCATTAGAAACTCCAATTTATATGTAGATGCAATCCATGCATCACTATGGTCACAACAGATAGTCTATCTCACCCTTTCACCTATCTCTGCACTAGGTCTCCAGTAGATCTGACATGCACTGTAGTTAACTGTTGTATTGTTCAATTGATTAATGAGTTATTATTTTTGAATTAGTTTAATAATTAATTCACTCCACTCTCACTAGTGTATCATTCAGTTAGATTAGATACAACTAGCTCAACCGAGTCTAACTGAGTTAAACTGAATACAACTCCATGAACTACTCTTCCAATCACAATAACTTTGCCACTTCCGCTCTAATCGAGTCCTCCATGCATGAACTCCAGTAAACCCTTAGGAATTGCATAATTCCTTCAACCCACTGATTTTAAAAATCTGTATACTGAAATTAAGTGCTCCAAGAGAATAAGTTGTTGTTTAGAGTCTGATTATTATTAAGAGCTAATAATAATCGACATGCATCTATTTTTAGATCGACGATATATAAATAGACTTCGCCCAATATTCTAAAAATATAATTTCATCTGTTTTTCAAATTTGACCAACCATATACAAATAGCCTCCTGCTACATATAGAATATGCTCACCATGTCTAAAAATAGACATACACCTAAAAATAGCCTGTGTGGGCCCCACCTAGTTTAGGTGATTATTTTCCAACTAGGATCAAGGATGATGTTTCAAGATGCCTCCTTCATTATTTCTTGTTGCAAACTTCAACACTCCCTCTCAACAAGAAAGGACTGTCTTTGCATGCGACATGAAACTCCATGCATTCGCCCTACAACTCTTGCTGCAACACTTCCGAAACTGAAAGGCTCCTAATGCATCTATCATCAAAGTCTTCGACTTTTTCTTAGCTACTACACATGTCTTCAAGAACCACTTCGTTTTTGAACTCTGCACCCATGCACTATGCACTTGCTATCAACTCTGAACCATGCTCCAGTATCCGACACTGTCACTTTGATCTCACTGCATCAATCCAACTGATCATGCTATTACTGCTCTGTGGGCTCCTCGTAGCCAGGTTCAATTCATGAGATCCACACCATCTCAATGAATCCTACCTAGAAATCTATTCTTGGGATTACTCATGCATGTCGCCCCACCTCTCACCTGGTGATATAGTTGCATCCACTCCCTCTTCCCATCTGGCACGAAATTTCTCTGCATGAGTGTTTTCTCCCACTTCATGTTCCTCATCTTGTGGCTGCTCCACATCCCAAGGTTCACACTTACCTGCATGCAAATCCTGCTCCCTCTCATGCTTCAATTGCATGTATTTATTGCACTTCCCAAAAGTAGGAAGCTCCATATAAATCCCATCTACATCAAATCTATAAAGATTCTTCTGCATCTCTAGTTATGGCTGCTCCACAACCTTCTGAGACTGCTTCTCAGGCTACATGTTGAGAGGCTCCCTCTCAACCACTAATTCACTAACCTCTTCTTTGCTCCGCAAATATTTGCATGCATCTTGTACCTCAATGCATGTAGATTCTTGGCTCGCGCACATTGTAATTGTCCTACCGTCGCAAAATTTTCTAACAAAAGAGTTGATTTTAAATCGACGATATCTCCCTCATTCGAGTTCTGATTCGACCCATTTTTTTTTTTCAATTTGGGTATTTTTTTGCAAGGAATCCAAATATGCTATTTTTTTTTCTGAAAATATTTCACCAAAAATTTCAAATATTCTCTGCAAACTCGCACGCCCAAAAATTCCTGCTCTCATTCCATGTAGAAAATATATAACACAACTCTTATACCAAGTAGAAATTATATAAAATATGCATGCATATGTCTGGACTCTCCTGATCTAACAATATTTATCTTCTTGCTAAATACAGAATCCTTCCACTATAATTCTTGTGGAAATTTAATCAACAATTGCAAAACACATGAAGCAATAAAAACACACATAACAGAGTTGTTTAACGGGAAAGCCTGAAGCTAAAAACCCCAACAATCATATATTACGTATCGTGGATATCATGTAACAATATCATACAAAGCTTAGTACATCAATCTCTCAGTACAATCAATCGTCGCACACTAACATAGAAGAAATATGAAAATCCATGCACCAATCTTTGCCTTCCTGCTAGCCTGCCTCCACTGCGCAATCCAAGCTTATCACAAAGACCAATTCAATGAAATCCCACTCTCCTTGATTGCATGATTATCATTGGAAACTCCAATGTATATGTAGATGCAATCCATGCATCACTATGGTCACAACAGATAGTATATCTCACCCTTTCACCTATCTCTGCATTGGGTCTCCACTGGATCTGACATGCACTGTAATTAACTGTTGTATTGTTCAGTTGATTAATGAGTTATTATTTGTGAATTAATTTACTAATTAATTCACTCCACTCTCACTAGTGTATCATTCAGTTAGATTAGATACAACTAGCTCAATCGAGTCTAACTGAGTTATACTAAATACAACTCTATGAACTACTCTTCCAACTCTGTCATAACTTTGCCACTTCAGTTCTAACTGAGTCCTCCATGAATGAACTCCAGTAAACCCCTAGGAATTGCGTAATTCCTTCAGCCCACTGATTTTACAAATCTATATACTGAAATTAAGTGCTCCAAGAGAATAAGTTGTTGTTTAGAGTCTGATTATTATTAAGAGCTAATAATAATCGACATGCATCTATTTTTAGATTGACGATCTATAAATAGACTTCGCCCAATCTTCTAAAAATATAATTTCATCTATTTTTCACATTTTACCAACCATCTACAAATAGCCTCCTGCTACATATAGAATATTCTCACCATGTCTAAAAATAGACATACACCTAAAAATAGCTTGTGTGGGCCCCACCTAATTTAGGTGATTATTTTCCAACTAGGAACAAGGAAGATGTTTCAGGATGCCTCCTTCACTATTTCTTGTTGCAAACTTCAACAGAAAAAACAAGATTGATCTAACAGAATAAATAGTGAGGATGCATCATTTCTCGGAAATAACTGGCTAGCTGTTACAAACTAGCCGATGAAAACTAGTCGTTAAGGACTAGCTTATAATTAGAAAATTAGTTTAGAAAATTTAATTTATTATTTATGGAAATAATAAAATTTATAAAATTTTGATTAGTTTATTATGTAAATTTTGATTATTCTTTTGTTTTAAATCTCCCTAATAAGGGTCTTAATTTTTCCCTTGCCCCTAGTAAGATTCCCATTGATGACATTATTTTCATTATTGAGTATGGCATTAAGGATCTTCCTAATAACATTAAGGAGACCATTAGGCAGGATTGTTCCATTATTCTGAGGAAGGCTAAGCCTCCCAAAATAAATTTGAATAACCTTGAGTTTCTCGCCCTTAAATCCCTTAGGGAAAGCCCTGACATTGTTATCCTTAAGGCAAACAAGGGTGGGGCCATAGTCATTATGAATAGATCTAACTAAAACAATAAAAATATTGACCATTTTTCCAATAGTGTTATTTATGTCAAGATTAAAAATAATCCCCTTAAATCAGTTTCTAGGGAGGTTTCCCTAGCTATTAAATCTAATTCTTCCCTTAATCTCTTTGCTAGAAGTCTTATTGAGTGCAATCCCCTCACCCCCAGGATTTATGGTCTTCCAAGATTCATAAACCTGGTACCCCTTTAGGACCTAGTGTTAACATAATAGGTGGTCCCTCCTATCATCTTGGTAAATTCTTAGCTCAAAAGCTTAAAACCCTCGTATGTCTCACTAAGTCCTATGATAAGGACTCAACTTTATTTATCAATGAATGGAAGAACATCAAGTTGGAACCTGGAGAGTTATTAGTAAGCTTTTACATTGTGCCTTTGTTTACCAAAATTCCCATCTAGGAGGCCATTAATGTCTTTAAGTGGGTCTCAGATGAGGAAACCTCTAAATTAGTGGGTCTCTTCCTCACCTCGACCTTTTTGAGTTTCCAAGGTGAGTTTTATGAGAAAACTTGTGGTGTTGCTATGGATTCCCCTCTCTCCCCTATTGTGGCTAACTTATTTATAGAAGATTTTGAATCTAAGGCCTTAGCCTCTGCTCCATTCCACCCTAGGAAATGGAACATGTTCATGGATGACACTTGTGTCATTTTGCCACATGGTCACAAAAATTTAGATCTATTTCTGAGGCACCTAAACTCCCAATCTGATTCCCTAAACTTCACGATGGAGGTAGAGGTGGATGGTTTCTTGCCTTTCTCAGATATTCTTCTTTCTATAATGGATTATGGTTCCATTTCCCACCAAGTTTTTCGCAAGAAAACTCACATGGAACAATATCTTCATGCTAGTTCTCATCATTTTCCTGCTCAGAAATTTGGTATTCTTTGCACTCTTGCTTCCCATGCTCTAAGAATCTCTGATGAGATCCACTTAGAGTCAGAGAAATATCATCTTCATGAAGTGTTTGAGAAAAATGGTTATAGTATATCCCAGGGCCTTAAGGCCTTTCAAAAATCCTATAAAGGGTTAAAAGGAAAATTTCCCTGAGATGATCCTATATCCAAAGTTCATTTTCCATTTATCCAGGGGACTTCGGAAAACATTTCTCATGTCCTTAAGCGAACTAATATATCCCCGACTTTCAAGAATATCTATAATATTAGAAACTCATTGGGTTCCGTAAAATACCCTATTGACCCTAAGGACATGAAGGGTGTTTATATAGTTCCTTGTTCTTGTGGTACTCCCTATATTGGGGAAACAAGTCAGTCTATTAGAAAAAGAATCTAGGAGCATGTAGTGGACCTCAGTCACAATCGATCTCTCGCTTCAGCTCTGGTCGAGCATGCGGAGAAATCGTGTCACCATGTTTGCATTGAGGACTCCAAATTTATTGCGAGGGTTGGTCACTTCCACCATAAGAAGCTCAGGAAAGCCATTGACATTAAGAGACATGCCAAGAATCTCAACAGGGATGATGGGTGGAAATTGAGTAGGAGTTAGACTCTGGTCCTCTCTAAATGATTTCACCCTTTGTGGGTCTAGGTTTGGTCCTAGTCTTTATTTTCCTTTTTTCTTCTCTTTTGTTTTTGTGTCTTGTATTTGTAGGTTTTTAGTCTCGGTATATAAATAGGTATTCATTATAAACTAAAATAAAAATTTTAAATTTAAATCCTTATTATAATAATAATAATATATAACGCTCTATTTATTATATTAGGATTTTCTTTATGTTTTCCTAGGTCTCTTGCTTGATTTAGGATTTAGGGTTTTAAATAAATTTTATTAACATTATTTACATAATAAACTAATTAAACTTTTATAATTTTGATTATTTCCACAAATAATAAATTAAAATTTCTAAACTAATTTTCTAATTATAGGCTAGTCCTTAATAGCTAGTTTTTAACAGCTATTTCCGAGCAATGATGCATCCTCACTACTTATTTTGTTAGATCGATCTTCTTTTTTTACCTTGTCCTGAGAATGAACCACATTAGATGGTTTGAAACGTCACCAAATCCTAATGATGTGATTAATATGAAAGACATTTTTCTAAATTATGGATCACAAAAGTCCTAGACCTAACATAAATAATATGTATTCTTCTTTTAAACGTTGTTTTATATTATTTAAATAATTTTTTTTCTTAATCATTTCTGCCAGGATAAAGTTCTTGGTTTAAAGTTTCCTGGAGCACCAAATTTCAACCTAGAGGATGACAATAATTTATTTGGGGATACATCTAACAAAAATATGTGCACATATACCAGCCTGGAAGATGAGGAATTTATGAAAACACGTAAAATAACAATAAATGATTTAAAGATGCATAATTTTCTTAAAGACAAGGGGAAGGTGGACTACATAACCTATGATAATGAATGTGATAGAAATGATGACTTTCCCTTGAGTTTGAGATCAATTTATAAAGATACATTTGATTTTCGACTTGTTTTAGGCTGAAAATTATTTTCCTCAACATTGGGGAAAACCACCTGGTCGGGAAATTAAAGAAGCTCCTTTTCTGTTTGGAATGTTGGCTTCGACTAGGATTATGGGAAAATTGTCCCTTAATTAAGCTATGAAATGTGGATGATATATATATAAATTTAAGGCTAATGATGTGAATATAACTTTAAGCAATAAATAATAAATAAACTTATAACCCAAGAAAAATTTCTCTGTATATGTGACATTAGAAAATTTTCATAAATAACAAGATAATATAGATCATCAAATCATCTATGAAGTTAAAAAAAAAATAACAACAACTAATTTAATTAAATAGTTAATTAAGTTAGTTGATGAAGCTCATTGCACATATAAGATTTCGTTGTTCATGTGTATACTTGTAAGATTGCAACCACACACATCAATAGTCATAAATGTCTGATTGTTTGCGAGAAAAATATATGAATAAACACAATTTAGATAACCATTCAACTCTTAAACACAAAAAAAATACATATATAGTAGTGCTCGATATATTTTAACTCTGCTCATGACAAAAATTGTGTTGATTCCGCTTTCTATTAAGATTACTTGAAGCTACAGTAGTTCAAACCAAAATCTCTCTTGCAAAAATTAGGAATCCTTTCTTTATATCCATGAAGGGGATTTATAGTTTCTAATGAGAATATAATATAGTAAATTATCACAAAATATTGCAGTGATTTCAAAAAACCATCCTTAAAATAAAGTAAAACAAAGTAATATATTTAAGTTGTAACAATGTGGCTATGACTGAGATGAAAATTGTTCTCCCATTTTCTTCTGAAGTTCACATATATCTGTGATTGATTTTATTCAGTTGGATGATGAGGATGGATTCACATATGTCCCATAAATATTGTGTCGATGAGTGTCCGAAGGAGATGTGTGGTTTTATTGGAGAGTCACTTCAGCATGAGCCACCGACTTGAGGTATAACCAAGTACTTCCAGTGGAATTTTAGGTCAACCTTTGACAAATTATTGATTCTTTTATCCTTCTTTTTATATAAATATTTCCATGATTTGGTTAGCAATTTACCTTTCGAAAAATTAACTTTAGGGAATTATTGGATCAAGTTTTCCCGTATTAGACTATCACTGAAAAATTAAGTGACATTGTTGGAAGTGTTCCTGGCACTGACAATCACCATTTCGGCATGCTTTATTTTGATTTTCCATTCATTGAAAATGATCTCCTTTTGTGATCCTTCAATTCTTGGGAGATCAGTTGATCCCCCTGCAACACTATCTTGCCATAGTATGTAATCAGAAAACTTCTCCTCGACCTCATCGTATTATTTCGTCAACTCAAAAAATTGATTCACTAATGAATCACTTCATTTGCATAAGTCACTGATAGTGGCCAATTTCTGGGAGAAATTGACTTGTTGCTAAGCGAGGAGAGTGTTTAGTTCTCCTACCTATTTCTTAAATTCATTTATATCAGGGTTCACTTTTAGCTTCTCAATATTTTGTTGAAGTTCTTGTGTTTTAGTGTCCCTTCTTTTCAAATAATCTACATGTTGAAGCTTTATGTCATTGAAATTATTCTCAAGTTGTGAAGGTTTTCCTTGCCACTATTATTCAATAATTTTATTTTCATTTTCCAGACCTTGTTATAGTTGTATGATTTTTTCATCTTTCTCTTTTAGTAGTTTCTTTATTTCATATTATTTATCAATATTAGTAGTGGGATATGCTCCTCCAAGCTATGAGATCCTGCTGAGATGTCTTGTAGCGTCTGCTTGAGGATATTTCCAAACTACGTCAAACAAGGCATTACCAGGGACTAAGGCCTATATTTTTGAAATTTCCTTATTTTTATTTGTATGTTGACCACATATTTATTCCTAGGACAATAAAAAATGTAGAAATTTATTAATACTGATATGTATTATTGGATTCTCGTGATCTAACAATATTTATCTTCTTGCTAAATACAGAATCCTTCCACTTAATTATTTGCGGAAATTAAATCGCCAATTGCAAAACTCATGAAGAAAATCAATCACACATAAACATAGTTGTTTAATGGGAAAGCTTAAAGCTAAAAACCCCAACTATCATACATTATGTACATAAATGGAATCATGTAATAATATCATTCAAATCTTAGTACATCAAGCTCTCAGTACAATCAAAAATCATTACACACTGTCATGCAGAAATTTGCATCTCTATGCACCAATTTCTTGCCTCCTAACAGCTTGCCGCTGATGCGCAATCCCTGCTGAAGAAGACCCCTAAATGAATTTGAATTGGCCTTGCCTTGAATGCGCAATCATCATTGGCATATCTAATGTGTGTCAGA
Source organism: Pinus albicaulis (assembly GCA_034641835.2). NCBI lineage: Eukaryota > Viridiplantae > Streptophyta > Pinopsida > Pinales > Pinaceae > Pinus > Pinus albicaulis. The sequence continues at coordinate 733,079,001 of CM076579.1, forward strand.
TGCATTGAATGCATCACTATAGTCACAACAGATAGTCCATCTCACCCTTTCACCCATCTCTCCACTGGGTCTCCACTGGAACTGACATGCAAGTAGTTAACTGCTATATTTGTTCAGTTGTAAGTGAGTCTCTAGTTATGAATTAATTAAATAATTAATTCACTAAACTCTAACTATTTTATCTTTCAGTTAGACTAGATAAAACTAGCTCAACTGTGTTTAACTCACTTAACTGAGTTAAACTAAACAACAACTCCTGTAACTACTCTTCCAACTTTGTCATAACTTTTCCACTTTATTTATAACTGATTCCTCCATACATGAGTCACCAATAACCCTAGGAATTGCATAATTTCTTCAGCCCATTGATTTTCCAAATATGTTCACTGAAATAAATTGCTCCAAGAGAATAAGCTAATATTTATTATCGGATTAATATTAAGGGCTAATAATAATCAACATGAATCTATTTTTAGATTGACGATCTATAAATAGACTTCGCCCAATATTCTAAAAATATAATTTCATCTATTTTTAACATTTGACCGACCATCTACAAATAGCATCCTGAAACTTATAGAATATGCTCACCATGTCAAAAAATAGACAGACACCTAAAAATAGCTTGCGGGCCCTACTTAGTGAAGGTGCTTACTTTTCACTAAGCTCATCATCTTTTTGAATCTCAACACTCTCTCTCAATAAGGTAGGAATTATCCTTCACCCCGATCCTGTGTCTATGGTATTCGAATTTTCTCCTACTGAGCGCCTTCGTCAGAATATTTGTATCCTGATCTTCCATAGGAATTTACTGAAGCAACATGATCTTTCGCTACACACAATCTATGATATGATGATACTGGATATCAATATGTTTAGATCTATCATGAAACACAGGGTTAATCGAGAGTTTAATGCAACTCTGATTATCACAATGTATCATTGTAGGATCTAAATGAGAACCGAACAAACCGACCATGATCTTCCTTATCCAGATTGCCTCACATACATCTTGACTTTCTTCCATGTATTCTGATTCCGCTGAACTGAGTGCCACGGATCTTTGTTTTCTGCTATACCAAGAAACTATTATAGATCCGATACTGAAAACCCCTCCTGATGTGCTTTTTCTGTCCATTGGGCTACCTACCCAATTTGCATCCATGAAGCCATGCAACTTCACCTCATCCGTCTATTTGTACCACATGCCATACTTAGATGTGTCCTTGAGATATCTCAGGACATGCTTGTCTGCCTTCCAAAAGAGCTTGGTAGGCTTAACCATCACTTGACTAAGTTGGTTCACCGCATAGAATATGTCCAGTCTTGTATTAACTAAATACATGAGTGAACCCACCAACTGTCAATAAAAAGTGGCATCCACTACCTATACCAATGTAGCATCCTCTTTCCTCCAATTTCTTGGAAGAGGAGTATCCATGGGCTTGCAGTCCTCCATGTGAAACTTGCCAAGTATCTCCCGAGCATACTTTCCTTGAGATAGAAACAGTTCACCTTCTCACTGCTATATTTCCAATCCAAGGAAATAATGAAGGAGGCCCAAATCCTTCATCTTAAACTCCTTTGCAAGATCTGCCTTGCATGAGTGTATCAATTTATCATCACCCGTTAGTATTAAATCATCAACATAAAGAGAAATGATTAAAATATTACCCTCCACCACAATTTGGTACAGGTTTTCATCTGCCTCACTCTTGGTGAAGCCAAGTCGTGTGAAATAGTTGTCGATCCGAGTGTACCAAGCACGTGGTGCTTGCTTCAGCCCATACATCGCTCTTTTGATTCTGCACACATGTGACTCGCTGCTGAAGATATCAAATCCTTCATGATTCTAGATGTACACTTCTTCCTCAATGATCCCATTAAGGAACACAGTATTCACATCCATTTGATGAGTGTGCCAACCCATTTGCGTTGAGAGAGCAAGGATTGTCCTTATGGAAGAATACTGTGTGACATGTGTAAAGGTTTCTTCATAGTCAATCCCCTCGATCTTTGAGAAGCGTCAGGCAACAAATCTTTCCTTATAATTCTCGAAGCTCCCATCAAAAGCTTGCTTTACCTTGTAGATCCATCTTGATCCTACCACTAATTTACCCACCGGCCTTAGAACAATCTTCCAAGCACTGTTTCTGACAATGGAGTCATACTCCTCCACCATGGTATCTACCCATGTGGGTTCGTGTGCTTCTTCTTCAAAAGAAGATGGCTCTGTCATGATACACTTGCTCATAAGAGCCATGTATCCAGTAAATTGGTCAAGTGATTGTCTCTTTCTGCGTTGTGATGTAGGGACTCCTACATTCTGTGCCACATCAAGCTTCAGTATCTTAGCTTCTATGGTACGCATTCTACCTATTTTTATGTTTGGTTATGCATGAGTGGACTCCTCCACTCCATGAATCTCCTCATGTGGTTGATCCACATCTAGAGGCTCATCTTTGGGAACAAGTAGATCCTCCTCTGCATGCAAGTGTAGCTCCCTCTCATGCGACAAATTCATGGCTTTCACCTCATTGAATTTTATATCCTGTCACACCACAGTCATTTGACTATTTGGAAAATACACACAATAATTATGGGGTGTTTCTATCTACCCCACAAATATCGCAAATTCTTCAATCGGCTCCAAATTCTTCCTGGTGTCCTTTGTCACATGAATGTAAATAGATGACCTGAAAATCTTCAAATGAGAAATATCAAGCTTCTTACCAGTAAAAGCTTCTTCAGGTGTACTCATGCCAAATACTCTATGAGGACAACGGTTTTTTCACATAAACCACAGTGTTGCATGCTTCTGCCCACAAGTGCATTGGTAGGCCCTTGTCATGCAACATAGCTTGTGCAGCACCCACAATCGTTTTGTTCTTCCTCTTCGTGACCCCATTCTGTTGTGGGTTATGAGGCGCTATGATTTCTCTTCGAATTCCTTCTTTGCAATAGATTTCTTTGAAGTCATTAGTGATATAGTCACCACCATTATCGCTCCACAGAGCCTTCACTTGCTTCACCGACTCCTTCTCCACCAAGGCTTTAAACTCACAGAACTTTGAGAATGTTTCTCTCTTCTTCTGCATGAAGAAGATCCAGCATCTACAAGAATAGTCATCAACGAAAATAACATAATACCTATGTTTTGTTGTTGAAGCAACCAATAAAGGTCCACACACGTCTGTATGAATTCTCTCCAGGATCACCGAAGCACGATTCTCCTTCTCATGAAAGGTGGTCTTCACAAATTACCCATAGTACATCCCTTTCACTGATCTGACTGAGCAAGAGTACCCTTGTGAAGTCCAATATAAATATGCTGCAAAATCTTCAAGGCACCATGGTGAAGATGGCCCAATCTCCTGTGCCATAATTCGCCCTCATCCTGGCTCACCACTTCTTCTGCTTTTCCCATCATTGTAGCACATCCATCTACCTCCAGCTTATAGAGATTCTTAACTTGAATCCGTATCCTCTTGGTTTGGCCCATTATTTTATGTCGCAGGAAAGCTTTTCCCTCGCTGAAAAGAATGTCATAACCTTTTTCCTCCAACATGGCGACTGAGACCAAGTTCTTCTTTAGACCTAGAACATGCATAACATCTTTCAACATAAATGGTTTACCTGACTCCCTCTCAAAGGTAATGGTTCCAATTCTGGTTGCACTCTATCTACCATCGTCACCCATCTCTATATGCATTTGGAGATCCTTCTCCTCCAAGTCACTAAACAACTCCTTGTCTCCCTTCATATGGAAGGAAGCATCACTATCAAGATACCACTCTGATCCCATTGTGCTTGAAACCAAGCATGCGATCAAAGAGAAATAAAGTTCAAAGTGTGAGGCTAAGGCCTCACCCACTACAGCTCCAGCAGCCTTCTTGTTATTCTTTTTCTATGGGCAGTTAATGGCAAGATTCCCATGTTCATGACAGTGAAAACACTTCACTTTGGACAAATCCAACTTCTTCCCTTTAGCCTCGTATTTTGGATGGGATTTATTCCCCTTCCCTCTCCTTTCTTTGGCAGCCAAAGCACAATTCTCTTCATCATCATTCTTCAATGAAGAGCCATCCTTGGTATTCTGCCTTATCTCCTCCTGCATAAGATCCAACCAAAGTCGCTCCCAATCTGGCAGTTTCTCCCATCCATTGACAGAGTCTTTGTAGCTATGCCAACTCTTCGGAAGCCCAAGCAAAGCCAAGCTCACCAATTCATCATCCAAAACTATATTTCCCACACTCGCCAGCTCATCCCTGCATTGGACAAACTTCGTGAGATATTTTGGAATATTTTTGCCCTTCTCCATTTTGATTTTTCTGAGCTTATCTTTCAGCGCCAACTTCCTATGGTCGCTACTGCTTTGGAAAAGATCTGTCAAAGCCTTCCACATTGCAAATGGAGTGGATTTACCATGAATTCTTGACACAATATGGTCTTTCACACCTTCCAACAGAATTCTTCTTGTCTTCGCTACCTTCTTTTGCCATGCGTCAAGTAATGCAACATCGCTAGAAGTAGGCTTAGGAACATCGCTATCAATGAACTCCTTCAGTCCATTATCTTCAAGCACTGCCTCCATCCTGTCCTTATAGGCTATGTAATTTGAGCTACCCTCAAGGGCATACTACAATTTCAACCCATTGAAATACATTTCAATTAATACTCAACTGTCACACTTAGAAATTTTTGCAGCAAATTCGAATTGTCCACCAGCACAAAACTCATCACCTCTTCACTATTGCAATCTCCAGTGATTAACACTACTCCGATACCATGTAGAAATTTATTAATACTGATATTTATTATCAGATTCTCCTGATATAACAATATTTATCTTCTTGCTAAATACATAATCCTTCCACATAATTCTTTGCGGAAATTAAATCGCCAATTGCAAAACTCATGAAGAAAATATATCACACATAAACACAGTTGTTTAATGGGAAAGGTTAAAGCTAAAAAACCCAACTATCATATATTATGTATATCAATGGAATAATGTAATAATCTCATACAAATCTTAGTACATCAAGCTCTCAGTACAATCAACAATCAGTACACACTGTCATGCAAAAATTTGCATCTTTATGCACCAATTTATTGCCTCCTGACAGCCTTCCTCCACTGCGCAATCCTTGCTGAAGAAGACCCCTGAATGAATTCAAATTGGCCTTGCCTTGAATGCACAATACTCATTGGCATCTCAAATATTTTTCAGATGCATTGAATGCATCACTATAGTCACAACAGATAGTCCATCTCACCCTTTCACTCTCCAGTAGCACTGACATGCAAGTAGTTAATTGTTGTATTTGTTCAGTTTTAAGTGATTCTCTCATTATGAATTAATTAAATAATTAATTCACTAAAATCTCACTAGTGTATCTTTCAATTAGACTAGATACAACTAGCTCAACTGTGTTTAACTCACTTAACTGAGTTAAACTAAATAGCAACTCCAATAACTACTCTTCCAACACTGTCATAACTTTTCCACTTCAATTCTAACTGAGTTCTCCATGCGTGAGTCACCAATAACCCTAGGAATTATGTAATTCCTTTAGCCCACTGAATTGCCAAATCTGTTCACTGAAATAAAGTTCTCCAAGAGAATAAGTTGATATTTATTGTCGGATTATTATTAACGACTAATAATAATCGACATGCATCTATTTTTAGGTTGACGATCTATAAATAGACTTCGCCCAATATTCTAAAAATAGAATTTCATCTATTTTTCACATTTGACCAACCATCTACAAATAGCATCCTGCAACTTATAAAATATGCTCACCATGTCTAAAAATAGACATACACCTAAAAATAGCCTGCAGGCCCCACTTAGTGAAGGTTCATACTTTTCACTAAGCTTATCATCTTGTTTACTCTCAACAAAAAATACCAAGAAGAGGGATTTCTTCAACTTTCAAAATGACCTCAAAGGTCAGAAATACTAGGATAATTTCTAAATCATCAGTATCTAGAGCTTTATTGGAAGCGCCAGTAGTGAGCAACGTCTTCCCTTTAACTTCATGGGTTTGTGTAGTCTTTTCCTGCACTAGAGTCTTCAAATCGTGAACCTCTATTTTTTATTTAGCTTGGTTGAACTCTTCCCATATCTAATCAAGTTTGTTACATGTTTTAGTTTCTTTAGTCTCTATAGTGGATGAAGTGTTTGTCCCTTTGGTTTGATATGTATCAGTATATTTTCCGAAATGGTCATGTATTTATCATGTTCTGTATATTATTGAGGAATTTTCAACAAATAAAAAGGAAAATGAGCTATCCTTTTATTCCTATATTGATTAAAATTAGAAAATTATTTAGGAACAAATTATGTTGATGTTAATATCTCAACCTGTGCATAGGTAGAAGTTGATTAAAGTAAATCATCAAACATGTTTGGCTCATGTATAAACTGTCTTATATTTTCTTATTTTATAACATTCTTGGGAGTATCATTAGGATCAAATTATCTCTTAGGTGTAAATGGGAAATTTAAACAATGAATTTCTGCAATTTCAAGACCAACATGCTTGTAGTTTTCAAGGGCATAAACACCGCATGAAATAGGAAATGTAGGACACATAGTATTTTTAGCATCTTTCAAAACCTTTGAGAGGCCATGCCTAACAGTTTGGTAAGTTATTTCTCAGGCTTCGATCTTATAAGGAACATAAAGGGACAACACATGAGGGTTGGAAATATTTCCAAAGATCCATATATAAGTAAATGATTCCTCTCCAAACCATCTCCCAATTAATAATAAATCATTGTGCGCTTCAGGAGAAATTCTAGGGTCTTCTCATCAAAGACATTCTAGTGAATATATAGCATATCTCCATGGAAAATTTTGTATAATTGAGGCTGGAATTTGGATTCCCAAAGGATGTCATGATAAATATGTATAGTTCTAGGGTCTTCAATGGTCCATTTCCATCCCATATATGTAAAATCAGAGGTAAAACAGACATAAACTAGTATATAGGCACTCATGTAGAATGGGGAAACAATATTCTGATAAAAACTGTGATTTTTTCCTATAAGCTAGGATTTGGTTTTCTATACTATCAAACAGTATATTTCCCCAATCCATAATGTATCCATTTGAGGTAGCATCATTTAATGGTACCCACTGGTTTGAGAATTTCTGGGTATTGGGATATCTATATATTAAACACATCTTGACAGCTATGTAATAGAATGATCTGACAAGAGAACAAATGGAATACATACCCTTGTCCTCTCACTTGTGTTTGTTGGGAGATCTCCTTCATTTTCTGATGGGCTCGAACTGATCTTCGTTTTCACTGATGAATTTTTTCACAAATTCTTTGTCTTATTTCTTCCGGTGTGGTAGTATCTTATACATTTTGTTTAAATATTCACTGGTAAATGAACCAATGACTGTATGATTTGGATTTAGAAGAACTCTCTCTAAAATACTCAAATTATCAATGACCCATTTAACCATGTCTGTATAAGGCAAGATCTTTGGTCGGGCTGCAATTCTATGTAAGAAATAATTCGCAACATCATTCCACGTAGACTCAGATTTTGAGGTTGAATCTCCAGCCTCCACTTTTCTCTCTACTACCCTAGATTTTTCATCCTCAAAGAGCTTATACATAGCTTCACATGAGGAGGCCTCAACATCTAGAGTACATTTCGCATTTGAAAATAGCGGAAGCATTTCAATATTCATAGGTGGAGGAGGATCTGAATGTTGTTTCCCTATGAATTTCTTCTTAGATTCAACTACCATAGACATTTCCGTTGAGTTCTGTTTATCGGGGCTGACCTGCAAAGAGAAAACACGAGGATAAGTGGAAAATTTTTTAATTGCAGAATTCATTAGAGAAAATAACTCAATTCATATAAATTTTTTCCTTTATGAGAAAAATCCAGTGAGATCAACTTATGATAACCAAATCATTTATAGCTTCTAAATAATCAATTCGTTGCATTTTTCCATTAAATGATGAAACGTGAGTTCACATGGGATTTTTTACATCATAGGTTTTATATCGAAGAATTCATAAGGTTACATATTTGAAACATGCGATATGCTTTCCTTCTGATAGGGTTTAAAGATGTAATGGCTAAAAAAACATGAGAAGGAAGTGTTATCAGAGGTTTCATAATGGAGGTTTTATATCGGGGTTTTAAAGGAGTGACATTCGATAAATTTCAATATGAAAGTTATGATTTGGAAAGGGGATGCTTATCGTAGAATCAACTATAGGGAATATCGGATATCAGAGGAATGAGTGATAGGAAGTATTGAAGATAGGATGATTGGGATATCAAAGGTTGGAGGAATGAGTCTATCGGAGGAATGAGCGATAGGAAGAATCGGAGATCGGAGGACTAGAATACTAGAGGTTCCTATGTGGTGCACATATGAAAAGTTATAATAACGAAGTTATGAAATGCCATGTGACAATCCTTTGGGGTCAATCCTTTTGATTATTATATTCAGAAATCAGCGCTTCATTATTTTAGGCTTTAAAAATAATTGAAATTTTAATCGAACATCTTGTATAGAAGATTTCTTTATGAGACCCGCTAGAATCCTTCGAAATATTTCTAATAAAGTATTTCCAATAAAGAATTTTAAATAAAATACTAAAGGTAGATCATTTATGAATATTACACTGTGAGCCTAAACTCTGATATGAAGGTTCTGATAAGGGAATTATCTCATTTATTCATATTTTTGGTGACTCAAAGATTAAATTGTCTTGTTTTATTTTTAAAACTAATGGATTGTATCTAAGGTTCAAAAGGGTTTGCATTATTTATTAGACCTATTATTAACTATAATGGGGGGTTGTTGAGTACTACAAAAATTGGCGACACAGTCGGTGAAGCAGTTATCTCTGTTACAATAGATGAAATTTAAACATTTCAAAGAAAAATTAGAAAGATAAAAATATTTTGAAATTTATATTGATAAGGATAACTCTAAATACCAAAGAACTCATTACTTTGTAAAATTCTCGAAACTTGTTATAGATAAAAATGTTTATTATTTGTGTTGGTCATTAATCAATTGTAAAGATAAAGTAGAAGACTATTGAAGCTTACCGTATTAAAATGGACTAATTTGTCATTGGTAGATCCATTATTGTCAATAGGCATCCATAGCCTCGACAGGGTTGCCAATTAACATAAAATGAACTAGTATCCCATCCACTTATAGTAATATTCTTAGAGGAATTATTTTTACTTATAAGTTTTATTTTAGAGTTACTTAGAAGCCACTATCTTGGCTTGGTGACCAGATGATGATGATGCCATTCACAAGTTATAATGAGGTTGAACAAGATGGATCATGGTGAGACCTCTTGTCCTATAGTTATAGAACTACAAGCCATTGTCCTAGTTTTGTGGCTAGTTATAATAATGTCAACATCATCAGATTCCCATGATCATGGTAAGCAGGCTCGTAATGAGACCTCTTATCCTTTAAGTTTTAGATATTTTTTAATTACACTCTAAAAATATACTATTAGTGGATGGGGAGGTAAATTTACTCCTTAAGAGTTATGGATGAAAATTGGAGTCAAAATATGCTAAAATTTCTAAATAGTCTTCACTTTTTAAAGAAAACCTTTCATGAACAATAATAGGACAAGTAGATCTTTTAAAGTTTCAAGTTACGAGGTTTTACAATGTAATGGATATGTAATATTTCAGAGATTTATGATAAGTGACATACTAAATTTCAATCTTATAATTATATTTTCCATACTTATTCCTTAATCAGTCAAGCTTGAATAATGACGAGAGACTGCAATGGAACCAATGTTAAGTCAAAAGTATATTACCTAACAACTAAGGCCAAAGACACCGGTATGTACATATGATTATCCACATATTTACAATATAAAAATATTTTTTGAGAACTATTCCATTAACAAGAAGAGTATCCCTCTTTCCTTCCCTATAAACCTTCTAAAATAAAGGTTGATGAACCTAGTTTCTCAATTATCTAAAATAGGTCAAGCCAAAACTTTTGGAATTTAGTGTGTTTGCCTTTTTCTTCATGGGCTTCATCCCATTTCTGAACTAAATCTAAAATTTCAAAAAAAATATTATTAACTGAACTTGCATCAAATGAATACTTGACCAATGGATGATGATGAGCATGGACCTATTTGGCTTCGTCTCTCTCTTCTTCTAACTTAATGATTTGGTGCAATCTCAATTGTAAAGCATAAGAATGTTTTTTAAATCAATTGTACAAGGGCTAATGAGGGAAGGGATAAATTAGGAGGATGGATAACTTATTTCCCACACACTAAATGAAAGGGGGAAGTACCTATAGAGGTCTTCTGAGTGATTTTATCAGCCCATAAAGAAAACATTAAATCTTCGTGCCAATTTCTTTTATTTTGGTCAATTGTTTGTTTGATGATTCTTATGATTTTTTTATTGGTAGATTATGCTAAACCATTCCCTTGTGGGTAGTAGTTTGCAGAGTAGTTATTTTGAATCCTATTTTGAGAGAAAATTTTGTTATTGGTGTTTTCAAAAAATAAGAGGCATTGTCAAAAATAAGGGCATGAGGAAGGCCAAACCTGGTGATAATGAATTGATCAATAAATTCAATAATTCTTTCAAAATTTTCCACCTTTTAAGGTATTTCTTCCACCTGTTTTGTAAAGTAATTCATAGCATTCAAGATGTATTTATGATATTTGGATGAGTGAGGAATTATCTCATCTATGATGTCCAAGCCCCATTTCTCGAAGGGTTATTCAATTTCTACTAGTTTCAAAGGCAAGGCTAGTTTATTTGTCTCCCTGTAGCATTTTGGAAAAATTTACATTTTTTGACATAACCATGCGTCCTTAAATAAAGTTGGCCAATAATAACCAGCATACATGATCTTATGAGCAATGGTGTCTCCACTATAGTGTCAACCAACTCGTCCATCATGTAGCTCCTGCAAAACTTTTTTTTCTTTAGGTTTTTCCAGACATCTTAATAAAACAGAATCATAATTATTTCAAAATAAAAAATCATCAATGAATTGGTACTTATTCGATTACATCCTTAAGACTCTTTTTCTCTTATAATTGAGTTTAGATGGAGCATAACTATTTTTTAAATAAAAGATTAAAACAACATATTGAGATTTGGTGTCGATGGTACATACCTCTGTGAATTGTACATTAGTACTTGAATCTTCATCATGCGATGTATCCTAGGCTCTAGTAATCAATTTGAAAAAACCTTGACCTCTTACTATTTTAGTAGGTTCTATATTGACGTCATATTCTTGCAATGCAGTGACCCAATTAGCTCTTTTCTCCCCTAATTCTTTTGGATAAGCAATTGTCTGACTCCTAGGAATGGAATAATTACTTTTGTATGACTTTTTAAGAGGAAAGGTCTAAAATTCTTAATTGACTTGAAAAATGAAAATTCTTGCTTTTCCACCTCTGAGTAATTTTACTCATCACCCTATAAGTTAGAACTAAAGAAAGAAATAAGAGCTTCAACTTTTTGTTAATTAAGTTGTGTCAACACTTCTTCATAGGATCATTAGAAGAAAGAGTGTATAGAATAAATTATTTAGAAAATTTGGGAGTTGACAAAGAAGGAGAATCTATGACTACTTGTTTTATTGATTAAAATGCTTTTTTTCAACTTCTACCCATTTGAAAAATTAATTGTTCTTGATCATGGTCTGTAAGGGTAAGACAATTTGTGAAAAGTCTGGGACAAACCTTTGAAAAAATTTATTTTCCAAGGAAGTATTACATTGCTTTATTATTGTGTGGTAAGGGTATTTAAAAAATAAAATTAATTTTCTCTGGATCTATGCAGATTCTCTCTTTAGAAACAATAAATCCTGGAAGTATTCCTTCGCTAAGAGAAAAAAAAAATGACTTTTTAGAATTTAAGGAGATTCCAAATCTTTTACACCTTTCAAATATTTGCTTAAAATCATGAAAATGATTATTTTTCTTTTTGGAATAAATTGTAATATCATCTAAGTATACTAAAACAATTTTTTAATAAAACCTCTAAAAACAGTGTCCATAGCTCTCTGGAAAGTAGCTCCTGCATTTATCAGTCCAAAAGGAATTTTTTTATATGCGTATATTCCCCATTTAGTTCTGAATGTTGTCTTAAGAATATCTTCTGGATGTACAAGGATTTGATTATAACTTGAAAATCCATCTAGAAAAGACATTAGCTCAGAGCCAACAACAGAATGTAGAATTTGTTCCATTGGAGGCAGAGGAAATTTCTCCTTACCGCATGCCTCATTCAAATTTCTAAAATTTATACAAATGTGTATATCTCCATTATTTTTCCTAACATGTACAAGATTTGAAATCCACTTAGAATGTCTAACTGGAAAAATGATTTTGGATTTAAGAATTTTGTTTAATGCATTCTCGATCTAATTTTCCAAGTTAGGATGAATGTTCCTAAGTTTTTGTTGATTTGTTTTTGCATCTGGTAGCATGGAAATGGTATTTTGAATGATGAATGTGTCATAGGTTTTGGGACCATCATAATTCCAAGAAAATACATCCTTATATCTTCTTAGAAGATGAATGAAAGCATACCTTTCATCAAATGTGATTTTGGGGCCTAAATTGATATTCTAAGGTTTAAGATCGGGCCCTAATTTAACCAATTCAAATCTCAAAGTTGAACTTTTAAGTTTGCAATTGGTGACCCTTTTAAACTTGTCTTTCAAATCGTATAAATATTCCAACTTAACTATAGGCTTAGGTAAATGATTTTCCTCAATAGGTCTATTCAGAAACTTATCATGATCATCTTCGTTGATGATTTGGTCAGAGTAAGGTCCTTCAGATATTATAAGTCTTAGGATATCGTCATCATCATTGAACACATGAAAATTGGTTATGTTGTCACAAATGGAGGGGAGAAAAATCAATTCAATTGAAAATATGTCAAGGATGAAATCTTCAGGTGGGATAAGCTTAGAAGAAAAATTGGCCAACAGATTGTCACTGGCATTTTGTAACCCTTGGATAAGGGCTATGTTAAATATATTAAAATGAGAGGTAAGATTCTGAATCAGGGACTCGTAATGGTTGAGATTACTTGAAACACAATGAATGGTGTTTCTTACATGTTTTATAACAATTTCGGAGTCACTAAATACTTTGAGGTATTTCACATCAAGGCTAATGGATTTCTGCAATCCATGTACTAATGCTTCAAATTCAGCAATGTTGATGGTACATTCAAATTCTAATCTACATGCAACCATAGTCTTTTCTCCATCAGGGTTTATTAAGATGCAACCAACTCCTGCACCATCATTAGATTTTGACCCATCAAAATAAAGAGTCCAGAAAAATTATCATTCTTAATTACAAATGTATCTACAATATTAATATATTTAGAGGAAATTTTTTCACAAAAAATTCAAATTGAGAGGAAACAGAAACAACTAAAAAGGGAGAATTATGTGTTGTAAAATTTCCAAAGAAATATTCTAAAAAACAATTCTCAAGAGTATTGTTTGCAAAAACTACTGGTTTGTTTTCCTCATCTAGATCAATCACTGAATATTGCATATGCTTCTCTATGTCCACCCATATTTGATTCGGTTTTCCATTGTAAGGAAGCCACATGTGATACCAATCAGTTTCAAAATAACCACATAATTTTTCAGACCAATATTTTCTTAGAATAATACCATAAAATTCTGGAATGTCTGCAATCAATATGTCTATTATTTGACAAGCCTCTGAGTTACAATATAATCTTATGAAAACAGAGTTCATTTCTCCTGATAATTTTACCTTTTTTTATCTAATTGGAAAATTGTAACAACAAATTTTTGAGGCAAGATATTCAATTTGAGACAAATTGCATAAGGAATAATATTAGATGATGCACCAAAATCCACTAAACAATTTTGAACACTCTCATTTAAAATTTCAAAGGTCAAAATAAAAGGAGGTGTATGATAATTTGATCTATCTCCAATCAGAATAGCATCAGAAGAATCGATCTTATTTAAAATATCATTTGGAGACTTTCCTTTCCCTTCTGAGGATTTGCAGTAATAGGGGTAGGTAAAGGGGATGCAGGAACTGCATTCAATTCTTTGAGTAATAATTTATGTTGTTTTTTTCTTTAACTTACTAACCTCATACAAATAAATTTTAGCTTTGATCTTTTTCATGCATTCTACGATGTTATACTCTATGGTATCGTAGACTACCAAATTTTTATATGAAGAAGGTGTTTTGGAAGAAGTTGGAAAAGGATCAGAAGGTACAGAAGATGACTTTTCAACTACAAGTTTTTATTTATTTGGATGAGTAGGAGACTTTTTTTATTTTACTTGACGAAGGGTCATGGCAGGTCCCTTGCTTCTAGTGCTTACTAGCAAGACTTCTTCTTCATCTTAATTCTCTGAAGTGGTTGGAATGAAATCCCATAATCCATGTGCTTTAGCTAATTATTCCTCTTGTGATTATACATTAGATAAGGTTGATTCTTCTTCTTCTTCATCTTGATCAGATTTTTCATTTGATATAATGGAAAGGGGTTGATATTGGGATGAAAAAGTCTTTTTAAAAGAATGAAAAGGCCTTTTTGAAGATTCAACGACTTGTTTTTTAATCTCTACCATTTCATTAGAGATTTTTTTGAGGACCTTTTGTAATCCTTACAAATCAAAAGGATCTTTGGGAGATTTCTTTTTGGATTCATATTTGAATGTGACCTTCTTGGTCTACCTTTCTCTGATATCATTTTTCTTTTCCAAAAAAATAATTATCTTCTCCACGGATAGAGATTCTTTCATATTCTCAATCAAAATTGTCTTATGAGTTCTTTCTATGAATACTGCAATATTAGAAGGAAGAGCAGAGACATACCATTTAATATGCACATCATCACCATTTTTAGAAGTCTCAGGAATTTTATTTAACAATTTATTGAATATATAGTTAAAATCTTTGATCTTCTCATTTGGATTAGCTTTAATATTAGATAGATCATTGATTAAAGTAGTTTTTGCGATCATCTCCAAAAATTTTCAAACATTTTTCTTCAAATGTCTCCCAATCGTTAATTGATCCTGGTGTTAATGAGAAATATTGTTACCCTACAGATCCTTCAAAAGTATAAGGGAAAAATCTGACTAAACAATCATCTTCTACAATCCCATTAAGGTTGATGGCCAACATGAAATTATGAAGGTGTTCCTCAGCAGGCAGTCCATCATCAGGATTATACAGTGGTAACCATCTCTCTAGAATTTTAGGTAGAGGATGGAGTAGTGGCGCCATTTGGACTGCACCTGGGTTAGTCCAAGGTTTGTTTTCCATTCTAGAGTTTGTAGGAAGAGAGGAAGATGTAGATGATTGAGAGGCTGAAGATGATTTAGTGGATGAATAAGTTTCCCATGTATTGCTATTGATTATGATAACATCGGTTGATTGTGTCAGAGGAATGTTGATAGAATGATTTATTGGATGATAGGAAGAAGGTGGAGAAGGATTTTAAGGATCGAATAAAGGAGTTTGAGGTGGGGAAGATGATGTAATCTCACTAGTAGAGGATTGAGTTTTTGAGGTAAAGAATTTTCTTCGATGAGTGGGTAGAAGAAACTCAAAAGGATTTATTCCAAGTTTCTCACTCTAAGATTAGGTCAATACATGAGAAAATTATAAAGCTGACGATACACTTCCTTCATAGACTTCATATTTAACATGTATTTCTTATGAAATAGAAATTATGTAATATTCCAAATTAGCTTTGAGCTAGTTGGAATATTAAATTTTTCTTTTGTCACTTAGATATATGAATAAGAGGGTAGGGAGACCCATAAATCTCCTTAGTAGGAATAAAATAACTTCTAATATGGATGAGGATCATCTTATTACATGGAAAAATCACCCTCATGTGTGAATAGAGGTTGAATTATGTGTATGGAGTCAAGTTTGACCAAATATACAACACTGGTATGGAGGGAGTGGATAGTTAATGAGGCAGATTGTAGTGTTAATGGGAGAAAGTCTCCAAGAGAGTAGTGGATTTAATGTGTGGGGCCCAAGGTGATAAAGATCAAAAAGCATATAAGGAAGGGAAGGCATCCATAGAGGGTATTTTGAATATTTTTTATCTCCTGATCTTTTATGACTTTCTACACACTTCAGCTATTTAGTAGAGTCTATTGTGCTATTTATCACAAGGGTGTTTCCGAGCGGAAATCCCACCCTAATCCTCGGGGGACATCGAGTGCACATTTAGGAGAGGTCATTGAGCTACATTTCAACCATCTGGCATCATGCCAAGCTTCAACCATCATCCACAGCACAATCTTCTCCAGGGTTGTGTTGTTTTGCAAGGCAGAGGCAGTGGAGGATTGTTAGGGTCAGTTTTTGTGCTTATTCTCCAGTGGAGGGAGCAGCCCTTCACCCGAGAGGCTCACGAGAAGGATCCTGGAGCATAATTTAGTCAATTTGGATCAATTCAATCTTCTACCATCCCTTCCAGCACAGTTCCCGTAATAGACTGCATTATTTTATTAAGCAGCTACAGTGGAGGGCTTAGTGCCCCATTTGGTGAGTTGGGTTTCCAGTGAAAGGCGAAACCCTTCATCTGGGAGATCTATTGGAGGATTTCCTTCTATTTTCTACATCATATCAGCCACCTCATATCAGCTATCTAGTTCCAATGATTATTCAGCCCTACGGCTATATTTCTTCATTTTTGTATTTTGTGTATTTCCGAAAACCCTTTCTGGGTTGTCTTGGAAATTTGCTTGGTAGCCTAGATCTCTATTCCAACCACTTTTTGAGTCATATATTAGGAGATCGATATCATTATATTTTCTAGCATCAGTTATACTCACTAGGACTATATTGTAATGGTTCTATGGCATTTTGTATAGCAACAACACCTTATGATTGAGGGTGTTTGTTCATTGGAGGCTTGTTTGCCTTGGTTATTTGATTTGGACCTCAGGATATTGTACTCATTTGCTTCTAATATGCATAATAAGATGGTTCTTTCATTGTATCATGTTTTATGTGTTTCTATTCACTGCTATTTCC
This sequence comes from Pinus albicaulis, assembly GCA_034641835.2. Lineage (NCBI taxonomy): Eukaryota > Viridiplantae > Streptophyta > Pinopsida > Pinales > Pinaceae > Pinus > Pinus albicaulis. The sequence continues at coordinate 733,096,094 of CM076579.1, forward strand.
AATTTTATGTTCCATATTCCTGTTTTTCCTATTTTGGGATATTATAGTGGTATCATAGCATAATCTTGGCTCAACCTGTGGATTTCATCCATTATGTCATCAGAAGAAGGAGAGCCTCTCATAGAATGGGAGAAGAGGTATCACAATATAAATTAGAGATATGATTATACATACAACAAATAATACAATGCCAAACATCCCATATCAGGAGAGGATGATGAGAAGAAGTTTCCCAAGATTCGTATTCTTCATACCATGCAGGATATTTCCCGAGAAATCAAGGAGATGAGGATGGAGAGAAACAAAGAATCCCCTAGAGGATTTCTACATGGAGAAGGCTCTGGAATTTCACATCACTGGTATGATCAACCAATGAAGTAGCCAGTTTCTCAATGCTCCACTATGCCTACATTCTTAGCAGTGGGAAATGGAGGGTACCAAGAACAAGAAACTCTTGAAGATTATTTCTTAGAGTATCAGTCTCAATCTCAGAGATTTAAAGATAATCTAAGCTTTTAGGAATTTTTGAGATCAAGGACAATAGGAGGCCTCGACCTAACAATAAAAGTGGAGGATTCACAAAGAAAAATGATCTACAACAGACCATGGGTATATTATTTTTTCCCGCTTTTTATGGATCATCCAAGTGCATAGAAAAATCTTGGGTGGAGAAGCCAGACATCTACTTCCATTTGAATCAAGTACCGAAGATGGAAGTCATCAAAATAGCAACGCTGCACCTTGAGGGTGAGATACATGATTGGTGGTTTCATGGTATTTCAACATTGGGGCATGCAAATGTAACTACATATTCAAAGTCCACCCGGAGGTTAGTAGAGAGGTTTGATCGAAGAAACCCCAAGGCACCTTTTATTGAGTTAGCCAAGCTCAAGCAGTCAGGTAATCCAGAGACCTATATTTTGAGTTTCTAAAACTTTCTTTCATGGTTCTTGATTTATCTGCAACTACGAGGGTTTATATGTTCATTGATGGACTAGCAGACCCTCTTCATGGGTTGGTTAAATATACTAAACCAACCACTCTTCAAGATTATATTGAAAGGGAAAGAGATTTAAAATATCATTTTCCAAGGGAAAAGGTTACATTTCAGCCAAGGACACCCTTTCAATAAAATGGGAAAGTTGTGAAGGTTCCCCCTTCAAAGGAGAACAAAAAAAAAATACCTCTTAGTGATGATGTCCGAAGAGACTTGAGAATAAGGAAGCTTTGCTTCACATGCCAAGAACCATGGGCACCAGGGCATCGATGTGCAGTAGGGAAGGCACACTATATAGAGGTGTTCTCTAATAGTGAGGAGGAGGAAGAAGAGGAACCAGAATGAGGAAACAATGTTGGGATAGTAGGAGAGGATCCACTGCCACCAAGAGGTGGGAGTGGGGCATTTTATCCAGTTGGAGGGGCCCTTGCATCTTTGCGGGGAGAACCCAAGTACCTGATTTTGAGAGTCTGAGGTACCATTCAAAATCAATGAGTATTAGTGTTAATTTATAGTGGGGCTACCCACAAATTTATTGATGCTCAATTAGTGTAGAGAAGATAAATACCAACTGATGATTTTGAGGGGTTTTCCGTTTTAGTTCCAAGAGCTAGAACCATGCAGTGCATGAAGTATGTTCCAGAATTATCTGTCACCATGGCAACATACTGCTTGACCGTTCATTTCTTTTTGGTTGATATTCCTAACACCAATGTGATATTGGGTGTGCAATGGTTGATTATTTTGGGGAAGGTCACCACAAATTGGGAGACCTTGCAGATGGAGTGGGTAGATAAGAAGAGTGTTAAGCATCAGATGATCAAGGGCATGAAAAATTATCCCTCTTGGGTAGTTTCTGCACATAAGATAGAGCCTGATTTGCACAGTGGGGGAAAGGACCCAACAGTCTGTTAAGTTATGGAGTTGATTCTGACCCATGTTGCAGTATTATTTGGAGGCATTCCACCAGGAAAGCCCCTGGACCGAGAATTGGTTAGAGAGTTCTCACAACAAGCTACACCACTCATAGATCCAGATAAGGTGAGAACCTTGGGAGGACTTAGTACAATGCATAGAGTCTTTAGTAGGCTCAAGGAGGAGGGAGAAATTCTTCCAGTATCAGTATTTACCACTCTCACCGAGCATCTTGCACTGAGAGGAGATGTTTCATGGATGGATGATGGCACCATCATGGTATAAGGGGGCTACTCCATGGCCTTAGAGAACTTGAAGATACTTCCACATATGGAGGAATCTTCCACATATGGTAAAGGATTGTGGGAACTCATGCACACATTGGAAAAATTCAAAAAGGTTTGGATGGGTGATAGCTTCCTAGTGAAGGATAACCTCCATAAAATTCAACCCGTACTTGATCAGGAGCAACTACAAGAGAGGTAGCAAAGGTAGTATAGCAGTGTTCTGGCATATGTCCTTGGCATGAAACATGTCAAAGAGGAGGGCAGTAAAATGACAAGTGCTTTTCCACAAATACCAACAACGTTTTCATTATTGGGTATAGATCCTTATTGGAAATCCCAGCTGTTGGTGGAATGTTCTTTTTGTGCTCAACCTAGTCTCCTAAATTGAGTTCATTTAATTGTCAACCAGGGTTGGTAAATTACTGAAGTGAAGTGCACTGTATGTGCCTAGGTGTTTGTCTCTTAATGCGTTTTGTTTAGTGTTTTATGATGTTTTTTGTCTTTTATGATGATTTATGATGTTTTTGGTCTTTTGTGATGATTTTTATGTTCACAAGGAAAATGACTAGAAAGCTAGTGGAAAGAAGCTACTGGTTAAAAACAGAGTGAAGCCTAATTGGTTGATTACAAATGACAAATGCAAATGCAAATACTGAAACAGAATCAAACCTAAACTATGACTAAGCAGAATACAAAGCTTGATAATGACTTCAAGAAAATGAATCAAAACATAAAATTAACTTGTCCAATTCTTTCATCAAAGGTATTTTGGGAGAGCTTGAGAAATGGTCAGCTAAGTATACAAATTCTCCTAACTAAAAAATTAAACAACCAGCTTATAATGATGCAACATTTTATCCATGATTAAAGATTTGTTGAAACATATTTGGAGGAAAACATTGGTACCATCATAAGATCTCTACTCTAATACTAGTTCCTAACTCTATTCTGCAACTTAGTTAAACATCACTAAACCTTACTCAAGAGTTATAGATTTATTTTTAAAGTAGTCTTTTGAGGAAAGGCTTTGTTTATGAAGTGGTAAAGAAGTTGCAAAAGTAATTCAGGCCTTGAAATGATATTTTCTTCTGTTCATATGGTTATGAATCAATTATAGATTTGGAACAAGAAGATTTTTTGTAAATAATGAAGGCCGTATTGTTAAGTTTAACAACTAATGTAATCTAATATGCAGTGAATGACAACTAATTTTGGAATGTAAATACAATGAGCTAAGCTAAAACTGAACTAAAATGTCACTAGTCTACAACAGTGCTGAACTAACAAGCCATTATCAAACTTAAAACAAAATAACACAGCATGAATTGAATGCAATTTGACTCCGGAGTACCCTAACTAAGTTATCATGCATTAATCTATGGGATTATACAGCCTGTTTTGTCCATCTTGAATGGTGTTTTGGAAGAGCTTCTTAGAACAATCCTGGCTGTACAATTCAGTGCAAATGCAAACATAAAGACTGAAAGAAATTTAAAAACTAAGACATCACAACTATATCCTACCCATCATTATGATATTTTGGAAGAGCGTTTTAAGAGCAAGATCAGCTATGTTACTTAGTGTAAAAAAACAACTGAAACATTCAGTATCACAGTCATGCCTTATAAATCATAAGGATTTTTTGGAAGAGTTTGCTTAGTATAAGTTCAACTGTGATAGTGAACAAAAGAAATTACAATTAAATCCTACAACACTACAGCCATTTCTCATTCATTATCATGATCTTTTGGAAGAGTTTATTCTTTTGGAAGAGTTCTTAGAACAAGTATAACTATAGTGGCTAATGAGATTAACTATGAACTCAAACTTCAAAAATACGTAAAAACAACTAAGATACTTCTCTAAATTACGAAAGTAAAGTCGTGCAGGAGGCAGGGGCCCTCTACCACCAGACGGAATCTAACTCCAAATCAACTCAATGCGTTCAAAGCAATGCTGTATTCTTCATTAAAGTAAAAATAACTTGCAACAGAATAGTCTCGGTCTTCAGAAATATAGCATGAAATCTAAGCAAAATCTAGCCTATCTCTCGGTTTCCCAAGTGTTTTTATAACAAATTTACATAACAGAACTTGCAACAATACAGGGATCCTTGTCTTTCCTTATCAAAATCACATTAGGACTCTAAGGATGGCAACGTAAAGAGAAAAAGGACATCTGGACTAAGACAGTCCTATTAGAAGTCTGCCTCCTTAAATGAGTTCCCACGTACCAAAACCACGTCCAAAATTCGGTTCTTCCTTCATGGTGAGCAACGAACGATGTGGACATGACGTGGAATATACCCATGTGTGGTTTTTCTTGAGAAGACACCTGGAACATGCCTAAACGTGAAGACAGCTGCAGAATTTCCGGTTAGCTACGGAATGTCTGCATTCTATAGCCAGTTTGCATTATAATGACAAAATCACAAAACTTAGCAAGTTAGCCATGTTTAATCATTCTAAAAGTAATTTTAACTAATTTAATTGATAAATTGGGTCTGGGATATCAATGGACAATGGAAAATGAGGTGAAGTAAGATGAAAGAAAGTACAATCTTGGGGCTCAACATGTTCCAAGGATATCATCACATGTAGAGTACTTGATGGTTAGGTGACAGATGAGAGGTATGTATTGATCGATGGAGTCATCTATTATCAGAATAGGATCTTCTTGACTAGAGCCTCTATGCTCAAAGAGAAGCTACTACAAGCAACAAAAATTCCTTTCCAGTCAGACAGATTTCATGGGGGCATATCAAACCATCATGGAGGAATTATCTTGGGAGGGTCTCCAAGAGGAGGTGCACTAGCATATCAGGAGATGTATGTTTTGTTTTGGGATTAAGGAGGAAAAAAACCACCTTGCAGGGTTGTCACAACCACTTCCCTTTCCGTGAGAGATAGCGAAAGGCTCATCTATGAACCACTTCACCATATTTCTCAAGGTACATCGTAAGGATTGTGTGTTTGTGCATGTTGATCAACTAACTAAGTATCTTCATTCCTTTTCCATGCATTTTTAGTACATTTCTCTAGAAAAGGGCAAGCATTTCTTTAGACTACATGGTCTACTTAGGCCCTCAAGCAGTGATGGGAATAACCAATCCCTAAGAGGTTTTGGGGAGATGATATATTGTTTAGGTTGTACTCAATCGACATCAAATTCCCCGGCATATGAGAGGATAGTGGCAACAAACAAGTGGTTTGAAAGAAACTTATCACATCATGTTTTGAAGCAGCTAGGAATTGAACTTTGTTGGTTTCCCTTAAGGGACTATTTTCATCCTCCAGTATTTCATATGGAAGTCAAGGTACCTATGTTTTTTATTCCATATGTTGATGATGTCTTGATCATTATTATTGGCATGGATGGAGGAAAATCACATGGTTTGGGTTTTTTCATTGGGAGTGAGATGTCCAACACTTCTCATGCCCTATATTTCAGTGAGAACATTGGGAAATATGTAGTTTCTACCATAGAACTCTTACCTCCTTATGATATGAGCCATTTGGCTAACTTTAGCACTTGGAAGGATCGACTCTAGGATATATTGATTGGAGGACACCTAGTTCAGTGGAGGAGCTTATCATATGTAGGTGCCACAAGGAGAGGAGAATTTTTTCAATATTCACCCTTACATTTTCTTGAGGACAAGCGAAATTTGGGAGGGGAGGACTGTAATATTCCAAATTAGCTTTCAGCTAGTTGGAATATTAAATTTTACTTTTGTCACTTAGATAGATGAATAAGAGGGTAGGGAGACCCATAAATCTCCTCATTAGGAATAAAATCACTTCTAATATGGACGAGGATCATCTTATTAGCTGGATAAATCATCTTCATGTGTGAATAGAGGTTGAAGCATGTGGATGGAGCCAAGTTTGACCAAATCTATAGTGTTGGTATGGAGGGAGTGGATAGTTAATGAGGGACAATGCGATGTTAATGGGAGGAAGTCTCCATGAGAATAATTCGTTTAACATGTAGGGCCTAAGGTGAGAAGGCTCACAAAGCATATAAGGAAGGGAAGGTGGCAATAGAGGGTATTCTGAATACTATTTATGTCTTGGTATTTTATGAATTTCTACATGCTTCAGATGTTTAGCAGAGTCTATAGTGCTATTTAGCACAAGGGTTTTTCCGAGCGGAAATCCCACCCTCATCCTCGGGGGACTTCAATTTCCCACTCAGGAGAGCTCATGGAGCTAAATTTCCACCATCAAACACTAGGCCAATCTTGAGCCATCATCCACATGGCATTCTCCTCCAGGGTTGTGTTTTTTTGCAGGGAATAGGCAGTGGAGGATTGTTAGGGTCAATTTTTGTGCTTTTTTTCCAGTGGAGGGAGCAGCCCTTCACCTAGGAGGCTATCAAGAAGGATCATGGAGAATCATTTAGTCAATTGGCATTAGGCCAAGTTGCTATCATCCCCTACAGTGCAGTTCCCCTCATAGACTGCGTTATTTTATTAAGAAACTGCAGTGGAGGGCTTAGTGCCCCATTTGGTGAGCTGGGTTTCTATTGAAGGCAGAAACCCTTCATTCAGGAGAACTATTGGAGGAGTTCCGTCTATTTTTTACATCAGATCAACCAACTGATATCAGCTATCCAGTTGCAATGATTATTCAAACCTAGGGTTGTATTTCTTCATTTTTTTATTTTGTGTATTTCTATAAACCCTTTATGGGTTGTCTTGGAAATGTGTTTGGGGGCCTAGATCTCTATTCCTAGCACTTTGTGAGTCACATATTAGGAGATATATATCATTCTATTTTCCATAAGAAATTATACTCACTGGGATTCCATTGTACTGGTTCTCTGGCATTTTGTATAGCAACAATATCTTATGATTGAGGGTGTTTGTTCATTGGAGGCTTGTTTGCCTTAATTATTTGATTTGGACCTCAGGATATTGTACTCATTTTTTTCTGATATGCATAATAAGATGGTTCTTTCAATGTCTCATGTTTGATTTGTTGATATTCACTCCTATTTCCAATTTTATGTTCCATATTACTGCTTTTCCTATTTTGGGATATTACAAATTCCTTACAATGCTTGGATCAAGGTATGAACTTCAAGTGACTCTTTAAGTGATTGTATATAGTTTTTATCGACTAACTTAGGAAGTGTGCTAGGAGATTTTGTGGTTGCTTCAACAACTTCAGATCTAGGAGTGGGAGATTTTGAATGGGATCTTAAATTTGGAGGGGATTTTTAAGGGGATTGACTCTTTTGATAGCCTTTTGATTTGGGATTAAACCTTGATGCCATTCATAGTCTTCAGGCCCCCCTTCTAGTGCCAAAAATTTTGTAGGCTTGAAATTATTTGTATCAACATCGAGAAAAACCACTCGGTTGGGAACTTAAATAAACTTCTTTTCCATTTGGAATGGTGGCTCTGACTGTGATTATGGGACTCGTTTCCCTTAATAAAGCTATGAAATTTGGATGAGATATATAAGTGTAATTCTAATGATGTGAATAGAACTTTAAGCGATAAAGAATAAATAAACTTAAACTATCTAACCCAGGAAAAATTTCTCTTTATATGTGACTTTAGAAAGATTTCATAAATAGAAAGACAATATAGATCATCAAATCATCTAGGAAGTTAAAAAAAATAATGATAACTAATTTAATTAAATTATTTGATGAGCTCATTGCACATATAATATTTTTTTGTTCATGCATATACTAGTAATATTGCAACCACAGACATCAATAGTGATAAATGCTTAATTGTTTGCAAGTAACATATATGAATAAACACAATTTAGATAGCCATTCAACTCTTAAACACAACAAAAATACATAGATTGTAGTACCCAATATATTTTGACTCTTCTCATGAGAAAAATAGTGTTGATCTTGCTTTCTATTAATATTGAAGCTACAATAGTGCAAACCAAAATCTCCCTGGAGAAAATTCATAATATTTTCTTCATATCCATGAAGGGGATTTATAGATTTTAATGAGAATAAAAATATAGTAAATTATCACAAAATAATGGAGTGGTTTCAACAAACCATTCTAAAAATAAAGTAAAATACAATAATAGAGTTTATTTGTAACAACATGACTATGACTAAGATGAAGGTTTTTCTCCCATTTGTTGTCGAAGTTCGCATATATATATATATATATATATATATATATATATATATATATATATATATATGTCATTGATTTTAATTCGAGTGGATGATGAGGCTAGATGCACATATGGCTTGTAAATATTGAGTCGTTGAGTGCTAGAAGGAGATGTGTAGTTGTATTGGAGAGACACCTCAGCATGAGCCACTGATTGTGAGGTTTAACCAAGTACATACAATGGCATTTTGGGTCAACCTTTGCTAGATTCTTGTTGCTTTTAGCCTTATTTTTTGATAAATATTTCCTTTATTTCATTAACAATTTAACTTCCGACAAATTACCTTTAGGGAATTCTTTGATCAAATTTTCTTGTAGTAGACTATCACTAACAGATTCAGTGAGATTTCTGGAAATGTTCTTAGTGCTCACAGTCACCATTTCTGCATTCCTTAGTTTGATTTCCCATTAATTGTAAATGATCTCTTTTTGTGATTCTTCAATTATCAAAATATCAGTTGATATCCCTGAAGCACTATCTTTCCATAGTATGTAATCAGAAATATTCTTCTAGACCTTTTCATAGTATGTCCTCAGCTCACATAATTGATTCACTAATTAATCACTTGATTTTCATAAGTCACTTATAGTGGCCAATTTCTGGGAGAAAATGACTTGTTGTTGAGCAAGGAGAGTGGTTAGTTCTCCTGCCTCTTTCTTAAATTCATTCATCTCAGGGTTCAATTTTAGTTGCTCAATATTCTGTTGAAGTTCTTGTATTTGAGTTTCCCTGATTTTCAGATCAGCTTCATGTTGAAGCTTTAAGTCATTGAAATTCTTCTCGAGTTATGCAATATGTTCTTTCCACTGCTATTCAATAACTTTCTTTTCATTTTCCAGACCCTATTCTAGTTTCATGATTCTTTGATATTTCTCTTTTACGGGTTGTAGAACTTCAGTAGCTTTGTCAATAGTAGCAGTGGCATATGATCCTAGAAAATGTGAGAGCCTAATCATATCTCTTGTAGGTTCTACTTGAGTATCTTTCCAAACTAATTCAAACGAGGCATTACCAGGGACTAAGGCCTTCGTTTTTTGAACTTTCCTTATTTTTCTCTATCTGTTGACCGTAAATTTATGCCTAGGTCTATAAAACACATCAAGAGGAGGTATTTCTTCAAATTTAGAAATGACTTCATAGGTCATAAATACTAGGATAATTTCTAAATCATCAGTATCCAAAGATTTATTGGAAACCCCAGTACTGAGCGAGGTCTTCCCTTTAACTTCAAGGGTATGTGTAGTCTTTCCCTACACTTGAGTCTTCAAATATTGAACCCCTATTATTTTTATAGCTTGGTTTAACTCTTCCCATATCTTATCAATTTTCCTACCTGTTTGAGTTTCTTTAGTCTCTGTAGTGGATCAAGTTGTTGTCTCTTTGGTTTGAGATGTATCAGTATCTTTTTCCAAAGTGGTCATGAATTTATCATGCTATGTATCTTGTTGATCAATTCTAAAAAAATCCAAAGGAAAATGAGCTATTATTTTATTCCTATATTTATTAAAATTAGCCAATCCTTCAGTAATAAATTGTGCTACTCCTAATTTCTCAACCTCTGCATAGGTACAAGCCAATTCAAATAAATCATCAAACTTGTTTGGCTCATGTATAAATTGTTTCATATTTTCTTGTGCTGTGACATTCATTGTAGTATCATTAGGATCAAATTGTATGTTAGGCATAAATGGGAAATCTAAACATTGAATTTCTTTAATTTCAAGATCAGCATGCTTGAAATTTTCGAGGGCACAAACACTACATGAAATAGGAAAGGTAGGTGACCTTGTCTTTTTAGCATCTTTCAAAACCTTTGAGATGCCATTCCCAACAGTTTGGTAATATATTTCTTGGGCTACGAGCTTATCAGTAACATAAAGGGGCAACACATGAGGGTTGGAAATATTGCCAAAGATCCATATATAAGTAAAGGATTCCTTTCCAAACCATCTCCCCATTTATAATAAATATTTGTGAGCTTGAGGGGAAAGTCTAGGGGCCTTCTCATCAAAGGAATTCTAGTGAATATGTAGCATAAATCCATGGAAAATGTTGTAGAAATGAGGCTAGAATTTGTGTCCCCAAAGGATATCATGATAGATATGTATTGGTGTATGGTCTTCAATGGTTCATTTCCCTCCCATAAATGTAAAATCGGAGGTAAAAAAATACAACATCCATTATATTTGCACTCATGTATAATGGGGGAACAACATTTTGATAAAAAACTATGCTTTTTACTATAAGCTAGGATTTTGTTTCCTATATTATTAGAAAATATAGTTCCCCGATCCATAATGTGTCTATCTGAGGCAGCATCAATTAACAGTACCCACCGGTCTGAGAATTTCTTGGTATTTGGATATCCATATATTCTACACATCATGGTAGTAATATAATTGAATGGTTCATCAAGAGAATCAATGGAATACATACCCATGTCCTATTGCTTGTGTTTGTTGGTATCTCTCCTCCATTGATTGATGGGCTCTAAATGATCTTTGTTTTCACTCATAAGTTTCTGCACAAATTCTTTGCCGTATTTCTTAGGGTGTGGCGAAAACCTATACATTGTGTTTAAATATTCACTGGTAAATGACCTAATGACTAGCTTCTATGGAATTTAAAAAACTCTCTTTGACATACTCAAATGATCAATGACCCATTTAACCATGTTTGTATAAGGTAAGATCTTTGGTCTGGCTGTAATTTTGTGTAAGAAATAATTTTCAACATCATTACAGGTAGACTTAGGGGTTAAGTTTGAATCATTAGTCGTCACTTTTATCTCTACTACCCTAGGGTTTTCATCCTCAATGATCTTATACATATATTCCCATGAGTAGGCCTCGAAATCTGGAGTAAATGTCGTATCTGAAAATAACAAAAGAATTTAAGTAGTCTCGAGTGGAGGAGGATCCAACTATTGTTTCCCTACGAATTTCTTCTTAGATTTAGTTCCCTTGGAAATTTCTGTTGATTTATGTTTATCAGGGTTGGCTTGCAAAGAGAAAACACGAGGATAAGTGGAAACATTTTTAATCATAGAATTCCTTAGAGAAAATAAATAAATTCATATCAATTTGTGCCTTTATGAGAAAAATCTAGCGACATCAAGCTATGATAACCAAATCATTTAGAACTTTGAAATCATCAATTTGATGCATTTTTCCATTAAATGATGAAACATGGGTTCACATGGGCTTTTTTACATGTTAGCATATCAGAGGTTTTATATCGAAGAATTCATATGGCTACATCTTTGAAACATGTGATATGTTTTCCTTCTGATGGGCTTTAAATATGTAACAGCTAAAAAAACATGAGAAAGAAGTTTTATCGGTGGTTTCGTATCAGATATTTTATATCGAGGTTTTAAATCAGTGACATCACATAAAAAGTTGCAATATGGAAAGGGGATTTTTTATCTAAGAATCAGAGATAGGGAATGTCGTAGATCATAGAAATGAGCGATAGGAAGTATCAGAGATCAAAGGATTGGGATATTAGAGGTTGGAGGTGTTATCACTCCCCCTTGCTTCCCAATGTTGTGAATGGATCTGAAGGAAGGTAACCACAAACCAGGCTTTAGGTCAGGTAGATAGCCCTACCAGGACCATAGAGGGCTCTCTTGTTATCACATTGCAATCAATGTAATGAATTAATATCTATTGATATTAGGGTTGGTATGTAAGCATTAGTAAATAGGATTTTTGTTTGATGTTTTAAGTGCTAGATAGAAAGGTCCATGAGAAAGCTAGGTCTAAGGCTTTTGGGTCTGAATTCCAAGTTCAATGGGCAAAGAATGTGTGAGGCTAGGTAGGTAGTTTAAAGTCATATTTATTTGGTCATTGATTATAGGATGAAGTGATAGAGATTCAGAATGAGCACTGAGGTGAATTCATTCATTTAGAAGTAAAAAGACATATAATGTAAACCTTATCTAAAACGGAGCATGAACAAACATGATTTTTGCTTATAAATTATAAGATAAACACATGGAAATATGTATCTAAAAGAATAAAATATATCATTTAACATGAATAGATAAACATGAAAAGGAATAACAAAGTCACTAATGCATACCACAATATTCTCAACAAAAGTTATGCAATATTGTCTTTTATTTCATTCCAAAATGTCGTTACAGTATATCCACTGCAAAATAATACTATCCAATGCAACAAAAGACTAAATAGAGTCTACTTATAGAAAATATGAACCATGACACCTCATCAAGTCGAAATCCCATCCAAAATGCATCATAAATACATGAAATGAGTCATTTCCTATATTCTATGGAGGTTAAAAACCATTCCCTGAATTTTAGCTATGAACTAGGAGTGTTTGTCCCTTACTTTAAATTACATCTTCCCTGATGATAAGAGGCAAAAACCAACTCAATTAATCTAATTCTAAATCATAGGACAAAAAAACCTCGAATCTCTAACATTTTCTGAGCTTGAAAAGTGTCCTGAGGAATCCAATGCAGATGTGTAACATTTCTGACAGAAGTGTAACAAAGTTTTACAGAAGTGTAGCAGATGTTTGCAGTCATTTTTTAGGCACTTTTAGGAGTCCAAATCAAATTCTGAAAGGACAATCAAATACACTTGTGTGTTTAGTTCTAGAACATATTTAATTTTAAAAAATTATCCATGGGAAGGCCTCCAAAAGTTCATTCTCCCATGTTTACTCCAGAAGCGTAGCAAGGCCTCAAAAAAAGTGGTTGAAGCATAGAAAATGAGTGGTTTTTTGGCCTTTTCTGCAAAATTAAAGCCTTTCACGAAAAGAGGGTTCCCGATATACGATGTACTCATAAAAATGCATCCAACCATATAAATAAATCATCATTTTTATGTCCCTAAAATAAGTGTAGAAAAAGTTTGCTATGCTTCTATGAGGAGAAAATTTCCAAAATTGCCAAAATTCCAGAATTTTCCAAAAAACTTTCTAAAAAAATAGGGCTTAAAGATGGATAAATATCTCTAAAACCATAACTTTGTTTGAAAACCTGAGTGAGGTTTATGTTCTTTGGAATTCTATTAAATATAACTTCCTCTTGTATTCCAAAAAACTTTCCCGTTAGCTCAGAATCCAAGTTTGAAGTTGATCCCTCAAAATTTGCAAAAGCGTAGCGCAGTCTCAGCAGAAGCGTATCACATACTTTGAGAGGGAGTGTGGAGGCATTCCCAGATGATTTTTGGGATTAAACTTGTATGGTTGGAAATATTAGGATTTCTACTACAACATGGTGTCATCAAGCACTCCAAACCCTGCTCGAAACCCCTGAAAATTTGACTTGAAGGAAACATGTTCAAAAGTGTAGAAAATGAACTAGAGAAACTATATGTTTGGAATTTCTCTAAAACCATAACACCTATCCATAAATTGAAGGAGGTTTTTTCTATTTGACGTATTATTTACAAAAACATCTTTTACTTTTGGCAAATACATCTCCATTTCTTCATAAACTGATTTTGAAGAAAATTTTCCCTGTGTGCAATGTAAACCCTAGCTTGATCAGAAAACTCTGAAAATGATGACATGGGTCTGAGTTGGCTCAATCCTAGAATGATGAACTCCCTTATGAAATTTTTTCTCACTCTCCATAGTAGTTGTGAACACAATAAAACCTTCCTAGATGAAATGAGTGGGTAGGGATGAATGGATTTGGAAAAACAAGGGATATGGATAGGGTAGGTTTAGGGCTATGATGAGGTATGAGGAGTTTGAGGAAAATTCCCCAAAAAATTGAGATATTAGGGTAATTTTTTAGCTCAAGAATGCATGTGTATCATTTGAAATGGGTATGGGAAAGTGAGTCAAAATTAGAAAACACATATATTTTCCAGTTTTATTGTGAAAGTGTAGTGGGGATTTAGGGTTTTAATGGAAGAAGGTTAAAGGGAACTGTAAATGGTAGGGGGTGTTTTTTTAGGGTTTTTGAAGGATAAGTAAAGGTTTAGATTGTGGGAAAAGGGTCTCCAATGGCCTAAACCAATTAATAAAGGAGAAACTCTAAAATGGAGGAAAGAAAAACCGTAATGACGGAAAAAACTCATACAATTCTTGAATTGACTTGAAGAAGGCTTTGAAATGTCAAATTACTAGTTTTGGAGGTCACTTGAGGTTTTAGGAACAATTTTTAATCTTGAAGGTCTAATTCCATGCCCTTGAACCACTTCTGCCCATGACTAGTTATACTTTTTGTTGAAGAAATCACATCTGTTGATAGGTTAAAATCCACACCAACAATGATGACCTTTCCCATGTTGAGATTACAGGAAAATAAGCTTGTAATTTGAAGATGATTGTTGGACTATATAAATCACTTATTAAATGAATGAACAACACACATTTAATTATCAATCCAGGGACTTTTATTTATTCCAATGACAGTTGCATTGTCTGTGCCGATACACCAACCAGAAGTAATTTTAGAGAAAAGAAATCGTTGTTGAATTAAATGCTGGAAATAAATCACTCATGTAGAAATAGAAGAATATACAAAATTGAAATCACCCTTCAATTGATATATCTAGCTCGCCACACAATAAGTACCCGGCTAGTGTCTCTATTATCACATGTGTAACAGCATATAAATTATTGAAATAGAAGTAGATATATTCTCAGCCGAACAGTAAGAAAAACACTCTATTGATACATAAACTGAAATACAATTACATACACACAACTAATTTAATCACTTCAATCCCTGCTAAGAAGGAGGGCCCTTCCTCCCTAGTAGGGTGTAGGAAGAGAAGGAACTTTAATGGAAACTAAATAGAATCACACATGTAACATCAATAACACGATAATCTATATTAATTTCAACACAATTACAGAGCCAAAACAACTTTGTTGTCCGCTAACCTCTCAACCTCTAGTGCCGAGAACTATATAGTGGTTACATCAGAAAATCCAGGGATAGATCAGACATGAGAATATTACGATTCTCATGATGATCGAAATAGAACACATACAGTTCTAACCACTTCCTAATAAATTTTTGACTAGAAAATAAAATATTACAACTGAAACTACCCTTCGGTTGTTATCCCAAAAATACAACACTAACAACTCCTACAACTATAATAATGGAATCACAGTTGTAGTGCAACGACCATAGGATATATTAGCAACAATATTGATGATATCAGTCAACGGTGCAACTATATCAACAGTTTGCCAAAAATTCTGTAACTACAGAGTGTAACAATAGTTTGTTGGCGGATCTGTAACAGCAAGGTGTAACAACATCGCTTTTTTGTAAAATCACTATCTGAACTTCTCCTGTTAACTTATTGTTCGGGATCTTTGGTGCTACAAATGACATCTGGAAAGACAACATAAATACCATCGATCTTCTCCAAACATTGACCTTCAATTAGTCATAAAAAAGTATAATAGATCATAATAATTGGTGAATTGGCAAAGTAACGAAAGCAAGGTGAAACATGACAAGTTAGGGTAAAAAGTTAGGAAAAAGGGGTAAAGATACTCCCACTGGTTATGGTTATGAGGAAAAATAAGGAAGATAAGTGTAGGAAAAATGTACAAAACTAGAACCCAACATCTCCCCCCAACTGAAATACTTGCATGTCCTCATGAAAACTCATCTCTCATGGGAATATCTTCGATGCAGGTTAGTGAAATCATATGGCACCAGCTGTGTCTTTGTCTACAGACCTATATCCTTAATTGGCGATCAACTGCCATACCCAGGATTCTGACTCATACTTACTCGATTCATAATTGATCTGGTAAGCCTCAATGGGCAACTAGATCAAAGGAAACTTGAACTTAAATCCCAACGACAAAGCACCAAGGGATTGTACAATCTGTGTGTAGGTTGGTACATGTGTAACAGCCACCATGAAATTTTTGAATGAGAATGTATCTCCTTTCAATAGCTCAGCACTGCTGGCTTCCATATGTTTTAAGCACCATGTCAAAGCTTGGCTCTTCATCATTGCGAATTGATTGAGGAAGAAATTCACAATTCTTCTTATATAAGTGGCAGCTAGTTTTTTAATCTGAGGGGTACACAGCATTCTCCTGAATTCTCGTCTCAACTTAGCAGCCTGTCCTGGTTCTGCCCGGACCCACAATGATGTCTTCTCCTCATTAGTCTCCATAGATTTAATGGCCAGATTCCATTCAATCTGATTCTTCATGAAGGACACAAAAGCCCTTAATGGAATATCTCCCATATAAGAGAATATTGTCACACATACTCACATGTTCACAAAGAGTGTTGTGTAAAAATAATTCACACAGCAAACTTTGCTCATCGAAATCAGAGGCACAGAAAACATCCAAGAACGTACGAGTGGAAGAACATAAATAAGGTTTGTCCTCCATAATGGCTTTCAATTGAAACAAGAAGTAATTTTCCCACATAAAAATAGGATAGGATGGAGAAGGCCGCCTACAACCCAGCAAGTGAGGGCGAGGTCATGAAGTTTCTACTTATCTACGATGAGGTCTCGAATCTGCTCCTGTAACAACAATAGTTGTTCTTCTTGTTCCTTCAGAGCTTCCTTCTTCTTGTAATTCTCCCACCCTTTCTTCAACTCTACTTCCATCCATATTTCATGTAAAGTGTCTATTTCTTTATGATGTTCCTTTAGCAAAATCATCCCATCTCGAAGGGATATTGCTTCTTTTTTCCATTTTTGTAACTCAGAAATTAACAGGAGTTTCTTAGAATTCCATCCCGAGATGGGACTTGGAATTCTCCTACATTCAATACCTTTATCAACAATGGGTGTACCAACCTCTGCTTCATGGGGTTGTTCCACCTCTGCTGCTAGTTCCTGTGTAACAACAGCCTCTTTGGTGGGTTCTTGTGTGTCAGCCCCTTTTTTTTTACCTAGAGTCACCTCTGTGTCCATTGATGTTTCTTCTACAATAGGAGTGGCCTCCACAAGATCTTGTGGGTCAAATTCTAGGTCAATTATTACAGGAGTCTCTGCTTTAACTGTTGGTTCTTGTGTAACAACAGTATTATCAGCAGGTTCTTGTATAACAGCCTCCTACTATTCTATTTCTACTTCCATTGGGTTGATATTTTCTCTACGAAATTATATCCCACTGCTATTAAGTCTTGAAAACATGTCATGCATATGGACATCGGGATTTCCTTCCCCTCAAAGAATTTCTGATTCAATTCCTCGTTTTCCTTGCATAAATTTTCAAATCGTAAAAACAAGGCATTGGTTTCATCCTTACCTGATGAGGAAGGTTTCCTTTCTTCTTCTAAAACTTCTTTGCCATAGGCAAAGGTTCTACAGGTATGCTGACATTCACTCTTTGTTTCAGTTTTTTGTCCTCAATTGGTTCATTAATAGGCTTCTTCCCAATCCTAACTCCAGTAGGCCGAGTCTGGGTCTCCACCTCTGCCTAACTTCCTCCTGAAGTCATGGTATGTTTCCCCCGGCTTGTCCTTGGTATTTTTCTCTTGAATTCTTCCCAATTTTTTCCTTGCTAACCTAGGGCATCCAACTGGATTAGATTAATGATTCTATGATTAGTCATGCATGCCTCCGAGTGTGTTTTTGTTTTCACTATTGTCGCCATATGCTTGATGTTCCCTAGCAAATATAACGGAAGATTGATTCTTTGTTGGTGCCGAAGGTGGTTAAGCAGAGGAAAGTGATAGTTGAACACTATTGTGGATCTTCCCTAACAAGTGATATATTTGATCAAGCCCAAGGAAACATCTTCCCAAGGATAAGGAAGTGACCATATGTCAATTCCTCTTCCTTTCTTCTCTAGTTTTTCTTCCCCTACTAAGAAATATTCTTTCAAGGAGGGGTCATTGATTTTTCTATTAAACCACCTCCACGCCTCTACTGGTAATGAATTTACCTAGGAAATTACTTCTTCAATCACCTCCACTTTCATGCCCCTTACTCGACTTTGATTATTGTTCAATTTTTGAGAAAATTCCATTTCCACTGCCTTGTCTGAGCCTTCAAGCTTCTGGAAAAACTCAACCCATCTAGCATCTCTGAATATATGGTAAGTTTCTGGGAAATTTTGCAGGGCATCCATGGAATCCGGCTCATGCCTAATCACTGCTCCATCCATATCTTTTGTTTGTTTCTGAATTTTCTTCTTAATGTTCAGCCACACTGTAATATCACTGAGTTTCTGAGTTCACTTATTTGTTGTTCAGTCTTGTTGTAACATCACTGTGTCTCTAAACTAGCTGTGTTCACTGCCTCTGCTTATCCCAATAGATGAGTTTAAAATGAGAATTCAAGGTTTTATTCAAGGAGGTTGATGGAAGGTGAAGACTTTCACGAATTTACCGAGTCGTACCCTACACTAATATTCATAAATGGCTTATTATGGAAAATAATGGGATTTTGTACACACGTTCTTTTCCAACCAGATTTGGTCATCATTAGCAATTATGTTATTGATTAGGTGCATGTGAATTTAATAGATATTTATGATTATATCCTTTTTGCAATGATTTCAAGTCATATCTGCTCCCCCACTTTAATGGTGACGACCACCCACGGTCGTCACAGGAGCATCATTACTTTACCAATTAATCACTGAATCATCAATGACAATCATTTACCTTTTTAATAACATACCTGAGCTGATGTGGAGGAAGACCTGAATAGACGACGTCCTACTTGTAGCACTCGTGTTGTTGTGTCCAGCATGGTTATTTTGTTTTATGGAATGAATCATAAAGAACAGTATTTTTGGTTATCGGTTGTTCCATGTGTAACAGCCAAGAAAGCTTTTAAATTATTCTTAAAAAACATAATAATCAAAATAAATTGGTACAGAAAAGGAAATTACATGAATACCATCATCCTATGAAATAGATCAGAAAGGGAAGATGATATTACAAGAAGTAAAACATGGGTGTAACTGCTGCCATACTAGTGGTTTTCAACTGTTATTGGCTGTCTGACTGCGCCCCGGAAAGGGTTTTTCACAATTACATTTGTTTTTGTTTTTATTTTATTTTTTTATATTATTATTATTATTATTGTTATTGTTATTGTTATTGTTATTTTTATTGTTCTTATTATTATTATTTAAATAGGTGTAACAGCTGCCACAATGGTGGTTTTCAACTGCTGCACTTATTGGAATTTCAACTTTTAAGGCTGCATAGGAGAATGTTCCCCTGTTGTCGTAACATGAAGATCAGAGTCCGTGACAATGTTGACAAATGATTCCTTCGAAGCGGGTTGATGATATAACCTTAGACGGTGACCATTAACCAGTAACAACGTCTTAGCACTGTCAATGGTGACCAATTGTACCATCCCATTGTCAAAGACCGTATCCACTTCGTAAGGACCTAGCCATCTGGTGCAGAGCTTGCCTTTGAAATATTTGAACCTTGAATCATACAAAAGAGCCCAATCTCCTTTCTGGAAATTTTTCTTCTTAATAAACCCATCATGCCATCGGGCTCTTTTTTGTTGAATGATTTTTGTCTATTGAATTGCAGCCGGTCGTTTCTCTTCCAACTCATTAAGCTGGTTCAATCTTTTAGTCTGTGTTATACTCAAATCCAGATCAACCTGAAATTTTGTTCTTAATGTCTTTATTTCAAATTCTATGGGGAATAAGGGATTCTTACCATACACCAATTCATATGGTGAGAAGCCTATAGTATTCCTCCATGTTGTCATGTAAGCCCACAATACCTCTAGAAGTTTCTTAGCCTAGTTTCTTCGGTGGTTGGATACTGTCTTTTTTAAGATTCCCTCAATAAATTTATTGGTGCTTTCTACTTGACCATTTTCTTGTGGATATTATGATGTGGTGACTCTGTGATGGATTCCATACTTTTCAACCAACTTCTTGATCAAATGAGATGTGAAATGAGGACCCCCATATGTCACTATCTCTCTGGGTATCCCAAAGCGAACAAAAATATCTTGAAATGGTAAGTCTAAAATAGTCTACTCTGTTGCTCTAGTTAGTGCCCTTGGTTCGACCCATTTTGTGACATAATAGGTGCAGACCAATATATATGATTTTTTCTATGATGAAGGATTAATTGGCCCCACAAATTCTAGGGCCCATTTCTCGAATGGTTCTATTACTATTTAAGGCTGTAATGGCATCTCATCTGATTTCAAAGGTTGGCCCATCCTTTGGCAACTATCACATCCTTTCACAAACTTCTTTGCATCCTGGAATATAGTTGACTAGCAGTACCCTGTTGAGAGTACTTTATGTCCTGTCCTCTTGTTAGCGAAGTGTCCTCCACAAGGTTCCTCATGACAAGCCTTTAGGATCTCAAATACCTCATCTTCTCTAACACATCGCCTAATCTAAAAATATGACCCGGTGTGACAGAGATTGCCTTCTATCCAGGAGTAGGTAGTACTCTGTTATATAATCCTCCTTCTTTACTTGGAAGACAATTGGTGTGGGAATTTTCCTACAGCAAGGTAATTGGCTATATCTGCATACCATGGTGAGTGAGTAGAGATGGAAAAAAGATACTCATATGGAAAATAATCCTCAGTAGCAGTGCAGTCATCACTTATAGTTAATCTAGAAAGGAAATCAACAACTACATTATCTTTTCCGAGTTTATCTAAAATAGTAATATCAAATTCTTGTAACAACAATAACCATTGTGTAAATCTACCATTATTAACAGGATTTTTCATTAAAAATCAAATTGCAGCATGGTCAGCGTGTACAAATACTTGGTACCTATTGATGTAGTGTTGGAATTTGTTGATAACATGCACTACTGCTAGGAATTCTTTCTCAGTAACAGTGTAGTTAAGTTATGTTGGAGTTAAGTTCTTGTTGATGTAATAAATGGCATAAGGCTTCTTATCCTCCAGCTACCCAAAAATAGAACTCACAGCCATGTGAGATGCGTCTGTAGCAATATGAAACAACAATTCCCATTTTGGTCCTGGTAAAATAGGTGCTGCTATTACACTGTTCTTTAATTTTAAAAAGGCCTACTCACACTTTTCTGTGTACACAAATTCTGCATCTTTCATCAGTAATGAAAATAGAGGAGATGCAATCTTCAAAAAATTCTCTATAAACCTCTTATAATATCCTCCATGTACCAAAAAACTACGTACCTCTTTCGGAGTCTTAGGGTTCAGGATTTTCGAGATTACCTCAATTTTTACAGGATCTACCTTGATTCCATCTACTAAAATGAAATTTCCCAGAATAATTCCCTCCGTCATCATCATGTGGCATTTTTCCATGCTCAGAGAAACATTAGTTTGTTCACAACGTTCTATCACTTTCTCCAAGTTAGCTAATGTTGTCTCAAAGGCATCCCCGTAGGGTGTAAAATCATCCATAAATATTTCAAGACAATCATTCAAAAGATCAGAAAAAATACCTAATATTTCCCTTTAAAAGGTTGTTGGTGCATTGCAAACACTGAAGGGGGGGACCCTGTATGAAAAAGTACCCCATGGACAAGTAAAGGTTGTCTTGTCTTGATCTTCTGGAGAAATATGTATTTGACTATTACCACTAAATCCATCTAGAAATGAAAGGAATTTTTTCCAGAAAGAGTGTCCAGTGACCTGATCAATAAATGGTAAGGGAAAATGATCTTTTTGAGTGGCCTTGTTAATTTCTCTATAGTTGACACAGACCCTCCATTTTCCATTCTTCTTTGGAAATATGACAAGCGGAGACACCCACTAATTGTCAAAAATTGGGTAGATGAAATTAGCATTAAGAAGTTTCTGCAATTCTTCTTTTACTATCTCCTTAAGTGCGGGGTTCATTCAGTGCTGAGGTTGTCTAACAGTTTTGCAATATTCTCTAAGGTAAATGCGGTGAGTGCATAGGGTAGGATGGATTCCTTTCATATTAGTATAGTCCCACGCAAATTCCTTTTTGTATTTATATAACAGTTGTGTCAGTAATATGTTTTGTTCAGTAGTCAGGTTAGGATTGATGTTTAAAAATTTTCTAGGTTCGATTTCAACGAGACTACTAATAGTAAGTGGAGTTCTTTTCCAATGTTCAATAATTACATCATCTTCCTCATATTCTTCTTCCAAATCTCTAATGGAGGCAATAGGGAGTGAATTACTGATAAAACCATTAATTATATTGTCCTCTATTTCATCCTTAAAGTATTGTGCTTTTCCAAGCATGAGAAGAGGTAGGGAAAGATCAGATTCAGGTGAAAATTCGTCCCACCAGGGACTTTTTGAATCCATGTGAGGTTTTTTTGGGGGATAAAGATTCAGGTTTTGAGTGGACTGTCCATTTGAGATCACCATAGATCCATACCTACATCTGATATATGCATCTGCAGTGGCTAGCCACGGTCTTCCCAAGATTAAAGGATGACCCCCCAGATTGGATTTGGTTTGTAAAATGAGAAAGTCAGCCAGATAGTTCTAGGAGGCCACAGTGATAACCACATCTTCAATCATTCCTTTGGGCTTAACATGGGACCTATCTACTAGTTTGAGCACTGTAGGTGTAGGTATAAGTCCATGAATTCCTAGGGAGATGAAGAGATCTTTATTCATGACGTTAATAGCTGCCCCTATATCAATCAAGTTATTGGTTATAAGATGATTGTCAATATGGACAGTCACTATGGGGTTCCCTGGGTCATTATATTTTGTCAACAAAGGCTAATCAATCATAATATTGGACAATTTTCCCATGACATGGATAGTAGCAGGGTCTTTAGGTTTCCTCCCAGGTATTTTGATGCATATATCCCTCACTGTTTTAGCATAGATAGGCACTTCTTTAAGAGCTTGTAATAGCGGAGTCCGTACATAAAAATTTTGCAGCTCCTTGAGGAATTCAGATTCAGGTTATAAGACCAGCCCAGTTTCAGCTAATCGTTGAGGGTATGGGTGACTTTTAATGCTAACAGTTGAGTCAGCTACCACATATGTACTAGCCTTACTCGTATTGGCTATTGTAGGAACAGAAGACCTTCCCAAGCCGGTTGTTAGAGATGTAACAGCGGGTGTTGTATGAGTTGTTACATGTGTAACAACTGCCTCAGAATCGTCCATATCCTTCTTGGGTGATTCACTTTCTTCGATAATAATGGGAGTGTGTTCAGATCTGATTACTTTCCCTAACCGAAGTTGAACCTCATTAAGTTTGATAGGAGTATTAAGATAATTCTGGAGGGTAACCGAAGCACTCATGCTTTGGGTTGCCTTATTATTTGGATTGGGGTTAGGTTGTACAGGTAATTTGGGTCGGACAGAAGGTGTAGGATTCTAAATAGAAGGCAGTTGTAATTGTTGTTGTTTCATTTGTATTGGAGGGGGTATTGGACCTTGGCCATTGCCTCTCTAGTTCTGACCCCAAGGATTGGGTTGTGATGGAGGATATGCATTGGTGGAGGAGATGGCCACTGGTTCCATGGTGAAGGAAATTGTGTTGAGGAAGGAGTAGGATACTGCCATGGGTATTGTTGACTATTATAAATATTATTCCAAGGATAAAAAGAAGAAAAATCTGAAGGCATACCTGTAGGTCACGGCTTCCATGGTCTCTTTGGTCCGATAAAATAAGAATATTGAACATCCTCGCTTGATTCTTGAAGTACCACCTTAAGTCTAGGAAACTCAGGACACTGATTTGTAGAGTGCACCAACTCACAGATGTTGCACAAGATGACACTGTTTAGTCTGCATTCTCTTTCCAAATGTTTATTTTTTCATCGGGGACAGAATATGGCTAAGGCTGCTTCAACTTCCACTTGTTCCTTCTTGACTTGTATTGTAATGATTTGGGTAGAAAGAGTGCTAAGGAGATCGTTTTAAAATCCTCGAATAAGTTTCTGATATCTGCTCTAGTTACTCCTCCACTTGTGGACTTTTGTATCCAAAGTGAAGGGTCCCAAACTGAAACTCTCCCCTTGACTGATCCTCTTGAGCTGCACAGGAAAAACTTCATTATCTCATCAAACATCTCTTGCGATATGTCTCCTTTTTCTATCATGTTTAGATGTTTCAGAAAATCATCTCTTAAATATCCTAAGAATATTGGCTTTAGAATCTCTGGATCTAAATTATTGAACTTAGACCTCTATAAATTGTAGTGGAATCGCTCTAGATAGTCTTCCAAGCTTTCCTCCTCCTTTTGTGCAATTCTGAAAATTTCATCCTTCAAATCCCTGGTTCGGCAGTAGTCCTGATACTTAAAGAGGAAGGCCTCTCTCATGAAATTCCATGTTCGAATTATGCCAGAACCCAATCTCATGAACCATCTTAATGCTGCTCCTTTTAGAGTAGCAAGGAATAATTTCAACTTCTGGGCATCTGAAGTGTAGTCATAACCTCTACACAGCACATTGAATTCGAATAGAAAGGTATCAGGATATTTAACAGCCATCCCCTGAAAGGATGGTAGGGATGATAAATGGATATTCTTCATAGGAGCCTCGTTCCATGTTACTACTATTGAGAATTCAAAAGTAATAGAGCTATCTATTTTGACATTCTCGTCCCCCATGGTTGATTCTTCTTGATGGGATGAACTAGCCTCGGAGTGCAATGGAGATTGGAAAGTAGAAGGATCAGGCTGCTCTAGGATCAATTGTCTGACAGCACTACCAATGTCCAATTGATGATCAACTGAGCGTTGTTCCTTAGGTCCCTGATTATCCCTACTGGTCTCTCGTGTCCTTCAATTCTTAGATCCTGATCAATAATTCTCCACTGTTGTTTTGAATCTGGAGTTTTGATATCAGGAGTGGATATGTTGTTTGAAGGATGGTGAGGTCTAGACACAAAAGACACTGGTGGTCCAAGCCTTGATATGGTAGCTGCTTTCTGTGGTCCTATCTTCCTATTATCTCTGTATGACGTGGATTGTTCCTTTTCTTCCCTTGAAATTAGATCTCCAAAGAATGTTTTCCTTCCAAAATTTGCGCTCTTATTTTCCTTCTTATGACCCGTATTTCCTATAGTCAATAGATTGGGGGGGTGTTTGTATATTTTGATGTTGTCCTACCGGCACACATGGGCCCTATGTGTATCAATTCATCTATAAGTGCTTCAATTTCTATAGCAGTGAGCCAGCCCAAGCTTGTTAGAGCGATGCACAGGTTCTTACCTCTCGTCTTACAGCCCAACGACTGTATAGCTAAAGGAACCCCTAAAAAAAAAACCCAAAATTCAATTCCTAAGTGTCCTAGCAAGACATTGGCAAACTCTCTCAAGCCTTTTAGAGCGTTGTGCAGGTTCTTACGTCTCATCTTACTGCCCGACAATCGTGTTGCTGGAAACACTCTGAAAACACACGGAAATTGTACTTCTTAGAAACAACTCTGATTGATTGGATCGTCACTCCCATCCCCGAAAATGGCGCCAAAAGGTTGGACTATATAAATCACTTATTAAATGACTGAACATCACACATTTAATTATTAATCCAGGGACATCTGTTTATTCCAATGACAGTTGCATTGTCTATGCTGATAGACCAACCAGAGGTAATTTTAGAGAAACTAAATTGTTGCTAAAGTAAATGATGGAAATAAATCACTCATGTAGAAATAAAATAATATACAATATTGAAATCACGCTTCAATTGATCTGTCTAGCTCGCCACACAATAAGTACCTAGCTGGTGTCTCTATTATCACATGTGTAACAGAATATAAAGTATTGAAATCAAAGAAGATATATTCTCAGCTGAACAACAGCAACAACACTCTATTGATACATAAACTGAAATACAATTACATACACACAACTACTTTAATCACTGTAATCCCTGCTAAGAATGAGGGCCCTTTCTCCCTAGCAGGGTGCAGGTAGAGAAGGAAATTTAACAGAAACTAAATAGAATCACGCATGTAACAACAATAATAGGATAATTTGTATTAATTTGAACACAATTACAGAGCCAAAATAATGTTGTTCTTCGCTAACCTCTCGACCTCTAGGGCCGAGAAATATATAATGGTTACATCAAAAAATATAGGGATAGATCAGTCATGGGAATCTTATGATTCTCATGCTAATATAAATAGAACACTTACAATTATAACCACTTCCTAATAAATTTTTGACTAGAAAATAAAATATTACAATTGAAACTTCCCTTAGGCTGTTATCCCAAAAATATAATGCTAACAACTCCTAAGGATATCATAATGGAATCACAGATGTAGTGCAACGGTTAGAGGAAAGATCAGCAACAATATTGACAAGATTATTCAAAGGTACAACTGTATCAATAGTTCGCCAACAAGTCTGTAACAACAGTGTAACAACAGTTTGTCGGCGGGTCTGTAATAGCAAGGTATAACAGCATCGCTTTGCTGTAACAACACTATTTGAAATGATCCTGTGAACTTCGTGATCATAATCTTTGGTGCTAAAAATGACATCTGAAAAGAAAACACAAATACCATAGATCTTCTCCAAACATTCACCATCAATTAGTCATAAAAAGGTATAATAGATCATAATAATTGGTGAATTGTCAAAGTAATGAAAGTAAGGTGAAACAACACAAGTTAGGGTAAAAAGGTATGAAAAAGGGGTAAAGATACTCCCATTGGTTATGGTTATGAGGAAAAATAAGGAATATAAGTGATGAAAAATGTACAAAACTAGCACCCAACAATTATATCCTCCCTCCTTAATCTTCTCACAGAACCTAAAACATCCAATCCTCTCAAAACATCTTTTGGCCAAGGGTGAAGCATTGATTTATTGCATGGTGCAAGGTCCTAATCTGATGTGGTGCCCTCCCTTGAGGCTTTTAATCTCACTCTCCATATTTTTTATCAATGAAAGGATGAAACCTTATTTTGTATATGGAATGGGTATGTGTAGTGTAATTTCGAAAAACAGAGTATAGGGATGGGGTAAAATTAGAGAGTGATATGAAGTGTTTTAAAGAAAAGGAAAATTCTGCAAAAAAATTAGGAGATAGGCTTGTCTTTTGGCTCCATGATATGAGTGAAATTATGTGAATTGAATGTGATGAAGGTGGTCAAATAATGGAAACATGGGAATTTCCGAGTTTAACACTTGAAACTGGCTAGAAATTAGGGTTTGATGAAAATGGTTCTTAGGAAGGGAATGAATGTTGGGGAATGAAAGTATGATGTATGTGGGAGGTGTAGGATGGTTTTAGATGAAATGGTTATGGTTTGTTCCACTTAAATATTTCAAAAACGAGAAGAAGCGAAAATATAATGGATAAGGGAATGAGCATTAAAACCAACACTATGCATTAATAAATTAACCAAAGGAGGGTATGAAAAGCTTACATACTATTTTAAGAGCTTAAAAATATGATGCCAATGAGACTTGAAATTTTTTTAGTGGTTTGAGAGCCAAAATACTCTAAACTCAAGACTTTCGAGATGTGTAACACGGTGTTCTGGAAGCATAACAAGTTATTCCAAAAGTCTAACAAGCTATTCTAGAAGCATAAAAGAGGCCAGCAGAAGCATAACAATGTGCTTTGGAGTAGTTTCTTGCCTTTGTTTTGAACCCTTTACCACTAAGGACTGCAATGGAAGTAAGAGAGGAGATATACCACACAACAAAAGAGAATAATGAGTTTGGATGAGCTTCTTTTGTCCTTTATAAGATTTGAAAAGAATTTTTTGTCTTGTAGTGAAAGAATAAGACAGTTTTTCCTTTTGAAATATTTTGACATTAAAACACATTTTTAAATGAGACAATTTGTCTTACTTTTTCCTCCTAAGTATGTTATCTCCCCTTTAAAATACTTATGAGTGAAATGAAGGTTTGTTTGCCTTGTTTTATGACAAATTAGACTTTTTCAAAGGCAAAACAATGACACCTAGACAGTAGACCTAGATGAGATGGATTGAATGACCTAAGTATTCTAAATGATAATGAAAGTGATGAGATTTAGAGTGACGATGGCCATGGATGGGATGAGGGGACCAACATTTCTGACCTAGACTTCTTCAGTGACAAAAAGTTTTAACCTATGACTACTAGCAAATCAACTGAAAGAGTATGTTTGATCAATGACATATTGACACTAAAATTGGCTCCAACTGGGGATGGTAGGTCCTTTAGGAGGTGTCAAGAACATCGTAGATCAGGTACCCTTACCATTGGGTGATGGAGTAAAAAAAATACAAAAAAAATAATAATAATAACTTTGACAAACTTGAAATGATGAAATAAAATTGGAAATGACTTTGACTCAAAAAATGACTTGACTCTAATTTAACAACTTATGGCAGCAGACCATCAGGATCTTAGGGCCTTCGCCTTAGGCTTCAATTCTTGAATATAATTTCCAACCTACTGAAGATGTATATACAATCATGTGATATTATCCCTCCAATGTAACCAATACAGCAAATGGCTACTTACTTGAATCCTACTCACACTTTCGTCGACTAGGAAAAAAGAAAAAAAGATAGGCAACTCAAAATGTACACTCAACATCTGCTCATGATCCATAAATACAAGAAGATTCATCCTCCCAGATGGCTGCAACAAACTAACCAAAGGATCATGAATAACATGCAACATAAGTTTTTTTGGATGACTTGAAACAGGAAAACAAACCTCCTTCCAAATTGTTGGTTTTTCTATGTGTTGAAACTGATCACCTTCATCAGTGAATTTTTCCACAATGACCTTCATTACTTGCTGTAACAAATTGACAATAAGGTATTCAATAATATCAGGAGAAAAGGAAATTTTTTCTGGAAAATCTATGTTTGAAGTAGCCATACTATAAAAATAAAAAATGTGCACATCCATAGGATCTAGGACAAATTCCTCTTCATCAGCCAGCTCTTCAATTTATGAACCTGGGGGAAGATAATCATCTGAAAAAGGCTCTAAATCAACCTCTTATTTTTCACTACTTTCCTGCAACTTATGATTGCCAATTGGAAGCCTAACATCTTCAAAATCTAAAGGTACATGTATCTCTCTTTTGGAAAATGGATTCAAGAGTAATGATTTATGTGAATCTAAATTAAGAGTTTCTAAAGTAGAATATTCATTAGGTATTTGAAAAATATTAACTTTAACATAATATTCAATAAATGGTACAACAAGATGCAATTCTATGTCACATACCCCTTTAATCCCATTGTCTTGGGTTGCATTCTCATGTTGCTGAAATTAAGATTTTTCAAAATTATTTGCAATCTTCTTTTCCTCGATCATTGACCCGGAAGATGAATAAGCCAATGGACTATCTATTTCCTTTTCTTGTTTAAAAGAGTTCTCATACTCCTGATCATGGAAAGGAAGACAAGGCTGCAAATTTTTTTTAACTTCATGGGATATAACTTGACTGTTAGGATGCATATCTATTTCATATTCAAGAAAAGAAGGAGTTGATGTGTGTTGTGAATGGTCCTTTGTATCAGGGCAACTAAAATTTGTTATTTTCTGTTGAGAAGAATATTAATGAAGGGCCTCTATGATCTCATAATCTAGACACTCTTCATCACCAAAAGCCTCTTCAAGTTATTGAATGAAATATTCATAGGATTCACAACAATCTTTGAATAACAAGAATGAATAGAAAAACTTTCTATAAAACTCAAAGACTTTCTTGGCTTCAACCCTTCATACCATGATCTTGCTTTCCCTTTGTTACAGGTCAAAATAGCTCCTCATCAACTCAGAGGGGAAGACAAATATGGAAGAAGTACAAAGACCTGAATTAAACCTATTGCTACCAGGGTAACGCCTATATAGAACAGAACAAGAGCGTTATAACGCAGGCAATCAGTGCATTGGCCGCGTTAGTGGATAGGGCAACGCTCTGTTTACACTGGAGGGAAGCGTTACCCATGTTTTAAGTTTGAATTGGGAAAAGAGCGCGGAGAATGATTTGAATCTCTGACTTTCCCTCACAAAGGAGTCAGTTCACAAAGGAAACTGCAGAAGCACCAGTTCATTAATGGTCATTGCCATAGAAGACTGAACTCCAAAGGAGGCAAAAGCATAGAGATCAAAGAAACATCTAAGTTTTTTCCATTCCAAACTAGTGGAAAGAGAAGGGAAACAATGGCCTTCTCCCTCTCCTATAAGAAGGAGCTGAAGGCTCTTAATTGAAGGTCGAAGGATCGCTCAAGGTTCTTGTATACTTGTGGAATAGAGAATAGTGTGACATTGTGAAGGCCAAGAGTCAAAGAGGTTCCTAGAGAGCTTGTTGACTTGGACTTCTTCACTTGAGAGATAAGAGAGATTGGGAGACTGAGGAGGGCTTGGTACAACCGATGGTTGTAATCCTCCTTCTTTCAAAATCAATAGAACTGTGTTCATTTTGTCCATTCAATGCTTAATATTGTCATTATTGTTTGAACATTTACATAGTATGATATGAATGGCTCAGATGTGTATAATCTAGGTGTTTATTGTGTATTGATTTAATTGATACGATACATGTTATGTTAGAAATTACGCGGGCACTTTGACTGATTGCAGGACTAAGATTTGGAGCCGGTGAAGAAGGACTCTTGCTTCGCTACGTAGCGCTCTCCAAGGGACTCCAAGACTGTCAAAGAGGTAATTCTCTATTGTATTCCTTCAAGTTATTTCAAGTTAATATGAACATGCTCATGCCATCTTTGTGAACAACATAGCTAATCTTACTATCTGCCTCGGGCACCGGAAAGCCCTGAGAGGGATATTCGAAAACCAAAAACCCAAGCAGTTTACCCTATAGCAGAATTGGCGACTCCGCTGGGGAGTTTCCCCATAGTTTCCGGACTATTTCTTCCTTCCTTTCTTCTCTCCTCTGTTTACAGATCCTTCTGACCATTTTTGATGCCCAGTAGACATACCAAACGCTCGCAGAGTTCAATCCTGTTCCTGTTTGGCCAACTGAAGAGCTTTTCCCTAGTTAACGCGACCTCTACAGGTTATCCAGTGCGTTATAACGTGGTCTATGCTTAAATACAATGCGTTATAATGCTGTATTTTCTCACAGACAGAGTGTTACTCAGCCAAAAACCTTGTTGTTCACTGCTGTGACTGTGTTTTAGCTGTAGATTTTTTTGGCCATCAGTACCTTTCACTGACTGAATCCCTGTGCTTGTCTGCTAAGCTGGCATTTTTATTTGTTTCTCTTGTTTAGTTAGTGTTCAAAGCATTTAATTTTTAAGAGAATTTTTTTTTTTTTTTTCTGCATTTAGCTGAGTTTATTCTGAAAGTTTTAGTTCATACACTGTTGAAAGAGGTAGATAGAAGTCTGAATCTTTAAAAGTTGAGCTGTGTTATTTACATGTTGGTGCATGGATGATTGAAAAAGAAACCTCTCCCTGTAGAAACACTCTTCATTGAATTTAATATTTAGAGCATGTTTTGCATGGTTTCTTGAGTCAGAGTCTCACTAAACTTCATACGTCCACTCCCCCTCCGCAAGACTAATAATAAAGTACACTAAAAATAAAGCGATAATAAAATCAATCTAATTACTCTTTTTTGAGCTCACACAAACAGTAGTTCAGGCTAGGATCTTGGGTTAGGAAAGTGAGAAAACTACCCAAGATCTCAAAACTTGAAAACTAGAGTCATTAACGAGTGAAATCCAGCTGCACTCATATTATCGGGACCGTTCCTTTACCGGAGCTCAGCGCGAGACAACACTTGGGTGCACTAGAAGGTAGCCCGCCTTCGACTGCATCCTGTGGGTGTGTTATATATTGGGGTTCTCTTCGGGGATGTCAAAACTAGATCGGGGATCTAGGTATTTTGCCCATATAGCACATTGTCCTTGACCGTGGACCCCCCTGATGATGTCTGTGATTTGAGGTATCCTTAGTGGCCATACTTTTAGAGACTTACACAAGGTGACTGGGACGGGCTATCCTGGTACCTGAAACAGACTGACCCACTCTGTCTTCGGTCTTTAGGAGGGTACTCGTCTTCACGAGAGTTCTTACACCTATCGTCTGAGGTTCGGGTGAAGCTCTAGAGTGACCGTAACTATACTTTCGACCAACCCTCTCTGTATACTATTGTGATACTGGATTTCATCACCAGTGAACGGTAGTACTCAGACAGGGCACCCTATTCTAGCTGCTTTCTGATTGATTTTAGAGAGTCCTTTTTCTTTTTTTTAGGTGTGTGGTTACTATCATTTGAGACTTTATAATACATCACAATTTAATAAAATTTGTTAAAATTAAACTGGTCACCGTGGCGTCCCCTGACCCACGTCGTCTGTCTCGACGACAGCAAGGTCTACCTCCTCTCACTCTTGAGGAAGAAATGAAACTTGGTGAACCCGGGCCTTCTACGGAAGAGCAGTCTCCTCTGACTAATCTTGATTATCACATAGACCCTTATCAGCCGGAATTTTCGGAGGACCCTTTCACTGAAGGGGTTGTACCTAATTACAATCCTCCGCTCACTGATCCGTTAGGGGTTGTGATAGTCCATATTCCACCACGCCGAGATATGTCTGCGGCCGCACCAACATCTATTTCACCACCGGCATCCACAGGGTCGATACCAATGGCAACCATCCCTGGTTCGCCACCATCCTCCCCGCCGGTGGTCAGTTCTATGCCATTACTGGGTAACCCCAGTAGTCAACATATACCTACCCCCAACCCTATGGTCAACACAACTGTCAGTAGTTTACCGAACCCTTCGGCATCTACTCCTACCGTGACCACGTTGGGACCCACAGTAGCTCTTTCCGTGAGCATGAATACTTCGGTGCCCTTTAGCAACCCTTTCGGTTGGAACCCTCTGTTGAGTTCAAACCCCCTGGCCACTATACCAGGGGGTAGTGTTATCAGTACACAGGTAGCAGGGAATATTTCTCTTCCTATGCAATGCTTAGGACAAATGGGACAACCCATTGTAAATACTATCCCCTTAAGTGGTTCAAACATAGGTGTAGGATCTATACCGTTGCCAAATTATGCAAGTACTAGTATGCCTCCGGGAAACTCTATTGCATCCATTTGGACTAACCAACCCCAACCTCCATCTAGAATGGGAGGGCACTTTTATACCGGAGAAAACCAACCGCTTGCCCCGCAATACACTATGCCCTATGGACAGCAACCGTATGTTCCTACTCCTCCACCTATGGGAGGTTTTTATCAAAGTCCCACTTACCCCCCTAGTAACACGTTGATGGGGGGACCCTATGGTCTAAGTAGTCAGCCCATACTGCCTTGGTTAGATTCGGGGGAAAATCCACAATTTCCATTCTTGGCAGCTTTGGACATACCCGATATCCATAAACTGACGAACGACCCCATTAACCACAACTCGCTTTGGCCTCCAGTTCCGCATAAGATTCCTTCCGACATCCCGAAGTTCGATGGGAAACATGGGGACGACCCGGCTGCACACATCACTACCTTTCATTTATGGTCCATATCCAATTCCATGGTAGATGATAGTGTCCGGCTTCGACTGTTTCCTCGCACCCTTACAAGCAATGCCACCAAGTGGTACATTGAATTGCCACACGCCGCCATCAATACGTTTGGCGCTTTAGCGACGGAGTTCTTAAAGAACTTCCAACTACCAATTAGAGTGGAAACCGGAACAGAATTGTTAACCTAGCTGCGTCAAGACACCACCACCCACATCTCTGATCATATTCATGAATGGAGACGTAGGAGGAGGCTCGTCAAAGCGCCAATATCGTACCATCTCTTGGCCAATTGGTTTTGCAAGTCTCTTTTACCCCACATCTCTAAAGACATTGGCCTTTCTGGTGTGGTGACAGAAGATCAATGTATTCTTCGTTCCCAACACCTGGATTTAATCTATTCACAATCTATCACGCTTTACGATCTGCTCCCCCATGCCCCTGGTAACCCAAATCCTCCGGCTACTCAGAAAACCGGAGCTCATGCCGACGGTCTCATTGGCGCGATCTCTAGTGTAGCCACCACACAGTCTCAGGGGCAAACCTCCCAGCCATCCTCGGCTGCCACCGCCCCCCACCAAATGAATCCTCTTCCTCCCGCTGAGGTAAATTCGGTGCAAACCTCACAAAAACCTAGCGGGAAAAATAAGAAGAACAAGAAAAAGACGTCTTCTTCGGAAGAGCAGTCAGATAATCAGAATAACCCTAATAAAAAAAATGCTGCCAGAAATGACAAAGGGAAGGATAAACCCATGAAATTTCCTTGCAAGATCTGTGCGGAGGACCACTTGACCTAAAAATTTCCTCGGCTGTAGGAATGCACCGATTTTATTGCAAACAAGGATTCTGGGCGAACACCTGTCGTTCTTCATAATCCTTTCCCTAATCAACAGCAGCGACATCAACACATGGTTGACAATCCGCCACAACCCCATCAACGGGGCAATGGCGGTTTGCATCCTTCCGGCGAAGGACCATCTGCCATTTATGGCATTGAAAGTGTTGACCTTCAAACTCGAGCTAAGCTTTATGGAAATCCTACCTTTGAGGCTCAAGAACCTGGTACTAGTTCGAACCCACTGCCGCCAAACGATTTGCATATCGAACGGCCTAATGCTGACCACATAATTCGTCCCCCCAAAGGGACACTTCGACGCATGACTCATAACACCTCTGCACATGCAGCCCAAAACTACAATATTGTAGAAGATTTGGCGCAGGCACCGTCAGCCATGTCTGCTCTCGAAGTTTTACAAACCTGTCCAGCACAAAGGAAAGCCTTGCTTTCGGCCATTGGTGGAATAGACCCCCAGGATTCTATGCTAGCCATCTTTGATATGGAAAAGGCTAAACCTTGCCTCTCACACCAACTTGCATTCCAGGTGCAAGTGGTGTCGAAAGGGAGGCCAATCCATCGCACTGTCATAGACGAAGGTGCTTCGACCTGCGTTATGTCATAAGCTTGCTGGCTCAATTTAGGTTCTCCTACTCTAACCCCGCCATCGAATTCCCTCAAAGCTTTCGATGGCCACACTTTCCTCCCAAAAGGATACCTTGCTAGCTTTCCCATCACCCTGGGTGGGAAAACGGTAAACGTGGACGTTGAAGTCGTCGAGCGGCATCTCGACTATAATCTATTGCTTGGTCGCAGTTGGTCTTATGCTATGACCGCCATCGTGTCTTCGGTCTTACGACTCATCCTATTTCCATTGGATGGGAAAATAGTCACAGTCGATCAGCTATCCTTCTGCACCCCTGAATATGCCACTTTACCAACTAGCACTGTACCCCTAATAGGAGGTGTCCCTGACTCTTACGTCAGTATCGGTACCGGTCTTCTGAAGGCATCTTCCCTACTAGGTTTTTTTTCTCTACCGCCGTCGCAGATCCCAAACATGGTTGCAATGATATCCACCTTTTCGGATGGCTCTATCGACCCATGGATCATCCCGGCACCTTCAGAGATCGATTCCTATGGAGATCAGATGCCGCTTTCGCCGGCCGAGTTGGCTTATCAAGCCATCCAAATAGCATCTGAACCCTCCACTAATACGGTTTCGACCGCAGGTACAAACCTCCCTCCCATCACAGTTCTCTCTAAGGATCTCCTCAATGAAGTCTGGCCTACAGACGAAGCTATTCGAGAGATCATGTCATTAGAAGAACAACCTTGGGGAGAGTTTCACCATCGCGCTTCGATGATTGATTCGGAGGCGATAAAAACCAAAATCCCCTCTTTTGACCAACCTGAGATAGTTCCTTCCTCTCATACGATTGTTCACACTATCAATTCAGAAGGGAACATGGGTAATCTTTCCAAGACAATGCTCATTGATATCTCGGTCAAAACGGGTATCATGGAAAATATTCAGATTGGAGCCGACTGCAATCCTGAGGAAATTGCGTGCTTCACATCTCTTTTTAAATAATTCCGCGATGTCTTTGCTTGATCTTATGATGAAATGCCCGGCATAGATCCTTCTATTTTCGAGCACGAAATCAAGATTTATGACCAGACATACTCATGTTTTACCGAGCATTCTTTTTACAGTTTTTTTCTTGCTCGTTAATCCGAAAAACCTCGAGTTCCCTTCTTCGGACTCGTTAAACTTACACGAAGTTGATACCGAGCGTTCTTTTTGTAGGTCTTTTTCTTGCTCGTTAATCCGAAAAACCTAGAGTTTTCTTCTTCAGACTCGTTAAAACTATGGAGAAGTACTAAGCATTCTTTTTAGGAATATTTTTCTCGCTCATAAAACCGAAAAATTCCCGAGTCGCCTTTGTCAGGCACGTTAAACTACCAAGACAGAGAACAAGGAGCCATTCTTTTCCTCTTTTTCAAATCTCTTTAAACACAAAAAGTAACCGAGTTTTCTCCGTGTGACTCGTTAAAATTTCACGGAGGTACCGAGTTTTCTCCGCGTGACTTGTTAAAATTTCACGGAGGTACCGAGTTTTCTCCGCGTGACTCGTTAAAATTTCACGGAGGTACCGAGTTTTTATTTGTTGGACTCGTTAAAATTTCACAAAAAGTACTGAGTTTACTCCGTCTCCTCGTACTCATAACAAAATGAGGTAGACGTCTATCGAACATAGCTTTCTCACCTTTCCGGATTCGATGGACTAACTTACGGAAAATGAACTATTTCGGGCTTACTATTATCCCTTTTCCGTGCCCGGTTATCAAGACATGACAAAGGTACCCCAATGGAGTTGTCTTTTACGATATTTTTCAGACTCTCTAAACATGAAAAATTCACCGATTTTTCTCATCTGGACTCGTTAAACTTAATCATATGCAGACAGAGTTGTCTTTCCTGACATTTTTCAGACTCTTTAAACATGAAAAATTCACCGAGTTTGCTCATCTGGACTCGTTAAACCTAATCAGATGGGACACAGAGTTGTCTTTCCTGACATTTTTCAGACTCTTTAAACATGAAAAATTCACCGAGTTTACTCGTATGGACTCATTAAACTTAATCAGACGGGGAAAAATTTGGACAAAACGGATACTACCTCTGTTACATTTCAAAAAAGGTCGATTTGGCAACAAAATTCTTGAACATGGCACTTCCCAGAAAATTCTTTCGCAGCCAGTAGAACCCTACCATCTATGAGTATTAGCCTTCATTTCCCAGTGTCCCTGCACCAGTAAAATTCTAACACACTCTTTGGTGTTCATTAAGCCTCAGCTGCCTAGTACCCTGCTAGAGTGCCTTCTATTGTTCAAGCAGATCTCGTTGTCTACTGCTCTTGTTATCAACCAAACCGCTCATTATGCCAAAAATCATTTGTCGTCTGATGTCCCCATTTACTCTTCATTATCTCAAATTATAAACGAAATCATTTGGTT
Organism: Pinus albicaulis; assembly: GCA_034641835.2. Lineage (NCBI taxonomy): Eukaryota > Viridiplantae > Streptophyta > Pinopsida > Pinales > Pinaceae > Pinus > Pinus albicaulis. The sequence continues at coordinate 733,133,663 of CM076579.1, forward strand.
TCCGTTTCATGTTGACTGATGTAGGACGCCTCAGTGCCTACCTTTCAACAGATCACTTCCTATCGACTTCAACACCTTATCTAGGAAGTTGATCCAGAAACACATCAGTACCCGGATACTTGCAGACATCAGTGGCAGGTAGTCTTGTGTTTGATCAGGGGTCTTCATCATTGGCTCCTGGTTGAATGATTCTACGAGTGTTCGACTTCAACTCCTTTTATTCACACTCGCTAGATTGTACTGGGCATCTTAGGAACCATCATCATTATCGATGGCCACCTTCGCGTCTGTTAACAGTTTTCATTATTGACTGGTAATCAGACGATTTCTCACATGTTCGACGAGAACTCCTTCATTCACATGTTGAGAAATATGCAGTTTAAGTGAATCGGCGGTCAAGACCTTGGGGCAAAGGCTACATCATTAAAGTTGTGTTTCCTTCCCAAAGTTGCAATATTGTTTATGGAGACAGCTTCTTCAGCCTAATCCTGTTATGACAGACACTTCCACATTGTGCCTATTGATGGACAGATTCTTCATATCTCTATTCTATAGAAATCATGTTGTTTAAGCTACTGAGCATGGGAAATTCCCGACTCAAGGCAAATACTATATTTTCTGACATATGTTGTTGTTTCAGGTTTTCCTCAGTCTTTCAATCTCTCTATCTCTACAAGTTATAGAGTATTTCGGCCTTCATCTTCATCTCTGACCTCAAAATTTAGGGGGCATCTGTTACAGGTCAAAATACCTCCTCATCAACTCAGAGGGGAAGACAAATATGGAAGAAGTACAAAGACCTGAATTAAACCTATTTCTGCCAGGGTAACGCCTATATAGAACATAACAAGAGCGTTATAACGTAGGCAATCAGTGCATTGGCTGCTTTAGTGGCTAGGGTAACGCTCTGTTTACACTGGAGGGAAGCATTACCCGTGTTTTAAGTTTGAATTGGGAAAAGAGCACGGAGAATGATTTGAATCTCCGACTTTCCCTCACAAAGGATTCAGTTCACAAAGGAAACTGCAGAAGCACCAGTTCATTATTGGTCATTGCCATAGAAGACTGAACTCCAAAGGAGGCAAAAGCATAGAGATCAAAGAAACATCTAAGTTTTTTCCATTCCAAACTAGTGGAAAGAGAAGGGAAACAATGGCCTTCTCCCTCTCCTATAAGAAGGAGTTGAAGGCTCTTAATTGAAGGTCGAAGGATTGCTCAAGGTTCTTGTATACTTGTGGAATAGAGAATAGTGCTACATTGTGAAGGCCGAGAGTCAAAGAGGTTCCTAGAGAGCTTGTTGACTTGGACTTCTTCACTTGAGAGATAAGAGAGATTGGGAGACTGAGGAGGGCTTGGTACAACCGACGGTTGTAATCCTCCTTCTTTCAAAATCAATAGAACTGTGTTCATTTTTTCCATTCAATGCTTAATATTGTCATTATTGTTTGAAAATTTACATAGTATGATATGAATGGCTCAGATGTGTATAATCTAGATGTTTATTGTGTATTGATTTAATTGATAGGATACATGTTATGTTAGAAATTACGCGGGTGCTTTGACTGATTGCAGGACTAAGATTTGGAGCCGGTGAAGAAGGACTCTTGCTTCACTGCGTAGCGCTCTCCAAGGGACTCCAAGACTGTCAAAGAGGTAATTCTCTATTGTATTCCTTCAAGTTATTTCAAGTTAATATGAACATGCTCATGCCATCTTTGTGAACATCATAGCTAATCTTACTGTCTGCCTCGGGCACCGGAAAGCCCTAAGAGGGATATTCGAAAACCAACAACCCAAGCAGTTTACCCTATAGCACCCTTCTAGGGTAGCCATAAACATTTTCATCAAACAATCCTCATGAAACCTAATCCCAAGCTTATGTATATGCCCATGAAATTTTATTAGATGCATAATAGCCTCATCCGTGTTTCCATCTATGAATTTGGGCAAAGAAGTTTTCCAATCTATGCAAGGATTTCGATTTGGAAAACCAGAAATGTGAGCATGATTCATAGGGGCACACCTTAACAATTGAATCCATCTTGAAAACAGTGAAGTCACCAAGAAATTCTTCAAGCTACCATTTTTTGAAAATTGAAGTCGCCATGAAAACTCTGAACTTTTTGATTCTATGACAATGGATTCGCCAAGTGAAGGATGCACAACCTTCTTGTGCCTGACCAAAATTCACCATCAGCAATCAGAGCTAATCTTTGTCGTTATTTCTAAATAAATATTTAATTTTCGCTCCCCGGAAATGGCGCCAAGAATTTTATCACTCCCCCCTGTTTCCCAAGGTTGTGAATGAAGATGAAAAAAGGTAACCACCGTCCAGGCTTTAGTTCAGGTAGCTAGCCCTACCAGGAATAGTGAGGGATCTCTCGTTGTCACTTTGTAGTTAATGGAATGATTGAATATCTATTGAACTTAGGCTAGATATGTAAGCATCAGTAAATATGATTTTTGTTTCATGTTTTAAGTGTTGGATAGAAAGGTTTGTGAGAAGGCTAGGCCTAGGGTTTTTAGGTATTAATTCCAAGGTCAGTTTTCAGAGAATGTGTGAGGATAGGTAGGTAGTTTTAAATCATATTTAATTGGTCCTTGAGTATAGGATGAAGTGATAGAGAGTATGAATGAGCACTGAGGTGAATTCATTCATTTAGAAGTAAATAGACATATCATGTGAACCTTGTCTAAAACAGAGCATGAACTGACATGATTTCTACTTATAAAATTACAAGATAAACACATGGAAAGATGTATCTTAAAGGGTAAAATATATCATCTAACATGAATACCACAATATTCTCAACACAAGTTCTGCAAGACTGTCTTTGATTTCATTCAGAGATGTTGTTACAATAACTCCACTGCAAAATAATACAATCCAACCCAAAAAAAGACTAAAGAGAGTCTAATTATTCATTTCCTAGATTCTAGAGAGGTTAAAAACCATTCCCCGAATTTCAGCTATGAGCTAGGAGTGTGTGTCCCTTACATTAAATTACATGTTCCCTCATGATAAGAGGAAAAAACCAACTCAAATACTCTAATTCCAACTCATAGGACAGCAAAACCTTGAATTTATGACATTTTCTGAGCTTGACAAGTATCCTAAGGAATCCAATGCAAATTTGTAACATTTCTGATAGAATCATAACAGAGTTTTACAGAAGCGGAGTAGAAGTTTGATGCCATTTTTTAGGCACTTTTAGGAGTCCAAATCCAATTCTGAAAGAAGGGTTAGCTACCCATGTGTGTCTAATTTCCATAAAATCTTTCATTTTTAAAAATTACCCATGGAAAGGCCTCCAAAATTTCATTCTCCCAAGGTTACTCCATAAGTGTAGCAAAGCCTCTAAAAAAGTTGCAGAAGCATAGAAAATGAATGGTTTTTTTGGCATTTTCTCCAAAATTAAATCCTATCATGAAAAGACATTTCCTGATCTCTAATTTATTGATAAAAATTCATCCGAACATATAAATAAATCATTATTTGGATTTACCTAAAATAAGCGTAGAAAACGTTTGCTGCGCTTCAGTGAGGATAGAATTTCCAAAATTGCCAAAAATCCAGAATTTTCCAAAACAAATTCTACAAAAATAGGGCTTAAATGTGGATCAATATATCTAACACCATAACTTTTTTTTCAAAAATTAGAGAGGTTTTTTTCTTTGTTATGTTATGAATGCTAATCTCCTCCAGTGTTCCAAAAAACTTTCCCATTAGCTGAGAATCCAAGTTTTAAGTTTATCTATCAAAATTTGCAGAAGCGTAGCACCTACTTTGAGAGGGAGTGTGGAGGCCTTTTGAGAGGAGTTTTGGAATGAAATTTATATGGTTGGAAAGCTTAGGATGTATGCCACAAAATTGAGTCATCCAACACTACAAAAACTATGCTCCAAACCCCTGAAAAAATTGACTTGAAGACAACTTGTTCAAAAGTGCAAAAAATGACCTGGAGCAACTATATTTTTTTCATTTATCTCAAACCATAACACCTTTGCATAAAATGAAGTATTTTTTGTTATTTTGGCTATTATTGACAAAAACCTCTTTTAATTTTGGAAAAATCATCTCCATTTATTCAGAAACTGATTGTGAAGAAAAATTTTCCTTGTGTACAATGTAAACCCTATATTGATAACAAAACTCTGAAAATGATGCCATGGCTCTGAGTTGGAACAATCCTAGAATGATGAGCTCACTTATGAAATTTTGTCTCACTCTCCATAGTATTTTTTAATACAATCAAAACTTCCTAGATGAAATGAGTGGGTCGGGATGAGTGGATTTGGAAAAACAAGGGATATGGATAAGGTAGATTTAGGGGCTATGATGAGGTATGAGGAGGTTGAGGAAAATTACCAAAAAAATTGAGATATTAGGGTAATGTGTTAGCTCAAGAATACAGGTGGAATCATTTGAAATGGGTTTGGGAAAGTGAGTCAAAATAAGAAAAAACAGAGATTTTCCATTTTTGTTGTGAAAGAGTAGTGGGGACTTAGGGTTTTGATGGAAGAAGCTTAAAGGGAACTGTAAGTGGTAGGCGGTGTTGTGGTATGGTCTTTGAAGGGTTTTTGAAGGATGAATTAAGGTTTATATTGTGGGAAAATGGTCTCCAATGGCCTAAACCAATTAAGAAAGGAGAAACCCTAAAATTGAGGAAAGAAAAATCCTAATGATGGAAAACACTCATACAATTCCTGAATTGACTTGAAGAAGGCTTTGGAATATCAAGTTATTGCTTTTGGAGGTCACTTGAGGTTTGAGGAAAAATTTTTAATCTTCAAGGTCTAATTCAATTCCCTTGAACTACTTTTTCCCATGACTAGGTATACTTGTTGCTGAAGCAATCACATCTACTGATAGGTTAAACTCCACACCTGTAGTGATGACCTTTCCCATGTTGAGATTAGAGTAAAATAAGCTTGCAATTCGAACATTATATCCTCCCTCCATAATCTTCTCACGCAACCTCAAACATCCAGTGCTCTCAAAACATATTTTGGCCAAGGGTGAAGCATTTATTTCTTGCATGGTGCAGGGTTCTAATCTAATATGGTGCCCTCCCTTGAGGTTTTTCTTCTCACTCTTCATATTTTCTATCAGATAAAGGATGAAACCCTAGTGTGTAGATGGAATGGGTATGTGTTATAAAGCCAAGGAAAATTGTGAAAAAAATTTAGGAGTTAGGCTTGTATGTTGGCTCTATGATATGAGTGAAATTATGTGAAGTGGATGTGATGAAGGTGGTCAAATGAGGAAAACACGAGAATTTCCTAGTTTAACACTTGAAAACTACATAGAAATTAGGGTTTTATGAAAATGGTTCTTAAGAAGGGTATGAATGGTGGGGAATGAAAATATGATGTATGTGGGATGTGTAGGATGGTGTTAGATGAAATGTTTAGGGTTTGGTCCATTGAAATCTTTAAAAAATGAGAAGAAGTGAAAATATAACAGAGAAGGAAGTGAGCATCAAAATCAAAACTATGTATTAATAAATTGACCAAAGGAGGGTATGAGAAGCTTACTTACTATTGTAAGAGCTTAAAAAATTGATGCCAATGAGCCTTGAACTTGTTTAAGTGGTTTGGGAGCCAAAATACCCTAAACTCAACACTTTCTAGATGTGTAACATAGTGTTCTGGAAGCGTAACAAGTTATTCCAGAAGCATAAGAAGTTATTCCAGAAGCATAAGAAGCTATTCCAGAAGTGTAACAGCTGCTACAGGAGCATAACATCTACTACAAAAGCATAAAGGAGGCCAACAGAAGCATAATAACGTGCTTTGGAGTAGTTTCTTGCCTTCGTTTCAAACCCGTGACCACTAAGGAGTGCAATGGAGGCAAGAGAGGAGCTCTACCACACAACAAAAGAGAATAATGAGTTTGGATGATCTTCTTTTGTCCTTTATAAGCTTTGAAATGACTTTTTTGTCCTACAGTAAAACAATAAGATGGTTTTTCCTTTTGAAATATTTTGACATTAAAACACATTCTTAAATAAGAAAACTTGTCTTAATTTTTCTCCTAAGTATGCTACCTCCCCTTTAAAAGACTTATGAGTGAAATAAAGGATTGTTTGCCTTGTTTGATGACAAATTATACTTTTTCAAAGGAAAAACATTGACACCTATATAGTAGACTTAGATGAGATGGAGTGAATGACCTAAGTCTTCTAAATGATAATGAAAGTGATGAGCTTTAAGGTGATGATGGCCATGGATGAGATGAGGGGAGAAACATTCCTGACTTAGAATCCTTTAGTGACCAAAATTTACTTTAAAAACTTGTTTGAAAAGACCAAAACTTTTTACCTATGACTTCTAGCAAATCAATTGAAAGAGTATGTTTAATCATTGACATATTGACACTAACAGGAGGAATGAGCCTATCAGAGGAATGAGTGATATGAAGTATCGGAGATCAGATTATTGGAATATCATAGGTTCCTATGTGGTGCACGTATTAAAAATTTCAATAAGGAAGTTATGAAATTCGACATGACAACCCTATGGGGCCAAGCCTTTTGATTATTATATTCAGGAAGGAGCGCTTCATTATTTTATGCTTTAAAAATAATTGAAATTTAATCGAAGGTATTATATCGAAGATTTCTTTATGAGACCTGCTAAAATCCTTTGAAATATTTCTCATAAAGTATTTTAAGTTAACGACTAAAGGTAACTGATTTATGAATATTAAATTTTGAGCCTAAACTCTGATATGAAGGTTTCGATGAGGGGATTCTCTCATTTAGTCAAATTTTTGGTGACTCAAAGCTTATATTGTATGATTTTATTTTTTAAACTAAGGAATTTTATCTAAGTTTCAAATGGGTCCCCATTATTTATTAGTCCTTCTATTAACTATAATTGGGGGTTTTTGAGTACTAAAATACAAATATATTATGCTCGGCCTAGCGATAAACAACTACCTAGAATGTATGAGGTGTTTCAATTTTGGGGACACATCTACATGATATAACCCTCCAATATTCATGGAGTGAATCCATGCCTCTTTATTTTCTAAAATGTCCATGTGGGATCTAAACATAGAACATATTCACAAAAAACCACTAGGAGATTAATGCCATATTATGGTCCATCATATTATAGTGGTGAATGGAGAAGGCTAGCAGAATATAAGAATAGCATGCCAACGTATGATCTAAATTCAAATATGTATACACATTGTCTCCAATTGGAAAGAGGAAATAAATGAATATAGGTCATCTTATGTATATAGTTGTACATGTATACACATACAAAAATATTGTAGGATATATAAATAGTAGTAAGGGAAGGGGCCCTACTGTAAAACCAAATTGTCAAATTGTTGAAGTTATAAGTGATAAAGATGGAGATATAGAAAGATAGGTTGACATATTGATAATGGTTGAGGATGTTATGGATGTTACCATTGGGGATGATTAATTGATTAACTACCCCGCTTTAATATAACGCAATCTTGTACGAAAGAAAATGGAAGAACAAGGTATCCCTATGGATGTTCCTACAGGAAGAAAACCAAAGAATAATCAATGAGTGTGGACTTACATTCTATAAACTATGTTCTCAAAATTGTGTTTTATTTTAAATTATTGTATAGAAAAGGTAGCCTATAAATCATTTCCCATTATTCATTGATATATATATATATATATATATATATATATATATATTTGTTAACACATATTTGATTATATTTCTTTGAAATTGATACATTTATGATTTATCGAATTGCTGTCGAACTTTCGTTTATCGATAAGTAGAAGATATTGATGATTCACCTACTAATACCAAAGATCAAACTAGGTTATCAAGATTTGGATAGGATGATACAAACCATCTTTAATCCATACTAGGGTGAAAAGACCAACATTGAAGAGAACACTACCAGCTGAGAAATTTGAAGGCCAGATGAGATTAACATACATTTATGACATGGCACCTAGCCTTAATGATGATAATGTAAAAAAATGCAATGCGTGAAGAAGAATCGAATGAAATGATTATAGGTTTCTTTGGGGATGGAAACAATGATAACTATAATGATTATATGGTTGAAAATAACGATGATAATAGGGGTAATTACCACCAATGTAATATTGATGATAATTGTTATCACCCAAAAAATGATCACCTAGCTATTTCATACTAGGTGTATCAAAATACACCATGTAAGATTAACTTTGCCATGGTAAATTTACTTTCACCGTAGGAAATAATTTATTAATCTGTTTTTATTAAATTATTTCTAATTAAAATTGAAAAAATCCCATGAAGTAATTGAATAAATAATTATTTAATTAATTTTCTCTGGAAATAATTATTAAATCATTATTTGATAATTATTTCTTAACACCTTTGACTTAATAATTGCAATAATTAAATAAACAATTTTATTTATTATTCCTTATTCTTATTTTTGGAATAATTGTTAAATCATTATTTAATAATTATTTCAAATTCACACTTTTCTTTATTTTCACAAAGTAATTAATAAATCATTTTTATTTGTTAATTACTTAAAACACCTTCTAAAATAAATATATTTGACCATTTTGAATATATTTTCCCTCTCCAAAAAATATAATAAAGTATTCCTAACGACTAGATTTTGATTTGGTCAATAAAGCTTTATTATTTTCCATTTCCTAATTTAGCTCAATAATTTGTTATCAATAAGAGGGTTTTCCATTCATTCTTCTCCTTGATAATTCTGATTGTCGCCACTATAATCTTATCACATTTGAGCTTCCACTTGAGTTCAAACCATTTTTATTTTTCTACACATTGCAAGATTAAGAGATAGAAATGGATCGCTAAAGGAGAAGGACATCAAAAGGACCCATCCCACGGAGGGGGATCCACAGGCCCATGTTCTAAATCTTCATCGCCGGGTGTTTTAATAAAATTATTATTCATTTGAAGTCCTCCATTGGGTACTACATTTTTCATTTTTTTTTGTTGTGTTTTCGGTTGCATATGATCTTTTTTCTACAGGGTTTTCTTATTTTTTCATTGCAAATATGAAGCATAAATGACAATATCTTTTTGTTAGGATCACTTGCCACTAGTGACTTAAGTGAAGTATTTTTGATAAACTTTCTAATAATTTTCATACTAACAAAGGGTGACTCAGTTGGGGATATAGCTACATAGTCGTCAACAAATGGCAACTCCAATGGTGTAGTAATTCAGAACCTTGGAGACTTTTGTTTTGGTTATCTTCAATGTTTTCCCATCTCTTTTTATCCCTATGAATTTCTATTTTTAGATGTACTCTATCTTTTGGAAAATATTATGCTTCTATTTGGATTTGGCATCTCTCCACATGTCACAGGCACCATCCGAGAAGGAGACAAAAAAATATGGGTCTGGACTACCGAGTGAGAGAAGCGGTAGTAGAGCACTCTTTTTTCCCAATTATTGTGCTCAGAATGCACCTTTCTTCTCAAACACTTTGCTAGCACATTTTTTACACTACAAGGAAAAAACCCTCTAGTGGAGGTTATAAAGAAGGTTTTTAGTGTTATAAAATTGGCCAAAATTCTCAAAAAAACATTTGCTACAACATCCGTTTATGGTTACAGAGGTTTTGGCAGAGCTTTTAACAGAAATTCAACACAACTAAAAAAAATGGGTGGCCGGAGGTTATTACGGATGTTTTTTTCAACGATGCACTACTCTGGATTTAACACACTGGTGCGTACATGTAGAAGGCACCCCGGGGTTGTCTCAGTCGAATGCACCAGGACGTTTAGGTGTAAAACTGCACCGGGCATAGTGTTGGTCATACAACGCATGGGGTCATTCTAATTGGTCTTGGGATTTATGCAGTGCCCATAGGTCGTATCAACGCACCGGTGCATAGACTTATATAAAAACCCTGGTGTTCCATATCATAGAAAGGCATCAAGATTTATAATTGGTATCGGTATTCGTGCGATGCCCATAGATCTTACAAATGCATTGGTGCTTATAGATACATAAACACCCTGGTGCACATTATCACACAAACACACTGATATTTATAACTGTTATCGGTATTTGTGCAGTGCCCATAGATAGTACAACGGCACCGGTGCATATAGACACATAAACGCACCGGTCTACAATTACTAACATGCACCGGTTTTCATTTTTAATTTTTTAGAAACATCGACCTGTGACATACCGATTATTGTGATTGTTTTAAATTCATTATTCATCAAAAGTCAACACATCTTATAACAATATTCATATTAATTACATTTTTATTAATGCATTTGAATGTGATGTTTGGATTAATTTGTTATATCATATCATAATTATTGTGGCTTTTTAAAATTCATTATTCATCAAAAGTCGACACGTATATATCTTATAACAATATTCATATGAATTAAATTTTTATTATTTCATTTTAGAATGACAATGGAGAACGCAATAGCAACAATGGAGAATGCAATAGAATAAATTAAAACATATTTTATGATATATATATGAATAAGATAGTCTTTATCATAAAAAATGGGACAGTTATTGGTATCCCTTTGTCTTTCAATTGGGACACTATGTCCATTACATTAAACAAAATGTCTGATTTAACAAACATATTTCAAAAAATAAAATACCTTTCTTTGATATCCAAACATAGTGATCATCATTATTCGCTTGAACTGTTGTCACTGCTAGAGCTACTTCCATGACTTGGGTTATTTTCAGGAATGTTTTGTTCATGGCATTGATTGTTTTATTCTTCTTCACCTTCCATCAACAAACATAAAAATAAACTGAAATGAGTGTATATACATTGGTGAGAATAATGAAAATTGCAATATTAAATAATATACATCAATGTAAATCGAAAAGAAAAATGACGTACCATAGCAACAATTGACCCATAAACTATACAAATTCTTTCAAAACCATGTACCATGCCATCTTTCAAAATTTCATCTATTGGCGCAGTTCCATAATTTGTTTCCTGCAAGTTTTATACTGTTAAAAAATTATATATTACTAAGAAATGCAACACATAAAAATATGCGGAAAATACAAGCACACAAAACACATAAAACCAGAGAGACACAGATATACGTGGTTCACCCAGTTTGGGCTACGTCCACCCCGAATAGCCAGTCCTTCCTTTCTATTATCTAGCAAAATGAAGAGACAAAACCTACAACAGATCTGCTGTAATATCCTATGTTCTCTCTCACAGTCTCCCCCTCTGTTTCTCGCTCCGAGAATCCACACACAATACATAGCCACAATACAATACCCTCATAAAAGCGAGGGGTTGCCTTCTAGGGCAAAAAACCCTAAACTAAACATAACTTCTACCGTCAGATCATTTGCCTAATGAACGGCCTAGATTGACTAGAAATTACTATACTTTTACAAGGAAATTTTACATATGTTTTTAGCTTCGGGAGCGTTGCCCCCGACCCCCCACGGCAGCGATTAATTTACGGGCGGCGTTGCCGCCCCATTTAAGGTACAGGGGTCCAATGCTGTGATACAAAGTAAGCAAGATAATCAGGCTCCATAACCAACAATCTCCCACTTGGATACTGATTGTAGCAACTCCATCGCTGCTTCATTTGCTGGACAATGACTCCTCTTTGGACCTGGTTGTTTCTCATCTTCATCGTCATCCTTGAAGACCAATTGAAACTGAGCACATTCTCAGTTTCTCGCTGGTTACAACTTTTGTTAGCATATCTGCAAGATTCTGGCTAGTGTGTATCTTTTCCAGCTTCAACTCTCCATCTTCCAATACTAACCGTATGAAATGGTACTTGATATGTATGTGTTTAGTCCTGGAATGAAATGATGAGTTCTTTGCAAGATGAATGGAACTTTGGATATCATTGTATAACGTGACCATATCATGCTTCTTACCCAATTCATCCATAAACCTTTGTAACCAAATCATTTCTTTACTGGCCTTTGTAGCAGCAACATATTCTGCTTCTGTTGTTGAAAGTGCAACAAAACTTTGGATTTTTGAAACCCAACTGATAGTTGTTCCACCTACAGTAAATACATATCCTGTAGTGCTCCTCCTGTTATCTCTGTCACCTGCCATATCTACATCAACATATCCCTGTATAGAAATGTTTGAACCACCAAAGCATAATGCTTGATTTGTGGTACCTCTCAAATATCTGAGAATCCATTTTACTGCCATCCATTGTTCTTTTCCTGGATTATTCATGTACCTGCTTACAACTCTCACTGCATGTGCAATATCAGGCCTTGTACATACCATTGCATACATTAAGCTTCCAACTACTAATGCATATGCAACTTTAGACATATAATCCATTTCTTCTTGGGTCTTTGGGCACATCTCCTTACTAATTTTGAAATGGCTAGCAAAAGGTGTACTAACTGGTTTTGCATTATGCATATTAAATCTTTTCAACACCTTTTGTATGTACTCATTCTGAGACAGTGTTAATTTTCAATTTTTCCTATCTTTGGTTATTCTCATAGCAAGGATCTATTTTGCAGCTCCCAAATCCTTCATTGCAAATGAATTTGCCAATTTTTGTTTGAGCACATTTATTTCCTGCATGTTAGACCCTGCAACAATCATGTCATCTACATACAATAACAATATAATATAACTGCCATCATTTTTCCTTTTCAGATAAACACAATGATCAGAGTGACATCTAGTATAACCTTGTTCAGACATAAACTTGTTAAATTTTAGATACCACTGCCTTGGAGCCTATTTTAAGCCATACAATCTCTTATTTAACCTGCACACCAATTTTTCTTTCCCTTTGACCTCATATCCTTCTGGTTGCTGCATGTATATCTCTTCCTCCAAATATCCATGGAGAAATGTTGTCTTTACATCTAACTGTTCAAGATGTAAATCTTCCGCTGCTACAAGACTTAAAATAGTTTTGATTGAAGTCATCTTAACAACAAGAGAAAATATTCATCAAAATCAATACATTTCTTTTGTGCAAACCCCTTCACCACAAGTCTAGCTTTGTACCTCTTTTTTCCTCCATCTTCTTCCTTCAGCCTGTAAACCCATTTATTCTAAAATGTAGTTTTACCTACAGGCAACCTGAATAAGCCCCAAGTATAGTTATGCATTAAGGAGTCCATCTCTTCTTCCATGGCTAGCTCCCACTTCTTCCTTCTTTCAACCTGCATTACTTCTTCATAACATTCGGGTTCACCAGAATCAGTTAGCAATAAATAATATAATGAAGAAGAGTATCGTTCAGGGGGTCTACTTATCCTGGTAGATCTTCTAACACCACTTTCAGGTGTTTGAGGTGCCTGTTGCTGTTGTAGTGGTTGCTGCTGCTGTGGTTGTTGATTATTATTATTTTCAGGCACCTTTACTTTTTATGTTATCTCATCAAGAATTGTGTATTCCTTTCTTTCTTTTTCCTATTTCTTTTCCTGCAACTCATTCTTATACAAGACCTTTTCATTGAATATTACATCTCTGCTCCTAATGATTTTGTGATTTTCATAATCATATAAGCGATAACCAAAATTATTAACACCATATCCAATAAAGGTACATTTCTTTGATTTTTCCTCAAGCTTTGTTCTATTTTCTTTATTAATATAGACAAAGGCCTCACAACCAAAAGGCTTTAAAAAAGAGTAGTTTACCTTTTTACCTATCCATGCTTCCTCTGGAATACCACCATCCAAGAAACTTGAAGGCCCTTTGTTTATTAGATAAACAACAGTATCTACATCATTTGCCCAAAATTGTAAAGGCAATCCTGCATGCAATCTCATGCACCTTGCACACTCCATGATTTTTTTGTTCATCCTTTCTGACACACCATTTTCTTGTGGTGTTCTTGGAACTGTCTTCTCTCTATGAATTCCATGCTCTGAACAATACTTATCAAACTCTTTGCTGCAATATTCACCTCCATTGTCTGATATGAGACACTTCAACTTATTTCTTGTCTCAATCTCAACCAAATCTTTCCATTTCTTGAAAGTATCAAATACATCAGATTTATTTTGAATACAATAAATCCAAGTTTTTCTAGTTGCATCATCAATAAATGTAACATAATAGCGAGAGCCACTGAGAGATGATACCTGAGTAGGTCCCCATACATCTGTATGCACAAGCTCCAATTTTTCACTCTTCTTTTCTTTCCCAACTCTGAGAAATCTGACTCTCTTTTTTTTTCCATAAATGCAATTTTCACAGAAATCCAAATCAACATTCTTCAAACCTGGCAACAAATTTCTTGAGTGAAGAATCTTCATTCCCTTCTCACTCATGTGTCCGAGCCTATGATGCCATAATCCTACATCTTCTCCTTTGGAAGTTAAAGCATTAACAGAGTTAGAAATACCATTGCATAAATACAATGTACCAACCTTTTCACCTTTTTCTATTACCAGCGCTCCTTTGGTGACCTTCCAAGTTTTATCTATGAAAGTTGTCACACAACCTTCACTGCCTAACTGCCCTGTTGAAATCAGATTTTTCTTTAGATTTGGAACATGCCTTACCTCCTTTAGTAGCCATTGGTTTCCATTCTGTTGTTTTACAAGAACTTTACCCATTCCAACAATTTTACAGGGTTTATCATCACCCAAATGAACTTTTCCAAAATCTCCTTGAACATAGTCATGAAAATATTTCTTATCAGGTGTGGCATGGAATGAAGCCCCTGAATCTACAACCTAAGAATCAGTAACATTTTCGAAAGAAAGAATCAAAGCATATTGTAACACATCACCTGTCACATTTTCTTCATGATTTTTTTCTTGTTGTGCATCTCCTTCTTTTCCCTACCGAGATCTACAGTCTTTCTTTAGGTGTCCTTTCTTTCCGCATTTCCAGCACACTATCCCCGATCTGGACTTGGATCTGTCTTTCCTTGATTTACTATGATATCCCGAGCTCTTTCCTCTTTCCATTCACCTTCCCCTAGACTCTGCACTCAAAGAATTACCTGATGTCTCACCAGAGCTTTTCCGTCACATTTCCTCACTAAGGATAGCACCGACAACATCATCAAACTTTAAAGTACTAGATCCAGAGACAGAGTTACTAATGGCCATTACTAAACCATTCCAACTCTCTGGCAATGAGCACAATAATAACAGAGCTCTAACTTCATCATCAAAGTTTACCCCTACAGAACTTAACTGACTGGTAACTGTATTAAAATCATTTAAATGGTCTGCAATAGATCCACCTTCCGACATCTTCATATTAAATAATCGTTTCATAATAAATACCTTGTTTGAGGCCGAGGGTTTTTCATATAGTTTCGCCAACGTCTGCATCAAACCCTCTGTTGTTGTTTCCTTCGAAATATTGAAGGCGACTAACGCCGCAAGGCACAACCGTACTGTTCCGAGTGCCTTTCTATCGAGAATGTTCCATTCTGCGTCTGTCATGGCCACCGGATTCTTTGTTTTTCCACTCAATGGTAGGTATAGATCTTTCTGATACGGATAATCTTCCATCTGCATCTTCCACAGTGAGAAGTTTTGGCCGTTAAATTTCTCGACCCTAAACTTACCATCTTCCGCCATTGCTCCCACTCGAACTAGGAACCCTTCTTTCCTGCAAGTTTATCAACCAAATATACCTTCGGCTCTGATACCAGTTGTTAAAAAATTATATATTACTGAGCAATGCAACACATAAAAATATGTGGAAAATACAAGCACACAAAACACATAAAACCAGAGAGACACAGATATACGTGGTTCACCCAGTTTGGGCTACGTCCACCCCGAACAGCCAATCCTTCCTTTCTATTATCCAGCAAAATGAAGAGACAAAACCTACAGTAGATCTGCTGTAATATCCTTTGTTCTCTCTCACAGTCTTTTTCTCGCTCCAAGAATCCACACACAATACACAGCCACAATACAATACCCTCATAAAAGCGAGGGGTTGCCTTCTAGGGAAAAAAGCCCTAAACTAAACATAACTTCTACCATCAGATCATTTGCCTAATGAAAGGCCTAGATTGACTAGAAATTACTATACTTTTACAAGGCAATTTTACATCTATTTTTAGCTTCGGGGGCACTACCCCCGACCCCCCATGGCAGCGATTAATTTACGGGCAGCGTTGCCGCCCCATTTAAGGTACAGGGGTCCAATGCTGTGATACAAAGTAAACAAGATAATCAAGCTCCACACCCAACATATACCCCATAACAAATCATATATTTAATATAAAAGATGTTTTTGTTATATTAATTATAGACGGAGCTAAGTAAAACAAGATTTCTATATGCTTACAAATTCCACAATTAATTTTTGATATGCCAAAATATACTCACAACCCATATTTAACCCAATTTCAATCAATTTGTCTAATGGTTCTTCTTTGTATGTTAGCACCTGTTTGAAGACATTCAATGACGATATTTGTAAAACAACTTTAAAAATACAAAAATGAAATCTACTAAGTTGTTATAAGGAAGTAACAATTACTCACAAACTTATGGATTAACGCTTTCTTCCTTGTCATCATGTTTTATGTGTTGAATGGGTTCCATTTTCTTTTCTTTTCTGCAAGAAAATTCTTGAAAATTAATATTTAATGCTAAATTGTTTATTTATTGTACCTAATGATCGAAAAATTCAATGATTATATATTACATTTGAAGCACGTTTTTGTTGAGATGGCTCCTCCTATGTTGGGAAAAATACTGAGAGGGGGGGGTGAATCAGTATTTAGGAATTTATCTAACTTTTTACTTTTTCACTCTCTAAAACCCATACGCTACTTTTCTGAAGACAACTAGCGTATACACGCGGATATCCTTCATAAAACTCGCGTATACACAGAGATCTAAGTATGTCATTAATTCTTCACTTATATCATTCCATCATTCATTCATTAGATGTTCAATAAATAGTAAACATGTGCAGTAAAAATAGAATAAACCATCACACATAAGCATCACACATGAACACCAGGATTTTAGGTGGAAACCCAAGTCGGGAGAAAACCACCGTTGTCGTTGTCTCAGCCTTCTAAATTTTATTATTAAGAAAACTTCTTACAACATGTACTAGTGCAGACTCATACCAGCACGCAGGCACCCACCTGCAGAAGGCTACAACCTTCTCTCGTTTACCAGCCTCTTCTGGAAGGGAGCTACAACCCCCTGCACTCGTTTACCAGCCTCTCCTGGAAGGGAGCTACTACCCCTAATAACTTCTACTGGCAGAAAGCTTCCACTTTCATACTGAAGGCTTCAACCCTCAGATCCACTGCAGACCACGTTTCATCAATTTTCAAACTGGATCAAACAGCTCCAACACAACCCTTTACTTGTCAATAAACAACCTTTTCCCAAAGCATCAAACAGAACAGTGAAACCACTGTAACCAGTATATCAGATATAACCCAGACTTCAGAATAGATATGCAGAAACACATTCAACCTTCAGTAGCCATCAGATCATAAATCATACGCGCTTTTATTTAATCATACCCGCGTATATACGCGCCTTTCAGAAGATGAACTCGCGTATACTTCAGTACATTTTCCAAAGCAAACCCTAACTGCGCATACGCGCTTTTATTTCCACATACCCGCGTATACACGCGCTTTCCATGAAACGAACCTGTGTATAGATCTATAAAAGAGAAACTTTGCAGTACAGACCAGATCTATAAACTTACCCAGATTTCTTCAATTTCTTCAACAGGATTGCGCCAGGTCTTCTTCACTTCTTTTCAGATCATCCTTGACATTCACCATTTCTAGATCTAGAGATCTTGAGCCTTCATCATGTTCATAGGAGCATCATAGATTCAGATCTATCAATTAGGAACAGAGTTCACCCATACAAATATACTTGAGAGTGAAGTATTCATCAAAAGCCCAGACTCATACTCTCACTTCCACCTTGCACAATGAATTTCTTCTCCTTATATAGGTTTACCCTTTTTCAATACCATGAGCCAAAACAACATTACTTCCGATGGTATTCCTAGACGGGGTCACATAGACGTATCATTACTCCATACAATGGGTCAATACCATGGTGGTTACCCCTGGTTTTGCACTTTATGAGCGCTTTTGCCCATACGCTACTTGGCACGTTATTTTCCGCGTGCATACGCGACTTCTCCTAGACAAATCCCCGTATGCCTTGAGACATACTCTTTTCATCATAGATCTAGCACATACTGAATTCCTTTCTTCATTACCTTCTGTACTCACTGTAGATACACCAGATTTACATCATTTAACAAGTTCATCATGACATATTCTTTCAGGCACAACTTCATCAAGTGGGTTGCTATCAAGGACAATACTCTGCATCATATTTCCAACATCCTACAATACAATTTTGTCCATTTCTTTGACCATCTCCTTTTACACCTTTTTGGACATTCCTACTAGCATATTTCTGATATCAGCACGTTCATCTTTTGAGATTTTCATAATCTTCCTAAAAATGTAACATGACGATAAAATATTTAACTTTTACATTGATATATGAAAAGTAAATATAACAAAAGTGATATTTATAAATAATGCTAGACAAACATTTAAAGGAATATTACTTTTTCATTCATTCTTTATTTTTTTTATACGTTTTTTCTATTAAAAGTCTGACATGTCTCATTGACCAATTCTCTAGAAACTCTTCCTGTAGTTTATCTAAAATCTAGTTCTTGGAATCATTGGATTGATTTTTGTATTGTGAGTGGAAAAAAAATTTATACATTCGTTCCACTAGATCCCTCAAACTTTTATAAAAAATTCCCCCCCTTTCGTTAACTTCCAGCACCACTCCAGATGAGCTAAGGAGAAATTCATTTTCATTTGAATGTTCTATTTTTTTCTTTTCTTAGAACAACATTCCTTTTCTGATTTGTTGGTCCGTGTAGAACATTAAATAGATGTGAATTAACAGACTGTTTGACACATGTTATCTAAGAGTTTTAAGTATATTATTAATAATAATTAAAAAAAGAAACTGATATTGGATCGATAGTATTTTTCATTCACATGATTCATCCTTTTGCAATTTTTCCATTAAGCTTTTATGCTCTTCTGTTCCTAGATCATAAATAATCATATCGAGCTTCGTCATTTTGTGGCTCTGCATGATACACAGTAAATAATACATATTAGTTAAACTTACATATAGTTCAAAAATAATATTTTTTATAAAGAATTTACAAAGAACTTGCCTTTTCTGCTTTTCTTGATGTATTATCAGTATTTTTGTTACTTGATCTCTTGTTAGTCATTTCTTTATCAATCTTAAACATGTTCCATATCATTCATTAATATATTTATAAATAAATTCTCAACTTTTCAGGTTCAAAATAAATCTCAAGACATCGATGCGCCTTTCATTAGGTACACACCACCGCCAGTGCGTGGGGGTATTAAAAATGCACCGCAAAACAGTATAATAGACCATATGGTGCGTGGGGTATTATAAACGCACCGCAAAAATAGTGTAATAGACTGTACGGTGTTATCCTCATAAAATGGAGCACCGGTGCCCTATTTTAGATATGGCACACTGATTTAGAGAAAATGTTTTCAATTTTTTTATTACACAGTACTTTCGCAGTGTGCTATATAATACAGTGCACCGATGTGCTAGGGTACGCAGGGCACACCGATAAAGAAAAATCCATTTTTTTCAAAAATTCACGCAATGGCTGAATGGATTGGGATCTGACTATGCAAGTCGTCCCGTGGGTTGTATGTCAATATAAAATGAAAAACCCTAATTCCGAAATCACAGAAACGGGAAGAAGAAAAGGTAAAAAAAAAAAAAATGAAGGGTTTAGGGTAAAAATGGATAAAACTACAAAAAAGGTAAAAAAGCTGCAGAAAAAAGTAAAAAAAAATAATCAAATTTAATCATGAGATGGTTTTAAATTCTATGATACAAGGTTTGAATCACCAGAGGTTTGGTTTCTGATTGTCTGAATACTTTTGTTCAAACATATTTCGCTGCGCCACAGTGCCCTTGTGCTCTCTTGCTCCAGGTCTGTCTCCTGCAAATATATCGCTGAAAATTTTAGCAAAAATAGTGAAATAATGAAAAGTGTTTAGTATTTAAAGAATTATTTTATGAAATTAGATTTTCGAAAATATTTTGCCGCCCATTTTTCAAATTGCTGCTTTTTTTTACACTTAAAGAAAATAGAGTTGTGCTCTTTTTATTTGCATTTATTCGTGACCGTTGCGGAAGAGTTGTGAAGCACCGATGTGTATGAGTAATACGATGCACCGGTGCGTCTTATGATGATAAGTGCACCGGACTGTATAAAGTTTTTTTTTTGTATGTAAGATCATAATAAAATAATGATAATTCTAAAGTACATGAATTTATTTTCATTATTTTCTAAACTTTATTATGTTACAAAAATTCATATTATTCTAGATTTGTTATTTTACAATTATTTGAAAATTTACAAATTTAAATATTTTAATAAAATCATTTCACATTAATACAATTAAATTTTTACAAATATTTTTCATACAATTACAATTACAATTTTACATTAATTTCGCATACAATTACGATTAGAATTACAATTGCAATTTTAATTTTACATACAATTACATTTACATAGAATTACATTTACAATTACAATTACAATTTTACAAATATTTTACATACAATTACAATTAAAATTACAAATACAAATACAATTACAATTTCAGAATTTTACATACAATTAGATTTACAATTATAATTTTACAATTTTTCATGTATACAATTACAATTAAAATTACAATTACAATCATTTCACAATAAATTAAATATTACAATTACAATTAAAATTTTACATTAAATATTTTACATACAATTACAGTTAAAATTACAAATACAAATACAAATACAATTTTACAATTTTACATACAATAAAAATTTCAATTTCAATTACAATCACGATATAATATTTAATAAATATCATGGTAATTTAATATTAAATTAATTAATAAACATTATCACGATCATGATAACCATTGTATAAACATCATATTCAACTAAAAAACACATTCAAACATCAAACTAACATTATATATTAACATCATCACAACACAAACATCAAATATACATCTCATGTCAAATAACTCATGCTATCACATATACACATCTATCTACAAGCTAAACATTAAATGAACATATCTAACATGACCTAACAATATGCACATTATGATGATCACCAACATGTAAATTAAGTACAACTGCAACATGAACATAAAATACATGGACCATATATATATATATATATATATATATATATATATATATATATATATATATATATATATATATATATATATATATAATGTTAAAAATATACAACTTTAATATACATCAATAGCAGTACAAGTGGAGGTCTGCTAAGTAAATGGTGCAGCCTCAACGATCGATGGTCGAGCCTGCTCATGATCATGACTAGTACTGATGGATGCATCATCTAGTGGTAGTACAACATCAATATAAGAAATAATAGTGGAGGCCCGCTCAGTCAATAGTGCAGCCTCGACAGTTGATGGTCCAGCCTGCTCACGATCATGACTAGTACTGATGGATGTTGCAGGCTACTGACTAGACATGGCCGATGGTCCAGCCTCATCTCCATGATGAATGCTAGATGCTACTAGTGGAGCCTCATGCTCATCAGGCACGGCGCAAGGTGAACGATCATGAGATGATGAGTTGCTTCTCACGGACTATCCATCACATGCTGTAGCTCGACTATGCCTATAATGTGCAACAATCATCCTCAGTCGCATAACAGCTTGCGTAGCTCCTACGACATGCTAAATCAGGCTATACATGCCATGCAGCATGCCTCTGCACATCCTTAATAGCCTATCATCGGCATGTATGCCTCTGTAATGAGCGGGCCTGATGCCCGCCTCAACAATCAATGCACTGAGTTGGTTGCCCAACTCCATCCTATATCTAGTATTAGGTCGACTGCGCCTAGAAAAATTCAGTACCGGTGCACTAGCAGGAGCATGTCTCTCTTGCACCAGCCTCATCCTGATCATGATCTTCAGCATCGACCATGTCCTAATCGTCATCAGGATCTGCACATGGATCATGTGGTGGTTCCGGCATCTCCTCACCATAAAAAGAGCCAATGTCTGCAAAATATATACAAGTACACAAAAATAATTATACAATTTCATTACACAATTCAATAAAAACAAGTTAAATAACATGTTAGAATAAATATAAATAAAACAGTAATATTACCTCTATAATCTGGCAGCTCATCATCCGTGAAGAGGACGTTGGCACACCCTTGTCAATCTAATCTAACATAATGACATGGGACCATAATGAATGGATGCAGCTCGTCAACACTGGCTAGTAAGTCCAGTGCATCATGCAATATCCTGGATGGAAACATAGTCTCTCCCCTCTTGGGCATCATCTACCCCCACATGTGCATCCAGGCCTCCAACATCGACCTACAAGGCTGTCGAACAAAACTAGGCCTCATCTCTGGAAACCTCTCAAAAAATAAACAAAAAATCTCTAAATCAAAAGGGAAGTTGACCCTCCCTTGTGCATGAGCATGGCATCTATCTAAGGCCATACAAAACTGCTGCAAAAAAATGGCAGACCACCTGACATGTTGTGGCTCCTGTACTAAAGAATCAACATAATATAAAAGCAAGCAACTAATGTGTTGCCCATCACTGGTGTTGTGCGAAATGGTCAAAATGATAAGTGAGAGGCACTGCACGTCCTATCTACCAAATGCACCTATACGTAACTGACCTCCAGGCACCTAAAACTCTACAGGAGACAGTACATGTGCTCCAATGTATCTTTGGGAGTAAACTAATTAACTCCCTGCTACACAACTAGCTGAAACCTATGGGAATGAGGGAAAATCCACCCCTCTCCTCGATAGTCCTATAATAAAATAAATATCCTCCTCAGTGGGTGTGTACCACTGGTTAGGACCAACCTGGAAAGCTTGTCGCTAGGCATTTCAACTGCAGATAAGATATCTCAAAAACACACTGTGGACCTTTAGGGAAGTAGCCTCCTCATAGAAATTGAGGAGGCCTACCTACCTTAGGATCCCCTGGGTATCTGCTATAATAGGGAGAGGGTATGCATCTCTCTCCCTCTCTCGTGCCTCCCACTGGCGAATCATGTCATATTGCTTCGCTTGTTGTTGTTTTTGTTCCTCCTCTTCTCTCTGAATCATTGACATATTAAATTAAAAAAAATTATTAAATCAGACATGTATTTAGGAATATGCATATATATATACTTTTTTGTAAAAAAAAAATAGACCAGTCGGTGCACCACAAAAACTCTCACGCACCAGTTCCAGTGCATCTTGTGTTTGTAGCACACCGATGGTGGTGCCCTAAATGAAATACAATGCACCGTCCTCGTTGCATTTGAAATTTTTTCAAGTACCGTTGACTATATCTGATGTCAACATAGCGGTGCGCTGACTAAAATATATGCCCCGGAGTGTATAGTCGTATCAGCGAACAGACCTATTAACAATTACATAGTCGACGGTGCGATCTTTTACTCAGCCGCACCATTGACCCTTTCAGAATGCCGAATGCAGTGCGCTGATAGACACCGGGGCAGATAATTCTGTCAATGCACCACACTACTATTACCATGGTCAAAAGTGTGATTGGATAATGCAGAGCACCTATTGGTACCACCTAGGAAATGGTGCGGATACCATTAGCACCAGTGGCAGTGTGGCCTATAAATTTTACAGGCAGTTCCGATTACCGGTGTGAGCCGAACTGCTCGGGCACACTACACAATTTTTTTTTTTTTTTAATGGTTATTTTTAAGGTTATTTCAAATTATAATATGCTACAAATATTAGTTATGGAAAAACTAGAAAAGTACCTATACATTTCGCCATCGAGAAGGCATATTGGCTATAGAATTTGCAAAATAAAATTTGCCCACTGTTTTTCAAAATGCAAGCTAGAGATTGGTGGCCAGTGCATAGCAGCAGTGCATACAATGGGTGGAATGGGAGCACCAATGTCAGGGCGGCTCAGAGAAGGGGAAATGGCATCGATGCTTGAGAGCTCTGGAGCACTAAGGAAAGTGAAAAATGCAGTTTTTTCGCCATGATTTTTTTTTATTTAACCTTGTTCGGGTGCACAGGGTTTTATAGGCGCACCGATACGCTTTCTTACAACTGCACCAGTCGGTGTCAGATTTGGCGTGTTGTTTATGATGCACCGGGACAGTTACCTAACACCGCACCGGGATGTTTCTATTTTGGCATGATGTTTTGATGATGCACTGGGGCAGAATATTCGTAAAGCACCAATGCGGAATAGTCGTAAAGCATTGGTTTTTTGGCCGTAATTTTTTTTTATTTAACGCTATTCCGGTGTGTGTGTTTTATAGGCACACCAGTGCTCTTAGATAAGAACGCATCAAGATTATAATGTCCAATAGGATTTGAACCTATATCGAAGGTTCAGAAGACCTTTGTCCTATCCATTAGATGATGGATGCTCTTTCTATCTTCCCTTTTTTTATTTTCACTCCTTTTGGCATACATTGTCCCGATCTACCTTTTTATTCACAATGAGGTTATAGGATAGGAAAAGAATGGAATCTATTTCACATTGCAACGGAAAATTTATTTCGAGTGAATTGTGAAATTATGTTATATACTTAATCACTTTATATCTACCTATTCTATCTATATAGATAGATATAGAACAGGTAGATATCTGTTAGCAGGTAGCGGGAATCGAACCCGCATCGTTAGCTTGGAAGGCTAGGGGTTATAGTCGACATTGATTATTCAATGCCTCTAATTCAGAACCAAACATGAGAATTTCATGTCATTCAGCTCCTTCATGGTGGATAGAGAGCGGTACACGTTTCTGTTTTGGTGCGGTGTTTTATGATGCACCAACACGGAAGATTTGTGAAGCACCGATGCGTTTTAGTAATAGGACGCCCCGGGCAGATGTGTACGTCACGCACGGTGTCCAATGTGCCAATTTTTTGTGTGCACCAGTGCTTTCTATGGTAGAGCATACCGGTAATTGAGAGCTCAGGAGCACTGAAAAAATGAAAATTTTTATTTTTTTGCCGTAATTTATTTTTTATTTAACCCCTTTTCGATGCGTGTGGTTTATAGGTGCATCGGTTCTGTTTCTTAAGAACGCACTGGTCGATTTGTGTTTTGGCACATTTTTTTATGATGCACCCGTGCGGTTTCTTAATACCGCACTGAGTGGTTTCGGTTTTGGCGTGGTGTTTTATAATGCACCAGTGCAGAAGAGTTGTGAAGCACCAATGCTCTACAATAATACGACGCACCAGGTGGGTGTGTACGGAGTGCACGGTGTCCTATGTGCCAATGTTTTGTGTGCATCGGTGCTTTCACGTTTCAAGAGCACCAGTGCGATGTTGAATGATAAGCACACCAAGCAAAAAACATCTGCAAATACTTGTGCCCGCCAACCTCCTCTAGTAACCTCCGCTAGAAACGGATGTATGGGGTATTTTTCTGAGGGGTTCCTCAAAAACATCCCCTAGAGAGTATTTTCCTCATAGTGTTAGGTTTATTCACAACTTTACTACTTCTATAGTTTGGTGTTGTATTTCCCCCTTAGGATCCCCTTATGTATCCTTGGTTTTTGGAGCTTATTACCAGTCATTTTCCAGTATTTTCACCATTTTTGTTTTCTAGTTTTCTACCCCATTTGAAACATATTGCTACCTCTAGATCCTGTTCCCTTAGAGATTAGATATTTTGTTATATGTGTGTATGATTGAGTTGCATTTTTTCCCTCTTTTCTCTTGTTTCTTGATTTCCTTCTTGTGTGGGGGGTTGTATGCTTCAATTTATTATTTATTTACTATTATTTTCCAGTATTATTTACAGTTTATGCACTTTTATTTTCAACAACATTGGCACCATTAAAAAAATTCTCAATTAACTGATCCACTTGATAGATTTGTCACACACACACACTAAGTGAACGAGAACTTGGTTAGAAACTCTAAGCCAATACTTGAAACACTACACCTTAATAATTCAACTCACATACATTAAGACCACTTAGGAATCAAGGCCATAACAATTTTTGTAGTTAGTTGTAGGATAAATAGGATAAGCTTCCAATAACACCCATTGATCACTTACATTGAGACATAAAAAGTTGACATATTAGAGAGCTTAAAATCATTAGCCATCCCATGGTCCAAAGTCGGAGTGCATCAGAAACCCGATTCATAGGGGGTTATTCTAGATCATGGTGTGAGCGGTTCTCCTAGAGGCTACCCAACTCATGGTATGGAATTCCATGTCGTGGTTGATCACCAAGAAGCTCAATACTCAGCCACCCTATGGGATGAAGGTATCCTTAGTGTTCAATCTTAGGATAACACCCTATAAGACTAGCTGTGGCAAATTAGTTAGTCCTCTACCCCACCTTTCTCTCGACAACTCAACTTGTGGTGATCAAATTGTCTCAAGTAAGAAGTCTCTTAAAAGGCCATCTGAAATAGTAGATCTAGGTCTTGTTTGAGGATTTAGATAAACTTTAGCTAGAGGTTGTTTTTTGTTTTATAGGACTTTTTTTCTTGAATTATAGTAGCCTATTAATATATTTTGTTTACACTTAGCACCACTGCACTAGGTGTTTTCTTCTTGTTTGTTGCTCTTTTCTCCTATCATTGCTCTTTAGTATATTGATTCATCTTTCTTATTGACACCATTGCACCCCCTAGGCATTTTTTGTAGAGACTTCATGGTCATTTCCCCAAATTCCCTTTATGACATCTTACTTCCTCTCATTAATTTCAAACCCATCCTCCTAGTCCTCCTTTGAGT
Organism: Pinus albicaulis; assembly: GCA_034641835.2. Classification (NCBI taxonomy): domain Eukaryota; kingdom Viridiplantae; phylum Streptophyta; class Pinopsida; order Pinales; family Pinaceae; genus Pinus; species Pinus albicaulis. The sequence continues at coordinate 733,160,523 of CM076579.1, forward strand.
CCCCATACTAGCTCTAGATCTTATGATTCCTCCATTTCTTCCTCTAATTCCATATATTCCCAACCCCATACTGACATCAATGTGGGCAGTGGAAACCTAGGTGGTAACCAAGGTTGTAACCAAGGTAACCCCACTGATGGAACCTCCATCGGTATGGCCACTAACCCTCCCTTTCTTCCTTATATGGTTGGTTTGAGCCTTCCTGATTTCAACCATCTCATCAACCATTAGGGGAATTTTGAGGTCTAAAATGGGCCTCCTAAGGAAATTATAAAATAATAGTGGAAATAATAAAATAATATTAGATTACATCATCAAATTTTTAGAGGGAAAAAATAAAATATTATTTTTTCAACTTATCTCTCTATGAGTTTACTCAAATTTTGAATGGAAACACTCGTTGGATGCATAATTTTATTCCTCATCCAATGAGTACCCATGTTGCATACTTTTTATTGACCCTACTACACGAAAAATGAGAAATACATGAAAAATGTGATTGCACTCCTTGGATGAGGAATTAAATTTTGCATCCAACAAGTACTCACACTCAAAATTTGAGTAAAACATTAGGGAGATAATTTGAAAATACGAGTTGAAAAAGTACTTTTATTATTTTATTATTTTTTAATATTTTTACCTTTTTACTCCAAAAATGATGAATCATCCCCCATGGTTGACATCATCATATTTAATCCTATTGGTTCTTATAAAGTTTATTTTTTTTGTACATTTTTCTTAGGACACCCATTTTAGACCTCAAAATTCCCCTAATGACTCCTCTTCTCCATGACCCTAATTGGCCTCCTATTCCTACCAAGTTTCCTTGTAACATCCTGAAGTTTGAAGGAAATACTATAGAAGACCCCACAAATCATGTTCACTATTTTCACATGTGGTGTTCTTCAAATTCCATCACCGAAGACTCCACCTGTCTTCGCCTCTTCCAACACAACCTTATTGGAGCTACTGCTAAATGGTATGTTGATTAACACATGCATCCCATTTCTCCTTCACGACTCTCACAAAATATTTTTTCATATTTCCAGCTACCTCTCTAATATGACACAGGTACTTAACTCTTGACCCATTTTCATCAAACTTCTGCCACCCTCCTTTCTGACCATGTCGAAGAATGATGTAGAAGGAGGAGCATGTGTAGAGCCCCTGAGTTTGAATACCATGTATATATGGATTGGTTCCTTATATATATTTTGGCCCCCATAGGTAAACATGTCACCTCTAACTTCCCTCAAAATGAGGAAGAATCCCTCCATATAGCCTTCAAATATGATCTGATATATGCCCAATCAGGTTATGTTTATATTTTCCTCCCCAATCTGCCTTAGCCTAGTGTTACTAATGTGTCAGGGGAATCTTGTGTCGTTTATGGTATCATTGGATATCTTTCCCACCCTTGTTAGGGGAATTTTGAGGTTTAAAATGGGCCTCCTAAGGAAATTATAAGATAATATTGGAAATCATAAAATAAGGTTAGATTACATCATCAAATATTAGAGGGAAAAAAAGAAAAAACTACTTTCTCAACTCGTATTTTCAATTTATCTCCCTATGTGTTTACTCATATTTTGAGCGAGAACATTCATTGGATGCATAATTTTATTTCTCATCCAAGGAGTATCCAAGTTGCATACTTTCGATGCACCCTACTACATGAAAAATGAGAAATACTTGAAAAGCATGACTGCAATCACATTTTAATTTCATGTATTTCTCATTTTTCGTGTAGTAGTGTCCATCGAAAGTATGCAACATGGGTACTCCTTGGATGACGATTTAAATTTTGAACCCAAGGAGTATTATCACTTGAAAGTTGAGTAAAACCTTAGGGAGATAAGTTGAAAATACAAGTTGAAAAATTAGTTTTATTATTTTATTATTTTTTAATCTTTTTATTTTTTTAACCCAAAAATGGTGAATCATCCCCCATGGTTGACATCATCATCTTGAATCCTATTGGTTCATATAAAGTTTATTTTGGTTGTACATTTTTCTTAGGAGGCCCATTTTATACCTCAAAATTTCTCTAATGTAACCATCACCATATCCTCAACCTTCTATGAGTTATGGCTAACCCTAGGGGGGGACTAGTTTCGCTTACAGCTATCCCCCTCTTGATCCTTCGTGTGTCAACTTTTACCAAGGTAAAAGAAAATCATATACATATCACCATCCACATCATTAGAGGCTAGGGAAAAAAAATTTCCACCTAGTTATTAAAATGTTGTCGTGAGTCCTTACTATCCATATACACTGCCCAACGCTCCAATCCCACCAACATTTTTGTTAGGAAAGCCAAAATTTCTTTGCTTCACTAAAATGCACACCCAAGATTCATATATTGTCCAATATAATTAATTAAAATTTTGTATTTTGTATTTAATTATTTTACACACACTTTTACATTGTTATATCTTTACTTTGACCTTAAATACTTATACTTCATATTTAATACAAAATTCTAAGTTTTGATTCAACTTTCCTTATGTGAAAGTTGTGTATAAGTGGGAAACATAGTTATGTAGGATATTTGTCAGACATGATGCAAGGTTATATCCTAAGGTTAGGTATTGTCCAAACATTTTCCATTTCAAATTTCCTTACCAAGGGTGTAATTGGTTTAGCCTAGGAGTGCACATTTGTTCTGAATTGAACATTGGCAGATATGTTAAATTGCTACATTGCCAGACTTGGATTTTAGTGAGTAAGATTTATTTTATGATAAAGAGCATCATATATTTTAGAAAATGTTTGTATCTTTAAGATTCAATGAAAATTTTTACGCTACCAATCAATTACAAGTCCTGGTGTGCATTTATTTGAGGCACACAATCCCTACCTTTTACCCTATAAAATCAATCCAATTTGGATCATTCATGCATGATAGAAATTTAATGAGGATAAGATATTTTCCACCAAAATTTAATGAATATTTACTTCATGCTATGTGGGGAGTCATGCTCCCCACATTTTTCAAAGGTCTCTTAGGTCATGTATAAATTGGTCAATCCTTCTAATTTTTAAATCGTAATGCATTGGCGACAAGAGGAAGGAGTTCACTCTCTTTCACAAATTTCTTTTTCTTGTTTGGAATTTTATTACTATTGAGGAAGAGTAGAATTTTAGTGGAATTTATGCTTATGATGATATAATTTGGTGGTTTATGAGGTACTATTTATTTTTTTTAGATTGATTTTAAGTTTTCATAGTTTAATATTTGTTTAACATTGAAATGTTATGTATTTTCTTGGGGTATTATCATGGCATGTTAGCACTCAAGTGGATCTTAAATATTGAATTCTAGTAGAAAGGCCCTAGTTTATATTGAATCCCATAAGTTCCTTCATTCTTTTAAACCCTATAATTCTATTCACCATTTTCATGTGTGTTGCGAATTCATTTTCAAGACTTTTCTAATCGTTGAGTGGCATTGGAACCCCAAATCTACTTAGACATCATTTCCAAAAAAAAAATAAGAACTAATCCTATTTGTCTCCATTCTCCTTACCTATTTATCTTAAAACCCTAACTAGGTGATTTGACCTAATCTTAAACTTAAAACCCTAAAAAAATTATACAATATATAAAAACACTAAAATAGACCTTACAAACCCTAGGTTCTATCTCTTTATTTATCCCTTGGAAACATTTAAACCTAATTAATACTAAAATAATGTCACCCGACCTTAATTATAGGGTTTTAACCAAGAAACTACAAGTTTCAACTATTAAAATTAAAGTTTGATTTTTTTTATTCCATCGCCTTGTTCCCAAACATTCCCATTATGCATTTATTTGAGGCACACAAACCCTGCCTTTTACCCTTTGAAATCCATGCAATTTTTAGTACTCTTGATTAACACAAACATATATGTGAAAAAATAAAAATATTTAATTGTATTAATGTTACCTATGAGTTTAAAAACATCTCCAAGTTGAACCATTCAATTTGGCCTTGAAATGAAGGTTGGGTGTGCATTTTTGTCGAGCATGCCAAAATTTCCTTGCTTCACTAGAATGCATGCCCAAGCTTCATTTATTAGATAAATATAATTTATTCAAATTCCATTTTTTTTATTTTATGATTTTACACACTTTTACATTGTTATATCTTTTCTTTTACCTCAAATATTTATACTTCAAATTTCATACAACATTCTAAGTTTTGCTTCGACTTGTCTTATGTGAAAGTTGTGTAAAGTGGGAAACATAGTTATGTAGGATATTTGTCATACATTATGCAAGGTTAATCCTAAGTTTAGTTATTGTCCAATCATGTTCCATTTCGAATTTCATTGCCAAGAGTGTAATTGGTTTCGCTTAGGAGTGAACATTTGTTCTAGCTTTATCATTGGTATATATAATTCATTGCTACATTGGAAGACTGCGATTTTAGTGAGTAAGATTTCTTTTGGGATAATGATTATCATATGTTGTAGAAAATGTTTATATATTTAGGATGGAATGATCATGTTCAAAACTAGTTAATTACTTAATTGTATGGTTTTAACTAATAAATTAAAATTTTCAACTATTAACATTCAAATTTGATTTTTCTTAGACCATCCTCTTGTTTGCAAACATTCCTGGTGTGAATTTATTTGAGGCATGCTAACCCTACCTTCTACCCTTTGAAATGCATGAAATTTGGAGTATTCTTCAACAACGAAAACATATGTGTGAAAAATTTAAAATATTTAATTGTATTAATGTTACCTATGAGTAAAAAAATACTCTCCAAGTTGAATCATTAAATTTTTCCTTGAAGTGAAGGTTGGGCGTGCATTTCTGTGAAACGGGCCAAAATTTCCTTGCTTCACTAAATTGCATGTCGAGGCTTCATTTATTGGCCAATATAATTAATTAAAATTGTGCATTGTTTATTTAATGATTTTACACATTTTTACATTGTTATATGTTTACTTTGAGCTTAAATATTTATACTTCATATTTCATACAACATTCTAAATTTTTCTTCGACTTGTGTTATGTGAAAATTGTGTATAAGTGGGAAACATAGTTATGTAGGATATTTTTCATACATGATGCAAGGTTATATCTGAAGGTTAGTAATTTTTAAATCATGTCTCATTCCCAATTTCATCACCAAGAGTGTAATTGGTTTGTCCTAGGAGTTCATATTTGTTCTGACTGTGATCTTTGGTAGATATGATCAATTGCTCTTCCAAAAAACTTGGATTTTAGTGTATAACATTTCCTTTATGAAAATGACTATGATATTTTGCATAAATGGTTTTGTATTTATGTTTAAATGATCATTATCACACAATCAACTAAGTACAGGTCCTAGTGTACATTTATTTGAGGCAGACAAACCTTCACTTTAACCCTAAGAAATCGATCCAATTTGGCAACTTCGTACACAACAAGAATTTCTATGTAAAACATTATTGTTAATTATGAGTAAAAAAGTACTCTCCAATATAAATCATTCAATTTTTCATTGTAATGAAGGTTGGGCATGCATTTTTGTGAAATATGTCAAAATTTCCTTGATTCACTAAAATTCTTGCTAAGCCTTCATTTATTGGAAAATCTAATTGGTTCAAATTGCAGACTATTTATTTAATTATTTTACACACTTTTGAATTATTATATGTTTACTTTTGTACTTAAAAAAAAATTCTTCATATTTCATACCACATTCCATCTGTTGCTTCAACTTGCATTATGTCAAATTTGTGTATAGGTTTCGCTTCATCTATTTATTAGGCAAAACAATTTTCCTTTTAATTTAGAGCAATAGTTCCAACTCTTTACATTAATTGTCAATTCAAGTAGGTTTTTTTATTGCATGGCTACTAAAAAAAATATATGCAAGGGAAAATGATGAATAGTGTTAATGAATGTCAAACTCAATAGTTTGAATCACTCTCATTAAATCAACACTATGGTTGTTACACTCTCAAACCTTGTTCACACTCTCAAGAAATAAACACATAATGCAGAATAAAACCACTCTGTCACATTGTCACTCTTATTCAGAAAATAACAACATTCCTAGAAACCATTCTCTCAACAAATGTTAAAAAATAAATTCAAATGAAATGAACACACCATCAAACTGTAATAGGAAATAAATAAATTTCACACTAACAAAGGGCTCGATCTAGGACCTATGTTTTTACACAATATAGAGGTTATAATTTTGCAATCGTTAAAGCATGAAAAGTAATAATAATACTAGTAACAAAAAAAACACATGAATTATAACTAATAGGAAATAAATCAAGCATCTACAATACCTTCCTAACCAATGATCACTGCTAAGAGGGAGGGCCCTTCCTTCCTAGCAGGGGCTAGTACACTACACAACAAAAAGGTTATCAAAAGGTATGACACCTTGAATGACTGATATTGCATTAATGAAACATACAAGATTACAATGTTCGTTCTCTCCCCCTTTATCATTTTCTATATGTTTCTATATGTCTATCTCGTGTGGGAAGAGAGTACACATCTTTATAATTTCATATTACAATGATAAGATCATCATGAGAATCTCTCAATTCTCATGTGATCTAATTTGAGAATAAATATTAACAATTTGACTAAAATTTCCGAGGTTAGGAAAAATTTGTAAAAACATTTCCAAATAACAATAATTATCTATAGAAAATTGTAATTATTTCAGTTGTGTTGTCCATAAACTTCTCCTTTGGCAGTCGAACTATCTTTTGACTAGATGTTTTCCAAAGTGATCCTCATAACTAATTGAAGGAGGTCACCATGTCCAAAATATATCTTCATGTGTAAAAAAAATGCTCAACAAGTCCTTTTCATGTCCTTGGCATGCCAAAATTGGAAAGTGTAGTCCTCCAACAAAATCTCAATAGACCAAAAACCCTGTAAAAACCTACTTGTTAGTTTTATAAGAAAAATAGCCTAAAATAGTAGTTCTCGTGCCAGATTACAAGTGGAATTATATCATAAGGATGACATATAAAAAGAGACATGCATATGTTGATAATGGTTGTTACAGTGGCAAATTATGGTCTCAAGAAACAAAAAGTGTAAAGAAAAGTTAAGAAAATGAGTGAAAAAATATGTCAATTTGACATCCCAACATCTCCCCCTAAATTAAGTATCTAGATTTCCACATATGCATAATTCAATGTGTTGAGAATGCAACAAGATGATGAGCTTAGTGAAAAGAGTCGCCTTCACTAAGTGGGCCCACAGGCTATTTTTGGCGCAAGTCTATTTTTAGACTATGTCTATTTTTAGACATGTTGATCATATTCTATGAGTTGCAGGATGATATTTGTGGATGGTTGGTCAAGTTGGTAAAAATAGATGGACCTCTATTTTTAGACATACTGGGCGGAGTCTATTTTTAGACTGCCAGTCTAAAAATAGATTAGTCGAATATTATTAGCTCTTAATAATATTTGGACTATAAATATTATCTATTTCTCGAGCACTTGCTATGCACAACATGTGGCATAGGAGCTGGATGCAAGGACTACGTTATCTCGAGGGTTAAGTGGAGCTATTGCATGGAGAATTCATTTAGAACTCATGTGACAGAGTTTCGTGGAGTTATTGAGGTAGTTGGTGGAGTAGTGTTCAGTTTAACTCAGTTAAACATAGTTGAGCTAGTTGTATCTAGTCTAACTGATTGATACGCTAGTGAGAGTAGTGTGAATTAATTATTAATTAATTAACTAATTATTAACTCATTAATCAATTGAAGAATACATTATTTAACTATAGTGCATGGACAGTTTCAGTGGAGACCAGTGAAGAGGTAGGTGAAAGAGCAAAGCTGACTATCGATTAGACTTAAGCAAGGATTGCAACACATGCTGATTGGAGATGCCAACATAGATGTAGATTTGCACAGCAAGGCTTTGGGAGGGCAAGTTCATTCAAATCCATTCTTCTGCAGTGATTGCACAATAGAGGCAGGCTAGTAGGTGGCAGAGATCGGTGCATGGGATTTGCTAGATCGTACCTGATTAGTGTGTAGAAATTGGAGATTGTACCGAGAGCTTGTGAGGAGCTTTGTATGATGATTTTTACATGATATCTATGACATATAATATATAGATAGTTGGGGGCTTTCAGCTTTAAGCTTTCCCATAGATTACTGTGTTCATATGTGTGAATTTTTATGGTTTTAATGTGTGCATGCAATTGATTTAATTTCCAAGTAAGTAATGGATCACGGTAGAAGAGAGATTATGTATTGTGCACGGTTGTGTCGCTTCGTGGAGAATCTCGTATATATAAAGCATTATTTATATAATTTTCTACATGGTATCGGAGCGACATTGGTCATTGGAGCAATTGCAAAACATTGAAGCGGTTGATTTTTTGTGCTGGTGGAATTTGAATTTGCAGCATTGTTTTCTTGGTGTCGAAGTTGAGATGTATTTCAACGGATTGCGATTGGAGTATGCCCTTGAGGGAATCTCGAATTATATTGCATGGAAGGATAGGATGGAGGTGGTGTTGGATGACAACGAGTTGGATTTCATAGATGTAGAAATTCGAAAACTCGTTTCTAGTGATGACGCGCATTTGACGAGATAAAAAAAAGAAGACATAAAATGTCGGCGATCTCGTTGGAAGGTGAAGGATCATATAGTGTCCAAACTCTTCATGTTAAAGCTCAAAAGCTTCTCCATTGATGTGGAAAGGTTTGACAACATTTGAAATTCCAAATCAAGAGCGACTAGAGGAAGTTTGCGCTCAAGGATAAGCTCAGGAAAATACAAATGGAGAAGGGCGAGAGTATACCCAAGTACCTCACGAAGTTCGTCCAGTGCAAGGATGAGCTTGGAAGTGTGGGGGTTATGGTAGATGAAAAGGATTTGATGAGCTTGGCTCTCCTTGGGCTTCCGAAGAGTTGACATTCCTATGAGGACTCTGTCAATGGTCGGGAGAAACTGCCAGGATGGGAGCGAATTTGGTTAGATCTTGTGTAGGAGGAGATAAGGCGGAGTACTAGGGATGGATCTTCATCGAAGAATGAAGATGAAGAAAATTACGCTTTGGCTACCAAAGAAAGGAAGGGGAAGAGCAAGAAGAATTCTTCTCAATTTGGTGCAAAAGGCAAGAAGCAGGACATGTCCAAGGTGAAGTGCTTTCACTGTCACCAACACGGACATTACGCCACTAATTGTCCATGTATGAAGAAAATAAGAAGCCAATGATCTATGCTTGAGGCCAATCAGCTTGAGATGGATTTTCACTTATTGTATTGCTTGGTCTCAAGTGATGGGATCAGTTTGGTTTCTTGATTGCTGGTGCATCTTCTTTCTACATGACCGAGACAAAGATTTGTTCATCGATCTGATGAGAAGATCTTGGAGTGCACATCGAGATGGGTGATGATGGTAGAGCAAGGCAACATTGGTATCGACCATTTCCTTTGAGAGGAGTCTCGGTAAACCATTTGCATTGAAGGAAGTCATGCATGTTCCAGGATTGAAGAAGAATCTAATCTCTATGGCGATGTTAGAAGACAAGGGATATGATGTTGTCTTTAGCGAGGGAAAGGCTTTCCTGCGTAGTAAGGCAACTAGTGAGACTCGGAGGATAGGGGTTCGAGTTAAGAACCTTTATCAATTGCAGGTAGATGGCTGCGCAGCAATGGCAGGCAAGGCAGAAGGAGTGGTGAGCCGGGATGATGGCGAGTTGTGGCACCGGAGATTGGGTCACCTTCACCATGGAGCTTCGAAGATACTGCAGCATATTTCTACTGGGCTTCCTAAAGGCACTCTTGTGCAGTCAGATCAGTGCAAGGGGTGTACCTTGGGAAAATTTGTGAAAGCCACCTTTCACGAGAAGGATAGTCGCGCCACGACGATTCTTGAGAGAATTCACACAAACGTGTGTGGACCTTTCTCAGTAGCTTCGACAGCAAAGCACAAGTATTATGTGATATTTGTTGATGATTTTTCTCGTAAGTGCTGGATCTTCTTCATGGTACATAAAGAGCCGGACATTGTCAAATTTTGTGAGTTCAAGGCACCTGTGGAGAAAGAGTTAAAGCAATTAGTTTGCCTTAGAGTGACAATGGTTGTGAATTCATCTCTAGAAAATCTCAAGGACTTTTAGGAGTGCTGGTATGAATTCGAAGAGAGCTCATAGCGCCTCATAACCCACAACATAATGGGGTCGCAGCCAAAGAACAGTAATGATCGTAAGGGCTGATTGGCGATGCTTTGCAGCTGCTGACTGTATTTTCCATACTTGTTAATGAGGCATGAACATCAGAGCGAGGCAAAAACCGTTGTCCTCATAGGATACTTGGCATGAGTACACCCGAAGAAGCATTTTCTGGTAAGAGGCCTGATATTTATCATTTGAGGATTTTTGGCTCACCTGTTTACATTCATGTGACGAAGGATGCCAGGAAGAAGCTGAAGCTGACCGCAGAGGTTGGGATATTTTTCGGGTACACTGATACACCCCACAACTATCGTGCGTATTTTCCAAACAGTCGGAAGACTGTTGTGCGACAGGATATCAAATTTCATGAGGAGAAAGCCATGAAGTGTTCGCTTGAGAGGGAGCCACGCTTGCATGCAGATGAGGAGCTATTAGTTCCTAAGGATGAGCCTCAGGATGTAGATCAGCCACAAGAGGAGTTTCATGGAGTGGAAGAAACCACTCATGCAGCGCCAACCATCAGAGGGTGGAAGCGCACTATAGAAGATGAGCGACTGAATCTTGATGCAGAGAAGAATGTAGGATCACCTACATCACAGCGCAGAAAGAGACAGTCACCTGACCGATATACTGGATACATGGCTCTGATGAGCAAGTGTATCGTGACAGAACCATCCTCTTTCGAGGAAGCTGTGGAGGACCCTACTTGGGTAGATGCCATGGTGGAAGAGTGTGATTCGATTGTCAGAAACAGTGCATGGGAGATAGTCCCAAGGACGGAAGGGAAATCAATAGTAGTTTTGAGATGGATCTACAAAGTGAAGCAAGAAGCTGACGGGAGCGTTGAGAAGTACAAGGAAAGATTTTTTTCTCAAGGCTTCTCACAGATTGAGGGGATCGACTATGAGGAAAAATTTGCACTTGTCACAAGGTATTCTTCCATACGGACGATTCTTGCTCTCTCAGCGCAGATGGGGTGGCACATTCATCATATGGATGTGAAGACTGTGTTCCTCAATGGATTCATTGAGGAGGAGGTGTACATAGAGCAGCCCGAAGGTTTCGAGATCTTCAGCAGTGAGTCGCATGTGTGCAGGCTCAAAATAGCATTGTATGGGGTGAAACAAGCACCTCGTGCTTGGTACACACGAATAGATAGTTATTTCACCGGACTTGGATTCTCCAAGGGTGGGGCAGATCCGAACCTATACCAGATTGTGGTGGAGGGTAAGTTGTTGATCATTGTACTTTATGTAGATGATTTGATTCTGACAGGTGATGAACAGTTGATACACTCATGCAAGGTTGATCTTGCAAAGGAGTTTGAGATGAAGGACTTGGGCCTCCTTCATTATTTCCTGGGATTGGAAATTTGGCAGCACAGTGATGGATTGTTTGTGTCTCAAGGAAAGTATGTCCGGGAGATACTAGAGAAGTTCAACATGCAAGGCTGAAAGCCTATCGACACTCCTCTTCCTGGTGGTTGGAGGAAAGAGGATGCTACATTGACAGAGGTAGTGGATGCCACTATTTACCGACAGTTGGTGGGATCGCTTATGTATCTAGACAATACACAACCTGACATATGCTACGCTGTTAACCAGCTTTCACAAGCTATGGTTAAGCCTACCAAGCTCTTTTGGAAGGCAGGCAAGCATGTATTGTGATATCTCAGAGGCACATTGGGATATGGATTATGGTACAGACAGTCGAATGAGGTGAAGTTGTGTGGCTTCACGGATGCAGATTGGGCAAGGAGCCCAACGGACAGAAAGAGCACATCTGGAGGGATTTTCAGTATCGGGTCGACAGCAGTTTCTTGGTACAGCAGGAAGCAGAGATCCGTGGCACTCAGTTCAGCGGAGGCCTAGTACATGGCAACGAGTTTGGCTGCATGCGAGGCTATATGGATGAGGAAGATCCTGGTCAGGTTGTTCGATTCACACTTAGATCCTACTGTGATATATTGTGATAATCAAAGTTGCATCAAACTCTCGATTAATCCAGTATTTCATGATAGATCTAAACACATATTTGACATCCAGTATCATCATATCAGAGATTGTGTGCAGCAGAAGATCATGTTACTTTCTTACATTCCTATGGAGGATCATGATGCTGATATCTTGACGAAGGCGCTCACCGAGAGAAAATTCGAATACCACAGAGGCAGGATCGGGGTGGCAGATTGAGAGGTAGTGTTGAGAATGCAACAAGATGATGAGCTTAGTGAAAAGAGTCACCTTCACTAAGTGGGCCCGCAGGCTATTTTTGGCACAAGTCTATTTTTAGACTATGTCTATTTTTAGACATGTTGATCATATTCTATGAGTTGCAGGATGCTATTTGTGGATGGTTGGTCAATTTGTAAAAATAGATGGAATTCTATTTTTAGACATATTGGGTGGAATCTATTTTTAGATTTCCAGTCTAAAAATAGATATGTAGAATATTATTAGCTCTTAATAATATTTGGACTATAAAAATTATCTTATTCTCTTGGAGCACTTCAGTTAAGTGCACAGATGTGGCACAGGAGCTGACAGAAGGAATTACACTATTTCTAAGGGTTAAGTGGAGCTATTGCATGGAGACTTCAGTTAGAACTCATGTGACAAAGTTTGGTGGAGTTATTGAGGTAGTTGGTGGAGTTGTGTTCAGTTTAACTTAGTTAGACATAGTTGAGCTAGTTGTATCTAGTCTAACTGATTGATACACTAGTGAGAGTGGTGTGAATTAATTATTAATTAATTCACTAATTATTAACTCATTAATCAACTGAATAATACATCAGTTAACTACAGTGCATGGACAGTTTCAGTGGAGACCAGTGGAGAGGTAGGTGAAAGAGTGAGATGACTATCAGTTGTGACTATAGTGTTGCATGATTTGCAACACACAGTGATTGGAGATGCCAATGAGGATTGCATGAGAAAGGCTGGACCAATTCGATTTCATTTAGAGCCATTCTTCAGCAGTGATTGTGCAGTAGAGGTAGGCTAGCAGGTTATAGAGATCGGTGCATGGGATTTGCTAGATTGGACCTGATTAGTGTGTAGCGATTCGAGATTGTACTGAGAGCTTGTGATAAGCTTCGTATGATGATTGTTACATGATCTCTATGACATATATTATATACAGATAGTTGTGGTTTTCAGCTTTAAGCTTTCCCATAAATTACTGTGTTCCTATGTGTGAATTTTTATGGTTTTAATGTGTGCATGCAATTGATTTAATTTCCGCAAGTAATGATAAATGGTAGAAGAGATTATTTATTGTGCATGAAGTTAAAATAGTGTGTGATCAGGAGAATGTCGGATGTATAATGCATTAGTTATATAATTTTCTACATCATGTCCCACATATCCATCCCACTCTGCTTCAACTGTTGGTTCTTATGTAACACTAGCATCTTCATCGAGATCTTGTGGAACAACTTTTTGGAATTCTTCATCTTTATCTCCAAATTGAATTCCAGCCAAAATAATGGTCGGCCTTTCAGAATCTAATTCCTCCAATACTTTCTTACATCCATTACATAATCTAAGTGAAATTACTTCTTCCACTATTGTGAACGTTTATAATCTATTTTGTTTTCTAGACTGGATCTACTCTTCAACCATGGTAAGTTGTTTCCTTAAATTCCCACTTTACTCCTTCAATTTATTAATTTGTTTAATAAGGAGGTTAGTTTCAGACTTACATGGTAAAGATACATCTTCTTCTTCCTTTTTTAGCTCCTCCTAAGTTTTGATGTTCCACGGGTTTCTTTGATTTAGGTGGAACAACATGAACTTCAGGTGTCGAGGTATGTTCTTTTACAGATTCTTCTTCTTTCTCTTCATTCTATAGTTCTTCAAACTCCTTTGATTATGTTGTATAAGTGCATTCCTCAGATATTGGGGTAGTTCATGGTGTAATAATTAACCTCACTCTCTTCGTGGGATTCTTTCCACCCAATGGCTTCTTCAATTTCCTATTTTCATCAAAGTTTGTACAGGAGTATATTTTTCAGATGTTTCCTTAGATTCCCCAGTCATTTCTATTTCAGGAACCCTTACTTCAGCTGACATTATTCCAGGTGCCCATGTTTCAGTAGTCTCTGCCTTAAGCCCTTCTTCCTCAATAGGGAATCCATAATAACTATCCTTATATTTTCCACTAGATATATCCACAAGTTCATTAGCAGATGTTTTGTTTCCTTCGATGAATGTACCAGCATACATTATTATGGAACTCCACCTCTTAGGGTTTATGTGATGAGGTGTTGGAGGTGTAACTGCTCTTTTTTATTTAGGAAGTATAGCTTCTCTACTTTGTCTACGAGGTGTAACTACTCTATATTTTGGTGTTTTTTCATCACTTACCTCCTATTCTTCACTTTCACTTTCCTTTGTTTCAGTGGTTGGTGCATATGAATTTGAAAATATACCTGTCCATGTTCTTCCCTGTTGTTCTAGTGAGTGAATTTTGATTAACTTGATGAGTGCATGTTTGGTTAAGCATTTCTTTGGATATTTTTCCATACACACCACCTTTGCCATATGTTGTAAATATTTCAGAAAATAATAGGGAAAAATTATTATTTTTCCCTTATGAAGATGATTAGGTTCTCAAAAATATGCTGAAAAATGAAATTTGTCGGAATGGTGTGGAACCTGAATGAACATGTATATCTTCTCGTTCTGAATCTGGTGCAACTCGTTTCGTGGAAAAATTACACTGTATACTCCCGAAAACGTGTTCTGTTCATTTTCCCAAATAAGCAAATTTTTCAAAAAGGACAGTTGATTAGGAAAAAAATTATTTCAGTGGCAGAATTCCACGTGGCCTCTTATGGTTGGTTGAAAGTTAATTTTTTTGGGCCTGCCACTGCCTAACAAGTGGTAGGCTCTGATTGGTTATGGTTTGGAATTTTTTGGTTGGTAGGTTTCTGGCCAACCACATGCTACCATGTGGCCCAACCGAAGACCACCACTGGGAATCACAGGGGACACCAAAATTTGGTTGGTATGCCAAACTGCACCGCATGGGATTTGAACAACAAACCTCACTCTAAACAGCACAACATCCTCACCGGTCGGGCTACGTTAAACCTTGTTAAAACATATGGCAAAAACCATATTTGAATGATATATCGGTAGAGTTTGGGGGAAAGGGGCCAGGGCTTACCCCCCCCCCCCCCCCATTATATACCATACGACCCATATCTCAGAACCAGGGGAGCGGTGCGACAGATCCTGCCATTTAATTAAAAAAAAAAAAATTAACCACGATTATTATGGTTAAAAAACCATATTTATGGCGTTATTGTGCATTTTAACTGCTTGAAAATTTCTCCTGGAATTCCGCGAAAATGACACTCAGTTAGCTGAAATCAGGGTGAACTTGTAGTATGATTCCATATTTTGGGGAATTTTTGGTGTGATTAGCAGCAGGGCTACAGAGGCTCATAACTTCATTTTTTGACCAATTTTGGAGAATAAAGAGACTAGATAGGAATTTTTGATAGTTTTGGAGCTAATGGAATGGGTTTTGAAGCCATTTGAGCATTGTAAATGTATGTAATAACCATTTTGAGCATAATGATATAGGGCCAAGCCATTGGAAGTTGGACCAACAAGACATAGCCCAGGAGGGAGAAATCCTTCATCACTTTTTGTGTTGTGGTTATTTTATGGTGCATTTGTATGTTGTTTCTCCTATTTTATAGTTTTAAATTTATGCTTTATGTGTTTAAAAATTTATCATAAAGGCGCATAAAACTCAGTTTTTAACACTTGAAATTTACAAGCCCTCAAGCACATTTTCATAAGATCTCAATCAGATCAATTTTGGTATCATAACTTAGGTTTTCTTTGTTGTTGTGAGGATTTAATTGTTTACAAGTGTTTCGAATGCTTACAAGGTTGGAGCTCAAGAGAGAAGAAGGAAATATTGTGGGTGCAAGTTCTCAATTTGGGACAAGGAGAGCACATTTTCCACAATATCCACAACAATTTTCACTTCAAGTTGTACTTGAAGCTTCATTAAGCATGTCTCATGAAGGAGGAGTTGATAATATATCAGATGAAGAGAAGACTTTCAGAAATTCTTTCTTTTACATGACTAAAATGGTGAAATTTATCTATAAAGAGACAAATTCCAGATTGCAGGGTGAAAGTTCCAAGCCTTCAAAAGGAGAGGGTTCTTTTGGAGGAGAAGGAGGAGGTGATGAAAACAATTCAAAAGGAAATGGTGACAAACCACCCTCTTTTCCACTATCATCTTCTCCTCCATCCTCACCTTCATCTTCTTCTTCTTGCACAACCACTGTTACTCAAACATATCCACATACCACAAGGGTGCATGGAAAAACTCCCTTATTAAAAATTTGTAGAAATTATATACAAGATGCAGCTATATATCCAGATTCTCTTGATCTAACAATATTTATCTTCTTGCTAAATACAGAATCATTCCACTGTTAATCTTTTGCAGAAATTAAAATCAATTGCAAACACATGAAGCAATAAAAACAATCGCACATAACACAGTTGTTTAACAGGAAAGCCTGAAGCTGAAAACCACAACTATCATATATTATGTATCATGGAGATCATGTAACAATCTCATACAAAGCTTAGTACATCAAGCTCTCAGTACAATCAATCGTCACACACTAATCAAAAGAAATCTACAAGTCCATGCACTGAATTCTTGCCACCTGATAGCCTGCCTCCACTGCGCAATCCCTGCTAAAGAATAGCTTTGAATGAATTCGAATTAATCTTGATTGCACTATGCAATCCTCATTGGCAACTCCAATTTGTGTGTGGTGCAATCAATGCATCACTATAGTCACAACAGATAGTCCATCTTGCCCTTTCACCTATCTCTCCACTGGGTCTCCTTCAGAGCGGCATTAGCAGTTAGCTGTTTCGCAATTGTTCAGTTGATTAATGAGTTATTATTTTTGAATTAATTAACTAATTAATTCACTCCACTCTTACTAGTGTATCATTCAGCTAGACTAGATACAACTAGCTCAACTGAGTTTAACTCCATTAACTGAGTTAAACTGAATAACAACTCGATGAAATACTCTTCCAACGCTGTCATAGCTTTGCCACTTCAGTTCTAACTAAGCCCTCCATGCATGAACCACCAATAAACCCTAGGAATTGCGTAATTCCTTCAGCCCACTGATTTGGAAAATCTGTACACTGAAATTAAGTGCTCCAAGAGAATAAGTTGATATTTATTGTCAGATTATTATTAAGAGCTAATAATAATCAACACTTCTATATTTAGATCGACGATCTATAAATAGACTTCGCCCAGTATTCTAAAAATAGAATTTCATCTATTTTTCCAAATTGACCAACCATCCACAAATAGCATCCTACAACTTCTGAAATATGATCACCATGTCTAAAAATAGACATGGTCTAAAAATATACTTGCACCTAAAAATAGCCTACAGGCCCACTTAGTGAAGGCGACTCATTTTCACTAAGCTTGTCATCTTGTTGAATCTCAACACTCCCTCTCAACAAGATAGGGATTATCCTTCACCCTGATCCTGCCTCTATGGTATTCAAATTTTCTCATAGTGAGCACCTTCGTCAGAATATCTGCATCCTGATATTCCATAGGAATGTACTGAAGCAACATGATTTTCTGTTGCACACAATCTCTGATATTATGATACCAGATATCAATATGTTTAGATCTATCATGAAACACAATATTAATCAAGAGTTTAATGCAACTCTGATTATCACAATGTATCACTGTAGGATCTAAATGTGAACCGAATAAACCAACCAGGATCTTCCTCATCCAGATAGCCTCACATGCATCTTGAATTGCTTCCATGTATTCTACTTCTGTTGAACTGAGTGCCATGGATCTTTGTTTCCTGTTGTACCAAGAACCTGTTGTAGATCCGATACTGAAAACCCCTCCTAATGTGCTCTTTCTGTCTGTCGGGCTGCCTGCCCAATCTACATCTGTGAAGCCATGCAACTTCATCTCATCCGTCTGTCTGTACCATAAGCCATACTCAGATGTGCCCCTGAGATACCTCAGGACATGCTTTCCTGCCTTCCAAAAGAGCTTGGTAGGCTTAACAATCGCTTGTGAAAGTTGGTTCACCACATAACGTATGTATGGTCTTGTATTAACTAAATACATGAGCGAACCCACCAACTGTCGATAAACAATGGCATCCACTACCTCTGCCGATGTAGCATCCTCTTTCCTCCAATTTCCTAGAAGAGGAGTGTCGATAGGCTTGCATCCTTGCATGTGAAACTTCTGCAGTATCTCCCGGGCATACTTTCCTTGAGACACAAATAGTTCACCTTCCCGCTGCCATATTTCCAATCCAAGGAAATAAAGAAGGAGGCCCAAATCCTTCATCTCAAACTCCTTTGCAAGATCTGCCTTGCATGAGTGTATCAACTTCTCATCACCTGTTAGTATTAAATCATCAACATAAAGAACAATGATTAAAATCTTACCCTCCACCACAATTTGGTACAGGTTTGCATCCGCCTCACTCTTGGTGAAACCAAGTCCAATGAAATAGTTGTCAATCCGCGTGTACCAAGCACGAGGTGCTTTATTCAGCCCATACAATGCTCTTTTGAGCCTGCACACATGTGACTCACTGCTAAAGATCTAAAATCCTTTAGGCTACTAAATGTACACTTCTTCCTCAATGATCCCATTAAGGAACGTAGTCTTCACATCCATCTGATGAATGTGCTAACCCATCTGCGCTAAGAGAGCAAGGATGGTCCTTATGGAAGAATACCATCTGATAGGTGAAAAGGTTTCTTCATAATCAATCCCCTCGATCTGTGAGAAGCCTCAGACAAGAAATCTCGCCTTATACTTCTCGACACTCCCATCAGCAACTTGCTTTACCTTGTAGATCCATCTTGATCCTACAACTGATTTACCCACCAGCCTTGGAACAATCTCCCAAGCACTGTTTCTGGAAATGGAGTCATACTCCTCCACCATGGCATCTACCCATGTGGGCTCCTACACTGCTCCTTCAAAATAATATGGCTATGTCATGATACACTTGCTCATGAGAGCCATGTATCCAGTAAATCAGTCAGGTGATTGTCTCTGTCTGCGCTGTGATGTAGGGACTCTACATTCTGTGTCGCATCAAGCTTCAGTCTCTCATATTTTGTGGTACGCTTGCTAACTTGTTTGATGTTTGGTTCTGCATGAGTGGACTCCTCCACTACATGAATCTCCTCTGTGGTTGATCCACATCTAGAGGTTCATCTTTTGGAACAGCCAGTTCCTCCTCTGCATGCAAGTCTAGCTCCCTCTCAAGCATAGCTCGTGCAGCACCCATGATCGTTCTGTTCTTCCTCTCTACGACCCCATTCTACTATGGGTTATGAGGTGCTATGAGTTCTCTTCGAATTCATTCTTTTCTATAGAAGTCTTTGAATTCACACGAGATGTATTCACCACCATTTTTGCTCCGTAGAGCCTTCACTTGCTTCCTCGACTCCTTCTCCACCAATGCTTTAAATTCACAAAACTTTGAGAATGTTTTGCTCTTCTTCTGCATGAAGAAGATCCAGCATCTACGATAATATTCATCAACAAATATAACATAATACCCGTGTTTTTTTGTTGAAGCAACCGAGAAAGGTCCACACACGTCTGTGTGAATTCTCTCTAGGATCACCGAAGCATGGTTCTCCTTCTCATGAAAGGTGGTCTTCAAAAACTTACCCATAGAACATCCCTTGCACTAATATGACTGTGCAAGAGTACCCTTGGGAAGTCCAGTAGAAATCTGCTACAAAATCTTCAAAGCGCCATGGTGAAGATGGTCCAATATCCTATGCCATAATTCGCCCTCATCCCGGCTCACCACTTCTTCTGCTTTGCCCACAATTGCAGCGCAGCCATCTACCTCTAGCTTGTAGAGATTCGTAACTCAAATCAATATCCTCTTGGTTTGACCCATTTTTTTGTGTCGCAAGAATCTTTTCCATCGCTAAAAACAATGTCATAACCTTTGTCTTCCAACATTGCGACCGAGACCAATTTCTTCTTCAGACCTGGAACATACATAACTTCTTTCAACATAAATGGATTACCTAACTCCCTCTTAAAGGTAATGGTCCCAATGCTGGTCACACTGTATTGACCATCGTCGCCCATCTCTATATTCATTTGAAGTTCCTTCTCCTCCAAGTCACTAAACAACTCCTTGTATCCCGTCATATGGAAAGACGCACCACTATCAAGATACCACATTGATCCCATATAGCTTGAAACCAAGCATGCAATCAAAGAGAAATAAAGTTAAAATTTCGAGGCTAAGGCCTCTCCAGCTGTAGCTCCAGCAACCTTCTTTTTCTTCTTTTTCTATGGGAAGTTAGTGGTGAAATGCCCATGTCCATGACAGTGAAAACACTTCACTTTGGAAAAATCCTGCTTCTTGCCTTTAGCTTCAGATTTTGAAGGAAATTTATTCCCCTTCCCTTTCCTTTCTTTGGCAGCCAAAGAACAATTTCCTTCATCTTCATTCTTTGATGAAGAGCCATCCCTGGTACTTCGCCTTATCTCCTCCTGCACAAGATCTGACCAAAGTCGCTCCCATCCCAACAGTTTCTCCCATCCATTGACAGAGTCTTCATAGTTATGCTAACTCTTCAAAAGCCCAAGGAGAGCCAAGCTCACCAAGTATTAATTATCAATAGCAATCCCCACACTTCATATTTCATCCCTACAACGAACAAACTTCGTGAGATATTTTGGAATATTGTCGCCCTTCTCCATTTTTATTTTTTTGAACTTATCTTTCAGCGCCAACTTCCTCTGGTCACTGCTGCTTTGGAAAAAATATGTCAAAGCCTTCCACATTGCAAATGGAGTGGCTTTCCCGTGAAGGCTGGACACAATATGGTCCTTCACACCTTCCAACAAAATTCTTCTTGTCTTTGCTATCTTCTTTTTCCATGTGTCAAGTAATGCAGCGTTTCTAGATCCTGGCTTGGAACATCGCTATCAATGAACTCCTTCAGTCCATTATCCTCCAGCACCGCCTCCATCCTATCCTTCCAGGCTATGTAATTTGAGGTCCCATCAAGGGAATATTCCAATCGAAACCCATTGAAAGACATTTCAATGTATACTCAATTGTCGCACCAAGAATTTTATGAAGAAAATTCGAATTGTCCACTAGCACAAACTCAGCAATTCTTCACAATTGCAATCTTCAAGAATTAACATTGCTCTGATACCATGTATAAATTATATAAAATATGCATGTGTATATCCATATTCTCCTGACCTAACAATATTTATCTTCTTGCTAAATGCAGAATCCTTCCACTGTTAATCTTTTGCGTAAATTAAAATCAATTGCAAACACATGAAGAAATAAAAAAAATCACACATAACATAGTTGTTTAATTGGAAAGCCTAAATCTGAAAACCCCAACTATCATATATTATGTATCATGAAGATCATTTAACAATCTCATACAAATCTTATTACATCAAGCTCTTAGTACAATCAATCGTCACACACTAATCAGAAGAAATCTGCAAGTCCATGCACTGATTTCTTGCCACCTGATAGCCTACCTCCACTGCGCAATCCCTGCTGAAGAATAGCTCTGAATGAATTCGAATTACCCTTGCTTGCACTGTGCAATCCTCATTGGCAACTACAATGTGTGTGTGGTGAAATAAATGCATCATTATAGTCACAACAGATAGTCCATCTTTCCCTTTCACCTTTCTCTCCACTGGGTCTCCACTGGAACTGACGTGCACTGTATTTAACTGTTGTATTGTTTAGTTGATTAATGAGTTATTATTTGTGAATTAATTAACTAATTAATTCACTCCACTCTCACTAGTGTATCATTCAGTTAGACTAGATACAACTAGCTCAACTGAGTTGCACTCCATTAACTGAGTTAAACTGAATAACAACTCCATGAACTACTCTTCCAACTCTGTCATAACTTTTCCACTTCAGTTCTAACTAAGTCCTCCATGCATGAACCACCAGTAAACCCTAGGAATTGTGTAATTCCTTCATCCCACTGATTTGACAAATCTGTACACTAAAATTAAGTGCTCCAAGAGAATAAGTTGATGTTTATTGTCTGACTATTATTGAGAGCTAATAATAATCGACACTTCTATATTTAGATCGACGATCTATAAATAGACTTCGCCCAATATTATAAAAATAGAATTTATTATATTTTTCCAACTTTACCAACCATCCATAAATAGCATCCTACAACTTCTGAAATATGATCACCATGTCTAAAAATAGACTTGCACCTAAAAAGAGCCTGTGGGCCCACTTAGTGAAGGCGACTCATTTTCACTAAGCTCATCATCTTATTGAATCTCAACAAAATTTATATCAAATTTGAACTGCCTATGTATAATGGTGAAGTGAATTCTGAAAGACATAATAATTGGGTTCGTCAACTTGAAGTTTATTGCAAGATTCAGAACATCAAAGATGATGAAACAATGATTCAGTTGGCTTCATTAAGGTTGGAAAGTGATTATTTTATTTTTTGAGAAACCAAAACATGAGAGGATATGAAAAATCATGGTAAGGTATCAACCTCTTAGATATATATTATTGTTTCACTTTGAAAAAAAAATTATCCATTAGCTTATATGCAAAATATTATTATGGATTGGCATAATTTTAGACAAATAAAGGGTCAAAGTGTGAAAAGTTACACTCAATAGTTTAGAATAAGGTATTTGATACTAGGTGTAGACACGAATTCACAAGACACTTTGTTGAAATATATTGGGGTTTACACAGTTATTTAAGACATACTATCCTCATTTTTAATCCTACAAGTTTAGATGAGGTTTGTTTTCAGGAAACACATCTTGAAGCAAGAGGGAAACACATTTCAGAAGAGGGTAGAAAGAAGCCATTCACAAGTGGAGACAAGGGTAAGAGTAAGTTCAAAGGGAAAGGAAAGAAGAATGCATCTGTCAAGAAGGAAGGAGAAAAAATAGCATGCAAAATTTTTTCCAAAGAGGGTCATGATGAAGCTCATTTTTGGAAGCTTCATCCTGAGATAAAATCGAAGAATTTTAACAACAAAGGGAATCAAAAGACAACTGCAACTACACAACATGACTTAGGCTCAGATTCAGGAGATGAAACAAATATCACAGCAATGGGAATGAAAGGTAAGGACATAGAAAGCACTAGCTCTTCAAGTTGTCCTAATGATACTCAATATGAGAAAACTAGAATTGAACTTTTTCATATTTGGGTTATTTTAAAGTACACCAAAATTGATACACTCTTTGATAGTGGTTCACAAGAAAATTTTATTTCCAAAGACTTAGTCAAGAAGTTAAATTTAGAAACTATTCATCATACAATACCTTATCCTTTAGGTTGGATATCAAAGAATGCAAACTTACAAGTTACAAGGATATGCATACTCATATTTGCAATTACAACAAACTTTCTTGATGTAGTTCCGCTTGATATTTTTGGAATTGTTTTGGGAAGCCCATATTTTTATGATAGGAAATTTATTTTTCATCGCCATGAAAACAAGTATCACTTGTTCAAATATGGTATTGAATACATTGTTAGAGCACATCAACAGAAACTAAATCTTTCACTTGCAAATGTCAGAAAAATGAAGAGACTTATTAACTCTAGAAATAATTTTGTGCTTTTAATGGTCAAACAAAAGAATTATGTTGAGAATGAAGCTTTTCAAGGTTGTGACTCAAAATTGAAATCTGATTTGGTTGAGTTTTTTAATCAAAATGATGAGATTTTTCAGGAGCCAAAAGGATTGCTTCCCAGGAGGGGAATCCAACATGAAATACAATTGCAGCAAGATTGTCCTCTTCCTAACATTGGCATGTATAGGATGTTAGTGATGGAAAGTTCAGAAAATAAAAACCAAATTCAAGAGTTGTTGTACAAAAGGATCATCATACCAAGTACTTCTCCATGTGGGTCACCTATTTTTTTGGTGCCAAAGAAGGATGGAACATGGTGCATGTATGTGGACTTCCATGCATTGAACAAAATTGTGTTAAATAACTGTTACCCACTTCCTATAATTTATTATTTACTTGATCAATTTAAATATGCAAAATATTTTACTAAGTTGGACAAAAGGAGTGGCTATCATCAAATCAGAATTATTGAAGGTGACATATGGAAGACAAAATTCAAAACAAAACCAGGTTTGGTTGAATGGATAATTATGCCTTTTGGTCTTTTCAATGCTCTAGCTACCTTTATGCATGTCATGAATGATGTATTGATGCCATTTCTAGATGATTTTGTGATAGTCTTCTTAGATGACTTCTTGATTTTCAGTCAATATCATGAAGAACATGTCATGCATGTCAAAGAGGTACTTGATGTCTTGAATAGTTGTTTTTAAAGATGTCAAAGTGTGAGTTTGGAAAAATTTATTTAGTGTATTTGGGTCATATTGTTGGAGGAATTGAATTTAAAATAGATCCCTCCAAGGTTGATGTCATTTTGAATTGGCCAAATCCCAAAACAGTTACGAAGGTAAGAATATTTTTGGGAGTAGCCCAATATCGAAGGAATTTTATTCCTGGCTTCTCTTCTATCGCAACTCCATTATATGCATTGACAACTGTGAAGCAGGTATTCTAGTGGGGTGGTAAACAACAAAATGCATTTGATGCATTGAAGGAAAAGATCAGTTCAGCCCCAGTAACTGCATTTCTAAACTTGA
Organism: Pinus albicaulis; assembly: GCA_034641835.2. Lineage (NCBI taxonomy): Eukaryota > Viridiplantae > Streptophyta > Pinopsida > Pinales > Pinaceae > Pinus > Pinus albicaulis. Next base: position 733,185,458 of record CM076579.1, read on the forward strand.
GATATTCATTTGAGATTCAAATTGATGCTAGTGACTATGCCATGGGTGTAGTCTTCATGCAACATGGTAAGCCCATCTATTTTCATTCAGAAAATTTTAATGGTGCAATGATTAATTATCCTACATGTGACAAGAAATTGTATGCAATGGTGCAAAGTGTGAAAAAGTGGAAACACTACTTGATGGGTAAAGAAACAGTCATTCACACTAATCATCAACCATTACAATACTTGCAATAAAAAGAAAAGTTGTAGTAATCAAGGCACTTTTGATGGATGGGTTTCTTCAAAAATTCCACTGGATGATAAGGTATAAGAAAGGTGTCTACAATAAATTTGTTGACATGATTTCTAGGCCTATTGTTAGTGTTCTACTATTCTTAAGCATAATTCTTTTTTACATGAGAGCTATGTTAACAATATGCTTTAGATAGTGATTTTAAATATGTATATGCAACTTTGAGTCAAGGGAACCAAGTAGAGGAATTAGATTATCACATGCATGATAAATTTTTGTACCATCTTGATAATCTTTGTATTTCATGCAAAGAAAGAGTCAACATTATAAGAGAGGCACATACTTCTCTTATTTCTGGTCATTTTGGTGTAAGTAAGACGGTGGCACATATACATAGGTATTGTTATTGGCCTTGTATGCTTGAAAGTGTGTCATGTTTTATTAGACTTTGTTCATTATGTGTTGTCAGTAAGCCTAGAAATGGAAAGTTAGGATTGTACACACCACTTTCAGTACCTTCTCATCCATGGGAGAATGTTTATATGGAATTTTTTTGAGGTCTTCCTATGTCAAAAAATAATCATGATGATATTTTTGTAGTTGTGGATAGGTTTAGAAAAATGTGTATTTTGATGCCATGTAAAAAGAAAATTACAGCTGAAAAAATTGTTCAGTTATTCCTTTAGAATGTGTGGGTGAATTTTGGATTTCCCACATCCATTGTTAGTGATCGAGATTCCTGATTTGTTCGGAACTTTTGGTAAAGCTTGTGGGGATTCGTGGACACCAAATTGAAAAAGAGTACAACATTTCATCCACAAACAATGCTCAAACAGAGCTTGTGAAAGGGATGGTGATACATCTTCTTCGCAGTTATTTCAACAAGCATCCTAATCTATGGGATGAAAACTTGCACTATATTCAGCATGCTTACAACCAGGTCAAGCACTCTTCAACTCAAACATCTCCATTTGAGGAATTTTTGGGATACTTGCATAAATATCTTTTGGATTTCATTTTTGGAAAGGATGTTTCTATTAATGGTCATAGTGACATAGAAAAAGCTAAAATTTTCATTGAAAAAATCTAATTGGTACATCATGCAGTTCAAGAATAGCTGGAAAAGAGCCAATTCAAGTAAAAAACAAGGCACGATAATAATTGTGTAGATGGAAAATTCCAATTCGGTGATGATTTTTGGCTTCACATTAGCAAATAAAGGCTTCAAGGAGAAGGCAAAAAACCAAAACTGATTCGATATAGTCCATTCATAATTTTAGAAAATATTGATGATAATGCCTTCAGGTTGGATTTGCCTTCATATATGAAAATTTATGTTGTTGTTAATGTTGAGAAATTAAGGTTGTATGAGACTCCTTTGATTGAAGATCAAGGAGAAAATGGTCATATTCCTTCCATTGAGGATTTTTCTCTTGAATACTTTGATGAACTATAGAAAGACACCATTCTTGACAAAAGAACAAGGTCTTCAAAACGAATGTGGAGTACCTTCGTGTGGGGCTCAAAGGAACAAATCCAAGAAAATCCAAATGGATTGAGATTTGAAAGGTGAGGAGAATGTACCCTCATCTACTGAAAAATTGAAAGTGATATTTTGGGGTCCAAATGCTTCCAATGGGGAGGAGTGATCAGGTGCTCAAAAATAATTTGTCAGAATAGTGTGGAACTTGAACGACCACGTAGATCTCGTCATTCTGAATCTAATGCAACTCGTTTAGGAAATTTTTCAAAATTTACAACTGATTAGGCTAAATTTTGGGCCAGTGGTAAGCTTCCATGTGGCCTTTTCTAGTTTATCAAAATTTAGCTTTTTTTGGGCCTACAACTTCCTAACAAGTGGTAAGCCCTGATTGGTTCTGGTTTGGCATTTTTTGGTTGGTTGGGTTGTGGCCAACAACATGCTACCACGTGGCCCAATCAGAAGCCACCACGTGGTAGCATGGGGGCCACCAAAATTTGGTTGGTATGCCAAACTGCACCACATGGGATTTGAACATCGAGCTTCACTTTGAACAGTGCAACACCCTCACAAGTCGGGCTACGTTAAACCTTGTTAAAACATATGACCAAAACCATATTTGAATGATATGTTGGAAAATTTTAGGGGTAAGGGGCCAGGGCTTAGCCCAAGCCCCCCCATTATATACCATACAACCCATAGCTCAGAATTGGGGGCGCGACGCAACAAAGCCCACCATTTAATTAAACAAAATTTAATTAACCACGATTATTATGGTTAAAAAATTGAATTTATGGCATTATTGGGCATTTTAACTATTCAACATTTTCACCTGGAATTCTGTGAAAATGGCACTTGGTTAGCTAAAATTAGGGCAAATTTGTAGGACAGTTCTGTATTTTGGGGAATTTGTGGTGTGATTAGCAGCAAATCTAGGGAGGCTCATAACATCTTCAATTTTTGACCAATTTTGGAGCAGAAAGAGGCTAGAGAGGAATTTTTCATAGTTCTCTAGTTGAAGGAACAAGTTTTGAAGCCATGTGGGCACTGTAAATGTATGTAATCACCATTTTGAGCATAATGATATAGGTCCAAGCCATTGGAAGCTGGACCAAGGAGACATAGCCCAGGAGGGGTGACTCCTTCATCACTTGCTGTGTTGTGGTTATTTTTATGGTGCATTTGTGTGGTTTTTCTACTATTTCATAGTTTTAAATTCATGCTTTATGTGTATAAAATTTTAGCATAAAGTCTCATAAAATTCAGTTTTTAACACTTGCAATTTACAAAACCTCAAGCACATTTTCGTTAACATCTCAATCAGATCAGAAGATGTGCCAATAACTTATAATGATAATTGAATATTGTCCCAAAATTTCCCTCACAAGTAATTGACCTCTGAATAAAGAAAGCCACATCATCCCAAGGGTGAGGAAGGAATATTCTATTAATACCTCTCCTCTTTCTCGTTACTTCCTCTCCTACATATAAAATTGCTTCCCTCATTGTTAGAACTACTATTTTCCTAGAAAAATAGCGAGCCCATGTATGAGGTAAACATGTCACCTTAGAAATAATGTCCTCTGTAATAGCAATTATGAATCCCCTAACCTTTGAATCTTTCTCCAGCAGATCCTGTGTGAATTCCATAGCAATCTGTTCGTTGAAACCCTATAGCTTCTCACAGTAAAACAACCACCCTGCATTCCTAGATATTTCTAGGGCTTCAAAATGGTGTAGCAACACATCAATGGAATCAAGTTCATGAGGGACTATCACTCATCCCATGGCTATTTCAGACTATTACTACTCCAAACTGCTTAGATAATGTTATAGGGTCTCACTTGGTAAAACAAACACTTTTTAAGTTAGAGAATATCAATAGAATGAAAATTGGAAATGGGTAGGGAATAATTAAGGTTATCATTTCATTTAATTTGGGCTTTTCATCATAAAATAAAACTACCAAGAATGATTTCCAAGTAGTGACATTTATTTTTAAAAATGTCAGTAGGACTAACGATGACAATGAGTAATTACTAAATTAGGATAAGTGTATTTTTCATTAGCTAGATGGTAATTACCAAATTTGGGTACATTCATAGTGTATTGTACATTAAATACCGTACACTAATAGCCCCAAATTAATCACAAAAGTTTTCCTCCGCATGTGTAACAGAAAAAGGTAATATCATCCCTTAAATCCAAATCCTACAAGTAAACGAGAATAAAATGTATATGCCCTGGATTACCATTATGATGTTGTAGGGTTGTAAAAGGAAAGAGACTAGATCAATGTTGTACAATATTTCATAGGTGGCTATAAAGGAAGCTAAAGTGGATGCTAAAAAAAATGATATCACGAGGAGAAAAATAATACATCACATAGGAAGCTTAAAAGGAAGCTAAAGTGGACGCTAAAATAATGCCATATTGAGGAGCAAAAACAACATTACATAGGAAGCTACACATGAATCTACTGGAGTTGAAGAAGAGGTTAAACCGGGTGTTTAGGCCGGTGTTAAAGTCAGTGTTTTTTAGCATCGACTTTGGCACCGACTGGCTATGATTGGAAAAAAAGGCCAAAATTAGTGCCATCCTAATAAATAGCATCGTATGTTTCAAAAAGGTGTATAAAATACACTAAAATAGCTAGTGGAACCAAAAAAGGGAGCTAACGAGGAAGCTAATCATTGGGATTTGTCATAGTGTCAGTATTGGTCTAGGGCACAAATCTAACCCTGAATTAATTTCCCAAACCCATAGTAAAAAACATCTTTGAGAACCAATTGATATTTTTTAAAAGCCATTATCTCAGATACTTGGAAAGGGATATGGAATACCAATCTCTAAAGGAAAAGGTGAGATGATATGGATCCCTGCTCATAGATATCGTAAAGATATTTTTTTTAATTTTATGTGAAATTCCCAGTGGAACCCACACTATTGATTCCTATTAAAAATTAATATCCTCTATTATTTCTTTGCAAAGTATCAACCCTCCCACCTTGCAAATCCATCTTTCGCATGAATTCCTGATTCTAGGCTCCATTTTTGCAATGAGCTAGTCCTAGTCCTATTTTTGGTAGTCATTTAGTTTTATAAAGAAACATGTATATTAGATTGGGTATCTCAAAAGAGATGGGGAGATAATGAATGTCCTAGAGATAGTATCATTATCATATTTTTTTAGGGAATTTCTGATTAAGGAGGAATTTTCATGGTTAATCATCATACTAGTGGCTAGAGAGAATAAGTCCAATGTACAATTCATAGATTGGAAACTGTCGAAATCCATCACTAGAAAGAGAATGATATTGTCCACAAAGAGATGTGATGCAGGATCATATCATGGGTATCATCAAATGAAATTTTCTAAGAATTCTCTAGAATTTATAAACTATGTAAAAATTCTAGATTTTTATATTTTTAGAAAATATTATGCCATGTGAAAAGTCTAGAAACAATATGTGAAAAAAAAGGTAAAAGAAAATCTAATTTATTTAGGGAAAATTTTATGAGGATTTTTCCAAAAATCTAGCAGAGGAATCTCTAGAGAAATTTGAGAGCTTTCCTTCCTCAGGATGATTATAGATCTCTCCTTATCTAAGAGAATTATAGATCCTCCCTTCTCCAATAATAAATACGAATGTAAATTCTGTAGAGCAGAGAAATAATTGGATTGGTTTTTTAGTTGCGTGAGAAACATTGAAGAACTGCATAGGATATTGTTGCATACATTGTGTTGCATGGAGATCTCTGTGTGTGTATTTGTTGTTAGAGGCTCATGTTCAGTGACCAAAGACTGATTAAAGGGTAAATGTGTGGGAATAGAGATCTATGTGAGCCACAATGCTAGCATTTGAAGCAACTATTACATTGAGCATTATTTCAATAACTTAATTCAGTTGAGGTGTCAAAAAAAAAAATCAGGTTAATAATTGTTGAATGTAACCTAAAAAAAAATGATTGGTTAAAATGTGTCAATGCATGGAGAAAAAATGGTGTTTTCCATCACAAGGAAAAGCTTTTATATTTGAATCAAAATTTAAATTTGACATAATAGTAATAGATAAATCATAAATATATTGTGGTAGAGCTCTTACAGACTAGTAAAGTGATGATAGTGAATATAATGGAAGAATTTCTCAAAAGAATAAATGATATTAGTAGAAGCCTATATCAAAGGAAGCTCACAAGGTTCTAGTTAACAGAACCAAGAAAATACCAAGGGACCAAAATTTGTGACGTATTATGTAGCATGAGAGAAGACTTGATACTCCATAGGCTACATGCAAATCTCAGTGGGCATGAAGGAGCTCACAAGAAAATAAGTGAAGGTCGATATGGATAGGCAAGCAAAGTATTTAGAGGAAGGAATCCATAGAAGGATGACTTAAAAAGTGAACAGAGAGATTATTGAGCTGAAGGAATGACTCAGAGTGATATAGAAGCTACTACAGAATAAAATTGTAGAATATTTGAGATGAGGGATTAGAATAACGAACAAGGTTAGATGGTCTATCGTATAGTTGTATGCAAGAAATTTGATATTTACATATTGAATATTTTTATCGGGATAGAGAGAAACCTCAAAAGAACCATTAAAAAGAAGGAATTAATTCAGATTTATGATCTAAAACAAGGTTGTGTGCTTACAGAAGTTGATGATATGGATGATATTTTAGATCAGCGTGAGGAGATGATCCTAGGAGAATCAAATGAGAGCAAAAAGACCCTTGATTTTAAAACTAATAAATTGTGTGTGATTGTAGGTTATGAAAATAAACCACCACTAGATGTTTTTATAATGGAAGAGGGAGATGAAGAATTGTCTTGTGATGATATAAATAAAGGAAATCATTCAAAATAAATTATGATATATTTTGAAGAATAATTAAAGTTCCTAGAGGAATGGTTGGAAAAAACTAAAGTTCCAGAATACTACATAGTAGTTACACAAACAAATAAACGAGAAGATAGGATGGAAGCAAGAGGAAATTATTTTCAATAATTTGTGGAAGATGAAAACATGATTGAAGAAGACTACACAGTAATTGTAGGCATAGATAATCCAAGAATTCCCCACGATATTGATGAAGTACATGGAGTATTAAAATGGGCAATGCAAGATGCAAGTACAAAGGTTGAATACCATATAATATATGGTATGAAAATAGAGGATGATAACAAGAATGAGATGATTAATCATTGGTTCATGATCATAGAGAATTTTTTACAAAAGGAAATAATAAAGAAGGTAGTAAGGCTAATGACCATACAAAAGGTGAATATAGAAGTGAAGCAGAAATGCAACAAACCAAGTGGAAAACAAGAAAATCAAGTTTGATATCCTAGAAGATTGAGAACAGTTGCAAAGAAACAATTCAACACAACATGTGGGAAAAAAACATCAAATATGGGATCCAAGTGGAATTCAACAGATAAAAGATACATCACTAAGAGGTCATGAAATTTTTGTATCGTGGGAGTCTAATGCATGATCATCTCACGGGTGTCATCAAAATGTGGTTTTCTAAGAAGTCTCTAGAATTTATAGATTATTTAAAAAATATAGATTTTTTATATGTTTAGAAAATATTAGACTATGTAAAAATTCTAGAAACAATATGTAAAAAAAGAAAAATAAAATAAATAAATAAATCTATTTATCTAGGGCAAAATTTTTGAGGATTTTTCGAAAAGTATAAAGGAGGAATATCTAGAGAAATTCTAGAGCTTTCTTTCCTTAAGAGAATTTTAGATCTCTCCTTATCCAATATAAGAGATACTTCTTTCTCCATTAATAAATATGGAAGTAAGTAATTTTCTTGGTGTGGGGGAGAGCAGAGAAATGCCCAATATAGTTGTGGAAAAGGATTATTTATGTAATTATGTTTATAGATATTGGTTATATAAAATAAATGTGTTTTATTAAATATTGTGTGTACTTTGTTTATTGGAATAAGAGATATTTGATGGGGTTTGAAGTGAAATTCCCCACTATCAAGACATGTGATCAAAAATTCCTGTGAGATATCAATACCTTTAATGATTTTATGAGTTGTTTCTTCAATGATAGCCCTACTAATAGCTTCAACCACAAGAAAAAATGGAAGAGGGGACATGGGACATCCTTGTCTAATCCCCCTTTGGGGGTTGAAGAAAGAAGATTTCGATCTGTTGACTAGAAGGTTCATTGAAGATGTACTAATACAGTTGTAGTTCCAAGAAACAAAGGAGGGGTTGAAACCCAAATGTAGGAGTATTAATCTTATGAATATCCAATCCACCCTCTTGAAAGCCATAGCAAGGTCCATTTTACATATAACAACTTTTTTTTTCTAAGTATGAATACAATGAATTCCCTCTTGAGCAAGCCCAATAGTTTTATGAATTTTCATGTCCTTCAGAAAATCGAATTGTTCCAATGAGATGTGATTTGATAGGAAAGGCTTAATATGAAGAGAAGTGATCTTAAATATAATCTTGTAAAATGATTTGGAAAGATATCTGGGACAAAAATAATCAAAACATATAGGATTATCTTATTTGGGGATAAGGGAGATAAAGGTGGAGTTGAAGTGGGCTATAATTTCCCATGTTGTATGGAATATTCCACAACTTTTAGTAGATAATTTCTAATAAATTCGAAAAAGGCCAAGTAGATATCAATAGAGAGTCCATCTGGTTCAGGACTTTTGTCTTTTTGGAAAATATGTTGGACAAATTCTAATTCTAGTTTTGTAAACTCCCTCATTAACTCTTCATTATCATCATTGTCAATGAACCTAGTAAATAACACCACTATTTGTAATATATTTTCAATGTTTAATATTCTTAGTAATTTAAATATATCTTTGAAATATGATACTCCTTCTTCTGAGATATCCTTTAAAGAAGTGGATTTTGATCCATCATCTCTATTTATTTCCCAGATAATGTTTTTTTCCTTCCTACTATCTTATCAAAGTATTTTGTGTTCTCATCCTCCACCTTCAGCCAAAAGGCTCTACTCTTAAGATGTCATTCCTTCTCCTTCTCCAAGCGGAGGGATTTTTTCCTCACTTCAAGATATTTTTGAACCCATAATTGTTTCCCATAGAGAGACGAATGATCCATATTCAACGAGAGGTCCTTTAATTTTTCCTCAATTTCAATTAGTGACCTCTCATCCTGACATTTCTTCTCCCCAACACATTATGGGATTATTTTTTTCCCTTTTAAGGTTCTCTTGAAATTGTATTGAAGGAGACAATATTTGAGTTGGATCATAAGGGGTCCAATGTGCCTTAATTTTTCCAACGGGATTTGGGTGATCAAGCCTACTAATATTTGGCTTGAAAGGTCCCATAGGATTTTTTGAACAAGGATTCATGTCCATAAGAATGGGTTTGTGATCATACTCACCACCATAATCCAACCACTAAATAATATGGAAGGGTCGATCCAAAAAATTTTTGGAGATTAGAAAGTGGTCTAATATTTTTACAATATAAGAAGAACCGATTCTACTATTTGTCCATGTTTGTTAGGTCCCTATAATATTAGTGAGACCCCTTTACTATTATTGTTAATGTATCCCCCCTATTTTTCTTGTTGTTCCCATGTAGCCCCCATATTATTATTCTTATGCCCATAAAATCCCACTATTGTTATTGTTGTACCCTTACATTATTATTGTTACGTCGGCCTTGATTATATTGTGACCCCTTAGGCTCCTATATATACCAAAGGGGTATTATAATTTGAAATCATCTAAGAATTTTTCATTTATATGATGTAAATAAGGTAACCCCCTCAAAGAGGCTATTTCTCAAGTCATTGATCTATTTTTTTTCTGTTTTGTGAGTTGGTTGCATAACATTTAGTATCAGAGCTTTGGATTCTAAGGTTTCACTTCTTTGAAAAGGTCATCTTGGAATTTTCATTATAAATTTTTTTCTAAAAATATTCAGAAGCTAAAATTTTCACTACGTGGATCCAAAATTTTAGTGAACTTTGTGTAGAAATTTCATATGGTTTTTCACTATATTTTATAAGATATGGTTTAAAGAAGTTAGGGTTTTTGCATGCTCTAGAATTTAGTCTCAAACATGTGACCTAGGGAAAATCACCATAAATTCCTCTTTGAGCATCATATTTGAATATTGTAAAAAATTAATGAAGAGCACAAATTCTCGTGTATCAATTTCAGGGCCGAAACCTGAAACAGAGACACATGGAATCCTATACAAGTTCGCTCTACGGAACATGTCCATAATCAGGTCATCATGGGAGAATTGGCATAAATTTATCTTGAAGAATCAAATATTGGTATGAATAGTTGAATTGGAAATAAGACTCATAGGGATACTATAGGACAAAATTTTAGATCTTGGGAGGCCAAAATTAGAGAGATACAATAGTTTCAATAACAAGCTCCTAAAAGCAAGAAAAAAGTGTGTATTATTTTTTAAAAATTTTGTTTGAAAAATTAGCTTGAAGTGGTTCAAAGGGCATAGTGAAGCATAGATGTTATTGTTTGATTCCAAATTTCCTCAAAACAAAAAAATGGATACACCTTGTAAGAAAATAGAAAGCTCTACTATGAGAGATAAAGAAGACGAATACATGCAACATGATATATCAAAATTATGTGACCAAGTGCAACAAAGTTCACTCTCACAAAGAATAACCAAAAATGAAATGAAAGCTAAGATGGATGGTTTGAAAAATGGTTTAAAATAAAACATGGGAAGTTTGAAGGATGGATTAAAATAAGACATGGAAGTTTTTAAGGATGGATTAAAAGTATACATAGAAGCTAAGATGGATGGTTTGAAGAATGGTTTAAGCGGACATGGAAAGTTTGAAGGAAGGTTCGACAAAGTTACTACAAGAAATAATTCCTAATGGCAAAAAGGTATTCCATGAAACTCATGATGAGAAATAAAGGAATGTTAATAATTATTTTAGATACTCCAACTTTGGATTGAATTTCAACCACATTCTAAAGATCAATACAAGGAAGTTAGATGGAAAGGATCTGGGGACATGGGTACTATAGATGCAGCAATATTTTGATCTACATTATGTGCAACACACACAAAAGGTACACATTGCATATTTATATTTATAACCTAATAAACTTGTATGGTATCAATGGCTTTATGCTTGTAAACCACTTGTCATTGGTCAACTTTTACGAAGGAAATTATAGCACATTATGAGGATGCAAAGAGAAACACCTTATTTAGCCAATTGATAAATATCAAACCAAATGGTTAAATGGTGGAGCACATTGAGGACTTCCAAATTTTGAATATCATGGTAATTGATCTTCTAGAGGAGCATAGTATTGATTTTTTCCTAGGGACTTTTAAGGATAACATCCAACATGAGGTTTGCCTTTGGGAACCTGATTCATTGGAGAAGGCATTCAAGGTGGAAAGAAAATTTGAAAGCAAAATTATGGCAACAAGGAATTCTACCACTCACAACTATAAATATGGAAGTGTAGTTACTCCTATCCTTCCACAACCTACAAAGTTGACACCACAAAAATTGGATGGAAAAATAGAAAAAGGGCTTTTTTACAATTATGATAGAAAATACATTGAAGGTCATAAGTGTGTTGAGAAGAAAATATTTTACATATATTGTAAAGAGGATGAAGAAAAGGAAAAAGAAGCATCAAAAGAAGAGGATATACACTAGTAACCAACCCCAAATAAATAAGAAATGAATCTAACCATATATTGTAATGCATTGGTGGGAATTACCATTCCTCAAACTCTCAAGATATAAGGATATATCAAGAATAAAAATTAAATAATTTTGATTGATTCGATCAGTGCCCATAATTTTATTCATTGTAACATAACCAAGGAATTGAATTTCCTTCTATATCCAGCACTAGAGTATCAAGTGATGGTTGCAAATGGAGGAACTATAAATTTCTCAGGAAAGTGCCATAATATCAACCTAACAATGGGTGAATATGTATTTAATAGTCCAATTATTCCCATTCCAATGGGTGGTATTGATGTTGTACTAAGATTCCAATTGTTACAATCTTTGGGGATGATAGATTTTAATTTTCAAGAACCCTTCTTGAATTTTTTTTTGGAAGGAAATAAAATTGAATTAAGTGGTATCATAGGGAAAACAGGGAAGATAATTAGCTATAATGTCATGAAAAATATTTTTAATAAATAAAAAAGAGGCGTAATTGCACAATTTTTCTCACTAGAAGTTCAAACATTAAACCATCTATTTCTCCAAATCTCCAAAAAGTCTTGGACAATCATTTCAAGATATTTGAGACTCCCAAAGGCCTCACACCTATTTTTTATTATGATCATGTTATTCACTTGATTCCAATAATTTTTCCTCCAAATATCAGGCCTTATAGATATCCGTATGCCCAAAAGAGTGAAATTGAACGTATGGTTGCAGAAATGCTAGCCGCCGATATATTCAAGCTAGTCAAAGTTATTTATGTACTCCATTAGTGTTAGTACATAAGAAGGATGGATCATGGTGCATGTGTCTGGATTATATGGAGCTCAACAGGCTCACTATTAAAGATAAATTTACTGTTCATGTCATTAACGAAAATTTGGATGAATTACATAGAGAAATTTTCTTTACTAAGTTGGATCTTTGTTCAAGATATCATCAAATTAGAATGAAGACTGAAGACATTATGAAAACAACATTCATAACTCATGAAGTTCATTATGAATTTTTGGTCATGCCTTTTGGCCTTACTAATGCACCTTCCACATTTCAAGGTTTGATTAATTCCATTTTCAAACCCTTGCTTAGAAACTTTATGTTAGTATTTTTTGATGATATACTGATTTACAACAAGTCTTGGAAGGATCACATTCAACATGTTGACAGGGTGCTCAAAATATTGGAGGAGAAACAATTAAATTCAAAAACCTCAAAATGTTTCATTGGAGTACATGAGGTGGAATATTTGGGTCATATTGTATCTCATGAGGGTGTTACGGTGGACCCTAACAAAATTAAAGCCATTACGGAATGGAAAATCCCCACAACCCTAAAGCATATTTAAGGATTTATCAGGTTGACAAGGTATTATCACAAGTTTTTTCTTAATTATGGGAGAATAATAGTGCCTCTAAAAACATTACTAAATAAATATTAATTTTCTTAGACCCCATAAGTAACTAAGGCCTTTGAACACCTTAAAGAGAAAATGTGTCAAGCACTGATCTTAGCTACACCAGAATTCACAAAAACATTTATTGTGGAATATGATGCCTTAGGAAATCGAATTGGTGATGTTTTAATGCAAGAAGGAAGACCCATTTCTTTTGAAAGTCATCCAATCAATCGAAATTATGTACACAAACTGATTTATGAGAAGGAAATCTTGGAAATACTACATTCACTAAAGAAATGGTGACCTTACCTAATGCTAAGACATTTCAAGATAAAAATATATCATGATATTCTTAAATACTTTTGGAGCAAATATTATCTTCAGAAGAGAAACAAAAATTGGACACAAGGATTTTGGGTTATTACTTTGAAATCATCAACAAAAAAAGGAAGCAAAATGTTGTTGTAGATGCACTCTCAAGAAAGAATGAGGATGTGGAAGCGTTTCTCTGTGCAATTTCTATTATCCAAACTAATTGAGTAACTCAAGCAAGGGATGAATGGAAGAATGATGAAGAGGTGTGGACACCCATTCAAAATTTGCAACAAGACCCCAGTACATTTGATACATTTATCTAGAAAAAAAATTCATTATGGTACAAATATCGCTTATATATTTGTAAGAATTCACAACTAAAATAAAATATTATTTTGGAATTTCACACCTCCCCTTAGGAGGGCACTCAAAATTTTTAAAAACTTACCACACAGTTAAGAAGGATTATTTTTGGGATGGCCTTAAATATGATATTCAGAAGTTTGTGGTAGAATTTTTTTTTCCAACAAAATAAAGTTGATACAATTAAGACCGTGGGTATATTACAACCTTTAGCCATTCCAATTCATCATTGGGAGGAGATCTCAATGGATTTTATCACAGATTTACCCAATTCTTTAGGAAATAGTGTTAGCATGGTGGTAGTTGATATACTTACCAAGTATTCTACCACACTTTTGTGCATTATCTCATCCTTTTAAATATAGTACAATTGTTATTGCATTTATGGAAACAATTCAAAAGATACATGGAAACCCAAATATTATTGTAAGTGACAGAGTTCCCATTTTCACTCAAAATTTTTGGATGAGGTTATTTTCTTGTCTTGGTACCTAATTAGCTCATAGCTCATCTTATCATCCTCAATTTGATGCACAAACTGAGATAGTGAACAAATGTTTGGAAGGATATCTTCGTTTCATTTTATTTGATAAAAAAACACAATGGTTCAAGTGGTTACCTCTGGTTGAATGGTGGTATAACAATTCCTTCCATACTGCAACAAAAATGACCCCATTTATGGAACTTTGTGGATATCGTCCACCATCTATCATATCATATTTAAGAGAAAATTCTAAGGTTCACGTAGTGGAAGATCAAATCGAGCATCAACAAAAAGTTCTCCAACTCTTAAAGGATAACAAGCTCACTTTGGCGTATAATCGAATGAAACAACATGTAAATCAACATCGTAGTGAAAGAAGTTTTGATATAGGTGGCTGGGTATTTTTAAGGCTATGGCAGTAAAAAAAAAAAAATGTCTCTCAAGCAAGCTAAGAAGGATAATAAATTATCACCTAAGTATTATGGTCCTTACAAGGTGTTGTAAAATATTGGCACTATGACATATGAATTGGAGTTTCATTCGTCTTCGTGAGTACACCCAGTTTTCCATTTTTCATGCTTAAAGAAAATTATCGGTGACAAGCTCCTAGTTCGAAAAATATTCCCAGAACTTGACAAAAAAGGAAAAATAATATTGGAGCCTGAAGTATTCATGGAAATAACAACCTGACAACTATGGAATCTATTAATTTCAGAGTATCTCATTAAGCAGAAGAACTTACCAATTGAATATTCCACATAGGGGGATGAAGCTTTTATATAGGAGCAACTAGAAATAATCAGATCATTGAGGAAAACACCTTTTTTAAGGAGAGGGGCATGTTAGGTCCCTATAATATTAGTGTAGCCCCCTATTTCCATTGTTGTGCCCATGTTTCCCCCATATTGTTGTTTTTATGCCCCACAGAAGCCCATTATTGTTATTGTTGTACCCTTACATTATTATTGTTATGTAGACTCTGATTATACTGTGACCCCTTAGACTTCTATATATACCAGGGAGTTATTTTAATTTTAAATCATCCAATACTTGTTCATTTATATGATGTAAAGTAGGTTTCCCCCTCGAAGAGGTTATTTCTCAAGTTATTGATCTATTTTTTCTTTTGTTTTGTGATTTGGTTGCATAACAATGTTGCGAGGATTTTCATAGGTAGGACATACAACAACCCCAAGTTTTCAAGTATTCCCACAAAATAATCCTCCATTAGATCCAGGTGTGGAGAGAGACCCCAAAGTTGTGATTTCCCTAAAGTAAAATTTAATTCACCCCCAAGACATATGAAATCCAATATAAAGTAGGGGAGACTTAAGATGTTGTCCCAAAAATAATTACTTCTCCCCATAAGGACCATTAACATTCAGAACAAACAAAGGAAACCCGACATCTCTAAATGAGAAGGAAGTAGCAATACATGACCTAGAGGTTGTGAACAAAGTAGGAGGGTTGAGTGCCATCATGTGATTAGTCCATCATATTTCCCCTAAGCATCAATATGATGGAAAAAATAATTAGGGAGGACGGGGGATGGAAAGGAATAAACCTTTTGTTCATTGATCATGGTTTCTTGGAGAAGGATAATATGAGGTGAGAGGGATACAATCAATCTCTTCAAGGCTGAGGATATTGAAGAGTTGGCTAACCCTTGCATGTTGAGAGAAAGGATTTTAATTTTGAAATCATCTTGGGGACTACTGCTCTAAGACACCCAATAATAGACCTTTTCTTACCTTATTTAATTTCTAATGAGGCTTGTTCCTTAGCTAAAGAAATATTTCATTTTCTCCCCCTACCCAATCTCTAAGCTAACATAGCATCAATACAACAAATACCCCCTCCTAGATTGGGGATGAAGTTCCTATTTTTAAGATCTTCCTTAACTAGGTCATAGGAGAGGGAGTGAATATTGTAATAATGTTTGTGAGAAATAAATGAGAGGGGGAGAAGGAGGCCTCTGAGAGGAGAGAAAGGTTGGAGATATGATAAGGGGAAATAGAAGGGGAAGAAAGAGGAGGAAGGGGAAAAGAGGGAGAAGGGAGGGAGACAAAAATATTTTCTGAGGGTCAATAAGGGGTCAATTATAGGTATTCTAATGACATATAATTAAATACATAAAAATTAAATGTATCAACCATGACATCAACACAAATCCTCAATTTATTAACCTAAAATTTTCAAAATATACATTAACATTAACAAATAAGGCATACCTGCAAAGAAAAGAACGAAAATAGATCTTACAGGGGGTTTCGTGGTTTTGACATCATCCTGATCATGCTAACTACAGCAAAGTGTTGGGGATGACTCTCCACCCAACCTTAAACAAGTTATAACAAATATGTCTTTCAGTTATCACCCCTGATCCCTTAATCAACTTACTAATGCCATGCCTTTTGTCTCGCAACATTCCCTTCCTCAAAGAATGGGAAAGTGAATCAGTGAATGCTTCTCACCTCCCTTTCCAAGCATTAAATAGAACCAACTATTCAAAAAAATGGAAAGGGGATTGGAAAGTGGTCAACATGTGCACAGTCCATGTGTCACATGCAACTTTTATTTCTTTTTGTTTTATTTTAATTATTATTATCTTTCTCTTCATTATTTATTAATTTATTATTTTATTTTCTTCACTATTTTCTAGTTTATATTATTGTATTTTCTTCGTTATTTGTTATTTATTTATTATTTTATTTTATTTTTTATTTTCTATTTTATTGTTATTAGATTTTCTTTGTTATTTGTTATTATATTTTCTTTGTAATTTGTAATGATATATATATATATATATATATATATATATATATATCATTACTATTATTATTATTATTATGTGGTGTTACATACTTACCCTATTTAAGGAACTTCATCCTAAAGTTAATATATTCATTTATTATTGTCAGACACACACATGGAGAAGACAACCAAAATAGGATAAAACATTGAATGCATTTACTATTAGCTATGACACACATTCATACACTTCATTGTGACCCTTGGTATTCACATACCAAGTGGTCTCTTGGAATCCCTTTGACTGTTTACGTTCCACACCAACCCTTAGAGGATGATGTGTCCAACAATTATTTTATTTATATATATATTTATTACTCCATGTGTGTCCAACACCCTTTGTTGAACTAGTATACCAGCAGGCATCGAAAGTTACGTCACTACACTGGGGGGAAATCATAGGAATCAAAAGCCTCTTTCCTAGATTTCAAAACAAAGAAATATAGCCTTCTCAGTCTATATCATAGCCCTAATACGCACCCTATGAATTATACCTCATCTGCCCTAAGGCAGACATCTAGACTAGTACTCAATAACGTTAGGCATCTTGCAAGGTTGTACCAACTCCCTCCATAAAAAACTAAGGTATACAACCCCAGACATCAAAGTCCTTACACCATTTATGGACTTCAATAGCCCAATCCAATTCTAGGCACTCGACCTCCTCATGATGGTCCCATAGCTTCTTGAGAGTTATCCATCAAGAGTCACGCAAGACAAAATATATCTAGCATATGTAGTGTTTATTAAGTTTATCCCCATCCCATATGATTTATACATTCTCCCTCATAGTTATGGGATCCTACGAGATCATCAAATAATCTTCCCTTCTCGTGTCATTTGTGAATTTCTTGTCAATCACCACATCTCAACATGCAACTCATGCATTAGTTAAAATCATAAAAATATATAAAATAATCCATATACCAAATCTGTTATGAAACCAGCTCACAAAATAAAATAAAAGATAGATCAACACCTTAGAAATCGGCCTCTTCGAAGGGGAAACCTCCTTTACATTACATAAATGAAAAATTCTTGGATGAGACAAATGACAAAACCTCCTTTCTATAAATATGAGTCCATGGGGTCACAATATAATCCTAGATAACCTGACAATAATAATGTAAGTGCATAATAATAACAATAGTGGGCTATTATTGGGCACAATAATAACAATATGGGGACTACAGGGGTACAACAATAACAATAAGGGGGCTACACTAAGAACAATAAGGGACTACACTAGTAATATAGGGCCCTAACATGCCCCTCTCCTTCAAAAAAGTGTTGTCCTCAATGCTTGAGTAGTTCTGGATGTTTCTGTATAAATTTATCATCCTCCCATGTGGAATCTTCAGTGGTTAAGTTCTTCCGCTTGATGAGATACTCTGAAATTGATCAATTTCGTAGTTGTCGAGTTCTTGTTTCAGTGGTTGTGTCAGGTTCCAATATGATTTTTCCTTCCTCATCAAGTTTTGGCAATATTGTTTGAACCAGAAGTTTGTCACCTATAACCTTATTTAAGCTTGAAACATGGAAAATTGGATGCACTCAGGAAGATGCGGGAAGCTCCAATTTGTATGCCATGGTACCAATGATTTTCAACACCTTGTAAGGACCATGCTACCTTGGGAATAATTTATTATCCTTCTTAGCTTGCTTGAGGGAAATTTGTTTGCATGGTTGTATCCATAAAGATACCCAGACACCTACATCAAAAATTCTCTCGATACGATGTTGATTTTCCTATTGTTTCATTTGATTATGTGCCAAATTTATCTTATCCTTTAAGAGTTGGAGAACTTGTTGTTGATGCTCGATGTGATCTTCCATTTCTTGAACCTTAGAATTTTCTCTTGGAGATGATCTAATGGACAATGGCTGATATCCATAAAAATGGGGTCATTTTTGTTGCAGTGTGGAAGGAATTGTTATACTACCATTCAACCAGAGGTAACTAATTGACCCATTGTGTTTGTTTATCAGATACAAAGCAAGGAAGATATCATTCCAAAAAAAATTCACTATGTCAGCTTTCCCATTGGATTGAGGACAATAAGATGAAATATGAGCTAGTTGAGTAACCAAACAAGAAAATAATTCCATCCAAAAATTTCCAGTGAAAATAGGATCTCTATCGCTTACAATAATCTTTGGGTTTCCATGTATCTTTTGATTTTTTTCCATAAATGCAATAGAAACTGTACTCGCTTTAAATGGATGAGATATTGCAAAAAAGTGTGCATACTTGGTAAATCTATCAACTACCACCATGATGACACTCTTTCCTTTGGACTTAGGTAAACCTGTGATAAAATCCATTGAAACCTCCTCCCAACTTTGATTTGGAATGGATAAATTTTGTAGCATACCCAGAGTCTTAATTGACTCAACTTTATTTTGTTGGAAAACCAAACATTCTGCCACAAAATTTTGATTATCATATTTAAGGCCATCCTAAAAAAAATATTTCTTCACCCTGTGGTAATTTTTTAAAATCCCGAGTATCCTCCCAAGGGAGAGGTGTGCAATTCCAAAAGAATATTTTGTTTTAGCTGGGAATTCTTATAAATATATAAGCGATATTTTTACCATAAGGAATCATTTTTTCAACTAAATGTATCAAATGTATTGGGATCTTGCTGCAACTTTTGAATGAGTTTCCATACTTCTTCATCATTCTTCCATTCCTCCCTTTTTTCGGTTATCCAATCTGGTTGGATAATAGAAATGGCACAAAGCAATGCTTCCGCATCCTCATCCTTTCTTGAGAGTGCATTTACACCAGAATATAGCTTCCTTTTTTTGTAGATGATTTCAAAGTCATAACCCAACATCTTTGTGACCCATTTTTGTTGTTCTTCTAAAGATAGTCTTTGTTCCAAAAAGTATTTAATACTATCATGATCATTTTTTATCTTGAAGTTTCTTCCCATTAGGTACGGTCGCCATTTCTTTAGTGCATGTAGTATTGCCAAGATTTTCTTCTCATAAATAGCTTTTTGTAAATACTTTCCTTTGATTGGATGTATTTCAAAAGAAATGAGTCTTCCTTCTTGCATTAAAACAACACCAATTCCATTTCCTGAGCCATCACATTTCACAATAAAGGTTTTTATGAAATCTAGCGTAGATAACACCGGTGCTTAGCACATTGCCTCCTTAAGATGTTAACAAGCCTTAGTTTCTTCAGGAGTCCATGAAAAATCATCTTTCTTCAATAATGTTGCTATAGGTGCTGATATTCTCCCATAATTCTTAACAAACTTGCGATAATATTCTATTAACCCGAGAAATCCTCACAAATACTTTATGGTTGTGGGGACTTTCCATTAATTAATGGCTTTAATTTTGTTAGGGTCTACCTTAACACCATCCTGAGATACAATATGACCCATATATTCCACCTCTTGTACTCCCAAGAAACATTTGGAGGTTTTTCTATATAATTGTTTCTCCTCCAATAGTTTGAGCACCCTGTTAACGTGTTGAACATGATCCTTCCAAGACCTATTGTAGATTAGTGTATCATCAAAAAATACTAACAAAATTTCTAAGGAAGGGTTTGAAAATGGAATTCATCAACCCTTGAAATGTAGAAGGTGCATTTCTAAGTTCAAAAGTCATGAACAAGAATTCATAATGACCCTCATGAGTTTGAAATGTTGTTTTCAGAATGTTTTTAGTATTCATTCTAATTTGATGATATCCTGTGTAGAAATTATACAACATACATGTATATCTTGGATTCTCCTAATCTTGCAATGTGCTACTGTTAAATACAGAATCGCTTCTACAAATATTTGGAGAATTAAAACCACAATCGCCAATTACAATATCATGAAGAAAGATCAATCACACACAACACAGATAATTTCCCGGAGAAAGATTACAGCTAAAAACCCCACTATCTTCTATTATATATTATATCATGGATTATGAAACAATTACATACAAAGCTCCAATCACAAGAGCCCTTAGTACATGAGCTAATTGTCTCACACTGTCATATAAAAATTGGTAAATCACTTGCTCAATTTATTGTCTCCAGACAACCTGCCTCCAGTGCACAATCCCTGATGGTAAAGAACCCTAAATAATTGATTCCTTGCCTTCCTTAACTGCGTAAATATCGTGGGCACATCCAATGTGTGTGTGCTTGCATGTGTGCAAGCGGATAATGTCACAACTGATAGTTATCTCCCCTTTCACCTAGAAATCAACTAGGTCTCCACTGGATCCGGCATGCATGTAGTGAATAATAGTAAAAACATCAGTTTCATGTGAGATCACTACATGTGAATTAATTAATATTTAATTCATTTGATCTCTCACTAGTGTATCTAGAGTTCCAACTAGCGCAAATGACTTTAACTCACTTAATTGAGTTAAACTGATTTACAACTTGCATTAACTAATGCACCACTGCACTTCCAACTCTGTTACAACTAGAATCACTCTGTTACAAATCAATTCAACCTGCATGTCCCACCAACCAACCTCTTAACTCGAAATTCACTTAGCTAACTGATTTGCCACTTCAGTTAAATATTTCCAAGTCTAAATTGAGAATATATTATAGTTTATTATCCATATAAAATAAGGGATAATAAAGATAGAAATGAATCTATAAATAGACATTCATTCTATAAATAGATTATGCATTTACATCTATAAATAGACATACACCTAAAAATAACTTGTGTGGGCCCCACCTAGTGTAGGTGCTTAATTTTCACTAGGATCAAGGATGTTGTTTCTGGATGCCAATTTCATTGTTTCTTGTTGCAAACTTCAACACTCCCTCTCAACAAGAAAGGAATGTACTTTCATGTGACATGCACTCCATGCATGCGACATGCAACCCTTTCATGTGACATGAAACTCCACGCATGCGACATGAAACTCCATGCATGTGCCATGCAATATTTGCATGCAACACTTATCTAGTGTTTCTCGCACATGCAACCTTTGCATGTGACACTTCTGAAACTAAATAGCCTCCAAACAACTGAATCGGTATAATGCATCTATCATCAAATTATTCTGACTTCTGCTAGCTACTACACATGTCTTCAGGATCCACTGCGCTGCTGACACCTACATCCATGCACTCTTCACTTGCTGCCAACTCTAATCTGTGCTCCATTATCCGACACTATCACTTTGATTTCATGTCCTCACGACATTTGACTGCATCAATCCAACTGATCTTGCTACTACTGCTCTGTGGACTCCTCGTATCTGGGTTCGAAGCATGAGATCCACACCATCTCAAGGAATCCTGCCCAAAATTTCTTCTTGGGATTATCCATGCAGGTCGCCCCGCCTCTCACCTAGTGGTATAGATGCATGCACTCCCTCTACCCATCTGGCTCGAAATTTCTCAACATGAGTGGTTGCTCCCACTCCATGATCCTTTGCATGTGGTTGCTCCACATCTTTAGGTTCACTCTTACCTGCGTGCAAATCCATCTCCCTCTCAAGGGTTAATTGCATGACTTTCTCACACTTCCCCATGGTTGGAATCTCTATAGAAATCACATCTACATCAAGTCTATAGAGATTCTTCACATGAATCCCAATCTTCTTTACTTGGTTTGTGGTTTTATGCTAAAGGAAGGCTTTACCTTCACTAAATATCACATCATAGCCTTTATCTTCCAACATTGCAACTGAAACTAAATTTTTCGTTAAGCCTAGTGCATGCATTACATCTTTTAGAAAGAAGGGTTTATTTGACTTCCTTTGGAAAGAAACAGTACCAATCCCGGTAGTGATATACCTTTTGTCATCACCCATTTCAAAATGCATCTGAAGGTCCTTCTCCTCCAAGCTACTGAAAATTTCTTTGTCTCCCATCATGTGGAAAGATGCACCACTATCCAAGTACCACATCGAACTCGTTGCACTTTACACCATGCATGCAATAAGTGTGAAGTCAAGCTCAAATTGCGAGGCAAGGGCCTCACCATATGCAGCTCCAACAACCTTCTTGTTCTTCTTCTTTTGTGGACAATTTGTGGCAATATTTCCATACTCGTGACAGTGAAAACACTTCACTTTGGACATGTTGTGCTCCTTTTCATCTTCACCGGCCTCATATTTAGAATGTAATTTCTTCCCCTTCCCCTTCTTTTCCTTGGCAGCCAAAGCACAATCCTCTTCATCATCATGCTTCGATGAAGAGCCATCTCTGGTGTTCCGCCTGAACTCCTCCTGCACCAGATCCGACCCCAGTCGTTCCCAATCCGGCAATTTTTCCCGTCCATTGCCATAGTCTTCATAATTGTGCCAACTCTTAGGAAGTCATAGGAGATACAAACTCACCAAATAATCATCATCGAAAATTATTCCTACACTCTCAAGTTCATCCTGACATTGGACAAACTTTTTTAAGTATACCGGAATAGTGTCGTTCTTTTCCATCTTGATCTTCCTGAGTTTATCTTTGAGCGCCAATTTCCTATGGTTGTTGTTGCTTTGGAATAGATCCATCAAAGCCTTACACATCGTATATGGTGTGGCTTTCCCATGGAAGCTTGAGACAATGTGGTCTCATACTCCCTCCAACAAGATCCTCCTCACCCTTGCTACTTTCTTCTGCCATGCATCAAGATTTGCAGCATCTGTAGCATCTGGCTTAGGAACATATTTATCAATGAATTCCTTCAAGCCATTATCTTCAAGTACGGCCTCCATCCTGTCCTTCCAAGAAATGTAGTTCGAGTTTCCCTCAATTGCATACTCTAACCTCAGTCCATTGAAATCCGTTTCGATCTTGAATCAGTTGTAGCACCAAGAAAGTCTTTCTACAAGTTATAATTCTTTCCAAAAACAAACTTAGCTCCTGCTTCACTTATGAAATTTCCTGTGCTCTGATACCACGTAGAAATTATACAACATACATTTATATCTTGGGTTCTCCTGATCTACCAATGTGCTACTGTTAAATACATAATCGCTTCTACAAAAATTTGCGAAATTAAAAACACAATCGCCAATTACAATATCATGAAGAAATATCAATCACACACAACATAGATAACTTCCCGGGGAAAGCTTACAGCTAAAAATCCCACTATCTTCTATTGTATATTATATCATGGATCATGAAACAATTACATAAAAATCTCCAATCATAAGATCCCTTAGTACATGAGCTAATTGTCTCACACTATCATACAAAAATTGGCAAATCACTTGCTCAATTTATTGTCTACAGACAACGTACCTCCATTGTGCAATCCCTGATGGAAAAGAACCATAAATAATTGATTCCTTTCCTACCTTGACTGTATAAATATCATGGAAACATCCAATGTGTGTGTGCTTGCATGTGTGTAAGCAGATAATGTCACATCTGATAGTTATCTTCCCTTTCAACTAGAACTCCACTGGGTCTCCATTAGATCTGACATGCATGTAGTTAATAATATTAAAAACATTAGTTGCATGTGAGATCACTACATGTGAATTAATTAATATTTAATTCACTTGATCTTTCACTAGTGTATCTGCAGTTACAACTAGCACAATTTACTTTAACTCACTTAACTCAGTTAAATCGGTTTACAACTTGCATTAACTAATGCACCACTGCACTTCCAACTCTGTTACAACTAGAATCACTCTGTTACAACTGAATTCAACCTGTATGTCCCACCAACCAACCTCTTAACTTGAAATTCACTTAGCTAACTGATTTTCCGATTGAGTTAACTATTTCCAAGTCCACATTAAGAATAGATTACAGTTTATTGTCCATCTAAATTAAGGGATAATAAAGATAGACATGCATTCTATAAATAGATTATGCACATACATCTATAAATAGACATACACCTAAAAATAACCTATGTGTGCCCGACCTAGTGTTGGTGCTTAATTTTCACTAAGAACAAGGATGTTGTTTCCAGATGCCAATTTCATTGTTTCTTATTGCAAACTTCAACATCCTGAACGAAGATCCAACTTAGTGAAATAAGTTGCTCCATGTAATTCATCCAATAATTCATCAATCACAGGAATGGGAAAATTATCTTTAATAGTGAGCTTATTGAGCTCCCTATAATCCGGACACATGCGCTATGATGCATCCTTATTGTGCATCAATACTACTGGAGCATAAAAGGAACTTTGACTAGGTTGAACTACACCCGCCTCTAGAATTTCTGCAATCATACGTTCAATTTCGCTCTTTTAGACATAAGGATATATGTAAGGCTTGATATTTGGAGGAACACTTCCTAGAATCAAATGAATAGCATGATCATGATCACGAATAGGTGGGAGTCCTTTGGGAGTTCCAAACACCTTGGAATCATTGTCCAAGACTTTTTGGAGATCTGGAGAAATAGATGATTTTGATGTTGGAACTTTTAATGAGCATAATTGTGCAATGATGCCTCATTATTCTTTCTTCATAATATTTTTCATGAAATTAGAGCTTATTATCTTTCCCGACTTCCCTATGATAACCCGTAATTCAACTTTATTTCCTTCCAAAAAAAATTCAAGAAAAGTTCTTGAAAATTAAAAGATATCGTCCCCAAAGATTGTAACCATTGTACTCCTAGTACAACATCACACCACCCATTGGAATGGAAAGCATTGGACTATTCAATACATATTCCCCCATGGTTAGCTTGATATTATGGCACTTTCCAAAGAAATTTATATCTCCTCCATTTTCCACCACCACTTGACACTTTGGCTTTGGTATAGGAAGTAATTCAATTCCTTGGCTATCTTAATTCCTTGGCTACCTTACAATCAATAAAATTATGTGTACTACCCGAATAAATACGCAATATTACATTTTTCTTCTTGATATTCCCTTCTATCTTGAGAGTTTGAGGAGTGGTAATTCCTGCCAATGCATTACAAGATATGGTTGGATTTATTTCTTCTTCCTTTAGGGTTGGTTCCTAGTTTATATCCTCTTATTTTGAAGTTTCTTGATCATTTTTTTCCTCCTCTTCACAATCTATGTAAAATAATTTCTTCTTAGCACACTTATGACCTTTAGTTCATTTTCTATCACAACTATAGCATAGCCCTTTTTCTATTTTTTCTTTCAATTGTTGTGGTGTCAGCCTTGTAGGTTGTGGAAGTCTAGAAGTAGAAACACTTCCATATTTATAGTTGTAAGTGGTAGGCTTCCTTGTCGCCATATTTTTTCTTTCAATTTTTCTTACCAACCTAAATTCCTTCTCCAATGTATCAAGTTCCCAAAGACGAACCTCATGTTGGATTTTATCCTTTAGAGTCCCTATGAAGACATCAATCCTATGTTCCTCTGGAATATTATTTACCCTTATATTCAATTTTTGGAAGTCCTCAATGTGCTTCATCATTGAACCCTTTTGTTTGAGATTATCAATTGGCTAAAGAAGGTGTTGCTCTTTGTATCCTCATAATGTGCTATCATTTCCTCCGTAAAAATTGACCAAGTGACGAGTGGTTTACGATAAAAAAGCCATAAATACCATACAAACTGATTTTTTTCTAAATATAAAGTTGCAATGCATACCTTTTGTGTGTTTTGTTTATTGTGGAGCTCAATGTATTGCTCCATTTGTAGTATCCAAGTTATCAGATCCTTGTCATAAAACTTCCTCATATCTATCTTTGGAATATGGTGAATCTTAAATCCAACATTAGAGTCTATGAAATCATGATTAGCATTTCTTTTGTTCTCATCATGAGTTTCCTCTACTACTTTTTCGCCATTAGGAAGCATTTCTTGTAGCAACTTTGCCAAACCTTCCTCCAAACCTTCCATATCTTTCTTTAAATCTTCCATGTTTCCTTCTATACCATCAATCTTAGCTACCACATCATTCTTAAAACCATCCATATTAGCTTCCATGCCTTTCTTCAAACCATCTATCTTAGCTTCCATTTCATTTTTTGTTACTCTTTGCGAGACCGAAATTTGTTGCACTTGGTCTTGTAATTTTGATATATCATGTTGCAATTATCCCTCTTCATGAGTAATATTAGAGCCTTATGAGGGCTTAATGGGTGTTGAATTACTATTATGGGCAACTTTAGAACCCAATACTGATATCTATGCTTCAATATTCCCTTAGAATCACTTCAAACTGATTTTTCAAACAAGACTTATGTAATTTTTAAAACAAATACACATATTTTTCTTGCTTTTGAGAAGATTGATATTGAAATTGATGTATCTTTGTAATTTCAAATCCCTTAGATTCTATCTTCGGTCCTTTATTATCCCTCTGAATCTTCTTTCCAATGCCACAGGTCTAACCTGATTTGGATTCTTCAAGGGAAAGCTATGCCCAATCTCCCTCCATGACCTGATTATGGATTGGTTCAGTAGAGAAAACTTGTATGGAATGACACTTGTCATTGTTTCCTCCTTCGACTCTAAAATCGATACAAAGGAAACTACAGTGTATGTCCTTTTGGTCACTTTTTACATAATTCCAATCCCATGCTCAGAGAGAGAGTTATGACGATTTTCCCAAGTTTACCTATTTGATATGAAATTCAGGAGCCTACCAAAAACCTAACTTCCATAGATCATATCTCCTAAAATATTTCAAACCAAGATCTAAAATTTGTACATGAAGTTCCTCAAGATTTCTTCGCAAATGGATTTTTTTTAGCTTCCGAACCTTTGTAGAAAAAAATTATAGCGAAAATTCCATGATGACCTGTTTGAAGCAGCAAAACTCTAGAATTCAAAGCTCTGATACCAAATGTTATGAAACCAGCTCACAAAATAAAATAAAAGTAGATCAATGCCTTAGAAATCAGGCTATTTGAGGGGGAAACCTCCTTCACAGTACATAAATGAACAATTATTGGATGACACAAATGAAAAAACATTCTTTCTATATATAGGAGTTCATGGGGTCACAATATAATCCTAGTTGACCTAACAATAATAATGTAAGGGCACAAAAATAACAATAGTGGGCTATTATGGGGCACAATAATAACAATATGGGGACTACAGGGGTACAAAAATAACAACAATAAGGGACTGCACTAGTAATATAAGGCCCTAACAAAATCTTGCATGCCATCATGAGAACATAACATCATTGTTATCACAACACTTTGAATAGTAAAAATTGTATGCTCAAAATCTACATGCAATAACGACACCCTTCGCATTGACTTACTATGTATAAAAGGTTTGTCATGACACCACATAATAATTGGGACCATAAATGAATATAACCTTATGTCATAACATCATAAATATAAGAATCATCTCAATAATTTATCATAAAAATCAATTTCATTTACTTCCATAAACAATGTATATATCGATGAAAATAAGATTATTCAATACCCATCTAGGATCTAGGTTGTTTATCAATACTATTACTGTCATGTTTTCATCAAGATACCAATTTCTTTTCAATAAAAATTTCATCTTCTTTCAACTAAGAGGTTGACTACTTACATAGTAGGTATAGTCATTTAAGTACATCATTAAATTTCAAATGAGCCTCATCGTCTCTAGCCTTAACCTCTAGTTATGTATGCTTCCTTCAGGCATGTAATTACCTATCAATATCTTTCATAGATGTAATCATTATCCTTATAAAAACATGTATTCACACTTAATAACTCTTGTTAAGAATATAAATGCACATTGCTCACCCTAGTAATAAATATAGAAGTAGATAGAAATACATAATGTTCACCCTAGTTATCATAAAAGTCTTTCATACAAATGAAATCTTGACTAGATGACACTATTTATTTCAATTTCATCAATTTAATTTATTGTTTCCTTCTCTCCCTTAAATATGACATCCTTGACATAAGGTCAACCAATAGCCATTCATTATGACTTATTAAGCTATATTTTATTTAACTTTATCTTCTCATAGTTATGTAAGTAATCGAATATGCTTCCAATTCTTGCACCTTTTCTAAATTAAAGTGCGAGTGATGTGAAAATTATCGTAATAGTTTAAGATGCATTTACACAAATCCATCCCTTCTATCTATTTTCCTTGTTTTATGTCTAAATTTTTATTTTAAACCCTTATAAAAATATTAAAATACAAACTTGATTTTGAGTAACATTACTAATTTGAAAACTTCATAAGGACTTTTAATAATTTTAACAATGTATACTATTTAGTTTATATGTATAGTTTCACTAACCATCAAAAGTAAAGTAATTATTCTCATAGTATTTATGGCTCTCTCGTCATAAATTGGATTAAAATGAACATGTACACAATAAATCTAATATTATATCACTAATAATGCTTACCATATATATATATATATATATATATATATATATATATATAACAAAACTACATAAATTTATATGATTTATACCATAATTACTCCCAAATAATCTTATAAATTTAATATATACATACACATTATAAATTTACATACAAATTTACATATTACAAGTCATATTATATATCTAATTACCAATTTAATGTTTACGATTACCCTTTGTAAAATTAATGATGATACAATTTTATTTATTTATTTATTTATTTATTTTTATTTTTTTCTCTAAATTATGCTAATTTCTATTATAATGTACAAAGATACAAATCATACTTCAGGACAGGTGGTTTTTGGACTAGCCAACCCCTGTTCGATGAAGATTGTTCAAAAAATTAAAAAATTGGGCTGCCCTTCAGGGGGAAACTAGCCCTTAACGAGTTCAAAAATTCAAAAAATGGGCTGCCCTTCAAGGCGAAACTAACCATTAACATATTCAAGAGTAACATACTTTGTAGGGAGAGAAAAAGATAGCCATAAAAACCATAAAAGAGCATATGTAAACTGAAATAAAAGAGGGTTAAGGAGTTGTAGCTACTAATTCTGGGCCTCATTGTCCTCATGTTGGGGATTTTCCTCAATTATGAAACAACTATATTCATACATGATCTCGATATCCTTCTTTGTGAGTTGGGGGGCCAGGTCCGGAGTAGAAGTGGAGATCGTATCAGTCTGCTTGGCTATAGCTGAGTGAGCCACGCTATCTGCAACTGCTTCTCTTTTCCGGGTGTTCTCCAATGGGCTGCTCCAATCACTATTTGAGTCGTCCGCCAAGTGTTTGACAGGGAGTCAAGAGGATTTTTGAGGAAGAGAGGAAGAAGAGTGCAAGATTGTTGACTTGCGCAACATTTTCCTACTTCTAGAGAGAGAGTCGTGATGTTGATCCTCTGGGAGGTGAACCAAAAGCTGGGCAGAGAGTGTTTGGGGGTCAGAGAAGGGGTCGAGAACCTCTGAGTCTTCTAGAGTGACAAAGAGGGACAAAGAGAACACAAACAATCTAAGAGAAAGAGTGCGGGAGGGAGTGCCTCTGCCGCCTCCACGATGGAAACGCATTTTGTGGCATCTCGACATGGAATCAGTTGGGTGGAGGGTTTGCAGGGCTAAGGTAGAATGCAGAGAGGGAAGCAGGCGAAGAGCATAGTGAGAGGAAAAGACGTGACAAGGGAGGTCTGCAGAGAATGAAGTCTGATGACATAAATAAAACTGACGAGATCCATCAACCATAAATGACCAGCTTGCAGGAGTAAAGGCTGAGAGGTAGAATGAATGTCGTGAAGTGTCAACATCCTCCCCAGTACTGCATATTTATGGTCTTCACGCGAGAAGAAGGTGTCACCATATAATGCTTTCAGATGCCCCTGCGTTAAATAGTCAAGTAGCAACCTGCGTTAAACACATCAATCACCCACATTTGAAAATTTTATTTTATTATATTATAAAATACATAAAAATTTGAATACTTTTATTAATGTATTTCATCACTATTAAAAATATATTAATAAAATAAAATATATTATATTTAAATATATTAGCAAACAAAATCCACCTCCATATTTTTTATATATTTTTATACCCATCATAATCCTAATATGTTATTAATGTATATTTTTAATATTGTAATATTGTAATGGAACACATTTATATATTATATAGTAATGAATAGCATTCAATATCATGTACTCATAATTTATGAAAATGATACAAAAATATATATATTATCAATTAAAAACCTAGATCTATATCTAACTCCAATTAATTTACCATTTTAATAGCATTTTATTTTATTGTTCCTTTACTCTTTTTATATTTACTTTTTAGGTCACTTTTACATTCATTTATTTTCTTACTCCAATTAATTTAGGATTTAGGATTTTAATAGTAGTTTAATTTATCATTTTAATATCATCTTATTTTATTGTTCCTTTACTCTTGATTTTATATTTTCTTCTTTATGCCACTTTTACATTCATGTACTTTCTTATTTCAATTAATTTAAGAATTTAATAACTTTATTTTATTTTATTTTTCTTTTTATAGCTTGTTCTTTCTGTCACTTTTATGTTCATTTCTTGTATTTTATATTACTGTAATTATTTTTTTCTTCTTCCTATTTAATTATATTATCTTTGCACTTCAACCACCATCCCTTTTTTTAATCCTATCTCAACTTAACCCCTTTTCTCATAGTCCACCTTACCCAATGACCTCTCAATATATTTGTGTTTATTTTCTTTCCCGTTTTTCTTGTAATTTTTTCTTTTTTTTTTTCTTTTTTTTTTCTTTTTCAAGTATTTATTCTTTTAACACTAATTGTTTTTCATACATTTATTATATTGTTTTTCAATTTTGCTTTTGACTATTTATTAGTGTTTTTTCAACCAAAATTTTATGCCGTTTATCTATAGTTTTGTGAATTCATTTTTCGTTATTTTTGTTATTTTTTAATTGATTTATTTGTAAAGTGACTGGTTGAGGTCTAGACTGTTTAACTTCCACTTTTATTATTTACTAATTTTTGGTTTTTAGATTTATTTACAGTTTTATTTAATCTTTTGATTTTCTTTTTCTTTTTCTATTATTTTCATTTTCATGACTTATAGTTTGTTTTCCATATTTTCATGACTTACAGTTTGTTTTCCTAATTTTGTTGAATTTTTTTTTTATTTAGGCATAATTTTTTATAATTTATGTCTTTAAGTATATCACGAATTCAATAAATTGATCTTGTTAATATTGGTGAGCATTTTTTCCCTAACTTTGTTGAATTTGTTTTATTTAAGCATACCTTTTTATAATTCCTTCTTCCAAGTATATCAAGAATTCAAGAAATTGATATTATACCAAAGAATTGAATTCAAGAAGTTCTTTTATTTTTTTTTATTTTTTTTTTATCCTTAATATATTTTGTTTCGTAAGCCAAAAAATTTGAAACTCCAAAAATCCCACTTTAAAATTTACTAGGACAAAGCATTATCCAAAAGTTTCTCAGCATTGTTAATAACAACCATCTGTTAATTTGTGGTTGATCAGGGGTCCTCTTGGATGGGTTGTGCCAAATGAAATAGTCACACATGAAACAAGCTCAACTGGGCAAGCCATAACTTTATCAATTGGACAAGGTTTCTTATCTCTTTTATGTTTTTTGGAGTACTGAATTTTTCTTTTTTTACATCCGGATATGTGTCATGACTGGATTTGTATACGTTTTTTTGTCATAAACAAAGGATGTGTACCCATCATTTCTTGAATGGAGAAAGCATTGGTTTTGGAAGAGAATAGTCTCGTCCATTGAATAACGGGTGCAAATTAGGATGCTTGCAGATATGTAATTAGCATAAACAATAATTTAGTCTAGTAGTAGGATGATTTAAGTGACATTTTAGAGTTACCAAAAAGTAAGTAAAAATGTTTCATGTATTATTTGATTTTTATAAGTCATAGATGTGCTTTGTTGATTTAATATATTACATTAGTTAAATCTAGTTCTAGCATGCAAATTTCCAACCCATTTTTGTTCCTACTTAAACATCATGTTGATATATGTTGACAAAAGATAACTCAATGTGATTCAAATAACAATGGAAATGATGAAATATTATAGGGTAAGGTTTTTATAATCAAGATTTTCAAGAAAAGTGA
Source organism: Pinus albicaulis (assembly GCA_034641835.2). Taxonomy (NCBI): domain Eukaryota; kingdom Viridiplantae; phylum Streptophyta; class Pinopsida; order Pinales; family Pinaceae; genus Pinus; species Pinus albicaulis. The sequence continues at coordinate 733,218,218 of CM076579.1, forward strand.
TATGGAAACTGAACATTCTAAAATTTAAAGAATATAATTTAAGGTTTTTTATGCATTTGAGTTGTGTGGAAGATCACTTACATATTTTTTTTATATATAATGACCATTTTCTTCAGTTTTCTTTGAAACTTAAATTAATTAAATATAAGAATTAAACTCCATACAAATCAATTAATCTATACCTATAAATTTATTATTTTAAAATTTCTATTAATATCAATATCTATTTCGACAACAAAATTAGAATAATAAAAAATTTACGCTAATATTAAATAACATTTAACTAGCATGAAACATTGAATGGAAGAAGCTAAAAATGGCTTAACTAGAAGTGACTCAATCTTTAAAAACAAAGATCAGATTAGATATATACACTAGATTTGGTTAGAGTGGATTGTATGGCCTTCAAGTTAATTAGTATAAAACATTGAATGGAAGAAGCTAAAATGACTTAGCCAGAAGTGATTCAGTTCTTTAAAAACAAAGATGGTTAGATATATGCATTAGATTTGGTTAGAGTGGATTGTATGGCATTCCAATTAAGGTATAAATTTGATGAGCATTCCTACCAGTAAAGTAAATTTTTATGGTAGGTTTTATATTAAAAGTGTCATTCTATGATATTTGATATTTACTTTTACAGTGGTTTAAATAATATGTTATATGTTTTTTTGTTAAATTTTTTACTATGAATATAAAATAATTTATTTGTTAATATACCTTTTCTGTTATGTCTATGAAAATTTGCAGTTATAGATTGTGTTGGGGTTCCCATGTTTTGGCCAGATTGGCAAGACCAAAAGATGAGACAACATCAGAACCACTTTTGGATCCTAAGATCTAGCCCTCCTGGATCCAGAGAGGGATCTCTCCATAAAACAAAGAATGATATATATCTTTGGGAGCTCAAAATGAGATGTTAGGCTAGTTATGAAGCACAAAGGGGGTTTAAAATAATTTGGTTGGTTGGTTGCTGGGTTGAGTCATGAGATCATAGGCTAAGAAAGTAATGGGAGAGAAGGAACAAAGCAGCAGGATGTTTCAACAAAGGGGATAGGCCAAGAAAGTGCCATCCATTGGGCTATGGAGTCATGAAAGGAGATTACTTGCATCCACTAGCCAAGGCTTCCAAAGGGCAATTCATCTAATACTAAAGGATCTTTTTAGATTAGATGGTGGGATGGAACATTAAAGAGAGAAGGTGAAAGAAGGAGAGCAACCAGATTTCTGTCTATAGATCAGGTCAGAGGTCATTTAACTCCAGACCTGCTTGGACATACTCAAAGGCAGCTCTCAAAAGGGGACAAAGGGGCCGCTTATAGATCAGACCAGAGGTCATTTAACTCTAGGTCTGCTTTAGAAATTCCAAGGGAAAACAGAGATAGGATTAACAAAGGGATATCCAAGCAGCAAACCCCTGAGTTCATACATCAGCCAGCAGGAAATAACATCCGCTGCACTGGTTAAACCACATGAATTCACTCTTAGATAATACATAAAGCAGAAAACATTAAAGGTAGGGAGAGCAGGAAACATAGGGCACCTAACAAGGGTGAATCCTATGTTATACTACTGTTGCCTACCGGAAGAACATGAAACAGCATGTAAATTAAATAAACAGAGTTAGAAAAACGTCACCAATAGTAATAGACCAGGATCCTGTGAAACGTGCTTTGATTGATTGATGCAAAACCAGCCATGTACAATAAGCCCAATGGCTAATACAGTCTAGACTTTCTCCTCCCAGCCTATTACATACAACTACTCTGCTACTCCCTATCAAGACAGTTCTATAGTCAAGAATGAATCCCTCTAACAGCAACTATGCAGCAAGGCAACAACAACAACAACAACCTTTTCAATTCGTTCTCAGGGATTTTTATAACAGAAAGAGAGCAGAGGAGTTAGGTGAAGCACTGAATGCAATATTAACGCTCAGGAGAGGAAAAGAGCAGAGGCCCATTCTGTATTAACTCTCGGCATTTATCTCTGGCACCTGCAATCGTTGTAAGTACCTTGTAGACTGTTCAGAAGCCCTTGCCAGGCCGAGATTGACCCCTGGTATGTTCTTTAAATTCTCAAGGTGGTCTGGAACTCTGCGCTTCCATTCTGGAATAAATGACATGGATAAAAATCTGCAGGTCTTCTCCATACCTCAATAACTGCTGCCTGAAAATCCTTTAAAAAGCTCTGTCAGTGTGTTCGACTTTCCTAGGCTCGAGAGGCATGGAGGGTGTTGTAGGAAAGGTGTACGCCTGGAGAAAACGTTATGCTGATATAAACACAGATAAGATCTGTTGCGTGCACTTTGGTCTTCAAACTGTACCTTTCTTTGAATGCGGGGTTAAAATTAATTTATATCGATACGAGTGCATTAACCCCCCTTTGGATCTCTTCACGCGGTCCACCGGCAAATGTTGGCCTCTATGTGCTATCTCGCACGGTAAAATAAACTCGATACAAACCGAGCGAGGTGTTGGCGAAGGGAATGCTTCAGAGGCCCGTGGAAGTGGTGGTGGAGCAGTGGAATAGTGAAAGGGTAGCGGAAGAAATGATATTAGTGTAAAGGCCCAAAGGTCATCACTTGGGAAATTTACAAAGGAGAACATAGAAATACAATGGAGCGGAGCCACGGATGTGGGACCCAGTCACGGCGGAGGGCGATTCATTAAATTTTAATGAAAAATGCGGAGGTTTGAATATAATCGAAAATACAAAGAACATGCGATGAAATGTAACGGACATGCGATGGAATGACGTACGAGGTGGGACCGGGGTCTAATCGCAATCGGAGATCGGAGCGGGTGGCAATCGCAACACATATATTAAATCTTGCGATTGCAATCGGTGATGGGAGCGCGATTGAGCGCTGACCATCGGATCCGAATACCAGATCAATGGCTCACAATCAATCGGCGGGAGAAGCGGGAGGCGCGATGGGTGTGAAGCGATTAGCGCTGAGCCATAGGATCAGCAGGGAGATGGACGGCCAGGATTGAATCGGGCAATCACAATCGGGGGGAACAGAAAAGACACACATTAAAAGTTCTGATTGCGATTGGGCGGGAGAGGCGATGACCGTCGGATCATGTAACAAACGGACGGACGAGATCAAATCGGAAGATTTCAATCGGGGTGGCGCTACTGGGCTTGCGATTACGATTGGAAAGGGGTTTGCGATTGAGCACTGGCCGTCCGATCTGGCGGGGAGATCAACGGTGGAGAAGTGGATCGGGGGATCGCGATCGGAGGTCGGAGAAGAAGGTTTGCGATTGATCGGAGGGCGCACTCGAAACATTACGATTGCGATTGGGTGGGGGGCTACGATTAGCACTCTACCGTTGGATATTGCGATAGATCGACGGTGCTAAACACATCACGGGACTTAACGTTCTAAACAATCGCATCAGAGTTTTTTGCTGTTACAAAGGGTTGTACCCGCCCTACGGTTCCGATTGCGATTGGCTCCCAAGGCTTAAGCGCTTGGTCTTGGGTAAGGGTTACGTGGGGAAGTGGTTAAGGGACTTGCGGTAAGGGGCTAAGCCCTATTATATGGTTTAAAAGTGGGTTTTAGCCCATTTAAACGGAATTTGAAGGCCAAGGAAGGGAACGATAGAGAGGGAAAGGGGAAAATGGCTAAACAAAGGGTAGGGGAATAATCTGAAGGGGATCTTGGGAGGATTTGAAAGGTAAGAAGGGGAATAGAAGGGGAGACAAGGGAGAACAAAGTAGAGGCTAGGTGGGGGTGAAAAAAGAGGGAAAAAGGGCCTTTGGGCTTTCTTATTCATAACAGAGAGGCTTTATAAGGGAAATCAGCAGAGGGGATTTCATCAAAGGACAAAAGTCATAAAGAGGCTTCAAGGATGATGTGTTTGCAAGGGAAATGCATTCCTTGAAGTCTCAACAATAATTTAGCCCCCTGTTTGCTTGTCAAAAATTTCATAGGGGGGCTAATAGTGGCTCCACATGGGGATGACTTCTTCTTGAAGGAGTCAAGAATTCAGAGAATAAATCTTTGGTGTAGGCCAGATGCCTGTTGCTTGGCTCATCCCTCTTTTTCTTTGATCAGCTGCCACAAATCATGAAGACATCATATCAGCAGTAACATTCTCCCATACAGCTACCTACCCATACTATAGTCCTAGCATTTTTTCTTCTTGGGTGCATTTGGACCTTGAGACCATTTACATCATTAATTTATACAAACAGGAAAATAAACCTACTCTAAATCTACCCTTATTGCTCCATGAGACCAGATTAGACTGTTGGTCTCACATGTTTCTCTACCTATACTACTACCTGCTAGGATTAGACTGTCTAGCAAGTTTTTTCTCTACATTCTAAGACAAAAAATGAAACAACTAACTACATGCTCATAGACTGAGCTTTATTGAGCTTTTCCTACCTACCCTACTCTACTGAAATATTTATAGTCTAGCTTACAAACATTGTCTTCCAATGTAACCATTCCATCAAGTGATCCCATGGCTGGTCCTTTTTTCTCAACTCCTTGAGCATGCTGGATAGGCAGGGCAGCTCCCACTCTTTTTGCTCAATAACAGCAGCTTTGAAAAATTTTCTCTCTGTTTGAAACATACTGCTCAACCGGACCCTTGATCCTTCTTCATGTGTTTGCAGGAAATGTGCATAAGGATCATGAAATGATACATGGCTATGAATATCTGGCAGGCAGGCTCCAACCAAGCTTTCTTCTTCTTCCACTGGATCAAGAATGAGACTCTCTTGGAGTAGAGTGTCTCCTTCATCTTCTGAACTAGAGGACTCATCATATATTTCAGCCGAGTCCTCCTGGAGCTCTGACATGTCTTGCGCTACTGGACCGAGCTCCATGAAAAGATCTGCGCATTTATGAGCAGGGATATCTTCCGTTACCTCCTCTCTTTCAAGGGAAGGTTCTTTGCTTTCATCCTGCTCACAAATTTCTACTTTGCTTTCCTCCTCATTTTCTGAAAAAGAAGGCCGCTGGTTTCCAGTCTCATTGATGTTCTGTGGTAGAGAAAAATGAAGATTCAAAGAATCTTCATCTTCTATTATATTGTCGTGGCCCTCGCCATCAGTGTCATAAATAGGCAGACTTGACCAAGTCAACCATTCTGGATGCTCAGCAGGTCTTTCTTCGTCTTGATCCACAGAGGAGTCTTCCGGATCTGAATCATCAAACTCATAAAATGACTGAGCAGGAGCGTGTGCTCTACAGAAGACCTCAGAGGTGGACTGCTGATTTAATATATGTTCAATCTCTTCTTCTGTCAAAAGAGGGGTCTCCCTTTCGTCATGGACAGAAGCACAACAATCCTCTTTATTTTGTATTAGCTGATTTGGAGGCGGGATGTTTACTTGAGCCTCTTCTTCCACGTCAAGTCCTGCCTCTTCTAAGTGATATTCTGCTTCCTCAAGGCAGATTTCCTTATCAGCCTTTTCTAATAGGTCCTGATGTTCTCTGGTCAGCGTAATACAAGGCATAGGCAAGCAATCAGGCAGTTCTTGATCACTTCCCTCCTCATCTTCTATAGATTCTTGAGAATCATACATGTCTTTCTCATCTTCTCAGCTTTGAGTTTGTTCTTACTCTGAAAGATGCATGGGCTGCTCGAAATAACCATCATCTGCATTCGTATTAGCCATGTACATCTTCAGCACTTCACCAAACGTTTCTGTTAATTCAATTAATTGATCGTACAAAGCATCATACTTTGTATCTCTATCCATGTTTGGATTCATGCTTATGCAAAGAAGGTTACTGCTTCTTCTCAACCAGTTCAGTGTCCTTCACCAGTGGAGTCATTAGGTCTTTGGATCATAGGGAGTGTGGAGTCGCCAGGTGGATGAATTTAACTACTTGAAGCAGGTTGTTGTCCACCATCAGCAATGAGAAGCCAATCTAAAGACAAAGGGGTCTACGTCCCCAGTGGATTCGCCATTATGTTGGTGACGAAAATGGGAAATCGACCAAATATTAGCAGTTCTGGACTCTCAGATTCTTCCCCAGTGGAGTCACCATTATGTTGGGGTTCCCATGTTTTGGCGAGATTGGCAAGACCAAAAGATGAGACAACATTAGAACCACTTTTGGATCCTAGGATCTAGCCCTCCTGGATCCGGAGAGGGATCTCTCCATAAAACAAATAATGATATATATCTTTGGGAGCTCAAAATGAGATGTTAAGCTAGTTATGAAGCACAAAGGGGGTTTAAAATAATTTTATTGGTTGGTTGCTGGGTTGAGTCATGAGATCATAGGATGAGAAAGTAATGGGAGAGAAGGAACAAAGCAGCAGGATGTTTCAACAAAGGGGATAGGCCAAGAAAGTGCCATCCATTAGGCTATGGAGTCATGAAAGGAGATTACTTGCATCCAGTAGCCAAGGCTTCCAAAGGGAAAGTCATCTAATACTAAAGGATCTTTTTAGATTAGATTATGGTATGGAAAATTAAAGAGAGAAGGTGAAAGAAGGAGAGCAACCAAATTTCTGTCTATAGATCAGGTCAGAGGCCATTTAACTCCAGACCTGCTTGGACATACTCAAAGGCAACTCTCAAAAAGGGACAAAGGGGCCTCTTATAGATCAGACCAGAGGTCATTTAACTCCAGGTCTGCTTTAGCAATTCCAAGGGAAAACAGAGATAGGATTAACAAAGGGATATCCAAGCAGCAAACCCCTGAGTTCATACATCAGCCAGCAGGAAATAACATCCGCTGCACTGGTTAAACCACATGAATTCACTCTTAGATAATACATAAAGCAGAAAACATTAAAGGTAAGTAGAGTAGGAAACATAGGGCACCTAACAAGGGTGAATCCTATGTTATACTTCTATTTCCTACCGGAAGAACATGAAACAGCATGTAAATTAAATAAACAGAGTTAGAAAAATGTCACCAATAGTAATAGACCAGGATCCTGTGAAACGTGCTTTGATTGATTGATGCAAAACCAGTCATGTACAATAAGCCCAATGGCTAATACAGTCTAGACTTTCTCCTCCCAGCCTATTACATATAACTACTCTGCTACTCCCTCTCAAGACAGTTCTACAGTCAAGAATGAATCCCTCTAACAGCAACTGTGCAGCAAGGCAACAACAACAACAACAACCTTTTCAATTCGTTCTCAGGGATTTTTATAACAGAAAGAGAGCAGAGGAGGTAGGTGAAGCACTGAATGCAATATTAACGCTCAGGAGAGGAAAAGGGCAGAGGCCCATTCTGTATTAACTCTCGGCATTTATCTCTGGCACCTGCAATCGCTGTAAGTACCTTGTAGACTGTTCAGAAGCCCTTTCTAGGCTGAGATTGACCCCTGGTGTGTTCTTTAAATTCTCAAGGTGGTCTGGAACTCTGCGCTTCCATTCTGGAATAAATGACATGGATAAAAATCTGCAGGTCTTCTCCATACCTCAATAACTGTTGCCTGACAATCCTTTAAAAAGCTCTGTCAGTGTGTTCGACTTTCCTGGGCTCGAGAGGCATGGAGGGTGCTGTAGGAAAGGTGTACGCCTGGAGAAAACATTCTGCTGATATAAACACAAATAATATCTATTGCGTACACTTTGGTCTTCAAACTGTACCTTTCTTTGAATGCGGGGTTAAAATTAATTATATCAGTAACAGGCATTAACCCCCTTTGGATCTCTTCTGCTGGTCCGCTGGCAAATGCTGGCCTCTCTGTGCTATCTGCACAGTAAAATAAACCTGATACAAACCGGGCAGTGTTGGCGGAGGGAATGCTTCAGAGGCCCGTGGAAGTGGTGGTGGAGCAGTGGAATAGTGAAAGGGCGGCGGAAAAAATGATATTATTGTAAAGGCCCAAAGTTCGTCACTTGGGCGATTTACAAAGGAGAACACAGAAATACAATGGAGCGGAGCCACGGATGTGGGACCCGGTCACGGCGGAGGGTGATTCATTAAATTTTAATGAAAAATGCAGAGGTTTGAATATAAGCGGATATACAAATAACATGCGATGAAATATAACGGACATGCGATGGAATGACGTACAAGGTGGGACCGGGGTCTAATCGCAATCGGAGATCGGAGCGGGTGGCAATCGCAATGCATATATTAAATCTTGCGATTGCGATTGGTGGTGGGAGCGGGATTGAGTGCTGACCGTCAGATCCGAATACCAGATCAACGGCTCACAATCAATCGGCGGGACAAACAGGAGGCGCGATGGGTGTGAAGCGATTAGCGCTGAGCCGTAGGATCAGCAGGGAGATGGACGGCCAGGATTGAATTGGGCAATCGCAATCAGAGGGAACAGAAAAGACACACATTGAAAGTTCTTATTGCGATTGGGCGGGAGAGGCGATGACCATCGGATCATGTAACAAACGGACAGACGAGATCAAATCGGAAGATTTCAATCGGGGTGGCACTACCGGGCTTGCGATTGCGATCAGAAAGGGGTTTGCGATTGAGCGCTGGCCGTCTGATCTGGCGGGGAGATCAACGGTGGAGAAGTGGATCGGGGGATCGCGATCAGAGGTCGGAGAAGAAGGTTTGCGATTGATCGGAGGGCGCACTCGAAACATTGCGATTGCGATTGGGCGGGGGGCTGCGATTAGCGCTCTACCATCGGATCTTGCGATAGATCGACGGTGCTAAACACATCGCGGGACTTAACGTTCTAAACAATCGCATCGGAGTTTTTTGCTGTTACAAAGGGTTGCACCCGCCCGACGATTTCGATTGCGATTGGTTCCCAAGGCTTAAGCGCTTGGTCTTGGGTAAGGGTTACATGGGGAAGTGGTTAAGGGACTTGCGGTAAGGGGCTAAGCCCTATTATATGGTTTAAAAGTGGGTTTTGGCCCATTTAAATGGAATTTGAAGGCCAAGGAAGGGAACGATAGAGAGGGAAAGGGGAAAATGGCTAAACAAAGGGTAGGGGAAGAATCTGAAGGGGATCTTGCGAGGATTTGAAAGGTAAGAAGGGGAATAGAAGGGGAGACAAGGGAGAACAAAGTAGGGGCTAGGTGGGGGTGAAAAAAGAGGGAAAAAGGGCCTTTGGGCATTCTTCTTCATAACAGAGAGGCTTTATAACGGAAATCAGCAGAGGGGATTTCATCAAAGGACAAAAGGCATAAAGAGGCTTCAAGGATGATGTGTTTTCAAGGGAAATGTATTCTTTGAAGTCTCAACAATAATTTAGCCCCCTGTTTGCTTGTCAAAAATTTCATAGGGGGGCTAACAGATTGATTATAAAATATGGTTCAACCAAATAACATTATAGAAATACATGTTTTATATTACTTCAAAAAAATTAAATTGGTGCAATTATGCACCGTCACTATTTATGTAATTTCAAATATTTTATAAAGCATAGTGAATAATTGTTTGGAAAATTTTGCAAGTAGCTTGGTCAAACCCATTGACTATAACATATTGTGAAGAGGAAAAATCAAACATGATTACTTGGAGTGGAAGACCTTATAAATAAATAAAACAAGTTTGAACTTGCTTCTAAATAAAAATTTGAGATGATTCTAACATTTCAAGTAATAATAATATATAGGTCATACATTTTGAAAAAACCATAATATTGTGATAAGAATAATGGATTTTTCTTGGCACCTTAACACTTTAATGCTTCAAAAGTCACGATCCAATAGCATTCATATTAACCTAGGAATATATCAATCAAACAAATCACAACCTTGGTAATCATACATTTAACATTTTATATCCAACAGGGAAATATATTTGTTTTCTAATCAAACTAATAATTAGATTTATTTAAAATAAATTAAAAAATTAAAAAAAAAAACTAAATTTATTACCATTCTAATCAAACTAAAAAAACTACATTAAAACTCTCAAAATCAAATATAAAATTGCATATCACCCATAGAAACAAGGGCTACATAGTAGCTAATAGCTGTCACTTACCTTAAATATAGTTTAAATAAACTAAAAATCAATAAAGACATAAAAATTTCATCACAAAAATGCCATCACCAGAAATGAAGAAACATGATCAGCTAATATATATATGTTTTTCATATCTTAAATTGAAAATATGGAGAAAAAACTATAATTCATACAAATGAAAATTGACTTATACTTTCTTTTGTCTTTTTCTATTTTTTTTTCTCTATTTTCAATTCCAATTACATTAATAAAAAAATCCTTGTTTACACATCGTTTTTATAATTAATAACTATTATGATAATTATTTATGAGTTTTTAGAATCTTGTGGGCATTTCTTTCTTAATTTTATTACGAAAGTTTTATTGTTGAATTTGTTGTTCTTATAGGCCAAAGGATTTGAAACTCCTACATGTATTGAGACGATCTCACTTTGAATTTAGATATTCTGCTTCAAGTTGATGGAGTTTGCTAGAGTTTGCTAGACATTTATTGGGAGATTATACTTCAATTTCTCCTTTTTTCAATTGTTTTGTTAAAAAAAAATTATCTTTCTTCTTGGAACCAAACATAGAAGATTTGTCTCAGTTACCATGTAAAAAGTTAATGTGTGAATTTTGTTAAAATGGTTAATCTACTGCTACTTTATTGCTCACTTTTATTCAAAGTGATTGTGTCAAATTCATCCATTTTAATGTTAAATCAAATGATAGACAAAAGTATAATATTTAGAAAATATTTGAAAAGGGCTAATGATATATTTTATTATTTTAATAATTGAATTTTTTTAATCCTTTTTTTCACAATACTAAATGTTTTAGGAACTAAATATTTTGATTAGAAACTAAGTGTTTTGATATCTATCTATTAGTGATTTACTTTATATAATTGTGTTATTCATAATTTAGTTGTTAAATTAATAGTAAACCAATTGTTGTTACGAATTATTCATAAATATTAATGAATTTGTCTTTACAATTTAATTTAAAAATTAATTTAATACTAAATCACAAATTATAGATCATCCCAACTCCATTTACTCTGCAAAAGAAAGAAATCTTGTTTAAAATGGGATGTCATTTGAGAGATAGCATAAAAATATGTGTTCCATATTCTTGTGCCTTCACTGCCATAAACAGAATTGCATTCAATTTTATATCAATCATGTACAATTCCCATAAAATTTGTAGGAGACAATTGGTTGTGCAAAACAAGTTTCTTGGAATTGACATTTCATTGAGTTCAAACTAATTTTCTCCATATGAATTTGAACCAAACACTACCAAATAAATGAAGTTATAAAGTTTCATTACAAATTTACAACTAATGAGGTAAAGCCCTCACCAAAAAGTAACATTTTAGCACAGCATTTTCATTTTCATTTCTATTTTTTTATGAAGGCTTTAATTGATCATCTCACATCGTGTTCGCAATTCAAACTCCAATTAACTATATTTAAACTAAGTACTAGGTACGTGGTATTTTTAATAACTTTTAATGTACCCTAGTAGGTAGTTACTACTATAAGTACTAGTTTTTCTTTGACCAAAAAATTCTTCCCCTCATCCATAGTTTGACATTGGAAATTCATTTTTTGTTATTTTTTATTATTATTTAAATTTATTTATTTGTAAGATGATTGGTTGAATTCTTATTATAGGTTGTTTAGTAACTTCCATTTCTATTAGTTACAATTTTTTTTGTTTTTTGTTTTATTTCCTTTATATTGAACTTTTCCTTTTTTCCTATTATTTCTATTTTCATGAATTATAATTTTTTCTCCATATTTTCAATTTAAGATGACTTATTATTATATTAAAAACATATTTTAATAAATTTAATTATAATAAATTATATATATTAACAAAAAATAAAACACACACACACACACACATATATATAAGTGCATATATGTTAATATAAACAATATTAGTTAATCACATTTCTTATTTTTTGGTAATTCCTTTTAACAATAAGTATTTTATAAGTTGTTTTTTTTTAGCAGGTACTAGCTACTATGTAGCGCTTGTATATTCATTTTGATTTTTATCTCCCTTGAAAATTTATGAAGATTCGTTTCTCGTTTGACTATGGGTTAATTTCCTAATTTAGGTCTAGTCAAGCTATATGAATTGAATTAGAATTTTGTAAAATTATCAAAGTATGTCTTTAGCTAAGCTACTTCTCTCTTAGAAAATAGTTATTCAAATGGAATAAGCTAATTGTGAAGAAAACAAAATCCTATTTTATTCATTCTCCTAACAATTTTTTTCGAATTGTGGAATTACATATTTAGATTGCAGAATTTGTGATATCAAGGCAAGTTAAATGGAGGTGAATGAATTCATTAAATAGAATTCTTGAATTACATATTTATATTGCAGAATTTGTGATATCAAGACGCATGAAATGGATAGTCTGAGCCACAAAATAGGGGATTCTACTATAGATGGTTGGTTCAGGGGGGTACTCATATGCCTAGGTATTTATGTGACTCATAATCTATTTGTCGATGATGTTCTGGTATTTGGTATGTTGTATGGGAATCTCTAGAAAAATCTACATCATATACTTAGTCATTTTGGAAATGTGACTCGTCTGTGGGCAAACTATGACAATTCTTGTATCTTATTCTCTACTGGAGATATGGGGAAAATTTTAGTCATGGCCAATCTTTTTAGTTTTAAATATCATCCACTGTTGGAGGGATTTTCCTACCTGGGGTTCAAATTGAAACTAGTAAACTACAAAAATTATGACTGGCAGTCGATGTTTGACAAATTGTAAAAGAGGATTGGTTCATAGACCCATAGATGGTTATGTTAGCCATCAATAAATTTTTTTTCATAGCAAATGATGTCTAAAACAGGTCTTGAGCCTTTAAGAGATCATTGTCATAGAAAATTTCTCATTGCTGAAGCCTTCTGGTGCTTTCCAACTTAAGAGTAATCTTCATTGTTCTTTCATTCAAAAATTCCACCAAGAAACCCTGCTGATATCAAAAGAGACTGTTTTTTAGGCCATTTTCCATCATTTACTAAGCCTATTTTATTCATTTTTCCCTTTTATTTATCCTCCATTTTCTTCTGAAAACCCCCTTTTCTCCTTATTATTTACCCTTTATTTTCTTGAAAAACCTTCAAAAATCCCTTCTAAACTTATAAACAATCCTTTTTATGGTTTCAATCACCCTTTTTTTTTCCTATCGGAACCTAAAAAAACACTGAAACCCCACTTTTTGGCCTAAAAGAAATTCCTTTAACCTTTGAGGTTTTAAGCCCCCGAGGGCTTAATCTTCTGCCCTTTTCGCCATATAACCCAGTGCTATGACCAAGTGCCTAAACCCCTCAGACCCCATCACATCGGCATTTCCTCTATAGACCCGCATTTTCCTTTGAAAATTGTCCACCCCGATATCAATGCTCCTGTTGGGGTTCCTATGTTTTGGAAAATTTGGCAATACCAAAAGATAAGACAACATCAGACCACTTTGGGGCCCTAGGATCTAGCCCTCCTGGAACCGAAGAGGGATCTCTCTAATAAAACAAAGAATGATATATCTTTGAAGCTCATAATGAGATGTTAGGCTAGTTGTGAAGCACGAAGGGGGATTTAAAATGATTTGGTTGTTGGGTTGGTCATGAGATCATGGACTGAGAAAGTAATGGGAGGAAAGGAACAAAATAGCAGGATGCTTCAGCAAAGAGGACAGGTCGAGAAAGTGCCATCCATTGGGCTATGGAGTCATGAGAGGTAATTACATGCAACAACTAGCCAAGGCTTTCAAAGGGCAAGTCATCTACACTAAAGGATCTTTTTAGATAGATGATGGAATGGAACATTAAGGAAAGAAGGTGAAAGAAGGAAAGACAACCAATTTTCTATCTATAGATCAGGCCAGAGGTCATTTAACTCCAGATCTGCTTGGACATACTCAAAGGCAGCTCTCAAAGAGGGACAAAGGGGCAGCTTGTAGATCGGACCAGAGGTCATTTAACTCCAGGTCTGCTTTAGCAACTCCAAGGGAAAACAGAGATAAGATTAACAAAGGGATATTAGAAAGGTCAGCTGGTTGCACAAGGATCCTAGTGGACAGGGCTAACTCTAATCCCCAGTGTTCCCAAATCTTCCAGCTTAAACCCAACAAGAACATCTAAGAACTGATTCATTTAATTCATACATCAGAGAGTAGGCAATATCATCCACTACACTAGTTAAATCAACTGAAGACAATTCTCAGATAGCACATAAAGCAGAAAACATTAAGGTAGGGAGAGCAGGAAACATAGGGCACCTAACAAGGGTGAATCCTATGTTATACTTTTGTTGCCTACCAGAAGAACATGAAACAATATGAAAATGTAATAAACAGATTTAGGAAAAACATCACCAATAGTAATAGACCAGGATCCTGTGAAATGTGCTTTGATTAATTGATGCAAAACCAGTCATGTACACTATAGCTCAATGGCCGTTACAATCCAAACTTTCTCCTCCCAGCCTATTACATACAAACTACTCTATAACTCCCTCCCAAGATTGTTCTAACAGTCGAAATGAATCCCTCTAACAGCAACGGTAGTGGCCGAACAACTGAACAACAACCAACAACAACCCTTTACAATATGTTCTCGGGATTTCTTGTAGGAGGATGAGAATAACAGGGGTAGATACAAATTAAATGAGTCTCATTAAGACAGAATGGTGGAGGAGGTTGAGCCCATTCTGCTTAATGGCATTGTGTTGTACTCTGTAGACTATTTGGAAGCGTCTGTCAAGTTGAGATTGACCTCTGATATGTTATTTAAGTCCTTACGGCGGTCTGGAACTCTGCGCTAGTCTTCTGGAATAAATGCACTGGGTGAAAAATCTGCAAGGTCTCCATGCTTCATAATGGTGGTCTTGACGGTCTTTAAGAAGCTTCTGTCAGTGAACTTCATTTAAGGGCTCGAGGCAGTGTGGAAACTGCTGTAGGGAGGTGTACTTCTGGAAAAACACGTTCTGCTGTTAAGTAGCACTGTTATGACTTGCTGGTGTGCTCTTAGTCTTCAAACTGTGTCCTTTCCTTTGAATTCGGGGTTAAACATTAATTATATCAATGGCAGGTGTTAACCCCCTTTGGCTCTCTTCTGCTCTTCTGCTGGAAAATGCTAAAAAACCTCTCTGTGTTGTCTGCATAAATAAATGAACCTGTTATAAACCCAGGAGGTGGTGGCGGAGGAATGCTCCGGAGGCCCGAAGGAAGCGGTGGTGGAGCAGCGGGATAGTGAAAGAGTGGTGAAAATAATGGAGAGTGGCGAAAGAGATGGTTAATAGTGTAAAAGCCCAAAGATTAAACGCTTGGGGGAAATACAAATGAAATACATGAAAAGTAATGAAACGGACGGGAATGGATGTGAGGTGGGACCCGAGGTACGCATCGCAATCGCAAATCGCATAAAGGGAGGTGGAGTGGAGCGGAATGGAAATCACAAGGTTTGTGATGCGATGGGGTGCATGGCCTTTGTGACATGAAATGAAACCAAAAATTGGGTTTAATCAAAGGAAAAACCCTTAATCATATGAATGGCGGAGACGTGGTATGGTGGGCCCGGCGGGACTGATCGCAATCGGAGAAAGTGAGATGGGAAGGAAAATGTGATGGAGCAATATGCGATCGGGGCAATGTGCGATGCGAGAACTTGCGACGGGCAGAAAGTGCGATGGCGCATATTTGCGATGGATGATCGGAACAAAAACACAACATGTGATTTTGTGATGGATGCGACCAGGATGATCGCAGATCGCAAAGGCAGAAAGTGTGATGGCGGAAAGTGGCACCAAACAGAAAACTGCGCTTTGCGATGGATGCGATATGCGACTAACGCCTAAGGCGCTAAGCCCTTGGTCTTGGGTAAGGGTTACACGGGGAAGTGGTTGGAGCTTGCGGGAAAGGGGCTTAGACCTTAATATGGTTGGGCAGTGGGTTTTTAGACCATTTTAATGCATTTTAAGGCCAAGGAAGGGGAACGATAGAGGGATAAGAGGGGGGAAAAGGCCAACAAAGGGAAGGGGAAGGATATAATGGGGATTTGAAAAGGTAAGAAGGGAATTAGAAGGGGAAACAAAATAGAAGCTAAGTGGGGGTGGAATAAGAGGGAAAGGGGCCTTTTGGCCTTTCTTCACAAACAGAGAGGCTTGTAATGGGAATCAGCAAAGGGAAATTTATCAAAGGACACCAGGCACAAAGAGGCTTCAAGGATGATGTGTTTTCAGAGGAAATGCATTCCTTGAAGGCTCAAAAACATTTTAGCCCCCTATTTGTTTGTCAAAAAATTTATGGAGGGGCTAACAGCTCTGATGAGATCTACACCGTAGATCCATAAGATCTGACGGCCCTCATTTAACCCACTGATCACCCCATCCCCGCCACTTCCTTAAGCCATTTTTTCTCTGCCCTTGGTCTCCTACTCCTCCACACGACTGCACCTTCTCCGCTCCATTAAGCTCCTTTCCCTTGGTATTTACCCCCGCGTCCATGGTAAAATGCTTTTCCCTTTGTTTTTTTCCCTTCCACACTTGTCAAATTCTGGAGAAATCTTAGTCGTAGATCAAAGGCCTCAAGCCTTGATCTGAAAGCCACTATGCTTCCCCTCTCACCCTCCATTCTCCCGACTGATATCCATCCATCCACCCTCGCAATCGATCTACACAGTAGATCTTATGGATCTAACGGTTCACATTTGATCTGACATCCAACTCTGCTAATCAACAATCCTGCTACCAAACAAAGGAGCTGACGTCATACTCCAGGCCCTACCTTACACCAATAAAAATATTCCCCAATCCCCTTTTGACACCTGGCTCCCACTTCATCCTCGCCTATGCACCTTTCCCCATCGCGCTCCTCCCCCACCGCTAGATCTACACCTCATCATCCAATGGTCCACATCGTGTTTCGCGTGGATTTATGTGTCAGGGTTTAATGACCCAAATGAACACGAAATAGGCGGTATTGGGGAGGACACGCGTCACCTGACGGACGATATCACATTCGTTTAGGCGTAAACCGCTTACCGCCTAATTGCTGCGCGAAAATCGTCGACGGTTTTCGCAAAACCACCCATCCACATTTTCGCGCCTATATTCAAATTAAACCCTGTTTTCATAGGTTTAGTCCGCGAAACCTCCTCCTGCATGCATTTCCTCCTCCTCACTGCTCCTTTCACCAACCGCCAGCCTTCAAAGCAATTTTATCCACATAACTCAGGGTTTTATAATAATTTGTGTTTTTTTGCAGGTTTCATGGTGGTTTTATGACACATAGTCATCCCACAGTCCAATAAAGGGATAGAGGCTGAGGGTGATGATCCTCAGAGCCCAATCAAAAGCAAAAGGGAAAAAAAGGGGTCGAATGTCATGTTTTTAATCAATGTTGCATAAACATTGGTTATTCAAATCAAACCCCCACACGATAAAGACACATGTCCACAGAAAAGGGAAAGTCAACGAATATTTAAAGATAAAGGGTTAATACATAAAGATTGAAGATCAAGGAGCTTAACCTGGAAGTTAAGGATAAAGCACAATTAAAGATGATTAAAGGAACATGCCTAAAGCACGAAACCAAAGCCAAATCAGTTAAACAGTTAGCAAAAGGAAAATTGAAGACCGAAGAAGAATAAAGAAGGCATGATCAGCCTTAAAGCACAAAATCAGAGTTAAATCAGTGTTTTAAAGTATTAAGAAAGGAAGATCAGTAAAGAAAGCCTCCAAATGCCACATCAGTGAGGCAGTAAATCCTCAAGGAGATAGAAATGCCACCTGCCAGCTGATTTCACCTAAAAATAATACATATTAATTGCACAGTCAGAGATATTTCTAAAGACAACTCAGAAGTAATTGTGAGCCTACCACAAGCCTCGAAAGTCAACAAGAGTGACTGAAGCAGATAAAAGTTAATGTAAAATTAATTAAAATAGAGTTAAAACATTTGAAACTTCTCCATAAGGCCTCCCAAAGTCCGAGAAGTATTTACTCTGTATTAATTGAACAATTAAACCTTCTTTCCACTCCACCTCCTCAATTCACCTATAAATATCATAAGAAGAGCCCATTGTAAAGGGTTGGTCTTTGAATACTCATTGAATGTAAATAGCTATTGAGGTTGTTGAAGCTCTGTTTTGTAATTGAAGAAAGATAGGCTGAGAATAGAGTTTTTAAGTTGTAAAGACCCATTGGACTTGATGATTATAACTGGTTTGAACATCAAATATACAAGCTCATTTATGGGATCCTGGTCTATGTCAATGGTGATGTTTTTCTTACTATAATTGTTATTTTTCTCATGTTTTCCATATTTTCCATTTTCTCTGATAAAGAACAGCAAATATAGATTAGGATTTACTGCAAAGTACCCTATTTTTCACTAATAAATCTTTATCTTTATGTTTTCTTCTAATTGTGTTTTAAGGATAATTCAATAGAGTATAACCAGTGAGGTGTTGGTGAGCCCATGTTTACTGAGTATAGCTTGAGATACTACTTTGAAAGTTCTTAAAAGTCTAGTAATTAAAGTTGAATTAGAGAAGTTTATGGTTAGCCCTGTCCTCTAGTTTATCTCCAACAGTTGCTTTGAAAAGATCCCTTAAGAGTATGTCAAAGGCAGGTTAGGTTAAAATTCTTTACCTGATCTTAGGCTACTTTTTATGTTTATCTTGAACGTTTTCCTTATGAATATGCTGAAAGCGGGATAGGTTAAAATTCCTTACTTGATATTAGGCTATTCTTTGTTTTATCTTTAATGTTTTCCATTGAGAGTATGTTGAAAGCAAGCTAGATTCAAAGTTCTTACTTGATCTTAAGCTATTATTTATTCTCCTTTGAGTATGCTGAAAGCAAGCTAGGTTAAAAGTCCGAACTTGATCTTAAACTGCCCTTTGTTTTCTTATGTGTTTTCTTCTTTCATCACATTTCTTAAATATTCCATACCATATATCAACTTAAAGAGATCTTTTGACATAGATGACTTGCCCCATAGACCACTCTTGAAACTTGCTGTGTAATTAAATCCTTTTGTGACTCCATAGCCAAATGGATTGATACTGTTTCTTACCTATCCTATCAGCTGAACCATTTTCTACCTACTCACACCTTTACCCTTAAAAAAGACTTCCTTCATTTTGATGATGTTCATCCCAACCAAAACAAACAAAACCCTTGTACTTTATAACTAGCCTAAAATCGTATCATAAGCCTTAAAGATCATATCTTTGAAAACACTTATATAGAGAGATCCCTCTCTGAATCCAGGAGGGCTAGATCCTATGATTCAAAAGTGGTTTTGATGTAGGCTCTGCAACATTTGTTCTTTCCAATCTTGCAAACTACGGAGACCTAACATACTGGCGACCATACTGGGGAGATCAATGATATTGAGTTAATAGATAACTTCACAACTCAAAGAACCCCTATTTCTAAATAAAACAAGTGTCACCAAGACTAGTTATTATTTATTGTTGATGGTGAACAACAACCAAACCTAGAAAACAAGTAAAAACCCATCACTTGACGACTCCATTAGTATTCATTACGCCTACTGACCCCACTGGTTTTTCCTAAGACTCCACTGGGAAACCCTTTTATCCTTTTATCATTCAAACCTAGTTAAGAAGACTTTGAGGATTGAGTTTTATTTGAAAAATATTAGTTAGCCTTTAAAAGACTGTCATACTTGGCTGAATTGTTCTCATCATTGGATTTGAAAACTCCACATAGTGGCTTCTAGAAGAATTTATACTAGATCCTATCCTGACCCAAATCCTCCTGAGATAGTTGATAATCCAGAAAGAATCCTTAGCAAATCTCCTAAATTCAATACTTCAACTGTGGTCAGAGCAATTCATAGAGCTAATTATGTCCCTGAAAACCTCTTAGCTCTGCAACATACACAATTTGACTTAATAAATCCACCTAGAACTAAGTCACTTAGTGATATAGATCAGATATAATTTGAGCCTTCACACTCACCCCAACATAGTGGTGAACATACTGATAGTAGAGAAACCACTCCACCTGATCTGCATTTCATTCATAACTTTGATTTTTCTCATCTTAGATCTACTCAACAGTCTTTTGCTGGTCCAAGTACTTATGTTATCCATACACCCACTGTTCAAACAACTCCATTCTATTCTCCTCCTCCTTTCATAAACCCTCCACTTGTAAACCCCCCATTTTTTCCACAACCTCCTATCATGGCAACATGGTATGCTCCCCTAGTCATTCCTTTACCTTTAGCCAATCTGCCACAGGACTATCAGTCTAAGATCCCATTATATGATGCTAGTGGTACTATTATTGCTCAAAAACATGTGGACAAGATGAATGACTATAATTTTGATAGAAATGAGATAGATGATGAGACCATTAAACTTATATTATTTGCTCAAAATTTAGGGGGAGAAGCAAGAAAATGGCTCAAAGGCTTAACCCCTCACAGTATTAATGATCTCCAAGCTTTCCATCAAACATTCATAAACAAATGGCAAGTTAGGAAGAACCCTCTCCAAATTCTTTCAGAATACAACAATCTCAAGAGAAATACCGGGGAAAGTGTTCAAGATTATTGCACTAGATTCACTAGTGTTTATAACGCACTACCCCCAGATTTGAAACCTCCACAAGGCTCAGCTTTGGCCAAATTCCCTGAAGGATTTGATCCTGAAATGGCCTACCAACTAAGAGAAAGGGATCCCTTAAGTTTAGAAGACATGCAAAAGGGAGCTCTTAGTGTGGAAAAAAATCTGATTGAGAAAAGAGCTAGAATGAAGACTGAGAAGAGGGTATCATATAGGGATGAGACTACACCTTCCACATCTAACTCAAAACTGGAAAGGATGATGGAGAAGATGATGGAGAGAATGAGCATATATGAGAGAGCTCAATCTAGAGAAAATCAAACAACTCCTCAAAACAAGAACCAATCCCAAAACCAAAATCAGAACTTTAGGGGAAATCAACCTCAAAACAGACAAAGAGATGTTGATCAGCAGATCAGACCTCATTTTCAAGAAAATTATTTCAATGAGGCTGAAGAAACAAATTAACAAATAGAGGATGATCACATAAACATGCTGGGAGTAAGCTATGAGGATTCTGATTTCCTCCATGATAAAAAAACAAGGTCTATATACACCCTATGATGATAGAAGACCAGAAACTGAATACTATGAACCAGACTTTGAAAAATCCATCATAGGATCACCTAAACAATATGACCTAAGAAGTAAAAAGAATCAAGAAAATCCCAACAAGAAAACCTCTGAAAATTCTGCCAAAAACAGCCCTGTAAATACTTCCAAAAAAACAATAGAAAATCATAAAACAGTGGCTGAAAGTTCTGATCCAAACAAGGGAAAAAACACCCAAATCAATGAAAAATAGAGTGGTGACCCTAGCAGCACTAGCATTTCAGCTAATGCTCTTGAAAAAACCATGTTAACTATTGTAAATAGTAGAAATCAACAATTTTTTTTCCTGATGAATCAATGACTAAGAAGGCTGAACCAAACATTTTCAAAAATCAAATTCCCTTTAGCCTAGAGAGTGAAATTGCTAAGATTAAAATCTTTGTCCCACTCACTGAGTTAGTCACTCAAAATGAATATAGATGTCAAGTTTGGAAAGCTCTGAACATAGAGGACATTCATGATACTGTTAACTTAAATGATGATACACCAGAGCTTTTGTTTGGTCCTACGATTGAAGGAAATTTTCAAGAAGGAACTACCCCTCTATTCTACATTAGTTTGAACATCCATGATAATATTTTGCACAATGCCATGCTTGATTCAGGGGCATCACATAATCTCATGCCTAAATTAATAATGGAAAAATTAGGCCTTGACGTAACTAGACCTTATAAGGATTTTTATTCCTTTGATTCAAGCAGAGTAAGATGCCTAGGCTTTATAAAATATCTCTGTGTTAACTTAGCTCAAATCCCAGCCAAATATTAGTGATGGACATTGTAGTGGCTGATATACCCCCCAAATATGGCATGCTTCTTTCAAGATCATGGGGTGCTAAATTGCAAGGTACTATGCAAATGGATATGACTTATGACACCATCCCTATCTTCAGTCAACCTAGAAGACTCTATAAGGAAACACATATGAAATACATGGTGAGTAGCCAAGAAAGACCAGAAAACTCTCCTCTTTATTCCATACACACTAACCTTGACTCATTCATTCTTTATAATAATGGGATTCCTAATGAGCAAGAGTTAATCAATAAAACATCAGCAAATGTAGTGGTCACTCCACATCCAAACATAATGGAAATTATAGATGAAGAGGAAAACAAAGAGAAAATAAAAGACAGTTTGCTAACGCAGAAAATTACAGCAAACAGATCACAGGTCTAGAGGTCCAAAGCAATCATAAAAATAGTGCAGATCCTGAAAATCAAAGAATAAGACCTCAAAACATTAAAAATATTGAGGAACAAAACAAAATTCAGCATAGTACAGACCTGCAGGAACAACACAGTGACATATTAGGCAAGAAAAACAAAGAGGACAACAATAAAATAAATGACAAATCTGAAAACATTCCTCTTTGGAGTATGTGTTTTGATGGGTCTTGCTCTAAAACTGGTGTAGGAGCATGGGTGCACAACGCCGAAAACAATCATGCTGAGGGTCATTCCTATAGATTAAACTTCCAATGTACAAACAACATAGAAGAGTATGAAGCTCTCCTTTTAGGCCTGAATTTATTGAAGAAAGTAGGAGCCAAAAGAATAAAATTTCATGGGGATTCAGAATTGATAATTAAACCAGTAAATGGGGAATACACTGCTAAACATCCCAGACTTCGAGCCTATAGAGATGCTGCCATGGACTTGTTGAAAACATTTTCTGAATTCCAACTCATCTTTGTCCCAAGGGACCAAAACATTCTTGCTAATGGGTTAGCCTTTACTGCTAGAACTTGCCTAACACCTTATGAAACCAAGCGATGCACCACCCAAGTCAAATATAGACCAGCTGTCCCAGATAATGAAAACTACTAGCAAGTTTTTGATGGAGATAAAAAAATAGAAGACTTCCTACAGTCCAAAAATGAATTTGAAATACCAAACTCAGATTCGGAGTATGAACAAGATTGTCCTAATGAAGAAAAACCACTTTTTGAAGAAAAAAAGTCTCCTGAGATTGCTAAAATAAATCTGTTAACCCATGAACCCAAACATACAACAGAAAATAGCACATATTTAGAAAATGAAGACTTAGAAGTGTTGCAATCTAAAGATCACAGCTTTCAAAAAGGACTGGTCCCATTAGAAGAATTGTTTGACTTGAATGATATTGCCAAAGAGCCAAAACTGGAACCTATTGAAACTGAAGTGGAAGAATGCAACATAGGCAGTGAGAAAAAGTCCAAAATGATCAAACTATTTAAAACACTGCCAGATCACATTAAACCGAAATACATTGAGCTTTTTAAAGAATTTTCTGATGTATTTGCATGGATTTATGAAGATCTGAAATCATATGATACAGAAATAATCTAACATAAGATACCCCTCAAAGAAAACCAGAAGCCTTTTAAACAAAAATTGCGCAGAATCAACCCTGTTCAATTACCTCTGGCAGAGAAAGAGATTAGAAAAATTTATGATGCTGGAATTGTATTCCATGTTAGATACTCAGAGTGGGTGTCTAGTCTTGTATCTGTTAGGAAGAAAACAGGAGAAATAAGGCTTTGCATTGACTTTAGAAACTTAAACAAAGCCTCCTTAAAGGACAATTATCCCTTACCCAAAATGGATCATATCTTACAAAGGGTAGTTGGTTCTAGAAGAATTTCTTTGCTAGATGGCTTCTCAGGTTACAATCAGATATTGGTACATCCTGATGATCAACATAAAATAGCTTTTACTACACCTTGAGGTACTTTCATGTATTTGAAAATGCCCTTTGCTTTAATGAATGTTGGTGCCACATTTCAGAGAGCAATGGATATTGCATTCTCAGAAGAAATAGGTTACTTCATAGTGATTTATTTAGATGACATCATTGTCTATTCTAAAACAGATGAAGAACACCTAATACACTTGAGAAAATTCTTTGAGAAATGCAGAAAATATGGGTTATCTTTAAATCCAAAGAAAACATTGTTTGGTCTCCAAGAAGGTAAACTCCTTGGACGTATCATATCTGAAGAGGGAATAAGGATAGACCCAAAGAGGATTGATGGTATATTGCAAATCAAACATCCTAGAAACATCAAGAAACTTCAATCTTTCATTGGGAAGATTAATTTCTTGAGAAGGTTCATACCCAATTTAGCTGAACTCCTTAGAAACATGACAAATATGCTTAAAATACAGGAAGGAGTTAAATGGACCTTAGAAGCAAAGAAGTCATTTGAGCTGGTAAAACAAGCACTTACCAAAACACCAGTTCTTATTAGTCCTAATTTTACAAAAGATTTCTTCATTTTTTCATTTGCATCAAAACACCTAGTAGTTGTTGTCCTATTATAGAAAAACTTGAGTGGACAAGAGCAGCCAATTGCATTTTTCAGCAAGGCATTAAGAGATGCACCTTTGAAGTATAATATAATGGAAAAACAAACCTTTTTCCTTAGTCAAAGCCTTAAAAGACTTCAGAGTTTACATTTTACACTCCCACATCATAGCATTTGTGATTCATTCAGTTGTAAAAGACATTGACCCAAGATCCAGATGGCAAAAGAGGAAAGTGGATTGCTGTAATTTTAGAATATGACTTAGAAATCAAGCCCACTAAGCTCATAAAAGGTCAAGGTCTAGCAAGAATTATGGTTGAATCCAACTTTCAAGCTCTTGATATAAACATGTTTAATGCATTAGATGAACATGAGGAGTTGACAGCTCCAATTATTGAAGATCATTTTTTGAATTCATCTTGGTATGCTGATATTTTGTATGTTTTGCTCAATCTAAATTTCCCTCCTGGTTTGTCTAAAACAAAGGCAAGATTTTTAAATTTGAAAGCTGTAAATTACCATATTTTGGATAAATGTTTATATTGGAAAAATGCTAGTGGATTATTGCTTAAATGTTTTCCTGAGAATGATGCATATAAGATCAAGCACGAGTTTCATGAAGGAGAATGTGGAGGCCACCTCTACTAGAAGTCAACTACTAACAAAATCCTTAGAGTTGGCTATTACTGGCCCACCCTCTTTCAAGATATCCACAAAATGATTATTGCCTATCACAAATGCCAAATTTTTTAAGGCAAAAGAAATTTGCTTCCCTTACCTCTGCAATCAATCACTGTTGAAGCTCATTTTCAACAGTGGGGTCTAGACTTCATTGGGGAAATCCATTCTTCCTCATCTTCACAACATAGATGGATCCTCACAGGAACAGAATATTTCACCAAATGGATAGAAGTCCTCCCATCTAGAAATTCCATAGACTCAGTCATCATTTCATTCCTTGAAAACCATATACTGTCTATATTTGGTTGTCCTAGAAAGATCATAAATGACAATGCTGCTGCATTTGGATCTAAAAACATGGTATAATTCTTTCATAAATATCATATTATATTGGGTCATTCTACAGCTTATTACCCTCAAGGTAATAGTTTGGCAAAATCCTCAAATAAACGTTTGGTAAACATAATCAAGAAGTTGCTGGCAGATAACAAGAAATCATGGCACAATAAGCTAGTACATGCATTATGGGCAGACAGATTGACAATTAAGAAGTCAATTAGAATGTCTTCTTACCAGCTAGTTTATGGAACTGATGCAATATTTCCAACCAGTTTAGGAGTGCCAGTCATGAAGTTGATCCAAGAAGTAAAGTCTGAAGATGATGATATGCCAAGAAGAATAAACCAGACTATACATCTACAACAAACTAGAGAGGAAGTCTACATCAGAGCACAGAAACTATAAGAAAACGTTAAGAATTTATTTGACAAAAGAACCAAGGCAAGTAATTTTAAAATTGGTGATAAAGTTTTAAAATGGGATTCAAGGAGAGAAGATAAGGGAAAACATGGAAAATTTGATAATTTATGGCAAGGCCCTTATCTTTTTCAGTCTGCCATTGGAAACAATGCATTCTTTCTGCAAGGATTAGATGGAGCTGAATATTTTGGAGGTCCTGTCAATGGCAGGATGCTCAAACATTATTTTTGTTAACATATCCTACATCAGATTCTTTCATGTTTCATTGTATATAACACTGCTTTTCAATTTGAAAAATACAAAAATACAAAAATACAAAAACAATATAAAAAGAGAAAAAGAGGGCAGAAATAAAACAAGAAAGGTATAGCCCCATACCAAAAAGAAAAGAAAATCTGAAAGTGTGCAAGCTTAAATGCCACTACCAAAAATAACACTGTTATTTAGTCATACAGCCTAATCATAACTAGATAGATTTCAATTTACTGCTGATAGGTTAGTGAATTAGATTTGCCAAATTGTTTAATATTGGCTTATCAATAGATTAGATTAAGATAGAAAGAAGTGGCTCTAATCAGATCAAAACTTGAGCCACAAAGAAGAAAAAGAATGGTTCAAACATGCTTAAAATCTGAACCAAGAAAGAATAGGAAAAGAACAACTCTAAATAGACTAAAACCAGAGCTGAAAATAAGAATGAAGGATGTTTTTTATTTTTCAGATCTTAAGCCTTCACAATTTTGTTTTAAATTTTTTGTAAATAAATTATATGTGCATCTTGTACATACAGCCATAGACACCATAGCAAATCAGATAGCCTAATCCTGGTTTGGTTTTGTTTTAGATTTTCTGTTTTAGAATACAGAGAGTAAAATCTATCAAACAGTTTAATCCTGGCAGGTAGTAGCTTAGGTAGAGAATCAATGAGTTTAATTGTTTAATCTGAACTCATGGAAGAAATAAGGGTAGATTTAGATTAGTTTCCTACTTTCAATAAAAGAATAAAATATTGATGAAATTTTTTTGCAAGTCCAAGTGTACCTTATGAAGAAAAAATGTTAGGAAAAGTAGGTTGTGTAGGTAGAATGTTTGGGAGAAATTTGTTTGCTGATATGAAATATTGATCATCTTTTCTAAACAGCATGATCAAAAAAGAAAGGTTGTAAATGGATAAGGCACAGGTCTACATCCCATAGATCAATCTCTGAAGTGCTTGACACCTCCAAGGAGCTGCCATCCCCAAGTGGAGCCACTGTTAGCCATCAGTAAATTTTTGTCATAGCAAATGATGGCTAAAACAGGTCTTGAGCCTTCAAGAGATCATTTTCACAGAAAATTTCTCATTCTTGAAGCCTTCTGGTGCTTTCCAACTCAAGAGTAATATTCACTGCTGTTTCATTCAAAAATCCACCAAAAAACCCTGCTGATATCAAAAGAGATTGTTTTTTAGGCCATTTTCCATCATTTACTAAGCCTATTTTATTCATTTTTTCCTTTTATTTATCCTCCATTTTCTTCTGAAAATCCCCTTTTCTCCTTCTTATTTACCCTTCATTTTCCTGAAAAACCTTCAAAAATCCCTTCTAAACTTATAAACAATCCTTTTTATGATTTCAATCACCCCTTTTTTTTTCCTATCAAAACCTAAAAAACCACTAAAAAACCCACTTTTTGGCCTAAAAGATAGTCCTTTAACCTTTGAGGTTTTAAGCCCCCGAGGGCTTAATCTTCTGTCCATTTTTCCATATAACCCAGCGCTATGACCAAGCGCCTAAACCCCTCAGACCCCATCACATCGGCATTTCCTCCATAGAACCGCATTTTCCTTTGCAAACTCTCCACCCTGATATCAATGCTCCGATGAGATCTACACCATCGATCCATAAGATCCGACGGCCCTCATTTAACCCATTGATCACCCCATCCCCGCCACTTCCTTAAGCCCTTTTTTATCCACCCCCGGTCTCCTACTCCTCCACAGGACTGCACCTTCTCCGCTCCATTAAGCTCATTTCCCTTGGTATTTACCCCCGCATCCATGGTAAACGCTTTTCCCTTTGTTTTTTTCCCTTCCACACTTGTCAAATTCTGGAGAAATATCAGCCGTAGATCAAAGGCCTCAAGCCTTGATATGAGGGCCACCATGCTTCCCCTCTCACCCTCCATTCTCCTGACTGATATCCATCCATCCACCCTCGCAATCGATCTACACTGTGGATCTTATGGATCTAACGGTTCCCGTTTGATCCGACATCCAACCCCACCAATCAACCATCCCACTACCGAACAAAGGAGCTGACGTCATACTCTGGGCCCTACCTTCCACCCATAAAACTATTCCCCAGTCCTGTTTTGACACCTGGTTCCCACTTCATCCTCGCCCATGCACCTTTCCCCATCGCGCTCCTCCCCCACCGCTGGATCTACACCTCATCATCCAACGGTCCACATCGCGTTTCGCGCGGATTTCCGTGTCAGGGTTTAACGACCCGGATGAATGCGAAATACGCGGTATTGGGGAGGACACGCGTCGCCTGACGGATGATATCGCGTTCGTTTAGGCATAAACCGCTTACCGCCTGATTGCTGTGCGAAAACCGCCGATGGTTTTCGCAAAACCACCCATCCACATTTTCACGCCTATAGTCAAATTAAACCCTATTTTCACAAGTTTCGTCCGCAGAACCTCCTCCTGCATGTATTTCCTCCTCCTCACTACTCCTTTTGCCCTCTGCTAGCCTTCATAGCAGTTTTATCCACATAACGCAGGGTTTTATAATAATTTGTGTTTTGTTGCAGGTTTCATGGCGGTTTTATGACACATAGCCATCCCACAATCCAATAAAGGGACAGAGGTTGAGGGTGATGATCCTCAGAGCCCGATCAAAAGAAAAAGGGACAAAAAGGGGTCGAATTTCATGTTTTTAATCAATGTTGCATAAACATTGGTTATTCAAATCAAACCCCCACGCGCTAAAGACACGTGTCCATAGAAAATGGAAAGTCAATGAATATTTAAAGATAAAGGGTTAATACATAAAGATTGAAGATCAAGGAGCTTAACCCGACAGTTAAGGATAAAGCACAATTAAATATGATTAAAGGAACAAGCCTAAAGTACGAAACCAAATCCAAATCAGTTAAACAGTCAGCAAAAGGACAATTGAAGACCGAAGAAGAATAAAGAAGGCATGATCAGCCTTAAAGCACAAAATTAGAGTTAAATCAGTGTTTTAAAGTATTAAGACACGCAGATCAATAAAGAAAGGCTCCAAATGCCACATCAGTGAGGCAATACATCCTAAAGGAGATAGAAATGCCATCTGCTAGCTGATTTCACCTAAAAAGAATACATATTAATTGAATAGTCAGAGATATTTCTAAAGACAACTCAGAAGTGATTGCCAGCCTACCACAAGCCTCGAAAGTCAACAAGAGTGATTGAAGTAGATAAAAGTTAATGTAAAATTAATTAAAACAGGGTTAAAACATATGAAACTTCTCCATAAGGCCTCCCAAAGGCCGAGAAGCATTTACTCTGTATTAATTGAACAATTAAACCTTCTTTCCACTCCACCTCCTCGATTCATCTATAAATATCATAAGAAGAGCCCATTGTAAAAGGTTGGTATTTGAATACTCATTGAATTTAAATAGCTATTGAGGCTGCTGAAGCTCTATTTTGTAATTGAAGAAAGATAGGCTGAGAAGAGAGTTTTGAAGCTGTAAAGACCCACTAGACTTGAAGATTGTAACTGGTTTGAACATCAAATATACAAGCTCATTTATGGGATCCTGGTCTATGTCAATGGTGATGTTCTTCTTACTATAATTGTTATTTTTCTCATGTTTTCCATATTGTCCATTTTATTCGATAAAGAACAACAAATATAGATTAGGATTTACTACAAAGTACCCTATTTCTCACTGATAAATATTTATCTTTATGTTTTCTTCTGATTGTGTTTTAAGGATAATTCAATAGAGTATAACCAGTGAGGTGTTGGTGAGCCCATGTTTACTGAGTATAGCTTGAGATATTGTCTTTGAACATTCTTGAAAGTCTGCTAATTAAAGTTGAATTAGAGAAGTTTATGGTTAGCCCTGTCCTCTAGTTTATCTCCAACAGTTGCTTTGAAAAGATCCCTTAAGAGTATGTCAAAAGCAGGTTAGGTTAAAATTCTTTACCTGATATTAGGCTACTTTTTATGTTTATCTTGAATGTTTTCCTTATGAATATGCTGAAAGTAGGATAGGTTAAAAGTCCTTACTAGATCTTATGCTATTCTTTGTTTTATCTTTAATGTTTTCCATTGAGAGTATGTTGAAAGCAAGTTAGATTCAAAGTTCTTACTTGATCTTAAGTTATTCTTTGTTTTCCTTTGAGTATGCTAAAAGAAAGCTAGGTTAAAAGTCCTTACTTGATCTTAAGTTTCCCTTTGTTTTCTTATGTGTTTGATTCTTTCATCACATTTCTTAAATGTTCCATACCATAAATCAACTTAAAGAGATCTTTTGACATAGGTGACTTTCCCCATAGACCACTCTTGAAACTTACTGTGCAATTAAATCCTTTTGTGACTCCATAGCCCAATGGATTGATACTATTTCTTACCTATCGTATCAAGTGAACCATTTTCTACCTACTCACACCTTTACCCTTCAAAAAGACTTCCTTCATTTTGATGATGTTCATCCCAACCAAAACAAACAAAACCCTTGTACTTTATAACTAGCCTAAAATCATATCATAAGCCTTAAAGATCATATCTTTGCAAACACTTATATAGAGAGATCTCTCTCTAAATCCAGGAGGGCTAGATCCTAGGATTCCAAAGTGGTTTTGATGTAGGCTCTGCAGCGTTTATTCTTGCCAATCTTGCAAACTATGGAGACCTAACAAGTTATCACTCGGGGATAGATATATCCTAGTACATGCCATATTGCAGCAGATTGGGACGTATTGGGTTATGCTATATTGTATACCTGATAGCATCATAGACAAATATAATTTTATTTTGACTAATTTCATTTGGGTGAGTCAAAATATGTTTGGGAAATTCCACTTTGCAAAATTGGAGAGCATCACTACTCCAAAAGAGAATGGGGGATGGGGTTTACTGGATATAAGTAAATTTGGGTTGGCGCTTCTCCTCAAATCCTTTTTGCGCGGACATCATACAGTGGTCATGTGGTAGGAAATCATATTCACGAAGTACCTGGACGGTCAAGACATCACTTCCTAGTACAGGACGGGTACACTTGGGTTGTATGTAGGCTCGTACATTTAGAGGAGTATGCACATAGTTAAGGGGCTTTGCTTGCAATTTGGTATGGAGGTTCCGGAACGGGACACAAATCATCATGGTGTCTGATAGAATCAAGGAAGTGGTTGGGCCACAACAATTGTTGGAAAACTTATTGCACTATCTACACACACGGGGGTACTTCTACCTCTATCATATCATCGAGCAATGGAACGGTACAACGCCGATATGGAAAGGTGTCGAGGAAATTCATATTCCGGTGCAACTACATGATGAATGGAATAAATACAATATATCACTAAAATAGGTAGGTTTAGGTGTTGGGATAGATATTGGTCATATTACTTGGGCTGGCACATTAAGCAAAAAAGGGATGGTGGTAGCTGAACTATATTTGGATATAATCATAAACTCCCGACGAGTACTAACATGTATGGACGCTAAAAATTCCTCATAATAAGAATCTCTCATGGGAAAATCTAAACAATATGGGTCTATAGGGGCTGGGAAGATGTCCTTTGTGTTGTAATGATAATGAAAATAATTTCCATTTGTTTATTGCATGTCTTACTACTTATCTGGTTTGGCAGGGTAATTTTCAGCACTCAGTGTTTCCATATAGGAACTTCACTCACTTACAGGAATGCTACACATGATGGATGGTGAGGGATGGAAAACATAAATCAGTACCATTCTATACAATATGGGAAATATGGAAAGCACGAAATTCTCTTATATTTTAGGATCTTCAGATAAATATTGAATGCATCATATATAAAATCATTACTTGGATGGATGCGTCTGCAATGGTCCCGAGACCGCCACAAACCCATGCTCATAGAGCCACAGAATATCAACCTATATTCCTGGTAGGCTACTTTGATGGGGTTGAATAGGGTCACATTTGCAGTGGTGGGGTTTGGTTATGGCTGAGCCACAACACTCGATATAAAATCCATTAGAACAAAGGGTTAGGTACAAATACGAGGGCAGAGGTCCTTGCGTTATATATTCTCCTTTGGTTTGCTCAGCATTTGTCCTTGGATACATTACATGTTTATGGTGGTTCACAAGTCATTATACATCATTTAAACAGGGGATCTTATTTCTCACCACCTCTTCTTATAGCTTGGATGGACCATATATGCACTCAAGGACACCTTCAGATCCATAAAATTCATTCATATATATTGGGAGCATAATGAGGTTGTAGATGCACTGTCAAAGAAGGGAATCACTGCAACTTTTGGTCACATACATTGTTTTGTTGTCTGATGGCAGACATGGGCTGAGGGAAATATCACTATGTCATGTGTTTTTTCCTCTAAGCTGGATAGACATGCCTAGTGCTTTGATGTTACTTGGTTGTAGTTTTTTCCTTCTTAATGCTAGTAGAAATGCATATTTGTTTTTGATAGTTTTGCGGTAGTTTTTTTCCATGCAATGTTTTGGAAAATTGGGAAAATGGATCACAT
Source organism: Pinus albicaulis (assembly GCA_034641835.2). NCBI lineage: Eukaryota > Viridiplantae > Streptophyta > Pinopsida > Pinales > Pinaceae > Pinus > Pinus albicaulis. The sequence continues at coordinate 733,250,809 of CM076579.1, forward strand.
AGTGGCCACTCAGAATCATCCAATAATGTTGTATATTTTTCCACTTTGTAGACTAGTTTACTATTCTCTTATGACTTATGATGTTTGATCTAAAAATTTCTAATATATACACTCGTACATTATATACACCAAACTTTTTTTATCTAAAAGAAAAGAAAGAAGGAAAAAAAAAATCATTACATAAAATTCTTGAATTGCATATTTAGATTGAAGAATTTGCGATATCAAGGCCCATGAAATGGAGGTGAATGAATTCATTGCATATTAGGGTAATTTGCTAAATGACGACTAGTTTGAAAATATCTTTAAAAAATGACTTGGTAAATCGTGGAAAATAAAGCTAATATAAAGCACTCTCCCAAGCATCACTACTACCATTCATAATTGATTTAGAGAGTTTCGCCAAGCAATACTCATAAAATTAAATAATTGTTCAAACTCAATTTCCCACTTAAGTTGGTATGAACAAAGGAACAAGAAAAAGTTCTTAGTTGATTGGTAATGGATTTATTTTGATTGTTGAAGGTTTCTTATTTCAACTTATGGTGGATGAGGTTTTCTTAACTATTTTTATTTTTTTAATTGACGGCCTATATTGATTCTCAAGGGAATATGTTCATCATATGCTTAGTCTTAATGCTTACCAACAGTTTTTGTTACAGAGTCTAAGATGAAATCTCAGATACACTCTCCATTACATTAATAAAATAAAGTTACATATATACATGAGGTATAGTATCAAGATAAGGGAGCTATCTTGGATGCACAATAAGTTGGTTGAGGGAATATCTCAACCTCACACCAAACTAGGAACTTAGTTTTAGCTAACCTATGGAATAGGAACAGACTCTATACATAGATAGTCACAACTGAAGACAAGTAGGAATTACATATTCCAATGCTCCCCCTTAATGACTACTTGTCTCAATATCCATCTGCAAACTCTACAACTGGTCTTGTTTGGTAATTACACTGGTTCTATTTAGTAATTACACTTTGTATCTTGTTCATTCTATTGTTGATGTCCATATAAAGGAACAACCATCTACCGAAATGCATGGGTTTGAAACCGCTGCAACCGCCAGTCTACTATGAAGTCCTTCACATACATGGTTCATCCAACCTCTTGATGAACTCCCCCTATATTAAATAATTTCACCTCATGGAGTCTAAAACCAATACGGCCCACCCAAGTGTATCCATCCCTTATGACACACTCTTCCAGGGTGTTAAAACTTTTTGACAGAGGGAACATATAACAAAGGGGTATGCATGCCTCTCTAGGTCTTACAGCATGTACAAACAATAAATGACATGTAGATTTGCTCTAATTGCAAACTGTGACTCATACTCTACCATGGTCATGACTCTGTTCTACAAACATAAACAAACTTTGACTACATCATTCATATGCTAGAACACACCACTTCTTTGGCTTTGTACTTTGAGTCTTTGGCATCTTCATTTTTGACTTTGGCATGTTGGTATGCAAATTCTAGTTGTGGTCAAACATAAGAAAATGATATGTCGACGTCCATATAAAGGAGCAACCATCCACCAGAATGCATGGGTACCAACCACTGAAACCACTGGTCTTGTAGGATGGCCTTCACATACATGGTTCTGTCAACCATTATCACTGCATACATGTACCTGTATCTACAAATCCCCCTCCAACATGGGTTTTATCGGATGACTCGTAACCATGTTAAAAAAAAATGTTTGAATGGATTAATATAAATCCCACTGGTCAACTCTACAAAAGAGAGTCTGAACCAAGAGAGTCTGGCTTCTGCAGAACACTCTTCCTTCATCGGTGAACTCTCACCAGTAGTAGATCTGTCTTAGATCTCTTTGGAAAAATTTTTACCAGATCCCTTCATCAGCGACCTTGCACCGGATTTCTTCATCGGCGAAATTTCACCGGATCTCTTCATCAGTGGGTGAACATTGGCACATACCTGTTTCCAGTCCACTTCATTGTTACACGTGGTTTCTGGCTGACCACAAACCAACACTGCAAAATGGTTTCTGGCTGACCATGAGCCTATAGAAACAAAGTGGTTTTGAGATTACCATGAACTTTACGAGGATACACATGCCTTACAAGGCTTACAACACAACTCCAACTCTTGGAGTTATCAGGTACATACTTTACAAATACCACTATAAAAAACATCCTAGACTTGCTTACAATTTAAAATGTTTGACTCATAATACAAAATTCTATTAAGTCTATTCCAAGAAACTCATAAAAAACTCACACAAACTCGATTGATGTCCATCATAATAATTTTTGCTGCTTCATTACCTCTTCTTTTCGTTTCTCACATCTTGGGCATCTTTGTCTTTGTCAATTGAAACTTGGAAATTCGCGTTTCACCTATCATTTGTTAGAGTAGCCAATTCTAACAAAATAACTTCATATTGTGATGGCTAATCTCAATATGTATATTGATTTTGATTCCAAAATACTTTCACCATAAAAATATTGTTTACCCAAGCGTGTAAAAACAACCGTGCTACACATTGCGGTTGCACCAGTGAGGCAGCACCAGTGAGGAAAAAGCGCACAACCTTCAGCCAGGTCAATCCCAAACACAGGAAGCTAAAAGCATCCCAACAACTTCGCGTGCTTCTGCACCTCTTCTGACACCTACAGAAGACCCAATAATCTATCAGCCTCTTCTCTATACAAGGCCACATTCACAACACCAGTAGCCAACATAACTGACACTCGCACCATGTGACCTTTGCAACATAAATGGATGTGGTCACTGCATATAAATCATGGGGCTTTATCTCATCATATAAAGCACCATCTTGGCACTCGACTCTTTCAACTGCCCAATCACACCACAAAACAAAAAATCTTCAAACCTGAAAGCTGTCTTGTTCAACTCAAGCATGTGGGTGAAGCCACCACCAATTGGTTCCAACGAACAATTAAAACAAAATGAAACCAAAACAAAAAAAACCAACATTTGAGGACTCGGCCCTTCTCAGTGGCCTCGTCCACCCTCTCGCCAAACAACAACCATGCAGTCAAAAAATCAATGATCCGATCTAGAGCAAAGAACACAGGCAACCAACAAAGAACACAGGAAACCATCCGCTGCATACCAACACTTCTGATCTACGCTAGCACTTTCGGTGACATTTGACATCTCCAAGCGACCTCATTCAAATAGTAGCAATTAAAAATCATTGGCATCCTTCCATCGATAGAATCACTAAGCACCAGACATACTAGTAAATTGCAAACAAACCACGTAGCATACTGGAGCAGTAGCAAGGCACCAAGAATGATGAGGAGATCCCGCAAACAACAACAACTCACCAAAGGATCCACCCACGCTGCTATCTTCTCCACGCAACAACACCCTTCAATCCATCAATTCAAAGAGCAAGCAACTCTGTGATAAAGAATATCACGTATGACAGAAAACTTGGTTGCACCATACACCTGAACATTTCTGACAACACTTTTGCCATCAGTAATAGCAATGCTTGTTCCAATAGAAATTTTTGTTATAAAAAACGCAGCCTCCAGAATATCAATCCTTCTAGAACATGAATGAGTGCAAATTTATGCAGAAACTCAACACGTCTCCACAGATAAATGTGACAAAGCTCCACTGCCAGTAAACAAATCACTGGAGAAACACAGAATAAAAATTCCATACAGTGCATCATGGATCTACAAATAAATCAAAACACCGCCCACTAATAGACACGCAGGTCGCTCCAAATCACATACCATGCAAATTCACTTGCACGGACTACATGAACACATATTCGCTCCACAAATGTAGACAACAACAATTTGCACACCTCTATGAACCCACCCACATCGCTTCTCCCTGGCAGTTCGGTGTCTGAAGTCTCTGTGAATGTCCCTGGATCATTGTATTGATCAGTTGTAACTTTTCATCCCCCAAAATCCGTTATTGCCTCATCATCTGCATTTGAATCTGAGTACAGAGATGAGGAATCAGAAGGCATCATGAGGAGAGCGATAAAAAATGGAAGAACAACTCCGCTTGCTTTCTTTTCCATGACTGCGTCTCATGCTTTCCTTGCCTCCAGAAAGCTCTCGGCCTCTCACATAATCCCATTGCCATTTCTTCCATTCGGGCTCTAGAAACATGAGCATAGCTGTCGAATGAGATATAGATGACTCAGCTTTTGGGCATGGAGTCAAGCCATCTGGTACAATCCGACTCATACCATATACTGGTGCCTTTTGTCTCGTCCCTTTTGTCATCCATGAAGCCCGATGGAAGCAGAGGACCAATAGACCAAAATGGCTTTCTCAACTGCAATTCTACAATTGTTCAACTCTCACATTATTCCACTGTATTAGAGACAACCCAATCGGCTCCATGAGTAGATTGGAATGTTGTGTATATTATTTTGTGCACGACAGTTGACACATCCAACTCCTGAAGATAAGAGGGAATATCCGATATCTTCAATGCTGAAAAATCTAGGGATGTAGTTTATTAGCCTCTCATCATCATTGTTGAGAAATGGATGATGGCCATTTCCCACCAACAGATCCCAATAATAAATGGAGAAAACAACCACTGAATCTATCTAGAATGAAGCATGAGAATCTGAAATTTCTTGGCGACCCGATTGCACAGAATGGCAGATCTATTTTTCTCTCTCCGTAGAGAAAAGAACGAGGAATTCTGTGAATCGATGGAGAAACCCTCCTGCTTAGCCTCTTCTAAAATAGAATTAGACCTACCAGGGGAGAAAAGGAAGCGCTTGGAGCTCAAACCACACACCAGACCCGGGGGAAAATCGTTGGACCAAGACCTGCTGCTAGAATCAGAACATTTCTTGTCCTCCTCATATGTTATCACAAATCTCTTAGACTCATACATCGAATCAACGCTCTTCCGCCTATGACATATTCTATCACAACATAAATATCTCTTACTCGCCATGACCTCTGTCGCCGCCTTCATTTCTCATTGGTGAAAGCGAGGTTCATCCCGCTCAACACATCATCCATCTGAGAGTTGAAGGTGTTCTGCCTCAGTTGCTTTAGCGTGGCCAGAGATTGGTGAAGTTCGTCTTTGATGTCCTTGAATGAGAACTGTTACTTCCCACGGCCTGGGACGTGACTGCAGCAGTCGGTACTCCACTCCCTGAGCCCGCGAAGGGCCAAGGATCAGACCCATAAGGGCTCTTGATCCACACGGTGTGTCTCTAGCTCCAGCAAGAAACCATCTTTGTGATCATGGACACCTTCAACATTGGCTTCCTCGGTGTCGATAGGCCACAACTCTTCTTCCCACAGCTCCTTCATACTTCCTAACGACGTCGAAGATGAGGAACCCAAGTATATATCCATGCTATTTTATTCGAACCAGTAATCGGGGGTTCTTGATCATGTGGGCAGTCAACAATTCGATCCCTACCAACACCAACCAAAACCCAATGTATTCTCTAATTCATTTCTTGATTTTCCAGAGGCAGGCAATGAGCGTCGTTGGTCTGCTTCGAATCCCCTCCCGGCTACCGCTCATGCCCTGTCTCTGAAAGCGTTGTGGGCAACTCGGATTTCGTCTTCTCCACAACTGCAATGGTTCAACAACTCTGAGCACAGTGCCAAATCACTACTCAAACGAACGATGCAATCCAACAGGCCGCAAACAAAAACCAAAAACACTACAAAGTGTGGTCCCTCCAATCACTCGTCCAACAAAGGCAAACAAAATTTAATAAAACTATACCAATGCAGTCATTTATTTTCCTATGCCCAAGAAGGGCTAAAGGCCCTTACAGGCTCTGATACCAAGATGAAATCTCAGATACACACTCCATTACATTAATCAAATAAAGTTACATATATACATGAGGTATAGTCTCAAGATAGGGAAGCTATCTTGGACGCACAATAAGTTTGTTGAGGGAATATCTCAACCTCACACCAAACTAGGAATTTAGTTTTAGCTAACCTATGGAATAGGAACGGACTCTATACATAGATAGTCATAGCTGAAGACAAGTAGGAATTACATATTCCAACAGTCTCTTAGGTTGCATTAACTTTTAATAAATTTAAAAAATCAAATTCGTACCAGTTGCTCGCCGCCCACCAATTCCTTATGGATTTGAGATTATTCCAATTTTAATAAGTTTATATTCTAATTAGATGGGGAAATTAATATAGAAGAAAATTTTATTTAGCAAAATGGTCCATTTTACAATAAGATGTGTAATTCATTTTTTTTCTCAAGTTAAATTAGATTCGTGTCACTAGCTTCCGCCCACCAATTTCCTAGAAGTTTGAGATTAGTACAATTCTAATAAGTTCATATTCTAATTAGATGGGGAAATTAATATATAAACAAATTTTATTTAGAAAAATGGTCCATTTTACAATAAGATGTGCAATTCTTTTTTTTTCTAAAGTTAAAGTTGACCCATAACTTTTTTATACATAGTTAAGAACTAAATGTGTGCATTGGTAAGGCATTCTTCCTATTGCAATAGATTTTTTGTTGCAATAATTTTTTTTTATTTATTTATGAAGTTTTCAACTATATCAACCACATTAATATTTTTAATGTGGTTATACTAATAAGTAACACACCAATATAAAGCATGAAGCATAAAACCAAACTTAAAACACCAATATAAAGCATAAGCTTAAAACCAAATTTAAAACCAACAACCACTCCTTAAATTATTTATTTATTTATTAAAAAAAAAAATCATTGGGATATTATTTCAAAGAAAAAAATGGTATCTCTTTGTACAATATCTGTTATCATCGGAGGGATGGAAATGGTGTCTCTTTGTGCAATATCTGCTTATTTATTGTAGGGATTAATGTTTAATATTGTTTAAATTTTCATATGTCCATTGGGAAGAACTGAACAAGCATTTCAAAATTTGATGGGTATTGGAATGGATCTGTGATGACGAATAAATAGACTGATTGTATATGGGGGTGGGTGCTCAGGGATCGTAGTGGCCACTTCAATCGTGGATCCCAATGGAAATAGTGTGGGGGCTAATTTTCGAGACATGTGGTGTACTTAAACACTACCCACTGAACCAGAATCCAATTGGCCAGTTTTCGGAGTAAGCACACTTTCATTAAAAATACTACTCTTACATTAGATTAATCAAGAGTGCACTTCTATAAAATTAATCAGAAAAATGCGTACTTCTTTAGCCTCGGACTTTCAAGCCCAATTATTGGGGCTTTAAACGACATTATGTTGTTACCCAAAAATAGAAAAGCTCAAGATGCCATAACTTGTATACTAAATATGAGAGAAAACAACGCAAATGTGAGGATTATGGGAAAAGTAGGTTGTGTATAAAAATGGAGTTAAGGCATTCATTTGGCCCCATCACCGAGTCTAAAGGAGCAAAGTCAATATATTATTTTATTTTTATTATATAAAAATATAAAATAAGTTATTTATTTATTTACACCCCTTACCCTTTTATTTTTACATTATCCCATCATACACATTGAGTCTCAAATAGAGCTAGATACATTGAGATCAAGTATGGATAAAGATCACAACATAATGATATTTTATCTATGACATGCAAACAATATTTTATCTCAATGATATGAATCCACAATGTATGAGAAGGATGACGTGGTTCTTTGATCTGTTTTGTTCTAGGAGAATAAGTCTTTTTAAAAAATATTAAAATTATCTTTCAAAATAGATTTAGAATTGCAACATTAAATCCAAAACGTTAAGAATGTTTTCCAAAAAATATAAAATAATAACAACAAATTCTAAGTATTGCAACATTAAATCCAAAACTTTAAGAATGTTTTCCAAAAAGATATAAAATAATAACAACAAATCCTAAGTAACATTAAATCTTTTAGTAAGAAAACATCTAAATTTTTTAATCCCAAAGGTATTTAGAGTTTAAACTTAGGCTCTGATTCCAAATGTAACGACCTAAAATTAAATACATACAAATTAAATATATCAACTATGATATCAACACAAATCCTCAATTGACTAATCTAGAATTTTCAAAATATACATTAACATTAATAAAGAAGAGTACATACTTACAAAACAAAGAATGAAAATATGTCTTACAGGTGGTTTCTGGGTTTTGACACATCCCAATCATGTTGACTACAACAAAGTGTTGGGGATGATTCTCCACCCAACTGTAGACAAGCTACAACCAATATGTCTTGTAGTTGTCACCCCTGAGCTCTTAATCAACATACTACTACCAAGATTTTTGTCTCACAACATTCCCTTTCTCAAAGAATGAATGAATGAATCTTTTTCACCTCCCTTTTCAGCCATTAAATAGAACTAACTATTCTAAAATGGAAAGGAGACAGCATGTGGACAATCCATGTGTCACATGCAACTTTTATTTATTTTTATTTTATTTTAATTATTATTATTATTTTCTTCGTTATTTATTAATTTATTATTTCTTTTCTTTGTTATTTTCTATTTTATTTATTATTGTATCTTCTTTTTTATTTGTTATATATTTTTTATTTTGTTTTCTTCGTTTTATATATATATATATATATATAGAGAGAGAGAGAGAGAGAGAGAGAGAGAGAGAGAGAGAGAGATTGTGGGGCGTTACAAATATATTAAGAGAGCAAAGCATCAAGACTAGTAGATAAAGGGGGGGAACGGGAGCAGAAATTTAACATACATGAAGAGGAGATCAGGATGATACTGACACCAAGATGTGCATCTCTTTGGGGTTCCTATGAGGTGATAATGCACTTCTCTTTGTACACCTCCACTGTTGTAACTAGACTACCTTGCAAATTTTCCATAAGGTTCATTCCCCTTTCATCTAAACCAAAGATTGGGTCAAAAGCAATTTATTTCGACATATTTCACTCAAATTTAATAATGTGAGAGGGGGTGGTTCCAGATTCTATATCCTTACGACAATTTTTGTACCCATTTCTTTTTTGTCTTTCCACTAGAGCATTCCTCTCCCAAATTTCCTTATGAGTGACATTGAACACACTTGTAAGGAATTCCTTCATAGTCTAGGGCTTTAATTTGAGTTTTTAGAGCCCACATTGATGGCAATGGAGTCAGGTAGACCCGATGCCAAGTAAGACCAGCCAAGATTTGTGTCATTTTCATATAGCTTTTTTTCTTGTAGGAGAATTATAATTCATAATAAAACCCTAGGATATTCCTGATTTCATAAAATACCTCATTTTACTAGTACTACAGGGGGAGGGTTGGAATTCTGACCCATACCAAAATAACCGAGAGCCGGTCAAATTAGGCATTGAAATCCATCATCCATTTTTTAAGGAAGAGGAATTGTGAACCCCACTATCAGTGCCAATGTAGAAGCTTATCCACATCCTCCCTAGAATGTGTGATCCATCCTAACTATCCTTTTTTCTAGGATAATGCATCTAGGTAAGTAACCTAAAATCTTAGTGAAATGTTTGGCCATACAACTCCTCGTAACTTCCATATTCATCCTCTTACTTGTAAAGCTTCCTAATAAAACAACTTCTTCCATCCTAGAGATATCATTCAATTTGATATCATCTCCCAAAACCAAACTAGGCTCATATGCCTTCCTCTTCACGCATTTTTCAGTATTTTTCATAACATTCTTTGGCACTAGTTGCTAGGAGGGTGACCAGGAATTCAAGGAAGCATCTCTGCTCAGCATTTCCCAAGTTAGGATATCACCAGGAAACCAAGTGGAGAAGGTAAATAAGGGAGATTACTGGGACTAAGGAGATTGCACTGTTGAAACCACCTAATAGACTTTGTTGAGGAGAAGCATTGATCACAATAGAAGGTAACACAAATTTAAGCAGGGATCTTGGTGGAGTTGTGGGGGAGACAGGGGGGACCACAAAAGAGGAGAGTCATTAGGGTTGGGTGAATTATCGATGGGGAGGGGGGGGGTAAGTGGAGGGAGGTAGATAGGGGATGCATATTGTGTAGTGAAAAGGATTCTTTGACTCCGATAAAATGGGCTAACAGTACGGCGATGTCAACAATGTCAAGGGTGGGAAAATTGGAGGGGAAGACCAAATTTGAAAGCCATCACAAGGGTATTCAAAGTATTCAATTTGATCTACTTCTTTCATATTTTAGGGGAGGTTGAGGGACCATAGTCCCTATGCCTGATCTGAAAAACCTAAAACTCTAGAAACCCTCATCACCATACATTTTTACAATAACGTAAATTAACATATTATTAACTTTAAATTCATAAAAATTGATGATATAATTTTTATGTTTACAAAATTTTCTTTTTAAGGTAAGACACTGATGATTATTTATAAATCTAAAATAATATATTCAAACAATTGAAAGTACAATTTAATATAAACACAAAAACAAAGTAAAATAAGGTGAGCTGTAAAAGTATAATGTGTTTTAAAAATATTGTAAAGAGACTATTTCTTTAGAAATCATTACAAATGTCTTCTTATAATGCATGTGGAATGAGCAGAGTGGATTTATAAATCAAAAGACTAAGATTCATGTGGAGTGTATTAATGATTGTTAAGGCATTTCATGCAAATAAAATATTGTTGAGCCATGAGATTTCAGAGATCACAACTTGAGTTCTCAAAGTCTAATTTGGGAAAACAAAGCTCATTTTGAAAGCTATAATCATGAAGAACATGGTAATATTGGTTTCCATAGCTAAAATTGTACATATAATTACAAAAAAAATTATTGGAAACTTATTTATACTAGGGGGGGTGAATCAGTATGAACATCTAATGAATCATTTGTAACAATTTTTTACAAAAACATTAATTAGTAAATTAAACACTTAGATAACTAGTAGCACAGTACATGAACAAAAAATCTAAACATGCATGCAACTTCAAAACACAACATAATAAGAAGAAAAACTGAACACCATAGATTTTAGGTGGAAATCCTCAAGGGGAGAAAAACCATTGTACTATTTCTCTACTTGTGTTCTTCTTGTTGATCTTCAATATTTTATTTTTCATAGATTTGCTTCCCCCAACCAGCTATTAGAAACCACTCCCTCTACATAGATTTTCTAGCCCTAACCAGCTAATAAGCCCCAGCTACCTATCTTAGCAAGCCACCACTTGTCAGAGGCCCAAACCTCCTCAGTATTAATTCATTGAACACCACCAGCTAGGAAGCCCCAACCTCCTATCTTAGGAAGACACCACTTGCCAAGGGCCCCAACCTTCTGAAATACTTTTGTTGGTAGTACCCCAACCTTCTGAAATAATTTTTTTGGCCACTACCAAAAAGGAATCCTTAATTCCCCATCTAGCAAGACACAACTTTCTGGACGCCCAAATCTCCTCAAATACTTTTTTTGCCACTACCAACAAGGAAGCCCCAACTCCCTATCTATCAAGCAAGCCATAACTTTCCAAGAGATGCAACCTCCTCAAATAATTTGGACCACCCTTTTATACATTTTCATACTAGATCCTCTTCTGCAAAACTAACACAACAACCACATTCCTGCAGTCAACATAATCGGTAGCACCAAAAACTCACATAGCCATAGTCAAAGGGCAAGAGTAGAAACTCTCACTCAACCATACAACACAATCATAAAATGTAGTGTAATACAAGGCAATATACATGGTACATAGCATCTACATTGATGTACTAAACCTCTGCAACATTAACCCCAAACCTCACTACTTTTATAGGTATATTATCAACTTCAATCAGTTTCATTCTACACAATAAGGAAATTGATTTCTAACTAAGCCATAACAAATTTATGATAACTTTTTCCTCATCAAATTGGACCAAATATGTTGGGTATGTGTTATATTCTTTCCGGCGGGTAGTCCGCGTCCATGGTTTTGTGCATGGTTTTGCACATGGTATTGGGGTACGATGGTTTTCAGCCCCTGGTATTTTTGTAGATCCAGTCAAGGGAACTACGGTTATGTTCTAATCTAAGGTTTATGGATTGGGGTTAATGTATGCTTCGGCATGTATATATATGTGTGTTGTAACACTAAAAGGAATATAATGAAAAATCAAGCTGGTCGTCCCGATTTGGGATCCAGGGGAAAATCTCTGTGTTGATCTGTTTTATGTTTTATGCTCTCGCTATTGTTTATTTTCTGTTATAAGATTCATGTGTAGATAATTGCTGTTCAGGGTTAAAACCTACATTTGGTGTCAGAGCTGTTTCGGCTTCAAGGGGACGCCTTTGCTGCTAAGGGTTTTTAGTTCGGGCCTGAGGTAGACCCTGTTCAGTGGGAGATCTGCGGGATCGATTCTTGCGGTGAGAGAAGATGGCGAGCGGCGGAAAGATAGAGATCGAGAAATTTAATGGTCAAAGTTTTGAGTTGTGGAAGCTCAAGATGGAGGATCTGCTGGTGGATAAAGATCAGTGGATCGCGGTAGATCCAGGTACTAAACCAATGACAATGTCAGATGAAGACTGGAAGAAATTGGATCGGAAGGCTAAGAGCACAATACGGTTGTGTGTCTCAGATTCAGTATTGTTGAATGTATCTGGGGAAGCTACGACGAAGAATTTGTGGGAAAAACTTGGGACTTTGTACCAATCTAAGTCTCTGGTGAATAAGTTGTTCCTGCGGAAAAAGCTGTATAACCCGAGGATGAAGGATGGAGACTCGGTGACAGAGCATCTGAACGCCTTAAATATTATGGTAAGTCAGCTGTCATCTGTTGATATTAAAATCTCAGATGAAGATAAGTGCATCAGTTTGTTGTGTTCTCTACCAGACTCGTGGGACAGTCTGGTTATTGTAATAGGTAGCAATACAACTACCTTGAATTTTGATGACATTGTCTCAGCCTTGCTGTCGGAGGAAATGAGACGGAGAAATATGGAGGGTCAGAATGGAGATGCCTTATCTGTACGAGGAAGGTCCCAGAACAGAAACAAGAATAAGGTTTCGAGTGGGAGATCTAAATCTAGAGGGAGATCTAAATCTCCTGGAAAGTTTGCAAAGGTGTGCTGGAAATGCGGAAAGGAAGGGCACTACAAAAAGGACTGCAGATCTAAAGCTCCTGAGAAAGGAAAGGGATCTGATGATGCTCCTTCTGCAGAGGCAAAAACCACCTCGGATGAAGGTGGGGATGTGTATTTGGCTTCTTCTTCAAATACACATGTAGATCATGAGTCATGGTTGATCGACTCAGGTGCATCCTCTCACTTCACTCCCCATAGGGAGTGGTTCGGCGAGTATGAGAAATATGATGGTAGTGATGTCTTCCCTTAGGGGATGATAAAAGGCTGCATCATTGACAGGAAAATTCAACTCGAAGCTACACAGGGAAGGATTAGAACACTTCCGGTGTTTCGCATATTCTCGCATCGTTTAAATCTACTCGTAAGCAAGATGGATGATGTGTAAACAAAGGTTCATGAAAGATGCCCCAAAGATGGTTCTAGCCACTAGTATTAATGCGGGAGTTCCCGGACCGAACTCGTACAAGTCACAAGGCAGCACGCTGGCCGATGGGTGGGGTTACTCGGTAACCAAAGTGGGACTCGCGAGCTCAGTCAGAAACCGGAGAAAAGACCATGCTCAAAGGCTTGGACATTGGAGAGAAGGGCCTTTGGATACTGCATAGAAATGGTATGGTAGAAAGTATGTCTAATTGCTCTCTGGATTTCGATTTCTGTGAACATTGTGTATATGGGAAGCAGAATCGGGTGAGTTTTCCCTCTGGTGCTAAGAGGGCGAACAAGATATTAGAACTTGTGCACAGTGATGTGTTTGGGCCTGTGTCAGTTCCGTCACTGGGAAAGTCTGTGTACTATGTTTCATTTATAGATGACTTCTCAAGGAATACATGGATATATTTCTGGAGGAAGAAATCTGAAGTCTTTGACAAATTTAAAGAATTTAAGGCTCTGGTGGAAAACCAGACAGAGAAGAAGATAAAGGTGTTGAGAACAGATAATGGTGGGGAGTTCTGCAAGAAGGAATTTGAAGAGTTCTGTAAGAAGTGTGGTATAGCACGACAGAAGACTACTCCATACACACCGCAACAAAATGGAGTTGCAGAAAGAATGAATAGAACACTGATGGAAAAGGCAAGAAGCATGCTCAGTGGTACCGGGTTAGGACAAGAATTCTGGGCAGAGGCAGTGGAGACTGCATGTTACTTAGTTAACAGATCACCTTCATCAGCGTTGGAGGATAAGACCCTACATGAGGTATGGACTGGTAAGAAACCCTCTATTTCACATCTAAGGGTATTTGGATGTGATGCATATGTACACGTTCCAAAGGAGAAAAGGACCAAGTTGGATAATAAATCTGAAAGGTGCATCTTTATTAGGTATAAGGATGGTTTAAAGGGTTACAAGCTTTGGAACCCAGAAACAAGGAAGGTTGTGTACAGCCGAGATGTGGTGTTTAGAGAAGTGAAAGATGTTGTTAAACATGAAGTCCTACCAAAGGAACCCGAGAAGATAGAGTTTGAGCTAAAGGAGGATGAATCAGACTCTACAACAGAAGAAGACTCAGAAGATGAAGAGCCACAAACTCCAACTTTGAGAAGATCAGTTCGGGAAAGAAGGCAACCAGAAAGGTATAGTCCATCTGCTTTCTGTTTAGGATTTTCCTTAACTATAAATGATGATGAACCCAGAACTGTCAGGGAGGTAGTAGATTCAGAGGATGGAAAACTATGGAAGGAGGCCATGGTTGATGAAATGGCATCCTTGCACAAAAATGATGCATGGGATTTGGGAGAGTTGCCGGCTGGAAGGAAGCCCATTGGGAGCAAATGGGTATTTAAGAAGAAGATGAATGTAGAAGGCAAGGTGGAGAAATACAAAGCTCGGTTGGTAGCGAAAGGTTATTCCCAGGTGCCGGGAATTGATTTTGGTGATATTTTTTCTCCTGTTGCCAAAGTTACTTCTATTAGATTACTTTTATCTGTTGCTGTTGCATTTGATTTTGAGATAGAACAGATGGATGTGAAGACAACTTTTCTTCACGGGGATCTAGAAGAGGAGATCTACATGAAGCAACCTGAAGGCTTTATGGTGAAGGGTAAGAAAAAACTGTTATGCAGGTTGAAGAAGTCTCTGTATGGGTTAAAACAGTCACCAAGGATGTGGTATCAGAAATTTGATACCTATATACGGGGACTTGGCTTCACCAGAAGCAAGGAAGATCATTGTGTTTATTTTAAATTAATTTGTGATCGTGTTATATATCTGGTCTTGTATGTGGATGATATGTTGTTGATTGGAAATGACAAAGAAATTATCCAAGATTTGAAGACCCAAATGTTCTCCAAATTCGACATGAAGGATCTTGGTGCTGCAAACTATATTTTGGGCATGGAAATTAAGAGAGATCGGGCAAAGAGGAAGCTCTGGTTAAACCAGAGGAAGTATGTCGAGACTATATTTCAGAGGTTCAATATGCAGGATAGTAAACCGGTGAGTGTTCTTATTCTAGGTAAAAGTCACGTAATGCTGTCCTACACACAAGAAGAAGAGGAGTATATGTCCCGTGTTCCATATGCAAGTGCAAAGGTAGTTCGATGTATGCAATGGTTCCAGACGAGACTGCAGTATATCAGTATTACGCAAAGGGGAGGGCTGAGCAAGGGTGTTTATGTCAAACCGAGGGAACGAGCATTGGAAAACAGTGAAGCGGGTTTTCAGATATTTACGTGGCACTAGTCATCATGGCTTGTGCTACCAGGGAAGACCAAGATTGGAAAGAATGTTGGACATTCATGGTTTTTTTTATGTAGACTGGGCTGGAGATCTGAACCAAAGAAGATCTACAAGTGGGTATGTGTTTAGCCTATTTGGAGGTGCAGTCAGTTGGATGAGTAAAAGACAGTCTGTAGTGGCTCTTTCAACTACAGAGGCAAAATACATGGCAGCCACTCATGCAAGCAAGGAGGCAGTTTGGTTGCAGAGATTGTGTTCAAGTATGGGGTTGGTACATCAAGCTATAAGGATAGACCGTGATAGCCAAAGTGAAATTTTCTTGGCTAAGAACCTTGCTTATCATTCAAATACAAAGCACATTTATGTTCAATATCACTTTGTTAGAGATATGGTTGAGGCTAAAAGGGTGTTGCTGGTAAAGGTGGACACTTTGAAGAATGTTGCAGACAGATTGAAAAGTCCGTGAGCACTCGTGTCTTCTTGGGTAGAGAAACAATGTGGTGTTGAAGAATTGGGCCAATGACTAAGTTCTCCTGTGGCCCCCCGTGAAAGAAACAACAAATGGGAGAATGAGCTGGGTATGTGTTATATTCTTTCCTACGAGTAGTCCGCGTCCATGGTTTTGTGCATGGTTTTGCACATGGTTTTGGGGTACGATGGTTTTCGGCCCTTGGTATTTTTGTAGATCCGGTCAAGGGAACTACGGTTATGTTCTAATCCAGGGTTTATGGATTGGGGTTTATGTATGCTTCGGCATGTATATATATGTGTGTTGTAACACTAAAAGGAATATAATGAAAAATCAAGCTAGTCGTCCCGATTTGGGATCCAGGGGAAAATCTCTGTGTTGATATGTTTTATGTTTTATGCTCTCACTATTGTTTATTTTCTGTTATAAGATTCGTGTGTAGATAATTGCTGTTCAGGGTTAAAACCTACAAAATAAACATAGTAATTAAATTTCATTTCTCCTTTTTCCCATATCGAATGAGACTTGATCAACATGTCACCATTCACAACAAATATTATGGGAATTTTCCTTATAAATTCCCATGGTATTCCTTTCTCAAACTGTAGGCAGTGTCGTGGGCGTATCACAAAAATCCATAGGCGAGTTCCACAGTTAGGGTGAAGCAATATTGTATGATTAAGTTAGTGTCATTATTATGAAGATTTGAGACAATGACAGTTTCTATCAATCACCAAAATTGTGTCTTCTTGCTCCTAGATATGAAACCACTGCATATACGCCTCTACAAGAAACCTATCAAATACCTACCACACAATTCTAACCATTTGTAGCATCATCGAACCACCTGCAACCATGATTCAATAGCAATCAATCCAAACATATATTCCACACATGTTACTTGTTAATAGAGGAAAACTAGTCCTTCAACACCTACAATAAGAAACTCAAACCATAACATCTAAACATTGACATCAATTCCAACCAAGCAATATTGTTTCCAAAAATATTCCCCTTTGGAATTGATGGAAACCTAGACTGATCCTTCCATCTGAAAATGCCCTCTAATAACTGATATCCTCACTCTCTTGCTCTCTCTCCCCCTTTGACGTCAATGGAAAAGGGCTATGTCTAAATAATATGAAATAAATGTCAATAATTCCAACACTCCACTGATCTCTTTGCTTCTAGAGACATTTGATAAGCTCCCCTTGAACACATGCTAATATCGATCTTCTTTTACACTAATGCAGTAATACAAGATGAAAAATATTTGGAAACAATATAAATTTTTCCACCTCTAACCTGTAGCTTCACACATATACATTCCTCTGATATGAAAATGAAATCTCACTTACAAATAGAAAGATACTAGCATGAAATACATCAAATTACTATTACACGAAATTTGCAACATCCATACACAATTGGACTAACAAATATAACATACTAGCACACTGGCAAAAAAATATACTCTCAGGGCCTCAAGCAAGCCTTCTCTGCCATCATGTATTCCAAAGCAACAATATACTCTACATGCAACCTCTCTCTCTCTCTCCTTAACATATACATGCAATCGAAAATAAATTTGCATTACTTCAGCACGCTACCACTTCACTCACACATGACAAAAACATTGTCAAAAATATTTTAGTAGCGCACATGTGTAGGAGGTTAGACAGTGGGGTGTCGCTTCATGCGTTCAACCAGTTAACTAATAATTCACTAATAAATAACACATGCATGTCAATTCTGAGAAAGACCTAGTTGAGATTAGAGTTCAAGGGCAATGTACTATCAGTTCTATAATTATCTAAATTTTACAAGCTATGCACGAAGTCAGAGGAAGGACCCTAATGGATTGTGAAGTATGGATTGGGAATTTCCCTAATTAATATGGCCTAGTTACCCAATGAAACAATGAAAGGAAATATGGATCCTGGAGGGAAGAAAATTGGTTAAGTATTGAACTAGGCTTGTCTAGAAACCATTGAGACAGATAGAGATAGTGAAAAAGTTTCTCAACTTGGAGAAAATCATTGTAATCTTCTCATATTTTCTGACTTATGCAATATAAATATAGTGTGTTTCTTAGCTAAGTCTTTCCCCAAGAAATACTTGTGTGATATATGATTGAAATTCTTTCTCTTTCATGTTTTTTTATTTTAAGATCTAAATTGGTTTCCACAATTGGTAGCATAAATTAAAGTATAATTTTTTTAGCATATTAAAATTATCAGTTGAATTCGTGTGGATTTTATACATGGTATCAGAGCAGTAATCTCTCTATAAGAGAAGAATACGAGTTTTTTTTATGCGGGTGAATCAAATTTATAGATATACTCTACAGGACTAGCAACAGGATCAGGATGTCTTTCTATGGATTGAGACTCGAATATTCCCTTAAGGGTAGTTCGAGTTACATAGCTTGGAGAGACAAGATGGAAGTAGTGTTGGAAGACAACGATCTGAAGGAATTCATAGACATTGATATTCCTAGGCCTGCAGCAACAGATGCTCAAGATCTGGCGGCATGGAAGAAGAACGTAGCAAAGGAAAGAAGGATTCTATTGGAAGGTGTTTGAGATCATATTGTCTCGAACCTCCATGGAACGGAAACTCCATATGATATTTGGAAGGACTTAAAATATTTGTTTCAGAACAACATCAACCACATGAAATTGGTGTTGAAGGAAAAGCTCAGAAAAATCAAGGTGGAGAAGGGCGACACAATACCAAACTTCTTTATCAAGTTTACCCAATGTTGGGATGAGCTTGGAAGAATTGGTTTTACTGTCGTCGAGGATGATATGGTAATCCTAGCACTTCTAGGCCTTCCCAAGACCTGGAAAAACTATCAGGATTTGATGAATGGGAGGGAGAAGCTACCAGCGTGGGAGTGTTTGTGATCCGACTTGGTACAAGAAGAGATTCGGTTGAACACCAGAGATGGATCCTCATCATAGCATGATGATGAGGAGAAATATACCTTAGATGGAAAGGAAAAGAAAGGGAAAGGTAATTCACCCCATTCCAAATCATATTATGTTCAAGTATGCAAGAAGAAGGACTTGTCAAAGATTAAATTTTTTCACTGTCATGAGTTGGGACACCATGCCACAAAGTTTTTTCACAAGAAGGTCAACAAAAATCCCTCAAGAGGAGTGGTAGGTGAAGCACTCACTTCACAATTAGAATTGGATTTCACGCTCATCGCATGTATGGTGTCATCAATGATGGGTTATGTGTGGTACCTGGATAGTGGAGCCTCATTCCATATGATCGAAAATAAAGAGTTATTCAAAAACTTGGAGGAGAAGGACCTCCATATTCACATTGAGCTGGGAGATGATGGGAGTTATAGCGTGACTGTCATCAGTATTTTTACCTTTCAGAGGGATTCTAGTTCTCCTCTCACATTAAAATATGTCATGTATGTTCTTGGTTTGAAGAAGAACTTGGTTTCACTTTTTATGTTGGAAGATTGTGGCTACAATGTGATATTTAGCAAATGAAAGGAGTTCCTTCGCCACATAGCCACGGGACAAATGAAGAAGATCGGGGTTCAGGTAAATAACCTCTATGAATTTCATATAGAAGATTTTTTTTCTTTGAGCACGAAAGCAGATAAGGTGGAGTACCAGGACATCAGTGAGTTATGGCATGGAAGATTGGGCCATCTACACAATGGAGCTTTGAATATCATGCAACAAATTTCTACAAGACTTCCCAAGGGTTCACTTGAGCAGTGTGATACATGAAAAGGGTGTACATTGTGGAAGTACACCAAGGAAACCTATCATGATAGGGACGGTTGAGCGAAAGAGATCCTTGAAATATTTCACTCAGATGTGTGTGAAGATTTTTTGATAGCCTCCACGGCCAAGCACAAGTACTATGTGAATTTTGTAAATGATTTTTCATGCAAGTGTTGGATATTCTTCATGCAGAAGAAAGACCATACATTCTAAAAATTTTGTGAGTTCAAAGAACTTGTTAAAAAATACATAGGAAAGAAGGTGAAGGCTCACAGGAGTGACAACGGTGAAGATTATGTGTTGAATGAATTCAAGAATTCTGTGCATCAGAAGGAATTCGACAGAGTTGATAGCACCTCATAACCCATTACAAAATGGGGTTGCAGAAAGAAAGAACAAAATTATTGTGGGAGTTTCACAGGTGATGTTACATGATAAGGGCTTACCGTTTCACTTGTGGGCGGAAGCATGCAACACAAATGTGTATTTGCAGAACATAAGTCCTCATTGAATTCTTAGGATGAGTACACCAGAAGAAGCCTTTTCGGGGAAGAAGCCAAATGTGGTGCACTTTATAATTTTTTGTTCATCAGTTTACTGTCATGTTACCAAATATACACGAAAAAATCTAGAACCAACAGTTGAGTTGGGAATATTATTGGGTACATTAATACACCCCAAAACTATCGAGTGTACATGTCATCTCATAGGATGAAAATGGTTCATAGAGACGTGAAATTTGATGAAGGGAAAGCCATGTGAATTTTCCTTAAGAGGGAGCTTCAGAGGTATGCATATGAGGATCTCTTAGCTCGAAAATAAGAACCTCAATATGTGGAGCAGACACAAGCATAGGAACAGCCTAGTGGAAGCACCCACTCATGCAAATACATCTATAGGTGGAAGAAACGCACCAGAGAGGTTGATAGGTTGATGCATGATGCTAGAGAGAATGTAAGAGCACCCACATCACAGTGCAGAAAGAGAAGGTCCCCAGATCAATACACTGGCTACATGGATTTTATGAGCGAGAGTGTAGAGACTGAACCATCCTCATTCAAGGAAGAAGTGCAACAACTAGTATAGGTTGATTGCAGGTAGAGGAGTATGACTCCTTTATCAAAAACAATGCATGGGAATTTGTCCCAAGACCATAGGATAATCCCATTGAAGGATCTAGGTGGATTTATAAGGTGAAGCAAGCAAATATGGGATTTTGGAGAAACACACGACCAAATTTGTGGCCAAGGGGTTCTCTCAGGTGGAGGTAATAGATTATAAGGACACCTTTTCTCCAGTGCCAAGGTACTCTTCAATCAGATATTTTCTTGCACTTTCAATGCAGATGGGATGGAAAATACATCATATGGATGTAAAGACATCTTTCCTCAATGGAGTGATTGAGAAAGAGATGTACATAGAGAATCTAGAAGGATTTGAGACCTTCAACAAAGAGTTTCATGTGTGCACACTCAAGTGAGCATTGTATGGATTGAAACGAGCACCTTGTGGTTGGTACACCAGGACAGAAAACTACTTCATTAGGTTGGACTTCACCAAAAGTGAAGCATATGAAAACCTTTACCATATTGTGGTTGAAGGTAAATTATTGATTATAGTATTATATGTCAATGATTTAATTCTAACAGGTGATGAGAAGCTTGTAAATTCTTGAAAAGAGAATCTTGCAAGATAATTTGAGATGAAGGACATGGGGCTCTTGCATTATTTCCTTGGTTTGGAAATTTGTAAAAGAGATGGGGAACCGTTTTTCTCGCAGGGAAATTATGTAAATGAGATACTGAAGAAGTTTCACATGGAGAGAAGCAAACTCCTCTAGCAGGGAATTGGAGGAAGGAATATTATACTTCAGGTGAAGTGGTAGAAGCAACCATTTACAGGTAGCTTGTGGGTTCACTTATGTACGTGGTGAGCAGACGACCAAACCGTTGTGTTATGCGATTAAACAACTTATTCAAGCAATGGTTAAGCTAACCGAGCTCAATTGGAAGGAATCCAAACATGTGTTGAGATACCTCAGAGGCACCACTATTTGTATTTGGTATAGACATATGTAGATTGGGTAGGGATTCCATCCAATAAGAAGAGAACATTAGGGGGCATCTTCGGTATTAGGTCAACAAAATTTTCCTCATATAGTAGGAAGCACATATTAGTTCACTCAGTTCAACAGAAGCATAGTACATGGTTTCTACTCAAGCAACTTGTGAGGCTATCTAGATGAGTAAGATCATTGTTGGGTTGTTTGGCCAACAAATGGATGCTACAGTGATTTATTGTGATAACCAGAGTTGCATCAAACTCTTATTTAAACTAGTCTTTCATGATAGGTCCAAGCATATCGACATTCAATATCACCATCTCAGATATTGTGTGTAGAGGGAGATTATTTTATTAGAGTACATTCCTACAAAGGATCAGGATGCAGACATCTTAAAGAAGGCAATTTGAAGAGGAAAATTCAAGTTCCACAGAGGCAGGATCAGGGTATCAGACGAATCCCTTTCTTGTTGAGAGGGAGTGTTGAAAATGGAACCAAGAAAGGATTCTAATTTAATTTTCCCTTGAATTAAATTAGAACAAAATTGTAATTCCACACCACATGAAAATTTGTACGATTTAACTAAGTTATGATTACTTATTTGGTCCAATTAATTCTATTTGAATGTCACACTAGAGGCATGTAGAGTGTCTCCTAAATTATAGGAGCCTCAGTTGAGTTTATTTTGAGTTGTAATTAATTAACTTAATTTATATCAGTTAAAGTAAGCTAAACTAGTTCTAACTAATGGAGGAACTAGTAGGAGGTTAGACAGTGGGGTATCACTTCATGTGTTCAACCAGTTCACTCATAGATAACTCATGCATGTTAGTTTTGAGAAAGACCCAGTTGATATTAGAGTTCAAGGGAAGTGTACTATCAGTTGTATAATTATCCAAATTGTACAGGTGGTGCATGCAGTCAGAGGAAGGCCCCTAATGGATTGCGCAGTATGGATTGGAAATTTCCCTAATTAATATGGCATAATTACCCAAGGAAACAATGCAAGGAAATAGGGATCATGGAGGGAAGAAAATTGGTTAAGTATTGAACCAACATTGTCTAGGAATCATTGAGACATATAGAGATAGTGCAAAGGTTTCATAGCTTGGAGAAAAGAATTGTAATATTCTCATATTTTCTGACTTATACAATACACATATCGCAGGGTTTTTAGCTAAGGCTTTCCTCGGGAAATACTTGTGTGTTGTGTGGATTTCATGTTTTTGAATTAAATTATTTCTCTTTCATGTTTTGTGATTTCAAGATCTAAATTGGTTTCCGCAATTAGTAGGTTAGATTCAAGTATAATGTTTTAGCATATTACAATTATCAGCTAATCTATGTGTATTTTCAACACCCAATGCATAGCTTTCAAATCACATTGATATTTTTTGCATGCACACTCATGTAGACATGGCATAGCAATTGGTATATCTATATTTAATTAACAATGAACCATTAATTTTATAGCCAGTTTTGTCTCTAACAAGCATAACTAGATTGATCCAATATTCAATAATCAAAACTCATCACACCAAACATAAATGCACACAACTGAAATATTGTCTCCAAATTTTTCACACTACATGGGATACTCACATTGGTCTAACATCTAATAACAATGTATGGCCGCTCTTAATCACACTTCATAACCGTTTATGGACTGGTGAATGCACATAGGTGCATGTTCAGTTTTCTCTTCATGTACCATCGAAACAACCTTTGATCAATCCACATTGTGGCATTTTTCCATATTAACCAGACACTATGTAACCTTAAAAGTAATCCATGATATATAATATTTATCATAATATACTTAGAGGCCTAACACACACAATATCATTGCATTCCTTAAAGATGATTGATATTATCATCAAAATCGAATCAAAACATTAACACCATCCACCATGTATACCATATCAATGCAAAGGTGACTAGATCAATGAGACAAAATCAAAATTCCAAATATGATTAGACCAAATCAAATAAATACGAACACATTTATCTGTGGGCCTATGAAAATATTGGGGGGACCATATCACACCCTTCATTTTACTGTGTTCCACTAACACTACGAGACTAGATCCATTGAAAAATGACCAGATCAAGTTGGACCAATGCATTTACACTAGTTGTGTGAACACGCTTGAGTGTTATAGACTGGATCAAATCGGTTCCATTATATCATGGACCATATCAAGTACATGAAATTAATTTCACTTTTGCATTGGAGACTTGATCAAAGTGCCAATAATGATTCCAAAACATGAACAATTTTGAACACAATGTTTTTTTTAATTAGTTTCCCATCACATATCTCTCTTTCCTCAAACCATTAGCGCATAGGGGTACAATTATCGAACAAACTTCCAAAATGTAGAAATTTGCTGAGCATTTCAACTACAAAATCTATTAGTGTTCAAATGTACATGTGTGCATCACTTGTGTAGGGTATTCCTTTTCCACTTTCACATTATCCAAGAATGTGTGCAGTATAGTTCATATTTTTTGTGATTTAGATTATCTTGAAAAAGGAAAGGTAAATTATTTCCATGGAAAAAGAAGGTTTTCCCTTTTTACTACTGGAAATGGTACAACAAAGTTCCATTTCTACCCGAAACTCCTATGAAACAGGAACCAAATAAAGGCCATGTCCTCAATGGACATCATTTGGCTTTGGAAATGGCCATTGCACCATGTTGTTTCTTATATTACATCACGATAGTTTCTTAGGTCATTTCTTGTTTCTTGAGATGAAAAACAACCAAAGAAATTGTGAAGATCCTTTCAATAAATAAATGACCATTTCTCAATCATATCTCAACTATTTTTTATTTTATTCAGTGGTTGCTTACTTTGAGAGAAAATTGACACTTTTATAAGGAATATAACATAAAAACACAAAATGGGAAGGAATTGATGAGGTAGATGACCTTTAGTTGTTGTCAATTAAGAATTGATAATACACGATGCATGTTTTGTACTACAAACTAGATTCCTTCCTGGAGTTAGGACACAGAGTATTGAATCAAAGTTGCAGTTTCTAACTTCTTGTATTGGTTCATCAATCTTGAAATTCAGACATTGCATGTCTTCATTGCTTCATGTTTGAATAATTTGCATCATATCGTACAATAGTAAATTAGGAATTATGATTATTATTACTTTATGGATCTGTTAAGTTACTTTTAAGTTTGCATGGTTTAGTGTGAAATTATTCTAGTGTGCCCCTAGGCCCAGGTGAAGGAATGCCAAGGAATGAGAACCCTAGTTTTTAAATGGTATTGTTTCTTATACCCAAAAACCCCTCAACATCACTTCTTATTAGTTCTTAACAATAGTGTTGTAAACAATTTGAGAATTGACATAGCAAAATCTCGCACTTCTCAAGATAAAGTCCTAAAGCTAAAGTGTGATACCATGTGTAATTCAATAGCCCCATTGTCACCTCACCAACCTCTTTTCACTTCGGGCTAGCTCTCCTCCAACTCAAGGGGGTTCTCCCTAGTAGATGTTAGGGATCTAATGGCCCAACCAAACCAAGTCAAGAGCCCCCTAACTCTCTATGTTTACTACTATCAATCAAAATATTGAAAAATAGGGTCAGACATGCATCTTGAAGATAAAATTGCCAGGGTATTTTTGGGTAATTTCAAAGGGAAAGTCCCCAAACACATATAATCAAGGAATTATAACGTGATTTCAAACATTAAATATCAACAAAATCGCTTAAAGGATATTGAAAGGAAAAAGGTGATGGAAGATAGAAAGTGCCTTACTTAAATGCTCTAAGGATTTTTCAATAGTTGCTCCAAAAGCTTCACTTCATGGCCCTTCAAGATCGTCTCCAACAATGCTATACCATCAGCTTCAACAATGTTGCTCCAAAAATGTCCTCAAGGTCTTCACAACAAGTTTACTAGAAGTTGCTCCAACAATATATTCAATAAGGTCTTTATTGTCAACTCGTCTCTTGTTTGGGTGCCTTAATGTGCAATGACATGTTTCCAGGACTGAATTCAATGCAAGGCATATTTGAAACTCTAACTCTGTCTTCCGGTGTCTTATTAGAAATTATTTCAGTTTTCATTTTGTGTTCTCAAGTTAGATATTGTTTTCAAGTTTTTACATTTATAATTTTATTGCAATGTGGCAGACTGATCAGAGCAGTGCAGGAACAACCCCGAGACAGGATGATCGCGGAAAGAGGCCAGCGGAAGAACATGTAAAGTGCCAGCATTGCTCTATCTTTACGTATTTTAGTTATTTACATAATTGAAATAATATTAATTTTGTTCAAATATGCAGACACCTAGCCATGGTACGCCTGATGATTCCCTCTTTGAGGAAGAGCTTTCTTCATCCCTCTCTCCAGTGTTCTTGTTGCGAAAAAAGGCACGAGATGCAAGGTCAGAATTTAATACTTTGATAGACGCGCCTCAAACACCTGAAACAGAAGAGAGGATAAAACAACTTATGAGCTAGCTAGAAACATATCAGGTAATAATAAAAAGTCAAAAGGATATTTTTTTTGTTCTGCATGAGATGAATTGTGATAGTTTGATTTTTAATTTTTACATTGACTAAACTAACAAAAAGTTCCTTTGTATGTAGCGTTTTCTGGCATTTGCTGAACCCGGTGTTGGTGGTAGTGGGACACAAGGGCAAGAGATTTCCCAACAACCCTCTCGTACACCTTCTACTCCTTTAGGTGCTAGCCAAGAAACACACCCTTCCCAAGCAGACACCCAGCCAACCGCTGAACGTGTTGGCAATGATGAGGCTGATATGGCCAACTACATTATTGCGTTTCCTGGAGCTACACGTGTCAGCTCCACAGGGACCATTAATGGCACGTTGTTGGTGAACAATGAGGGTGTCCCTATAAAGCATGTACAACTCCCAGGTAAATTTTAATATTTTAACTATTTCATGTACTTTATCTAAAACATATTTATCACGATTTTTATTTTTAAATTAATGATAATATCTTCTTCTTTTTTTCTGTGTAGGAAACAATGAGTTCTATAGGTATCTGGAGAGCCATGCGTTGGTAATTTTTGGCCCAACCATACGCACAGGGTGGAATTCCCAGAATTCCAACCTGAAAAAAGAACTTCTAGATTATCTAGAAGCCCTTTTTTGGGTCGGCACATTTGACAGAAAAGCGGTGGCTCAGGTAGCCGGCAAATATTTGAAATATACCAGGGACACCTATAGGACGCAATTGCAATTTAACCCTAGATATGAGTGTCCTCTCGAAGTTTCAGAGAGTGAGTGGAGAGCACTCATCCATGACGGAAAAGAGAAAAGGGCAAAGAAAGAAGGAAAAATGCCAACTGGACCCGCAAGGTAAATTACAACTTTAATTCAATAGCTTTAATTTTCTCTATGTCTAAAATAAAGTGTGCTACGTCATATCTGACTTCAATCTTTTGATGCTAGGTTGCCTGACACCTTGAAGGAAACCAAAGCTAGGATTGAAAAAAAGGACCATCACAAGCTAGGCCAGGGCGGCTACTTGAAATTAGCCGCAAGAATTGTAATTAAGTAGCTAAACATCTTATAATTAATTGTATCGCCTTCCAACATTTTTGTAATCCTATCAAATATGATTAAAAATACACAATCATATTTAATGTAGGGTGATGACTTCGGAACAGAAACTACAGAGGAAGATAAAAATATCGCTTTCCATTTCGGCTATCAAGCCGTAGTTGAACGTCGCAGAAGCTTGGGGCAGGTCCCAAGATCCAGAATGCCTGATAAGGTAAAACATTAACCTTTCAATATGTTTGTTTTCATCCATAAATTTAATGTCTAACAAATTTGTTTAAATAAGTGGAGCAGCACTACCGATGAGGCAAATAACCCAGTTTTAGAGCCAGATGTAGATGATCCTCACCTGCAACCTGATCATTGTAGTGGGGACCAGGCCGACAATGCTATTATCAGTGAGAGCCGTGACGGTAATTAATTTCCAATTATATTTTTTTCTAATTATACCTTGATGGTTGTCCTTATAAATTTTTTTGTTTAAATGACAGAGAATGTTTCCCTTGAGGATCTTACCACCAGAGAGGAAGACGGGGCAACAGTCCCAACAGAGACAACTGGTGCACCAGGTAAATAATCTCATTGCAATTTTTTTTATTACTATTACCGAACTAGTTCAATGATATTTAAAAACTGACAATTAAAATTTAATATTATCTGTTTTTGTAGGTGATGCCTCGTCACTGGATGAGACCAGACATCGTGACTACGCAACTAGGTCAGCGGCGACAACTGGTGCACCAGGTAAATAATCTCATTGCAATTTTTTTTTATTAATATTACCGAACTAGTTCAATGATATTTAAAAACCGACAATTAAAATTTAATATTATCTGTTTTTGTAGGCGATGCCCCGTCACTGGATGAGACCAGACATCGTGACTACGCAACTAGGTCAGCGGCGACAACTGGTGCACCAGGTAAATAATCTCATTGCAATTTTTTTTATTAATATTACTGAACTAGTTCAATGATTTTTAAAAACTGACAATTAAAATTTAATATTATCTGTTTTTGTAGGCGATGCCCCGTCACTGGATGAGACCAGACATCGTGACTACCCAACTAGGTCAACGCCGACAACTGGTGCACCAGGTAAATAATCTCATTGCAATTCTTTTTATTAATATTACCGAACTAGTTCAATGATATTTAAAAACTGATAATTAAAATTTAATATTATCTGTTTTTGTAGGCGATGCCCCGTCACTGGATGAGACCAGACATCGTGACTACGCAACTAGGTCAGCAGTGCGGGTCGAAAGGCATGAAACAGGAGCAGAGCATGATGATATTGATGATGTAATTAGGAGTTTTAGAAATAGGAAGAAGAAAAAGAAAATTTGATAATGTAAAATATTGTATTATTATAAGACAAACGTTACCATACTTGGAACGTTTTTGCGTTATATAAAAAACTCATTTATCATATTATTTTTATGTCAAGCATTAATTGCAATGTTTCCTTGCGTACTTTTTGTTGAATTGTTTTTTTATTAGTTATTGAATATTTTTTTATGCTCATGAAAGTAAAAAATGAAATATAGATTGGGTATTGGGGAATTGAGAGTGATGTGAGGGGGGGGGAGGGGCCATAAGAGCTTCCACCTTCACGTGGTTGGCCCTGTTTAGTAGAGAATAATTTATTGGAGCGATTTAATCTTGGAGCAAACCTCCTTCGATCCAGCGTAGCAACAAAAAAGTCATTGTTGACTTAGTTGCTACTCTTTCAGATCGTGGGAGGCTTGTTCCAAGTTCATGCGACTCCAATAAATTGTTCTTGAAACGAAGAGGAGCTTATTCAGGTATGTTTTGAAATTTTCAACATATGCTCTAACATTATCATAAGAATGCATCTTAGAGTAAAAAATACTACATCAATTACTTGTATTTATTGTATAGATAATGATGGATTTTGATTGACTTGGCAGTGCAGGTACAAATCCTCTTGCATCATGAGCAATACAACCTGTCAACCAGGGTCATGTCCAGGATATTTTTGCTTGTGCGCTTGACCAGGTTCGTAATGTCACATTTTGTAAGTTCCTTTACAGTTCATAATTCAATATTAAGCTTGTTCATGATTATTATCTAGGTTTTTTGTATGTGTGTTTTCATCTATTTGATTGTAAGCAACTCTGCATGTTTCCTGTTGTTCACTATGATTTCTCCCATTACCACTCCCAGGATGAATCCGACTTTATTGTTACATAGGTTACTTTATTGTTACTATGATTTCTCCATTTACGATTTCATAGGTTACATCATGCAAAGTTGTCAATCTCAGGTTGGTGATGAGCTTTAGTTCTCCAGATTTGGGGCTTTTCTGATATTTTCTCCCTCATGTCATTCCTGCATCACCTCTTTGTTTGAGCATGCCAATTTTCTACCACTTGTACCAATTGGCACATGTCAATCTCTGAGTGGTGCCACATTTCACTTATTTTCAGTGAGAGTTTAGGGTTTCTCTAACATAGCTTCAGAAATCCGATTCAGTGCCTGCTTGAATATTGTCACATAATACTCATGGTTTGGATTGATGAGCATGTTCTGAATGGCTGGTTGATTCATAAGAACCACCCATATAGTCATCTTGAGATATTTCAGAAGGTTTCTCGGGTTTCCTTTTTCACCGTTTCTAGTGGGTGGGATGGTGTGGGGTGATCCATCAATACCGGTGCTCTTGTAGTAGGGAATTTGTTTTTGGGGATATAAAGGAGCATTTGATGTAGATATCCCATTGGATGCATTCATAGATGGGCACGAGAGGTCAAGAATTTAAATTAAAAATACGCAACCTCTAGCATGGCAACCTGAAGGCCGCGAGAGACACTGGTTAAAGATTGTTTTGTGCTGGCCTTAATATAGTCGTGATTTTTTTCTATTATCTTAATGCAAATATATAGTCCGGTCTCATTAAAATGAGGATTGTGGTTGTATTTCTCTTTGGTTGTTTCTCTCTTAATGCTCCAGAAGTTGCTAAAAGTTGCGATAGTTGTTTAGTTTGCCTGTTACAACTTAAAAGTGGTTTTTAGCAATGGGAGTCATGTTTTTTAAGGTTCATACTAATATGAAGATCTTGTAATTCTATATTCAGCATAAGAGAAGATGGCCTCTGCTTTGGGCGGTATGACAACAATTTCCACATCTACCTCATTGGGTAACAATGCAAAGGGGAAGAAGTTGGGTGCAATGTTTGATAATTATGGCAGACAATTGTCTTCTCTTTCAGTTTTTTCACCCATTTCCTTTAATCGCTCAAGCAGAAGAGGGACTTTGAGATTACGCAACAGAGAGAAGGTAGTTAATACAAGAGCTATGAAAAAGGAGTTGTACTTCAACAAGGATGGCTCAGTGACAAAAAAATTGCAGGTCAGAGAAAAAATTATGTTTAAAGGAAGGTCACCTGCACATGAAACTTCACTGTGGTGGATCTTTCCTTGTCCACTTATATTTGATTTTAATGTGTTATTTTAATTTTTCATGGAGGGTTGTTTTGGCATATGGTCTGGCATTCAATTGCACACTTACCGAAAGCATTGTCAATTTGTCTTGCAGGCGGTGTGAACAAATTTGCTGATCTTGTTGGAGTCACCCTTGGGGCGAAGGGAAAAATGTTGTCTTGGAGAGCAAGCATGGTTCTCCGAAAATAGTTAATGATGGTGTGACAGTAGCTAAGGAGGTAATTTGTAGATGTGTGCTCTGGTTTTCTTTTTAATGTTGTATTAGTTCCCCCTCTTAAATGTCTTCCTTTGCACTTTGTGATGAAAGTAAATATTAACACATTTAGAGTCATTGTCCATCACATGCAATTCTGCAACATCATCTACCTACCCTACCTACTTTACTCTACCATTTTTTTTTCTTTATTAGGGTGCACTTAGACTGGAAAACCCTTATCACACTTTATTTTCTTTTACATGTAGAAATCTATCTAAGTATAACCTTATTACATCCAAGGGCTCAGATTAAGCTATTGAGCTCCTTTTATTTACTCTACCTATCTACTTATCTGCCAAGATTAAACAGTTTGGTCATATTTTATTCTCTATCTCTAAAACATGAAATTGAAAGATGAAATAGCCAAGCTTAAACTGTTTGACTATTCATAAATTGTGGCATAGGATACAAGTTGCACACAATTTTATTTATTACATAAGAGAAAAAAAGTAGTGGCATTTAGACTTGCACACTTTCCTTGGCCTTTCTTTTGGTGGGGTTCATTTTCTTTTACTTTTTTGGCCATTTTTATTATTTTTACCCTTTGATTTTTCTTTTAGGGTATACCCTCTTTACATTTTTTAAATTTTTTTGATTTTTTGATAATATGGAAAACCTTTGCAACAAGAAAAGGTATGAACATATTACATAGCCCATCAAGTCAATCATGAAATATGACACCTATTAGTATAGGAGTCTAACACTAACTATGTTATCACTCAGATTTTCCTTGAAGTTGTAGAGAAGAGGAAAGGGGTCCGAGGTAACCACAAACCAATATTTTAGGTATAGAATCTAGCCAATCTGTACCCAGAGAGGGCTCTCTCTTTAAAATTTAGCTTTGTTTTGAAAGATATTAGGCTAGTTATAAAGTTCAAGGGTTTTGATTGAATTTAGGTGGTGGAATTCGATAGCTGAGGGCAAGATTGAAGTAATTCAGGCCATTGGGCTATGGATTCAAAAATATGGCTTCACTGGATTAAGTTTCTAAACAAAAGATGGTTTTACAGGGCAAGATAATCAAACAGAGAACAATTTTAGATCTTTAAAGCGAATGAGATGGAATTAAAATGGATGAAAGGAAATTAAGAATCTTTCAACACATTCAAAGAGGGAAATTGAGTGATTATCAATAAAGAGCATTCAAGTATTCTTTACTAAATATTCAAAATGCTTAAAGTAGTAAAACAGGAGCAATTAAGAATTCACTCTTTAAAACCAGTTTAGAAGAAAACATTTAGAATAACGATGATTAAAATCAGATTACACTTAAGCACTTTCTGATTTACTCTTTTTCATTAGCTATTCAGAAATGAAAACACAGTGATATGATAAACATATATAAAGACTTTAAAACACAAGAGAAAGATGACTTATTGATCCGTAGTTTGACACATGAATCTTGTAAAAAGTCTTTCGCATCAATTCAACATCCAGCAAGCCACAAAAAATTTCTCCAACAGCTCTTTATTCCGAAAAAGTCAATATTACAGCAAAGTATAAGAATCCACCCTCAATACTCTAATTGAGGGAGTATTTATACAAAAAATTATAAAAAATATCTCATAACAAATTGAGATATAATCTAGGGTGACTCATGAATAAGTTACAATAAAAATAGAGACAAATGGTCTCGTAGATAAGATAAAAAGTAACTGATGTTGTGCTGTTTCCTTCTTTTGAGAATGTGCTGGAGGCAGGCCCTATGTTTTGGCCCGTTGCTTTCATCCTCAGTAATTCTGTTCTGACTGCCTTGCTTTACTGATACTCTTTGTTTTCACTGATACACTTTGACCTCTGTTTATCCTTTTTATCATGGTATACTGTAGTAAATAGGAAAAATTTCATATAAGGATAAATTTTACAAAAGATCCAACAATTCTTCCCACCATTTATCTTCTGGTATTCTGGTCCGTTGAAGTTTTCTCAATGTTTCATCAGCCTCAGTATATCTGAAAAAGGTAGGCTGAATTGGAAACAAATGCTTTACTTCATGCTCAAGATAAAATAAATTTTCCAATCTGTCATGAAGATTTTTTCCTGTTGGCAATGCTGCCTCTGATGTACTGGTTGAATAATTGGCCTGATTGTCAGCATACTTGTCCAATTTTTCAACATAGATTTCAAGGTCCATTAGTTTATCCTCTGAAACTATAGGACTGAGCAATCCTTTTTTCAACAAAATATCAAATCTTTCTCTGAAGGAAATGATTTCTTCTTGCATATCTGAGCACCTTCGTTCTAGATTCTGCATAAGGGTTCTCTTAGTAAAAACTCTTTTTATTTCCAAAATTGTTCCGGTCCTGTCCTGAATACCAAGTTCTGCAAGTTGGTGTCTGGTTTGAGTGTTTAGAAACTGTATGATTTGATTGGCTTCCTCAGGCCTATTTCCCAATTCTTCTCTTGTACTTTGAACTTCTTCTACAGCCAATTTGACTAAATCATTATGTTCATACATAATCTGAATTGAAGACCAGACATCCTTTATTGATTGGATAATGTTGTCCCAAATAATTTCATTTATTTCATTTAAAGGTTTCTCCAATGTGAGATCCTTTTCCAATGCTTTAACCAATTTTTCTAATCTTTTGACCTCTCTTGTTTTATCAGCAACACTCATTTTTGAGAGATCATATATTTGTTCTAAATTAGTAAGCTGTAACTTTGTGTGCTGGAGTTCTGTTACTTGAAGTTTCAATTCATTCATTGACTTTATTAATTCTTCAGAACTCAAATTGGAAGTATTTACCTGTGATAGCTCTGTTGGCTGACCTGTTGTGGATGTACCTGTACTTGTAATTGCCTCTGTTGTTGATGCTAGAATAGTAGACTTCTTGTTCTTTAATGCCTGTTCAAGCTCTTTTTCTGTTTCATTTAGTTGCTCATTCAGTTTCAAAAGCAAGTCCATCATTTCTTCTTCAGAATTTTTCTTTATCATCTCTTCAGTTTGTGGATGTCTTGAAGCTGGCAATTTCAACTGCTTCCTCAAAGCTGCAATATCATCATCTTTTTTCTTGATTAGGGCCTCTATACCTTTGACATCTTTAGGATTGTGACCCAATCCAATGATTATTTCCTCCAATGTCTTTATCCTATTGTCTTTGGCTTGAGAAGAGGCTTTTTCAAGCTGCAATTGTGCATTAGTGTTCTCCAAAGAATCCTGCAACTTCTGAGTTGCCATTGCTTTATCGGTTAGAGTAGAATAGATCATTTCACCAGTCTGCTTATGTAACTCAATCTGATCTAAAGGATGAATATCATTTGCTAAGACTTCAAAATTTGTTCCAATATAATCTGCAGCTGTTTGAGGCTACTGCACTTTTGGTTTGAAGTGACTCATTATCATTTTGCCTTGCTGAATGTCATAAGCTGACATCAATCTTTCTTTATTCTTAGGAGCCATCTTCAAATACTGATTGTAAACCTGGAGTCTTAGTGGATCATTCCTGGCTTTTATATTGATAAATGTTTTCTTTATATCTCCTGCATCTTTAACTGGTGGTTTGAAAGAAGATATTTCAACACTCTGTTGCTTTTGCAGCTCTTTTCTCTGTAAAGTAGTGGATGCCCCACTGACTGTACCTGTTTGTTGACTATCCAAATCTTCTCTCTAGCTATCAGGAATTTCCTGAACAAAATCTACTTCTGGAAGAGGATTTAATTTTTGTCTTTTAGCATGAGGCTGTTCTGAAGATCCACCAACAGGGGTAGCAACTTCAGCATCTCTCTTCTTTCCTTTTTCTATATTGATAGGAGTTTGTAAAATTGAAATTTCTAGCTCATTGATCTGAATAGGAGGAATTTGTACTTGACCCTGTTCTTTAGAAGTCTCAGGTTTCTCTGTCATTGTGAATTTTTCAAATACTTGCATTTCAGGCTCCTTTTCTTTTCCTTTAGATTGTATTGTGGCCAATGCACTGATCTCCTGTAAATTTTTCTAAGAAGTCCCTGCAGAAGAAGGACCAATACCTGGTATCTGCACCTTTCCAAAAGAGTCTAGGTCAAGTATTTTCTCAAGGTATTTCATTACATTTTCAACATTGACCCGCTCACTATCCTGTTCTACCAATGTTCCTTCCATCCATTCATCCATATTGGCATATTGTTCAATTTATGGAATTTTGTGATGAATGTATGGTGATAGTTTATTTTTCATTCTTCTATCACAGATAAAGCTATTTGGGTCATAAGGCACCCAGTAAAAACTTTTTTATAATCTGAGATATTCTTCTAAGATTCTTTCTGCTTCCTTTCCAGCATCTCTAGAGTTACAAACAAAGGGACCTAATTGACTTTTGATCTTGAGTTGAGCCTTTTTCTTTGCATTGCAGAAATGAACTATATCTGAGTTAATCATCTGCCTGAAATACTCTAGTGCAAAGAGTCTCATGGGGACATATTTGGGCAACTTGAATGGGCACAATTCACATCCATATATTCTGATCTCAATGTGATTTTGATACAAGTACCAGTCACCAACCCTATATTGTTTTGAGAGCTATAGAATTTTCTTGATTTCATTATTGACTCTAGGAGGGGAAACTCCTGTTAACAAAGTGGTTGCAGGGTGTACAAATAGGTAAATAAACTCATTATAGGAGTAAGGAGAATCAGAGGAATTATGGGTGATGGCAGACCAAAATATCACAGACCTAGGATTTCCTTTGGCATCAAGTTTCTGAACATGGAAAGGGAAACTTTCTGATTGGTAATAAATCATGAGATGATATATAACAGAATAATATTTGAACACTTTTTCATTCTCAAATCTCATGAACTGATCATGGATTTTATCAACAATGTAGGATGCAAAATCATACTTGACAATAGGGGACTGTCCAGGGGTAAATATAGACAACAATACTAGGGTTAATTGATCAACATATTCACTAGTATTGAAACCCATGATAAAAGATATCATATTCAGAATAAGCCTGCCCACATCAGTGAAAAAATTATAACCATAGGGGGGAGGGCCTTTGGGCTGATGCTCTGGTAACATGAAGGTTTGACAAATGCGATTTAACTCTAAATGGGACAAATTGGCAGACTTTTCAAGTAATTCTCCCATGGACAGGGGAGTGAGGGCTTGACCAGGTTGAAATTGCAGCATTTCATTTATCGACTGAGTATTGATTGGGAAAAGGATGTTCTGACTCAGGGACAAAACTGCTCTTTGATTGGGGTCATAGTTTGCATGGCAGTAATGAATTAACTCAGGAAAAATATGGAATGAGGGGAGAAGATACATGGGGATATTGGATTCCCATAATCCAATAATATCAGAACCGTTTATAAAGTTATCTCTGCAACGAAAAAAGGTTCGAAGAGGATTATCACTAAGAACGAGGTCTTTAATTTGAAAATCTCTATCTGTTAGGGGCAGATAGTCTAAATCTCTGTGAGGGGCATTCAAAGGTGCGACGTTCAGAGCCACTGGAACCTCCATTTCTGTTTCTTGTGGATTCAAAAATGAATTTCAGGTTTTTGTGAAGAAAAAACACAATTACAAGTTTTGGGAATGCAATTTACAATTCTGGGGATTGAACAAGACCAAATTGAACTCTGTTTCTGTCTTTCGTGCGGAATTTAAAACAAAAGTTAGGATTTCATAGAGTTTTAACGGGAATTGGGGTAAATACCTGTTTTTTGGGAGATGAACAATGATTAAACAGGTACAGGCTATGGCGTACGAACCCTGGATTACTGGTACGCAATTGTCTTTAGAAAAATACAGTTGATGGCGCTTGACAGTTTATTTTTTAAATTCTCTGCATGAGACTTTGGTCATTCACAGAATAATGAAAATGACTCGGGAAAAATTGTTTTATTCACAAAGTCCAAAGGGTGACGGGGTTTTATTTATTTATTTAATGGATGACGTCAGTAGGTACGGAGGATGAGTCACGGGAGGCAAGTGGTAAGTGGTTTCCATCGCACCGCTTTTGGGGAAAAGTGGTTTTGGGCAGAGGGCGAGCGATTCCATAGAATGATTGACGCGTGGCATGGCACTATTTGAAAACCACCGGGCCATCGCGCGTTATTGTTCGGATGCAGATGGCTAGCGATATCATTAATAACCGTTGATCTCAGATGGGTTGATCAAACGGTGATGGGGACGTGGAAGTGACAGGGATTTAATATGGAGGGCCCGACGCAATTAAACGTTAATTAATCTCATCAGGGGGAATCTGATTGGCGAAGTTAATTAATCATGAGGATTAATCAATTTGTTTATAAAAATGCAGGAAAGTGATCGGGAAATGATTTAACCAAGGTTAGCAGTTAAGGGAGGTATTGGGGATTTTACAAAGGGTTTATAGTTTTAACCTTGGGAAAGGGAGTCGGGGGATTAAAATAACACGGGGGGAAGAAATATTTTTGTATTAAAACACGTAATAAAACATGTTTTAATTATTTTTTTCAATATACTTTCATTATATGATAATTAAATCAGATTAATCTAATTTTTTTTTTCTAAGTAAGCTTAAGTCTATTAATGTAACATATGGTACAGCGAGTTCAAGGCTTTAGAACGCCATACAGTCAGCAAGATATCAAAAATTGAGCCGCCCACGAGGGGAAATTGGCCCGAGAATCGTTTGAGAGCTGCCTCGCAAGAGGAAACTAGCCTTGACTTAACAAAACTGAGCCAAAAAACTGAGCCGCCCACAAGGGGAAACCGACCCATACATTGTTTTAGGACGAATTTAACATTAAAAACCAGTTTGTACAAGCTAAGATTTGTTGCAAACCGAACCAGCAAAATGCTCAAAAGACTAGACATGATAGCTAGAGAAGAAAACGGGAGCGCTAGAGTCCATAGTCACCCGAGGGCGATTCCTCTTCAATTAGGCACTAGCACCCTTTCTCGTCATCAGGAACCAGATCAATTTGAGTAGCGACATCCCCTGCTTCACGCACTCCAGCTTGCATCCTGATGTCCTGGAGGAGGCTTGAACTTCTGTCACCCGCCTTACGAGAGGGAACTTTGTCCACAGGCAGAGAGGCTGGTAGAGCGAAGGGAGAGGCCGATGAATTGATAGGAAGCGCTGAAGGCGGGGGAGCAGGAGTGGCTTCAGGGATCTCTTTGAAAGAGACTGACACCGTCGCAATGACCAAAGGGTGGGAGGAGCTGCACTGGTAATGGAAGACGGCGGTGGTCAGATTTCGAATTGAGGCAGAGGCAGTAGGCCGAGGTTCAAGAGGTTGCTAAGAGGCGAAGGCATCACGCCGCGGGGAGGGAGGCAAGTGACGTACACGACCACTACGACGAAGACTGCGGGGAGGGCTTTCACTAGGACAGCGAGAGGAGGACGAAGGAGAGGATGGGGATGTTGGAAATATTGTCATTGATGGCAAAGGAGGCAACACTCAGGCAAAGGAGGCAGCGCTGAAGCAGAGGAAGGAAAAAGAAGCACAATGAAAGCAATAGAGGCAGTAAGAAGAATTTCAAAATGTAACAGTCATAGAAGCACAGTGAAGAACCGTTATCAGAAGATAGAGACAGAGGCAGAGCGACAGACGCAGCAGAGGCAGAGACAGAGGCAGAGAGCTGTTATAAAATTCCGGGAATCGCACTCTCCAACCGGCATTATACATATAACTTATACAAACATTATTCCGGGAATCGCTTCACTCCAGCGGAAAAATATATATATAAACATATATATCAGTTATATACAAGCGGAGCACATATAACATATACAAACATAATTCCGGGAATCGCTTCACTCTAGTGGAAAAATATATATATAAACATATATATCAGTTATATACAAGCGGAGCGCTTTATATCTATATAATCAAAGGTTCTATCAAAACGAAATGGCTTATAAGGTGGGACCCCTCACCCAATCGCAATCGGAGAAAAGGTTCAATCGGCGGAGTTTTGTAATATGCTCCGATCAAGTGGCGGACCCGATGTCGATTATACGATGGAGTTAATCGGTTCAATCGCGTCCGGGATCTTAATCACAATCGAAACTTTCCGATTGATCGCACGACTTTTGTAATATGCTGCGATTGAAGTGGCGGACCCGATCCTGTTATATGCGGGAGTTAATATGTGCAAATCGCATCCGTGTTCTGATCGTAATCAGAACTTTTCTATTATGCGCCCCGATTGCATTTGTTCAAAGTTCGGACCCGATTGCGCTATGAGACATGTTTTATGTGGTCATCGCGTCCATTTGATCAATCGCAATCGCAAGTTTTCGTTTGACACCACCGATCCGCCGACAGAGATGTGGGGCCCGACCCTTTCATATATTAGTGGTTATGATTCGACTTATTGGATTGTAATATAAGACCAAAGGCTTAAGGTGGAGGGCGATTGTTTATATATAAAAGGATTGTTGTTAGATATATAAAACACGGTTGCAGTTGTATTAAAATATGCCACATGGTATGTGAACCCTCGGGCCTCGGCTTAATGGGAGGGCGATTATTAATATACAATGACTGTGATCTATGTTCGTTCCGCTTGCGGAACTTCCACATCAACAAGACACTCGTGGCATGAAAAGGGTTGAAATTTCCCTGATTTAAAAAGTCAGCAATTGCATTTCATTTATTTGAAAGGCAGAGTTACACGTATGCAGCTGTTACACCCCCACAGAGGACAGAAAAGCAAATAGAGCCGAGAGGAGATAAAACACAGTCACAAAAAGGACAAAGATAGCCAAAGAAAAGACAAATGCGCAGCAAGCCAAGAGACAAAACGAGTGAGCTGGAGTTCTCATTTAAATTTGAATGTAAATGTTTTATTTAAATTTATATTGTTGTGATGCATTGGCAAGTCTTCGGAAGAGAGAAAATATCCCACTGTAATATTAAAATAAGCACCTACTGTTATATTTTCTGAATGAGCGGATAAAAGAGATGAGAAGGCAGAAGGCAAAGAGACATGGCCGTCCATTTAGAATTCCCAGTGGAATTCAAACATCATGAAGCTGTTTTTGTATAAAACAGGGTAATATCCAAGGGGAGAAATGTTGACGAAAAAAAGGAGTGAGAGAAGAGGAGAGTGTGCAGCAGAATTAAAGAGAGTTGAAGAGAATAAGCAAGCTGCAAGAAGAATGTGAATAAGGAGGAGCTGAGCAAAGAAGAAGAAGGGGCTGAGCAGAGATGATGCAGGTCTGATATAAGAGTTGATGAACAACAGAGAAGAAGGTATAGAACAGAGCTGATATCCAAGGTAAATCAACAAGTGTTTTTCTTTTGAAAGAGTAAGGAAGTTGGAGCTTCCCTATCAAGTTGTAGCTTGATAGATGTCAGTTGTAGCTGACTGAGGTAGGAGCCTCCTGTAGGTTGGTGCCTGCGGAAAATAGATGGGAGTTGGTGCTTCCACATCAAGTTGTAGCTTGATAAAATGTCAGTTGTAGCTGACTGAGGTTGGAGCCTCCTGTAGGTTGGTGCCTGCAGAAAATTGATGGGAGTTGGAGCTTCCTTGCAAGTTGTAGCTTGCATAATTGAGGTTGGAGCCTCCTGTAGGTTGGTGCCTACAGAAAATCAGTGGTGAGAGGGAGTTGGAGCTTGCCTTTGCATCACAACAATAATAAGATGTGGTTTTCTCCCTTTATGGGTTTCCACGTATATCTGGTGTCTATGTGCATGATGTCTATGTGTTGATATGATATATCTATTTTGCTAATACTTGCTGCTAACATATTAAGACTGCTGGTACATTATCTAATCTGCTTATTAGTTGCTGCTCATAAATAAAGATTTCTCACACATTATGTTGATCATGAAATGAAGGTGTTAATAAAGTAAAATAAGTTTTAAAGGAAAAGTTTTAAAAGTCCATGAATGTGTTAAACTGATTCACCCCCCCCCCTCTCAGTTTAACTAAGAGTTCAACAATTGGTATCAGAGCAGGTTCCTTTGTACAAGTCTAACAACTGAAAGGAGATCCTAGGTTCCCAAGATGGCTAGTAAAGAAGGATGCTCAACCAATAAAGCCCCTTTCTTCATTGGTGAAAATTATGCTTTCTAGAAAATCAGAATGAGGACATACATAATGTCTCTAGGAATAGAAGTCTGGGCTGCTGTGGAATTAGGATATGCCCCGAAGGCAACTGACACAGAAAAGGACTCAAAACAAGATTTTGTGGCTAATGCAAAAGCCATGAATGCCATCCTGAATGGATTATGTGAAGCAGAGTTTATTAAAGTAATGCACAAAGACACTGCCAAGAAAATATGGGATACTCTTGAAGACATACATGAGGGAGACCGGAAAGTAAAAACTGCCAAACTTCAAATATATAGAGCCCAGTTTGAAAACTTAAAAATGAATGATGATGAAGATGTTGGCAGCTTCTTCTTAAAAGTTGCAGAAATTGTTAACAATATGAAAGCTCTTGGAGAAACCATACCAGAAAGTATAGTTGTGCCAAAGATTCTAAGATCACTCCCATCCAGATTTAATCCGAAGGTGTCTGCAATAGAAGAGACAGCGGATTGGGAGACTTTGACCATGAACCAGCTACTTGGAAATCTAACAGCCTATGAAATGAGGCTCCCACAGAAGAAACCAAGTTCGAGGGAAGCAGCCTTTAAAAAAGAAAAGAAGAAAGAAGAAGAGGAAGAAATATGCTCTTGCTCTGATGAAGAAGAGGCTAAATTTGTCAAGAAATTGGATAGAGGATCAGGTAGATACAAAGGTAAACTTCCTTTTAAATGCTTTAACTGTGGAAGAGTTGGACATTATGCTGCTAGATGTCCTCACAAGAAAGTAAGAAATCAAGCTCAAGAATCGGAGAAAGACACATCAAAGAATTGGCAGAAAGGAAAGAAATTTAGCAGAAAATCCTTCTATGCTCAGCAAGACAGCAGTGCATCTGAAGACTCAGATGAAATCTCAGGAGAAGAGGGAACCTCTGAATTTTTATTAATGGCCATAGAAGATCTTGAAGGACTCTTGCTAGAAGAAGAAGAAGAAGGGGAAGTCGATCTTGAGGGGGAGCTAAGAGGTGCTCTGGAGGAGATTGACAGACTCAAACTAAAATGCAGAAAACAAAAAGAGATTCTCCTCAAATGTGTGAAAGAAGAACAAAATTCAGAAGTCCTCATGTAGTTGAAGGTAAAGCTTGAAGAAGCCAAGAAGATAGAAGATATATTACTTCAGCAAATCAAAGATAAAACTCGAGAACAAGAGAAGCTGGAAGAAGAAATTTTGTGTCTAAGAAGGAAATTAGAAAGTGCTCAACAGAAAGTTTCTATATACCCTTCTCAAATGACAAGCTCTGGTAAGTTGAATGAAATTTTGGATGCTCAAAGATCTCCTCTAATGAAAACTGGGATAGGCTATGAAGGAGAATCAAGTAAAGGCAAAGAAAAGGAAAACAAAAATATAATTTTTGTGAAAGCAAAGAAGGCTGATGAAGCAGCTCAAATAATTCCTACAAAGGAAGAAACATGTAATGAGAAAAATAGAGACCAGAAGAAACCTCTAATAACAAAGATTGTAACAAATACTAAGACAACAGACAAAGGATCATATATTCCTGATTATATCAAATTTGGAAGCCATCAAAGGAGATTCTTGCCTCCTATGAAGAATGCCACCTGTTATGTCTGCCACAAGCCAGGACACATTGCTGCATATTGTCATGCAAGGAGGAATGATTCAAACCAACAAAAGATGCAAGCATGGAAGAGACAACCTTACATCAGGTATGCAAGTAATTTCTATGGTTATTGCTTTTATTGTAAGGATTTTGGCCATAGAATTATTGAATGTAGAAAGTATGGACAAAGACTGATGTTCAATACCTCAAGAAGGTTTATGAGTCAAATCAATTTTGTTCATGCTCACAATTCTGCAAAAACTATAATCAAATGTTGTATATGCAATCAATTTGGACATATATCTTCCAAGTGTTCTCTAAAGGGATATAATTCATCACCTCACAAAAGATACCAAACAAAAGGGGGCCTCCAGTGGATAAAGAAGGTGAATAAATGTGACTTGGCTTTAACTGCTCAAGATTTGAAGAGTCAATGGTATTTGGACAGTGGCTGCTCTAAACACGTGACAGGAGATAAAAACAAGTTTTTAACTCTTGACAAAAAGAAATCGGGCAATGTCACTTTTGGAAATGACAAATCAGGAAAGATCAAGGGAAAAGGATCAGTCAGCATAGACAATGGCAGAGGAAAGGCCCAAGATGTATTATATGTAGATGGGATGAAAGCAAATTTACTGAGTGTCAGTCAGATGTGTGATAAAGGCTGTGAAGTTCTCTTTAGAGCACAAGATTGTGTAGTCAGATCAAGCACAACAGGAAAAACTCTACTCAAAGGTGTTCGAACAGAGAGTAATGTGTACATAGTGAAAGAGGAGGATGAAGCCTACCATCTTAGCAAACTCGAGGAGTCATGGTTATGGCATAGGAGATTGGGACATCTCAGCTTTGACCATATCATTAGACTGAGCAAGAAGAAAGC
This sequence comes from Pinus albicaulis, assembly GCA_034641835.2. Taxonomy (NCBI): domain Eukaryota; kingdom Viridiplantae; phylum Streptophyta; class Pinopsida; order Pinales; family Pinaceae; genus Pinus; species Pinus albicaulis. The sequence continues at coordinate 733,294,511 of CM076579.1, forward strand.
TGTCAGAGATATGCCATAAATAAAAAGGCCCTCAAACAAAATATGCAAATCTTGTCAGTTGGGGAAACAAACTCGCACATCCTTTAAATCTAAAGAAGAGTTATCAACAAGAAGACCACTGCAACTTGTGCACATGGATCTGTGTGGACCTGCAAGAACTAAAACACCAAGTGGAGAGTCCTACTTTATGCTGATGATTTCTCCATAATGACATGGGTTGCTTTTCTCAAGAATAAATCGGAAGCTCTGGACAAATTAAAAACATTTAAAGCATTAGCAGAAAATCAGACAGGATGCAAGCTGAAATGCATCAGATCAGACAGAGGAGGTGAATTCACTGATTATGACTTTGCAGACCTATGCAATGAACATGGCATAAAACAACAATTTACTATTGCGGGGACACCTCAGCAGAATGGAGTAGCAGAGAGACAAAACAGATCTGTTCAACAAATTGCCAGAGCCATCATGCAAGAGATTAATATTCCTCAAAACTTCTGGGCAGAAGCGGTACACACAGCAATGCATATCCTTAATAAAGCTCACTTAAGGCCAAGCAGTGACAAGACTCCCTATGAACTATGGCATGGAAAGCCAGCTTCAATCAAACATTTTAGAATTTTTGGAAGCAAATGTTATATAAAGAATAATGATGAAAATCTTGGGAAATTTGATGCAAGAGTAGATGAAGGGATTTTTCTAGGATATGCTTCCAAAAGTAAAGGGTACAGGTGCTACAACAAGACTCTTCAGAAAATAGTTTAAAGTATTGATGTGAGATTTGATGAAGAATTTCCCAACAATACAAGAAATACAGACTGCTGCAGTCCATTAGATAATCATGAAGAAGAAGACCAGAATGATGATGAAACCAGCAAGACATCAGAAGATGCTGGATTGAACTCAAAAACCCCCTCAAGATACACTCAAAAGAACCATCCAGAAGATCAAATCATAGGAGACAAGAATGTAGGAGTGCAAACAAGAAGGCAGCTAACTGAACAGACAGAAGAAGTATACATAGCCATGTTGTCACAAATAGAACCAAAGAAATTTGAAGAAGCCAACAAGGAAAGGTCTTGGGTAAATGCAATGAATGAAGAATTGGACCAAATTGAGAAAAACAATACCTAGGAACTAGTTCCTAGACCTGCTGAGAAAAATGTCATAGGCTCAAAATGGGTATTCAAAAATAAAATGAATGAGGAAGGACAGGTAATCAGGAATAAAGCCAGACTTGTCTGCAAAGGATATTCACAAATTGAAGGACTGGATTACGATGAAACATTTGCTCCTGTAGCCAGAATGGAAGCTATCAGAATGTTTCTGGCATTTGCATGCTACCAAAACTTCAAAGTATATCAAATGGATGTAAAATCTGCCTTTCTTAATGGAGATCTAGAAGAAGAAGTATACATGGAACAACCATAAGGCTTCTCATTGACAGACAAAGAAGACTATGTATGCAGACTAAAGAAGGCCCTATATGGACTAAAACAGGCCCCTCGTGCTTGGTATTCAAGACTAGATAAATATTTGCAAAAACAGGGTTTTAAAAGAGGTGGAGTAGACAGCAATCTATACATAAAAGCCCATGAAAATGAACTCCTGATTGTTGTTATATATGTTGATGACATTATGTTTGGAAGCAACACAGATGAATTAGCAAAAAGGTTTGCTGATGAGATGAAAACAGAGTTTGAAATGTCCATGATTGGAGAGCTAAGTTTCTATTTAGGACTTCAAATTCAGCAAAGGAGCACAGGTACATTCATCTCACAAGAAAAATACTTAAAGGAAATGCTGAAGAAGTTCAAAATGGAAGAATGCAAATCGTTATCAACTCCCATGACCACAAGTTGCAAGCTGTGTGCTGATGATGGATCTGCTGATGTAGATCAAAAAATCTACAGATCCATGATTGGAAGTCTATTATATCTGACTACATCAAGACCAGACATCATGCTAGCAGTAGGACTAGTGGCTAGATATCAAGCAGCACCTAAACAAAACCATCTTCTGGCAATAAAAAGAATACTCAGATATCTACAAGGAACAACACAATATGGGCTTTGGTATCCTAAAAGAAAAAAATTCACCTTAACAGCATACACAGATGCAGATTGGGCCAGCTGTGTGGATGATAGGAAGAGTACAAGTGGAGGTGCATTCTATCTAGGAGAAAGTCTGGTGGCATGGCTAAGCAAGAAACAAACATCCATCTCTCTATCTACAGCTGAAGCAGAATATATAGCAGCAGCAGCATGTTGCACACAAGTCATGTGGATGAAGCAGACTCTTCAAGACATGAAGGTAAGCATTAATGAACCTATCTCAATCAAATGTGATAATACAAGTGCTATAAGTATATCTAAAAATCTTGTGCTTCATTCAAAAACTAAACATATACCAATCAAGTATCATTTTCTCCGAGAAAAAGTGGCTCATAAGATCGTTAAACTGGACTATGTACCAACAAAAGAACAGAGAGCAGATATATTTACTAAACCACTTGCCAGAGAACCATTCGAATACTTGAGAGACAAACTAGGGGTAGTATCTGTAGATACTATTCTCTAATATGAAGAGAAAGTAAGATAAGCATAAAACAAGTCCACAGGATCAGCATTATCAGTATTATCAGCATTATCAATATTATCAGCATTCAGAAGCAACAAGAACCTTTCAATCGTAAAATGCATCATCTTTGTCTGCAATCTAGCACATATTACAGGCACTACAAATGAATCACAACTATAAAACCTATATCGACTCATATATCGACTCATACATCACTCTGGAGCAGCATAGTACAATTTCACCAGAAGAGGACCTAAACGTAACTCAGAGAAAGGAAATGCAACGACAGAGCCCATACGGAGAGATGAGACGTCGTCCTTTGCCATTGATGTCAAAGGGGGAGGAAGAACAAACAACAGGAGGAAGAGCAAGCAACAAGAGAAAGAGAAAGCAAACAGAGAAAGTGGATTGCCATCAATGCCAAAGGGGGAGACTGTTGGAAATATTGTCATTGATGGCAAAGGAGGCAGCGCTCAAGCAAAGGAGGCAGCGCTCAAGCAAAGAGGCAGCAAAGAAGCAAATTAAGGCAGAGGAAACGAATATAATAGAGGCAGAACCGTTATCTCAGCAATAGAGGCAGAGGAAGAGCGACAGGAGCAGCAGAGGAAGAGGCAGAAGCAGAGCCGTTATAAAATTCCAGGAATCGCACTCTCCAACCGGCGCAGCAAAGGCAGAGACAGAGGCAGAGAGCTGTTATAAAATTCCGGGAATCGCAGTCTCCAACCGGCATTATACATATAACTTATACAAACATTATTCCGGGAATCGCTTCACTCCAGCGGAAAAATATATATATAAACATATATATCAGTTATATACAAGCAGAGCACATATAACATATACAAACATAATTCCGGGAATCGCTTCACTCCAGCGGCAAAATATATATATAAACATATATATCAGTTATATACAAGCGGAGCGCTTTATATCTATATAATCAAAGGTTCTATCAAAACGAAATGGCTTATAAGGTGGGACCCCTCACCCAATCGCAATCGGAGAAAAGGTTCAATCGGCGGAGTTTTGTAATATGCTCCGATCAAGTGGCGGACCCGATGTCGATTATACGATGGAGTTAATCGGTTCAATCGCGTCCGGGATCTTAATCACAATCGAAACTTTCCGATTGATCGCACGACTTTTGTAATATGCTGCGATTGAAGTGGCGGACCCGATCCTGTTATATGCGGGAGTTAATATGTGCAAATCGCATCCGTGTTCTGATCGCAATCGGAACTTTTCTATTATGTGCCCCGATTGCATTTGTTCAAAGTTCGGACCCGATTGCGCTATGAGACATGTTTTATGTGGTCATCGCGTCCATTTGATCAATCACAATCGCAAGTTTTCGTTTGACACCACCGATCCGCCGACAGAGATGTGGGGCCCGACCCTTTCATATATTAGTGGTTATGATTCGACTTATTGGATTGTAATATAAGACCAAAGGCTTAAGGTGGAGGGCGATTGTTTATATATAAAAGGATTGTTGTTAGATATATAAAACACAGTTGCAGTTGTATTAAAATATGCCACATGGGCTGTGAACCCTCGGGCCTCGACTTAATGGGAGGGCGATTATTAATATACAACGACTGTGATCTATGTTTGTTCCGCTTGCGGAACTTCCACATCAACAAGACACTCATGGCATGAAAAGGGTTGGAATTGCCCTGATTTAAAAAAATCAGCAATTGCATTTCATTTATTTAAAAGGCAGAGTTACACGTATGCAGCTGTTACACCCCCACATAGGACAGAAAAGCAAATAGAGCCGAGAGGAGATAAAACACAGTCACAAAAAGGACAAAGACAGCCAAAGAAAAGACAAATGCGCATCGATTCAAAAGACTGAATGAGTGAGCTGGAATTCACGTTGTAATTCGAATGTAAATATTTTAATTGTTTTTATTGTTTGTGATGCATTGGCAAGTCTCCGGAAGAGAGCAAATATCCCACTGTAATATTAAAATAAGTACCTACAGTTACATTTTTCTGAGTGAGCTGAAAAGAGATGAGAAGGTAGAAGGCAAAGAGACATGGCTGTCCATTTCGAATTCCCAGTGGAATACAAACAACCATGAAGCTATTTTTGTATAAAACTGGGTAATATCCAAGGGGAGTGTGTTGACGAAAAAGGAGTGAGAGAAGAAGAGAGTATGCAGCAGAATTAAAGAGAGTTGAAGAGAATAAGCAAGCTGCACGAAGAATGTGAATAAGAAGGAGCTGAGCAAAGAAGAAGAAGGGGCTGAGCAGAGATGATGCGAGTCTGATATAAGAGTTGATGAACAGCAGAGAAGAAGGTATAGAACAAAGCTGATATCCAAGGTAAATCAACAAGTGTTTTTCTTTTGAAAGAGTAAGGAAGTTGGAGCTTCCCTATCAAGTTGTAGCTTGATAGATGTCAGTTGTAGCTTATTAAGGTAGGAGCCTCCTGTAGGTTGGTGCCTACAGAAAATAGATGGGAGTTGGAGCTTCCTTGCAAGTTGTAGCTTGCAGAATTGAGGTTGGAGCCTCCTGTAGTTTGGTGCCTGCAGAAAATCAGTGGTGAGAGGGACTTGGAGCTTGCCTGTGCATCACAACAACAATAAGATGTGGTTTTCTCCCTTTATGGGTTTCCACGTATATCTGGTGTCTATGTGCATGATTTCTATGTGTTGATATGATATATCTATTCTTCTAATACTTGTTGCTAACATATTAAGACTGTTGGTACATTATCTAATCTGCTTATTAATTGCTGCTCATAAATAAAGATTGCTCACACATTATGTTGATCATGAAATGAAGGTGTTAATAAAGTAAAATAAGTTTTAAAGGAAAAGTTTTTTAAAAGTCCATGAATGTGTTAAACTGATTCACCCCCCCCCCCCCCCCCCCGCCCCTGTCAGTTTAACTAAGAGTTCAACAGGGGAAGGGGAGCAACGATGCCTGGAGCTACCCCTGCGGCATCTTAGACGATGTCTCAGTCGCGGAATTGCAGCACAGGAATCGTGAGAGAAGGCGGAGTTGACAGAGGGCCCCAGAGGGGGGAGGGAAGGGCAAAAGCCGGAAAGAGAAGCGAGGTGCAGAGCACATAACGGACTATGCGAGTAATGAAAGCCAGGGATAAAGCTAACACAGCAAGCCAGAGGACAACACCTTTCCACAGTGGTGCGAAGGCTGCGCACTTCTGCTTCTGGAGAGCAGCTAGAACCCACGGGCAGGAGCTGCAGTGACATGGATACCTGCAAACCACAGCAAATCCAAACCAAAACATTTGAAACCACACCAGAAGACAGGGTTGAAGGATTTGGAGGCTTCATTTTGAAGCGCTTGATGTCTCGGCTTCCCCACCGGCATAAATGCCGCGTAGGGTGACGGCCCATCAAATTTATTATTCCAAGGGTGATTAAATGCATTCCGCAGGTATCCTAGTGGGCATGGCATGCGCCCGCCTGTCGGATCATCACTATCAAACCGTCAATGACCACCCGCATCCGGGGAAATCAGATTAATCTAATTACCATAGGGGGCGGAATTTAATATTACGATATATTTAGCCAAAGGGGGCATAAAGTGGGTTTTTTATTTAAACATGTGGGAATAAATAACTTTGGCGAAAATTTATTAATGGGTTTTTGGGGATATTATATAAAAATGAGTTATATATAATAGGAGAAGGTTATTTTTGTAAGGATTTAATACATAAAATCAATGTTAATATGACAAGGGGACAATGTAAACTCAAAATACATTAATATAGCTAAGAAATTGAATATTTAAATGCAAATTGCATTATAATCACTTCATCACTTAGACTTAGAATAAAATGTGATTTTGAGGGTTTTTTATGAAATAATGCATAATTTTCCTAAGTAAAATGGGATTTTACTTAGAAAAAAATGTTTAGAAATGAGTGAATGTTATGAAGAATGACTTCAAGTACTTAGGCTTTTCCAATTATTGGTCCGAGGGTCTGGTCCCTCCAAAAGTCAAGGAAATGCCTTGAGCCCCTCTAATGTTCAAATACCTTAGTACTTAGGGGAAATTAGTGAAATCTTTAGGGGAAGATGAGAAGGGAAGTTAATAAATTTGACTTTGCTTTGCTTTGAATTTCTTCTAGTATAGTGTCTGCCTTTGCAATTTGTGATGAAAGTAAATATTAACACATTTAGAGTCATTGTCCATCACATGCAATTCTGCAACATCATCTACCTACCCTACCTACTTTACTCTACCATTTTTTCTTCTTTATTAGGGTGCACTTAGACTGGCAAACCCTTATCACACTTTTCTTTTACATATGGAAATCTATCTAGTTCTAACCTTATTACATCCAAGGGCTCAGATTAAACTGTTGAGCTCCTTTTATTCACTCTACCTATCTACTTATCTGCCAAGATTAAACAGTTTGGTCAGATTTTATTCTCTATCTCTAAAACATGAAATTGAAAGATGAAATAGCCAAGCTTAAACTGTTTGACTATTCATAAATTGTGGCATAGGATACAAGTTGCACACAATTTTATTTATTACATAAGAGCAAAAAGTAGTGGCATTTAGACTTGCACACTTTCCTTGGCCTTTCTTTTTGTGGGGTTCATTTTCTTTTACTTTTTTGGCCATTTTTATTCTTTTTACCCTTTGATTTTTCTTTTAGGGTATACCCTCTTTACATTTTTTAAATTTTTTTGATTTTTTGATAATATGGAAAACCTTTGCAACAAGAAAAGGTATGAACATATTACATAGCCCATCAAGTCAATCATGAAATATGACACCTATTGGTATAGGAGTCTAACATTGGCTCCACTTGGGGATGGTTTTTCCTGGTGAAAAGTCAAGAACAACAGGTCAGTTGTCCTCATCCATTGACCTTGGTGAACCTGTAAATGTAGAAATTTGAATAATAGCTGAATTATTCACCGAGATTATCCTGATTACACACTATTTAAGCTTCATGCATAATACATAACCTCTTCTACAATTGATCATCAATATGCGGAAATAGAAGCAGTCGCATGCGCACATTAAAAACATAATCAAGCACACATATAACACAATATGTAATGGGGAAAGCATACAGCTGAAAACCCCCAACTATCTGTATATTATAATGATAGAGAACATGTAACAATACATAGCACAAAGCTCTCACAGCTCTCAGCACTATCTCACATGCTAAACACAAACTATATGAGATTTGAACAAGTCATGGGTTCAAATCTCCTCCACAAGTCTGCCTGCCTCTACTGCGCGATCCAAGTGAGTAATGAATGAGATCCAAGTTTGAATCCCACTAGCTCCAACTACGCAATCCTCATTGGCAATCTCCATCAATTGGTGTGCAAATCTCATGCACAATCATGGTCACAACTGATAGTTACACTCACCCTTTCACCCACCTCTAACACTGGTCTCCACTGAACTGTCCATGCATTGCAGTTAACTGATGTGTTCTTTAGTTGATTTATGAGTTAATAATTAGTGAATTAATTAATAATTAATTCACACCACTCATCACTAGTGTATTTGTCAGCTAGACTAAATACAACTAGTTCAACTAAGTTAAACCGAACACAACTCCACCAACTGTCTCATCAACTCCACCAAACTCTGCCACATGAGTTCTAACTGAAGTCAACCATGCAATAGCTCAACTAACCCCTAGGAAAAGCGTATTTCCTTCTGTCAGCTGCATGTGCCACATCCAAGCATCAAATTGAAGTGCTCCAAGAGGATAAGATAATGTTTATAGTCTAAATATTATTAAGGGTTAATAATATTTGACTGTTCTATTTTTAGCCCGGCAGTCTAAAAATAGAAACCGCTCAATGTCTAAAAATAGAGGTCCATCTATTTTTACCAACTCGACCAATCATCCATAAATAGCATCCTGCAACTCATAGACCATGATCCCTATGTCTAAAAATAGACATAGTCTAAAAATAGACTTTGCGCCAAAAATAGCCTGCGGGCCTACTTAGTGAAGGTGACTTCATTTCACTAAGCTCCATCATCTTGTTGCATTTTCAACACTCCCTCTCAACAAGATATGGATTATCTGCAACCCCTATCCTGCCTCTGTGGTATTCGAATTTTCTCCTGGTGAGCGCCTTCGTCAAGATGTCAACATCCTGATCCTCCGTGGAAATATATGAAAGTAACATGATTCTCCGCTGCACACAATCTCTGATATGATGGTACCTGATGTCGATGTGTTTGGATCTATCATGAAATACTGGATTAGCTGAGAGTTTAATGCAACTCTGGTTATCACAATAAATCACAATAGGCTCCAAGTGTGACCCGAACAACCCGACCAGGATCTTCCTCATCCATATGGCCTTGCATGCAGCCAAGCTTGCTGCCATATACTCAGCCTCTGCTGAACTGAGTGCCATGGATCTCTGCTTCCTGCTGTACCAAGAAACTGCTGTCGACCCGATACTGAAGATCCCTCCAGATGTGCTCTTTCTGTCCGTTGGGCTCCCTGCCCAATCTGCATCCGTGAAGCCACAAAGCTTCACCTCATCCTCCTGTCTGTACCACAAACCATATCCCGATGTGCCTCTAAGATAATGCAATACATGCTTGCATGCCTTCCAGAAGAGCTTGGTAGGCTTAACCATAGCTTGCGAAAGCTGGTTAACAGCATAGCATATATCGGGTCGTGTATTTACCAGATACATAAGCGACCCCACCAACTGTCGATAAACAGTGGCATCCACTACCTTCGCCGAAGTAGCATCCTCCTTCCTCCAACCACTAGAAAGAGGAGTATCAACAGGCTTGCAGCCATGCATGTTGAACTTCTCCAGTATCTCACGGGCATACTTTCCCTGAGAAACAAACAGTCCATCACTGCGCTACCAGATTTCCAATCCCAGGAAATAATGAAGGAGGCCCAAGTCCTTCATCTCAAACTCTCTAGCAAGATCCTCCTTGCATGAAAGTATCAACAACTCATCACCCGTCAAAATCAGATCATCTACATACAATACAATGTGATCGCAACTTCCCCTCAAACAAAATCCGGTATAGGTTAGGATCCGCCGTCTTTGGAGAATCCAAGTCCGGTGAAATAACCGTTCATCTCTAGGTACCCAAGCACGAGGTGCTTCGTTCAAACTCATTAAATACTGAACGCACACATGCGACTCACTACCGAAGATCCAAACCTTCGGCCGCCTATGCACACCTCCTCCTCAATGACTCCATTAAGAACACAAGCCTTTCACATACATCCGATGGATGTGCCACCCCATCTCGCGCCGGGAGAGAGCTTGGTAGGATCGTTTGTATGGAAGAGTACCTCGCTATTGCAAAATTCTCTCACACTATCCCCAATCTGTGAGAAGCCCGGCAACAAATCTTGCTGTACTTCTCCACACTCCCGTCAGCCGCCTGTTTCACTTTGTAGATCCATCGCGAACCCACCACTGATTTCCCCACCGGTCTTGGGACAATCTCTCATGCACTGTTCCTGACGATCGAATCATATTCTTCGATCATGGCATCAACCCATGCGGGTTCCTCCACAGCTTCCTCAAAAGAGGATGGCTCCGTCACAACACATTGACTCACAAGAGCTATGTATCCAGTGTACCGATCCGGTGACTGTCTCTGTCTGCGCTGTGCTGTAGGTGGTCCTACAACCTTCTCTGCATCTCGAGCCAGTCGCTCAGCTTCTGTAGTGCGCTTGCGCCCTCTGATGGTTGGCGCTGCATGAGTGGTTTCTTCCACTTCATGAACTTCCTCTTGTGGCTGATCCACATCCGGAAGCTCCTCCTTAGGAACTAATAGCTCCTCATCTGCATGCAAGTGTGGCTCCCTCTCAAGCGAACACTGCATGGCTTTCTCCTCCTAAAATTTGATATCCCGTCGCACAACAGTCTTGCGACTGTCTGGCAAATACACCCGATAGTTGTGAGGTGTATCAGTGTACCCCACAAATATTCCAACCTCTGCGGTCGGATCCAGCTTCTTCCTGGCATCCTTCGTCACATGCAAGTAGACAGGTGAACCAAAAATCCTCAAATGGGAAATATCAGGTCTCTTACCAGAAAACACCTCCTCCGGTGTACTCATGCCAAGTATCTTGTGAGGACAACGGTTCTGCACATATACTGCAGTATTGCATGCCTCCGCCCACAAGTGAAGGGGTAGGCCCTGATCATGCAACATCGCCCGTGCAACACCCATGATCATTCTGTTCTTCCGCTCAGCAACCCCATTCTGCTGTGGGTTATGAGGTGCAATGAGCTCTCTCCGAATCCCTTCTGCGCTGCAAAAGTCCTTGAATTCGGCAGAGATGAATTCACCACCATTGTCGCTCCTAAGAGCCTTCACATGCTTCCCCGATTCCTTCTCAACCAGCGCCTTGAACTCACAGAACTTTGAGTATGTCTCGCTCTTCTTCTGCATGAAGAATATCCAACACTTCCGAGAAAAATCATCAACAAAGATCACATAGTACCTGTGCTTTGCTGTCGAAGCTACTGAGAAAGGTCCACACACGTCTGTGTGAATTCTCTCAAGGATCGTCGTGGCACGACTATCCTTCTCGTGAAAGGTGGCTTTCACAAAATTTCCCAAGGTACACCCCTTGCACTGATCTGACTGCGCAAGAGTGCCCTTAGGAAGCCCAGTAGAAATCTGCTGCAGTATCTTCAAAGCTCCATGGTGAAGGTGGCCCAACCTCCTGTGCCACAGCTCGCCATCATCCCGGCTCACCACTGCTTCCGCCTTGCATGCCATTGCTGTGCAGCCATCTACTTGCAACTGATAAAGGTTCTTGACTCGAACCCCTATCTTCCGGGTCTCTCCAGTTGTCTTACTGCGCAGGAAAGCTTTTCCCTCGCTGAAGACAACATCATACCCCTTGTCTTCTAACATCGCCACAGAGATCAGATTCTTCTTCAATCCTGGAACATGCATCACTTCCTTCAATACGAAGGGTTTACCAGACTCCCTCTCAAAGGAAATGGTACCGATACCGTTCGCACTGTATCTACCATCATCGCCCATCTCGATGTGCACTCCAAGATCTTTCTCATCCAGATCTGAAAACAGATCTCGATCTCCAGTCATGTGAAAAGACACACCACTATCCAAGAACCATACTGATCCCCCATCACACTTGAGACCACATGCGACCGAAAAATACAACAAAATGCGAGGCCAAGGCCTCTCCCAACGTGCATCCGCCAGCACTGCTTATTTTTCTTCTTCTCCAAGTGACACCGGCATACGGTTCATGCCGGTGATGTTGAAAACACTTTCACCTTACTCACATCCTCGCTTTCTGCCTTCCGCACTGCATCGAGAAGCTTTCTTGCTCTTCCCCTTCTTTGCTTTGGCAACCAAAGCGCAATTTTCTTCATCAGATGCCTTTGATGAAGATCCGTCTATGGTATTCCGCCTTATCTCCTCTTGCACAAGATCTGACCAAAGTCGCTCCCATCCTAGCAATTTCTCCCGACCATTGATAGAATCCTGATAGGCATGCCAACTATTCGGAAGACCAAGGAGAGCCAAGCTCACCAATTCCTCATCATCGACAGTCACCCCCACACTTCCCAGCTCATCCCTGCATTGGATGAACTTCGTGAGGTACTTGGGCATACTATTGCCTTTCTCCATCTTTATGTGTCTGAGTTTATCCTTGAGCGCCAACTTCCTCTGGTCGCTCTTGCTCTGGAATAAATCTGTCAACGCTTTCCACATCAAGTATGGAGAAGATTTTCCATGCATGCTGGATACAATGTGATCCTTCACGCCCTCCAATAGAATTCTTCGACATTTCGCCATCTTCTTTTGCCAAGCCTCAACTTGAGCAGCATCAGTCGGCTTTGGGATCTCAGCTTCTATGAACTCCTTTAGCCCGTTATCATCTAATACCACCTCCATACGGTCCTTCCATGCAACATAATTCGAACTGCCCTCAAGGGCATATTCCAGTCGCAATCCGTTGAAAGACATTTCAACTTTGGCACCAAGAAAACTACTGCAAATTCAAATTCCAAATTCTGCTGCAAATTCGAATTCCAAGCTCAAAACTCAGTTGCTTTTGGATCTGTGAGAACAAATTATTTCTAGCACAGAGATCGACTGTAAGGGAATTTACTGGATATATCACCTTTCAAAGAAAGGATGGATCCAGAGGCTACCTGGCCCGTTACAGACTCTGTCTACCGAAAATAATTGTAATCACTGTAATAGATCTGATGATCATTTCTGCTCCGATACCATGTAGAAATTTGAATAATAGCTAAATTATTCACCGAGATTATCCTGATTACACACTATTTAAGCTTCATGCATAATACATAACCTCTTTTACAATTGATCAACAATATGCGGAAATAGAAGCAGTCGCATGCGCACATTAAAACATAATCAAGCACACATATAACATAGTATATAATGGGGAAAGAAATAGATGAAAACCCCCAATTATCTGTATAGTATAATGATAGAGAACATGTAACAATACATAGTACAATACTCCTCACAAGTACTCAGTACTATCTCCAATAATTACACACAAACTAGCTCAGATCTGAACAAGTCACAGGTTCAAATCTCCTCCACTGTTTGCCTGCCTCTACTGCGCAATCCAAGATGAGAAAAAGAATGAGATCGAAGTTCAAATCCCACTAGCTCCAAATGCACAATCCTCATTGGAAATCTCCATCAATTTGTGTGCAAATCTCATGCACAATCATGGTCACAACTGATAGTCACACACACCCTTTCACCCACCTCTAACACTGGTCTCCACTGAACTGTCCATGCATTGCAGTTAACTGATGTGTTCTTTAGTTGATTTATGAGTTACTAATTAGTGAATTAATTAATAATTAATTCACACCACTCATCACTAGTGTATTTTTCAGTTAGACTAAATACAACTAGTTCAACTAGTTTAAACAGAACACAACTCCACCAACTGTCTCATCAACTCCACCAAACTCCGCCACTTGAGTTCTAACTGAAGTCAACCATGAAATAGCTCAACTAACCCTTAGGAAAAGCGTATTTCCTTCTGTCAGCTGCATGTGTCACATCCAAGCATCAAACTGAAGTGCTCCAAGAGGATAAGATAATGTTTATAGTCTAAATATTATTAAGGGTTAACAATATTTGACTGTTCTATTTTTAGCCCGACAGTCTAAAAATAGAAACCGCCCAATGTCTAAAAATAGAGGTTTATCTATTTTTACCAACTCGACCAATCATCCATAAATAGCATCCTGCAACTCATAGACCATGATCCCTATGTCTAAAAATAGACATAGTCTAAAAATAGACTTTGCGCCAAAAATAGCCTGCAGGCCCACTTAGTGAAGGCGACTTCATTTCACTAAGCTCCATCATCTTGTTGCATTTTCAACAGTAAATGTCTTCTGTCTTCTGCAAACTGAAATCTGATTTGAAACTAAAACAACACACAAAATTTTTCAAACCAACTTAATGAAAAACTAGCTAAAAATTGAAAACTAAAAAAAAAATGCTCAAAATTCTGAGCTTATTGGCACTCATCTACCTACTCAATCTACTAAAAATATTATTGAATCAGGTAATACAAAAATGCCAATGAAGCCAATCAAGTAGCTGTAACAATAAGTGGATAACTTGATTGCTTGTGATCAAAATTGGAAGTATATTATGATCATGTGCCTTTATAATAAATGATATGATGTGTAAAGGCCACTTTTGATGTATTTGATCCTTATAGAGAAAACATGTTTGCAGATTTGGGCTAAAAATATTCTCCATATAATCTGATATAGGATCAATAAAAGTATAATGTATGTTATTTACTTCTAGGCCTTCAATGATTGGTTGCTCAGTTGTATTATGAATATTAAGCCTTGAAACTATTTCTTCTGTCTTGTGTTTGAAAGAATAATCATCCTCAATATGCAAGTCAAAAGATATTACAATTTCCTCTTGCTTAGGAGAAGGAAGATTTTCAAAGAATTCTTTAGGATTTCGGAAATTGTATGACTGGATTTGAGAATGCAAAAGTTTAATTTCATTTTCATAATTTTCAGAAATTATCTCAAGAACACATATTTTCAGTTTGGGAGAATATTTTCTTGATTTCAAAAGAAGAAATAAAGCTCTTAAAAAATCCTCATCAAGCTGAAGTTCTAATATCTCATCCCTCAAAATAGCTAGTGATTGTTTTGTGAAATTATCATAATTATCATCATACTGATCATGTAAGTGTAAAAAATCTTCTAAGAACCTTGATTTTCTTAGGAATAGGTCATTTTATAATATCTTGCATATTTTGAGGCTCCAACTTCACTCCTTCCTTTAAAATAATATGAACCAAATACTCGAATTCTTATTTCCCAAAAGCACATTTGGATATTTTTACATAAAAATGATTTTTCTCAATAATCTATATAACTTTTCCACATGTTTAGTGTGGTATTCCCATGATTTATTATAAATATGTGTATTATGAAAGAAAACCAACACAAATTTTATAAGATGGGATCAAACAAAATTGTTCTTAAGTCGAGCCCGTCGAACTTCAAACGGCGATAAACCATAATTCAAACCAAATTCGTGTTCCAAAATAGCCTGCTGACGTCAGCCAATTTTGTGACGCGAAAACCAAATGAATTCCACCCTAATATTTTTCGGGTCTGAAGTTGGGCTGGTGTGCAGAGGGAGAGTTGTGACGCGAATTTCTTATCAAATTCGCCCTAATATTTTTCGGGTCCAGATTTCCATTGCGCGAGTGGCCCAAACAAAGATCTGCTCCAATCAATTTCTGCCATGTGTCCTCAATTAAAACTTGCCCTGCTCTCGGCTGCGGGTGCATTCGATGGCATTTAAGGCGATGGGACATGGATGTGGCGATTTCATATCAATCGCATTAAGATTTAACGCTGTTCAATTAAGTTCCAAGGTTTTCACATCAAATCGCATTAAGTTTTAACACTGTTCAAGATCGGACCTCCACTCCCGTTAGCGATTCTGCATGCTCCAATATGATCCGGCCTTCGGCTCTCATTAATGATCAAAGATTAATTATGATGAGCGTCCTTCGATTGCATTGATAAAATGGCATTTCGCTATGGTTTTTCAGACGAGCCGGTTGCTGGGTTACACTGCCTGCTCACTGTGACGAGAAGGAGAAGTGGCCAGCTGAATGGCTGCTTAGACCTTGCTGCATATATGCATTTCTCTTGGTCTGGTCCTTGTCTGTCTTCCTCTGTTTCTTGGAATTCTGCTTCTCCGTCTCCTCTTGTGCCCACTGCTGAGACTGCACCCATGCCTCGCCTGCGTCATAGGATGCGTTGCCGCAGGGGGAGCACTAGAGGTCAACCCCTGCGCGCTCCCTGCAGCCCCTCAACTGAGTCGTCTTCCCAGTCCAGTGATTATCACGCAGGTCGCTATCCAGATACTAGAAGTGGGCAGGGTCGGGTTGTAGGATCTGGCCACTGTATGGGCTCCCCTGCTCCACATTTCCCCAGCGCTTCACTTTCTCCCACGACGCGCATTGCGAATTTTTCCTTTAATTGCTCTCTGAACCACCCACGCATCATAGCGACAATTACTGTGGTTTTCCGGGACAAGGCCCAGACGGAAGAACAATGCACCCGTCCGGCGGGAATGAGCTCAGAAAAATCCGGCCAGCATTCGGGCCTTCAGGAGGGGAGCGGTGGCATGACTGTGGAGGTAGCACCTAGCGATCTTGGACCTTCCAAAGGATGGTGCCGAATCGTCGAGGAGCCGGAGGAGTAGTTTGGTTAATTTTTTTTTCTTGCTTCGCGGCCCACTTAATTGGGCTGCTTTTAGATTATATTACTGTGCTGGACCTCTGTAATATTTTTGAATTCTGTAAAAGTTCAAGACTGGTTTCCCCGTATGAGGGCAGTCTTCTTAATTTTTTGATTTTTTGATGACAAATTTGCCATGAGTCTGGGCAATGTTTTTGACTTCGGTGTAATTTTATTCCCACTATTAATAGATTAACTTTACTTAGAAAAAAAATGTTGCCCTGTTTCTATTTTAAACCTGTTTTTTGAAATACAGAGCCATGTTTATATGATTGTTTATAGTCGAAGCGTTGTGGGGTGGTTTATTATATTAATATTTCACGGTCGAATTATGTTCATAAAAATTGGAAAAAAAAAATGTTGCCCTGTTTCTATTTTAAACCTGTTTTTTGAAATACAGAGCCATGTTTATATGGTCTACGTATTATACTCTTTCTCTGTATATCTATAGGAACCTTTTTGCTATGAACAAGGTGGATGCTGTAGCGGGCTACTAATGGAAACAAGCGAGCCTGAACCTTACATCTCGGATGCAATAGATGGTTACCAATACTCCTCACATGATTAGCGTTTTTCTCTGTTCAAGGATTTTGGGTACTTTAATTTGTATTTGGAACAATGGACGTCGGTACTCTATCTGTTGCTTTACTATTCTACATACTGCTATTTCACTTTCTTATATATGCCTCGGGCATATTTGGATGCTTTCTCATATTGTCGATAATCTCCATGTGAACCGTTACTAGGTTTTATATCATGTCCCTGTATGTGACATGGGGTATTTTTCTATCATTGTCTGGGGTGGGACTTCCACTTTTCTGAATGGATATTTGGGTTCCAATCTTCAGATGTGAAAATGTAATGACTTCATGGACTGTTTTACTTCATATAATATATTCAAAACAATTTTTTTTCTCTTGTGAAAAAAAAATGATTAATGTTTATCACTCTGCCTTCAAAACTAGCGATGCTGGTCTATGTTGTTGGTTTATTGATATGGTCTGATGGTCTTTTTATATTTTGAACATATCACACTCCTCACATGATTAGCATTTTTCTCTGTTCAAGGATTTTGGGTACTTTAATTTGTATTTGGAACAATGGACGTCGGTACTCTATTTGTTGCTTTACTATTCTACATACTGCTATTTCACTTTCTTATAGATGCCTCGGGCATATTTGGATGCTTTCTCAGATTGTCGATAATCTCCATGTGGACCGTTACTGGGTTTTATATCAAGTCCCCGTATGTGACATGGGGTATTTTTCTATCACTGTCTGGGGTGGGACTTCCACTTTTCTGGATGTATATTTGGGTTCCAATCTTCAGATGTGAAAATGTAATGATTTCATGGACTGTTTTACTTCATATAATATATTTAAAACATCGTTTTTTCTCTTGTGAAAAAAAAATGATTAATGTTTATCACTCTGCCTTCAAAACTAGCGATGCTGGTCTATGTTGCTGGTTTATTGATATGGTCCGATAGTCTTTTTATATTTTGGACATATAACACTCCTCACATGATTAGCGTTTTTCTCTGTTGCAGGATTTTGGGTACTTTAATTTGTATTTGGAACAATGGACGTCGGTACTCTATCCGTTGCTTTACTATTCTACATACTGCTATTTCACTTTCTTATAGATGCCTCGGGCATATTTGGATGCTTTCTCAGATTGTCGATAATCTCCATGTGGACCATTACCGGGTTTTATATCAAGTCGATGTATGTGACATGGGGTATTTTTCTATCATTGTCTGGGGTGGGACTTCCACTTTTCTGGATGGATATTTGGGTTCCAATCTTCAGATGTGAAAATGTAATGACTTCTTGGACTGTTTTACTTCATATAATATATTCAAAACAACGTTTTTTCTCTTGCGAAAAAAAATGATTGTTTATAGCGCTGCGGGGTGGTTTATTATATTAATATTTCACGGTCATTGGAACGCCCAAAATTCATAACAAATATTGGAGATTTACTGTCCTGTTTTAAAGTTTCATTTTTTTTTTAATTGAACCCTTCGTCGGTATACCGACGCCTTGTAAGCGTTGGAATTGTGACATCTTAAAAATGTCAGACCACATTTTGTCGGAATTGCGACAGTTTACAAACGTCAGAAGAGCGACGTTCAAAACGTCGGACCACATTTCGTCGGAATTGCAACAGTTTACAAACGTTGGAAGAGCGATGTTCAAAATGTCGGACCACATTTCGTCGAAATTGCAACAGTTTACAAACGTCGGAAGAGCGACGTTAAAAACGTCGGACCACATTCCGTCGGAAGTGCGAAAGTTTACAAACGTCGGAAGCGCAACGGTTTGGGAAATGTCGGAAGAGCGACGCTTGTTTGGAAGTGACGGAAAAAGTGTCGGTAGTGTGACACTTTGTAAATGCATCAGAATTGTGAAGGCATGGCAAACCACACTTTGCCCATCCTCGAACTGTCGCTCTTGCGACGATTATGTGTCGGAATAGCGACGATTTGGCCGTTGGAAATTGTGCCAAATTTTCTAGTGTTACCTCAAGGCACGTTATAAAGATAACATCAAAAAGATCTTTCGTTTTGGTCTGTTGTTGAATAGGTTTTCCCCCATGTTGAAAATCATCATGAGATACTTCACTTGCAAGGGAAGATTCTCTAGATTATACAACTATCACATTAGGTTGGTCATGCATTTCATTAGGGTGAAATTTCTCAACCTTCCTTACTACTTGTACAGAAGCATTGATAAAATGGCCTACATAGTGCAAAATAGAGATTATGAGCTTCAGATGAACAACCTCTTCCATCACTCTCTGATTAAAATAATTTTACTTC